>JARIHO010000031.1:0-1220210 GCA_029282495.1 Mycena albidolilacea | reverse complement strand
ACGACTTGTACGAAACCTACGCTTGCTACGCCGCTTTACGTCACTTCACGCCCGCTCGCTTGATCAGCGATCTATTCGCCCTCAGTGATATATTTCGCTGAGGAGTAAGATAATTCGTAGAGGGATCGGATATCCGTCCCTTGAATATATCTTTTTGTGAATTGGACCGTCTAGATCGAGAGTCTTTCCACCACGGCGAAGAGCCGATCTTCCCCATCGCCGAGTACTTGAGAACCGGAGAGTGAGGGCTTATCGATCCTCACAACAACCTATGCTGCCCGTCCTTGTCAATTTTCAGCCCAAAGTGATGACTTAATGTTAAGCAGTGCCACGGATGATGTCGGGCCGCAGGGTGAGAACATCAACTTCT
Organism: Mycena albidolilacea; assembly: GCA_029282495.1. Classification (NCBI taxonomy): domain Eukaryota; kingdom Fungi; phylum Basidiomycota; class Agaricomycetes; order Agaricales; family Mycenaceae; genus Mycena; species Mycena albidolilacea. The sequence continues at coordinate 1,219,840 of JARIHO010000031.1, read as the reverse complement.
TATCCCCGAACCAATACTTTACTCGTTGCTCCACTAATTCTTTGTCAATTCATGACTTCGGGGGCTCGTTCTTCTCCCCTAACTGCTGGCTTCCATCAGAGCCTACAAAGAGCTCTATATCTCCCCTCTTTCATTGATGAACTCACGAAAATGATTGCCATCCAAACATGACATCCGCAACTGGACAACCTCCATATCAAACGACCCTTTCGCCGTCCGAGTTCAGCAATTGTCAAGGTTCATCTTCACATGTAAGCCTTCGATTTTAAACATATCCCACAATTTTACCTGCCTGATACCTCTCCCAGGCTGCGCCGGACACCATTTCAGCCTAATATTTGACATATCAAAGTCCAAACGTCGGGTTCTCAGGAGAATGACACAGGTGTGGATTTTGAGGTTCAGATGTGTTCATTCACTTCTTATGAACATGCCTGAAACTTATTTCGGCCAACCAAGTCCTCTGACTGGTATGCTAGCTTTGTTTCTCTGGGAAGGCCGATCTTTGTGCATATACCCCACATTAGAAGCACTTTGTCCTGCCGTTTTTATCAGTCATTTCTATAGTGGTTACGTATGAAAAGGATGATTAATGGCCCTTAAACCTTATTATACACTGCAAGACTGCTTTCACAGTCAGAAACTCCAGTTTGCACGGGTGGCCAGGTAGCCAGTTGATTCTCCTTTTGGGAAGTCCGCCAGAAATAAATTCACTGAGCGACGAATACATGTCCAAAATGGCGCCAACTAGGCTCAAATTGTTCCCAGGATGCGCGCCTACACCATGAGCCCCATAAACCCTGAGAGAAGTGCTTGTGATGGCCGCCAACAGGCCAAAACATCTAAGGTGGCCAGGATCCCCCTCCCAGATAGTATATCATGGCGAGCCGCGTATTGGTTGGTCCGTAGAGCGAATGCTCTCTTTTGGTACCATCAACATCCATGAGGCGGTGGTTGGCGAACGCGTCCTCATATAGAGCATGGATCCAATCATTTTGGAGGTCCTGCCCGACGTCAATTCTTTGATCGATACGGTAAACTTGAAGATATGCACATACTTTGACAGTGGGAACGATTCCGGCATTTGCGGCCTTCGCGGCTGAGCGCGTTTTGGGTGGCATCTATTGGCAGAGATTAAGTAGATTGCATCGTTAAGTCGAGAGGTTGGCAACCCACTATGACTATGCTATACGATTCGGCGTGCTATACGATTCGGCGTGAGTTGCGTACTTTTCACCCCACGACTTTGACTTCACGTGATCCAGCCGTTCGGCACTCTTACACTCCGCTCGGCCAGTGGTCGGGCTTCTATGAAGAGATTGGCATTCCGTCAAGACTTATTGTGGGCCTGGTAATAAATTTGGTGGCAGGGTGCTAATAAATGGCAAAAAATAGATTTATGTAGATTGAATAGTGACAACACGAAGAAGTAGGCTCGAAATAAAATATACGCGGCAGAGTACGAGGGCGGGGAAGAAATCCCGCCGTCTGGGCGCGATTCGACGCATTATGATTAAAGGTGCTCGAACACGAGGTACCAAATAAATACCGTCGCTACATGAGGTCTGTAGCGCAACGCGATGCCACCTTTCACGCGTCAAGGGCGCGAACCTGACAACCCGACGGCATGAAAAGAGGTCATTGTGGCACAGTAACACGCTCAACACGCGACCAACTGGACCTATCGAGTACTGAAACTCACGTTGTCACCCGAGGGAGCCACCGCCGCGCCGCATCGCCTGGAACGCCGAGGGCACGGCGGAGGGGACCGGGGCGCGTGTATACGATAGTGAGGGCAGGAGTACGGGATACAGATCACGGAAAGGTGTTGATGAACGGGTGGCACGGCGTGAGGTTGTGGTAAGAGGAGAGAGGTGGATTGCACCAGAACGTCGGGGCTTGAATTAGAAAGTGGCTGCCGATGTGCCGCTCACGTGCGCGTAAAAGTCGTGGGGCGAAAAGTCAAGAACTTTCGGCGCGCTATACCGTTATACGATTCGGCGTGCGCTCTCGGGAGCGTGTTTACTACTATTGTGGTCACGAGGCGGTTACACCATCAACGTGTCTTGACTCTGAACCTGGACCACCACCCACCACCGAACAAGCGGTATGTACAGCGGATAGCTTGAATGCGCCTAATTATTGCAACTTGCAAAATAGTTGGCGGTCACGCGCTTGTTGATCAAAAACGCCACATTTGAACGCGAAACCGCTCGAGCCATAACTCACGAACGGGGGCTCCAATCGACATGGTGTAAAGGCGGAAAATGAAGTATTCGTCGAGCGCTAGGGCGCCCCGGGGTTTTTGAGCGAATTTGGACAGGTTGTAGATTTCTCTACCACGGTGTATAAGGCTTGGACAATCATTGGCACAATGACCTCGGTGCTCTCGAGTGCACGTAAATTGAACAGCAACGCTCCGAGACTTGTATATTGAGACTCTAACAAGCTTTCCGAGTGTTCAATCCCATGTGCGCCCGAGATCATTGTTTGTTTACATCTGACATCAACAAGTTGAACTTCTACATCCACTATATACAGTACACACCACCCTCTCATGGCTAGCAAAAAATTATCACAGGCCAATAAACCAGCCTCGTCGCGTAACAAGGGGTCTCGGAAAGCAAAGAAGGCCAAGAATGATGAGAATGTGCCACCTATTGGTGTTGCCACTACGCGGCGCAAACAAATGCGTAAAAGCACATCGGAGGCGGCTGAGAACATGAAACAAACTTCGGACGAAGATGATGCTGCTGCAGCTCTCCTGGAAATGGCTGCACCTGGGCAGTTGCCGGAGCAGGATTCTGATTTGGATGAAGAGCTCCGAGTTGACGGCGATGTTGACGGTGAATACTCTAGGCATGGAGGATGGAGTCTGTTGAAGTTGGAAGAGGTTGGTTGAAGTCGAACACAAGCCGTTCCAAACTGGGTACATGCACTGATGTCAACCAAAAACTACTGTACAATCATCTCGTAAATTGGCCTCAAAAAACCCCGGGGCGCCCTAGCGCTCGACGAATACTTCATTTTCCATCTTTACACCATGTCGATTGGAGCCACCGTTCGTGAGTTATGGCTCGAGCGGTTTCACGTTCAAATGTGGCGTTTTTGATCAACAAGCGCGTGACCGCCAACTATTTTGCAAGTTGCAATAAGCTTTTACTAGATGATCAAGATTGGTGGATGGGTCATTTCCGACGAGGCAGCAATGGCGTGGTTCGACAGGCATCCGGACACCGCACAAGATATACTCCGGTCGCAACCCATCGTCATTCCGATTAAAATCTTTGTGAACAAGCGCAACAAGTCGCTTGACAAGATGCCTTCCTCTATCACTCAGGACCACTTTACGCACGTCGTGTCGCCCAAGGTCAATAATATTCGCCGTCTCGCTTAACTTGTCTTTCTGACACAGTGCAGACCACTCCGGAGGCGGTTGGCACTGACCGGTGCTTACTGATTGGTCGTATCTACCGGGCCAGTACTGAGACGTGGAAGAAGTACGATGAGTTAGAACAAAGGCCCCAAGATGTTGCGAGACGCGAAGCGATGGTAGCCGACGGGCTGGAGCTCGGCCAGTGGATGACGGTACCGGATCCGTGGCAAGATGAGTGGCCGTTCTATGTGCGGCACCCAGGGAAGCGGCCCGCCCTCGAAGACCTGAGCTGCTTGCGGCTGGCTAAAAAATAGCGTATACAATGTACAGCGCAGTGGCGACTGAAGAACACGAATATCTCCTGGCTACAACACTGGTCTGAGAGCTGCGCGTGCGGCTGGAGGCTTATCGGGAGAGAACGATGTCGCTAGGCCATTCTTTAAGTCCCCTTTGTCCTTCGAGTCGCCCTGAGCATCGGTGTCACCTCGTCTCGCTGGAGAGCGAATTGCTGCGAAGGCGAAAGGTGCCAATCATGTGCTTCAGAAACATTGGCCAAAAGCTGAGCTCAAGAAATTATTCTCAAGGCGTTCGTTCTCAAGTTGGCCCAAGGGAACATATCCGAGCCCTCAGCCTCTGACCTCGCTGAGATGCTGGCATCTCGATGGCACAGGAATAGGGCGGCGAGGCTGAGATCCTTTTACGTTTATTTCTTCCACCTCTCCTTGTTGCGCATCACCGCGAGTATATTCGAAGACCTCAAAACCTGAGTGCTCGTGCTGGAGGAAGGTCTGGAAGTTGTGGTCAGCATCAGATAAATTTGTAAAAGTAACCAGTGAGTAACGAAGTGCATGCGCATTGGCTATTTCACTGAAGCTAAGCTGCTGTTTCTCACATTCAGCCTTTCCGTGCATGGTGCCGGTTATTTCCTGGTCGTGATGATATTACTCTCTCCACCCTTCTCGAACTATTCAGAGTGGGAGGAAATACCTCATGACAATTCGAGCCAGCATTCTTGTTCTTCCACCTCAAGCGTGTACACGAAACAACCCGAAGCCTTACTGCTTCGCGTAAATGCACCCAAGTTGGTCCATCTCATCGCCGTCCTGCCCAAAGAAGCCAACGATCCCAAACCCAGCCGGCGCCGTCATCGTCGCACACGAAGCGGTCAGCACCCTCGTCGTGAGCGTCCGCCCGGCTGAAGTCGTGAACAGCGCGTAAAAGTGGCGCGTATCGCCGTTGAACTCGGCCCAGCAGAGCGTGCCGCTCAGTATCGCCTCACCCGTCGCGAGGGTCAGGGATATGGCCGTCCCACCCGTCCCTCCGTTGGGTCTAACCGCGTTGTCTTATCTTTTGCTTTCAATTTTCAAAAATTCAAATTCAATTTGTTCTCTTCAGCCAACCTTATGCACCAGCGCTGTCTCTGAGGGCGAAGACGTCCAAACCCCCGCGCCCAGCATTCGACATAACGTCATGGACCCTAGCAGTCGCTTGCCAGACTCTTCCTTTCTCGTCTTGGGCAAGCGAGAACTTGGAACCTGCCCGTGGGCAGAGAACTCGAAGATCGCGCGCGTAAACTACTGAATGCAAAGGACGAAAATTTGTACAAGGTCTGCGTCGGCGATCGGTCCTTTGTCTCCACTCCGTTCACTCGTACCCACCTCGAACCAATGGGTCGCAGCACGCGCTGCTTCGTCGCCGTAGACTCCGAGACATACCAGAAGTGCCTTTTGAAAGATACCTGGCGCGTGAATGTGTATCATTCGGAGGGTGAGGTGTATCAGAAGCTGCAAGAACACCAGGTGCCTAACATCCCGAATGTGCTCGGCGCCGGAGATGTCCCAGACCAACGGTGCGGGTACCCGTCCGCCGGCTGGACCATACCTAGGAACGCCACAATTCGAAAACATATCCACTATCGCATCGTTCTTGATATCGTCGGCAGGCCTTTAACCAAATTCGAATCAACACATGCGCTGGTTGGATACGTGCGCGATGCGTTCCAAGGTGTGTAGCTCTTCAGTAATTGCGATGCTTCATTGGCTGATCTGACAGCCCACCACGTCGCATACACAAAGGCCGAAGTCGAGCATCGCGATATATCGATTGGAAATATCATCATTGGTGAGAAGAACAGAGTTTCTTACGGCCTCCTCATCGATTGGGAGCTGGTCCGATTCCGGCAAGACCCCAGAGAGCACGAAGGCGCGGTTCGTGTCAAGGTCGCCGCCTCACAGGCTTCCTAACCTTTTCCAGGGTACACAGCATTTCATGGCGGCACGGCTGTTCGCCGACCCGCCTCCAGTGCGCACGGTGGGAGACGACATCGAGTCATTTGTGCTCCTTCTCTTATGGATCGTTGCCCGATACACCGCCAATACTATGTCGCCACTAAGCCGGACCAACTTCCTCGACCTATTCGAGAAGTACGGTACCAAGATAACCCTCATCCAGAGCATCCCTTCTCGGATACCAGCTCTTTGTCTCACGACGGTGCCTTTCCGACTCTTTCTCGCTAACGTAGCAGGAATATACGAGGCCCGTTATGGCGGTACAATATACTATGGCGCCGATCCAGATGAGGCCAAGGAGGAGGCGGAGAAGTTGGCAGCGCAAAAGCTGGTCTTGGAGAGCCACGACTGGCTGCTCGCCATTCTCCACCAGCGATTACAGAATGACGACTGCAATCATTGACAAGGATGCTTCGGTGAAGAATGAGGTGCAGCGGGCCGAATCGTGGATCATTGGCAAACGCAAGTCAAAACTCCCCGAGTACGATTTAGTGGACAGGCACCAGAAACGGCGCAGGGGTGAACGTGGACCGTTGTATGAATGATTTGGTATCCTAGGCCTGTGTGCCCCATGGTCCGATTGATGCCGACTTGTATGATATCCCATCAAATAATCAATGGACTTGAATCTTACCACAACATCGAGCTATCCCATCCTGACCTTGCCCGCTGAAATCACCGCTGAAATATTCTCACACTATGTAGGAAAGCGACACAATATCCGCCGGAGAGCCGCTGGACCGCTGCTCTTGGCCAGCGTCTGCAAATCCTGGTGGGAAATATGTTTTTCGACGTGTTCAATCTGGGCGTCTGTGGTTATAGCCTTATCCGAAGGCGAACGTTGGGACGAAGACCTCCAACTTCTTGTTCAGGTCTGGCTCTCCCGTGCAGGGAGCCATCCATTAGATATATTCGTAGATGCGCCCAGAGGTATGAAGCGGAAGCCATAAAATGTTTCGACAGACTGATTCGCGCGCATGTGTGCAGGGTCACTGTCGGGGATGTTATCCTTCTTGTCTCGGTACTCATCCCAATGGCGGAGCCTTGGGTTCACATTCCACTCGTCCAGTTCCGTTTTGGACGATTTGATCCCTGGACACATTCCTTCCTTGACAAGCCTTGAAATATCGGGTGCACCCACGACGTTTGGTTGGGAAGCTCAGGCTGTGTTGTTAAACGCCTTTGCTGCGGCTCCGTCCCTCCGCCAGCTGTGGCTCTCACATACGTCACTGGAGTCTATCCGTCTGCCGTGGATCCAGCTAACGCATCTCAATGCGAGTGGATCTCTCCGCGAATGTTTGAAAATCTTGAACGAGACGCAAAATCTCGAGGTTCTCGACATTGCCATAGAATCCTTGGGCTTCGCCGAGAGCTCCTCTCTGAATGTGACTCTGCCCCACCTCCGCATATTCGGATGCAGCGACGGCTCTGAGGGAAACTTGCTCGACCATCTCACCTTACCAGCCCTCAGGACAATTAAACTCTCCTCCCTCGAGAGCCAGGGCGTCTCCCGGTTCCTCACGCTGGGTGTTAGGTCCGCTTGGTCTTTGCGGTCGATTCGCCTGGCCACAATGGAATATGAAGAGGCTATCCTATGTCTCCGGTCTTTTCCGTCGCTTGAAGAAATCGATGTAGAAATTTGGCAGTCTACTGACCAGTTGACACCGTTGGCCGAGCTTCTGACCAACGACAACGAATTCTTACCTGTCCTTCGTTCCATAACCATCCGAGCCGGAGGGGCATCCACCGAGCCCTCAGCATCTGTCCTCGCTGAGATGCTTGCATTTCGATGGCACGGGAATAGGGTGGTGAGGCTGAGGTCCTTCCACGTTTATTTCTTCCACCTCTCCTCGTTGCGCATGACTGCGAGTATATTCGAAGACCTCAAAACCCGAGTGCTCGTGCTGGTGGAGGAAGGTCTGGAAGTTATGATCAGCATCAGATAAATTTGTAAAAGTATCCAGTGAGTGACGAAGTGCATGCGCATTGGCTATTTCACTGAAGCTAAGCTGCTGTTTCTCACATTCAGCCTTTCCGTGCACGGTGCCGGTTATTTCCTGGCCGTGATGATATTACTCTCCATCCTTCTCGAACTATTGAGAGTGGGAGGAAATACCTCATGACAATTCGAGCCAGCATTCTTGTTCTTCCACCTCAAGCGTGTACACACTGAAATACGAAACAACCCGAAGCCTTACTGCTTCGCATAAATGAACCCAAGTTGGTCCATCTCATCGCCGTCCTGCCCAAAGAAGCCAACGATCCCAAACCCAGCCGGCGCCGTCATCGTCGCACACGAAGCGGTCAGCACCCCCGTCGTGAGCGTCCGCCCCGCTGAAGTCGTGAACAGCGCGTAAAAGTTGCGCGTATCGCCGTTAAACTCGGCCCAGCAGAGCGTGCCGCTCAGTATCGCTTCACCCGCCGCGAGCGTCAGCGATATGGCCGTCCCACCCGTCCCTCCGTGCGTGAAGCTCGCCCCGCTCGTCAGCGAGATACCCACCGAGTCGAGCCGGGCGCCCCCGCGCAGCGTCAGCACGCGCGCCTTGGGCGACGCCGGCAGGTTGGGGAGGTCGTTAAACCAGGTCCCGTGCGGCCCGCCTTGAAGATCGGATTGGCGCAGCGTCGCCGCGAGCGTCCATGCGAATTCGACCCTGACGGGGTTGTGGTCCGAGAGCGTGGCCAGATCCGACGAGAGGAAGCGCGCGGTGTCGTAGACGAAGCCCGTGTTTGCGAGGGTGATGAATTTGCTGCCGCGATAGAGGACCTTGTCGACGACCTCGCAGCTGATGTTTGTGGGGACGCCGTCCGGGCACAGCAGGGCGTCTCCGCCAATAGCAGGGTACACGCCGCCCACGGCGTCTTGGACCCAGGCGCTACACACGTATCAGCTGCGAGCTAGCCGACGAGGAGGGATAATACGAACTCAGCTAGCCCACATTGGGTCGCGAAGATACGAACCCCGTCGTCGGGACGCGTGTACCGCGCGTTGGTGTCCCCAAAGACGAGTACAGCGTTCCCTGTCGACCAGACGTCGATATAGTCTGCCACCTGCTTGAGGTTCGCCGCGCGCGCGGTGTTGTCAGCGGTCTCAGTACCCGCGTCGGCGTGGAGATTGTAGTAATCAATATACACGCCCTCGTCGATGCGTAGGCGCATGAATGTAAAGCCTTTGGGCGTCAAGCAGTCATTCTCAGACGCGTCGGAGCACGTCGCCCACTGTGGATCGAAAAAGAAACCCCAGATCAGTATGTAGGAGATTCGTCGAGCTGAAAACCTATTCACCTTGATGCGCGTAAAGTCGAGCCAGTCAAAATTCGAGAGGGTGTTGAGACCGCTGCCGAAGGGTACTCCGCCGGAGGTTGCGGTGCGGAACGCGTGATTGTCGTTCGCGTACAGCGTCGCGTGGTAGTTGAAGTCCTGAGATAAGTAGTAGCTCAATTTGTTTTCTTTTTGAAAGAAAAGCGAGCCTGTGTACCTCTTGGACGTGAATAACGTCGTACGCAAATTTAGCCATATCCTGGCCAATGATCGCCGTATTGGTAGTTTTATCGCCCGATTCCCCTACAACAAGGTGTCACTAAAACTCGTTATCGTACATTGTCTGGCTATATACCATTGCCATTGAGGATCTCCGGAAGACCTGCGACGTTCATAGAAAGAACATCGAAGGTGCCCGACGGCGCAGACGCGGCGTGGACGTGTGCGGCATGGAGCGCGACCAAGGCAAAAACGACTCCCCGGCAAGACATGCTGGCGAAGATGGACTCAGAGAGCGCGTCGAGAGCGGTTCTTCGCACTGTGCATTTCATGGTGTCTATAGTATGCGAGGCTTCTGCTTGCTTCTGATCAATGTTCGTCGGAGGGCAACAGCAAATGTTATAGATCCCACTGTCGGCTTCGCGGAACCGCGGAGCAGGGTCACCTCTGGTCACCTGGACTGAGAGCGCGCGGACACCTGCGACCGTGCGGACGGCGAAGAACTGACGAACTCAGGCCGCCGGGTACAGCAGAAGCGCAACTGTGGGAAGCTGGCACAGTGAGCACATTGCGACGATCGGAGAGCTGGAAGAAGTGTCCAAAAAACGACGAGGGCGACGCTCGTCAATGAGAAATGTTGTCGGATAGAAACCTGGTCCAAGACACCCCGAATTGTTGAACAACCCCATTCATTACTGCATACGTAGTCGTCTATGTCCAAGAGCTCCGTCTATCGTACCTCAAAATAATTTTTTTTGTTTGTCGTTAATCGTCAATCATCACCCGAGCATGCCCTCCTTGTCGTCATGATCTGAATACGCCGTGCTGCTGGCATTCGGCGAGCTCAGCTCCGCGTACCGGGCGATCTTGAGCCGCTGCGAGGGCGGGATGACCTTATCGTCAACACCCTGCGGGAAACCGCCGTGAAGGACGCCGACGCGCTTCATTGCGAGGAGCTGGACGAGAGTCAATAAGTAATAGGGCAAAGAGAAGAGTGGTGACGCACGTTGTGCGCGGCGTTCGAATGGTCGTACACACCGCCAAAGAACGCGGAACTAGCATCCTTGCCGATGTACTTGATGATGAAGTGCGCGCCGCCGGGGTGCTCGTCGATGAAAGACGCGACGTCGTGGATGAAGCCCGAGACGAGGATGAGCGGGCGCTTGGCTGACTGCTCGATGTACGAGTCCCACGAAATGACGGGGAGGTCGTTGCTGTCCGACGGCCACGCGAGCGACTCTTGTGTCTCGCGCAGACGCTTGAGCTGCATCGTCAGCTGGCCCTTGCGGACCTCGTTGTCGGGGAAGACCTTGAGATGCGACGCCAGTCCCAGCTTTTGGCAAACCCAGATGAACCTGCGGCTCGTTAGGTTGAGACTGGTAATGAAAGTCATGAACACCTACCACTTTGTCGGATCGTACTGGTACCACTTGATCGCGTTACGGTAGTCCATCGGGAACTGGTGGTGGAAGTTGTGGTAGCCCTCGCCGATGGTGCAGAGCGCAGTGATGAGGTGGTCTCGAGGCGAGTGCTTGTCGTCGAACGGCGACTCGCCGAGCCAGTGCGCGAGCGAGTTGACGCAGAAGGTCGAGTGGTGCACGAAAAGCAGACGCACAAAGCCGGCGTATACATAGCCGCCACGAGCGTCATTCCAGGCGAGCCACGGAATGACTGTCGGGAGAATGAAGCTCATGAAGAGGATGAGGGCAATGTAGTGCTTGTGCTGCCAGCGGACGACCTCGTTCTTGGAGAGATCGCTAACGTCGGCGACACCGGGCTTGCGGCGAGGCTTGACGAGCATCCAGCCCATATGCGAGTACCAGAAGCCCTCTCCCGCGTTGTATGGATCGAGCTCGGTGTCGGTGTAGCGATGATGGGCGCGGTGACCGCGCGACCACCATTTGATGGAGCCCTCCACCGCGCCAGCACCAGCAATAGCAAGGAAATACTGGAGGAACTTGCCCGCGTTGTAACTGCGGTGAGCCCACAGACGATGGTACCCCGCCGTGATACCTGCATAGAACAATTAGCGAAAACAGTCTACATTCCATGCAGTAAACCTCACCAAGTCCGGTGAAATAATAATAAAACACAGAAAAGAGCGCTGTCTCCCACCGCAGCTTAGTGTGGTACGCGCCAATGATGCTCACGGCTGGAGTAATCCCTAAGATAGCAACATTGAGCCAGTTCAGCTCAGTCAAAAAGTTGTTCCAGGTGATTGGGGGAAGCGGTTTCGTCGTCTTCAGCGTGTGTGAGACGTAGTTTTCGGCATCTGTAGGGATAACGACGGGCGGGGTGTCGATGGGCGGGGTTGCTCGACGTGGGTAGATGGACGACATGGGGGCTGACAACAAGACAAGCAAAGATTCCCCAATGTATAAATACTCCACCAACAATTCTTTGGGGTCGGTGACAGCCGGTGGTCTAGCTCGCTTCAGCGGAGGCGGAGTCTGAATTCACTCTCGCAATATTCCTATCTAGTTCACTCCGCTCAACTTCATGTCTATCAAACAATCTAGCACTATTCGTTAGTTCTCGTCGCGTCCTGGACTCGTCTCGTCTTGCCCAGAGTTTACCCCAAGAACTTTTTTGCTGGATCGGTCTCGGTCACGGGAACATAATATTCTGGGGCGCGACGGCGCGTCCTGTTCCGGTCACGAAATCGAGAAACTTCCCTGTGATTCTCGCCCGGCTTTCTTTCACAAATCTACTCTAACCTACTCCCCAAAAATTCAGCGTTCCACGCTGTTTGCCAGGGTTCTTGGAGGTGGCCGGCGTGCGAACAGGTCCCATTGGCAATAATTCAAATTAGCTCGCGCGTTGCCGTGTACACGGCCTCCGGTATGATGGGCCTGAAAAACCAAAACCACAGCGGGTTATTCGAGTCATCCTCCTCCAAAAACAGGAAAACCCGGAAATCAATAGCATCTAGTTCAGGTTGAACCAACTCACCGATCACGCCGACAGTCAAGGTCAATTGGAACACGGCCTCCATTCCATCGGACCTAGGCTCGCAGTCAATTTTTTATCTGGACGGCAACCGCACCGCGTACATCGGAGGCTCTCGTACTTTAGCGGGCCGCTGGCGATTCAATTGATTCACACCTCCGTGGCCGAACCCGCCGACGGCCTCGGGAATCTGGATCGTTGACTTGTATTAGCCTTGGCATTGACGGAGCCCGCAAGAAATAAAATACGTACAACAGCAATCAAAATACATTTACAACCACAGTAAGTCCTTGGCAAACAAGATGCGTGGCATCTCTAGTAAATCCATGGATAAGTACGGCGGCTTGTTCCAGTGGCAGATGCGTCGTAAGCTTCAACGGAACGCGAATAGCAAAAAAAACCCGTCGGCCTGCTTCGCCGGCGCACCCGATTTGAGCAAGCTGCTGGCATAATACCCCGCCTGTAGGCAGCCCCGACTGGCGTGCGTGCTCGATGACAGCTGCTTTGCCGTCGAAATGGACAAGATGCTTGATCTTTTACCACCATCGGGATTGTGTGTTCCTTTCGACCCACAATAGAATAAATTCGGGCTGTATTTTTAACCGTGATTGGGTCGCGTATTAGCAATTGCATGAGAAACTCTGGCTGCAAGTCTGGCACGCCTTCGTTCGCCCAGAAAGGCAGTTTGTGGCTATGTACATGGCTCGGAAGTTCCTCCCAACCACGATCATGATCACGCAGCTTCCTCAGGAGCTTGTAGAAGCCATCCTTGACCATCTTGCGGATGACTTGCGCTCTCTTAAGGCTTGTTCTTTGGTGTCCCGTATCTGGTTTTCCCGCAGCAGATTTCACCTTTTCGAAACATGTTGCCTGATGTCCAACACTATCTCCGACTTTTGCAAAGTACTGCGATCCCCCGACTGTACTTTCCTGCCATATATCCGCCACATAAACGCACTCAATGGGCCTTGGGAAGATGTTGACGGCGATGTCAACGCGGTGGACCTGCGACGCCTCACGAGTGTCCGCACTTTGACAATTTCCGGGGCTGTTAACGCGTCGGCATACGGGTCGCTTCGCACGTTCCTCGGAGCCTTTCCCGCCGTTATGCGTGTCGCTCTCCTCGACTGTCACGCCCCTGAGTAGCCTGCACCGCTCTTCGATATTATCAGTCTCTTCCCCGCTCTACAAGAACTATACGTCCACAGACTCTTCGGTGTCATAGCGGATCCTCTGCAATCGCAGTACCACCGACGGGACTGGATAAACTGGAACTCTCCGAGCAGACAGTGTGCCCGGTGCTAGCGTGGCTGCTACTTACAAATTACTTGGGAAGGCATTCCATGTCTTTTCTGCTGCGGCTGGTTGAATTGAATGGGCCGGAAACGACGTGGACTTGAGTGCGAAACAGGAACGACAAGGAATTGATGTGCATCCACAAACTCAAAGGATCGGTGCGAAATAAGGACTGCGATGCTCAGTGGCAAAGGTTTAAATTGTCCGAATCGTGTTCAAGACTCGAAATCCATCCTGAATCCAGAACCAGAGCAGGTTGCGGACAGGTGAACTTCGGAAAGGCTTGGATAGCTGGCTCGAGAACATGGAGGCGGAAACCATAGCGTCGCGTCCTCTGACTCTTGCTCATCCTGGACATCGCTGGAAAGCTGGAGAGCATCGCAAATTGCCAACATCTCTGCAATTACACCCGTGCCCTGGATCAGCGATCGCAAACGTACACGAAGATCCCTCCTCTCTTCCCCCTCGTCTTGCTTTTCTGTTCTGAAAATGCTCGCCCTTGTTCAAGTTACTTTCGTCGGGGAGTGGGTCACCTGGGCGCGACGCGTCTGTTTCGGCGTATTTGCGCGGACCAAACACAGAGTATATAAGCCAATATAAGCGAATCGCGGTTCTGCTTTCTCAATTGTCCCTTGGTTCCTACCATATTGTCGATTCTGCATTCGAAGCTTTCCAGCCTTCCACACCCTCACCCACACTCTTACCCTCTCCACCCTTCGCATCGTCGCGTCTTACACGGTGTTGTCGTCGCCGTTCTCCTCCTCGGCATCCTCATCCTCAAGGCTCTCTGGCTCGTCGCAGTCACCTTTGGTCCCAAGATATACAACGAGTTTCGGGATGACCTGTACGAGCAGGCGTTTGTCCAGGCAGACGCAGTCGACGGCGCACTCGAGAACCTACGGCAGATATGGTCAGCGGCAGAGATCGTTCTGCGCCACCCGGAGCAACAGACCGGTCGCATTATCATCGAGGTCGTTTTTACCCGTGAGGAATTCGAGGAGTTTGTCGACAACATGCCGACCTCTCCCACGCGCAAGTTCCCCGAGTCCTTTTCCCTCAACTTCGAGGAGCCCACATCCCGCATTCTCCCCGACGCCCTTCCAGTTGCTGTCGTCGCTCTTGAAGGCGCATTACCCATCACAGCCGTGCCCCAGCCGTCGCAGTCTTCCTCACTCGGCTACCTGATTCTCGGCTATGTGCTACTGGGTTGCAGTCTCGAGACCCTCTTCTCGGCAAGTGGCAATGGTAAATTTAGGACAATCTAATCTAATCAGATGCCTCTCACATTTGCGTCAATCAATGAATCATAATGAATATGCCTCACGTTTGTCTCGTGCCCTTGAACCAGTGTGGGATAAGCCAGCCTTGAGCCAGCCAACGTCCAGCCAACAGCCACGCGGAAGCCGCGCATAAGCCACTGCGGCTTATTTTTTGGTAAGCCATGACTCGTGCCGCCTGTGTATATATAATTAACACCAAACTCCAACGCGCTCTAATAATTAATACCGTCACTATGCCTTCGCCAGCGCCGTTCTCTAATCCACAGAATAATTCGGCCTTCCCTGCACTCTACCTGTACCCTCTAAATGACTCCTTCATCCCGAAACACATCTCCCTCAACCCCCCTGGCCAGCGGGTAAAAATCGGCCGCCAAACCAACCTCAAAACCAGCCCCGCAGAATGGAATGGCTACTTTGACTTCAGAGTAATCAGTCGGCAACACGCAGAGGTCTGGGAGGAGAACGGAAAGGCGTGCCGGATTCTCCCTATATCATCTAGCGCCTAATAACCGCTGGTTCTCCAGATATTCATCAAAGATGTTAAGAGCTCGAACGGGACATTCGTAAACGGCGAGCGACTCAGCCAGGAGGGCCTCGAGTCCGACCCGTTTGAATTGAAAACTGACGACAACGTCGTAAGCCCCCAGACGCGCCTTCGTTTGCCTGTGCCTGTTCTGACGTGTCGTCTCTCAAGGAATTCGGGGTAGACATTGTTGGCGAAGACAACAAGACAATCATCTACCACAAGGCCGCCGCGCAGGTAGCATGTATCTTCAACGAGCAGCAATGGTGCGTCGACCAGCAGCAGAACCAGGGGCAATACTCGCAGTCCGCGATTCTCCCGCAAGCAGGTGCCCCTCCAGGCTCCTCGTCCTTCAACTCTGCGCCGGGTGCCCAAAGCGATACCAGCAGTGAGGATAGCATGTATGCTCCTCACGGGCCTGATGGCACGCGCGATGCACCGTCTACCGTTCAAATTCCCGCCCGACTTACCGATGATTCAGCTATGCTGAGCAACCCATCTTCGCCACCTGAGGAACTGATTCATCCGGAGGATCAAGACACGGCGAGCCTAGGATATCTTGAGAACTTGTTAGCGAGCTGGGAACGCCGATGCCTACTCTCGACGGTCGTGGCGCCAGAAGAGGATCGCCAAGGACTTTTGAAAGTTGCAGAGGCGCAGATCACGACATTTCTCACCCACATTCTTGATTCTCGGACTGCTAGGCTTGTGGCCCAGGAGCTGGAAGAGAGCAGCGCTCAATTGTTCGTAGATGCCATTCAAAATGTTTGCCTTTCTTCTTCTCTTCATTTTCTATTTCTCTAACCCCAATACATAGGTACTCGATTGGGGGACCCTTCCAGACGCAAAATCCCGTGCAAAAGCTCGGAAATTGATGCAGAAGGTTGTTGAGGCTGGGGAGCAACTTCCCTCTTCGCTTTTTATCATCGGTGTAAACGATCACGACGAGCATCCCACATTTGGTGGAGGGTTCGGTGACGTTTATCAGGCTTCCTACGATGGGAAGAGAGTTGCACTGAAGCGTATCAGAACGTTCACGGCGGATTCCACCACGCATCGTAACCGCTTGGTGAGTCCGTTCCCATTCGGCATAACTCTGGGAGCTCACCCATAACAGCAATTTTACCAGGAGGCACTGGTCTGGCAAGGTCTCCGCCATCGTTTCATTCTTCCTCTGCTCGGTATCGATCGTTTAACGTTCGCACCGTCATTCTGCATGGTTTCGCCCTGGATGAAGTACGGGACTGTGCTCAGGTATCTACAAGATCGCGGTCGTGGGGGCGTGAATCGATTGGTTAGCGAGTTTGCATGTCTCTGCTGGCTCTCCTCATAATACATGACAGTTGCTTGAAATCGCACAGGGCCTCGGTTATCTTCACTCTCTGAATATCATTCACGGCGACCTGCGCGGCACGAATATCCTGATTTCTGACGACGGGCACGCATGTCTTTCAGACTTCGGCCTCGCTACTACTTTTTCCGAAGCAGATTCGACCGCAACGATGACCTCAAGCTCCAATCGCGCTGGGAGTGCTCGGTGGTTTGCACCAGAACTGATCGAGCCGAAGTCTTTTGGCTGTGAGAGATTCGTACGGACAACAGCAAGCGACGTCTACGCCTACGCATGTGTCTGCCTCGAGGTGCCTTCAATACCAAGTTCTTTGGTGAATACTTTCGTGATGAATCCTAGCTATATACAGGTCGCCCGCCTTTCGCGCATCTACCGGATGTTGCGGCAATGCTTCGGGTTATTGCGGGAGACCGACCAGAGCAGCCCCCGGTCGTTTCAGCTGCATTATGGCAGCTTGTTACCGCCGCATGGGTCCCGGAGCCGCATGCCCGCCCCAGCATCCACAAAATAGCCGCTGCATTGGAAGACGGCCCCGAAACGGTCCCAGCATCTCCCGTCTGATACTATGTCGGTTCCTACGCTCCATTCAAAATACGGGCATCGCACCAAAACGAAGCTGGTTCCTCGAGCGTCTGTTTCACCTACCGGATGTTGGTGCGATACTTTCCGTTATTGCAGGCAAGCGGCCCAAGCAGCTTCCGGCCATGTCGTCCCACTTTGACAGCTGGTGACCGCAGCATGGGTCCCGGAGTCCCATGCCCGACCCAGAACCAACGAAGTTGCCGTCGCGTTGGGAGGCATTTTCGCAGCCCCCCCCGCACCTTCCGCTTAACCAGTGGTCAGTTTGCCTGTTTTTCCCGGCTTCCCCTTTGGGTCAACTGTCGCCATGTGCCTCTGGCCCACTTCCCATTTGCTATTGACTGCTATCATTCTTGCTTGCTACTGTATTTACAAATTTCTCGCACTGCTCTCCCGCTTTACTGCCTGTACACACCGGCATTGTACTAGCTATCGTTGCTGTTATTGAAATCTGATTCCGGAAAAAATCACTCAGCCCACTGTTCGGTCGTCTCTGTTTATTGGGTGACTTTCTGGAACTCATAATAGAATAAGTTTAAGCGGTGACTTTTACCCGTATTAACATTAGATTCCGTGTACTACCAAAGGCGCGGCACTTAGTCTTCTATACGATCTGGACTCACCTTCCTTCGCTCGAAAAGGCAATTTGTGGCTGTGTGTCTCGTCTTCCAGGTTCCAGCTTACTTCAGAAGTATTACTTGTAACTCAAGCAGACATGATTCTCCCGAAGGCGAGCATATGTTGCTTGAGGATTCTCCCAAACATCCGAAAAATTGCTTCCCATTCTCAACCCAGTGGGCCATGTCTTCCGCAAGTTCCCATAGACAAACCCGTATGTTCTGAAGTAAAATGGTCCAGCAAGTTCCCTTCAACTACGGCTCTGCACCGAGCCGTCAAAACATCCCAGGTCCGCGACCAAGCAAAAATGGTGCCCAGACAGAGCCTTCCACAAATAGCTTCTGCGTGGATTACAAGTTGCCCAAAACGAAACGATTTGGAATTTCCAAGAATCCTAGAAACAGGAGGTTCCATCACCGAAAGAAATTCGGTGCGGGACCGCGTCGGTGAGGGAGTCAAGTTGAAGCCACTGAGTGGCTGTGTTTCGCCAAACAGGCGCAACTTTCGACAAAATCTTGACCACTCCCTTATCACTCAAAATGCCCGGCCTCGTAGCAGACCAAACTCCCGCAAAAACATCCTGGGCCGACGAGCTCGATGAAGCTGGTTTGTCGGCGCCGACTATTGCTACAGATCCGCTAATTGCGCGAGCGTAGAGCACCCCAAGAACGAAGACTTTGTCGACGAGAACGGCATCCGGACGACGATTGAGTACACGGTGAACGAGGACGGCAAAAAAGTCAAGGTGCGCCGGCCGCTTTGCGCTCTTTGGGGATGAATCTTGATTGAATGGGATGGCGTGCGGTAGATTACGCGCCGGACCAGGCGGGTGCTGCAAAAGTCCGTCGTGGACCACACCGTCGCAGAGCGCCTCAAATGGGACAAGTTCGGCGCGGAGAAGGGCAAGGCGAGCGGGCCCGACCGCGCGACGACGACGGTGGGCGAGAACGTTGCGCTGAAGATCAGCGCGGGGAATAAGGTATGTGGTGTTGCTGCTGCCACAAGGACGGATGACTCTGACTCTGGGGCAGCACGCCAACGAGCCAGAGAAGGAGGAAGAGAGCACCAAGACGAAGCTCGCAAAGGCTGGCGCGGGCAAAGTCGTCTGCCGGCTTTGCAAGGGCGACCACTTTACAGCCAAGTGTCCGCATAAGGAGGCCCTCGCGGGCCTCGAAGTCGGTTCGTGCCACACCCTCCTCCCTTTTCTTCTGCATTTGCCCTCCTAACCCAACCTCGGTAGATCCCGCGGCAGACGAAGACGGCGCGGCACTCGGCGGCGGCGACGCCGCACCCACGCTCGGGCTCGGCGGCGTCAGCGCGGGGGGCAAGTACGTCCCGCCTTCAATGCGCGGTCCGGGCGGCACGCGCACGGCGGGCCCGCCCGGGGGCGGCTCGCGGGACGACCTGCCGACGCTGCGGGTCACGAACATCTCGGAGGACACGCAAGAGAGCGACCTGCGCGAGCTGTTCGGGCTCTTCGGGCGTGTGGCGCGGGTGTACGTCGGGCGCGACCGCGAGACGGGCGCGGGCAAGGGCTTTGCGTTTGTGAGCTTTGAAGAACGGGCCGTCGCGCAGAAGGCGATGGAGAAGGTGAACGGCAAGGGGTACGATAATCTCATTTTGAGCGTACAGTGGAGTCGTGAGTTTTTTCTGTTGCTGGACGACTGCCTGGGGCTGACTGTATTTTAGAACCGAGACCCGACGGGAGATGAGGGATATGTTTTTTTTTTTCATAGATTGTATACATCTCCGTCGTGTATGGATTTTCCTTCATGTTTCGACTTGCGAGTCTACGACGCCCCCACCGAAATCTTTCGAACTCCCGCATCTTTTCTGTCAAAATTCCTCACAAGCATTTCATCGCACTTTGAACTGGCGACTGGAGAACGAGGCCTAGTTTCGTTGCATAACGTTCGCCTTACCTCTATTATGCTCGCTCTCGTCGATGCTCACTGGATGTCTCCAATTTATCTCTCCCCTTACCTCTGGCGTGGTTCTCAAAGGGCAACACTATTTCTGCACCATCATGCCTACGTGTAAAACCAATTCTACACATACGTGTTCAGCTTCTATTAGGAACTCCGGCGTGGTATCGTGGCTACATCACACATACTTGGCTATCAGGTTCTACAGAATGCATTAGCACATCCCCGTCAAAAACAAGGGAAAGAAAAACACACAGCAAGCACCGTAGAGTTCGTCCCCGTCATCTCGTCGACCTTGTTCCCATTATGGAACACGATGAAGGTCGGCACCTATTCAAGCAAGGAAGGCGTTGTGTTAGCACGTCGTAGGGGACACGACGCAGGACGCACGGTGCGGATGCCCGCCTCGTTCGTCGCGTCCGGGACGGCGTCCGTGTCGAGCTTGTAGAACTTGAGCTTCGCGTTCTCAGGCTTGTCTGAGTGTTTCTCGAAGGCGGGGCTGATAATCCTGCAGGGGCCGCTCCAGGTTGCCCAAAACTGGATGATGGCGGGCGTGGGGCTGTTGACCTACGGGATCTCAGGGAATTATCATGATTTTTTGCACAGGAGGCGCGACGCACGACTTTGTGGTACTCGTCCAAGTTCTCAATGGATGTGACGGGCATGGTGGGTTCGGTTAGTTGTGTCGCGGGAGGTGTAGGGTGAGATGGTGGTGAGAGTAGAAAGCAAGAACGAGAACGACGACGCGCTCCCGAACAAGGCCCGCGAGCGACACTCCAATCGACAGCGTGAACGGTGTGTTGACTATGTATTAAATCGTTCAGCGTTCAGCAATCCATTTTCGGGTCCCCCATGATCTCCGTTTGCGGCCAAGAGCTGTCCCTGGACGCGAACTTCGACCATGCCGCTTGGAGAAAACTCCCCCATCCCTAGAACTTCAGAACTGCCCGACGGCATGCGTCTACAGAACCAGATCAACTACGACGCGGCCAACCGCGAAAGCATCTGTACCACCAGGCTCGACGAGAACTGGATTAAGCCGACACGCGACGATGTTGGCGCGAAGCGTTTGCCTTACTACGCGCGTACAGAGCCTCGGGGACTCAAAAGATGGTAGATGAACCCGAGTACTGCACAGCCAATTCTACACATACATGCTCAGCTTTAATTCGACGAACAACTAACTCGGGTGCGGTATTCAAACGCATCGCGGCTACATTACAACATTTCTGCGGGTGCGTCAATCTTGGCATGTCGGGGCCTACAGAATGCGTTGGCGTATACCGAAGACGAAGAAGAGGAAACGAAGGAAAATGCACAGTCGGCAGCATGGGGGCGCTCTCGCTGGTCTTGTTCCTATTATTATTATTGGAGGAGGATGTGTCGTCTGCGGCGCGCGTGCGGCGCTATGCAGGCGAGGCCGGCTTTGGTTGCTTGGGCACCTTGGCCGCCTGCACCGTGTGCTTGCAGGCGAAGTCCTTCAAGTTGATGAAGTTCATCTCTTGCGCGATAACTTCCTTGTCGATCCCGCAGTTTTCGAACTGGCTGAGGAAAGCGACGGGTCGACGCCGGTGGAGATGAAACCCTGGTCTTCGTCATAGCCTATGTCTGCGATGTGCACGAAGGAGCCGGACGCGGGCCGGAGAACATTGACTCATATCGATCTTGTCGCCTTGCTGACCTTCCTCTTCTTCTCGGACGTGGGTTTCGCTGGCATCATTGAAGTTGAAGGGAGATCTTATTGCTGTCTGCATCGCGTATCTTGAGCTCACACCTCGCTTGGTTCAAAGCGTGTCGTCGTTCTCGTTCTTGCTTAAAGC
Source organism: Mycena albidolilacea (assembly GCA_029282495.1). NCBI lineage: Eukaryota > Fungi > Basidiomycota > Agaricomycetes > Agaricales > Mycenaceae > Mycena > Mycena albidolilacea. The sequence goes on along the minus strand of JARIHO010000031.1, from coordinate 1,198,358 downwards.
TTTACACATCACCCATAGACACGTGATCGTATATTTCTTGTGGCGTCCCAGGCGCCTTCATCATCTTCCGTTTGCTTCTATCCCTCAAATCGTTCAGCGATTCATTTTCGAGTCCCAGCGTGGCTCCCAAGATCTCCGTTTGCGGCCAAGAGCTACCCTGGACACGAACTTCGACTATGCAGCTGGGAGAAAACTCCCTCCATCCCTAGAACTTCTGCCCGACGATATGCGTCTACAGGAGCGAAATCAGATCAACTACGACGCGCAGCTTGCCAACCGCGCAAGCATCCGTACCACTAGGCTCTACGAGAACTGGGTTAAGCACGGACACGCAACCTTACTACGCATACAAAGCCTCGGAGATTCAAAAGATGGTGGACGAACCTGAGTACTGCACAGAACCGCCAAGGCAGTCGCGAGCAGTTCTCCCATGACTCCCCAGCTATCCGGCCTCTAGAGATGAGGGGTCTTTGTTTTTTTCACAGATTGTACACGTCTTCGTGTTCTATGGATTTCCTTTGCGTTTCGACTTGCGAGTTTACGACGCCCCCACCAAAATCTCTCGAACTTACGCATCTTTTCTGTTAAAATTCCTCGCAAGCGTTTCATCGCACTTTGAGCCGGCGACTGGAGAACGAGGCCTAGTTTCGTTATGCATGACGTTCGCCTCACCTCTGTTATGCTCGCTCTCGTCGATGCTCACTGGATGTCTACAATTTACCTCTCCCCCTACCTCTGGCGTGGTTCTCAAAGGGCAACACTATTTCTGCACCGCCATGCCTATGTATCAAACCAATTCTACACATGCATGTTCACTGGCAGCTTCTATTAGGAACTCCGGCGTGGTATCGTGGCTACGCATACGCGGCTATCATGAACTGTAGAATGCATTAGCGCATCCCCATCGAAAACAAAGGAAAGCAAAACGCACTTCAAGCTCCGTAGGTTTCGCCCCCACGACCTCGTGGAGCATCTTCCCATTATGGAACACGATGAAGGTCGGCATCTATTCAAGCAAGGAAGGCGCTGTGTTAGCACGTCGTAGGGGACACGACGCAGGACGCATGGCTTGGACGTTCGCCTCTTCCCTCGCGCCTTCGACGAGGTCCGTGTCGACCCTGTAAAACTGGAGCCTCACGTTCTCGGGCTTGTCTGACTCTCGCACGTAGGTGGGGCTGATCAACGTGCAGGGGTCGCACCGGGCCGCCCAAAACTCGATGATGTCGTACACGGGGCTGTTGACCTACGGGATCGGGGCGGTGGTCAGGGAATTATCATGATTTTTTGCACAGGAGGCGCGACGCACGACTTTGTGGAACTCGTCCAAGTTCTCGATGGGTCCGATGGCCATGGTGGGTTCGGTTAGTTGTGTTGCAGCTGCGCAGGAGGTGTAGGGTGAGATGGTGGTGGGGGTGGAAAGCAGGAACGAGAACGACGACGCGCTTTTGAATAAAGCCCCGCAGCCTGTGAGTGGCATTCTAACTGACAGCCTGAACGGTGTCGACTATGTATTACATATGTAGCGCACTTGTCGCGTCCCAGTCGCGGCTTCATCATCTTCCGTTGGCTTCTCCCCCTCAAATCGTTCAGCAATCCATTTTCGGGTCCCCCATGATCTCCGTTTGCGGCCAAGAGCTGCCCTTGGACGCGAACTTAGACCATGCCGCTTGGAGAAAACTCCCCCATCCCTAGAACTTAATAACTGCCCGATGGCATGCGTCTACAGGAGCAGAACCAGATCAACTACGACGCGGCCAACCGCGAAAGCATCCGTGCCACCAGGCTCTACGAGAAGTGGATTAAGCACTGAAACGCGACGATGTCAGCGCGAAGCTTTTGCCTTACGACGCGTATAGTACAACGCCTCGGGGATTCAAAAAATGGCGGACGAGTCCGAACCTTCTACACATACATGCTCAGCTTTAATTAGATGAATAACTAATTCCGGCGCGGTATACAAAAGACGCATTGTGCTACATTACATTTACAACTTCTCGGCGGGTGCAGCCTCCGTCGGTGCGGGTGCAGCAGCAGCAGCGGGCGCCTCGGTAGGTGTAGGTGCAGCAGCAGCGGGCGCGTCGGTCGGTGCGGGCGCAGCAGCTGCGCCAACCTTAGAATGCTTGGCTATCAGGGCCTAAGGAACACGTTAGCGCATACCAAAGACAGAGGAGAGTAAAACGCACAGCAAGCGGCGTGGGTAGCGCCCCCGCGCTCTCGCCGATCTTGTTCCCATCTTGGTACACGAAGAAGGACGGCATCTGGGAACGAGGCAAGGCGTTCTGTTAGCACGTAGTAGGGGGGACAACGCAGGACGCACGACGCGGACGCCCGCCTCGATCATCGCGCGCTCGATGTCGTCCGTGTCGAGCTTGTAGAACTTGAGCGCGGCGTGCTCGGACTTGTCTGAGAGTTTCTCGAAGATGGGGGAGATGACCTTGCAGGGGCCGCACCAGGGCGCCCAAAAGTCGATGATGATGGGCGTGGGGCTGTTGATCTACGAGATCGGGCGGCGGGTAAGTTTTGGCACAGGCGGGTGGACAGAACGCGACGTACGACTTTCATGAACTCGTCGAAGCTGGCGATGGATGTGACGGGCATGGTGGGTTAGTGAGGGGTGTGAAGGGCGTGAGGTGAGGTGGTGAGAGTGGAAAGCAAGAGCGGCGACGCGCTTTTGAAGAAGGCGATTTGTGAGCCGGTCCCGTGTGTGCGCGAAACATGTGACATTGCACATAATGGCGTGATCGATGACCGCGACGCGTCTCGGGCGACACGGACGCGTCCGAAGGCTCAGTAAGCCTCGGAGACGCGTAAGAAAATTTAAATTTGTGGATTACACGACTTGAGATCCGTACTCGAGTAGCTTGGTAAATATGTGCTGTGAGCCGAGCCGATACAAGACACCGCGGATATTACGTACCGGACCTCTTAGGTGGGTTGTATGAAAACAACGTGGCGTTTTGAGGTACAGAACATTCGACGGAGCAATATCCCATCAGTGGCACTGCCGGCTCTTTCCTTTCGTTGTTTCCTCCTTGTACATACGCCGCCGCCTAGTTATAGGACAACCAAGAACCTGCTTGCTGCTATCGGCGCTCGACTCTGCATCGCATTCGCCGGCACCGCCCGCGACATGGGCGCGGCGCCGCACCGTGCGCGCTGCCGAATTCGGAGGGAACCATTACCTTGTCACTGTATCCGAGACGCCGCTTGCCTCGCTTCTACTCGCCTCCACCTGCCTCCTTGCCGCCCTCGCTTGCCGCGCCGCCTGGATGATTGAGGATTCACAAGGACGCTGTCTGCTCGATGCTCCCGCCGCATTCGGCATCGCTTCTACCAGCGCCCTCGCCGCCATGCAATCGCCGCCCTCTGCCGCCCGACCGCCTCTTTAAAATCACCCGCATCCGCAAATACCGGGGTAGTATGTGCCTCACTGCCCGTCGCCTATCCATCGCCCATATCTACGCCGCTACCGCCTCCCTGCTCCTCGGTTCTCCCGCTCGTTACCCCGCCTCTATCTCACATCCATCGCTCTCGCGTCTTGCGGCGCATTTGCCACCGGTTCCCTGTTTTCTCGTGCCACCGCCGCCTTCCCTTCCCACACTTGGGTTTTTCCCCGTGGTGCCGTCGCATATACTGCCATCCCCCCTGCTGCTCTCGTGCTGCTGCTCTTTGTTTTGCTCGCTTGTTTGCGCCGCGCTGTTGCCTGCACCATCTTCGTCTCGGTCCCTGCGCCTCTCACTCATTCCCAAGTATGTTCATTCATTAACTGCGTCGCCAGCGCCCCGCAAGTTGCTGCCGTCATCAAGGATGTGAAATGCGAATCTCAGAGCTGCCGGCAGATTCATTTCCGCTGGATCGCAGCGCTGCGCTGCGTGCTCACAACCGATTCGTATCGGCCTCCCCGACGGCTCCACCAACCGTCTCCATGACGCCTCCACACCCGCCTCCGCCGCCTCCGTGGCGCCTCCAAGACGCCTCTGGGACACTTCCGTGGGCTTCCAGTGACCTGCACTATTACCATGTACTTGGATATTTCAAAATATATACATGCGAATCTCATTTACTGGTGCTGGAAGCGAGAAATGTGTATGAAATGGGTGAGCCCGGCTTCGGGGCGGCTATTGATCAACCGATCAGAACGCGAATAAACGTCGCCCTCTCGAAAATAATTTCTTGTGCGCTCGATTCTGGGCCAAATAGGGTCGGGTGGGGCTCAAATTGAAGCCCTGTATTGCAGTAAAATACTATCAAAAAATCCCGTGATATTTGAAGTTGTAAGGTCTGTGCAAGAAATGTGACGAAGTTGAACTAAGTTTGCTACAAGAATCATGAGGTTATAATTTTTTATAACTGCTATAAGTCTTCATGAATGTTCTAATAGGTATTCCATACACATTAAAACACTACTTGACGTTGATTTCAACAGTGGGGGACTCGATTCACGGAAAAGATGAAACATCGGAAATTGATATATTGAGCTACTATGCCACATGTTCGAGATCTTTGGCCACTGAAGGGGGGTACCAAAACCCATTCATCATCCAATAGGGTGGAGTCGCCGCCCCACAACGACTACATCGCACAGAGCGGCCAACAAGCTGGTGGTGTCGGTTGGTACCCCAACCGTAAGTCGAAACTGTTATCAATCAGTACTGTTGTAGTCAATTTCAACAGACTACTCCTTCCAGCACATGTTTCATTTGCGTGCTTCACTTTACATTCTGAGAATACTAGTTCATTCCCTTTCTCTCGGCAGTCAGCTCACTTTGTCACACCGACTTCAAGCCCTCTTTCTGTGGTCAGACTGGGAAAATGGAGTAGCATGGCCTCTGCACAAGGATGGCATGCTTTTCCAGAGTGTTAAACCTACGTATGGATTATTTTGCAAGAATGGTTGACAGAGGAGGAATGGTTAACAGAATTGTTTAAAGGTTTTCCCTGTTCAGACCAAGGTCAATTCGTTTTCCGGCCACCTAGGCACCCAATGGAATTGTCCTGGATATTTACCGACTGGAAGCCTTGTAACACCTCCCGTTCGCTCCCCAACATGGGTACAATATCTAGAGTAACTTCCAAGAGCAATGGTCTAATGTTCAGCTGTACAGCAGGTACATGAGAAGGCTATGAAAATTTGCACATACGCCCCCGGCCGCATTTCTCTGTGCATGCGATGGCCTTTGATTCGATTTGGCCAAAATCCCAAATTGGGATGCGATGGGTTGTTTGGGAGGCAAACACTGATTCCATCATTCACCATTCGCTTCATCGGGATTGTTCGATCGTTGAGCAACATGGATTTCGGACGACTGGCGAAACAGCACGTTCCCTCCCATTGCTTGCAAAGCCCCGGCGACCTCTCACCCTGGAACGAACTTGGCCTGGGGCTTCTTGCTACTCAGCCCGCTTATAGCTGCGCCGTGTTCTTGTGCGTCTAAGATTCAAGTGGCGAGGAGCAGCGGCGAGAAAGCGGCCTGAACGATTCCTGTGGTCCAGGGACGAGCTCATTGAAACTATTTCATAATTTCATCTGCTCAATGCCCCGTACAGCTTGTGCATTATATCCTTGCAAGTGGCATCCATAGTGTTCAATGCGTTGTCAATTCAGACCGGTTTTAAATTCCCTCTTCTCTCCCTCGTCGCTCCCGAGTTCCGGCCCTAATCATTTTCTCACAGCTTTCGGGTCTGTGCGCTTCATGCACGTTCGTCGTTTACAGCAAATGCCGAATGCGGAAGTACTGTCGAGCAGTGTTAACCCCCTCCCCGTGACTCGAGCAATTCAAGATAAAATATTTATGCAGTGTCTACGCTTTGTACAGCCTGTCCCTTCGTTCTAACTTCGCCTCATACTCTCTCGGCAATCTCTGGGCAAGATGGGCAACTGTGTGGCCAACGTGCGGAACTCTCGCATTATCAAGCGCTGTGTCAATAGCTCACACGACCAGCCAGACAGGGAACTTTGAGCCACCCTTCTCTGCGGCGTTGAAGAGCTTCGTGATCGAGTACGACGACCAGACCGACCCCACCAAGGTGGCGCTCCGGAGGGCGGAGGAACGCGCACACCAGGCCGAGGAACGCGCACGCCAGGCCGAGGAACGCGTCAGCACAGAAGATGTTGCCCGTAAGTGGCGCTCGCGATCCTTGTTCGTTCGCCCTTACCTCGCTCACAGCGGCCAGGCCACCACCCAAACCCAAAGGCCCGAAATGTCCCGTCTGCTTCAAACACTGTCAGGTCTCTGTCAACCCGTGGCAGTCCACCAATAGGTGCATGCGCTTCAAATTCAAAATCGGATCTAGCATTGATTGCTCTCCTGTGGCACAAGGGACCTCATGGTCGCAGAGTTTTCGGATGACTCGGACTCGGACGAGGAAGCAGAAGACGAGAATTGGATCACAGAGAATCCGGTCAACGGCGCTCCCAGACCGCCTCGGGCGCCCCGCAAACTTATAATTCACGGGCTACAGCTTGCGAGCTGCAAACATTACTTTTGTGGGGTAAGTGGCAACTCTCGATCGCAGATAGGCTGTGGCGAACCTAAGGCACTCCGGTTTCCAGGCATGTTTGGCACACCACATCTACCGCTGCCTCAACCTTGTCTTTGACACCGCGCGGTACGGCACCGTGGTGAAGACGCCTGCTGTTGCTACGCCTGGCCGCCGCGTGGAGTTTCCTATATCATGTCCAGTACGCAAACACGTCCCTCAGTTGGTTATATCTAAGCTTTTTTTTCAGGCGTGCCAGGTGAAACCGGGCGAGCAGCCTGTCGAGATCAGCGATATGACCGCGCGGCTGGTCCTGGGCGAAGCGAACATGGACGAGTGGAACCACGCGCGGTTCCTGTCAATGCTGAATCTCATTTACTGGTATGTTGTCCAAACAAATATTTTTCGCATTCTTATGAGTCGGCGGGTGCAGTCCGCACAAAGGGTGCGACGAGACCTTCGACGCAGACGACGTCGCGCCTGCCCCGGGCAGCGTCACGCTCGTACGGTGTCCGCGGTGTAGGGGGTCGCTGTGTAAAGTCTGCAAGTCCGTTTGGCACGAAAGTACGTGGTGCTGCTTGCTTTCAAAATTCACCTGGTTCATCTCAGACTGAATGGCGATGTGTAATTTTGTAGACCTGACCTGCGCGCAATACCAGACATTGCCGGTCACCGAACGCGCGCCGGAGGACGTGGCGTTTGCGACTCTGGCGGCGCAGGAGAAGTGGAGGCGGTGTCCGAAGTGTTCCGCCATGGTCGAGCTCAAGGTGTGTCCGATCTTCCCTTCTCCCTTCCCTCCCGCTCTACCCCCGCTAATTCTGTCTTTCCGTTTAGTTCGGATGCAAGTAAGCCTACTCTCCCATCTTTTCGGAGAAAAAAAAACACCCTCTAATTCGTGAACGGTTGCAGCCACATCACCTGCATCTGCAATCACCATTTCTGTTACACGTGCGGTGCTGACTTTGAGCACATGAACGGGAAATATCAGTGTAAAGGAGGTGCGTCGCCAACTCGTTACCTTCGCGGCCTCAAATTTACACTTGCTTCTTTCTTCTCCGTGTAGGCGCGGCATGCAAGGTGTGGGAGGAGCAGAATCTTCTCAATCGGAAATATGTACACGACTTGTGATCCATAGCTCAATAAATATGTTCCCCTTTGTGAGCCGAGTCAGTACAAGACCGGTACGTCGGTCATCTCGGAGGCTGGTAAACGGACAGGAATTGAGCCAATGCGAGATATCGAAGCGTCGAAATCCGTTACAATAAATTACCGGCGAACGGAGTCCAACGGCAACTTGGCAAAGAGGCCATGCTCCAAACAGGAAGTGCATCAAACGCGCGGCCCTTGCCGCGACTCTGAGTTGGGATCACTTCACCCACCACCTCTGCAATGGCACTCAGAGTCGACACCTGCGATAGATTTAGAGGTCCCCGTGCTTGAGACCGGCGACCGGTTTTGGGAGGTGTGTTCAAAACCTTTTATGGTACTCACTGCCATGATTTTGTCCAGTTCGTGAAGCAGCGTGAAATCGAGCGCGAACCCGCCATAGCGGAGGGAAAAATGGACGACCCGACTGTGGCGAGGCGACTGGAGGATAACATTCACCGATCACAAACGCGCAGTGAAAAAGTTCGACCGCATCACGGGGATCAGTACTGTTGTACTCAATTTCAACAGAGTACTCTTTCCAGTAAATTTTTCATTTGCGCGCTTCACTTCACATTCTGAGGATACTAGTTCATTCCCTTTCTCTCGGCAGTCAGTTCACTTTGTCACACCAGCTTCAAGCCCTCTTTCTGTGGTCAGACTGGGAAACTGGATTAGCATGGCCCCTACACAAGTATGGCACACTTTTCCAGAGTAGTAAACCTATGGGTCTCAATATTTATGCATTGTTTTGCAAGAATGGTTGACAGAGAAAGAGGAATGGTTAACAGAATTGTTTAAAGGTTTTCCCTGTTCAGAGCAAGATCAATTCGTTTTCCGACCACCTGGGCACCCAATGGACTTGTCTTGGATATTTACCGACTGGAAGCCTTGTAACACCTCCCGTTCGCTCCCCAACATGGGTACAATATCTAGAGTAAGTTCCAAGAGCAATGGTCTAATGGTCAGCTGTACAGGAGCAGGTACATGAAGAGGCTACCAAAATCTGCAAATATGCCCCCGGCCGCATTTCTCTGTGTGTGCAATGGCCTTTTTCTTCCATTTGGCCAAAATTCCCAAATTGGGATGCGATGGGTTGTTTGGGAGGCAAATGTACACTGATTCCATCATTCACCATTCGCTTTATCGGGATTGTTCGACCGTTGAGCAACATGGAATTCGGACGACTGGCGAAACAGAACGTTCCCTCCCATTGCTTGCAAAGCCCCGGCGACCTTTCGCCGTGTAACGAACTCGGCCTGGGACATCAGGAAAACCCCTCCAAGGAATTTTCCCGCATTTTCGCGAAAATTTGTTCAGAATATCTTGAATTCCTTGAATGAGCAAATTGTCCCAGAATATGTTACCCCCCAAGAAAATATCGTAAATTCTGCAACTTATGAGCAAAATTTCTTCGGAGTTGCATCAAGCTTGTGGAATTATTTTGGTGTTTTCACATTTCTCAGGTCAAGGCATATAGAGAGGAAGCATTATTTATTGGTGTCAACTATCAAAGGTATGTACGGTAAATATAAATAGGTCAAGTCTTCCCGGTTCCGAGTCGTCAAATTCAGTCGCCACCGATTCCTAAAGAAATCACATCATTGGCCGAGCCCGAGGCTGCGGGAGCTACGCCAGGTTTGGAGCAACTGGAGAAGAATAAATGATTGTTGATGGTAAAGGAGAAGGGGAGAAGAACTCACAAAAACCTTGATATAGAGTTCATGCATTGTCGAATTAGATAGCGACAGACCCATCTTATGTCAAGCATAGTAAGTATCAGAGTACCGGAAAAAGGCAGCGAGGACATACCGGCAGTGCACTTGGTTGCGAAATAGTTAAGATGGCAACCGGTGACAGAAACACACTGTGAATAGGGAGTAAGTGACATGATGCGGAACGGGGTGCAGGAACTCAATGACATACAACACCAGGGAATACACTAGAATAGATTCTAGCACGGCAGAGATTGAAACAACATCCGAAGGTAACTGCCAAACGTCAGGGACACAATGTAGAAGGGAAGGGGCAGTCAAGAACATACATAATCTGAGCTGCTCGAGCGTGGGTGGCCAGGTACACAGCCGCGAAGACATGCGCTGCTGAAGTGGGCTACAAGAAGAAAGGAACGTACTTGAGAAATATACCCCACAAAACCAGAGAATTTCAGCACGCCGACACTGTAGACGTGAGTCGAGTTCTGCTGGATAGGGACAAATCTTGAGGAGGAACATACATGGTAAATGCAGGTACATACCTAGTAACGTGTACGCCGATACCATCCTACTTCAAGTCGGCACAGCGATCCCCGAGGAAATAGGGATCCGGACCATGGGGAGGAGGACGGAATGATATGGGATGTTGTAGGATACAGAAATGAGTGGCAGTAGGCCGGACTGTGAAGAGAATGAGAGAGAACAAGGCCGACTGGCAGGGGGAAGGTGGGGGAAAGAAAAGAGAGGTGTTTGATCTTGTCGTGACGGCATCAAAAACGAACCATTTTCGCACTCATGTGGTTGCCGTAACACGGCGAATACAAATCGCCGAAGCCAAGCCGCACCAAGTGATCGATGAAGGCAGCCAAGTGTTGTACTGCCATACGCTTTAGGGTGAGGCACAAGGAAATGGGGATCCAGACCATGGAGGATGACGGAATGATACGGGATGTTGTCGGATACAGAAATGAGTGGCAATAGGCCGGACTGTGAAGAGAACGAGAGAGAACAAAGGCGGGCTGACAGAGAGGTGTTTGATCTTAGCATTTCCGCGCTCATGTGGTTGCCGTAACACGGCGAATACAAACCGCCGAAGCCAAGCCACACCAAGTGAAGGCAGCCAAGCATAAGTGTCGTACTCGTGCCGTACACTTTAGGGTGAGCGTTGTTTCGAGTTGGCCAATGGCCCCTCCCACCCACCGCCGCCTGAGCTTATGTATGCGGCTGCCAAGTGTGAACCCCTCTCGAAGAGAATATCTTTATTGGAGGGTGAGTCCTCTCAAAAATTTTAATGAATCCTGTGATTCCATCTCTCCACAGGTCTCGGGCGCCAGAGTGTGAGATTTCCATCGGATATCGGACTGAACAAAGCAGGGAAAGTGGTGAAATGTCGGCAATAATAGCTCACTAGTTGAGGAAACTTAGAACTTTGTGTGTAGAATGAGCAAAATTATATCAGGACTCCACAAAATGCGCAACAATGCAAGCACTTTTGTCAGAATTCCTATCAAAGTTGCCAAAATTTGCCAAAAATATCTGAATTTTGGTGGCCACAAAATATTTTCAGTAAAATATCGGGGGAGGTTTTCCCTGATGGACTTCTTGCTACTCAGCCTGCTTATAGCTCCGCCGTGTTCTTGTGCGTCTAAGATTCAAGTGGCGAGGAGCAGCTGCGAGAAAGCGGCCTGAACGAGTCCTGTGGTCCAGGGACGAGCTCATTGGAACAATTTCATAATTTCATCTGCTCAATGCCCCGTACAGCTTGTGTATTATATCCTTGCAAATGGCATCCACAGTGTTCAATGCGTTGTCAATTCAGACCGGTTCTAAATCCCCTCTTCCCTCCCTCGGGTTCCGGTTCTAATCATTTTCTTACAGCTTTCGGGTCTGTGCGTTTCATGCACGTTCGTCGTTTTAAATGCGGAATGCCGCGTTCAATGCGGACTGCAACCGGTCTCAACTCCTCCCCGTGACTCGAGCAATTCAAGATAAAATATTTATGCAGTGTCTACGCTTTGTAAAGCCTGCCCCCTTCGTTCTAACTTCGCCTCATATTCTCTCTGCAATCTCTGGGCAAGATGGGCAACTGTGTGGCCAACGTGCGGAACTCTTGCATTGTCAAGTGCTGTGTCAATAGCTCACACGACCAGCCAGACAGGGAACTTCGAGCCACCCTTCTCTGGGGCGCTGGAGAGCTTCGTGACTGTGCACGACGACCAGACCGACCCCACCAAAGTGGCGCTCCGGATGATGGAGGAACGCGCACGCCAGGCCGAGAAACGCGTCAGCACAGAAGACGTTGCCCGTAAGTGGCGCTTGCTATCCTTGTTCGTTCGCCCTTACCTCGCTCACAGCGGCCAGGCCACCACGCCCGAAATGTTCCGTCTGCTTCAAACACTGTCAGGTCTCTGTCAACCCGTGGCAGCGCACCAAGAAGTGCGTACGCTTCAAATTCAAATTCGGATCTAGCATTGATTGCTCTCCTGTGGCACAAGTGATCTCATAGTCGCAGAGCCTTCGGATGACTCGGACGAGGACGAGGAAGCAGAAGACGAGAATGGGATCACAGAGATTCCGGTCAACGGCGCTCCCAGACCGCCTCGGGCGCCCCGCAGACCTATAATTCACGGGCTACAGCTTGCGAGCTGCAAACATTACTTTTGCGGGGTAAGTGGTAACTCCCGATCGCAGATAGGCTGTGGCCAACCTGATGCACTCCGGTTTCCAGGCATGTTTGGCACACCACATCTACCGCTGCCTCAACCTTGTCTTTGACACCGCGCGGTACGGCACCGTGGTGAAGACGCCTGCTGTTGCTACGCCTGGCCGCCGCGTGGAGTTTCCTATATCATGTCCAGTACGCAAACACGTCCCTCAGTTGGTTATATCTAAGCTTTTTTTTTTCAGGTGTGCCAGGTGAAACCGGGCGAGCAGCCTGTCGAGATCGGCGATATGACCGCGCGGCTGGTCCTGGGCGAAGCGAACATGGACGAGTGGAACCACGCGCGGTTCCTGTCAATGCTGAATCTCATTTACTGGTGTGTTGTCCAAACAAATATTTTTCGCATTCTTATGGGTCGGCGGGTGCAGTCCGCACAAAGGGTGCGACGAGACCTTCGACGCAGACGACGTCGCGCCTGCCCCGGGCAGCGTCACGCTCGTACGGTGTCCGCGGTGTAGGGGGTCGCTGTGTAAAGTCTGCAAGTCCGTTTGGCACGAAAGTACGTGGTGCTGCTTGCTTTCAAAATTCACCTGGTTCATCTCAGACTGAATGGCGATGTGTAATTTTGTAGACCTGACCTGCGCGCAATACCAGACATTGCCGGTCACCGAACGCGCGCCGGAGGACGTGGCGTTTGCGACTCTGGCGGCGCAGGAGAAGTGGAGGCGGTGTCCGAAGTGTTCCGCCATGGTCGAGCTCAAGGTGTGTCCGATCTTCCCTTCTCCCTTCCCTCCCGCTCTACCCCCGCTAATTCTGTCTTTCCGTTTAGTTCGGATGCAAGTAAGCTTACTCTCCCATCTTTTCGGAGAAAAAAAAACACCCTCTAATTCGTGAACGGTTGCAGCCACATCACCTGCATCTGCAATCACCATTTCTGTTACACGTGCGGTGCTGACTTTGAGCACATGAACGGGAAATATCAGTGTAAAGGAGGTGCGTCGCCAACTCGTCACCTTCGCGGCCTCAAATTTATACTTGCTTCTTTCTTCTCCTTCGTGTAGGCGCGGCATGCAAGGTGTGGGAGGAGCAGAATCTTCTCAATCGGAGATAAGTATGTACACGACTTGTGATCCATAGCTCAATAATAAATGTGTTCCCCTTTGTGAGCCGAGTCAGTACAAGACCAGTATTGGTTATCTCGGAGGCTGGTAAACGGGCAGGAATTGAGCCAATGCGAGATATCGAAGCGTCGAAATCCGTTACAATAAATTACCGGGACCGGAGTCCAACGGCAACTTGGCAAAGAGGCCATGCTCCAAACAGGAAGTGCATCAAACGCGCGGCCCTTGCCGCGACTCTGAGTTGGGATCACTTCGACGTTGCCATCACCCACCACCTCTGCAATGGCACTCAGAGTCGACACCTGCGATAGATTTAGAGGTCCCCGTGCTTGAGACCGAGGGAGAACGCGACCGGTTTTAGGAGGAGGTCTTCAAAACCTTTTATGGTACTCACTACCATGATTTTCTCCAGCTCGTGAAGCAGCGTGAAATCGAGCGCGAAACTGCCATAGCGGAGGGAGAAATGGACGACCCGACTGTGGCGAGGCGGCTGGAGGATAGCATTCACCTTGTCGGGACCTGCACGGACATATGTCCGCGCTTCGAGCGGTATCGCAGAGAGGGAGGACGATCTCTTCGAGTGGGAAAAAGTGCCAGGCCATTAAGTTCCGCGCTTGAATGCTAACGGGTAACCTAGATCCCTGGCACAAACGCGCAGTGAAAAAGTTCGACCCCATCAGCCTGCCGTCTGACTTGCGGCCTCCAGACGTCCTTAAGCTTTTTGGATGTCTCGTTCACGGGCCGACTTACCCGCCTGATCGCGCAGGAAACACTGGATTATCTGTTTCACGACCTCATTCCGCGCCGCGGCTTCTCCGCTACCTGTGTCCTTGTCCGGGACCGCTCGCGGGCGGTGCGGCATGACTTTACGATCCAGTATGACGCCGGCCCCTCGCTATGGAGTGCCACGAGCGGTGTGCGCGGTTTCATATCCTGGCTCTGTTTTGGAGCGCAACATGGAGGGGTTTTCGCTGTGGGTGAGGAACAACAGCTTATGTACAGTGCGCCGTATTGGGCGTCGTTCCAGTGACAAACGTTCGTATTTGTGTACTTATTATTGCAACTCTGCAGTCGCTCAGAGAATTTTACAACGAGCGGCGCGGGACGTATCAATCCGCCGCGGAGCTGGAGATGCGCGTGTACCACCGCCGCATCCACATCGGCGACGAGAGGACGCGGCCAGAAGCAGTGCCGCTTGTGCGGAAAGTCCCAGAACACCCGATGTATGAGCTTGTCACGTCGTTCCAGGTGCATGTGCAGGAGAGGAGCAGGCCGATGACGAAGGCGTCGCAGCTGCGCGCGGGCGCGGAGGGCAGGCGCACGGTTGGGGAGATGCTGGCAATGTGGGGTGTTAAGGGAGGGAAGGGGATGTCGTTCTTGGTGGCGTGCATCCTGGAGAGATTACTTGGAAAGGGCACCGCGGAAGATCCAGAGAATACCCGGGATGGGCCGGTTTGGGGATATTATCGACGGATGCACAGAAAGAGGCGCTATGGGTGTAAATGGGCTGGAAGGTGAGATGAGTTGTATGGGGGTGCGGACCTGAAAGATTAGGCGATGATGAAAATTAAAATCAAGGGTATCTGGACAAGAGAATTTTATGGAATGAAGACTTGAAGAGAAAATCACATGCAAGACGCCAGCGGCCAGAACCAGTCTCAACTGGCAGAGCACCCGATTTCAAGAGATTCGGTGTGGTCGGAAAAAGCTTGACAAAGGGGAAAAAATACAGAGATGTCTGCCTCGTATACTACCCCAAATCCGGCACGATCCTCGCAACGGAAGGAGTCCTCGTAGAGGCGGTGGTTTCAGAGCCACTGTGTTTCAATGTTGCCAGTCGAACCAAAGCCACAGAATGGTCGACACAAGTCGCGTGCGAGTTGTGTGTCCTCCCAGTCAAGGCCCGTCATTCTATCCCGGAGGTGAGATTTCTCTGGGATGAATAACGGCGGCGGCGGGAATCAAAAAAAATTGCGGAGAAGGCGAAGACCTTGCTCATCAAGCCCGAGATTAAGGAGGCAGGCCAGTAGAGACCAAAAGCTGTTGTTTATCGCTGGAGAGAAAATAGTGAATCAGAATGATTTGTGAGCGAGGGCAGCGGGGAAACGGGTATTTTATTCCCGATAAAGGCAGCGAGGAGTGGTCCTAGCCAGACATTCAATTGAGAGCCAGAGGGCCATGGAAGTCGCGTTCAAGTTGTATTTAGGCTCTGTTGTGCCCGTGATTAGCTAAGCCATTCACGCTCTTGTTTCCGCCGTTAGTCGGACCAAGTAGATTTCCAGGTTAACCAGGTCCCTGGTCCATCTTTCGCCACCGGAGGACTCGCAATCACCGTGGATGGAGATACCCTTGCATTCGCGTCCAACCCACGGGATGCATAACGATTTTGGCGCACGACGCGGTCGCAACAAGCAATGGGTTGCTCCTGGTTCCGAGCAGCCTTCTCGCTCCGCAAGTACGACTCCGGGACACCCAGACGTAGAGAGACGTGATGGTGCTGGTGGCCGCGGTCGAGGACGAGGTCTCACGCATCCACCGAGAACAAACGGGATCAACTCACAGACGACGTCGCGCACAAACACCCCTGCAATGACGCCGACGGTGCTGGAGGACCCCGTCCTCGAAACTCAGGAAGAACGCGAAAAGTTTTGGCAGGAGGTGTGTGTCTTCCCAAATTGTTCAGAACTACTCTGTGGCACTCATGTTTTTTTTCTAGCTCGTGAAGCAGCGCGAAATAGAGCGCAAAACCGCGATCGCAGAGGGCAAAATGGACGATCCGAATGTTCCGAAGCGATTGGAGGACGCCATTTCCATTGTCGGAACCTGCATGGATATGTGTCCACGATTCGAACGGTATCGCAGGGAAAGGGAGAACAATCTCTTTGACTGGGAGAAGGTGTGTGTTGTCACTGCGGGGTTCCAAAGTTGAATTTGGGCCAACTTCGGCTGCAACTTGTGCCTAAGTCGAGGCCAAATTTTCAACTTTGAATACCCTAGTAATCAATTCACCTCTTCGGCTCTAACCTCATTAATTTAGATCCCTGGCACAAACCGGATCGATCACAAGCGCGCAGTAAAAATGTACGAGCGTGCCGCAGGAGACAAGACTCTCCCGTCCGACTTGCGGCCACCACTCGTTCTCAAGGTAGATTTCCCGCACAACAACCACCGTCGACCACGGACTTATCACACCGCGCAGAGCACACTGGATTACCTATTTCACGACCTCATCCCTCGCGGCGGTTTTTCCCCTACCTGTCCTTTTGTTCGGGACCGCTCGCGTGCCGTGCGGAACGACTTTACGATGCAGCACAACACTGGCCCCCTCGCGATGGAGTGCCACGAGCGGTGTGCGCGCTTTCACATCCTCGCTCTGTTTTTGGAGCGCGACAAGGAGGGCTTTTCTGTGGCGCTCGAGGAGCAGCAGCTCATGAACAGTGCGTCTCGTCCCCCCTCTCGCGTAACGTAGAATATTAATTCCTGGGTCCGCAGCCCTCCAATCTCTCAAAGAGTTCTACAACGACCAGCGCGGGACGTACCAGTCGCCCGCGGAGCTCGAGATGCGCATCTACCACCGCCTCATCCACATCCGCGACCAGGTCGAGCGGCCGGAGCCGGTGCCGCTTGCGCAGGAGGTCGCGGAGCACCCGATGTACAAGCTTACGACGGCGTTCCGCGCGCATGTGCAGGAGAAGAGCAAGCCGATCACGAAGGTGTCGCGGCTGCGCGTCGACGCGGAGGGGATGCGCATTTTTGGGGAGCTGGCGAGCCATATGATGCTGATGGGCGACGGGGGCGGGGGGAAGGGAATGGTCTTCCTGGTCGCGTGCATTCTCGAAAAGCTATTTGGGAAGGGCACCGTGGAGGATATCGAGGATATCCGGGGCGGGGCGAGTCTGGGCGACATCATCGACGGAGTCACCGGAACGGATGTCGAAGAGGTGGAGTTGCAGCGGGATGAGCTGGACAATGATGGCATGACGGACCAGGAGGACATCGACCTCAGCGTGGAAGATGAGCTGGCCGACGGGGATGAGAGCATGCAATCTCCCGCTCCACTGCAGCCTAGTGCTTCTGGCTGGCTTGCTGACAATTTTGGCCCGACACCTGCCGCTGCGTCTGTGTTCGGGCCGCCCTCGAGCGCGGCACCAGCCCCCGCTTCCGCCTTCGCTAACCTTGGGGCCTCCGCACCGGGAAAAAGCGTTTTCGCAGCAAACTCCGCCTTTACCCGCAAATCTGTCTTCAGCAACGCCGCCCCTAGTCCCTTTGGGGCCATTTCGAATACAGCACTGACAAACGGGAGTGCGTCGACGTCGACAAAGTCGATCCAACCAGCACCCAATCTGTTCCGACCAGCGCTCGAACTCACGCAGCCGGAGGCTTCATCATCGTCCCCACCAACTCCAGCTACGATCCCACCCTCTAACGGCTTCGCCGTCCCGCCCCGAGTCCAAAATAACCCCTTCGCTTCAAACATGCCAGCTAATTCGCCGTTCGCACCCCCGGCTCCGCCCCCCACTGACCAGCCGCCGCCGGCCTCTAACAATAACAACATATTCGCGCCGGCGCCAAAACCAGCCGCCATCGACTTTACTGACAAGGGCAAGGGCAAAGCCGCCGAGCCTTTTTCGTGGACCGGGACGACGTCTCCTTCCGCATCGACCTCGACATCGACGCTGAACCCCAAAGCTTCGGAGTTCACGCCGCCGGGCACGCTGTTCCAGCCTCAGGCGGCGCCGAAGCCGGTGTTCGGCGTGACGCCGATACCGCTCTTCAACAGCTTCCCCACCTCCGCGTCCGCGTCCTCTTCATCTCTTCCTACGCTTACCACCCCGCTGGCGCCGAAGCCTGCTCCGCCGCCTCTCGCCAAAATCGACACCACCCCACCGACTCTCGCTCCCCAAGGCGCCGGCCCCGCGAGCCCCGTGACGCCCGGGAACCCGCCACCCCTGGCGAAGGTGCAGCCCATATCCCTCCCTTCCACACCCGTCCTCGCCAATGCCGTCCCCGCGGCTTTCAGCGGCACGCTGAACGAGCCCCGCCCGAGCAATGCCGCGAACCCGCTGCTCGGCTTCCTCAAGAACAGCTTGCAGACGTCGGGGCTGGGCGGGGGCCAGGGCGGCAGTGGGATGCTGAGCCCGCTGATGCTCGCGAGTCCGTCGGCCACGCCGCTGAGGCATAGTTTCTCGCCTGTGAAGCAGGCGCAGCCGCAACCTCCCACCCACTCTCACTCTCACACGGAGACCCAGGCGATGGTTGATGCGCCGGAACCGCCGCTGCGCATCAACGGGGACATCAAGGGGAAGGGGAAGGCGCGGGCGGTGGAGACCACTGAGGAGGGCCTGGAGGCGCGGGCGCGGGCGTTTGAGCGGCGCGGGGTGGTGGTGCGGCGGTGTTTGGCGATGTGGCAGAAGCGGACGACAGATCGGGCGGAGTGGGCGGAGGCGTGTCGGCAGAGCGAGAAGTATTCGGAGAAGGTCAGGAGGGCGAGGAGGGAGAACGGCGCATTGAAGCGGCCGAGTCCGAATGGGAAGCGGGCGGAGAGCGGGAGCAAGCGGATGAAATTATTGGGGGATGGGGAGGGTGAGGGTGGTGGGGATACAAGTATGGAGGATGTTTCGGCGCTCTCTGCGTCGCAGAAACGGTCAAGTTTGCAGAGAAGGAAGTACGAGGCTCCGCGGACTGACGAGGATCTGGCGAGGAGGTTCCAGGAGGTACGGGCATCTGTCTATCTGGTTGATCAACGGCCCGCTCACTCTGGCTTTAGAACAAGGAAGAACACGCACGCCGCTGGGCGCAGGGGTCCTTCCTCCAAGTCTTCCGGACGCTACTCAAATCCAAGTCCAAGTCCTCAAGATCGTCGTCGTCAGCTTTTTGGCGGATATGGCTGTCCCTCAATCCCGAGAGCGACGCCACCGCAATATGGCTGGAATGCAAATTCGACGTCCCCGGCTCTGGAGGGCAATGGGAGCCAGGAAACGTGTTTTCGATACCCGTGGCGTCCAAACCTCCGCCGCTGCCGATCCCAGACTCAACTACAGCGGAGGGATACCCTGGTGTCGTCGTGTTCGAGTGTACACCTTTGGAGGGCGTGGAGGATGAATTGGAGCGGTGTGTGTGTATCTGGGGTGTTGCACCTCGTCTCATCTTCCTGCAGCAAATACCGCGTTCTCGACGATTGCTCTCGATTGCGCGACATCATCAAGGCGCTCCCTGAGAGGCGGCACTTTGTCCCCTCCCTTTTATTATTTGTTTGGGTGGCAGATGAGCCTAAGTCGGCTTCTGACTTGGCACTACTGCCTGGGGATTTTTTGGATATGGTAGGCGCGTCTTGGTGATCCTCGTGTCTTGTTTCTAATGCTGGGCTGGCTAGGTGAAGAAATTGGTCGCAGACTCGGTCATTGCCAGCTTCTGTGCCTTTTCTCTCACGGCCACCACCACGGATCTGGATCGCAAGTTTGGCGAAGTGCTCAACCTCTTGCAGCTCGATGTCGAGGGCCGACTGGTTCAATCCCTGACTTTGCGGGGTAAGCGACGACCATAACCAATGGATGGTATCGTGTTGACCCCTCCTCAGATGTATTCAAACTGTTCGACCCCGTATTCAATTCTTTCATCTCGGAATGGATGGAAAGCTGTAATTCCAGCGGACACTGTGGGTCCTCTCATCTTCTGCCGAATTCTGGTCCTGATTCCTATCCCAGTCGACTGGACGCTATATTGCCGGTTACTCGACGCTGCTGTCGCAATTCTGAATACGGCGGCGGCCCTTTTGATGAGTCTGGTGGGGGTGGAACCGGACGAGCACGTTTTACCTGCGTTTCGACCGGACTGGAATGGGGTGCGTGACAGCGAGTAAGTCTTTGTCGGTACTTGTTCTTGTGCATATTCTAACATCAACTATCTAGATCCACCTTTGAGGCTGTAGGATCCTGGCTCGCCAATCCGCAGCTCGACAGTCTCGCTGCCGGAATTATCGCGACGGATTTACAATCGCATCGAGAGATTGGTCGTGACTTCCCGATTTCTGCATTCGTCGACCATGTCCGCGGTCTTGCGCTGTACCAAGCTGGGACCGGCCTGGAGAAGGGACAGATGTTCTTTGTCGCTACCAAGGATGTCGGATCCGCGCTCCAGAAACACGATGAAGAAGTCCAGCTTCGTCGGAGCACCCTCACCCATGCTCAGCGAATGAGCATCCGCCGCTCCCCGAGGCGCCGTAGTCGCAGTCTGTCTGAAGAGACTGAGATAACAGGGTATGCTATGATTTCTGGTTACTTACCTGTTGCTGACGTTCTTCTCGCAGCTCGTCGTACTTCAAACGACGTCGGATTTCTTCAAATTTCGACACATCCACTCAGCCCAGCCCTTCGTCGAGCCCTCCGCACGCGAACGGACGGTCGACGCCGTCTCCCAGTAACAGTACGGTGTCGTTGGCGCCGACAGATTCGTCGTCTGCGCCGCGGGTCACCATTGCGATGCTGCGTGCGTTGACGAAGGATGTCAAGAGTAAATATGGAATAGCGAAACGGTAGATAGTGTATTTTATCGTACTATAGCTGCGTCGATTCGAATTGCTGTCGATTTTGTGAAATTGCTTTCGAGGAATGATTACGTCAGCGAGCACGTGCCTCTACATTTTTTCGTCCTCCAAAGTCGCGCAAAGACCAGGACATGTCCCGCTCCCTCTCCGCCCGCTGCCTTCACCGCACCGTCTTTTCTCTTCCCCCGGCGCCATCCCAGCCCGCTTCGCGTCCCTTGCAAGGTATTTCGCTCTCTACCATAAAAATTCCGCGATGACCTTGAAGTTTCAGGTGCACGCCAGTATTCTTACGCCGCGTTCAAAACACGGTCTCCATCCGACCGAGAGTATCCTAGGCGTCAAGTGAACTCTAATTCAGCTCCCCATGAACCGGGTATACGGTTACAGCAGGAGGAATCTTGGGGACATTCACGAAAACCTCGGGAACGGGAGCCGCCTAGGGAAACGGGCACTCGGCGGCGGTTATATGAAGACGAAGGTGACTTACGGGAGAGAGGGAGGCGCGCGGATGTCGGGGTACACGAGCATGACCAGAGGGGAGAGGGCAGCAGCACTCAGGCTGCGACGAGTG
Source organism: Mycena albidolilacea (assembly GCA_029282495.1). NCBI lineage: Eukaryota > Fungi > Basidiomycota > Agaricomycetes > Agaricales > Mycenaceae > Mycena > Mycena albidolilacea. The sequence goes on along the minus strand of JARIHO010000031.1, from coordinate 1,177,120 downwards.
ATCGCCGCTATGGGACAACGGCGGAGCAGTCGACACGACCCGGTCCATCTGGGTCCTCTCCACACCCTCGAAAGCCAGACCAGATTTTTGCGGAGCATTTAAACGGGCTCTTCCAGCCTCTAAAATTCCCTCAGGAGCTCTCTGCGAGGGTCTTGACACACGCCAGTCACCCTGCTGCCTTTCATGGCCACAACGCACAGTTTTCATTCATCGGTGCGTTTCTACTAGTTCTTCGGCGCGTGAAGAAAATAAGAACTAAACGCCGGCATCACAGGCCGACGCGTACTGGAATCATTCCTCCTCCTCCTTCTGGCATCATCCCCAAATCTAAAACCAAGCCACGACTTGCAAGAAATCGTCTCACGCGTACTAAATACTTATTTTTTGGGGGAGCATATCGGCTCCAAGTGGGGTCTGGGGCGGGTCATGCGGTGGACACCAACTATTGCCGCGTCGATGCTCTTGGATGAGGCGCGCGGGGACAAAACGAAGCTGCTGAAGGACATCGGGCTGTACAAAGTGCAGGGCGACGCGGCGACTGCCGTCATGGGGGCGATTTTCCAGCAGTTTGTAAGCTCGTTTATTACGTTCCGCCAGTATTTGCATTTACCCGAAAATAGGGTGCGTCGGTTGCCCACCGCGTCTTCCACACGCGTTTCCTGCCACGACTTCTCTCCCCGCACGGCGGCCTACCTGTGTGTTTCCACCCTGACGCGCAAGAGGCGTGTGCGCGTCTCGGCGGCGCCAATGGAGATTTGATCTTGAATTCCGAGCAGAAACCCCCGGCATTGCAGGAGCAGCAGGCCAGGGCGCTCCCGTCCCCCATACCTAATACACAGACGCTTCAACATTAACGGGATCTCTTTGCGGAAAGAAAAGTCTAGGGAGCAGACATCTAACATTCAGAAGCCTAGAATAGTAGTCATTATATTATTATTGCATTCCTGGCCTCCATCCTCTTGTCGATGCGTGGGGAATCTGGTTGTACGCGCCAAGACTCGGAGCTCCAAGAAGATACGGCAGTGGGAAACCCGAAATGTAGGGTTTGTGGCGATGTCGACTTGTTTTCCCAGGTTGAACCTTCGACATGCCACCCCCAGGACTGCCCGACGATTTGCAAGAGTTCAAGGCGGGTGGTTCGGGCGAGTGGTTTCCCGCCGCAGAGATTCGATACTACACCAATGTTTTTCTCGTTCAAGACGATAAACTCTTACTCGGGTACAAGAAGCGGGGTTTAGGAATCCACAAGTCGTCTGACTGCTCTTACTGTTTGACATGAGGCTCATTCAGGTTTTCCCCTAGATACAACGGATTCGGTGAGCCGAAAAAAAATGGTCTTCATTGTATCTCACTCTTCCAGGTGGAAAGGTCGAACCTAAAGAAAGCACCATGGATGCGGCGTTACGCGAACTGCAGGTTCTCAAATTTTGCAGCCCTTTAGTGCATTTAACGACCACAATAACCAGGAAGAGGCTGGAATCACCGCGCCCTTGATACATGCGGGTACCCTGCTTTTCGTTGTTCCTGGAGAAAAATGGGCACATATAGATATCTTCCGTGCGGAGGAGTACACCGGAACCATCACCGAGTATTTTCATGTTCTAGGTTCAGACTGTATGTGGCTGACTTTTGCCAAGATCCGATGAGATGCGGCCGGAATGGTTTGACACGAACAATATTCCTTTCGATAATATGTGGGAGGAGGATCGATATTGGCTACCTCTCCTTCTGTCCAAACAGCACTTTTCTGGGCGTGCAGACTTCGAGCGAGAAGGTGAAAAATATTCGCCAAAGAAGTGGTGGATTGGGATAGATTCGACAACATAGATTTAAAGTGAGTCTCTCTACTTCGACTCTGCCAATGCCTGCTCCAACAGTTCTAGGGCCAGAGTTGCGGACCCCCATGAACTCTGATAACCGTAGCCACCATGTCTGTGAAATCGGTGTCAGAAACGGACCAAGAAGGCCGAATTATCAAACTGACCCATAGTTGAACACAACCGGAACCTTCTTCTGATCCTGAACGCTAGCCCATTCAACTTCAAGTCTTATTCCGCCCTTCCTCGCCGGCCGCAGTCCGCATCCTTCTTCAATGATTATTGGTTGCAAGTCTTCCAAAACCGGCTCGCGCTGGGCCCGAATTTCAGGAGGAGCAAGCTCGGGACAAAGAGCGAAGCCGCGTTTCAAGATGTCTTGAGTGGTTTCATGGCGAGGAGTCGGGTACCTGTATCATGAATTAGGCAAGGTCAAGACAAGAGAGAGTGAGTATGGACCAATCGTTGTCTACTTTGATACCACCGACGATTATCTGAGATGAATCTTAGTGAACGTGACCGAGAAGACGAAGAAAACCGCACATCACCGCTCCTGCGTGGAATAATGTACGTCCAAAGACCACCTTTGCTGCTGATCGCTCTCCCAAATTTGATCCATGGCGCACGAATAAGGACCGTCTGCCCTCGAATCGGGTAGACATCTTTGTCCTCCACGCCTCCGAGAGTACGCGCCCCCAACCCCACACAAACAATGACCGCCGAGGGCGAAGAAAGGACTTTACGACCGTTGAATATCCCAACACCTCCTTCCACCACTTGGGCAATGTGCTGAACTGCCCCCCGAACGACTGAACCTCCGGCAGCAAGGAAGCGGGATAGCAAATAGTTGAGGTAAACCGGGCTGTCGATTGTGAGTGTCGTGAATGATATTCCTTCGGCACAATCGGGCGGCAAAATGTCAGACGGAAGCAATTTGTACTGCGGCAATAAGCGGACATAAGCATATTGGAATCCACTCAAAGAAATTCTGGAGCGCACGTCTGGCATCACCTGGAGAGCCTCCGGAGTTGCGATGGGTTCTGCGAAATATTCCTCTTCCTGGATCCGCAAAAAACAACCCTCTGCCAGCCCTCCCGGTGCGGACAGCTCCCACATAGTTTTGAACGTCTCTTGGTCCATTTCTGAAACGTCCCTATCAGCCAGGGCTCTACCAGATTGGATGTCACATACTCTGTTGACGAACATCTGCTCCTGCGTGGCTGACATGATGCGCACCCTGTAGATAGGAGGTTGTAGGATAAGATTAGGCAAACCAGTAGTTTGCTTACCGCCCAATGGCTCGTATACTTGATATTTTTGGGATCGCTGGGCAGAACTTCAGCTACTATCTCGACTTGATAGCCTCCTTTCTCTTGGATTCGCACAGCAGTGGTGAGACCAACAACACCTATCGGAGGTTGAGTTTGGATACCCATAGAAGGAAATCGTGGTCCGCACCAGCCCCGATTACTACCACTTGTTTAAGGTCTTGCATTGCACTTGAAGAGGTTGTCGGAGACTGCGAGATTGAGATAGCTGCTGTGAGAGATTAGCGTTTTGCCGCCGGGGAACGGAACGAATAAGCTCCTTCCTAAAATGAAACAATTGAAAATCCGCGCCTATTTGGCCGCGACGCAATACTTTATGAATAGATTTCACGGTCGTTAGTACAGAGCTTCGCAATGCAATGAAACTCATAGTATGGTTGATAACATTAAATAAGTTATTCGTCACTCTTAGAAAACTTTGAACACCGTCGGTTGAAAAACACTACTAGTATCGTGAACAAGCACCAGCTGAGCAGTGGCGATAAATTTAGAGGTGTCGCGCCCATCCTACGTGTGTCTGTCTGTCTGTCAGACTCACCATTTAAAACTCCGTCACCTGTATTAACTCCGGCATCGCTGGCCGAGCAACCGCAGGATCAGTGGTCTCGACTGAAGTGGGGCTTCACACCTTTTTACGAAGCTAAAAGTGACTGGAAAAAACTCAAGAGTACATCGAGATTGAAAGCAGATCCATAATGCGTTAGGAACGCGTTCCGCGTCGGTGCGTAATTTCATCCGAAGAAGGTTTGACACGGACCTGGGTAGTGAATTGCTGACAATTTCCGTGTATTCCGCGACCAATGGATGCAATTGTGAGAAAGTCACGGTCCGGACACTTGAACTGGAAAGGCCCAGAAGACGGTCGCCAACAGCGCGGACGAGTGGCGAATAGAACAACCTGTGCAGGCCCAGAAAAATCCCCTCAGCGAGGTCGCGACCACATCCGAGGACTGCTGAATGGCTGTTTGTGCGGCGAACTTCAAATCCTTCACCAAGGACCATACGCTAGAAACCAACTGAAAACATTTACATCCAACATGTCGTGATTTGTGGGTCCTAGATCAACCCCATGACTTGGGAATCACCACTTTGCATGGGAACCAGCCGGTCAGGCGGTACCGAGCAAAGTACCAACCAATGGGCTGAGATTAGAAAGTATTTTTTCCGGGATCGAACTACACTCGATGTTCGCAACGATAGCTAGTAGCGTCGGTGTTCAGAGACAGGAAAGCGGGAGAGGAGTGCAAGAAATTTGATAGCGAGCAAGAATGGCAGTCGCAGACAGGATATAGGACAGTGGGCGAGATATCTGCATTGCCGCAGGATGGTCGTCGCTGAAATCTCGCGATAGTTGATCTCGAAAGGAGTCGGAGCGGCACGAACTGTATTGCGGCATGAGAGAGAGGCGGCCAGAACGGCGTTGTCTGCTCCCGGAATGTTCGGCCTGAGGCAAGATGTCTGTGCTTTACCAATTAGTGCGTCGGCTTCGCGTCGTCTGTCGCACTGAGGTATATCAAACTACATAGTGTGAGGAGTGTCAGCTCTGACGGACCTCCAAGAACGTCAGCCATTGAAACACAAGTTACGCTCGCAGCTTGCCCGCAGCCTCAAGCAATGCCAGCATGCTACGCAGAAACTGGGAATCCTCATTCCGCCAGCACCTGAATGCTACCTGGCGCAGGTGTTAAAATCGTCCGGGAGCCTCCAGAAACGCGTCAAGCGCCGTAAAGTCGGATTTCCCGTACGACAATAGATTGAGGTTTATGATATCGAAGAGCGGTGCAGGCTGCTGAGGGGAGTGACAGACGAGGAGAGAAACAGATATGACGGTATGAAAGGCTCCAAGGAACGTGCGAAGCGGCCCGTATGCCACCGCGTCAATAGCCCCGGAAATTGTCATTATGTGCGGTCCGCCGCATTGGCCCCGCCGCCAACGTCTTCCCGGGATCCTTTGAGTGCATTTTATATCGCGGATATCGCGGATATATGCAAGAAGCTGCAGCCAGGGATCGCAGGATTTCGGAGAAGCTGAGATCATATTGGAGGTTAAATAATATGTTTGGAAGGAGCCATCTGCCGCGGTACAGCCGGGCGTGGGATACCAAAGAACAAGCCTTAAGAGAGCACAAGTCATCCGCAAGATAGTCAGGATGTCTTCTACAAAGTCCCTGTGGAAGCTGGGTGGTCGTGGTTCGAAGGAAACCACATCGATACACAGCCACAATTTGCCTTTTTTGAGCTAACGAAGGCCTGCCAAACTTGCAGCCAAGCTATTTTTAATTGTAATCTTCTTAATGCGAGACGCAGCTAATAGAACACCAGTGTTATTTCAACAATTTAAGGTAAGAGGGAAACATCGGAAATAGCCACTGGTAGTATTTTGACTTCATTTTCGGCCACTTGAGACGAACAGGAGTCCATCCATCATTCCAGAGTGCGGTGTCACCGCCCAAGGACGACACCAACGCGCAGAACAACCCGTCGCACGTACCGTGGACGATTAGACCGCCATGAGCGGTTGCTTCCCTTCCAATTCCCTTCCAAGCTGCCCAACGCGTAAATGCGGTAGCCTAATGACACTCGAAATTCAACGCACCTTTTGACTTCGTTGGGATCGTTTCCTTCATCCCTCATTGCCGTCTCTGACGTGGTCAGAGTGAGAGCCGTCCAACGAGGCAGCAGCATGGTAAATGTTGGTAGGAAAGGATGCCAAACTACGCGCCGAGATAATTGAGCGTCGGAGTGAAAGTTCAAATCGAGGTTCTCTTGCTCTTGGAGATGGTGGGAAGATGGACAAGGTAAAAGTAGACACAAGGACAAGAGGCGCGTCCGCCGGAAGAGCAGTCAATTCGGATTGTGGTAAAACGAAGCCATCGCATTACGGGCCATGTCCAGAAAATTTGACCACAGGAGGAGAGACATATGTGGGATACGACAATACCAAATGGCACGTCCACGCCGCTGCAAAAGGCGCCGGAACAACAAGCAGGAGGCGACGGTGGCGGCTACCGGAGCAACGAGCAAGAGACAACGCCGAAGCTGCGGCGAGCGATAGGTAGAATAGACCATTTATCCGTGACACGATACAGACGATAGGGCCGCAGACAACCATCAAGAGGCGAGACGCGGAGAGCGGCGCGCGGCACGGTAGACGGCGCGAGGCCACAGCGGCCTGGGAGGCAGGCAGGGAAAGTAGGCCAGGCTTTGCAGGTGTGCAGCGACAGACAAAATGCAGTGCCTGAGGCGGGAAGAAGGCAGCAAGACCAAGGACGGGCGCAATCCCACATCAACACAAAACACACCAATAGCTATGCTGTCAGAACCTTGCAATTTCTACGGCGTTGGTAAACACAAATACATCGAGGTAAAGGTGCCGGAGGCGAGGCAGGCGAGGCGAAATGCAGCGACACCGACGCACAGGACAAGCGGAGAAGCGAGTATACGATCAGCAGAGGTGTGTAGCGTTCGAGGGGGTGAATAGAGTATCACACAGCGTATTCAAATGCCGAATGATGCACAAGGCTGCGCAGGACGGCGTCGCGATAGAAACCAGAAGAGGCCGAGGAAGGGGCAAATGAGGGCAAGACAGTAGCGAGAAGCACTAGTCCAGACTAGTCCCGAGTAGAAAGTGCGCGCAGGCTGTCGGAAATGGCTGCAGGCGGCGGAAAGAGGAAGGGTGCAGTGGGCCACCAAAATAATCTACTGTACTCGATTGACCCAGTGTAAACTCTTCTTTTGTTACCTCAATGTCTCCCGTCGCCAAAGAAAGGCGGGCCACTTCGGTAAGTTGTTTTGTATCAAAACAATCTAGCACCCGCGATCCCCACTGAAGTGGAACTACGGGCTATGCGCGTATTCTGATCGCTGGCCTCGACTTTTTCCTCAATTTCCAGAGCATCCTGATGTATATCATTTCCGCGTACCCCGTGTACGCGGCGTCGGTGAACGCGGGGAACGATTTTTTCCGCTCGGCGATCGCGAGTGTGTTCCCGCTCTTTGGGAGGGTGTTTTTTCGTGAATCTGGGACTTGGGCCGGGGTCGGCGCTCCTTGCTGGGATCTTGTTCCTGCTCATGCCTGTGTTCTGGGTATGTCTAGGTGCCCTTTCCATCTACAGTATTGTTAATTAAGCCGTAGCTCTTGCTCAAATACGGACATATCCTGCGAGGTAGATCGCCGCGCCAATGAGGGGGACAATCCAGTGCACGCTCGACTTGGACGCGAAGCCGAAGATGAGGACGCTCGTGGCGATGGTGATACTCGCGATGAGCCCGATCTCGAGACGGATCTCGGGCGCGGCGGCAGCGCGCGCGTAGCGCGGGGCGATGTGGTACTTCTGGTAAATGCAGTAGACGGTGTACTGGGAATCCGATATCAGAAACGGGTTTCGATTCAAGGGGATATAACGCTTACGGTGAGAGCGCTAGAGACGATGAACCCGAGGAAGGGCAGGCCACCGACACCCTGGTTGAAGTGGTAGATACCGCTGAAGACCAGAGGGAAGGCTTCGAACCAGAGGTAGAAGATGGCGTCTACAGTACCCGATCAGTAAGTATATTATATGAGGTGGGATATGAAAATAACGCACATACGAAGCCGAGATAAACGCTGGCAAAGGCAAGAGCGGGCTCCTTCGCGAGCACAAAGGGCCGCACAAGTGACTCATATATTTCTGATCGAGCGAAAATCCGGAATATTAGCGGGTGTTCTGTGCGCGAAACGAAGCAGCTTACCGGCACTTTTCCTTTCCATGTCAGACCTTCAATACCGGTCCGTCCAGGTCCAACACAGCTCTATCCTTCACTAAGGAGCCGAAGACACCTGGCAAGATATTTAGCGCGCAAAAAAACACACTATACGCGTCCACTCACCATTGGCATACACGAGCAGCCGATACGTCCCTGCGGCCACATCCGGAATCTGCAGCGTCCCCGCAGCACTAACGTCGCCCCAATACTGCTTAGCCTTGATGTATCGAGCACGTTCCGCGGGAAATCGAGCCCCTCGGCACTAGGGATTACGACTACATCCTCTGCAGCATCGGGAGAAGATACTGCCGATATCGAAGAGCGGCGCAGGCTCTTGTGGAAGTTCATGCTCAGAATAGCGAGGGGGATGACGGCGGGAAAGGCTCCAGGGAACGTGCGAAGCGACCTGTATGCTGCCGCGTTAACAGTCCCGGAAGTTGAACACTCGTGAGGCGTCGCAGGTCCGCCGCGGTGGCCTCGGCGCGAAGTTCATAACAAAATCATTTGAAGGTGTTTATGTAGCGGGTATGCAGCTGGGGGATCGCAGTACATTGGAGAAGCCAGATCTTTTTGGAGCTGAGACAACACTGTTTTGAAAAGGTGACATCTGCTACGGAAAAACCAAGCGTGGACACCAGAGAACAAGCTTTAAGAGAGCGAAAGTCATCCGCAACATGGTCGAGGATGGCTTTTACAAGTGCCTGAGGAAGCAGCTGGGTGGCCAATGGGTCATGGTTGGAAGGAGAAGTGCACACAGCCGCAAATAGACCAGTGACCGGTCTGTCTATGAATTCTGTCGTGTCTTCGACAGATTGCTCTTTCGAAGACAGGCTGGATTCGAGCCTAAGCTGCAAATTGCCTTTTTGAGCGAACGAAGGCGTACTTGAAAGTTTCCCATTGCGGTTTTATGTTATCGATATGAGTAACGCCAGTACATACGAGCACCAATCCAGATAAAAATACAGCTTGAACTTATTCTTGGCGCCACCCAAAATTCGCGGAATTTAAGTATTGGAAGTATTACTAAGGCTTTGACGGTGGTTCTCCTGGCTGAAGCAATGTCTCAGGTGTTTTCGGGGCATCTTCAAAGAACATATATTTGAAACTCCGGTCTACTTTCCTCACTTTGAGGCCGCCTTCAGGATCATGTGTGCCGCCTTTTCCGCGACTCCGTACAAGCCCAAAGTAGTATGCGGGAAAACACTCAGCGGAACGATAGACGCATCCGCCACTCGGAGATTCGTTGTACCTGAAGTCTTCAGTCAGAAAGTATTGACACGGCGCCCACAGGTAGAAAGACTGACCATACACAAGTAGTTCAGGAGACACGACGCCGCCCAGCTCCTTCGGCATCATAGAGTTGGATCCCACAAAATGGATTCCCGGTGTGTAGCTGCAAAAGCGGTGAGCAAGAAAAACCAGTTCGGATTATTGTTCAAATAATACTTACGTCGCGAGCACCCAGTTTCGGATTTCCTCGTCCGCCGCATCTGGCGCAGGTAAGCCAGAATCAGCGAGTGCCGTCTTTGAAATCAGATCGCTGAAGGGCGGTGTCGTAGCCGCTTGCGCGATCCCCCGCGCCATCCTTATTGCAATCTGAATGTCAACATCAGCCGTGAGGAAATGTGGATTGGCTATTGGGTCGATCGTGGGGTCGGTGCTGTTGATTCGGACGCTTCCCCGGGACAGAGGCAGGATGGATTGAGACCACGCATCGAGTCCTTTCCCGCCCGGATTATAAAACAGCTCGATGATGGGGTCTATATCCAGATGTGATTCGGTGAGCGGTATTGTATCTGGAATAGTGCGTAGACTTACGGTCGACGTGATACGCATTGGCCATCACGGAAGCTTGCATTGAGAATGATTTCGCACTCGTCACGCCGCCAACCGAGAGAGTGAAATCCGCAGAGGAATTGAGCAACGCAGTTTGAATAATCTTGGTCCCTGGCAAAACATCAGAGGGCCTCAAGAATAGCTTGAAGTACCCACCATTTGGACCGAAAGCGTTTGAAGCGGTCGGGTGAGAGACCACCACCCCAAGGAGTATATTGTCGCCTCCAGTGACATTAGTAGTGTTAGCAGATGGCGCGAGCGGAAAAGAGGCATTGGTGAGGAGTATCTGATCCTGGAAGCTATGAGGCTTCCTCAGTACGGTTCATTACAATATCATTAGATGTTTCTCACTTCGCACCGACGCCGGGAAGATCGAGCACAGAATGGATTCCGAGACTTTTTAGAAAACTGATAATTACCAATCAGTATTGACAACTTTTGCGTTGGAAGCTACGATCACATACGTTGCGTTGCCGATACCGCTTCGCTGCAGCACTGCGGGTGACTTTGAGAGCGACGTTGAGCATTTCGAAAGCATTCTGATCAAAGACGCACATAGAGGGCACCTGCGGAAACAATCACTTCCCGCGTAGCCTTGAAGGATATTGTTTGTCCGCCCAGAGCCGGTTGAACAGTCACCCCAGTCGCCGTTACAGCGCCGTTCGATTCCGTGGTGGTCAGCACAGTGTCCACTATATGATCTGTAAGAACTGTGAGGCCGGCACGTTGCTGGGTCTGGGGGTACAGATAAGACCACGCCGAAGAAGATCTTCGGTCGACTTGCAAGGTTGTGTTAAAGTGGACGTGGTGATAATAATGCGCGACGTGCCCTCCAGAAAACCCATTACCGAGGTCCGGGCTCAAGGAAAGCCCATAAACAGTTTCGCTCGCGTTTATAGCAGCGTTCTGCATGGCGGGAGCGACGAACGGTCGTCCGAAGGACACCCCAACAGGACCGTCAAATCCATGCACAACAGCGAGGTAGTCTGCCCCATCGGCGCGTTGTTCGGCGTTGGGAGGGGTGAATGTCTCTGATTTCTGCATAAATCTAGTTTTGGTTTACTGTGAGCTGATGTCGGCGCTTGGTGTAGAGTACTCACGGTAGGAAGTCATTCCATCCCCAGCCTGGATTTCCAAGAGCTTCCAACGCACTCATCCCTGCGAATGTGGGTCTGGAACCCATCATGGCATTGATTGAGGAGCCTCCGCCGAGGCACCTTCCACTGTGAAAAATATGATAAAAATCCAGGACAGCGACTGTCCTAGAACACATACTGCGTCAATGGCAGCAATCGAGTAGTATTGAGTCCGACTTGAGGAGGAGCATCCATTGCGAAATGGCAAGGAGACGGACTAGATGCTGATCAGGACACAGACCAGTTGAGAAACCCAGCACACACGTTCCAAAAGGTGTAAAGGGATCGTTCACCACCTCATTTTCCATCGCATCTGGCCCACGTTCGATTACCAGGACAGTGTGCTCGACGGATAGGCGGTTCGCAACAGCTAGAGCAGTAGTTCCACCACCGACAACGATGTATTCGTACGAGACATTGAGCATCGCAGTGGCATTTGTGATGAAGGTGGCTTGGACGACTAGGACTCCAAGGAGAACCGAAACGAATAAGAGAATCCGCATGACTGGCGGGAGTCGAGCGTACAAATAGCCAGCCATCTCTTTTTATTCTCTTTATAAAAATCTGCCTGTCCGAAGCCTTTTCAGACCCCACTATCAGCGCTCTGGCATTGCTCCGGTGCCTTGTCAGTTCACACGCAGCTCCACGCAGTCAAGTCGGCGGATTATAGCTTTTCAGTCCGGATGAACAGGCCCACGGTCGCATACGTTGCTGGCTCCAAAGGCTAGGAAGCGGAAGATTGATATTGGGGTAGATGCTGGAGGTCGGAAATCAGAAAGAACATATGATCTCCGTGCCAGGCGGCCAGCTAGCCGGTGTTTCTGGAGTTACTAAGATCCAGTGCAGCGCGTTTCGGTTACAGTGAACCTATCTTTTTTCCTGGTAAGCACCGAGATTCAAGTCTCGACGACCGGATGCCAAAGATTGGGTAACATTTTTGAAGTCCTTGGTGAGTCTGATGCGCCGCTGGGAGTTGCATCATACAAGGTGCGTGCTTGCACGGGTTCTTTTGGGTACGAAGATCTGAGATATGAATCATCCTCTCATCGCTGGCCGGACGATAAGGTGAACCAAGATTTCTGCCACGAGTAGAGGGAGAGAATGCGAGAATGAGATATGTATGGGAGGAACAATGCGGTCTGACGACCGCTGATGTGACTCCAGTGATTGGGGGAAGGAAGAGGAGAGGAGGAATGAGTGGGGCTACTTCGCGGCCGATTCGTTGCGGCTTCTGGCGCCCAGAGAATAGGGGGAAGGCAACGCATCGGGCACGAGAGGCAGTCGCGGGTTCGGATTCCAGTACGCAGCGCGCTGCCGGTCTTGAGGAAGGAGCCCGGAGCAACACGAGCGTGGAGAAGAGCTCGAAAAAAGGGGTAGTCCCGGGGTGGGAGTCAGATTTTGAGGTTGCGAGAGTAATAATAAGTACTCGAAGAAAGAAGAGACGCATCACTGAAGAATCAGTGAAGATATGTATGACCAAGCAATTCGGATCTACGGCACATCCTGAATCTAAATCTACCTGTAACCTTATTCCCCATCGCAATCCCTCGCTGCTCGCAAGCTCGCGTAGCAATCGCGTAGCCTCATGTTCAGCTCACAAACAGTAGACCCCAAAACTCGTCTGTGCGACCGGATACTTAATTCTCAGATTCGCGGACTATACGAAATGTGAACTTGAATACTGAATCCTAGCTGCCCCCACTCAGCCCCACTCCCATACGGTTCTTCGTGTGGCGTTCCGCGGCTCCTATTACGCGAGGCGCAGATTCCCGTTCCCTGCCAGAAAAATAACAGTAAGCCATGAGACTCGAGGATTAACCTCATTCCGCCGTGTGCGTCGTCTGCCAACTATGAGCAATTTATTTTTATAAAGGCAACCACACGAGAGCAGAGTTCCGCGTAACGTGAGAATTATTGTGTCGCCTTATAATCGCTCGAGTCCCGCGCGTGTGGGCGTCGCAGGCCCACATCGAAAGAACATGTTCACTATCCAACGGATTGCGTTCACGGCGTCAACCAGTTTCGCCTCTGACGCCAATATATTCAGCGTACCCTTGGAGATCGTTCGGAGCACACCCGGATTTGTGAGGTATGCGTTGGAGTTTACCCGTTGGCGCACACCCATTATATATGTGTCGCACAGCGCATTCCGTGGGCTGCAAATCGACGATGGCAAGACAGGCTATTTCATCACCGGTAGTCCCAGCATCGTTTAATTACACCGGCCCATGGAGGAGCTCACAACTTACCAGTCTGGCAGTCGGCCGAAGATTATGCCTCGTTCACTCAAGGTGGCGCGTACTCTGATTTTCTAGCGGCACTCAGGCCAGCAGCCACGGGCGAGCTCGAGGTCCACCATGTCCCCGCCGACGCGGTGAATCCAACCACCGCCCTCTCCGCGCCCGCGACCGAGCTTGTTATCTTCACACTAAAGACTGGAGTCACACCCGCGGAGATATCCCCGCTCTTCGACGATCTCGCGCGCGGGTTGAACGCCGCCAGTGGCGCCCACCCGCCGTGCGTATGGGCCCCCAGCAAGGTCAGCGGGAACCACATCCTCGTCTTTGTTGGGTGGGACACCGTAGAGGTCTGCATTATTAATAATTTATCGTGATCTGAGACTGCCTACCTACTGACGCGCGCTCTGCCGACAGGCGCACTGGGATGCGGTGAAGGAAGGCACTGAACTGCATAGTGTGATCCAACTTCTCCTGAAAAAGTCGGATTTTGTGCTGGGACATGTGAACCTTGTGGAATAATTGGCTGAAGTCGAGTGGTTTGCAGTGAAACGAGGAAAATTTTTTAGAGAGCTTCAGGTACTTTATAAATGTAAATTGAACGTGAAAAGAACGACTTGCGTCGGATTATCCCACGGTTGGAAAATGAGCCAAGCACAGTACAACATCAGTTCGATAGGGTTCGGACGCCGCTGCCATCGAGAGTAAGAATTCCCTTGAATTTGAGCCGATTTTCCTGGAATTTGGTCTCATTTTACGGATGCAGCAGCAGATATTGGCTATTTAGATTTTTCTGACCAGTCATGCCAGCAGAGACCTGTACATATCGCTAATCCGGCCAAAAAATTGCGTTGCTTGCTAAATGTCGAACTGAATGTAGGCATTGCCTATGATGAACGCCCTCCAGGGAGTTTGTTGCTCTACGATTTCGTAAGGAAACTGTCATGGTTGGCACACACCCACAAATTGCCTTTTTGAGCGAAGGAAGGCGTAATCTCATGCGGCTGTATAAGTTTCTCATTAGGGTTGTATATTATTGATACGAGTAATGCAGCTAATACACGAACACGAATCCCGATAAAAATACAGCTTGGATTTATTCTATTGTAATTCGAAGGGAAGCAACACTTGCAATCCCGATGAACATGGTCGACGAAGGACGACCCATGGCGAAGTATGTGTCGGATTTCAATACCGAGTCTAAGGCCGATAACGAGTTTCCGAGAGGCCACCACTACGGGCTGTGTGCGTATTTTGACCGCTGGCGCAGGACGTGTCCGTATTTGAGCAGGAGCTATAGGCGTGATTAGCAACAATGCAGATGAAAAAGGTGTCAGTTAGACATACCCAGAACACAGGCATGAGTAGGAACGAGATCCCAGCAAGGAGCGCCGAGCCCGGACCAAGTCCCAGGTTCACAAAGAACGTCCTCCCAAACAGCGGGAACACACTCGCAATCGCCGAACGGAAGAAGTCGTTCCCCGCGAGCACCGACGCCGCGTACGCGGGGTACGCCGACGTGACGTACATCAGGATGCTCTGGAAGTTGAGGAAGATCCCGGGGAGGTAGAGGGCCGCGCCGATGACGGGAACGATCCAGTGCACGCTCGACTTTGACGCGAAGCCAAAGATGAGAACACTGGTAGGGATGAAGATGCTCGCCATGAGCCCGATCTCGAGGCGGATCTCGGGTGCGACTTCGGTGTTGGCGGCGGCGGCGCGGGCGTAGCGCGGGGCAATGTGGTACTTCTGGTAGATGCAGTAGACGGTGTACTGTGGATAGGATGTCAGGGGGCGATGAATGAAGGCGAACATATGAGGCTTACAGTAAGACCACCAGAGACGATGAACGCGAGGAAAGGCAGGCCACCGACACCCTCGTTGAAGTGGTAGATGCCGTTGAAGACCAGAGGGAATGCTTCGAACCAGAGGTAGAAGATGGCGTCTACAGTACGTGATCAGTATACTCTATGGAGCGGGATATGAAAATGACGCACAGACAAAGCCCAGATAAATGTTGGCAAAGGCAAGAGCGGGCTCCTTCGCGAGGACGAACGGCCGCACAAGCGACTCGTACATGACACTCCCGGCGCTCTTCAATTCTTCCTCGCGCTCTGCCGCCGTCCGCAGTTCAGGGTTGCCGGTGAGCTTCCTCAAGCGCTCAGCACGCCGAAGAAGGATCGTGGGTCCGTACGTCTCGGGCAGGAGAAGCGACAAGAACACCACAGCGAACGATGTGATCCAGAGGAGCTCCATCATGGGCCACCGCCAGCCCTTTGCCTGCGCTGCAAATCCACCAATAACCGGACCCGTGATTGGTCCCGCTACAGCACCGAGTGCCCAGATTCCGAGCACATAGGCGAATTGGCTTTGTGGGAAGATGTCGGCCATGGAGGCTCCCCCAGTTGCCAGTGCAGGGCTACCGAAGAAGCCCGTCATGAATCGCATGGCGAGGACCGTGCTCATATTCTTCGCGGTAACAATGGGGATTTGGAATATGACAAAGAGGAAGAGGGTCGCCATGTAGACAGGATTGCGGCCTAGGATAGGGAGCTCCTGCAGCGGCGACAAGAACATGGGGCCAATGCCGTACGCTATTGAATTAATGAGCATTGAATTGAGCATGACACAAGCTGTACTCACCAAGCACATAAAGCGTCAAGCCCAAAGTGGCCGTTACCAATGAGACGTTGAACTCGGCCATTAATCCCGGAATGGAGGATGTATATATCGCGGATCCGATATAGATGCTGAACGTGAGGAAGGAGATCTCAAACGCCACGAAAGCGCGTTTCCGGAACGACCAATTTCTGCAGACTATGAGCTTCCAATGCCATTTAAAGCAAAAATAAAACATACCTTGGATTTTCAGGGTCCGAATCGCCATCCCAATCAACGAGGTACGGATCGGGAACAGTGGTAGTGTCGTCGACTTGTTTCTGCGACTCGATGTCGGCAGCAAGGGTTGTTATTGTGGACTCCCGCTTGATTTCGGTATCAGGTGGAGAGGTAGTCGTCTTGGTTTTATCGCCAGAGTCCCCGCATAATGTCGCGGCGTCGGAAGCTAATCCGTCCGACTGCTTTCTCTCAGAAGACGGGAGCAAGAAGTGCTTGGGCACCACGTAGCCCGGCCGTTGCTCGGGGTAGGGAAAAAGTCGGCCCCGAGAGACATAGTTCACAATCTGACCGATGGTCGAGTCGCGGATGAGATCTTGGACCATGTTTCTGCTGGTTGTGGAGGAGAGTCGGAGAGGAGTGAAGAATTCCAATTCCTTGTCTGTCCTTATATGAATCCTCGTCGATTGCAGCTTTGCGAGCCATTATGAGACTCAAGTAAGGATGAATCATCGGTCGGTGTATTTTTTCGCCAAGCAACAAAGTGGTTTGTGAGCAAGCCGGTTATTCAGCGCATAACAACGTCCGCATTTGGAAATGCCGATCAATTGCTGAGTGGTCGTCGACTCAGTCAAGACACATACCGCTCGGAGCCGCAGAATGCTTGCGCGTACGTGTTCGCAATATTTCTCGAATGTGCTACAGCTCCTAGTAGGTGACTTTCCATAAGCATTATCATATCTTAAAGCTTGATTGAGCGGTCCCAACGATGCTGGCATCCCGATCACTCCAATTAATTTAATGCCCGCGCGCAGGTTCCCACAAGCAATAGAATATGTGCAACAGTTATTTGGTTCTGGATCACATGGGTCATACGTACAACCCGTTCGACGCGTCCCGACGCGTCTCAACATGTATTGAATGATGCCTAATGCCTAAGATGTGCAGAATGTCAACAGAGGACAAACGACGCATCCGTCAATAAAACGGGGCGCGACTTGAGGACAACAACGGGTTCTTGCAAACAATAAGTTCCGGTGGTTGGCCCGAGGACGTGTTACATCTCGGTTGTTGCGGAGGTTCAACTTGAGCAAGTCCTTTGAAGCTAAGCACCCTATTCTCGTCTTCGTCGACGCGTTGAGGATCGGAGCGGAGGTCAACTGCAGTGGCGCCGAGACGGCAAGGTGACGTGGGAGGAGGGGCTTGCCCAAAACGGTCTATTCGACGCGAGAATAATCTGTAGAGGGGGTAGGGACCCCTCTTCTAGATTATAATAAATAAGAGGGTCAACAATATTCTAACCGAGATCTGAGGCCGATGGGGTCCTGGCAGCTGTCTTGTCATTGCGGTGATTCGACGGTTATAGAGCTCGAAATATTCCGAAACAATTTTTTAATGCTTATGGAAAGTCACCCAGTAACGTCGTTTATTTTCGGGACTGGAGGTTTTCGTGGCCACTCTTTTGACGTACAGCACAGCGCCAGGAATTCAATCCAATTCCAATCGTAGCGTATCATACATTACGCGGGTCGACGATCCAGGATGCACCCCCAGTACCCGACATAATTGTCATTTGTACTCCCTAGCTCTTCACTCGTTCCCGCACCCAACACGAGTGAGTTGCAGTTATTACCGTACGCTACCCCCAGACCACTCGCAGTCCTCGAGCACGCTCACTAGGTTCTATTCCTGCGAATTCGGGGCCGAGATGAGGCTGAGCCAGGAGCCTTCATCGCTTCATCACATCGGAGCCTAAGTACTATATCAATGTCCATGCCGTCCTGCTGGAACTCGCCATCGTCGTCCGCGCTGGGAGAGTGTCCTGAGCACGGTATATGCGGGTTTGTGGGTCGGCAGAGTCGAGATACCTTGCGCGTTGTCGAAGAATTGGGAGTCGGCGCCGCCGTAGAAGGAGAGGGAGAACGGGAGACGGTTGAAAAGTCTATGTCATTCATGGGGGAGGGAAGGGGAGGAAAAGTGAATTGGCGCGCGCGGGGTGGAAGTCGAAATTCAAGCTAGTTTCTTTGGGAACCTAATCACTGGGACGGACTAGTAGCGGAAGGGCGGCGGGCGCGAACAGCAGAATGAGCCTAAGTAGGAGAGTTGGTCATATGAACAGGCCACTTGGTATAGAACGATTGGTCCGAGACGTTTTCCATCGTCATCGGAGTATGTTTGGAAGTTGTACCCAGACTCGAAGATCCCGGAGAGAGAGGATATATTATTAAGGTTGGTGAGCGGGTACACATCGTCGGTAGTACACAGACATGGCCTACGCGACAAAGATGGGCTGCTTGAAAGATCGGTTCAGGGAGGTAGGGGTTTTTGGTGGGCATTAGTTGGGGGAGCTTGCGACCCCGATCTATCAAGGGGATCCGATTTGCGTGTCACGTGGAAAAACCGCGGTTTGGCTTTGTTTACTAAGTCACGAGTCGATTCGAACTGGAACTCTGTACTTATTAGCGAGCTCCCCCTTACGTATCCGGGAACCGGAATACAAAACACATATTTAATAAAGGGCAGCACAAGTTCATCCGTCAGGCCGGCTTCCAAGTCCAAGCCCGCTTCCAACGTGTACGCTCCGACCCGTGACACCCAAGTACCTTAGTCCTGTTATTACTAAGCGCAGGAGACGGACGCTCCCGATCTTACAACCGTTTCGCCAACACCCCAAAAAGATCGGTGCCAGATTGTTATAAATGACTTTTAGAGCGGAGCAGGTCGACAAATACGCAGTATCAGCGGGTGAAAAACAAAGTAGTGGGGAGACTGGATGTCGCCGTCGGAAGGAAACTCATTTCGACTTCCTCCGACGTAGAGCAGCAGTGCTTTGACGCTGCGTGGCCACCGGATCGAGGCCAGGCCCGCGATAGCCGTCTGTGGATGCGGAGCTGATCCTTACTACTGCGTAATATCGCCACAGTAGAAGAGCGGTCAACAAGGTCGTTGGATCGCTGAAAGTTGCATAGCAGCCCACAAGAAAATTAAAGACGCTGGAGTGTGGCCAAAAAATAGAAAAACAAGGGTCGTCGGAGGTAGTAGAAGGCAAACCTGAAGTAACAAGTGTCAAGAAAGCAGTGCAACTTGTCGTTGAACGGCGAAGTCCACTCATGGGATCGCAAGAATAAGAAGGAGGAAACCCACACTCCGGCTCTGACCCCGACCCGCCCTTGCACCCTCCCTTGCCCATCGCCTGCGATCTCCTCCGTTTACCACAAATTTCTCCGAGTCCTTCAAAGGAATAATTTGCTTCCGTCTAACCTCCATTGTCCCTTTCAGGATACCTCTTGACGATCTCTTCTGTTGTTGTACGTCGGGGTGCTATATCTGTCAACCTATCTCATTGGCGCCCAGGACATGTCTTATCCTGTCCAGTATGCTATGCCTCAAAGAAGCTACTCACATCCTCAGCCCCCACCTGGCTTCCCCCAGTTGCCCTACAACGGGCCCCCTCCCAAGCCCCCACATATTCGCGTCGATCCGCAGGTCTGGCAGAATGGGAGCTGGCAAATAAACCCCGCGTACAATGCCAATGCCAAATGGTCTTCAGCCAGCACCCAGGCGAACCAGCAGCAGCAGACGTGGGTTCCCGGCCAAGCCTGGCATCAGCAGCGCGCGCAGGAATGGCAGATCCTGCAGCAGCAAATGGCCGCCGCCGCCGCGTTCAACCCGTTTAAGCGCGTGCCGCGCCCACCCAGCGCAGAGTATCTCGCGTCCAAGCTCTCCGACAACCCGCTGGGTTTGTCAAATATGGTTCCAAGGTACGTGTTTTCTACCATTGTGACGCGTCCCGGCATGGCGATGATGTTTTTTGTGTTGGGTAGGGAGGAACTATATGGTCCCAGCGAAGATGGCGTCGCTGCGGCCACACCTTGGGTATGGAATCCCCGTGGTCTCCAGCCTGACGACGACCAGCCAGGTACCAGTACTAATACGCGTATGCCTGAACCTCCACCCCAGGCGCCTGCATCCGGAATGCAATATATCCGTATGCCTCAGCCTCCGTCGGCGCCGCCACAAAGTGCACCCCCGATGTCGGCGCCGCCGCACGGAACAAATCCAGCGTACACTCGTTCATCTCAGCCTCGCGAGATGACGGACCCGACGCCCCAGAGCCAGAGCCATCAGCGCCGCAACACCATGCCCACCCGACATTCCTCGGAGCCACCGGCCGAGCGCAGATCATCCACCGATACCCTTCCCACCTTCGACCGACCCCTAGATCGCCCGCGCCAATACCAGCGCGATGGCCCTTCTCCTGTGTATCAACAGGAAAACTTCACCACCGCGCGCGAGCTGCAGCCGACGTTTTCGACCAACATCGTCCGCACGCCGCAACATTACAAGACCCGCAGCTCAAGCGCCGGGCCACAGCATCAGCCGCCAATCTATGCGTCGCCGGCCCAGTCGCGTGCCTCTATCGATTCACAGCTCTCCAGCCGCATGGAGCAGCTGACTACGCAGCCGAATGCGCTGTCTCGCCAATCGTCCCTCCCGCAGCCGCTCGACGCTCGAGGATCCTCGTCTATGACGGATGTATCGAGCTTTGTCGACGAGCCTTCGAGCATACTAAGCCCGCTGAGTCCCCTCGTCCTCCCTGGGACAGAGCGTTCCCACAGCAAGCATACCAACCGTGCGCTCGGGCGCCACTCGTCGGTTCCCGTCGTCCCCGCGTCCTCCTCGCTCAGTGCAATCCCCGAGGGCCCGAGCGACCCCCCGCGTCGCTCGCCCCACCAGTCCCCGCAACACGACACCCACTCCCCGTACCACGAGCCCCGCCGCCGCTCACGCCACACCTCCCCTGCCCCGCCCGGGTCTGGGTCTGGGTCCGGGTCCGGGTCCGGGTCCAGTGGGCCCTCGCTCACCGTCACGCCCCCGCGCGCCAACCCGCTCCCCGAGCCCCCGCAAGAGCACGGCCGCCACCCGGGCTTCACGCTTCCCGTGCAGCGCACGCCGCCCGCGTCGTACCGCGGACGGCTGCGCAAGGGCCTGTGGAACCGCCGCGGCGACCACCTGACCGCGGACGGCTTCGTCGTGTACGCGCCGGCCGACTGCGCGTACCCCGAGGAGCTGCGCGAGTACCCCGCCGAGACGGTGGGCTACCGCGACCATTTGGGCACGATCATCGGGTACCTCCCGTCGCGGCCGGAGCTGCCCGAGTCGCTGCCGCGCTTTGGCCAGCCGCCGCGCCAGCCGTACGAGAAGGTGTGTTTCTCTGTCGCCTCCCCTCCTCGTGCGGTCTCTCATGAACTCGTAGTTTGTTGTGTACGAGTACATACAATGACGATTTGCGGTCATCTGTTGCTCACATGTGTATTTCTTCCCAATGTCTACTGTAAGTATGTTAACGCAATGTCTAGTTGTAATTTCAATCATCAGTGTCTGTATAACAAATCGAGCGGCGAGAAGTACAGTAAGAGTTACACACAATCGAGCTACAGGTACAAATTATAGTCCGCTGCAAAACCAAGCGGTGAGTGTATGGTGCTTTTGATATAGTTACAAGAAAGATAGCTAGACAGACCGATAGCAGCGTCAATTATATTCGTGTTCGGCCAACCCGATCCCTCCATGCTCCTCGCGCATGTGTCGGTAGATCCCCTCGCCCTTCGGGAACGTCTGCAGACACACCCAACAAATGTGAGTCTGGCACTGGATGCAGGTAACATGGTGGCATCCCTCATCCCGCTCGATCGGAATCGCACACCCCGGACAGTTCTTCACGTCGTGGCTCGCGACCCACTCCTTGAAGAGCCTGTCGCCGTCCTGCTGCTCCGCGCACGGGAACCCGTCGTGCGCCTCCGCATGACAGTGCGAGCAGATGCGCAGGAGACAGGACGGGCACTGTACGACAGTGCCCTTCGGCCCCGTACGGTAGATCTGGATGCAGTCCGGTGAAGGACAGTAGTGGAACTCCTTCGCGTGGGCGTGCACGTACGCCGACACGGAGGCTACGACGACGGAGTTGAATTCTTCCGGCTGGAGAACGCTGCGCGCGGTCGAAAGGGAGATGGATTCCGTGCACTTCGCCTCGTCGCCTAAACACGTCAAGGGGAACTGGCGGTTATCGAGGGCGGCGAGGAGATACTGCGAAAGACACGTCCGGCACCACCTGTGACCACACCGGAGCGTAATTGGTGAGACCACCTTGTTGAAGCATACCGGACATTCAGCAACATTCTGCACATAGGGTCGTTGTGCGAGAGGAGACTGCTGAGCCTGGTGTACCGCCTCGACTGCCGCCTCGTACAACTCGTCGCCGCCCCGTAGTGTGACCATGCGCTCCCCGACATCGACGAAAATCGTCTCATTACCGAACTTCTCACACAACCGCGGAAGCTGCGTGGCAATGAAAGCACCAATAACGCGACCGGGGACGCGTATGATTCGCACTTGCTGAGTTTTTAGGTCCGACATTTTCTGGAGGAGAATCGTTCGGACCGTGACGCGATCGGAGGGGGTGCCAAAAATCTTGAGGGTTCGCCGGAGTTTGTCCGCCTCGATGCGCACGCCAGCTTCCTTGGCTTCGACACTGCGCAAGTAATCTAGGCCGTCCTGCCGAGCGAAAAAGAAGTCCCAGACTGTGACACCATCGCGCCGAAGGATTTCGCCTCGCAAAATCTTCTCAAACTCGGCCTTCAGCCATCCCAGCGGCTTCACTCCCTCCGCCGACAGTCTGACCAGCATCGACGACGGCAGCCTGCGCGTCGATATGGTCATCCTCATACCATTTCGGAATATTGATTCGCGCAAGTTCTCGATAAGTTGCGCGTTCTTGGGGAAGTCGTCGAAGGATATATGGTATCCTAGATTCTGCACATGGTTCGCGAAGATCCGTGTTTTGCCCGTAAATACCGGCTTTCGGCCATGTAGAGCTCCGGCAGCTGCTTTTGCAGCTGTCGCAGACGAGAACGTCGCCCAAGCGCGAATAAGGCCATTCGAGTATGGCGGCGGAAGAACCTCAAGTTCCAAGAAATTTCCTAAATTGCGAAGCATGCGCTTTATGCCGTCGATGGCAGGAGCGAGGGCGGTATAATTCGGTCGCTCCCACATGATGTCTTCTGGTGCGGCAAAACGCTGCATGAAGTCCTTGGTTGCAGTAGGTGGCAAATTGGTGAACTTCACCGTCGTGGTGCCGACGGAGGGGAGCCCGACGTGAACGGCGGCATAAACGCAGTAGTCACCGCTCTGGCCCTTCCTTGCGGCCGTTATCGCTTGCTGCGCTCTTTCGAGACTTGGATAGCCTCCATACGCTACTTTTTGAGGAGCCTCCCACTGTATCCGCACAGAGCAATCCTGAATGGACGCTATCCCGCTGCGTGAATTGACGGGGACGCGGGCAGAGATCCTGTTCTTCAAGAACATGGAACCATCGAGGGCTTTGCTAGCTTGCATCGCCTCTGCATGGCTAGCGAATCGCGCCTGGACAGTCATGACACTCTTCGCCGTACTCGTGGGGAGTTGGATGTCGGAAACAGATCCGAAGGGTGAGAGAAGCTGCTCAACGGCATTCGGTTTTGCGTGGGCGGGAATATTAGTGAGAAGGATCCACGGCGTCTCCACGCTGGTCAAGACATCGTGAATCTCGAATCCGGGACCGATTTTCACTTTGGTGTGATCGTGAACCGTTATTGAAAGTGGCGGCTCAACCGGTGGAGGTGGAGGAGGATGCTGGTGCCTGAGGGGAGGAGAATGGTGCGGCCTAGGTGATGGATCCTAAAATTTGTTCTCGCATCGTGATTCGGAGTACTATTCAAGCCACGTACCGGTAAGTCATAGTTCAAGTCTCCATGAACCCATCTGCAGTTATACCCGAGGGTGCAAGTATCCCTCAGCCAGTTGCGACAGGTCCCGGGACTTGGTGGCGGCGGATGTTTTATATGCGTTTGAGACTGGGTTGCAGTGGAAGACGAATGTGACGTCTGATATCAATGAATGTGGGTCACGACCAGCTTCCAGCGACACGAACAGTGCGTACCGACGGAGAACTCGACCTGGGCGCGGCGGATGATCGTGGATTCTATAATAATTTTGGGCTCATAATTCGCGGTCCCAGCCAATCCACGTACTGATGTACCATGATTCAGATCTGCATGAACCCATTTGCATCTCGAGCCGAGGGTACAATTACCCCTCAGCCAGTTGCGGCAGGTCTGAGGATTCGGTGGCGGCAGGTGGTGGTTTACCTCCGTTCGAGAGTGATTGGGAGCAAAAGAAGATGACGAAACTGTCTCTGGCTTGGGCACAGCGGTCGAGGATGGATCCTAGGAATTATTTCAGTTCGTAATTTGGGGTAGAGAGACGAGTTGATGAACGTACCGGATGAATCCATCTACAGCTAGAGCCGAAGTTACAATGACCCGCCAGCCAATCGCGACAGGTTTGAGGATTTGCTGGCGGTGGGGAATGAGTAACAAAAGACGGTTGTGACAAAACCGTCTCCGGCCTCGGTATGGCGGATGATGGTGGAACCTAGATTATTTCACTTCGTACTCTGGGTAGGGATACGCGTTAACCAACGTACTGGATGAAACCATCTACATCCAGAGCCGGAGTAACAGGTACCCCTCAGCCAGTAGTGGCAGGTTCGTGGCGGTAAGCGTCTGATACCCGCTTGAGGGCGATTTGGAGTAGAAGACTGCGATGAAGCCGTCTCCGTCTAACGTGCATGAGTGGCGGTCAAGAAAAGGAGCGGAAGGAGATGTGCATACCGACGAAGAACTGTCGTCGGAAGATAAACTCGTGCTCCCCCAAACACCTTCCGTTTTGCAGCCCCCCCAGGAATTTAAATCGCTGTCCTGAACCGGGGTTTCGCCGCTCCAAGAACTGTCGGCCGTTTTGCAGCCCCAAGAATTCAAGTCGCTATTGTGAACCGGGGTTTCGACACCCCAGGAACTTTCGTCCGTTTTGTAGCCCCAGGAATTCAAGTCGTACTCGTCGCGCCTGGTAGGAACGTGAGGATTTTCGGGGGGAGGATCTGACCGAAGGAGCCTCGAGTCGCTGTGTTGACTCGGTTTGTCGGCACCCCGAGAACTTTCGGCCGTTTTGTAGCCCCAGGAATTCAAGTCGTCGCACATAGCAGGGACGTGGTTTCGGACCGGAGTTTCGGGTGGACAATGCGACCGACGGGCCCTCAAGTCGTTGTTCTGACTCGGTGCTTCGGCACTCCACGACCCTTCGTCCGTTTTCCGGCCCCAAGAATTCAAGTCGTTGTTCTGGTTCGGACTTTCGGCACTCCAAGAAGTTTCGCCCGTTTTGCAGCCCCAGGAATTCAAGTCGTTGTCGTATCCGTCATACATGGTAGGGCCTGGGTTTTGACTCAGATGTTCGGGTAGACAAACTGAGCGCCGGAGCCGAACGACCGGAGTTGGGGAATGATCCGTCGAGTTAATGAAGCAAGAGCTTTGGCTATTTAAGCGAAGCAAAGGCATCTAGAAATAAGTGAAGCATTAGACTCGCGGGACTGCCGAAATGGATGCTCTTGCCTGAGCTTGGAAGCGAGGGTTGGGGATCTTGACGATGTAGTCGTCCGTAGTTGTGACCTTTTTCGGTTGAAGATCTGAATCGAAAGGAGGCTAACGACCGCTGGTTAATAGAGGCAGTAGACTCTGCTGTGGGAACCGACCTTGGACGGAGTGGACTATGGGGACAATTTAAGTGGGACAGATGCAGAGAGGCACCAAAACGTACTTGCGATTCTAGCGGTGGAAGGATATGGATGCGATGGCACCTGTCGCCCAACATGCATCGGTTTTGCAAGAAATTTCGGCACACCTCATTACTGGTCGCTCTTGTGCGGAGGACCTGAGATGCAGTGAGATGAATCTAGGACACGGAACACCGCGATATCTAACCATGGTCCCTGGCGTTCGCTCGGCTTTTCCAGAGGACGTCTACACGAAATGTGAGAAGATAATTCCGGCTAGAGGGCGAGGAGAATAATTGGATATCTCGAAATAGTGGGGTTGAGCGTAACAGGACGGTATGACGCACAATATGGCCATGCGCTACACGAGGATTCGGTAATTTAGGACTCGCAACATTCGCATTGCTGGCTTCATTGCTAATCGCCGAAGGATACCTAGGTGATGTAATGGGAAGAGTTGACGACGAGGTCTACGCCCCAAGGTCAGAAAACACAAAGAAAGACGGTTTCTCGGGCAGTCTGCGTACAGTGTAAAAGCGGGGCCCTAGGTGGATGGCCATCTTGACAGTACTAGATCTC
This sequence comes from Mycena albidolilacea, assembly GCA_029282495.1. Taxonomy (NCBI): domain Eukaryota; kingdom Fungi; phylum Basidiomycota; class Agaricomycetes; order Agaricales; family Mycenaceae; genus Mycena; species Mycena albidolilacea. The sequence goes on along the minus strand of JARIHO010000031.1, from coordinate 1,150,963 downwards.
AGGGCATCCGAAAAGACGTTGTGCGCCTCAGTTTTGAGTCCTCGCTCGAGGGCACAAACTAGCTTCCTGCGTGCAAGGAGAGTACAGGGCACGGGCTCGGCGAGGTTTGCAATTAAGCTTTTAGCAGGCGGTAGATGGCTGTTTGGTCGGTGGCGCTCGTGGCCAGACATGATCGGAGATAACGAAATAAGATAAGATGCCACTTGCAATTTCCCACATTGCGGATATCTCGGGAGACGATCAATGGTTGTTAAATGTTGTTCAATCGTTCAAGTAATCTGCCATCGCTCTGAGATGGATATTCCAGCACGTGTCTAAAAATACAACAGGTTCAATGACGACTCGGGTTCAGTGCTTGTTGCACAATCTATCGGGTATGCGAGATTTGCGGATCCGGGGGCGCGAAATTATTTCGGGGTCGCTGTGGATTCGTGCCAAATGCGGGGAAGGATGCAACTGGCAGGCTGGGACAACGGTGGCGTGATTGCTACCATAGACAACTGTCAATTTGTTTTCGACAAACCTCCAACGCACTTACACAGCGGCGTCTGACCGTTGATCGTGTCCAGGTTTAATGATATATTTGCGGAAAGAAAAGAAAAGGAATGCGATGCTCTGCAGGGAATGAAACCGAGAAACAGGGGACTCGTCGGCAAGTCACTCACCATTAAGGCAGAAAGCGACGAGCGGAGCAGGTAGAGCAGAAGACTCAGGACCGCCGAAACTGCAGGGAAAATCGGGAGGTGGTGCAGGAATGCGATGGTGGATGGGTCAACTTAGGACACTCGATAAGAATCGTCCCATGCGCATGTAAAAGAAGAGAATTACTGGGCAAAGCGACCTTCATGAATCTTATTAATTCGAATAGACCGCTTCGCGGCGAGAGACTTTGAGCAAGTTGAACTGCGGATGCGTTGAATTTCTCTAACGAGTCTTGAGTCGTGGTGGTCAATTGAGCGAGGGTTTCAGCCAGGTGCGAAGCAGAGAGGGATGCCGAGATCTGGGAGTCGTGGACGACCTGCGCCTGTTTCGACGAGGCGTCCAAAGTTGTGGCGGTATCAGAAACACTGCCGGAGAGTTCTAGGATTTTCTGAAAGTGTGTTAGAATCCAAACAAAAAAACACAGCTGTAAAGACCTGTTGCATGGTAGTAAATTGAACTGTTAAATTAATCCATCCATTATGGGCCGAGTTCTGATTGGTCGTAGGTGAGGTCCATGTGAACAATGAGAATCAGGACGCACAGCTAAATCTAAGGCCACTAGACTTTGTGTTCGAAACGGAGACAATACAACATCTAAATCGTCTGCAAGGGATTTTGCGAGAAACGGAACGAGACCATCCAAAGAACGAGCATGCTGAGGAGGAAGTCAATCCCGATAGTTATTAGAGAGCTTGGATACTTACACTCTGCGAAACGATTTGGAGCTCAGAGTCGATTTGGTTGATTAGTCGTGAATTTTCAGCTCTAGTATTAATTTGAGTATTCGCCAATTCAGCTTTAAAAGCATCTAAGATCTGGATAACGAATAATGAGCGGGCTCTCTTGTCAATGAGAGAGAGAACTACGGCAGTCATTTCGTTTTGTAACTGTGGAGTTGCTGCGGTAATCACTGTGTCTATCAGTTCTGGCACGGTCTTCAGACGTGTCGCAACATCTTCCAGCTCCTGGTAACTCCGTTGATGCGAGTAAACCCAGTGGTTCTTACCGCTTACCGAAACTTGACTATCCCAGCGTTTTCTTCGTTCGGCGTCGGCCTTTTCCCGTGCCAAAAGCAGACGAGCCAGCGTCGACATTTCCGTTATGGAGTTCTTATAAATATCCTTGGCCGTATCTGTCATAATTATAGGCAAAACTTCCCCGTGGAAATGACGAGTCGGTCACCTATGTCGTTCCAGCGCCGAAAGGCAAAGCAGAGTTGGGCTAGAAAAGGTCAGCGGCAGATAAAGTGGCAGAGAAATTTACTTGCGAACTTCACGCAGATAACCAGAGTAACTCGACCAAAATTGGGCGCTCCTCGAAAGCGCGCTGGGTGGATGTTAACGCGGAAACTTCGTTGAGGTTGGGAATAAAGCGAACTCTACGCATTCTCCCTGAATTTGAGCAGAAGACGCGTCTGAATCGACAGTGAAGGATACACACTCGAGAGGAAGCGAGTGGTGAGTCGCTGTCGCGAGTTCGCAGAGAGTCATGGAGATTGCAGCTGTAGTTGTCAGTTTCCGCGATTCTTGTTCCGAACGAAAGAGATCACCTCTGACTCTTTCGTCCTCGTGCATATCGAGCTCACCACATCGTAGCCGAATATTGGCAGCAACACGACGAAAGCAATCGGGTCGCCGCGAATAATTCTCGAGCGCGGCTGTCACGGGTCGTCAGTGCGCGCGCGAAAGACCAGGGAACCGCTTAGATGGCACCGTGACTGGTGAGCAGGCCAACGAGCTCGTCCTCCGTCAAATCGTTTACTAATGAAATGCCGCCCAAGGTGAGACATAGCGTCGGTAAAGAGTGGGAAGAGTGTACTTGGATTGCTGGCTGTGTTTGTGATCTGGATTTGCCGGGGCCAGAATGCCGCATAACAAAGCGATAGCCGGAGGAACACCAGAAGGAGACGCGTCGGCATAGAAAAGACGGGTTTCTATGTTGAGGATTTCAGATCATCACCGTCGAAGAGAAAAAGCCGCCGCCGCGACAATCGCCCAAGCAGGAAATGCCGTTTGATCACCGATCCTTACTTCCCGACAACCACGATGATAGTTGTGCATCATCTGCAAGACTCCCGCTCGCAGCGCATCTTGTGGCTTCTCGTAAGGACCTGTCTGCGTCTCCCCGGGAACAGTCCTCATCTGTCTTTAGGAAGAGCTTGGAACCCCGTATCAGGTCAAAACATACCAACGAACTTCTGTCGGAGTACTTCCGTGCAACAAACAATTTGACGACAGGTTTGGCTAACGATGCTTCAGCTTGCCCCGAAGGCTTTACTCGAGGTGACGCCCTTGGGAAAATCGCCCGTTATCACCGACGGAGACGTTACTCTGGCAGAAAGCACTGCAATTGTCGGTAATCAATTTTTAGTCCTCGTTCATCCTATTGCAGTCCGATACATCCAAAGACTATCTCATCAGTAAATATGCTGCGGACGGAAAACTGCAGGCACCATCGTCTGGACCAGAATATCTCAATAATCTTTACTGTAAGCCCACGACGCCACCCGTGAACTGGTCGTCGACGACCTCACCATAGTTATGCACTTCGCGGAGGGCTCTTTAATGCCGTTGATTGTTGAACGGCTTCACCTCAAAACTTTCCCGCGGTTCATGCCACAAGACGTCCGTCCGACAGCAACGAAACTCTTCGGTGTAGTATTAAAACAACGCGTCGAGCCGGAAATCCGAAAATACGCTGCTTTGGTACCCCACTTTTCCTGAAGGGATCCCTGGACTGATACTCATATTGCATGTAGGTGGAGGCTCACCTAGAAACCGTCGACTGGTTCGCGGGTGGTCCTGGTCCGACCGCAGCCGACTTTGCCATGTCCTTTCCCTTGGAATGCCTCGCGCTCCTGAAGATGGCAGGACCAAAAAGCGTGGGCTGGGTCGCTAAAATACAAGCACGGTGGGTCTCAGCACTGTCGTTAGCTTGATCTAATCATTCCTCAGGCCAGCATACCTCCGAGTACGTTCAACCTTGGTTGTCTTATTTGATTTATTTAATCGGATCTTCAGGCTCTTGACAAGGGGGAAGGTCGTTATGCGTACAAATTGTAATCTTATTCTCGTTCAATTCAAGTACCATTCCAAGCGATTATATTTTCCGTGGCGAATGGCCAGTGCTACGCTGATTAAGTGTAACGAATGTGGTAAGGATTCGTACTAGTGTAAAGTAAGTGCGTGTGTAAGGTATTTACAATGCGGGGGGGGGGGGATTATGCTAAGTAGAGGATCTACAACAAATAATGTGACAGTATGGTACACCGAATTACAGAAAGCGAGAAGAATATATCCGAGAATTATGCTGCGAAAATGTCCAGTCCGTGTAGTCTAACAAAGCAAATGTTAATTGTCTATTTTGGTGTCGTTATCATCGACGGTCCCTTCGCGGTGCGCCGGCCTGGATCTGTTGCTCCCAGGGCGTGGGGCCCTCGCCCGGAATCCAGTCCCCTGTGCGGGGATCCCGCTCAAAGTCCCCGTCCTTGTAGCCGTATCGTTGCTGCAACAGCTTCAAGAGCGGGTTTCGGAGCGCAGGGTCCATGCGGACGGTTTCCCCGGGAAGGTAGCTCCCGACGTGGTGCCGCGAGAGGCTCTCCTCGAACAGGGCCTCCTCGTACGTGCACCCACAGTTGAGGTAGCCGTTCGGCGCCATGCGCGGCGGGTAGACGCGCCGCTCGCGCCGCGAGTCGTGCCACGCACAGAGCGCATTGCCCGCGCGGTTCAGCGCGCAGAATTGGCGTACGCGCGCATCCGTGCGCGCCTTCCACGAGGCCTGGAAGTTCGCGGTCGCGGGGGGCGTCGACAGCGGCGGGGGAATGCCTCCGGACGAGTGCGCGCGGTGGGGTGCAGCGGGTCTGGACTCCAGAGTCTTGACCTGCTCGCGCGCGCGCTCGTACTTCTGCTCCAGTTCACGGAGCATTTTGCGGAGGCGGCGGATCTCGAGATCCTGCGGGTTCGCCGGGGGGTAGGCGGGGGTCTGCGTCGGCGCGTAGTTGGCCGCCGAGCCGGGCCGGAAGGGGTCGTTAAAGCTGGGCGTCGTAAAGGGCGTGGGAGGGGAGAGGGACTCGGGGGAGTTTCGATAGTACGCGGCGTTGGATGGGTCCATGTAGGGGCCGGGCATGCCGCCCGGGTACGCTTGCTGCGAAGGGAGCATCTGCGCCTGCGTCCACTCAAGGGGCTGCCCCATGGTCATGTTGAACAGCGGGTCCCGCGCGGGCGGTGGGGAACCAGAGTGCCGCGAAGACACGTGTGCATCCCCCATCGCGCCAGTCAGGCTTGATGTGCCGCTAGATCCCGAAGATGGTGATAATCGATGTTCGTCAGAAGCGTCTGATGGGCGCGAGTACATCTGCAACGACGAGCTCAGTTGGGTGCGAACAAAGAACGCGTCGAAAACGCTACTCACGGGCATCGAAACATATGGCGAGTTGTACATCAGTTGCTGGTTCCCTTCGGATGCCCGTCGGTCGTTATTAGCGGCTCTAGAACTGCCGCCGCGAGAATTAGAGGATGAGGCCCAGTATGCGGGGGTAGTGGCCATTTCTGAATCGTCTATGCGTGAACGAGTGTCGCGTGGAAGTGGTGGGTAAGGTCGGACGCGCTTGGGGCTGTTAATGGATCCCGAAGAACGACGGCGACACGAGAGAGAAGAGCTGCTCGTTAAAGAGAGAGAAGGAGAAGTAGGAGGAGACAACAGAGAGAAGGGCTCTGTGGATGATTCGACTTTAATAGCATGAGAGTTGTTATAATGCGTCCACTGGAGCGAGTGATCTTGAGAATTGTTGTGCATAATGCGCCTAGGCGGTGCAGATCACAGAGGGACGATGAAGAGGCTTTGAATCAATACGACAACGAGCCAGCACTGGCTTTAAAACACTGTTAGCTACCTGGGCGATGGATGAAGGGCGGGGTTGTTATGCGCGACGAGGGATGTTGCCACAACGGGCTGTACAGCGATGATCACATCTCTCTGAGCGACGGAAAAAAGTGACGGAGGAAAGACACGCAGATCACAGATCCTAACAAGCCCAGCCTCAAGAAGCCGTTATTAACGAAGATCATCGGATAGCCGACTGCAAGACCGGTCACAAACGCGTAGGCGGCTGGAGGCAGCTGTGATCTTCCCACCGCCACGACAGAGATTTGCACACGTCTCCCTCTGTCGGTTCCGCCGCCTAGTTGCTGAGGATGCACGGTAGATCTTCAGTCAGGAACGCTCTCAGGAAAATTCGGCGAGGTCCTCGATCCCATTATAATATTGGTCCTGCACAACTAGACGGCGAACTTCTGTCTCTCGGCTCAAGTCGGACGTACCAACACCGCCTCTCCAACTCTCGGATCTCTTTGAACAATTCGAAGTTGATTACTGATATTTGAGAAAAACATGCCTCTGGAGAACCGGGACGGTTTTCAGGTGATATCACACTGATGTGATAAAAAATCATCATTGTATGGACGGACTAGTACCCGAGTTAGTACGGAGGGCCGAGCGGACGACTAATGGCACTTTGTCGTCGTGCTCGAGCGACAAGTAAATGTTGTCCTGAGAACGGACTTAAAGTGCGCCGCCTCACACTGACATGCACCAGACGGAACCAAAAATACCGGTCTTGAAGTTGCCGGACGGCTGTGGGCAGGCGTGAGTACATCTTAATGAAAGGACGCGCGGCTTTCAAGAGGCATTGTTGATGGTTGTACCTCGTAGTGGAGGTGGTCGATTCAGAATCTAATCTAGGCGGATGATCCGGTCAAGCCAGACTTGGTCTATTGAATCCAGCTGGGGATCGCACGGTCTCCAGCGTTCTCCTTGATTTTTCACGGGGGAGGTAACCCTGACTCCTATTATTGAATCCAGCCCTGGGGATGCATGCTGGTTTCCAGTCTTCTCCTTGATTTTTCACGAGGAGTGAAATAACTTCAGGTGGATTCCTTTGAATGCTTCCCACCATCGTGCGCGCCACCGAGATAACCGATCGAAAGTCGAAGCCAGTCAGCCCTGAGAAATGACCATCTCGTTGTAGCCAGCGACACTGATGCCCATGTCCAGAGTATTCAACTAGTAGAACCCTTGAGAAGACTTCGTGAGCTGGCATATGCTAGGTGCTGTCCGCTATCCCAGAGATCGAACGAACGCAATGGATCCAAGACTCGTCGCCACGCTTCTTACGGGCCCGGAGACATCTGGCAGCGCATGTAGATGGGATCCCATAGCACCAAGTACTCGCGAAGCGCACTTTGAAAGTTGGACTAGATGGTTGGCTTTGACGTGACTCCAAACAGTCGCAGGCGCTTGATATCGAGATGGTATCCGCGACCTGGTGTCTGGCAGCGAAGGTAGAATTCTATAGCGCGAAACTGAATCCTGAAGTCGAATTACATTGGCGTTGGCTACTGTAATATTTCGACCAAATGTTCAGATGATAGTGACACCCGATTTTTTTTGATGCCTAAAAATCGCTATAATTCAAAAGAAAATTATCGGCCACCTCGGTCGAGGAAAATCTAAAAAAGACGGGATCCCATAGCGCCAAGTACTCGCGAAGCGCACTTTGAAAGCTGGACTGGATGGTTGGCTTTGACGTGACTTCAAACAGTCGCAGACGCTTGATATCAAGATGGGTTCCGCGACTCGGTGTCTGGCATCGAAGGTGGACTCTATAGCGCAAACCTTAATTTTTGAAGTCGAAATACATTGGCCTGGGAACGGCTTGGATAGTACCCCGACGCGTGATGGGTTTATAGACGCGGTATCCTAGGTCCGTCGACGGGAGACGCCTGTATCAATTAGGGATCCTCGCTACTGGTATCATATCTAATCACGTCGGCCCACGCCTTGCCTTCCGGAAGTTTTTGCCTATAAAAATCCGCTGAGCGGAGGGCGACGCAAACATGATACAGACGCACTCCAAATGTCGCGGCATCTCGACGTAGCCCGTAGTGAGATCGACGTTCAGCACGCGTGTGACTTCCACCGCAGGACGACCAGGACATCTACGGGTGAATGGCACAGGCAAAAGAAGAAATGCAGTGATGGTTCGAGGGCTTACATGCGAAACAGACGGGGGATAGGGACACAGTGGACGGTGGCGTTCTTGGGCACGCAACTGTATTGCATGATTTCCGCAATGCGACACTGGCCTTCCAGACCTTCGGGTGCCCCTTTCTTAGCCATGGCGCGTCAAGAAGGCCCGTGCAAGTTCCAAGGTTGGCGAAGTTGATGAGAGTTGATGTTGGACAGACTTGATTGGATCAGACGACATACGTACAAACTGATGCATATGAGATAACATTCCACAACACAAGGGTTGAAAGTACCTGGCAGTGTGGTTCAATTTTTCAAGTCGCACGGCCTTCGCCTACAACAAACAGCGCCCTGTTATTTCCAATGGCAGAGCATCATTTACGTGAATCCGCGTCAGCCCGAACCTTTGTCTCAAATGTTGAGGCTGTGATAAGGCAATGATGGCGGGCCGCAGCTCTAGTGCTCCGACGCATATAAAAAATTGTAGGGGTCCTCCGTCTTATTTCAAGCCACACGGGTGCGGAAGACTCGGACCTGAACACAAAACATTGGGTCGCCACATTTACTCAAAATTGAGCAGGCACCGTTTGGACCCGGTCGGACCCGCTGCACTCTCCTATTCCGGATGCAAAAAGCAGGAATGAACATTCAAACCAAAATTGTATCACGGGTATCCATACTACGAACCCGTGGCCAGGGTTTGCGGACTAGAGGCTTATTTCGAGACGGAGTTTCAGACAGACATTGAGGAACTCAACTTATGGCACGCGTGCACTACTATGTGCGGGCGCCTACGCGACGAGACCGCCACAGGGCAATCCCCGACGATGTTGGGGCCATTTGGACGAATTTCTTTCAGGGGGTTCGTATGTCATTCGTTGATGCTATAGGCCGTGACTGAATAGTAGTTTCGTCGAGTTTGACGGAGACATTTCTCTGCTGGCAAACTTAGACCTGAATCAAAAAAAAAATAGATGTATCTCAACCGTAATCGAACACCTACCCACGTATTCCGAAGGGGATCGGGGTTCGCGTGATCCATGATTTTCGATGTGATATTTCGGACGCATTTGGGAAGTTAGCGCACTCGTCTTGCATATGCGATGATCGATTGAGAATATGTTCTCGCGTGCTCTCCGCGCGGTTCTGCGACACTGTTCGTCTATCCTTGAGTGAAACTACACATACCTACCAGGATTCGTGCTATTCCAATGAACTGCTCCTCGTGGAATCGATGTTTCAGACAGGTTTAGGACCTTGGCTTGTGCATGTACGAGGTCGTTGCAGTTCAAGACCCGATGATGTTCCGAGTTGAAGATTTTTTTTGGATCGTTGCTTGATGCAGTCCGTCTAGCAGATGTTGATACGCCTACTGGGAATAACTAGCGTTCAGCCAACATCGAGAACCCATCCCACGGATGCATGGACCGTATCAGCGCACATACTCCATGATTTTCGAAAGATGGTGTTTCGGACACTGTCGAGAAATCGCCAGTACCATGATTGGGACTGGTTTGAGTCGGCCACAGTTTAATTGCTTATGATCCCGGTTGAGGTTGAAAAAATCCGTCCCCAGTTGCCGCCTGCGCCGTCTTTCAAATTTCTTGATGTTTCTCTCATCTCTCTGGGTTCGTGGGCAAAGTTCACCTGGTGCAATTCGATCCTTTTGGGAGAGGCGCCGAAGAAAAAATGCTACCATGCGGTGATTACCTCTGCAGACTCAGGCATATGTGGCAGAAATTTTCGAATCCGGTTTCAAAAAGCCCCGAGTTCGTCATCTCCAAAAGCCAACGTCCAAGCAGCGAGGATCATGCAAGATCCTGAAAACCGGAGCTTGAAGGGACTCTAGTGCCTTCCAAATTCAGAAGACAAACGTTCTCTTCGGGTGTTCAGATTTTCCGAAGCCAGATCCAAGTTGTTCGACCAGGTCAGCCTAAGGGCTCAAAAATTGCCACCAAAGTGATACAATGTCTGCGATCTCCAATCATAATTTTCTGCCCTTCCAGATGTTCCAGCAGCGCGTCCAGCCAGAGCAAGTCGGCGTTGTGAGTGGGTTGCGGCCAAGCCGAATTTCAAGCTCCGCCCGGCGCCTGATTTATCGACCCATAAAGCGGAATCAATCCATCAATCGCTCCAAACTTTTTCTTCTCCCTCTCCCTCCACTTTCACTTCACAAAAATGGTCTTCAAGGTCGCTGGTACGCAGATCCGTCTCTTCCAAGGCGTCCGCTAATTGTTCTGAAGATGTTTCTCTCGCTGCGTTCGGTCGCAAGGAGATCGAAATCGCTGAGGTGCGTTGCCGAGTTTTGCTCTAGTATCGCGCTTGTGCTGACAAGGACGCAGAATGAGATGCCCGGTCTCATGTACCTCCGCAAGAAGGTTAGTTTCAGCGATTTAATTACCTTATCCATCCATCGTTAATATTGGTTTTAGTACGGACCTTCTCAGCCCTTGAAAGGCGCCCGCATTGCTGGATGCCTCCACATGTGCGATTCTCTCCTGGTATCGTTTGTACCTGACTCACAGCGAAATAAGGACCATCCAAACCGCCGTCCTCATCGAGACCCTCACCAACCTCGGTGCCGAGGTCACTTGGTCGTCCTGCGTATGTTTTTCGTTATCAAGTCTAATCCCCCCAAGCCGTCCTAACCACTATTCCAGAACATCTTCTCCACCCAGGACCACGCCGCCGCCGCGTACGTCGGAAGCCACATCAAAATCCGTTACATCGAAACTCACTTAAATTTTTAGCATCGCTGCGACTGGTGTCCCCGTCTTCGCATGGAAGGGCGAGACTGAGGAGGAGTACACCTGGTGTGTTGAGCAGACCATTGCCGGCTTCGCCGGCGGCAAGCCCTTGAACATGATCCTCGACGATGGAGGCGATCTCACCAACATTGTCCACGAGAAGTACCCCCAGTACCTCTCTGGTATCAACGGTGTTTCTGAGGAGACCACCACCGGCGTGCACCACCTGTACAAGGCGTTCCGTGACGGCAAGCTCAAGATCCCCGCCATCAACGTCAACGACTCGGTCACCAAGTCCAAGTTCGACAACTACTACGGCTGCCGCGAGTCGCTCGTCGACGGTATCAAGCGCGCTACCGATGTCATGCTTGCCGGAAAGGTCGCTGTTGTTGCTGGCTTCGGAGATGTCGGAAAAGGAGTGGGTTTCTCGCTTTTATTTTTTATTTTTTCCGGTATTTATTAGCTCTACAGTGCGCCGAGTCCCTGCGCTCTTACGGTGCCCGTGTCCTCGTCACCGAAATCGATCCCATCAACGCCCTCCAGGCTGCGATGGCCGGCTACGAAGTGACCACCATGGAGGACGCCGCACCCCGGTCCAACCTCTTCGTCACTACCACCGGTAACCGTGATATCATCACCTCGAAGCACTTCCTTGTGATGCCCGAGGACGCTATCGTTTGCAAGTAAGTTCAGACGTCCACCTCTCACGTTCTGCGCTGACGCCTATCCAGCATCGGTCACTTTGATGTCGAAATCGATGTTGCATGGCTGAAAGCCAACGCCGCGTCCGCCGTCAACGTCAAGCCCCAGGTCGACCGCTTCACCATGCCCTCTGGCCGCCACATCATCCTCCTCGCCGAGGGCCGTCTCGTCAACTTGGGATGCGCCACCGGCCACCCGTCCTTCGTCATGTCCTGCTCCTTCGCCAACCAGGTCCTCGCTCAGATCGCACTCTGGACTACCCCCGAGAAGTTCCCCCTCGGCGTCCACATGCTCCCCAAGGAGCTCGACGAGGAGGTTGCCCGCGCGCACTTGGCGCAGCTGAACGTCAAGCTTACCGTCCTCAGCGACTCCCAGGCTAAGTACCTCGACCTGCCCCCCAACGGCCCGTACAAGCCCAACCACTACCGGTACGCACTGCTCTCTGCTCTTTCTGATAATCGAGACCGACTCTTTGCACAGCTACTAGATGGTCTGTTGTTATTAGACGGCCTCAACGAGCCCTCGCCAAACAAACGGGATCTTCAACGTCCTTACCTATATTTGCGTGGATGTCGTGTTGTTTCGTTCTGTAGAGACCGTACCGTGACGGTCTTTTGAGGCAGGGAAATGCTCCGGTGATGGAGGTGTAGCTTTCCGGAGTTGTCGTGGATGTACAGAATGTATAAATAGAAGCAGTAATACAGGCCTCAACGCGCCTTGTTGTTCATTTGTTTGAGTGATTCCTTGAAGTTCGTTAAGCAACTAAGTACGAATATTGACCTTTTCTGCTGCTTCACTTGTATACCCGATGCTTGCCGACATCCCTTACCGCTACATTGATCTCTGGTAGATATCTTACCTGCCCCCACGGAAGTGACCACGGCGACGCGCTCGGGGCTGCTCAGAACCATGATGATCAGCGCCGGCCTTTCAAATTGGGTGCTTGTGCCATATAATAACCAGTGCTCTCTGCATCTTGCTCCCCACTTTCACGACCAAACATAACAACTGAGCGGCGTCGGGTATAACTATGTCGAAAGAGGTCTCGTCGCTTGGACCTATCGACCCTGCATCACTCCAGGACGAAAGCCACGATGAGAACGAGAAATCGGCCCCGTGGATCGTGCGGAAGCTCGTAGGGGTGAGTCGCCATCTTTGCGCGGTTCGCGGCGTCTCTGATGGTGCTGCCCGCGCGTAGTCGATGACCGGCCGGATTGTAATGTCGAGCTACGAGTCTTTACGCGCTGCAGGGACGTCGGTAGTGTGTCTATCTCCGGTGGGTATTAATTATCTCGATAATTTCGAGCTGGATGCTAATCGTTCAATTTAGTGGGGCGATTCGTCGCCGCTACTACTCCCTTGCATCCGTTTCCGCGATCTGGCGGTGCACACCGTCATCGCTGCAACAGTCAGTCAACGCGTCTTATATTGGCGCGTCGTCATTTGATGCAAACATTAGGGTGGAATGGCCGTTGTCGCGGCGCCGGTTCTTGGGCCTATTGCTGGGGAGGTTATCTCGACGTTCGGCGACACTATCCTCGTCGAAATGGGTATACATGCTGGGTTTGCGCTGACCGCCGACGCCGCCAACGACCTCGTTATCGAGAAGCCCATCAAGGCAATCATCCCAATCCACTCCAAACGGCTGGAGACGACCGCTATCAAGGAGCTGCTTATCACCTTAAAATACAAGATTACGATGACAGATGCCGCGCTTGGATTTTATCGGAGTAGTGTGCACAAGTGCGTCGGGATGATATTTTTAATTGGATTATTTTCCTGATTAGCGTAGGGACAATTCACTTTTCGCGACGGTTAAGGATTACTTGGCCGTGGAGAAGGGATGGTTCTCGCCCTACCTGTTTGCTAGTTCGCGGAGACCAATTATTCCCAGAACTATGAAGCCCGACATCGTGTTCTGCCATGGGCCATTCCTCGAGGGTGAGCAGCATTTAAATCCCTAGCGGCTTATGCAGACATTGATCTAATGGCAGGCGACTACAGAGTCGGACAGACCCTTTTGGCTGAGTCGGCGCTGGTTATCAAGCTTTGCGGCGAACCGGCGCCAGAATCACCAGATCCTGTGGCAGCACCCAAAGCCCGCCACGCCCTGTCCATCCCCTCGCTGAGCAACCTCCTCCACTCGAGACCATCGTCCCCCTCTGAGCCACAGCACGCGCTGACGGCGCTGCCCCCGCCGCCCCAGCCCCGGCGCATGGTCATCCTGTGCGTTGGATTAAAGCCGCATCGCTCGCTGTGGACGACGTCCGCGCGTCCAGGGGAGAGTGTGATAAAATACCTACTTCTCAACGGGTGCCCCGCCATCGTTGTCCCCGTCAAGATCGGCGCGCCTCTCGTCGCGTGGGACGCGCTCACACTTGAGGAGTTGTGGAAGGTGCCGCGTGCGTATTTTGTCCGTTGTGCTTGCCGCGTTCTCTTACACACGCGATGCAGTTCCGGCGGACGAGCCTGAGGCGGAGAACACTACGGTTGCGCAGGGGAAATTCGGGGGGATCGTGAACGTATTCTTCGAGTATCTGGACATGTGCGTGGACTGGGAGCGCGTCGTCGTTTCTGGGGACCCCACGAAGCCGGCGGACATGGACGCGCGGAAGGCGCTCAAGTCTGCGCTTGGGCTGCTTGTCGCGGCGGCGGTTCGGAGCGGGGGTAGCAAGGAGGTGAAGAAGGAGGTAGACAAGGAGCGGAGCGGGATTGCTATGTGGAGAATTCCGTAAGCCGGATGACTCGACACGTCAAGTCAAGCCCTGTCAAGCCATCAGACTCACGTTACCGTGTCAACACTGTAAACGTGAATATAAATGACTCACTTACCTCGATCGGCTCCTCTGTGTCTGCGTATATAATCTGTACACTGGACGTTTCTCATGAAACTACTGTCACTTTCGAGCCTCCACCATGCCCCGCAACGCAGCTGACTATACGTTCTTCTGGTCTACAAATCACGTCAAGTTAGTTTTCTGGTTTCGCGCTGATCATCTCTAGAAGTTAATCCGCGATTAGTGGATGGGCATCTCAGTGGTACCGAGCACCATTCACCGCCACCGTAAACATGGATGGCGTAGACCAAGAGGTTGAATTCCCTTCAAACGAGCATTGGATGATGCTCGTCAGTTTGCCGCGTCATTCGTCTAGTTAGCGACCCACACTGACGAAACATCCGCAGCAAAAAGCGCTCTTATTCGGCGACTCGGCCGTGGTTAAAGTGGTCCTCTCGGTAGGCGGGACCTCCAAGCAGGACATGGCGTACGTGAAGAAGCTCGGGCGCGAGGTCGGCGGCTTCAACGAGGAGGTGTGGGTGCAGCACCGCGAGCGCATCGTCACCGAGGGCACGGTCCACAAGTTCCGCCAGAACGCGGACCTCAGGGCGAAGCTGTTCGCGACGGGGGACACGATGATCGTCGAGGCGAGCCCTTTTGACAAGATCTGGGGGATTGGGTGCAGTGAGGCGAACGCGATTTCAAGGGCGGGGAATAGTTGGGGGCTGAATTTGCTGGGGAAGGCGCTGGTGGAGGCGCGGAGGGTGCTAAGAGAGGAGGAGCAGGAAGGCCGGAAAATGGAAAAGGAAACGGAAACGGGCGAAGAGTAGAAGGATGTTTAGTAGTTTGGTTGTACAACATTATTTACATTATTTATTACTGGTACAATGGACGGCATGACTTACGGGCGCCTTTTCTACATCTGTTTGCTCGAGCGTTGAGTCTGGGTCACCTCTATCTGCGAGGGAATCCGTTGCGACTCGGGAGGAATGCATATTCCCGAATACGAGTGCAGAAGTCTTCGTCCCCTGGAATTCGTCGGTTGTGCGTTTCGTCGTATCGGACAACCCCAGTCCAACGCTCGCGATTATACCGCAAAATATGAGGCCCTAATCATCATCAAACAAAATCAGCCGATAGTTCATTATTTTTTGCGGCCCAGCACGTACAATGATTTGCATGCCCTTCGGGTTCCAGGCTCAGTTCAAACGGCAGCAGCAGCAAGATGGAAAACTCACCGCATCCTGCGCGATCTTGTACGCGCCTGAGCTCTTCAGGAACATCGCCAGCTGAATCGCCGTCACAATTGTGTAGAGCAGGCCCGACTCGAGCATGACGACCGCAACGGGGACCAGCGTGCCCACACCGAGCAGCCTCGTCTCGCGGTTGACGGACCAGATGCGGTATGCGATGAGGACTGCAGCATTAGAGTTGGCGGCGCGCAAAATGAAATTTAGAAGAGGGAGAGATGTAATATAATCAATGCATACCGGTGCAGCCAGCATTAACGACGAGCGTCATAGCGAGAAAGGCGAGGGGCCAGTCGTGCAGTGCGCTGCTGAAGATGGACTGTGCGGGGTTGCGCAGCGTTTGTGTCGCGAGGGCGCCGGCTCCCGCCGCGATGCTCGCGACGAAGCACAGAATAAAGGGCAGGCAGACCAGTTTATTGCCGGCCCATACTTTGTAGAGGCGGTAGATCTGGGCGGGATATTAGCAGGTTGTCTCAAAAATCACGGAGGGAATGAATCACCATGAATATATCGCCGAGGAAGGTCTGTGCGTGGTATATGACGTTCTTGGAGACGTACAGAGGTGTGTTGGTCCCGCTGGCGATGAGGTACGCTGACGGGCCGTGAGGGTAGTAGACGAATGACTCCATTGTGCGGTACGCGTCCATGCCGAGGTGCTAGATAAGACAAGTAAGAGCGGTGAGAGGCAGAAACAGAGAAGAGCACACAATTGTCCCGAAAATAAACATGATCGCGGAGATGGAGAGTAAGGGGAGATTAACAGCCTTGAGCAGTGAGGTCTGGCCGCGCGCACGCTTTCGGTACAGAACGAACGTGGACGTGAGGAACATGAATATAAAGAGACCTGCCAGTGAAGGTGGGCAACCAGCTGTAGACTCGGGAACCTCAGGCTTACCATAGAACAGAGTTTCTAAAATTATGGCAAGGAGCGCGGAAGAGGCGTAGCTGAGCCCTGTGCCGCCGAGTGGGACTGCCATGGTGGTGGGTGGGCAGATAGTGACCCATACAAACCCTGCACCCTTTTATGAGTGTTGGAAATGGAGCTATTGAGTTCGGTTCATCAAAGATTTCAACCATTGCCACCGTTGATCGTGCAGGGTTGGAGAACGTTTCGAAAGCGTTCCGAGTTGGCTGAAGAGTTCGTTTGGATAGGAGATGGTAAATTTGACGTCGATAGGACTCTTGCGGGGCCTGTAGCCTTTTAGGCATAAACTGCTTGTGTATACTTTGTCAACCGCTTGTCAAGCGTGCTGGTGATAAAGATCTAATATACCCCAAAGTGGACTAACTGACTGGCCTGTAAATGGACACCAGAGCCCTAGGGGCTCCTGGATGTACCTAAAGATTTCAGCCCACTTGGAATGATGACTGAATGGAGACGAATCGGCATAGACGGGCGCCAGCTAATTGGACATGCCGCAGTGGTTCAACTCGAAAGGTATGTGCGTATGCTTGCCATCAACGCTCTCGGCTTCGGTACTCTCACACTTACCACCACGACCCTGTTCGTTGAATACGAAATCGTAAGCTGACTACGCGCAGACAGATGTATTCTTTCTTCTATGAAGCGATTCGTCGCATCTCTAACTCGTTGTGGTAGAGCGGCTTCCTGTAGCACTCGCCACAAGCTCGCCAACAAGCTCGCCAACATTTCACGAATCTCAACCAAAAAAGTTAGAGAAACTGCTCCTGAGACTAAACCTTGGCCTCACTACCCTCCCCCGTCCCATTCCATGTCCTTTCCTTGGCGCAGACGATAATTTTCGCTTATCGCTGACCTGGCACAAGTTTGTTCGTGTTTGAAAGAAAAGCAGTTGCCCCAAGGCGCCCCACCGCCCCTGGCGCGAAGTAATGTCTTCGAGGCTAAAGAATCTGCTTCGGTCAAGGAACAACTGGGGAAGGCGCTGGTGGAGGCGCGGAGGATGCTAAGAGAGGAGGAGCAGGAAGGTCGGAAAATAGAAAAGGAAACGGAAACGGAAACGGGCGGTAGAAGGATGTTTAGTGGTTTGGTTGTACAACATTATTCACATTATTTATTACTGGTACAATGGACAGCATGACTTACGGGCGCCTCTTTTCTACATCTGTTTGCTCGAGCGTTGAGTCTGGGTCACATCTATCTGCGAGGGAATCCGTCGCGACTCGGGGGGAAGGCATATTCCCGAATACGAGTGCAGAAATTTTCATCCCCTGAAATTCGTCGGTTGTGCGTTGCGTCGTATCGGACAACCCCAGTCCAACGCTCGCGATTATACCGCAAAATATGAGGCCCTAATCATCATCAAACCAAATCAGCCGGTGGTTCATTATTTTTTGTGGCCCAGCACGTACAATGATTTGCATGCCCTTCAGATTCCAGACTCAGTTCAAACAGCAGCAGCAAGAGTAGACATATGGAAAACTTACCGCATCCTGCGCGATCTTGTACGCGGCCGAGTTCTTTAGGAACATCGCCAGCTGAATCGCCGTCACAATTGTGTAGAGCAGGCCCGACTCGAGCACGACGACCGCAACGGGGACCAGCGTGCCCACATTGAGCAGCTTCGTTTCGCGGTTGGCGGACCAGATGCGGTATGCAATGAGGACTACAGCATTAGAGTTAGCGTGCAAAATAAAATTTAGAAGGGGGAGAGATATAATCAATGCATACCGGTGCAGCCAGTATTAACAACGAGCGTCATAGCGAGAAAGGCGAGGGGCCAGTTGTGCAGTGGGTGGTTGAAGATGGACTGTGCGGGGTTTGCGCAGCGTTTGTGTCGCGAGGGCACCGGCTCCCGCCGCGATGCTCGCGACGAAGCACAGAATAAAGGGCAAGCAGATCAGTTTATTGCCAGCCCGTACTTTGTAGAGGCGGTAGATCTGGGCGGGATATTAGTAGGTTGTCTCAAAAGTCACGCAGGGAATGAATCACCATGAATATATCGCCGAGGAAGGTCTGTGCGTGGTATATGCGTTCTTGGAGACGAACAGAGGTGTGTTGGTCCCGCTGGCGATGAGGTACGCTAACGGGCCGCGAGGGTAGTAGACGAATGACTCCATTATGCGGTACGCGTCCATACCAAGGTGCTAGATAAGACAAGTAAGAGCGGTGGCATGCAGAAACAGAGAAAAACACATACAATTGTCCCGAAAATGAACATGATTGCGGAGATGGAGAGTAAGGGGAGATTAACAGCCTTGAGCAGTGAGGTCTGGCCGCGCGCACGCTTTCGGTACAGAACGAACGTGGACGTGAGGAACATGAATATAAAGAGACCTGCCAGTGAAGGTGGGCAACCAGCTGTAGACTCGGGAACCTCAGGCTTACCATAGAACAGAGTTTCCAAAATTATGGCAAGGAGTGCGGAGGAGACGTAGCTGAGCCCCGTGTCGCCGAGTGAGGCTGCCATGGTGGTGAGTGGGCAGATAGTGACCCATACCAACCCTGCACCCTTTTATGAGTGTTGAAAATGGAGCTATTGAGTTCGGGTCATCAAAGATCTCGACCATTGCCACCGTCGATCGTGCAGGGTTGGAGAGCGTTTCGACAGCGTTCCTTCAAGGATATCAGAGAAACAACTTCCGAGTTGGCTGAAGAGTTCGTTTGGATATACTTACTTATAGGAGATGGTAAACTTGACGTCGATAGGACTCTTGCGGGGCTTGTAGCCTTGTAGACATAAACTGCTTGTGTATACTTTGTCAACTGCTTGTCAAGCGCTAGCTGGTGATAAAGATTCAATATACTGGAAGGGCAATATGGGGGTAGTGTTGTGATTGCCCTTGGTTAGCAAACAAGTCGAACGTGTCGCTTGCTTTCAGTCTGCGACGCGTCAAAGATAGTCTCCGTAACAGATACTCTATATTGATGACGACAAGTAAGTATCAATATAGAGTCTGTTAGCAAACACAACCATCTTGTTGGCTGACCCATCAATTTTTTGCGGCCTTGCTCTCGGACACCTTCTCAGGCAATAATTCTGGAAATATTTGAGCATGTAGAGGTCCTTCTAATGAGACAAACCTTCCCTTACACCTAAGCGATTGGTGCAGCTATTGTGATGATATCGGATAGATTTGTGAACAACAGCTTATCTAATCATTTTTTTGCTAGATCATGGATTGAAGGATTGACCAGCCAAAACACTTAAATCTTGCTGGAGGATATCATCCATCTCATTTCATAAAGCTGCACAGAGTGTTTTACATATATTCATGCTGTATTCATTGTGGTACAAAGGAAAGAAACGCCAGTGGGCACAGCCACCTGATTGCGTAATCAGTCGGTCGGCCAACAACATGATCGTGTTTGCTATAAGACTACGTCAAAGACTCAAAGTTTTATTTTCAGTCTTTCCTTTTCCATCGCCTCTTTGATAGTTTCCAGTATATATACTGTAGAGTTTCATTCAATTCGGATGTCACGCGTCACAGGGCCGAAAATTTCAGAAAATTTTCGAATCTGTCACGGGTCACTGAGGGGATTTCGAATGTGCCAAAAAAGTCACAAAATCCGCGAAAATGGCCCCAAAAATCAAATTTTTGGGTGTGCATAGTGCTTTTGTGCTTCCGAACGCTAAGGAGCTCTCACGAAATGTCGTTTTGATGCGATCGGGGCCAAATCGGCTTTTGTTTCCGTCTAAGTGCTTCGACCGACGGCGGGACCAGTATTTCGGCCACATTGAAAGTGGTGATAGTCGGAGGGAGGTCGGAGAGATAGTCGCTGAGATCAGCGAAGACAGTGGATTGCGCTGGGATCATTGGCAGATGGCAGCTGAAACTTGACAACACTGGACACCGGTAGGTTATTGGGAGGTAGTGAGAACTTTTCTGGCCCATCCGGGATCTTGAGGAAGTCGGGAAGACTGTAAGGAATCTATCAATGAACATACACGATTACCTGTATTTTTTCCGTTACGTTTCATGTAGTTTCGAGTACTCGCAGTTGCGATGTAGTTATAGGATTACCGGACTCTGATTACGTACATTACACACGTCATGTAGAAGTCACGAGCCGATAAATGATTATCTACACTTTACTTCCCACCGTCGCCTCGCCTGGCAATCCAGTCTCGTCGAGCACCTCCGAGACCTCGTTGAGTACCTCCGAGTATAGCTAGGCTTAGGGCATTTAAGAGATTCGAAGGTAAGCACACCCTTTGAATACTGAACGCTTCCAGTGCTAGGAATCTCGCGGATTAGCCGCCTTATCAAGATCCTTTGAATTTCAAGGATCTTGGACTCATACTTAATCGATAGTTGAATTTCACTGTCGATTAGAGTCTGTAGTATAGACCATTTACCGGGTCCTTACCACAATTACAATCCGTTTCCCGAACCCGTCAGGATATTTGTACGACTCATCTCTATCCGGCTGCATCAAGTCTTGCAAAAGTGGACGAATCCGGAAGCGTCGACAACCTGGCCGGTTCAGACACCGATCCGGAAAGTGTTCAGGAAAACAGGCCTACAGTCTCTAGAGGTCGTTACAGACCTCGTGGAACCATTCCTAAGGCCTTATCGCGATCGAGATCATCTTTTATCGATTCATACAAACTGGACGATTCTCGCAATTCGTCGAAGTCCAGGCTTCAAGCTCCTACTCAAGCATCTGCTGCGAGATCAGTTCGTTCTACGCTATCTGAGGAGACGTCAGTGACTCGCCCGAAAAACCGAAGGACTACTGTGGATACGGCCACGGACGAAGACGATTCTCCTCCACACTCAAGGGAAACGAAATCAGATTCTAGAGCAGCTGCTCAAATCGATACAAGAAGCCCGTTGAATAACAGCTTCGCCCAATTCACGAGTCCAGCGGCTGCCCGCACTCGATCTCGGACTAAAGCTAGGGAATTCAAAGGAATATTACCTCCTTTGAAGATCTCGTCCCCCCGTGAATTAAAACTAGCGGGGTCATCGCAGTTTAGCGTGAATCCACCCTTGGGTCCCAAAATGTCAGGACGGATGTCGCCTGATCAGAAGAATTCGGATGATGAGTTTCTCTCGCGTATTTCAGAGAACGAAGGCGAGGAGGAACGCGATTCGAATGGATCGAACCAAGGAGTCGATGCGGAGACGTGGATGAATAACAAAGCATACGGAATTTCAGACATGGGTACCTTACATATGGAATATCTCCGACACGGCATGAATCAAACCTCGATTAGCTCGAGAGTAAGCAAGTACGCCATGAAAGAGTCACTCCTTCCCCGCGAAATAATGGATAGAGGAAGGAGTAAGAATTCTTTACAGCCGCGCTTTACGTTGGAGCCAACTCTTCTAGAAGAGCTGTCTCTAACGATTACCCAAATGCAGTCCCTGCTCGAAAGATCGGCCAATCTGTTGCCCCTCAGACAGAATCTTTTTATGATAGATCCGAAGAGATCCTTATATCCTGTCTTGGAAGGGGCGCAGAGTCTCGCGGAACTTACGGTAGCCTGGCTAGCTTTATATCAGCGATTCGGGTTAGCGGACCAGTTCTTGGATAAATATCAAAGAGAATACCGGACGTTGGCCGGAGGCGTTATGCCTTCGTCACCCATGTCGACAAATCCGGGCGTTTACGACCGCCTACCTGAGCAGGGTTCGGGACGGGAAAAACTCGATTTTCTTTTCAAGAACATACATCATCACCGATCCAGGGTCCCGAAGGAGTACATAGGTACCAGCGATGATTGGATTTATCAAGCGATGCCAGTGAGCGAGGAGTTGAATGACAAGTTTCCCGACCGGCCTCTGGAGGATAATCCATCGACAGTGTATTATACGGCCCAAGGAGTCAGGACCGAGCAATTTATTTCAGACAGGTCTAGTTGGAGATCAGGTGAATTTAACTTACCTCCTACCGAGCACGGCAGCATCGATCGGAAAGGAAAAGGGAAAGAAACTTCCAAGAAAGGCGATGATTCGGTTAGGAATTCAATCCCAGCCACGTCGACTCAATCTCAGAAGCAAGGTTCTGGAAAAAAGCTCGACGTTCCCCAGTCCCCGAGAGGAGCTACGTCTGCGTCGGCAGTACCAGCTGTGAATCCATTAGCTGGAGTGGCTTCAGCCGGACCCTTTCCTGCGTTTAACGACTCAATCAGCTCTGCGTACGGAACTAGTAAGAAAGTTCCTAACTTTCCAGGAGTGAACAAACCGAAACAGAGGACGGGTTCATCGGGTCAATCAACTTCAGAAAGTTATGATTATAGATATAGGGACGTACCACCGCATTTAGGTAATCTTGGAAACAAATCCGGCATGGGGGGCTTTGGGGTGAATCGCACTCCGTCTCCTAGTGGAAATGACAGACAAGATCGGGACGAGAGAACGTATGAAGAGCCAACAGCAGCCGGTAATGGCGGCGATGGTGGAGACGACGACGCGGGAGCTGAAGGCGATGTGGAAGACGGTAATGGTTCTGGAAATGAACGATCCGAGAAGGGTAGTCCTGGTCCTAGCCGTAGTCTAAATGGAGGAATACGGCAACATCCACCTCGAAGACCGAAGAAGCCTCCAGTCCCAGATCCCTCTGACGGAGGAGATAGCGATGGTGGAGCCGGGTACGGTGACACAGGTCGAGGTCCTTCGTATAAGGGGTACCCTCACGTAGCTCCAGGTGCTCCCTATGGGAGTATAGTTCCGACTATTGAGCCGAAATTCAAGGTGGACGCGTTACCCACCTGGGACGGTGACCATAGCACAGCGATCGACTATTTCTGGGAAGTAGGAGAGCTAGCTTCTTTGAAGGGCTGGATGCCCGAAGCTCTGGGGCACTGGCTACCAACGCGTTTGAAAAAGAATTCAGAAGTGCAATTATGGTTTTCTCACCTGCCTCCGATCAGACAAGAGGAAATGCGCTCCCATTATATGGTGTACCTCAAGGGCATCAGGGATAAATTCTTAGGAAGACGTTGGAAAATGACCGTGAATGCCGAGTTTGATCAGCAGACCTTCCGTCAGAAAGGCCACGAAGATGAATCACCTCAGAGATTTATTGGTCGTCGGATTCGTTTCATTCGTTTGTTAGCAAATTCGGACAACGGAGGGCCACTTGAAGTTTTCTTAGCGATGAAGACGGCTCCTATTTCTTGGAGTACGATTCTCATTTTGGAGAATATTAGAGACTCGGAAGAGCTCTACGAAAAGGTTAACGAGCATTATGAAGCATTGATTGATAGTGTACGAAAAGAGTCAGCGGACATAATTACCTCGCACAATCTGGCTTCGAGCTTGCGGCGCCTAGGCTTTCAGCAGAGTCCCCCTCGAACGTCTTTCCGGAGGACGGCAAATTTAGCTGCGGCAGACGGAGAGGGACTGGACGCTCTTGAAGGAAGTGATATGGCGGCTCACTTGATGGAAGAAGGTCGAGATGCCGAGGATGGAGCTGAAACATTGAAGCAAGTCTTCCAAACTCTAAAAAGACGTCAGAGGCCTCCTCCAAAAGGGGGCTACCCGTTTCCAAAGCACGACAATGTAATGACCAAGATGGGTCGAGTACCTCCTTCACCTTGTAAAGTGTGCGGAAGCGCGAACCACTGGGACCGTGAATGTCCGGATTGGGCAGTTTATTCTGAAAAGATTAAACGCGGTTTACTAGTTATATCGACGGGGCCATCAGAAGAGGAAGCAGGGATGTTGTACCATTCGGCGTACCTTGTACTGATGAATGAACGTATGGAGGAACCGTCTTTATAGGCTCGGCCGCTCTGAAATTGGTGGAAGCTTTGCTATCTACCTCTGAGAGGAAGCGTAAGACCGACGTTAATCAAACTTCAACGGACTTGCCTAATAAGCAAGAATACTCGGAATTGGAAATCGTATCGGACAACCTCGCGATAAAAGAGACATCTGGTCTCGATAACGGACCTATTGGTCCCGGAAGCCCTAGTCGCAGGACGACTATGGTGGAAGTGGAAGACGAGTATTGGGAGAAGGAAGCGAGGATGCTTAAAGCAACAAAGTATGTTATTGAGTCGGAGTCAGACGCAGAGGACTTGGAAGAGCAAAAAGGAGAGATGCCGCTGGCCGAAGATAGTGATTTGCCGCGAGATCAGGACCTGGACGAAACGGAGGAAATTCCTCCGCCTCCGAAGGTAGTGGAGCCGATTGTGCTGAAGAAAAAGCGCAATCCAAAGCCGGGGGAATCAGCAGTAGGAATTTCGGTGCTTTCAGTGAAAGGTTGGATCGAAACAATGGACAGCAACCCGGTGGATCTACGAATCGATTCTTGCGCGGATATTACCTTATTGTCAGAGGAATACCACGCGGCAATGGTGAACCCTCCCGCTATTCGTGAAGGCCACCGAATGAATTTGGCGCAGTTAACCGATCAAGGAACTACGATAAAGGGTTACTCGAAGCTGAAGATCATGATGGAGTCAACTCAGGGAGAAATCCTACAGCTGGAAGCAGAAGCTTACGTAGTGAAGGGCATGTCCGTTCCGATTCTTCTCGGTGAAGACTTTCAGCTGAATTACGAACTGGGAGTGACGAGGAACATCGAGGAAGGAACCAAACTGAGATTTGGTGGAACAGAGCACGAAGTTGAGGCGACCGGAGTAGAAAATTTTGCAGGAATGGCTCAGCTGCATAAATTGGCAACGGGATTGACGTCTCATGCAAGTCGAATGGAACGCGCTAAAGTCCACCGCCGTTTGAAGAAGAAGAGGAGCCGAAGGAAGAAACATTATGGATTAGGAAGTCGTACAGTGCGAGTGATGGAATATTATCGCGTAAGACCGCATTCCACTCGAATTGTCCGATTAGAAGGCAATTTCAAAGAAGACAAGAGTTGGATGGTAGAAACGAACCTTCTGGCGAACGTGGACGACTCCTTTTTCAGTGTGCCGAAGACTTTGATTTCGTCGAGGAATCCTTGCATCCCAGTTAGCAATTTAAGCGATCAACCGAGGATAATTCGAAAGGGTGAGATACTCGGACACCTGGTCGATCCGTCGGAAATTTTTGATAGGCCAGAGAACGAGGAGAAGCTAGAAATAATGAAGAAGAAGAGCGCTATGCTTGCGAAATTGATCCAAACGCAGCATGAAGCGGACATTCAGAACGCGGAGTGCCCATCTGGAAGCGAAAGTCCGCTAAAGGAGGAAGCACGAGTAAGGACGGATTTCGGATCAGGAGTACCGCCTTCTGAAGCAAATCAAAAAGCGGGGACCCATGTCAGGGATGTAAAAGGTCGAGTACCTGACCGCGAAGGGCTAATAGTGCAAGAAAAATCAACGCCTACTGTCGATGATCTAAATCTGGAGGAATCCGAGGATTACGGTCCGAAAACGGCTGCCATGCCTGACAATACTGTCTATCCGTCAGATAAAATGCGTGAACTTCTGGATATAGGCTCACTTCCGCCACATTTACACGACAAGGCATGGAGTATGCTGAGAAAAAGGGTGAACGCGTTTGGATTCGATGGAAGGCTGGGGCATTTGGACGCTAAAGCTAAGATTCGTACGAAAGAGGATCAGCAGCCGATTGCGGTACCAATGTACAGCAGTTCTCCCGAAAAACGGCGAGTGATCGATGAACAGCTAGACAAGTGGTTTGAATTGGGAGTGATAGAGCCTTCCATAAGTCCCTGGAGTGCGCCAGTCGTGATAGCGTATAGGAATGGTAAACCCAGGTTCTGTGTCGATTACAGGAAGCTCAACGCAGTCACTGTGGGCGACGAATTTCCGATCCCGCGGCAATCAGAAATCCTGTCCTCCTTGTCGGGAGCGCAGGTCTTGTCCTCATTGGACGCGCTGGCAGGATTCACTCAAATGGAAGTCGCAAAAGAGGACGTCGAAAAGACTGCGTTTAGGACCCACAGAGGCCTGTCTCAATTCAAATGTATGCCTTTCGGATTGAAGAATGGACCGTCTATATTTCAAAGAGTTATGCAAGGCATTTTGTCTCCATACCTCTGGCTATTTTGTCTCGTGTATATTGACGATATCGTCGT
Source organism: Mycena albidolilacea (assembly GCA_029282495.1). NCBI lineage: Eukaryota > Fungi > Basidiomycota > Agaricomycetes > Agaricales > Mycenaceae > Mycena > Mycena albidolilacea. The sequence continues at coordinate 1,124,838 of JARIHO010000031.1, read as the reverse complement.
GTACTCGAAAAGCTATGAGGAGCACATTGGCCATCTTGACAAAGTCCTGGAAGCTATTGAAGATTCGGGACTAACCCTTTCGCCAAATAAATGTCATTTGTTCTACTCTTCAATCCTGCTCTTGGGTCACAAAGTGTCAAGGTTGGGGCTGTCTACACACCTGGAGAAGGTAAAAGCGATATTGGAACTCAAACGTCCGAGGAAAGTTTCCCAACTACAGACATTCTTGGGTATGGCAGTATATTTCTCGAGTTTCATACCTTATTATGCCGACATTTGCATGCCGCTTTTCCAACTGCTTCGTAAAGGCAGTAAGTGGGAATGGGGACCGGAACAGGAGCATGCCTTTCAGGCAGTTAAAGACGCCTTACGGAAGGCACCAGTATTAGGACACCCGATTGAAGGACGGCCGTACCGATTGTACACAGACGCTTCGGATGAAGCTGCCGGAGCAGCGCTGCAACAGATCCAGCCAATGTTAGTGAAAGACCTGAAGGGAACAAGAGCTTACGCGAAACTCGAAACGGCTTATAAGGCCGGAGCTCCCCCTCCAAAGCTGACTGTCAGTGTTTCGTCAAAGGCGGACGACGCGGCAGTAAAAGATAGCTGGGGATCGTCGCTGGATGAAACTGTGGTGCATGTTGAACGAGTGATTGCTTACTGGTCGAGATCTTTTAAAGGCGCAGAAGTGCGGTATTCGACGACTGAGAGAGAAGCCTTAGCGGCGAAAGAAGGACTAGTCAGATTCCAGCCTTTCATCGAAGGTGAAAACGTACTACTAGTGACGGACCACTCAGCCCTGCAGTGGGCCCGGACGTACGAGAATTCGAATCGCCGCTTAGCCGCGTGGGGGGCAATCTTTTCGGCCTATGCACCGGGATTAGAGATAATCCACAGGGCTGGTAGAAAACACTCAAATGTGGATCCACTTTCCCGACTGGTACGAGCACCACCATCTCATATTTCCCCTACTGAGGTAGCGGGGGAATCTATCTCTATGGTGAACGATTTAGTATCGGTTCAAGAGACGTGGCTGGAAAAGGAACCAGCGAAAAGAGCCACGTTCGTAGCTTGGAGCCTGAGCGAATGTTTGAAGGACCAGAAGTCAGCCTTCGCGACGACACGAGGGATGCGGTTGAAGAAGGAATCAGCGAAAGAAGAGATTCCGGAAGGTGTCCCGACACTGAAGGTTGGGGGGGGAGAAGATTCGACGATTATTCAAGAAAATGCACAACCTTCAAAAGTCGATTTACCTGCGGAAGAGGAAGAGTTGGACTCATTACCGGTGACAGAGGAATACTGGGGAGCGTTGAACCCGCCTCCGAATATTCATATCGAGATGGACAGGGACTTCAGAGAAGCCTTCGTTGCGGACTATCAGCAGGATGTTGTTTTGAAGCGTATCTGGAACGACAAATTGACGAACGAAGAACATTGGAAACCAGGCCAGAGGTACTTCAAAAATGAAGATGGGCTACTGTTCTTTAGAAACGCCGATTATCAGCCAAGACTGTGCGTACCAGAGAAACAAAGGAATCGCATTATAGAAGAAGCTCATGAGAACCCCTTCGAGACGGCACATGTGAGCCCGGAGAGACTATGGCAAAAGCTGTCATCGCGATTTTATTGGGATCGAATGAAAAGGGACTTGGCAATCTTTTGTGATTCCTGCGACATTTGTCAGAAAATCAAGCATAGGCATTTCACGAAGTATGGATATCTTATCCCGAATCCTATCCCTTCACGTCCATACGAATCCATCTCACTGGATTTAATTGTAAACCTCCCTTGGAGCGGCGAGTATAACGCCATCCTAGTAGTGGTGGATCGGCTATCCAAGCATGCGTCATTCGTCCCTACGACTTCGGGTCTGAATGCGGTGATAAGCAGGCTATCTGGCCTTGCCTGGAATCTCGCTAATGTTGGGATTCCTGTGCATTACCAAGTTAGATGTACATCTCCAGGATTAACATGAGTCCCGAATGGTTAATCAGGCACATCCTGCATGAGGGCTTAATCAGCCTGCCCGAGAGAACATTAATCAGAACCTCCCATACTGATTAAGGCTCGATTCAATGGGTTTAATAATAGAGTCCTTATAATCGCTTGATTAAGGCTCTGTGGGGCCAACAAATATCAGGGAACTTAAACATCCACTCTGAAGAACAAGTGTCTATCAGCAGAGATAGATCTGTGGGATTTAATCACCTTGTTGTGGTTGATTTGGACTATTCTGGGGACGTGTCTGGACACATGATAATCACCGATCAATGTTGCTATCCCAATATGGGTTCTTGACCTGGGCAAGGCTTCATTGGTGTATATCTCAACAACTACTGGGCGGTTCGGGGAGATTAGGGTATCTACAGAAAGCTGATACCCAACGCTCCTTGAATCTGAAGGTGTTAATCAAGGGACTTTAACCGTTAAACTGGTTCAGCTCTGTTACCGTCCCAAATTGGGTTCTTGGCTTGATCAGGAATTGACGAGGTTATATCTTGGGAACCACTTGGCGGATTAGGGAGTTCTGGGTGTCTACAGAAATGGGAGACTCAGCGCTTTCTGAATCCAATGGTCCGAAGGGCAGGACAACACTATTTGGCTTGGAAGTTCAGTCGAGTCAGACAACCGATCGGAAACAAGGAGTTAAATGGCAGATCTTTAGCTTACTCAGGTAGTGTAATTAGAGTAGTGTAAGCGTAAATGTACAGTATATAAGGAGGGCAGTTCTAGCATGGATGCACTACTGCAGTGGTGGTGGCGCAGGTGCTAGATCCCAGTCTCATAAAGAGACTTGGATCTAGTGCTTGTGGCACTAACATTGGGGTGGCACAGGAGCTAGGTCCTGGTCTCAATTAAGAGACTTGGATCTAGGGCTTGTGTTACAACGGGTAGTCCGTGCTTGTGATCCTGGACTGGTTCTATTAAGAGCTTTGCTTCGTTTGCACAATGTGATTAATATGTCTTGCCTTCGGTGGAAGTAAAACACATAATTTGGGATCGTGATTAAGATGTGTGAAGGGATTTGGAATTTGGATTGAGAACACGGCACCACTACAGCAGCCTTGGAAGGCTTATTACTTGGGATTATGGGATACGGTCGAAAGGGACCTTAAACATCAGTAGCCTTGGAAGGCTTATATTTGGGATATTGGATCGGTCAGAATGGACCTTAAACGATTTGATAGCTGTGAAGCTTGGTATCTAAAATGTTGTTGGATTGACGCACTCGGTTGGCTATGCCAAGAGAGGGTCTTAATCCCACCACAACAGTCTTGCACGCCATTAGTCAAGTGCTCTTGTTCTGAGCGCTTGATTAAGGGCTTCAACCAGTCGAACTGAAGTATCTGTGTCCCTTTTCTACTCCTTCACAGTTTTGTGAAGAAGTCTAAAATGCATGAATACTCGTCGGCACGTCTAAGCTTGTGCAACCGGGGGAACAAGGATGTGGATTTGGTTAGTGGTTGTGGCTCGTACTGCTGCATTCCACTCGTTGGTCCATGTTATCAGCAGTACTCCAGCTGTAGACGGATCGAGGCAAAGCCTTTCAGCGGAAGGGTTTGCGGAATTGTTTGTGAAGTACGTAGCTTCCAGATTCGGATTACCGGACAGCATCATAGCAGACCGAGATCCTCGATGGGCGTCGGATTTCTGGAGAGCAGTGGCGAGAATCCTGAAGACCAGAATGGCTTTGTCTTCTTCCCATCACCCTCAGCACGATGGACAAACGGAAAATGTGAACCGGCAGCTAGAAACCATGCTCAGAGCGTACGTCAGCCGTGACCGAAATGATTGGGCCGACTGGCTCCCACTTCTGGAATTTGCGTATAACAACAATGCACATGCCTCCATTGGAACGTCGCCCTTCCTGATCTTGTACGGATTCGAGCCGAAGACTCCTCTGGAATTTATTCTTCCGAAAAAAGAAAGGACCCACCTTTACGGAATGAGCTCAGAGTCGAGCCAATTCATGGAAGAGTTGAGTATGCATCGGGAAAGCGCGAGATTAGCCATAGCGAAGGCACAGGAATCCCAGTCAAGATTTTACAACAAAGGTCGCAAAGAGGTTCCCGAATTTGGAATCGGTTCAAAAGTGCTCATCAGCCCGCATTCGCTGGAGTGGATCGAATCTAAAGGCGAAGGCGCGAAATTAGTTCAGAGATGGATTGGCCCTTTTGAGGTGTTACAAAAACTGAATCCTAGAACCTACCGAGTTCGATTGGATGACAAGTACCCAGGCTTCCCGGTTTTCAATCTAGACCACTTGAAACCCTATGTGAATAGCCCTGGACATCTGGGAACTAGGAACAAAATGCCCGAGACAAGGGACCGTGTCGCCACCGAAGAATATGAAGTGGAGAAAATTATTGCAAAAAAATATGACAAAAGAAGAAAGACACACCTCTGGCTGGTGAGGTGGAAATCTTACGGGCCTCAACATGATACCTGGCAGACTACGAAGGACTTGCGCAACGCCCCTGAGATGATGCGCGCCTTCTCAAAGTCTGTCGGGGATCGTGATTAGGGTACCGGGCCGGGTTCGGCTATGTAATTGTATCCGCGGGATGGAAGGAACTCCGTCGATCATGAGACTCCACTCCTGACGCCAAAACGGAGCTCCGTCCTAGATTCTTTCGTATCTCTTATCCCATCGTCTCTCTTTCTCTCTCTCTCTCTCACCCACATTTACGAAGAGGGTATCTCTCAAGTTCTTATATCTCTTTCTACTTTTTTAGGCACCCTAGGATTCATTCGCTACCTTGCTCAGAAGCCGTCTTGAATTTCGGCGGGCTCTGAGTTTAGGAGAGGAAATAAAGTTCTCGAATTTCGGTTCTTGATTACCTCTCAGCGATGGATTCTATACATATCAATGACTCTTATACTATTCCTCTCTTCTCGTTGCACGAAGGCGTCGAATGGATTTCCTTCGACACCACTTCGGATAAAATCCCGACCGACGCCATGAAACGCTGGCGAGCGCATCTATATGGAAGTGAACAGCTGCCACCTGGAGTTCTGGAAGCCGATAGGAACCGTGGCGGACCTGAGTGGTATTCGCATGAGAAGCACTACCGAGGTTGGAGCCCTGTCTCGGCGTTGAGCGACGAAGTCGACCCGATTGGATTTTTATTCGACAAGAATTTGGTCCCCCTCGAGGAGGAGACTGCCGTGATATCATACGACAGGGACGGCGAAGAAATTATAGCATTTGCTGGATACCATTTGAACGACGAATGGAAGCAGAAAGTAGCTCGTACATCCGAACGGTTGAGTTCCATATGTATGACGGCCGCCGGTAACTCGCCTTTCTATGGTCCCTTGAGGGGAGGAGGTTCGCTTGGTCACATGCCTCCCGCTATCGACTACGCCTCGTTGGATAACATCCAGCCCTCCGAGGCGGATGCTCGCAAGAACGTGGAACGAGCCCTGGAGACCGTAGCCGATTTTTGCGGGTTTCTATGCTGGATTAGTTCGGTCTCGACGAAGTGGCAGTCGGCACTTATGAACAGCGAGCTCGTATTCCTCGAGTCTCTGAAACTGCAAAGGCGCCAGAAACGAGGAGCCCTGTACAAGCTCAGTAAGGACTATCATGTAGCGAATTTCGAATATTTGGTACAAAACGGCGTACCATTTCACTATCCTTGGACTCCAGACGAAATGGGGCAAGGAAGATTCGTGCGTTACAGCCCCCGTTATGTTGGGGGATTGTCAGCAATTCGCTTGGCTCGAGGAGATGTGCGGGTTGACCCCGAGGAGCTGTCCTTTTTTGAAGAGATCAAGGACGACCTCAATCGCTACGATGAATTTTTTCAGGACATTCATTCCGAAAGGAGAGGAGTGGTGCTTACCTCTTTCGACCCATCTTATCATTACTACGAGATTTCGTTTCTGGGGTATGGAGCGCGTTCTCTCGAGAACTGGAACGAGATCCGTGCTTGCGCTGAGCGATTCAAGTGCACAAAGGCAGAGAGAGCGGACGGGACGTCTATCACGTTCTTCAGACAAAGTCCCTTGAGTAAAGACACACCTCTCTCTCCCCCGGATTCTCATCTGTGGCCCCTGTCTCAGTTCGCTTCTGGGGAGTACGGAGGAAGCATGTCCGATATCGAATTATATCAACAATCAAGCAGGATCATCAGGGAGATGGTGAAGGATCGATGGGGTCCCATTCCAGGACGCACCTTTAATCCATATAACGGACGCCTGAACGCTCCTGTTCGCGTCTTGGAACGACGAGGAGATGTCACCGTGGTTCGCTCCTTGAGCCCTCCCCAGAACGCGCATCGTTACATTGGAGATCCTGAAGGCTTCGAAAGAGGTGAAAACTGGAGGAGTCCAAATCATCGCCTGACGTTGGAAGATAGACTCAGCGATCACAGGAATTATGTTCCTGCTCACCAGCGCTATAGTTATAGGCGCCGATCTTCGAGATCTTTGAGCCCTGCTCGCGTTAGCGCTGGGTCTGCCCACGACTCGTACATCCGAACACCCACTCGAAGATCGGTGTCAGTGTCGACCGTTCGCTCAGAAGGAAGGGAGAGATCGAGGAGTTCGAGCAGTTCTTCCTCGCGTGCGTCTTCGCGGTCCGATCGAAGTGCGACGTCAGAACGTTCAATGTCGTATGAGCCAAGCGCGGCCGAAACCGATGACAGGGACCACGATCGTGAGGAGGAGTATGCCGCTGAGACTAGGGAAGTCTGGATCACAGATGACAATCACGAACCGGTCGATCAAGATGGCGCGCAAGCCTTCAACGATGAGTCATTTGGGCAAGAATATCAAAACTTGGTGCGCGAAGACTCTGAAGAAGCGGAGGTATACGAGGACGCTACTGAGTTCTTCACGGAATCCGCCGAGAATGCAAACGAGGCCCTTCATGATAACAAAGATGTCGACTCTGAGGTGAAAGCTCATGTCAAGTATACCCCACACTACGGTTCGAGAGCTGAAGCGGTGTCGCACCTCAAGAATAATTTGCTACGAGTCACGGAGATATGGCCCACGAGGGTGGAGCGGCCCGATCCTGTTTGGAACAAAAGTTGGCTGGATCGCGCGATCTTAGTTTTCAAGGACCCACGAACTCATGTCCGAATGAAGCTAATTGCGAATTGTTTCTGCGACGTAGACTGTATCGAGGACGTCCTGACGGCTGCCTGGAAATTTGGACTTCCATTTCAACTGTTCCTCCCAGAGTCCGAAACCAGGTTCTTTGCGGACCGGTCTATGTCTAGGATGGACGAGTTAGCCTTGCCGAAGCTCTATGGCTCGGGGTTCACCGAGAGGTTCCTGACGAAAGCGGCTGGACCACAAGCTCAGTATGCGGCTTGGATCGTGAGCGCGTCCGAGGTCGTTCGTCGTCCGAATGCTGTCGCTTTTATTGCAGAGGGAGGGATCGTATCAGAGATAGCTCAAGTCATCGACCCCTCTCTAATTCATCGCTTCACGAAGGGACCGTCGGTACAAGTCACGGAATTCTCGAAAGGCGAGAAGTTCCTGCAGAGAGATCCTCCTGAAGGGGAGAGACGTCGTTTTTTTACGGCCGACTGTGTTTCAGAAGCGGAGATTTCAATTCTCCTGGGACACATACCTGGAGAAAATTCGGATAAGGATCGTACATTGTTTCCCCGTCCTGCTTCGTTTGAGGAGTACAGCGACCACTGCCGTGGAATGGTGGGAGTTGGAGCTTTGAAGATTTTGACGAACTTGGTGCAGAAGGCGGAACGAAACCCTAAATGGTTGACTGACGCTCAGTGGAAATCGTACCTGCGTTCCAATAACTACGGCCTTCATGCACCGACTAGCATCCCTACTACGGAAGACTTTAACGAAGTGGGAGAGATGATTCGTCGCGCATTCCCCATCAATTGGCAGCATATGCCGGTGAGCCAGTTACGCATCCCGGAAATCTTCGATCCGCGAGCACACCGAACCTAGGGGGGCTCTGTAAGGAATCTATCAATGAACATACACGATTACCTGTATTTTTTCCGTTACGTTTCATGTAGTTTCGAGTACTCGCAGTTGCGATGTAGTTATAGGATTACCGGACTCTGATTACGTACATTACACACGTCATGTAGAAGTCACGAGCCGATAAATGATTATCTACACTTTACTTCCCACCGTCGCCTCGCCTGGCAATCCAGTCTCGTCGAGCACCTCCGAGACCTCGTTGAGTACCTCCGAGTATAGCTAGGCTTAGGGCATTTAAGAGATTCGAAGGTAAGCACACCCTTTGAATACTGAACGCTTCCAGTGCTAGGAATCTCGCGGATTAGCCGCCTTATCAAGATCCTTTGAATTTCAAGGATCTTGGACTCATACTTAATCGATAGTTGAATTTCACTGTCGATTAGAGTCTGTAGTATAGACCATTTACCGGGTCCTTACCACAATTACAATCCGTTTCCCGAACCCGTCAGGATATTTGTACGACTCATCTCTATCCGGCTGCATCAAGTCTTGCAAAAGTGGGGAAGACCACCCATTGCGGCGAGAGTGATGGAAATGATCAAAAAAAAGTATAGGTTTATATCATCAATCAATTCAATATTGATCCAGTCCCCTTCGGGCTGGCAGAGCATCCTAAGCTCCTTCTTGTCAAAGTGGCACCTTTCCGCAAGGTCTGAGAGGCAAACCCACCAATCTCTGGTGGATTTTCGAAATTTTTTAGCGTGTCACACATCTCTCGACCCATTTTCGAAAACTCAGGTTCGAAAGTCGCGGTCACGGGTCACACCCCCATTCGAATTGATCGAAACTCTACAGTAGACCCTGCGAGCACAGAGAAGACCTATCGTCTCACACGTGAGTTACTTCCACTTACCGCTCTCATTGTCTTACACTGCGCTCGCAGTTAATCTAGATCTCCTCCTCGTCGCTCTTGATTATTTTTACCCCACCCGCCGTCCCTATTTGATTCTACATACATTTATCTACCCACTATCTTACATGTCCCTCGTAGCTAGGCTTGAGTCTGATCCATGATCAGTCCGAGCGCTTTGAACCCAAATATTCATTTTGATCGCATCAGGAAAACCAGAAGTGGCTTGACAGTGCGGCATAGCACTCCATAGCAAATTTGTGGCTGTGATGTACCTATGGCCCCACTATGGAGCACTATGCTAGTGCTGCATAGGCCCACATAGGCCCTATAGGTACATCTCGGCTACGGTTTTCCTGATGTCACTCTCAAACACTCCGAGTCCTCCTCCTCTCTCACTTTTCTCTCGGCGTCACGCGAAGGAGCTAACCCAAAGTGGACTAACTGATTGGAGCTGGCCTGTAAAATGGACTAGCAGATAGCAAAAAATACCAGAGCCCTAGGGACTTCTGGATGTACCTAAAGATTTCAGCCCACTTGAAAGGATGACTGAATGAAGAAGAATCGGAATTTTACTGCTGGCAGCTCGAACAAATCAGAATTTTACTGGAGTGACAAGCTTTCAAGCAATCTGTAAGTGATAGTACCAGGGTGGCAGCGCGTCATTTCCTCAGGAAATGGGAGGCATAGACGGGCGTCACCTAATTGGACATGGTTCAACTCGAAAGGTATGTGCGTATGCTTGCCATCAACGCTCTCGGCTTCGGTACTCTCCCACTCACCACCACGACGTTGTTCGTTGAGTACGAAATCGTAAGCTGACTGCGCGCAGACAGATGTATTCTTTCTTCCATGAAGCGATTCGTCGCATCTCTGACCCGTTGTGGTAGAGTGGCTTCCTGTAGCGCTCGCCACAAGCTCGCCACGACGCCAACAAGCTCGCCAATATCTCACAATCTCATCCAAAAAAGTTAGAGAAACTGGCCCTGAGACTGAACCTAGGCCTCACTACCCTCCCCCTTCCCATTTCATGTCCTTTCCTTGGCGCAGACGATAATAATTGTCGCTTATCTCTGACCTGGCAGAAGTTTGTTCGTGTTTGAAAGAAAAGCAGTTGCTTCATGCCCTCTTCGTCTAAACGGCCAGCCTCACGGTCCCCAGACGGCGAACGCCGCACAAAGCGCACTGTAACGTCGTCGCCGCCAGAAGAAGGCGAAGTCGACGATGAGGCAGCCACCTCCACACCGGCGGTGGGTTCAATATCCATGAAACCCAACGTCAAAATCCCTTTTCCTTTCAAAACAAAGCCCCAAGGCGCCCCACCGCCCCTGGCGCGGAGTAATGTCTTCGAGGCTAAAGAATCTGCTTCGCTCAAGGAACAAGACCGACCCAAAGACGACGACCGTCGCAGCAGGGACCCAGACTCAAAGCGGAAGGCACCCCCGCGACCTGCGGACCATTGGGAACCCGACTCTGCTTCGAATAGGAATCATTCTCGGAACAGACGCTCCCCGTCTCCGCTCCGCTCTCCCGCCTCCTCGTATTCTGGCAAGCATCGCCTGGGTCACCACCAAGGCAACTTGAAATTCGCCTCGCCCGTCCGCGACCAGAAACTCAGCTGGCCGCCGCCTGACGATAGAGCGAGAGACAGTGGTCGATACGATGACCGATACGACGACCGATATGATGACCGAGGCCACCGTTCCCGCCAAGACTCCCGTGGAGACTCGCGTGCATGGACGACTCGACGCGATGATGGACGGCGGGACGATGGACGACGAGACGATGGACGGCGAGACCGCCACGACAGCTATGGTCCTGGCCATTATGGACGGTCGCCCCCTCGCTACTACGGTGGCGTCGACAGTTACCGGCCAATGTCTCCCCACGACAGTTATAGGCCAATCTCTCCTCGCCCGTCGACCCGCACCACTTCTCCGCGTCCCCCATCTCCACCCCGGATGCGCGCTCCCTCACCACCACACTCGCAGCCGCCGCCACCAACATCCTCCCCGCCTCCGCCGCCGCCTCCCGACTCTCGATTACACAGTCGGCTGCCACCTGCTCCGCCATCCCTACCACCCAAGCCGGCCGCGCCGCTGGCTACCCGGTCGCCGCGCCCAATGGAGCCCCCACCTGGGATGCCACAACCCCCGCCCCCGCCCCCAGAGGCAGTCCGCAAGGAAGCAGTGCGCATCTTGCACACACGCAAGCGCCCTCCCCAACGTCGCTCGCAGATCGAGGAGGAGAAAGCCTACGGGCGCGTGTTCAAAGGGTGCGGGTACCAAAACGACTACCAGGTCACGACCAAGCTCGGCGAGGGCACCTTTGGGTGCGCATCTATTTTCTTTCGAGACGAACGACTCATCGCAGAAATTGCAGCGAGGTTCACAAAGCCGTACACACCGCGTCTGGCCGCGCCGTCGCGCTGAAGCGTATACTAATGCACAACGAGAAGGAGGGCATGCCTGTGACCGCGCTCCGCGAGATCAAGATCCTGAAGGCGCTGGACCACCCCGCCATCGTCAACATCCTCGACATGTTCGTCGTGCGCAGCACCCCGACGGACGCCGTCTCCGTGTACATGGTCTTTCCCTACATGGACCACGACCTCGCGGGTCTGCTCGAAAACGAGCGCGTCAAGCTCCAGCCGAGCCACATCAAGCTGTACATGAAGCAGCTGCTGGAGGGGACGGAGTACATGCATCGCGTGCGTTTCCTGTCTTTTTCAGCGCCGCCGTGCCGCGTTTACACCCCGCGTTGCAGAACCACATCCTCCACCGCGACATGAAGGCCGCGAACCTGCTCATCAGCAACGCGGGGACGCTGCTCATCGCGGACTTTGGCCTCGCGCGCGCGTTCGACTCGGGCGACAACCCGAACCGCGGCGGCAAGGAGCGCAAGTACACGAACTGCGTCGTGACGCGGTGGTACCGGCCGCCGGAGCTGCTGCTGGGCGCGCGGCAGTATGGCGGGGAGGTGGACATGTGGGGCATTGGGTGCGTGCTGGGGGAGATGTTCATGCGGCGGCCGATCCTGCCGGGGACGTCCGACCTCGACCAGCTCGAGAAGATCTGGCTGCTGTGCGGCGCGCCGAACCAGCACAGCTGGCCGAACTTTGACTCGCTGCCTGGGTGCGAGGGCGTCAAGCGCTTTGCCAACCACCCGCGCAAGCTCAAGTCGAGCTATGAGCAGTGCGTATTTTTTTAAAACGGCTGAGCGCGTTTGTTCATGCGCGTTACAGCATCGGGAAGGAGACGTGCGATCTCTTGGATCGGCTGCTCACCTGCAACCCCCGCGAGCGCATCAGCGCGGCGCAGGCGCTCGACCACGACTACTTCTGGACAGACCCCATGCCCGCCGACCCCAGGACGTGAGTGGCGCTTTGCAGCTCGGACGCGCGCTGACACGACGCCTGCCCCTCTAGCCTCCCGCAGTACGAAGCCTCGCACGAGTTCGACAAGCGCGGCAGGCACCAGCAGCACCACCACCATCATCAGCAGCAGCAGCAGCAGCAGCACCAACAACAGGCGCAGCAGCAGCAGCCCCCGCCGCACATGGACCCCCGCGGGCAGTACCGCGCCCCGCCGCCCGGCGCCGCGCCCCCCTCATCGGGGTTCCCAGGTGCGGGCCCGGGCCCGGGCTGGCAGCCACGCCCGAACTACGGCCCGCCCCCGGGGTACGGCGGCAACCAGCCCCCGCCGCCGGGATACGGCCCCGGTCTGGGGCCGCCACACCCGGGCCCGCCGTCGAACAGTGGCTGGCAGCCGCCGCGGGGCGGGGGGTATGGCGGGCGGGGCGACGGCGGCGGCGGCGGCGGCGGCGGAGGGGGCCCGAATAATTTCAGGCGCAGGGACGGGTATGATTCGCGGGGGGGTGGCGGAGGCGGGTATGATTCGCGGGGGATGGGCGGGGGCGGAGGTGGGGGAGGCGGACGCCCGCCGCCGAACCTCCCGCCTGGGCTGCCGGCGCGTCCGCTCGCGCCGCTGGGTGGCGTCCCGCCCATGGGTGGGAGCATGCCACCGCGGTCGACGGGCTCACGGCCCGCGGCCGAGCCGCTGAATTATGGGTAGAGGGGAGAGGGTTGTAGAGTGAGTGCGGGCAGCGCCGCCCGTGATGCGGAGTGTAGATACATAGGCGCAGAGGGGCAGGCGGATCGGCGAATTCGCACCGTAACATAGTGTAACTCGTAATTGTCCATACATACATCCTATACATTGCATGAGATTTCTCGCATCCCGACCATATAGACATACGGCTTCACTGGACAGACAGAGAGGTTCAATTTTATAAAGAGAGTGAAGTGCGGTGAAGGGGGAAAGCACACCTCAGGCACCCTGGTAGCTCAATCTCGAATTGGTGAGTCGCGTATCCCTATGATCTGAACGACTATCTTCAGATTTCACGCCTGGTAGACTAGAGAGGCTGAAACGAGCCTAGTGTATCCCTAAAAGCAAATCTCTGTAAATGAGCCAGTGCCGAAGCGGATCTTGTAAGAACTTAGAACAGCACTGTGAACGGTCTGAATCCAGCCTCTGATTGGGTGACATGATTGGAGGAGGAGGAGGAGGAGGATTGGTTACCCTTAGGGTGGATCCGGTCTAGTATTTAATGCGGAGCAGCTGACTGCATCCCCCCACTCCCTACACCAACCCCACCAAGCGCACTCAGATACCGTCCGCACGCACCACCGCTGCAAACATGATGTACACCAGCACCACTCCCGTCGACACTCACGGCAGCTCGTGCCCCAAGTGCGGCGCCGCAAGCGACGGCAGCGCAAAGTCGTGCGGCTCCTGCGGAGCCGTAAGTGTCCCCGCATAAGACGCGACAGAATTCTCTGATGACCTAGTTCGCAGAGTTGCCCCAACTAAGCGTGCTAATCGCGCCGCATCTTTCGCTAACACGATGATAGGATGGAAGCAGGATAATGGGTTTCAAGCATTGCAGTGGGTGGTTCGGGATTGGTCTCGGTCGCTTTTGTAGTAGTAAATGAATGTATAAGACTCTATAGGTATGGGAAAGATGGCTCAAATCTGAGTCCGCAGTGCCCCTACAAAAGGGAGAGCCTCGGCAGCCCAACGTGTAGCTAAAAAAGACTACACAAGCATACAAAAGGGGACAGTAAGCTAGGAGGGATGGTGGGTGGGGGTCGCAAAAAATCTATTTTATTCGTTAGGCAGCCTAACGGTGTGCCAACCATGACAGTTTCTTTACGAAATCGTAGAGCAACAAGCTCCCGAACGTGGAGGGCGTTCATCATAGGCAATTGGATTGAATTCCTGGTGCTGCTGTTACTGTGTGGCTAGACGTGAAAAGAAGGGGCGCGGATGCCTCCAATCCCAAAAAATAAAGGACGGTACTAGGAGTTGTTGTAGCACATTGAATGCATTCGAGAGATACTGTATCTCCTTCGAACACGTACGCGCAAGCATCGTGCGGCCCCGAGCGGGATGTCTTGAGTCTTGACTGAGTCGAAGACGGCCACTCAGCAATTGATCGGCATTTCCAAATATGGACGTCGATATGCGCTGAATAACCGGCTTGCTCACAAACCACTTTGTTGCTTGGCGAAAAAATACACCGACCGATGATTCATCCTTACTTGAGTCCCATAATGGCTCGCAAAGCTGCAATCGAAAAGGATTCATATAAAGGACAGACCGGGAATTGGAATTCTTCACTCTCCAACTCTCCTCCACAATCAGCAAAACCATGGTCCAAGATCTCATCCGCGACTCGACCATCGGTCAGATTGTGAACTACGTTTCTCGGGGCCGACTTTTCCCCTACCCCGAGCAACAGCCGGGCTATGTGGTTCCCAAGCACTTCTTACTTCCGTCTTCTGAGAGAAAGCAGTCGGACAATGGATTAGCTTCCGACGCCGCGACATTATGCGGGGACTCTGGCGATAAAATCAAGACGACTACCTCTCCACCTGATACCGAAATCAAGCGGGAGTCCACTATAACAACCCTTGCTGCCGACATCGAGTCGCAGAAACAGGTCGACGACGCTACCACTGTTCCCGATCCGTACCTCGTTGATTGGGATGGCGATTCAGACCCTGAAAATCCGAGGTATATTTTATTCTGCATTGAGTGACATTGGAGGCTTATGGTCTGCAGAAATTGGTCGTTCCGGAAACGCGCTTTCGTGGCGTTCGAGATCTCTTTCCTCACGTTCAGCATCTATATCGGGTCGGCGATATATACATCCTCCATCCCGGGATTAATGGCCGAGTTCAACGTCTCATTGGTAACGGCCACTCTGGGCTTGACGCTTTATGTTCTTGGTGAGTAGTTTAATTTTTATTGTACCCAATCCGGTGCTCATCAATGCAACAGCCTACGGCATTGGCCCCATGTTCTTGTCGCCGCTGCAGGAGCTCCCTATCCTAGGCCGCAATCCTGTCTACATGGCGACCCTCTTCCTCTTCGTCATTTTCCAGATCCCGATCGTTACTGCGAAGAATATGAGCACGGTCCTCGCCATGCGATTCATGACGGGCTTCTTCGGTAGCCCCGCCCTGGCAACTGGGGGAGCCTCCATGGCCGACATCTTCCCACAAAGCCAATTCGCCTATGTGCTCGGAATCTGGGCACTCGGTGCTGTAGCAGGACCAATCACAGGTCCGGTTATTGGTGGATTTGCGGCACAGGCGAAGGGCTGGCGGTGGCCCATGATGGAGCTCCTCTGGATCACGTCGTTCGCCGTTGTGTTCCTGTCGCTTCTCCTGCCCGAGACGTACGGGCCCACGATCCTTCTTCGGCGTGCTGAGCGCTTGAGGAAGCTTACCGGCAATCCTGAGCTGCGGACGGCGGCAGAGCGCGAGGAAGAATCGAAGAGCGCCGGGAGTGTCGTGTACGAGTCGCTTGTGCGGCCGTTCGTCCTCGCGAAGGAGCCCGCTCTTGCCTTTGCCAACATTTATCTGGGCTTTGTCTGTGCGTCATTTTCATATCCCGCTCCATAGAGTATACTGATCACGTACTGTAGACGCCATCTTCTACCTCTGGTTCGAAGCCTTCCCTCTGGTCTTCAACGGCATCTACCACTTCAACGAGGGTGTCGGTGGACTGCCTTTCCTCGCGTTCATCGTCTCTGGTGGTCTTACTGTAAGCCTCATATGTTCGCCTTCATTCGCCGCCCACTGACATCCTATCCACAGTACACTGTCTACTGCATCTACCAGAAGTACCACATCGCCCCGCGCTACGCCCGCGCCGCCGCCGCCAACACCGAAGTCGCACCCGAGATCCGCCTCGAGATCGGGCTCATGGCGAGCATCTTCATCCCTACCAGTGTTCTCATCTTTGGCTTCGCGTCAAAGTCGAGCGTGCACTGGATCGTCCCCGTCATCGGCGCGGCGCTCTACCTCCCCGGGATCTTCCTCAACTTCCAGAGCATCCTGATGTACGTCACGTCGGCGTACCCCGCATACGCGGCGTCGGTGCTCGCGGGGAACGACTTCTTCCGCTCGGCGATTGCGAGTGTGTTCCCGCTGTTTGGGAGGACGTTCTTTGTGAACCTGGGGCTTGGTCCGGGCTCGGCGCTCCTTGCTGGGATCTCGTTCCTGCTCATGCCTGTGTTCTGGGTATGTCTAGCTGTCACCTTTTCATCTGCGTTGTTGCTAATCAAGCCTATAGCTCCTGCTCAAATACGGACACGTCCTGCGCCAGCGGTCAAAATACGCACACAGCCCGTAGTGGTGGCCTTCTCGGAAACTCGTTATCGGCCTTAGACTCGGTATTGAAACCGACACATACTTCGCCATGGGTCGTCCTTCGTCGACCATGTTCATCGGGATTGCAAGTGTTGCTTCCCTTCGAGTTACAATAGAATAAATCCAAGCTGTATTTTTATCGGGATTCGTTTTCGTGTATTAGCTGCATTACTCATATCAATAATATGCAACCCTAATGAGAAACTTATACAACCGCATGGAGATTACGCCTTCCTTCGCTCAAAAAGGCAATTTGTGGCTGTGTGCCAACCCTGACACGAAATCATAGAGCAACAAGCTCCCGAACGTGGAGGGCGTTCATCATAGGCAATGCCTACATTCAGTTCGACATAAAGTTAGTAAGCAGCACAATTTTTTGGCATTAGTGATATGTACAGGTCTCTGCTTCAAGTCACTTGAAGTTCGAGGCATGACTGGCCAGAAAAATCTAGATAGCCAACATCTGCTGCTGCATCCGTAAAATGAGACAAAATTCCAGGGAAATCGGCTCAAAGTCAATCTTACTCTTAATGCCAGCGGCGTCCGAACCCTATCAACTGATGTTGTACTATGCTTGGCTCATTTTCCAACCGTGGGATAATCTGGTCGTGAGCGACGCAGGTCGTTCTTTTCACGCTCAATTTACATTTATACAGTACTTGAAGCTCTCCACAAATTTGTCTTCGCTTCACTGCAAACCACTCGACTTCAGCCAACTATTCCACAAGATTAGGTACGGTCAGAGTAGAATTTAAATGGGCGATTCTGACAACAATTCTGGACACAATTCTGGAATTCTTTTATCGTGGGAGAATTGTCATAATGCAGAATCGCCCTCCAGAATCGTTGTAGAAGCACCTCCAGAGGCGCTTCTACAACGATTCTGGACACGATTCTGGCTGTAATTTAATTAAAAGCCGATTCTGAGCGATTCTCACACAATGTTGATGGGAAAAAGAATTCCAGAATCGACGTCAGAATCGTTGTCAGAATCGAGGCGAGAATCACCCAGAATCGTCTACTCTGACCGTACCTATTCACATGTCCCAGCACAAAATCCGACTTTCTCAGGAGAAGTTGGATCACACTACGCAGTTCAGTGCCTTCCTTCACCGCATCCCAGTGCGCCTGTCGGCAGAGCGCGCGTCAGTAGGTAGGCAGTCTCAGATCACGATAAATTATTAATAATGCAGACCTCTACGGTGTCCCACCCAACAAAGACGAGGATGTGGTTCCCGCTGACCTTGCTGGGGGCCCATACGCACGGCGGGTGGGCGCCACTGGCGGCGTTCAACCCGCGCGCGAGATCGTCGAAGAGCGGGGATATCTCCGCGGTTGTGACTCCAGTCTTTAGTGTGAAGAGAATAAGCTCGGTCGCGGGCGCGGAGAGGGCGGTGGTTGGATTCACCGCGTCGGCGGGGACATGGTGGACCTCGAACTCGCCCGTGGCTGCCGGCCTGAGTGTCTCTAGGAAATCAGAGTACGCGCCACCTTGAGCGAACGAGGCATAATCTTCGGCCGACTGCCAGACTGGTAAGTCGTGAGCTCCTCCATGGACCAGTGTAATTAAACGATGCTGGGACTACCGGTGATGAATAGCCTGTCTTGCCATCGTCGATTTGCAGCCCACGGAATGCGCTGTGCGACACATATATAATGGGTGTGCGCCAACGAGTAAATTTCAGCGCATACCTGACAAATCCGGGTGTGCTCCGAACGATCCCCAAGGGTACGCTGAATATATTGGTGTCAGAGGCGAGACTGGTTGACGCCGTGAACGCGATCCGTTGGATGGTGAACATGTTCTCTCGATGCGGGCCTGCGACGTCTACATGCACGGGGCCGTATAATTCATTATATCGCGAAATGTTGCCCGTTTCCCTTCTTACTTTATATAAAAGTGAATAATAAATGACATACGAAACGTGATTTCCGTTTTCTTCTCTTTGTTTGCTGCTTTTTGTAAATTGCGTCGTCGTTGCTTAGTGGGCTTTCCATTCCTAATGATATCCAAGAAGACGTCGTAGTCGGAGAAAAAAGAATCTTTGGTACAGTCAAATAAAAATCGGTATTTGCGGTCACAGCAAATTCTGGCAGCTCGACAAGGCCGACAGCTAGGCTGATCCATATCCAGGGTACAGTATTTGCCATCTCTGGGTGCCGTACATCGAATACAGGCCTTTTAGTCGTTAAGCCTTTGTATGTCATTCAGTAAATCAATTAGATATACATACATGAGGATTCGCCTCATCCCACAGCTTTACTTCGGTACCATCAGCAAAAATCCCAGACCCAAAAAACTAGTGCACTACAGGAAAGTACTAAACTTTGGAATCTGCGCAATGGCTTCTTCGATTTTCCGACGCCACTCCAGCAATTCCCAATCACAGCAATTCTCAACATCCTCGCGATTGGTACCCATGTGGAACACCTGGTCGAGAGAACGAAGGGTATGAATCCCAGCACCGAGATGTTGAAGGACAATGATCACGCAAGAGGACCAACGGCAGGTGTTACTGTGGCCTGCGCGAGAATATTGCCGCGAACGGGGCATACCGTCTGCGTGCGAAATGGACCCCTTATACTGGGGCATTTGCCCGGAGAACAGTTTGAGAGCAACATTCTGGTGTACGCGGACCCATTCCTGGACGTATCGAGTCTTGCTTGTGGTGGTCAGTTGAGTTGTACATGCCACAGAGAAAATTGGCGTACCCAGGGCAGGACCAGGGACTGGGGCAAAATTTGAATCACATCGATAGGCGGGATGCTAATCATCATTGGCGCGACCTCAGAGATGAGGAATGGGTAGTCGTGCTTGGCGGCGTATATAGCAACCTCTACTGGGTACTCGTGGACCATGTCTCTGGACATGTTGAATCAGTTTCATTCGCGTCAAGCGAATGGCGCACAGTCTTGGGAGAAGAACGCACCTGAGCCGAATATGACAAATATTCATAGCCGGAAAAACTTGATACTTCTCCGCCGCCTCTGCCAGGGGCTCTAACACGTCGAAAGGCGTGGCATCAAGGCCAGGGTGGCGTTGCGGATAGATGAACTGGAAGAGCAGCTCGAGTGTAACGGAAGTCTCGCTCAGCGGAATAATCTCGCCATCGGTCACTGCGAAGCCGCTCGGCGGAAATCCCTCAGTGCACACTTCGAGATTTTTGCGATGAACGCGAAAGAGGATGCTATCCGAGGACTGAAAAATGACATCGGCGTCCGCGAAGTTAACTAGACGGTGTAGGAGTTTACTTAGTGTGGACTCGAAGAATCAGAGAAGTTCCCTACTCACAGCGGGTGGAGACTTCCGGGGATGAACCAGGGAGGTCCTGCAGTGGCGGCGAGTCTGGGGAAGTCATGATGAAGTGAATTACGCTTAAAGGTCGTGAGCTTGCATAGATATAAGACAAATTAGTCCTTGACATGCGTGTCCGGTGAGGACGCCTCGAGTTGGGATCGAGGGTTTGCACAGACGCTTCGAAGTCAGAATGAAGGGAGACCCTGATTGCATAGATGATTTGCGAGTGGGTTTGGAGCGGTAGAACGTGGAGTGGACGAAAAAAATCTAGATCGTAAGCACCTCGATAGGTTGAGCTAAACATACGTTGCGTACCGTTTCCTGCGTGTATCACGGCGATCTTTGGAGATCAGGCATCACCTGAAAGCATGTTTTCCCAAATAATCCTCAGCGTCCAGGGTCGTCATGCTCCGAACGAAGCAGTCGACTAAACGGGCTGGCGCAGTACCATTCAGACGGATTGCCCGAAAACATGCGTCTCTATAACAAACTGAGGTACGAGGTTATATTGTTATAGTGTCTGTTTATAAGAGACTAATGCGTCTCTAGTGAGGACACTTCGAGTTGCGATCGAGGGTTAAAGGGTTTGTACAGGCACTTCGAAGTCAGAATGGAGGGAGATCCTGATTAGGGGAAGCCAAAGCGCTCGCCCGCAAGTGATTCTGAGGTTGATTCTGAACAGAATCCATCAAGAATCGACATTTGACTACAGTAGGTTCGGAACAAGCCAGCGAAGTTCCGGCCCGGCGCGCCGGGGGATCTTCTTGAAAGCTTGCTTCTAAGTCCGCCAAACAAACGGCTTGCGAATCACTTTCTAGCCACTTCAATATCAGCTCAAATCCTTCAGTGTAAGCCGGGGATATGAGAGCATATGTATAGGTATCCCATAGTAATTTTGACTGTGTTCTAGAATCACAGTCCATCTCTTGGGTGCGCGGTCGATCTGATGTTTGTGCATTTTGGAGGAATGTCCTCTGCGGGTCTGGCGGCTTGTCTGATTGACTACCTCCCAGTGTGAAAAATGTTTTCAAGCATCCTATGAATACTGCTGAATTATTTGGAGCTTTTTGGTGTCTTTTCCGCAGAGGTGTCACCGTGTGGGACCTGCGAACGCGCCAGTGCCACTACCAACCCATGTACCAAAAATGTCTCGACTTCGAGTGCTAACTTGCGCTATTCGTTTCCAAAATGCACGTAGAGTCTCTTCAGAGGGTCCTGGGACTGGGTAGAGAAGTTCCGATTCAAAACTCATCGTGTTGAGTTAAGGTATGAGGCCTGAGGTTGGGTATTGCTTGTCAACTCAGTCACCACGTTATTGTAACGACAATAACAATCAAGTTGAATCAAGGCGCTCTTGTGACTCTTACTATCATATCGTCTTCATCATCTCTCTTCCATGTCTCAGCGTGCGGAGTGTAGATAGGCGCGGAGGGGCACATATATCCTATACATTGCATGAGATTTCTCGCAACCCGTCTGCGTTCTCTTTCTCTTTCTCTTCCTCGAGCTTGAGATCCGAGAGCGCGAAAACATAGACAGAGACTCTTTTATTCGTTAGGCTGGCGTTGCGTCGTGATATAAGATGTAGAGTATGGTACAGGTTGAGATATATGTATGTATGTAGCTAGGGTGCAAAATGCAAAATGCAGCAAAATGGTCGTGGTCATGTCTATGTATATAAAAACTGTGGGCTCCGTCAATGCCAAAGAGGATGCAAGATGCAAGAGAGGAAGAATAGACGGCGAGCCCACTCAAGCAGTAAGTGAAGCATAAGTATACCATCCCACCGCACTCACACTCCTCCCTACCAATTCCACTCGTCATCGTCGTCCACCACGTCCTCCTTCTGCTGCTGCGGCGCCTTCGGGGGCGCCCTGCTCTTCGCGAGCGACAGCGGCGACTGCGGCTGCTGCTGCTGCTGCCGCGCGGGGGCCAAGCCTGCTTTGCGCGTGAGCGTCGTGGGGGTGAGCATGGCGGGGGTGGGGGCAAGCTTGGCGGGAGTAGGGGTGAGCATGGTGGGCGAGAGCGCGGGCGCGGCGGGCAGCCCCATCTCGCCGTCGTCGTCGTCCAGCAGCGAGGAGGGCGTGGGCGACTTGGATTGTGGTTGCGGGGACCGCGACCGCGAAGCCGAAGCCGAGGGCAAGGGTGACGACGCGGAGGACGGCGCGGGCCCGACCTGCAGCGCGTACGCAATGTCCGAGAAGAGCAGCGACGCGCGTTTCGTGTTCTTTGCGAACCTGGCGGGCGAATAATTGGATTAGCGATGAACGAGTTAAACTCGGGCGCAGAGGAAAGGAGACGGGGACGGAACGAGTAAGAGAGAGAAGAAACAAACACGCACGTCGGCACCCGCTGCAGCTCCTCCCACTTCTTCCCCACGCTCCCCACCCACGCCGACACCCCCACGCTGTCCACCAGCCCCCCCGTCAGCCCTGGTATCGCGCCACCGGCGCTACCGCGCTTGCCCGCCGCAGGCCGCGCCGTCGACGGCGACGACGGCGTCCTCGTCTTCGCCGCCGCCGCGACCTGCGCCTGCGCAAAGAAAAAGTCCTCCTCCGCCTCCGCGCTCGAGTCGCCCCCCGCCCCGGCCTGCCGCGCAGCCGCAGACGCAGACGCACGGTCGCGCGCCGCGCGCCGCGCGCTAAACGCGGGGTTGGGGCTCATCGTCGGCGTCGCGCCCGTGTCGTGCACCATCAGCACCTGTGCCCCCCCTTCCCCGTCTTCCCCGTCGCCCTCCTGCACCTCCACCCCGTCCACCTCGCCGACCGACAAATCAGGCGTCAGCGGCGGCTCCTCGCCCAGGGACGACTGCGACGACTGCGAGAGCGAGAAGCGCGACTTGGTGCTGGTGCTGGTGCTGGTGCTGGTGGCGGTCGCCAGCGTCGAGAGGCTCGAGTTCTTCGAGTGCGTGCGGCCGTGCCCGTGGCCGTTCAGCACGCTCTCGGCGTACGCCGCGGCCGAGGCGGAGGGGTGGTGCCCCGCGCCCGCGCCCGCGGCGGTGGGCGAGAGCGCGGCGATGATGGAGCGCCCGACGCCCTGCACGCCCTCGCGGATGCCGTCGAGCACCGCGGCGTTCGTCGGCTCGAGCGCGCTCAGCGCCGCGGCGCCCAGCGAGGTGCCCGGGGTGGGGTGCGAGGACGCGTTGGAAGACGCGGAGTTGGAGTTGGAATGATTGGAATGGGAGGCGAAGTAGGAGGAGGAGGAGGAGGGCGCGGCGGAGGGGGACGGGGCGGGGTTGTGCGGCGAGGTGAAGCCGCGCGAGACGATGCGCTCCCATTTGCGCTTTACTACAAGTACGTGTGCGGTGTTGGATAAATTAGTAGTCAAGAGTCAAGAGAAGAACGAGGAGACGCACACTGCAGCAGCTCGGCCTCATGTACGGCGAGCTGGGAGCGCAACTCGAGGCATTTGGACTCCTTCTGCGCGATGAAGTGCAGGAGGTCGGCGTGTCTGGAAGAGTATTGTAAGCGCCCGAACTGTAAATGCGGGGAGAGGGTCAAATGGAAAGAAAGCAGGAGCAGTCTTCGAGGGACACTGGGTTACATGGGATCGGTATCCCAGGGAGTCTCGAACAACATCCGTATGCCCGGGAGAGGAAAGGCGCAGTCGTCCCCTTTCCCGCGACTATTTTGTGCAGTGCGGGGTCAAAAACAGCCTTCCCTTCTACACCCGCACCCAAACGCCGCACTGCGCCCGAATCGCCACCGAAAGAAAAAACACAACGGGAGGCAGCACCCACTTTTCCGCAAGCGTAACAGGCGAGCGCTCGGGCGGCAAGCTGCTCTTCCGCTGCTGCTGCATGTCCAGCGCGCCGCCGACAGAATTGCTGCGCTGCAAACTACTCCGGTGGCCCGCGCGCGGCGGGCGCGAGGCGGGGTTGTATATTATGGAGGACGCCCGGCGGGGCGTCGTCGGCGTCGAGGGCGCCGGGCTCAGCAGCGGACTCGGGCTGGGGGCGAACTTTGCGGAGAGGGGCGCGGAGGCGAGGCCGTCGGTGTTGGCGAGCTGGAGCGGGCGCGGGACCACGGGCATGGAGTGGCGTTTTGAGTAGGAGGACGAGGACATGGTGGTGGTGGGTATCAAGCAGGGTTATGTACGATCACACAAAAATTATTGTATTCTCATGATATCTAATGCTTCGACGAGCCTGCGGCGCCCTCCTTCTCGGCGTCTGCGATGAATTTCCTGATGCTGTCCATCCTACCGGTCAGTTCAGCTCTGGGTGCTGCGAGCGGCAGAGGGGACACTTACAATAGTTCTTCCTCACTGCGCCATTCGTTAGTGCCGTTGAAGAGCGGAAAACGCAGAGGAGACGCACCTCGAGCCAGCGTTAATGGGGACGGCTTGTCTAGCCTCGGCGACGGTCTTGGGGGCGCCGGCCTTGCTGCCCATGTTCTTGTAGAGCACAAAGCCAGCGATGCTGCCGAGGACGCCCATCGACAGGTGTTCTTTCGCGACGGCGCGGCCGAGGATGGTGCTGCACCCCGTCAGCGTCCGCAGCCAAGAGGGCGGGGAGGACGTACTAGGTCATGGTCGACAGAAATGTTGCTGTCGTTTCTTTTCGGGATCTAAGTATACGCGACGCCTAACAAGTGCATACAGCCCGGTTGCGCCCGAGCCTTCTCGTCGTCGGGCTACATATCCACCCCGCTCTCGCCCTGCCAGCGGCCTCTTTTTTCCCATCTTCGACACCGTGCAATGATTGGTACACTCGATCTCTCAACCGTCACGCCACACAAGGAACAAAAGTCATCTCACCCCTTCCCCGATCGTATACCCTCAATGGGCGTCCCACTCGCATCGTGTATCCAGAGAGCCAAGCGTTTCGAGTCGCTAGTCTCGCAGCTGCTGGGTGGGGCGCTCGTTTCTTTTTATTCTAAATTATTTCTGTCTGGCGATCTCAGCCACGCCACACAAGGCACACAACTCACTTCCCCCCTTCCCCGATCGTACACCCAAAATGGGTGTCCCGGTCAGCAACGTGTCAAGAGAGGCGGCGCTATCATCGCTCATTCTCGCAGTTGCTGGTGGGGCACCCTTTCTTTCTTTTTGTTTTGTTTTTGGTTGCAGGAAGGAACCCCCAACGTTTTGCAACAACACTGGCTCAGGCACAATTTCGACTTGAGCCGTGTTCCGTTCCGTCGAGCTTTCAGCCAGGCACACAAGGCCCGCATTTTTTTCCCCTCCTGCTTACCCGGTCCTCAGCCGAGCCGTGGCTCTTGAGTCTTCTTGGTCTTCCACCGCGCGCGAAGATCGACTGACCCATTTTTTGTTACTTCCCAGTCAGTCGCCCTTATTGGCCTCCACAGCCCTGCATGTCGGCTGTCGCGCGCGCTTGATTTGGCCAATGGTTTCAGTCGGACCTGCGATTCTTTCCCCGTCCAGGCGCTACGTAGATTTGAGGCGCCCCCAATGGCTCCAGACTAATCTTATGTCTCCCCCGTCCCGTCGCATGTGTACAGTAGAGGAGTGCAGTGTCCCAGTTCAGCGGCAAATTGACTTGGGTTTGGAATGTACCCTGTTTTTCGGTCGGAAGCCCGCAATTCCTTGACTCCGTGATGAATAGATTAGTCGGAGTTTTTTTTTTATCGCTCATGCAGATCTGGAGGATGAAAGGACCTCCGGAGTTTAAACTTCAACCCTGCGTTGAACTCTTGGTTGACCTCAGTTGACACGACCTGCCTGGGTGTTTGCACCTGGTATTTTTTTTTGCCTGGCCAGAAGCTATGTAAAATATATGGACACCTCGATGCACCACAGCGCAACCAAACACTAACAAAAGCGGATTTACCCAACTGAACATTGGTTCGGCTTTTGCCGCCCAGTTTGAACTTCATGTGAGGCTGGCGTCGGCAATTACCGGCAGCTCGTTGCTTTCTCCCCTCACCGTCGTCGCGCGTGGATTTCATCTACGGTCTACCTCGGTCAGAACACAAAACAAGGGTTCAATACATGAAGATTCCCAAAGACTACATAAATATCACTCCCGGGCGGCTTGTTCTTGGTATCACGAATATGGTCTCAACGAAAGCACTGTCGCCGATGTCTACTCTCCGAGCTAATACAGACCCAAGATCACTGGAAACAGACTCTAGCTCGGTGCAAACCACTGCGCGTGACGACCACGGCTTGCCGTACTAGGCGGGAGCACATCGCTCCATTTTTTAACCCACCGCCTCCGAAGCGCTTGCTTTGCCTCCCATCCTCCGTGACCAGTAAGTATCTCTATCGACGTCGGCGGAATACGTATAACCAGGAGAGAGATAAAGAATGAGCTCCGCTCCACCTTCAGCTCTGGGATCTTCCTCAGACTTGGTTCGTAGTCGGCTCATGCTTTCTTGACGGATGCGTAGTTGAGGTATGCGTGGCGCGAGTCAGGGCAGAACGGGCATCTCAAGAAAATGGCTTTACTCGGGGAGACTGACACACAGGCTAGGATTATGCTGCTCCTACTCTGGATTCCGTGGCAAAGCTCCTCTCCGCAGCCTTTGGAGACGCTATCAGGCGAGACGTAAACCAGGATTTGGAGGAAGAGCTAATCAGCTCGTGTCGAGGAAAGAGGTGCTGGTTAGTCTGCAGAGTCAGGACGAAGTTGCCTCTATATAACGAGGTACGGGTTCAAACTATATTCAAGTGTCTGTCTGCGAGAGACTATTCAAGACTGCTTGCTAAATAGATTAATTGGCATTTTTTCGGCCGGGAATCAGATCTCATGCATATCTGGAGGATCAAATGAGTTCGAACTTGAGATTGCAACTTGCAACTAAAGTGATTCGAGCACATGTACGTGTTGCTCTTCAGCCTGCGTCGTGGTTTTGCCGTTACAAGGGAAATTGAACTACAGGCCAACACTGGTATCCTAACAGCCATCTTCAAAATCGTAGACGCTTTCGAGAAAAAAGTACATCTGTCGAATGAGCTCCAACAGCACTGCAAACTACTAAGTACCGGAAATGGCCTCAAAAGTCACGGATGCTGCAAGCGAGACCAAGTTACGCCGATATGACGATACTTTGGAACTGGTTCGTCAGGTCAACTTTTTTTCAGAAGCGTCTACGATTTTGAAGATGGCTGTAATTCCAAGTCAACATCGAATCGAACCATGGTAGTACGGCTTTTGCCGACCAGTTTGAACTTCACGTGCCGGCGTCGGCAATTCGTTGCTTTCTCCCCACCATCGTCGCGCATATTTCAGCTACGGTCTACCTCCATCAGAACACAAAACAAGGGTTCAATACATGAAGATTCCGAAAGATTAAATAAAGATTACTCACCCGGGCGGCTTGTTCTTGGTACCATTACTTAATACTGCCGTGACGACCTCGACATCTTTATTTTTGAAACCACGGTCGCCGATGCCTACTCTTCCGGCTACAGACCCAAGATCACTGGCAACAGATGCAAACTACTGCGCGTGACGGGTCATAGCTTACTTATTGTTAAATGCCAGCATCGCTCCATTTTTAAACCACAGCCTCCGCTCGCTTTGCCTCCCATCCTCCATGGCCAGTTTCTCTATCGACGTCGGAAGCATCCTTCGCGAAATCCGTATAACCTTGAGGGACATCAAGAATGGCGCTGTAGCTTCAAACGAGAAGAAAAAGGCTGCCCAATTGCTCGTCTATCGCGCGTTGTCGCTTCATCCGGCGCTCGACCACATGCGTCCCCCCACAGGCATGCTCGCGGACGTCGACTGGTACACTGAGCTCCGCTCCACCTTCAGCTCTGGGATCTTCCGCAGACTAGGTTCGTACTCAACTCGTTCTTTGTTCAAGGTTCCGCTTAACTAACGCATCCCACGACTCAGGCCAGAACGAGCATTTCAAGAAAATGGCTTTGCTCGGGGAGACTGGAACACGGGCTAGGATTATGCTGCTTCTGCTCTGGATCATCGGGCACCGTTTGTCCGAAGATTCCGTGGCAAAGCTCCTCTCCGCAGCCTTTGGAGACGCCATCAAGCGAGACGGAAACCAGGATTTGGAGGAAGAACTCAATCAGCTCGTGTCGGTGAAAGAAGTGCTGGTCAGTTTGCAGAAGATGATCAAGACAAAACTGCCTCTCCCGCCAGGCGCGTTGTTGAACGTCTTTTAAAATCCGTAAATAACATTTGCGACAGACAGGAATCCCTTTCAAGGACGTGATTACAAGTCAGACGACGAGGACAAAGCCCTTCCGCGCTCAGAGCTGTGGGGGTATGCCCTCCCTGAGGATTCAAGATACGAGTACGATGTTCGTCACAACCCGGTTCTCCTCCTTCGCTCTCTACCGGGCAAAACCATCATCCCCCAAACCAAACTCACAATGCTTATAATTCAATGGGTGGCGTGTAATTTCGGTCTCGGAAAAAAGGTCTATTCAGCGGAAGACATCGACCATGAAGTCTTTTGGAACGCCGATCCTCCTCTTTCTTCCCCGGATCTCGATGACGAGGAGGATTGTCTCTCGGTCTCGAGCTGGTCCTCGCGGAGTTGCGCGTTCGAGCACTTCGAGGGAGTGGCAACTGTGCCGTATGATGCAACTTGGCAGGATGACCTCACAGAGGACTGGGTGCATTCCCGTTTCTGTTCAGTATATCCAGTGCACGGATGGGCTCACCGGAGCTTTGTCCGGGTCCTCCTGTTCAGCGCGTTTTGTGGCACTCGGACGCTCCCGAACTCATCACAAGTCCTGGCGGCCGTCCACGTCGCCGATCGTCTTTATAGACGACTTCCTATGGACATATGGAAGTATGCTGAACACTTCATCATCGCCTGTTCGTTACTGTCCTGGGAGAAAACCAACATCGTTTCTCTACAGTGGACTCCCTCCTTTTCGGCAATGTCTCCCGACGAACGAAGTACGATGGTCATCTTTCTTGATAGCTTTAAATCAGGCGACCCGGGTGTTCTGCCACCGTCGGAAGTTAGCCTTCCTCCGTTCCCCGATATCCGTCAATTCTTGGTGAATCCGTTGCGACATTGCCAAGACGCTCCGGACATTCTTTCACTGCCCGAAATTTCCTCGCGAGATTGCTACAGCAGCGTTAATGTGCTCCCGGACCTCGATCCCGAGTTATGTGTCTGTGGTGAATGCGCGTTCATCCAGTCACAACAACCTTCCACCCTTGAATCCTTTCACCACCAATACTTCGTCGTAACCTCTTCCCGCTCATCCAGGTGCGATGCGCTGACCAGAACTTGGGAGCCGGCAATGTCGGCAGCCGAGGACTGGCTGGAAAGTCTCGTCTCAAGAGTCGAATGTCAGTTCGCATTGTTCCCAAACGTCGACCGCCGAATGGGTCCGGCAGTCCTCGAAATCGCCAATGCCATGGACATCTCAATTGGCTCACATCTGTCGGACCAGCAGCTGCTCCGCTTCTTCGTAGCGCTGTGCATCCTCGTAGACGAAGTTCCTGTTTCCATCCCAAAAGTGCCGGGTCCTTTTGGATTGGGGTATATTGTCTCGCTTCCCTGGGCCACAGATCGGGAGGATTATCGGGTGGATGACGGTCCTGACCGGGTGTTGTTCGTTAACGGCGGGTGGCTCTACGATTCCATCAGCGTCGACGGCGCCACCCTCTTGCATGAGCGGGAGGAATTCAAGATCGTCTACCATACCATGATGCCGGCCAAATTCTTGGCTGTATGCATGCCGCACGTCAAAGGAGATACCGTATCGTTCTTCCCTCCGCAGCTATCTCCGACAACGGCAGCGAATCCATTTTCCTCCGATCCCGCTCCCGCTTTGGATACAGCCGACGAAGAGGATGAAATGGAGCTGACTCTCGTCCTCAGCCGCTTCCAAACGGACGCGTTTCCGCTCCTTTCTGTGTGCTCTAAAACCGGGTTCGCTGCCCCGCGCGCTGCATTGGCGGCCTTGATACGCATTAAATGCCTCGGTCGCGTCCTCGAGACGGTTTGGAAGCCAGACGTAATTCCGGGTGCGCCCTGCGAACACACAGCTCTTTGGAGGCAGGCGACCCGGAGCTCGCCGACAGGCTTTGATCTCATTCGGCGGGTGCTACCGCCGTCTGACGCGTCTCTAAAAGCGGCGGACACGACTGCGTTCAACGAACTGGCTTTCGGGGCATCGAAAGATGCGACTGCTCGTGGGCAAAAGCTTCTCAGGGAGATGCTGGATGAGCTTTCGCGTCGCGTGAGTCCTCTCACAAAGCCTGGGTCTCCTCTCGAACGGACGAGAGCGTGCATTGTGAGGTGCGGAGCCGAGGATGGTCCAGTCGACGCGGTTGTTGTTCTGGCGGCATCGCTGAGAAAGAATGTATACGTTTTGGATCACCGGTAAACATTTTCCTTCGTGAATTGCCTTTGCTAATGTGAAGTACAGTGAATGCTGGGAATGTGCTTTGATTCGTATGTCGGAGAACGGTCGCAGTGTCGGGATATCGATAGATACTAAATATTGACCTTGATCAGTACTTCTAAAATGTAACAAGTCAAATAAAATGGCTCGAAGGACCCAAATAATCATAAACTGTGCTGAGTTCGAAAGAGAAAATGGCGAATCAACCGTGGGAACTCGGGGAAGCTTCGCGCACCGAACTCCCACCATTGAACAAGCAGAATTTGCAAACTCTTCGGTGGGTAGGTAGGCATCGGCATCCTGAACCGCGGTTAATAAATCTTCCTCCTCCTCCTCCTCCTAAATACTCCATCAATTTCGATCTGTGCAATAATGAATGTCCCCTGATCGACGGATTCCTCCGTGCTGCCTCACGCACACCCTCATCTCGTTCCCTGTCCAACTCACATCGTCGCACGAGATGCCATTCATCATGAAAGCCTAGACGGATGGAGCGTGTCGCAGAAACGGGTACTCGGACCCCGTAGGTGGCGCAGGGGTATGGTTCCCTAGATATCGACCTGGCAATCAGTCCGTGCCTCTCCCATCGCACCCGACCCCGACGAATCAGAGTTTGTTCCCATCCAGACTCTCTCTTGTGAAAGAACTGACATATTCGCAGGGGCCGAGCTCACTGCCATAATACTTGCACTTCAATTTGTGCATGAGAAGCAGGTCCAGATCTGCGTCAGCGCTGAACACCCTCCATTCTTCTCGGTGACTATACACGCTGATTCAAAATATGCGGTCGATTGCTTGAATAAATGGGTCCTGAAGTGGATCCAAAATGGATGGAGGACCTCCAAGGGTCAGGAGTTTTGATAAACTCCTATGAGCCTCATTTGCTGACCTCCCTGCAGACAAGCCAGTGGCAAATGCGGACTTGATTGAAGAGGCGCATAACTTGAGGCTGAAAATTAAGGGATCCTTCAAAGGCGGACGGATCATTTTCAGATGGATTCCACGGGCAGAGAACGGCAAGGCAGACAAGTTCGCGAACGACGCTTGTGACGAAGTAGAGCGAGGTCTGTTCTTTGTTTCATAGCTGCTAATTCTCTCATCATTTCCTAGACCTGCGGGAAACACGCGTCGTTCGAAGTGGCTACGCTCGTGTCGTCTGGGCCGAATATTAATCGGAATCAGACTCCGAATAAACACCGAGCGGGACAGATGTCGCGGTGGACGCTGAAGAAGAGCGGATCGTTTAACTTTCATGAAAGTTGTTGTGCAGAGCGACCGTTTGGCTTTGAACTCGCTTTCATCTCGAGATCATTATTAATATTGGGAGAAGTGCAGTCTCTCGCAAATAGATGCTTCAATACATTTCTAACCCAATTCTAGCCTCGTACCTCATTTTATTGAAACTAGACGCACATAAAGAAAACGAAATAGTTCACAGAGCAAGGGAACCGACTAATCGAAGGTGCGACATCCGGTTTTACATGCCAAACCAAGGTACACTCGCTCGCAGAGATGCGCCGAACGAAAATTCGAACCAGGGTTCTGAAAGAGGAAGTAGACCAGAAGTTAAAACAAGATTATTGTCGAATCGAACCGTGGGGATTCTAGTGTACACGGAAAAAGTTTTGTAGCCATATCCGTGGTATTTAGATTCACTCTGCTTTCAACACGTATGCTCCCATTTCGATGGATAAATATTCGAACTGTGCCCGACACGTGCTCCGGAATTCTCCGTTGATTAACCCCTCGTTGACTCAGAATCGAACCACGTCGCCGCACGATGCTATTCACTTTGGAGGCTTGGACGGATGGAGCATGTCGCAGAAATGGGTATGCAGATGCCGTAGGTGGCGCAGGGGTGTGGTTCCACACGTATCCAGCTGGGAATCAGTCTGTCCCGCTTCCAACATACCCACCGCCAACGAACCAAAGTTTGTGGCCTTGAAGATTTTCTCTGTTGAAATGACTGACTATATCGTAGGGGCGGAGCTCACTGCTATAATCCTTGCACTTGAGACCGTGGATCGAAAGCAGATCCTGGTCTGCACCGGGAACCAATTTCCTCTGTTTTTCCTGGTGACCATACACTCCGATTCCGAATATTCGGTCAGGTGCTTGAACGAGTGGGTCCACAATTGGGTCCAAAACGGTCGGAGGACTGTCACCAGTGAGGATTTATAATAAAAAACTGCTGCGAGCTTCATTATCTAATTTCGTTGGACCGTAGACCAGCCGGTTCTAAACGCGGACTTGATTCAAAAGGCGCATGCTTTGAGGCTGAAGATAGAGATGTCCTTCAGAGGCGCATCCATCACGTTCAAATGGATCCCGAGAACAGATAACGCCACAGCAGACAAGCTCGCGAACGATGCTTGCGATCAAGCAGAGAAAGGTCCGGGCTTTTATTTTTCATCAGCGCATTTTTTCACCGTCTCCAGCAGACTTGCAAGAAGCACGGGTCCCCGTGTACACAGGCTACGCTGTCGTCGATGAGTACTATTATTGACTCCGAATTTTGATGTGTTCATCATTGATTAATATGCATGCAAATCTTTTTACCACTTCATGTACCGCAGTGACTTGGAATGTGTGGACTATAAGGATAACCACTCTTCCCCGCGGGCCGCAGTTCTTTAGTTTTGACAATGGAGTCGTGATCGGGATCCTCGTGGCTGCCATGCGAACAATTAGACCTTAGCTTTTACCTTGACCTTCGTGAATTGCCTTCTGCCCCACTCACCATGCCATACAAGCTCGATGTTTGGACAGACGGCGCCTGTCGCGGAAATGGTAAACCGGGAGCTGTGGCCGGAGCCGGTGCATGGTTCAGCAGGCCTATGCAGGGATCAACTAGGTGGTCGCGCCAACTTGCGCAGTATCCAGTGCCTACGAATCAAAGTGCGTCTTATTAACGTCAAGATTTGAGCTATGCCCACAGTCATGCACAGGAGCGGAGCTCGCGGGTGTAGTTTTGGCACTTGAGCTCGCAGTTCAGAGGCGGGAGCAACTGGACTTCGACCCGTTCTTCATTCTCACCATCCACACCGACTCGAGATACGCTATCGGCTGTCTACGCGACTGGATCGAGAAATGGAAATACAATGGGTGGTACAACGCACGCGGTAAGCAGAGTCGAAAGAATCTCAATTACGATTCTTTTGTTTCCAACTTTCTAACCACTGGCACAGGACTTCCGGTTGCGAATCGCGATTTGATTGAGGAAGCATCGGACATGATGGACGGAATAAAAAATGGTGGACGAGTCGACTCTGTATGGGTCCGACGGGAGCAAAACGTGGAGGCAGACAGGCTCGCAAATGAAGCTTGTGATAAAGCAGAGCAAGGTCTGACCTTTCTTTCGCGTTAACACACTGTCTCACCATCTCCCACAGACCTGCGAGAAAGTCCCGACTCAGACTCAGACTGGTGATTCCGAATGTCGACGTACATACATTGTGTACATACCAATCGCGATCAAGTTTACGACAATGAGTACGGGATGATGGCGGTTTTTTTGTTTCGTTGCTGTACTACGTTTTCTTGGGCTCACAACTTTGTTTTATGTATGTTCCAATAGTATCCAACCGCATTTTGAAACGATACAAAGCGCCTGAACTTAAACCTGACTCAAATCCGTATTGCCAGCATTGACCGTCGATTTATTCTCAAATGGGCAACCACCCGCCATCGCAGCAGGATACGAGAATGCCATCGTGGTGGTTTTCCTCAACCTGGGTCTTTTCGGCCGCAACCGCGACAAACCCTTTCACAAGGGAAAATGATCCGAATCGGTCCGGCGGTCAAATCGCTCTCTGAATTTGCTCTGAATGATGATCGATGATCGAAGGAAGGAAGGAAGGAAGTTGTATACCGGCGTGGTCCCGTTAAGAAACAGCCGGGGCCCGTACTACACACATGCGTCACTTGTGTGCTACGGATATTCTTTTCCTTTCACCATTTCACAACCTGAGTACCCGTCCAAAATCTCCCCAGCTAGATCGGTAATAAAAATGAGAAAAAAATACCGGTGGGTCAATTGAGAAGCGTTCAGAGCCCCAGGGCGGCCTGGTGTCCAGAATCGAATATGAAGGGAGTGGGAGAGTACTCGCCAAATCGTTGCACATCTGCCTCGCGATTGGGCGGGAGTGTACGGACGAGTGGGAGCGTGATAGTTATCGGCATGGGTGTCAATACGAGCGGGGATTTCGACATGCCGGTGCCCGGGCGCGAGGGCGAGGGATTGAGAGTGGCTGCAGCGGGGCAGACCTGGCGCGCGCCGTGCCGCAGGCGGCACGCGAGGGAGCACCAGGCGGCAGAGCAGCGCGGACACGCGGGGAAGTTCGTGCCCGGAGTTCGGCAAGTCGCGCACACGACGGGGACACTGCATAGGCGCGAGAGGCGCGAGAGGGACGTGAGGGCGGGCGGGGTAGCGTCGCGGATCGGCGAGGTACTGGCCGGCGCGAGTCACTGTATAATGTCGAAATTGCCCGTCGAAATTGCCCGTCTGAACCAGGTATCGTATAAAGCCGTCTGTGGGCATGGAGAACAGACTGATCAGTGAATCCGTTCCACATCTCTGTTCGCTAAACATACGTTGTGCATGTATTACGGCGATCTTTGGAGATCAGGCATCACCTGAAAGCATGTTTTCCCAAATAATCCTCAGCGTCCAGAGCCGTCGTGCTCCGAACGAAGCAGCCGTCTAAACGGGCTGGCGCAGTACCATTCAGACGAATTGCCCGAAAACATGCGTCTCTAGTGAGGACGCTTCGAGTTGCGATCGAGGGTTAAAGGGCTTGCACAGGTGCTTCGAAGTCAGAATGGAGGGAGATCCTGATTAGGGGAACTTGGAAGTCAAAGCGCTCGCCCGCAAGTAATTCTGAGGTTGATTCTGACGTGATTCTTGTGAAATGCGTGTCCGGTGAGGACGCCTCGAGTTGCGATCAAGGGTTTGCACAGACGCTTCGAAGTCAGAATGAAGGGAGATCCTGATTGCATAGATGATTTGCGAGTGGGTTTGGAGCGGTAGAACGTGGAGTGGATGAAAAAAATCTAGATCGTAAGCACCTCGATAGGTTGAGCTAAACATACGTTGTGTGCCGTTTCCTGCGTGTATCACGGCGATCAGGCATCACCTGAAAGCATGTTTTCCCAAATAATTCTCAGCGTCCAGGGTCGTCATGCTCCGAACGAAGCAGCCGTCTAAACGGGCTGGCGCAGTACCATTCAGACGGATTGCCCGAAAACAAGCGTCTCTAGTGAGGACGCTTCGAGTTGCGATCGAGGGTTAAAGCTTTAAAGGGTTTGCACAGGTGCTTCGAAATGGAGGGAGATCCTGATTAGGGGAACTTGGAAGTCAAAGCGCTCGCCCGCAAGTAATTCTGAGGTTGATTCTGACGTGATTCTTGTTTCGATTTAGGCAACAGAATCTATCAAGAATCGACATCAGCTTTGACTAGGCTCGGAACAAGCCAGCGAAGTTCCGGCCCGGCGCGCCGGGGGACCTTCTTGAAGGGGCTTGCTTCAAAGTCCGCCAAACAAACGGCTTGCGAATCACTTTCTAGCCACTTCAATATCAGCTCAAATCCTTCAGTGTCAGCCGGTAATATGAGAGCATATGTATAGGTATCCCATAGTAATTTTGGCTGTGTTCTAAAATCACAGCCCATCTCTCGTGTGCGCAGTTGATCTGATGTTTGTGCATTTTGGAGGAATGTTCTCTGCAGGTCTGGCGGCTTGTCTGATTGACTACCTCCCAGTGTGAAAAATGTTTTCAAGCATCCTATGAGTATTTCTGAATTATTTGGAGCTTCTTGGTGTTTTTTCCGCAGAGGTGTGGGACCTGCGAACGCGCCGGTGCACCGTGTCACACAGAGTCACACTGTGCATCACGAAGTCAACGCTTCCTGTACCCAAGCAGAACACTGTTGTAGGAAAATTTAAATCTATATGTGACTTCTAGAAGGCCATAGACACGTCCCGGAACGCGAAAAAAAGGGTTCCATGGTATCTAGATGACTGGAATTTATACTGGCTGTCTGCGCAGATCAAATGGTATGACAAGTGTCTTGGCGAACGACGCTTGTGACGAAGCAGAGCGAGATCTGTTCTTTGTTTTACAGCTGCTAATTCTTTCGTCATTTCCCAGACCTGCGGGAAACACGCGTCGTTCGCAGTGGCTACGCTCGCGACGTCTGGGCCGAATATTAATCGGAATCAGACTCCGAATAAACACCGAGCGTGAGAGATGTCGCGGCGGACGCTGAAGAAAAGCGGATCATTTAACTTTCATGAAAGTTGTTGTGTAGAGCGACCGTTTGGCTTTGAACTCGCTTTCATCTCGAGATCATTATTAATATTGAGAGAAGTGTAGTTGCAAATAGATGCTTCAATACATTTCTAACCCAATTCTAACCTCGTACCTCATTTTATTGAAACTAGACGCACGTAAAGAAAACGAAATAGTTCACAGAGCAAGGGAACCGACTAATTGAAGGTGCGACATCCGGTTTTACATGCCAAACCAAGATACACTCGGTGCGCCGAACGAAAATTCGAACCAGGTTTCTGAAAGAGGAAGTAGATCAGAACAAGATTATTGTCGAATCGAACCGTGGGAATTCCAGATGTGTACATGGAACAAGTTTTGTAGCCATATCCGTGGTATTTAGATTCACTCTGCTTTCAGCACGTATGCTCCCACTTTCGATGGATAAATAGTCATCCTTTTTTCGATCTGTGCCCGACACGTGCTCCGGAATTCTCCATCGATAACACAGCTTTGACCCTCGTCTCGTTCCCCCTCCAACTCAGAGTCGAACCACGTCGCCGCACGATGCCATTCACATTGGAGGCTTGGACGGATGGAGCATGTCGTAGAAATGGGTATGCAGACGCCGTAGGTGGTGCAGGGGTGTGGTTCCCCACGTATCCAGCTGGGAATCAGTCCGTGCCTCTCCCATCACACCCGACCCCGACGAACCAGAGTTTGTTCCCATCCAGACTCTCTCTTGTAAAAGAACTGATATGTTCGCAGGGGCCGAGCTCACTGCCATAATCCTTGCACTTGAGGCCGTGGATCAAAAGCAGATCCAGGTCTGCACCGGGAACCAATTTCCTCTGTTTTTCCTGGTGACCATACACTCCGATTCCGAATATTCGGTCAGGTGCTTGAATGAGTGGGTCCTGAATTGGGTCCAAA
Organism: Mycena albidolilacea; assembly: GCA_029282495.1. Classification (NCBI taxonomy): domain Eukaryota; kingdom Fungi; phylum Basidiomycota; class Agaricomycetes; order Agaricales; family Mycenaceae; genus Mycena; species Mycena albidolilacea. Next base: position 1,087,493 of record JARIHO010000031.1, on the reverse strand, counting down.
ACGGTTGGAGGACTGGCACCAGTGAGGATTTGTAAAAAAAACTGCTGCAAGCTTCATTATCTAATTTCGTTGGACCGTAGACCAGCCGGTTCTAAACGCGGACTTGATTCAAAAGGCGCATGCTTTGAGGCTGAAGATAGAGATGTCCTTCAGAGGCGCATCCATCACGTTCAAATGGATCCCGAGAACAGATAACGCCACAGCAGACAAGCTCGCGAACGATGCTTGCGATCAAGCAGAGAAAGGTCCGGGCTTTCTTTCTCGTTAGCACATTTTCTCACCATCTCCAGCAGACTTGCGAGAAACCCCCGTCTTGTACACAGGCTACGCTGCCGTCGTGGAGGACGGGTACTATTGACTCTGAATTTCGATATGTTTATTGAATAATATACATGCAAATCTCTTTACCAATTTATCTGCCGACGCAGTGATACCAATGCGTGGACTAAAAGGATAACCACTCTTCCCCACAGCTATCTTTTTGGTAATTAGTCGTGATCGGGATCCTCGCAAACGGTGAGTGGCTGTGAACAATTAGGCCTGAGCTTTTACCTTAACCTTCGTGAATCGCCTTCTGCCCCACCCACCATGCCATACCAGATCGATGTTTGGACGGACGGCGCCTGTCGCGGAAACGGTGAACCGGGAGCTGTGGCCGGAGCCGGTGCATGGTTCAGCAGGCCTATGCAGGGATCAACTGGGTGGTCGCGCCCACTTCCGCAGGATCCAGTGCCTACGAATCAAAGTGCGTCTTATTAACGTCAGAATTTGAACTACGAACCCACAGTCATGCACAGGAGCGGAGCTCGCGGGTGTAGTTTTGGCACTTGAGCTCGCAGTTCAGAGGCGGGAGCAACTGGACTTCGACCCGTTCTTCATTCTCACCATCCACACCGACTCGAGATACGCTATCGGCTGTCTACGCGACTGGATCGAGAAATGGAAATACAATGGGTGGTACAACGCACGCGGTAAGCAGAGTCGAAAGAATCTCAATTACGATTCTTTCGTTTCCAACTTTCTAACCACTGGCACAGGACTGCCGGTTGCGAATCGTGATTTGATTGAGGAAGCATCGGACATGATAGACGGAATAAAAAATGGTGGACGAGTCGACTTTGTATGGGTCCGACGGGAGCAAAACGTAGAGGCAGACAGGCTCGCAAATGAAGCTTGTGATAAAGCAGAGCAAGGTCTGACCTTTCTTTCGTGTAAACACACTGTCTCACCATCTCCCACAGACCTGCGAGAAAGTCGCATCGAGTACCATACAGGCTACGCTCGTGTCGTGCTGACTGATTCCGACTCAGACTCAGACTGGTGATTCCGAATGTCGACGTGCATACATTATGTACATATGAATCGCGATCAAGTTTGCGACAATGAGTGCAGGACGATGGCGGTGTTTTTTGTTGTTGTTGCTGTACTACGTTTTCTTGGGCTCACAACTTTGTTTTATGTATGTTCGAATAGTATCCAACCACATTTTGAAACGATACAAAGCGCCTGCACTTAAGCCTGACTCAAATCTGTATTGCCAACATTGACCGTCGATTTATTCTCAAATGGGCCACCACCCGCCATCGCAGCAGGATACGAGAATGCCATCGAGTACTCGACTCTTTCACTGGAGAATGCACCTAAGCCAGCTACTTCTTCGTTATGTACGAGGCCTGTTAGGGTGGTTAGATTGTGGTAGGACAACGTACCTAAGAGGGGTCGAATAGAGGCGGAGGAGGCGCTTCTCTTACGTGCATCAGCGCCACTTACGCGCGCATCACTTGGCGGCCTCTGCTGCTGTCTGACACGGCGCCTCCAACACCTCACCAGTTCACCGTTACTTTGCTCCATGTTCTCAAACTCACACAGGTTACATATGCACACAAGAATTGCATTGTAGTAGTCCAAGAAGAACAATATACAAGGTATAAAAAAAAAAAAAAAGAGGCGACGGAGGCGACGGAGGCTGCAAGAACGCTACATGCAAGGACACTACAAGAAGGGGGAAATACACGGGAGGGAGGGACTTAGATACACATTGTCTATATACAGGTACAGGAGACAATCAAGAAAGAATTTGAGAAACACCAGCCGCAGCTGGGACGCGAGCACATACCTGCGAGCACAATACACACAAAAAGATGAAAGTCGACGAACCGGCCCACACCAACTCACTGCGGCGGCTGAGCAGGCGGCGCAGCGGCGCCGAGTACCCCAGAGAGGGCTGCCAGCGTGTCCGGTTTGATTTTGCTTAGCGCCGCCAGCAGCGAGGCCACGGCTGGATCGAGGGACAGGGGGACAGCAAGAGCAGCGGGCGGGACGGCACTGGGCGGGACAGCAGCGGGGGCCACGGTGTTGGTGGAAGAGGAGGCCATGGGTGTGTCTGCCTTGCGACGCTTCCCCGGCGGGCGCTCAGCTACATCCTCCGCTTTGCGACGCTTCCCCGAGCTCTCGACGGGAACCTTCTCCTTCTCCACTTTGCGATGCTTCCCTGAGGTCTCAGCGGGAGCCTCAGCCATGCCGCGTTTCTTGGTGGGTGCGTCAGAGGTCTCAGCGGGAGCCTCAGCCTTGCCGTGTTTCTCGGCGGGCGTGTCGGGGGTAGAAGGAGGGGGAGAGCCGGCCGGGGACATCGACCACGAACCATCAGAATTGCTGACGGCCTTCCCGATGGGACGAGCCCCTCTCAGGCTGTACATCGTCGCCTCCTCAGGCTCGAGCTGGTCCTCGTCGTTGGTGCTGTCCGGCGCGTAGAAGTCCGAGGTGTTGGGGGAGGATTCTTCGAACCTGACCCTCGCGTGTTTCTTGGCTGCGGGTGGGCGACCTCCACCTTCTTGTTGAGGCTCCTCGACCACCGGCTTGGCTGTAGCGGCGGCGGCGCGACGGGTCATAACACCGGTGGTACGCTTGGGAGCGGCGGGCTTGGAAGCGGCGGGCTTGGGAGCAGCGGGCTTAGGAGCGGCAGGGGGAGCGGCGGGGGGAGCGGTGGCTGCCTTCCCTGTCCCCTTCTTCTTCGTCGGTGGGGCACAATGTTTCTTGGTCGTGGCAGAGGTGGCGGCAGAGGCGGAGGCGGAGGCGGAGGTGGAGGCGGAGGTGGAGGTGGAGGTGCGTTTTCCCTTCTTCGGCACCTCCAGCAGCTCCTCTGACTCAGGCTCGATGAGCTCCTCGTCATCCACCTCCTCGTCCTCATCGCCCTCCCCTTCATCCTCCTCCTCCTCATCGTCACTGACCTCTGCCTTTGCCTTCGTCGCCTTTGCCTTCCCCTTCCCCGTCCCTTTCCCCTTCCCCTTTGTATCTTCCGACGTTGAGGCTGCTTGCGTCGTTTTCTGAGTTCGTGCAGACATCGCCACCTTGCTGATGATGGGGTTGGAACGGTCGAGATCATAGGCGACCATCCACATCCTCCCCTCGGTATCAGCACATGGAACAGTGCGGCGATTGGAGGTACGCCAGTGCTGGATGTACGCGGGGGAGGTGGGGGGACCGGGTGGTACTGGTTCGCTGTAGTCGTGGGAGAAGATGACAATGTCACCTACAAATCCATGTCAGCCCGAACCCCGAAAAAATGAAAGGATACACACCTTTCTTGTGTGGCTTGTCCGCGGGCAGACTGTGCAGCCGCAAGCCTTCCCCAGATGTTCCCTGCATATCCAGCGCCTGGTTGAGGGCGTCGCGATCCACCTGCCGCCACGCGTTGGAGGCCTTGTCCGGATCTGCCTCATTCGGAAGGCGCGCCACGAGGCCGGGGAAATTCTGTAGCACCAGGCCTTTTTGGAAGAGGACAGAGCATGCTATTGTCCACATGAAGCCATTGGCTTTGAAGATGTCAATCTTCACGTCGGCCAGACTCATGCGTTGAAAGCGGACCCAGAGGTCTTGTATCTCTGCCTTTCCACGAGCAAGGCGCTCGGCGAGGACAGCCTTTCTGGCGGCCGTCTTCTGCGCCGCCGTCATTCCCCTATAGTCCGTCTTTTGTGGCGGCCCCCTGGTGCGCTCGACCTTGACAGTGGCGGAGGTGGTGGAGGCAGAAGCGACAGAGGCGGAGGGGGCAGAGGCCGTGACGTTTCGCCCTTTGAGCTCGTGCATCTGTTTCAGCTCCCAATCGCTAATAGAATGGTCAGTAGAGATCAAGTGCAGACAGAGCCACCTACAAAGCTGCTGTCTTCGCACAACCTAAGATTTCGTCCTCTGTATAACCGATCTTCTCGAAGAATTAAAAAGCAGGTAAGCCAAATAAAGCTAGAGAGGTCAACAAAGGCGACATACAGCGGCCAGCCCGGGGCTAAAATACACCTCGCCGAGCTCTGTATCCTGGTTCACATGCGAACCGACCTGCATATAAAAGATGTGGAAATTGTCCCGCTGCTCGACGATGATTGCCTACAGCAAACAAAACAATCAGCAAGGGCTCGTTTAACGGGGAAAAAAACAAGGAGACATACTGAGCCTGTCATCTTCTTGAACACGGTCTGGAACCGCCGCTGCCGACCTCCAACTGTGGGCACTGCCTCAACAGCGGCATACTCTGAGTGCTTCTCCAGGATACTCCATGCTTTCTCAGGCGTGTACTCCTGGAAGAACCTGTAGTACGCGGCACGGATCTCGGTTGGGGTGAAAGCCCTCGGGTCTCCCTCGGAATCGACCAGGGGCTCTTCTGCACCCGCGCGACGCAACTCGTTGAGGCGATTGAGATGGTGCTTTGCATAGCGCTGGTAGACGTTCCAGGGGTTGGCACGTCGGGGATGCGTCTCTTCGAACTGCTTCCCAAAGTTACGGAGGATGCGTGCGGACGTCAGCCCAGTTTCGGTAGCGCAAGCTTTGACAAGCTCCATCATGCTGGCGAAGCAAGTGGATAGCGCGGTCTGTTGCGCCGCAGTGAACTTGCCGGTGCCCGACGGTGCTGCTGGGTCATCCACATCGTCTTCATCTGACACCTCCATCTCCACCGCCTCTGTCTCCATCTCCGCCGCCTCTGTCTCCATCTCCACCGCCTCTGTCTCCATCTCAACCTCCACCGCCTCCGTCTGCACTTCCTGTTTCCCAATGAGGTCGGCTGGAGGCGAAGGTATAGTCATTCCCTCAAACCCGAAGTCTTCGTTGGTGCGGAAGTCTTCCAGATTGCCCTTATAACCCATAATGTTGAGGTCTGCCGGTGCCATGCTGGCCGGAGAGTCCATCAACATGGTCCCAGACCGGATGGGTCGCACCGAACGACCAGGCGGGGTGGAATGAAGCGGCCGTCCATGGCCGTGTGCGTAGGTGACTGAAGGGCCGCGAGGAAGAGGCGGCGGCGATGGCGTGCGAGGAAGAGGCAGCGGCGTGCGAGGAAGAGGCGGTGGTGTGCGGTCGCGAGGCGGTGGTGTGTGGTCGCGAAGCTGGAAGCCAGGAGCAGGAGCAGCAGGAGGCGGTGGTGGCGTGCGGCGGAGCAATGAAGACCGCCTCCGCAACACATCAGGTGAGCGAGGATTCCCGGGAGATCGCGGGCCTTTTGAGAGCATTGGACGGCGGCCGATCGCCTCGATTGCATGACCCCCTCGTGGAAGCTGGGGGAAGATTTGAGTTGGTGTCCCAGGGGCTGCCGTCCGCCGACGGAAGACGTCGCTGCCTGTGGTTGATGGCGCTGTCATATGGGAGCTGAGAGCACTAAACAAGTCACTGCCTGCGGGTGGGGGAGGCGGACACAGGCTGAAGACTTGGCTGACCGGGGTTGGGGCTTGTGCAGGCCACGCACCAAATCCCTCCCGTCCAGTGGGGGGAGTGGGCAACGTGAGGGGCACAGGGGCAGTGGCGGCTGCAGGTGCAGCAGCGAGTACATGCGATGGATTGCGCTGCAGAGGCTTGCAACGGTGAGGCGGAGTGCGACGGCGGTGAGGTGGAGGTGGTGGTGACATAGCCCCTGGCGAGCGCTTCTGGTTGTCAAGAGAACAAGGCGGCGGAGGAGGCGGCGGTGGAGGAGGCAGCATGGCAGCGCTGGCGGCAGCAGCGGCCTTTTCTCTCCGAGCGACCGAGGCGAGGGTGGCGGGACTTGCGTTGGCCGTAGCGCGGACCTTCCCCCGGAAATAAGTGGCCACCTGTTCGCTTTCGGGCAGGGGTGACGCTTCCCGCCATCTTCCACCGCCAACCTGTTCGCTGTAGTCAAGGCTTTCGGACAGGGGCGACGCTTCCCGCAATCTTCCACCGCCAACCTGGTTGCTGTAGTCAAGGCGGTCCACAAGTGGGCGTTTGGGTGTATGGGTTGAGGGTGAGGGTAGGTGTCGCCTATCAGCACCAGACGACTCCAGTTCGTCAAACTCATCACCGAGATCTGACCCAAGCGCGTCAATATCAGCCAGACTCATGGCGGAATCCTGGAGAGTTTCGATTGAGGGCATGATGAGGTCCCCAGGAAGTGAGGCTTGATTCCAGTACTGCGTCCCGAAGCTGGCATAGTCGCCGCTCCCAAACGGGTCGGGACTTTGACCACCGCTCTGCTGAGTGGAGGATTTGTTGTTATCGGGATATCCGAATCGCAAGTCGGGTTGCCAAGAAGACTCCTCGTTGGGATCCATCTAAAGATTGTCAGGAATGGGCTGGCAAATAACGGCTAAACCACCTACGCAAAAAAAAATGACAGAGGGGTAAAAAAAAAGAGGCGGTAAAAATAGGATGAAGACGTGTTTTTACGCGTTTTTGTATTAGATACTAGTTGTATAGGACGTCACAGAGCTGTTGGACGTCGTGGCTGCCCAGCAAGGCTGTTGAAGACAGAAGAGAAAAGAAGAGGAGGACGACACTGTAGCGTGTTGGAGTCACGTGTGAAACTTGATAGTAGCCGATGTAGAGGGTAGAGGTGTGACATAGGCCTCTGCGCCTCTGTCTCCACCTCTGTTTTCGACAAATTCAATCGGAGCTCGCACATGATTTCATTCGTGTGTATTTAGAGTGTACAAAGATTTGAAGAAATACTAGCCAGACTTTCAATATGATACATTTTGTTGGATAGCGTAGAGATATATACTGGATAGCGTAGAGATATAGCAAGTCGTTATGCGCCAATACCGAACCAATGAGCACGGTCGGTGTCCCAGGTGGCCAGCATGATGCGGCTGGCCACTGATTCGCGTGAGCGTTCCCAGATTTCCGCTGCCTCATCGCTTGAGGCGGTATTAATTTGACTTCGAGTTAGTTAAAAAAAATTGGACAACTTACAGGTTATCAAACATTTTCGGGTGGAACTCCACGGAGTAAAAGATCTCGCGGGTGTTTTGGAGGGCCTGGAAATCCACCGTCGCGAACTCTAGGCACTGTGGCAGATAGGTGACAAGCTCCGAGAGCGTATCCGCAGAGAAGATGTGGTATTGGAAGCTGGCGGGGTCCACATCAATACCCTTGGGCCTCCGTCTAACAAGAGTGGTACTAGATGGCTCTGAGTGCGCGAATGCGTTGATATTTTTAATAACATACCGGTTTTGGCACATGTGCCCACGTTGATCGAGGTACCATTTGATTTTCCTGCTTTGCGCCGACTGGGAGGGAGAGGACGCCATTGAGGAGATGGAGACTATGGAGAAGATGCAGGCGGCTGTGACGTAGTCACGTGCCATCTCCACTACCTCTGTCTCTCTCTACACGTCAACGCCGCCGCCGTTTACCTCAAGCCATCAGCCAATGGCAGGCCGTATAAACCTCGTCGTCTGCTTTATTTTCTGTCCTAGAAGAACCTCATATGCAACTGGCTCGTTTGAGGTGAGGGACCGGTTTCTGGATGATGCCCCCTGCTGAAAGAATTTTTTCTAGAATTTTTCCGGGCCTTTGAAATGTCGTGCACGAAAACGACCGAAAGGTCGCCAAGATCCCATTAGAACCTTGCCTTTCGCTACCACCACATCCATGGGACGGCGTGCTATCTATCTTACCGCTGCCGCAAAGGCTTCAGCAAGTCGACAATATGACCTCAAGTACTCTCAGAGCCCTCGGTGCGAATCTTTTAACCCCTGGGGCGCTATTTCTTGAATAATAACAAGTCTCTGATTTAGAGGTAAAGACGTTCGTTCGACTTCGAGGCAACTGCAACAGCGCCGCAAAGTTGCCCAGCAGCCTCCTACACAGTCCTTGACCTCCATTCCGTACCTCCCGCCACTCAGCCCAGCGCTACTGGCGTGGTGCGACTTCCCACTACCTGAGGGTGACCCTCTCTATGAAGCTGCGCTTTCCGCTGCCGCCTGGATCAATGTTTCCGACATTGCGCGATGGAAAGCACTGCCTCCGTTCGAGGAAGACGATGACAGAACCGACCCGTACTCCGATGGTTACCTCCGCTTCACCCACAACCTCTCGAAAGTGGTACACGGTGATCGCATGCGCATGCAGAACGAGCGTGATGTCCAACGACGCTCAGACTTCGTTGGGGCAGGCTGGAAGGTGGCCATGGGAAGTTTGAGGGAAGAAGTTATCGAGTTGTTGAAAGACTGGGAGCGGGTGCGCAATCTTACCATATACCATCCTTTCCATCAGTCCCGGGAGCATACAATGCTGCAGGTCTACATTCAGTGGCAAGCCCGTACCATCCACCACCTCTACTATCTCAAATTCATGCCGTAGTCACTTGAACATCTCGTACCATTTCTCACATTTCTTGTATAAACACCTCGTGTGCAATTTATTACAACAGCTGTTTGTATCCCTTCAAGGTTCGTGTGAGACTTGAAACACAGGTTGAAATGCAGCTGTTGCCTCCGTCACCTCCACTTTGATATGAAGAAAGAATATATTTGAATCATTTACTGGTCGGGGACCAGTAAGGGGAAGGGTAAGTATATCATCTGCAAAAACACGCTGCACTCGTCTATGTCTGCCTCGGAAACACAGGTTTAAAGGCTCGCGTGAGAAGGTGTTGCCTCTGTCACCTCTGTCACCTCCATCACAATATCGAGAAAGAATATATTATGATTCATCCAGTGTTCGGGGACCAGTAAACGGAAGAGTAAGTATATGATCTGCAAAAACGCGCCGCACGTGTCCCATTTCTGCCTCGGAAAGCGAGGTGTCTGCATAACCCCGCAACATAGCGCCCATCACACTCAACACCCAAAGTCCACAGTCATGCCCATTGGATTGGCGCGGCTCATTCTGGTGAATTGGTGAGCTCTAACTAAATGTGAGGTGCAGCAGGACAACATACCACTGTAAAGAGCGGGCGTATGATCCAAGGCTCACCGGGATCTTGGGTAGTTACATGGAGGACATGGTGGTGGCGGTTAGCTAAAACAACCATCCGTGTTATCAAGACCAAGACATCCTGGCTAGAATTAGTGATTTTGGAAGGTTAGTAAACGGGAACACACCTGAATATCCTGACGCCAACCTCGCCTCTGTGCTAAACTATCAAAAAGAAAGAGACGTTGGTCTCGTACGGAAACAGCTACAAACACCCAGTGTTCTTCCGCTGCTCGATGGATAGGAATCAGCCACAAGGGCTTGTCCCAGTACTTGGTGTGACTCAGGTTACGCCAAAGTGTCACGTCGGAGGCCTTGTATCGCACCCGGTGGAGGTCGTAGGTTGTCAAAACAGCGCATTCATTGGCTCGGGCCGCTTGTGGAACTGTGGGGTGACCGAAAACACTTTGGAATGATGCTGCAAGACCATTGATAGCGAAGCCGTTGAGGCGTCCATTTTGGCAGGTGATACGGTCAACATCACTGGCCTCCACTGTGTGATTGCGTCGACCATCAAGACCGACAATGACACGGGGGTCACGCGTCTGCATAACGCGCAGGGAGAGGTTCCGTTGCTGAAGATCGTGAATGAGGGAACGGTCCAATGAGAGGCCCCTCTGTTTGGAAGAAAATCAGTAGAATAAAAAACGGAGGTGGAGGTGGACATACTGGAGTGGTCCAGTCAATTTCGAACTGGACAGACTCAGGCGTGATGTTGGAAGAATCCTCCGGCTCCTTGTCGTTGGCAAACACCTCATGGACATCAAGTACTTGATCTGAATCCGAAATGGTGCCGGGATCGAGTTCCTCCACAGCCACCATGTCGCTCTGGCAGCCCAGACGATTGATGGATTCCGGTTCCTCAAAGAAATCCTCATCCTCCATTTCAATGGTTATCCTTCGGCGTGGGATGGGAGCGGCATAGTTTATCTGTGTTCTGCCGGTGGAGCCAGAAATGGAGGTGGTGGAGGTGGAGGTAGAGGTAGAGGTAGAGGTAGAGGTAGAGGTGGTGGAGGTCGCTGTCGGCAATGCTGCGGGTGGTTCCACAAGTCGGAGCGCTGGTGCCCATGACCGATCGAGATCATCGATGAGGTCCTGGCGTTCTTGAAGACCCAAAATGAGGCACGGGTCTGCGAATAACAACTTAGTGACTGTGCCAATAAAGAAAACAGTAAAACATACCGTTACTCATTTCTATTGCTTTGGCAACAATGGCACGCTCTTCCGATAGCCAACGACGCATGCTACCCCGCTCCAGATTGAGGCGCAATACCTCCTCAGCGCATCTGTCCGCAGAATGGAGGCTGCGGATGCCATCACGAACATCACGATCCTCAAGCCAACGCGGAATGGACCCCGTCGTGGAGGGAGTGACCCATACGTCTTCTGGCAGCGCGGGGTCGTTCTTCAAGCCGTTAAGCTCGGTGGGAAGAGGGAGAGGAATAGGTATTAGACATCCCAAAGGGCGGAGTGTCTCGAGGTTTGCACAGAGGGAATTGAATTTGGTGATGGCCTTTTGGAGTGCAGGCCTACGTTTAAACATGGCCTTTCGAGTGCTCTGATTGAGTTTAGTGCCTGAAGAATCGAATTAGCAAAAGACACAAAGAAACCTCCAACGCAACACATACCTTGTGGCTCCCTCTTGCCTGCAACCGCCTGATCAAGCGCCTCCAATTCTTGAAATGCCTCCGCGGCCTTCTCCTGTATGTCAACCTTCAGCTCCCGTAATGCTACAAGGGTATGTGCAAAGGGCGATGGGAGCCCTTCAAGCTCAGGGTATGTTTCGACAAGGTTGAGAGAGGTGTACAGCGCTTCGGCCTGGGTGCTTAGCATGGAGTGTGTGTCATGAAGACCGCGAAGGAGGCGCAGTGAATCGGGTGTTGCACCTGCGCTGACGATGGACTCCTTGGCCTCGGTTATGGCTTTCTCGACGCTTTCAATTTGGCTTTGTAGTTTGAGGACCTTGTTCAGCTCAGCACGCACCCGTACTGAAACATCTGTGAGGAATTAGGAGTTGGTGACGGAGGTGACGGAGGTAACGGAGGACTTACGTGATCGAGTTGAGGATTGCGCGGCCTTCTGTTCCTCCCACTGCTGACGAAGCTCGGGGACGGGAACACGACACTGACGCAGGACTTTGAGCGCAGCGGTGTGTTTACGTTCCACATTCTTAGTCTGCTGTCTGATTATCCAAGTACCCAGAATATCACGTCCTTCGTCGTTGACAAAGGACGTATACTGATTGATCATCCAAATCCGACGTGAGTTCTAAAGGTAGTTAGATAAGGAAGACAATTAATGAGTTCAGAATTACCCATTGACCCCGAGTGATAGGGATGAGCCTTCGGATGCGCGACCAAAAGTGCTCAATGCCCTCAAGATCGGCGAGGCCAGCACCCAGGCGGAACCGCGGACTGTAAAAAAGCTGGCAGAGCCAGCGGTGGCCGTATGCATGCATCGCGTTGATGATGAACGAGACTCGTTCTCGAAAACCCTCAGAGAGGAGGGGGAACTGGAGGTGAGGTGTCAGAGGTGTCAGAGGTGTCAGAGGCTTTACAATGAGGTGGACGTACAAGGTTGATGCTCCGGGCAAGCACACATGCAATGTCGTAGGCTTGCAAGACCGTCGCTGCCTCTGGGAGATGCTCTTTCAGCTCTTCTAGGAGCGCAATGAGATAGTGCTGCTGCTCGCCTGGTGTGTTGATGTTTGCAAGAAACAGCACCTGTGAATGTCGGCAGGTCATGGCAAAGATGCCACTTGCATCGTAGCGTTTGGGATCTGCTGTCTTCTTGTTCTCATTCGCTGCAGTCCAGGTGTCCCCACAGTCGTGGCCGAGCCCCTCTTTCTCGGGCTTACGTCGTTTAGGGCGCGACTTTCTGGCTTTTGCGACCCGCTCTTGAACCTGTGCCACCTTCTCCACAGAGATGAAGTAGGAGGGGTCGTATCCGATGGGGCCATCCCCTGCAGAGCGGAGGTGGCGATAACTGAAGCAGCCATCAGCCCCGAGAATGACATCCCCTCCGGTCTCTAAATCCCTTCCCCATTCCTCTAACCCAAAGCAAGCAGGGCATCGCTCGCGTAGGAGGCGCGACGCGCGACCAGGTATGAGACGTCGTGTCATAGGAGGAGGGGTAGGAGGAGGTGTCGGAGGAGGAGAGGTGAGAGGTGCAGTCGGAGTGGCGATTGAAGGAGAAGCCAGAGTGGGAGTGGGTGCAGCAGTTGGAGGAGAAGCTGGGGGGGGAGCGGGTCTATCGGCATCGCCAGCCACTGGCACATCCACCACCGGTACCTCCACCTCTACCACCGGTACCTCCACCTCCGCCACCGGTACTTCCTCTACCACCGGTACCTCCTCTACCACCAGTATCTCCACCTCCGCCACCGGTACCTCCACCTCCATCGCTTCCTGTCCCCCCGATGCTGGAGTCGTTGGAGCTGTTGGAAAGAGGGCTTGATCTGCAGCTAAAAGGGCAGCTTCAAGCTTGACTCTAGCCCGCTCGCGAAGGTTGCTGTACCAGAGCACAGCATGGCTGAGACCTTCCCGAAAAGGATTGGTCGCGCGAAGACCAGGGTTCTGAACTGGGCTCAGCGAATATTAACAGGGACATAATAAGGACCCACCCTGGATGAAAGAACCTTGAAACCCCGCCGGTCGTAGATCGTGTGAAGGGCAGCCGCAAGCGCAGTGATGGCATCACAAGAGCGCTCAAAGAGGGCCCTGTAGATTTCAAGGAGGTCGATGGAGACACCGGTCCGCGGTCGGGTGGGGGAGGCTGGAAAGATCCCATGGCGTACGAGGAGGACCCCAACTGGCATACATTGGCAAGTTGTAACCCGAATTTGCTGCGTGTCTATGATGGAGTTAGTATGAAGAAATGCAAACCAGCTGTGTTTGAACGAATGTGAGATATAGAGACACTGTACAGTGGAATGGATGAGGGCTTCGCAGGACGCGGTGCAATCATGAGCAATAGAAAGAGGTGCAAATGTAGGCGGCTGGCCGTGGCTGTCGTGTTGATACTGGGCATATGGCTCATCCAGCTTGGGAAGGAGGACAGTCCATGATGCGCACTGCTGTCTGACATTCTTCTCTGCTCGTTCCTGGCGCGTAGGAAGGGGCCCAGTAGGAGCGGCAGGTGGAAGAGGTGGCAGAGGCACAAAATCTGCCGGTTCCTGCAAGGGCTCGTTGACCCAGTCATCCATGGACGCGTCTTCATCGGGTACTACAGGCATTTCATGTTTGAGAGGTGGTTGAGGAGCTTCGCTGGGGCCAGCATCGCCGCGCAGCGCATCGAGTTCTGCCCGAAGTCGGGCGAGGTGTGCTTCGTGTCCTAGCCCATAGACCTTCTTCTTCTTCCTAGTGTTACGCGCCTTGAGAGGACTTAGGTGTTGGGCCCCAGGGCCGACGCGACTGGACGCGTGGTTGTGATTTGTAGGCTTTTTTTTGGTGGTAGGTGCCATTCAGAAAGAGCAGAGGCGGGCCACGTGCCCATCAGGACCCGAGCGATTTCACACATATGTAAGAGAAGCGCGTCCTCCACCTCTATTTGACCCCTCTTAGGTACGTTGTCCTACCACTAACTAACCACCCTAACAGGCCTTGTACATAACGAAAACGTAGCTGGCTTAGGTGGGAGAATGACTCTGCTATCCATCCTCTACGAATCGACACGTAGTTCTACGGTCTTTGGGGTACACGAAATACTCATTTCCGCACACTCTGACGGCAGTTTTCCCTCCCTCGAGCTCGTTCGGAAGACGGTCACCTGATTGACAAAAATACGCGACGAGTAGCGATAAGTACGTGGGTCAGAAGTCTCCTATGCGGAGCCTCTGTTGTCCTCATTTTCTTGCAATCTCGAGACAGCAACGAACCCAGTGTCATTCCAAAAAATGCGGTTGTGTATTCGTGGAGTGCTGAAGATCGTGGTAAGAGACAAAGATAGCGTAACGTGCGATGCGAGCAGGGGTTTACAACCAGGAGCCAAATAATATATGTATATATCTATCTCATACCGTCAACCACTTTGCTGTCTGTCTATCAACAATCAAATTAGGATCATTCACGAGGCTTGGCAATTAACACACTTCAGTAGTGGTGTACAGCACGATGACGCCGGGGTTGGGAAATACGTGATTTGGGCGTAGACTCCTGTTTTGCGAGGATTCACCAGCGATGGCGTCAAGCGAATACATTCCCTGCGAGTTCTTGCCTTTGCTACGAAGATGCTGCCTGGTGTTCAAAGTCGCCAGCATTGAGTTCATGTACACTATGCAAGGGCTTCAAAGCATGCCGTGATGGAATACGCCAAGACTCACGCTTTCCGCTGGGGATCAAGCCAAGGAAGAAGTATAATGTGCCGGGTTTAGCAAGAAACTACAGAAATGCAGGTCAACTTCGGTTCAAATACCAGGGATTGGAAATGACAGACCAAGATCATGTTGAGCGCCGCACAGAGTGCGGTCAAAGCCCCACGGTTCACAGCGTTGATCATGAGTGTTGTGATGATCGAGTTTGACCTTTGGATAAACACTTAGTTCAACGTTTAATGTTGAAACGGGAGTCGTGAAAAAATTGTTCACGATTTAAGGCTGCTTCGCTTCCCTCTCAAGGTGTATATGAGAGCCGTGGTAATCACAATGTCGCAGGCCAGGGTGGACGCAGATTGTGTTGTGATAACTGGCTATGTGGCCGTAAAACAGATCCGATGCAATACACGAATAGTGCACTTGCCTTGGTTTCATCCAGAAGAGAGAAACAGCCGATTTGGACTCTGAAACCATGCTAAATCAGCTTTGACGACTGCAAAGATGTTTTGTTGACTTACGTCCGTACAGTTAGCGCTGTGAAACCGGGTTAGGAAGTAATTGTACTTGCGAAGCACGGGAGCATACCTATGGCTGTACCTAATTATCGCGGTGGACTGTTAAATGGTGGTCGTCTGATGCAGACAGGGCATACCAAGCGAAGTAAGACCAAGGAGGATCTGGGACATGTCAAGATATAAACACCAGGTGGCCAAGCACACAAACGATGACCGCGGATATAAATTTGTTCTTGGGGTTTACTACGTATAATTATAAATCCCTAACAAAAGACGAACGCACGGGACTCACAGATGTAGACGCAGTAGCCAAAATACCTAAAATCAAACAGTGAGAGACCACGCGCAAGACAAAGTCCGCCGTAGGCCCTTACATTTGCACCAGGAATGTGGACAGGTACTGTGGATGCATGAGATTCGTCAAGTGCAATAGGGGGTCTCGCTTACTCCAAAAAGTAACGTGGCCTTGAAAATATTGTCAAGCTCAGCTGATGAAATAGCATACGGCGCAAGTCATACCGCGCCTTGCCTACAAGCTCCAGTTCAAAAACTAAAATAAACGGCATAATCGCGAGCTCACCAAAATATTGTGTCGAGTGCCATGGGATTTCCAAAGTCGTCAATAAGATTCAAGTACAAGCCATCGAAGTACAAAACGATTTGCATGGTTTCGAAAATTCTGAGAGTATCTGTGAGTAGAGGCGTGCCAAGGATCGGGCCTCCGCGCACAAAAGGCACACAACCTGCACACAGGGAAGATAAGATGCTGGTCGGCATCCTGAAAAATATGCATACCGTCGTCTTGACGCCCCACTTGTCCTCGGAATACCAGTGAAAGTATAAGTACGCTTGTATCAGACCTATCCCGTAAAGGCTGGAATCAGGGTGGTCGGACGGTCAGTTGTATCGTAATATGGTCGTTCAAAAGCAAACTTGCATCGTCGCGAGGAAGAGAGTGATAAACGCGACACCATACGTTGGATCGAGGGGGCTAACCATCTATGAAAGACAAGTGAATTGGGAGGAAGGGGGATGGAGGGAAACCTCTGAAGATAGTCAAGCAGATAGAGGATCGGGGTCGCAGTTGACATGTCATGCAGCCATGTATTTATGCTAGAAGAAATGAGCAAATCGGCGTGACCGACCAAATCATGAACAGATAGATCCAACTCGTCGATACAGAAATGCCATACACAAATAGCGCAGAGTTGGCAGTGGTATTAGGGGAAGTCAGAGTACGGAATTCCGAGTCGATTCTGTTGTCGATTCTGATTTCGATTCTGGTCCACTTCAGAGTCCGGCATCGAGCCGCAGTCGGTTTTTGTTGGGACCGAGAATCGAAATCATCGATTATGGAGTCGATTCTGATGTTGTTTTTCCTCCGGAGGAGGAACAACGATTCTGTTTCGATTCTCGGTCGATTCTGATATCAGAATCGGTTCAGAATCAATTTCAGAATCGCCTCAGAATCGACAACTCTGACTTCCCCTATTGGTGTACCACTCGTGCTTTAAAGGTTCATCAAACCTCTGTTCATCTCGCAACTTGTGCTTCTTGGTTTCAGGGAACACGAATCTGTTGGGAGCAAGAAGTAACCAAGTTAGTTCAGAAAAAGATGAACCAAGATATGAAAGAAAAGTGAATTGGGAGGAAGGGGGATGGAGGAAAAGCTCTGACGATAGTCAAGCAGATACTAAGAGGATTGGGGTCGAATTTGACATTATGCTAGAAGGAATGAGTAAATCGGCGTGAGTCTGACCGACCAAATCATGGACAGATAGATATAACTCGTCAATACAGAAATACCATGCACACAAATAGCGCAGAGTTCACAGTGCTATTAGTGTGCCGCAGCGCTGCCGCTCGTGCTTTGAAGGTTCATCAAACCTCTGTTCATCCCGCAACTTGTGCTTCTTGGTATCCAACTGACTGCAAAGCCCTAGAGCACTTTCAGAAAAATCTCACAAGCTCCACCTGCAGCGGACAGCCGTAGAGAACCGCAAAAGGTAATTGATTGACAGGTGGAGGTGGCGCTCTAGGGTTTTGTGGCTGGAATGATTATCCGTTCCACATCCTCTGTTTGCCAACTTCGAAGTGTCTATGTTATTTCCAAATCTCCGGCGCGGTCGCGTTATGAGATTTAAAATATACAGCTGATTTGGAAAGTATAGAGGGGTTTCGTAAAAAACTGATGCTCGATTTGGGCTTACAGTTGTTTGTCACTGCATCCATGCTCCACCTTTCGTCATCAATACTCTGGCCTTCGCCTTCAATTCCTTCGCTCTCAACGACACCTATCAACGGCCATGGCCCGTGCCAACAAGAAGAAAAATGTTTCGAAAGAGACCAAGCAACATGGTATCCACCGGTGCCTCAACCGCCGCCGCAAACAGAAAGATGTTGCTGCCGACCTTCGCATTGGGCTTAGTATGGTGGAAAGGATTATGAACCAATACCGAGATAGTGCGAAGACGGGTTGTTGGTTGGTTCCACGCTTGGATGTTTTGTTGGTGAAGAGACGCAAGGTAATAGAATGGAGTATATAAATAATTTGTAGCTCCATAATACAGACGATGACCGACGATGGTGAGAGGCAATCGTGGGTGGCGTTGATGCAGTGACAAACAGCTGTAAGCACAAATCGAGCATCATTTTTTTACGAAACCCCTCTATACTTTCCAAATCAGCTGTACTCACCCATCAGTCCTCGTGCACATTCTTCCGACCACGAACCGACACCGCCCATCAATCGTCCCGACCACATGCCCAGAGATTTTGTCCGCTGGACGCCGCGTCCTCCACGCCCCGACGGTCCAGGGGCGGTCCGGCGAATGGGTCATAGGATCCACAGCGAACCAGCCATAAATACACCTCCCGCTTTTCTTGGCAAGCGCGCCCGCCATGAAATACTTATTCCTTGCGCTCGTATTTGCTGCTCGCGTTAGAGGCCGCATAGTTGCCTCTGAAAATGCCACGACCATCGCTATTAACAATGACCGGCTGTCATTCACGTATGTCTCTGGCTGCATCCTCCCAGTTTGACAATTCATCGCGTCGGTAGCATCGACAAAACGAGTGGGATTCTGGGCCACATACATCTCGATGGCCAGGATCTTCAAGGGCCGCAATCCAATACATCTGGACGCGGTTATTACGAATGCCATTGTGTGCCAATGGGTAGAACTAGTCTCTCTCTCTCTAGTGTCTCCTTGCTAACAGACGGACAGGATACGAAGTCCCGGCTTCAGACATTTTCCACATAGCTACCGATGGAAATGCAACTTTCACCCTCATAAAAGGAGTCGATATTACGCTCACTCCTTATGCGGGCGTCTTCATGCAGCAGGTCCTTCCCATCGGACACACATTCCAGCAGTGGTATTTCATTCGCGATACCCCAACCGCGACTGGGCTCCACAACTTCGCGCGCATGCTCTATAGCAACTCAACAGTCGGTCCGCCATTCGAGGACGGCGGGATTCCCGTGCGCGAGATTCGAGAAGTGTATCAGTTCAATACGACCCTCTGGCAGACTGCCAGCTCAAACCCGACGTTGAATGTTAGCATTCCGGACCAAGACGCCATCACTCCTGCTGTCCAAGCGCAGGATGCTACGTGGAATTTGGCAACCAACACTCCGGACGAGCCGTTTGTGCAACAAACGTCGAATTGGTGGACCAAGTACTTCTTGGCGGACGCGTATCGCAAAAGGAAGGCGCACGGTTTATACGGGAAGACGGAGACGGGGATGGCGTATGGAGCATGGATGGTCTCTGGTCTGACATTCTCTGCTTCCAACAATATTCGTACTTATTCCCCATCAGTAACTCAAGACACGCTTTTTGGTGGGCCGACGCACTACGACCTTATTCTCGATGGGATGATTGGTGTGCCGGAGGGCAGCGCCAATCTCGTCCGTATTCCGCATATCTACTACTATGTGTGTCTCTTCCTTGGGTCATTGATGGCCCGTTTGACGAGCTCTC
Organism: Mycena albidolilacea; assembly: GCA_029282495.1. Classification (NCBI taxonomy): domain Eukaryota; kingdom Fungi; phylum Basidiomycota; class Agaricomycetes; order Agaricales; family Mycenaceae; genus Mycena; species Mycena albidolilacea. Next base: position 1,068,489 of record JARIHO010000031.1, on the reverse strand, counting down.
ATAGTTCGCCTCGAGCCACCAAGGTGCGGCAACATCCAACCTCACAAACGAAGGCTACGATCGCACATGGGGGCCGCAGTATCTGTACTTCAACAAAGGACAGGACGCGAGCCTTCCGACTCTTCGCGCCGACGCCGAGGGGGAAGCCGACTTCACCAAGTACGCCGGATTCTATCAGTCCATCGCGCATTTGGTCCCCGGGTTCACTCCTCCGCTGGCGCGCGGCACCGTATCCCTCTCCCATATCAGCCTTCCCGAAGCGGCAGAGGACGTGGTCGCGGTCCTCAGTGCCGAGGGGCTCGATTTCCCGCGGAACGTGCTCGACGTCAAGGCGAAGCAGTATTGGGGCGATGTGAGTGCTGCGGGGACGCTGCAGATTCTGGATGTGGCGGCGGGGACGTATCGGCTGACTGTTTATGCCAATGGTGCGTGGACACGCATGGTGCATTTTTGCGCGCTAAATCTCTTGCCAGGTGTCTTCGGGTCCTTCGTAAAGGAGGGAGTTGTGGTTCGAGCCGGGCAGACAACGGTATTGGAGGGCTTAACGTGGAAAGAGGAGAGTGCTGGTAAACTGCTTCGTTTCGCGTACAGAACACCCGCTGATATTCCGGTATCTGTAGGGACAGAGATATGGCGCATCGGGACGCCGGACAAGTCAGCCGGCGAGTTCAAGCATGGGTTTGAGCTCGATCAGAACAAGACTTATCACCCTCCGCAATACCGCAGCTACTGGGGCGCCTACTCGTTCGTCGACGATTTCCCGAATGGTGTCAATTTTGTTGTAGGCCAGAGCGACGTCGGAACAGATTGGGTATGTTCCTGCGCCTCTACTAGACCACAATGACTGACGCTGGCGCTAGAATTACGCACAAATCGCGACGAACGGAGCGAAAGTGAACTTCACCATCCTATTCGATCTACCAGCAACGCCGCCAGCGAATTCGACGGCGATGTTCACGATCCAGCTTGCCGGGGCGAGCGGCGCAACGGGCAACGAGGACTTCTCCTCCGCTACGTTCGCGAGCTTCCCCCTCGCGGCGTCAGTGAACAATCTCACGGATGCGCTGGAGTGGATCATTCCGAGCAACGTGAGCTCGAGCTGCCTCGAGCGCTCAGGCATCAGCTGTTTCACGGTCACAAACAAGTGGACGTTCCCCGGGAGCTGGTTGGTCAATGGCACAAATCAGGTGGTACTCGGGCTGCATCCTGGATCGTCGACCCGTGTAATGTATGATGCGCTACGATTGGAATTGGATTGAATTTCTGGCGCTGTTGTTACTGTGCGGCTAGACGTGAAAAGAAGGGGCGCGGATGCCTCCAACCCCAAAAATAAAGGACGGTACTAGGAGTTGTTGTAGCACATTGAATGCATTCGATAAATACTGTATCTCCTTTGAACACGTACGCGCAAGCATCGTCCGGCCCCGAGCGGGATGTCTTGAGTCTTGGCTGAGTCGAAGACGGCCACTCAGCAATTGATCGGCATTTCCAAATATAGACGTCGATATGCGCTGAATAAGCGGCTTGCTCACAAACCACTTTGTTGCTTGGCGAACAAATACACCGACCGATGATTCATCCTTACTTGAGTCCCATAATGGCTCGCAAAGCTGCAATCGAGAAGGATTCATATAAAGGACAGACCGGGAATTGGAATTCTTCACTCCTCTCCAACTCTCCTCCACAATCAGTAAAACCATGGTCCAAGATCTCATCCGCGACTCGACCATCGGTCAGATTGTGAACTACGTCTCTCGGGGCCGACTTTTTCCCTACCCCGAGCAACGGCCGGGCTATGTGGTTCCCAAGCACTTCTTGCTTCCATCTTCTGAGAGAAAGCAGTCGGACAGTGGATTAGCTTCCGACGCTGCGACATTATGCGGGGACTCTGGCGATAAAACCAAGACGACTACCTCTCCACCTGATACCGAAATAAAGCGGGAGTCCACTATAACGACGCTTGCTGCCGACATCGAGTCGCAGAAACGGGTGGACGATGATACCACTGTTCCCGATCCGTACCTCGTTGATTGGGATGGCGATTTGGACCCTGAAAATCCGAGGTATGTTTTATTACTGCTTTAAATGGCATTGGAAGGTCATGGTCTACAGAAATTGGTCGTTCCGGAAACGCGCTTTCGTGGCGTTCGAGATCTCCTTCCTCACGTTCAGCATCTATATCGGGTCGGCGATATATACATCCTCCATCCCGGGATTAATGGCTGAGTTTAACGTCTCATTGGTAGCGGCCACTCTGGGCTTGACGCTTTATGTTCTGGGTGAGTAGTTTAATTTTCATTGCACCCAATCCGGTGCTCATCGATGCAACAGCCTACGGCATTGGCCCTATGTTCTTGTCGCCGCTGCAGGAGCTCCCTATCCTAGGCCGCAATCCGGTCTACATGGCGACCCTCTTCCTCTTCGTCATTTTCCAGATCCCGATCGTTACTGCGAAGAATATGAGCACGGTCCTCGCCATGCGATTCATGACCGGCTTCTTCGGTAGCCCCGCCCTGGCAACTGGGGGAGCCTCCATGGCCGACATCTTCCCACAAAGCCAATTTGCCTATGTGCTCGGAATCTGGGCACTCGGTGCTGTAGCGGGACCAATCACAGGTCCGGTTATTGGTGGATTTGCAGCGCAGGCAAAGGGCTGGCGGTGGCCCATGATGGAGCTCCTCTGGATCACGTCGTTCGCTGTGGTGTTCCTGTCGCTTCTCCTGCCCGAAACGTACGGGCCCACGATCCTTCTTCGGCGTGCTGAGCGCTTGAGGAAACTCACCGGCAACCCTGAGCTCCGAACGGCGGCAGAGCGCGAGGAAGAATCGAAGAGCGCCGGGAGTGTCGTGTACGAGTCGCTTGTGCGGCCGTTCGTCCTCGCGAAGGAGCCCGCTCTTGCCTTTGCCAACATTTATCTGGGCTTTGTCTGTGCGTCATTTTCATATCCCGCTTCATAGAGTATACTGATCGCGTACTGTAGACGCCATCTTCTACCTCTGGTTCGAAGCCTTCCCTCTGGTCTTCAACGGCATCTACCACTTCAACGAGGGTGTCGGTGGCCTGCCTTTCCTCGCGTTCATCGTGTCTGGTGGTCTTACTGTAAGCCTTATATGTTCGCCTTCATTCGCCGCCCACTGACATCCCATCCACAGTACACCGTCTACTGCATCTACCAGAAGTACCACATCGCCCCGCGCTACGCCCGCGCCGCCGCCGCCAACACCGAAGTTGCGCCCGAGATCCGCCTCGAAATCGGGCTCATGGCGAGCATCTTCATCCCTACCAGTGTTCTCATCTTTGGCTTCGCGTCAAAGTCGAGCGTGCACTGGATTGTCCCCGTCATCGGCGCGGCGCTCTACCTCCCCGGGATCTTCCTCAACTTCCAGAGCATCCTGATGTACGTCACGTCGGCGTACCCCGCGTACGCGGCGTCGGTGCTCGCGGGGAACGACTTCTTCCGCTCGGCGATTGCGAGTGTGTTCCCGCTATTTGGGAGGACGTTCTTTGTGAATCTGGGCCTTGGCCCGGGCTCGGCGCTCCTCGCTGGGATTTCGTTCCTGCTCATGCCTGTGTTCTGGGTATGTCTAACTGACACCTTTTCATCTGCGTTGTTGCTAATCAAGCCTATAGCTCCTGCTCAAATACGGACACGTCCTGCGCCAGCGGTCAAAATACGCACACAGCCCATAGTGGTGGCCTTCTCGGAAACTCGTTATCGGCCCTAGACTCGGTATTGAAATCCGACACATACTTCGCCATGGGTCGTCCTTGGTCGACCATGTTCATCGGGATTGCAAGTGTTGCTTCCCTTCGAGTTACAATAGAATAAATCCAAGCTGTATTTTTATCGGGATTCGTGTTCGTGTATTAGCTGCATTACTCATATCAATAATATACAACCCTAATGAGAAACTTATACAACGGCTGCATGAGATTACGCCTTCCTTCGCTCAAAAAGGCAATTTGTGGCTGTGTGCCAACCATGACAGTTTCCTTACGAAATCGTGTCCCGAACGTGGAGGGCGTTCATCATAGGCAATGCCTACATTCAGTTCGACATAAAACTAGCAAGCAACAGAACTTTTTGACAGGATTAGTGATATGTACAAGTCTCTGCTTCAAGTCACTTGAAGTTCGAGGCATGACTGGTCAGAAAAATCTAAATAGCCAACATCTGCTGCTGCATCCGTAAAATGAGACCAAATTCCAGGGAAATTGGCTCAAAGTCAAGGCAATTCTTACTCTTAATACCAGCGGCGTCCGAACCCTATCAAACTGATGTTGTACTATGCGTGGCTCATTTTCCAACCGTGGGATAATCCGGCCGTGAGCGACGCAGGTCGTTCTTTTCACGCTCAATATCCATTTATAAAGTACCTGAAGCTCTCTACAAATTTGTCCTCGTTTTACTGCAAACCACTCGCCTTGAGCCAACTATTCCATAAGATTCACATGTCCCAGCACAAAATCCGACTTTTTCAAGGGAAGCTGGATCACACTATACAGTTCAGTGCCTTCCTTCACCACATCCCAGTGCGCCTTTCGGCAGAGCGCGCGTCAGTAGGTAGGCAGTCTCAGATCACGATAAATTATTAATAATGCAGACCTGTACGGTGTCCCACCCAACAAAGACGAGGATGTGGTTCCCGCTGACTTTGCTGGGGGCCCATAAGCACGGCGGGTGGGCGCCACTGGCGGCGTTCAACCCGTGCGCGAGATCGTCGAAGAACGGGGATATCTCCGCGGGTGCGACTCCAGTCTTTAGTGTGAAGAGAACAAACTCGGTCGTGGGCGCGGAGAGGGCGGTGGTTGGATTCACCGCGTCGGCGTGGACATGGTGGACTTCGAACTCGCCCGTGGCTGCTGGCCTGAGTGCCGCTTGGAAATCGGAGTACACGCCACCTTGAGCGAACGAGGCATACTTAATCTTCCTCCATGGACCAGTGTGATTAAACGATGCTGGAACTACCGGTGATGAAATAGCCTGTCTTGCCATCGTCGATTTGCAGCCCACGGAATGCGCTGTGCGACACATATATAATGGGTGTGCGCCAATGGGTAAACTCCAACGCATACCTGACAAATCCGGGTGTGCTCCGAACGATCCCCAAGGGTACGCTGAATATATTGGCGTCAGAGGCGAAACTGGTTGACGCCGTGAACGCGATCCGTCGGATAGTGAACATATTCTCTCGATGCGGCCCTGCGACGTCTACAAGTGGGACTCGAGCGATTATAAGGCGACACAATAATTCTCACGTTACGCGGAACTCTGCTCTCGTGTGTGGTTGCCTTTTAAAAATAAATTTCCCATGGTTGGGAGACGACGCACACGGCGGAATGAGGTTATTCCTCGTGTCTCATTGCTTACTGTTATTTTCTGGCAGGGAACGGGAATCTGCGCCCCGCGTGATACACCGGCGTTCGAACCAAACATTTTGAGAATGTTTCGGATCAAATCTTTGTTCAATGTTGCCTCGGACATTGAGACAACATTTCGAATGTAATCCCAGAAGAGTTTTCCAAGAACAACATGCTCCACATATATGCAAAGGATATTGTTGACTTGTTCCCTCAAAGATATTCACGGTAATTGGATCACTCTTGGAACGGCATTCATACAAGATAATTCATTGGTTTCAAAAATAGCATTGAGCTATACTAATGTATGTAAATGAAGTACGGTATAGTATGTCCACAGGGGGACAGCGGAGCGTAGGCATTTGTATTTAATAGAATATTTACTTCGCATCCTGGCGCGATGGGGGATTATTGTTATCGATGGGGTGGTGGTGTTACGTGGCCGCGGTGGATGCGGAGCCTGAAGCCGCCGCCGATAGCGAGGCTTGAGGACGACGGGGGCGAGAGCCGGAGGCGCGAGCAAGCCCCGGGATATCGACGGAGCCATATGTCTTGAAGTCGGGGTCTAGGACGTGCCTCTTGATGAATCTAGTACGTCGATGGTCAATGGACAATTTGTGCCGTGGCCGACATCCTTACCTGGATAAGTCAGCCGCGACAGGATGCTTGTTCCGGAGGTTGGCGAGTTCGGTATCCACGGTGGTCCAGTACGCGTTTCCGGGAGCCTCGGTGATGACTTGACGCTAATAAATAATTCAAGATGCATTGGCACCATATGAATAGGGACGTACCAAAAGGGCGACACGCCCGCACAAGGCCACATCAATCTTGAGGGTTAAGAGTTTTTGCTGCGAGATGAGGGCCTCCGTAAGCTCAACGATGTTCAAGGCATCAGAGCGCAGTGTTTGCCCGGGAGCGGGATCGTTCCCACGAGATCCAAGGATCTGAAGCAGACATGAGTCGATGCGAGCGGTAAGCCATTGTCCATTACACACCGTATGCTTGACCCCATTGCGCCTGGAGGTCAAGGCACCACCAATATCATCCTTCACAGCTTTCATCTGGTCACGGTCGCCTTTCATGGCGTCAGTGAAGCCCCACGAGACTCCATGAGATATGACCAAGTCCTGCAACGAACATGAAGAGCAAGGATAACGTGAAGAAGGCGTACACACTGTCAACAACTTAACGGGTCCAATCTTCTCATTACGATAGGCAGGTATGGACGAATCGAGGATCAGAATTGACGCATTGTCGAGGATCTTGCCCTAGAAAACATTATTGTAGCATAAGACGAATGAAAGGCAGGCCTCTTACCTGGAGTTTCTTTGGCAAGACAATGAGGGCTTCACTTGGTGCGATAAGTCGCTGGTGATGGGCGAGTGAAAGGACTGATCCGGCAAGAAAGATCAGCTTCTCGGCCTGGGGATACTGGAACGCTGTCAGCTTCATTCAGAGATGGAAGAGGAATAAAATCTCGCCTTCGCAAAGGTTTGGAGTTGATCATGGTCGACCTTCGTCAACTTGTGGACACGAGACATCTCCGTAGCAAATTGGGTCATGTCCTCGGCGGGACGTTTGTGCTGAACAGTTTGAGCGACGGTCCTGGTGGGAGAAGGGGTTGTTGGGTCGTCCAGGCGCACAGGACTCCGCCGAATGGGCGAATTGGGCAGAGAGTCGGGTTTGAGTGGGGAAGAATCAAGGGGCAATTCGGCAAGCTGAGAAAGCGATGGCATGGTGGTTCAGACCGCAAGAGAGGAAACGAAAGTGGGTAGAGAGCGAATGAGAAGGGAAAAAAGAGAGTGGCAAAACGTGGCGTCAAAAGAACAACGTGTGTGCCCATCACATCACAAATAGAATTTGCGCACGGGCCACCGAGGGAAAAACATACCGATCTCAGTCCACTCCACTCACATTGAATCCGAGCTCATGCCTGCGATTCGGAGAGACGCTGGTAAGTCCCAATAATTTACTCGGAGATAAACACAGTCCGCGAACACATTTTGGCAGCGGATTTTGAGCCAATTCCGACTGATGATCTAACGAAGCCATCTCGGGTTAAATGCTTGGTGTGCTCCACGAGCCTGCAGGCCGTTGAGATGCTTTCATCATCTGTATCGAAACATCGTACAAGCTCGGATCGGCACAAACAAGCCCTGAAAGTTCGAGCTGAGGCAATTGCGACCAGTACACAAGAATCAGCTGAGATCGCGACCCACACTCCGGCTGTTCTGAACTTGGCTGACCTGTTTCTTGGGGGTCCGTCCGATGATTCGGATGAAGAATCAATGCCTTGGGCTGCCAACCAGAATCCATTTGAAGAAACTATGACCTACGGTGATGAAATCTTCGATGCGGAGGGACAACAAATCTTGTTCAGTGCGGGGAAGATTCCATTGGACACCTCATCGGATGCCGTGTGGAATGACTTCTCAAATCTTGAATACTACAACCACACGGTGTTCGGTGAAATGACTCCGATGATGGAGCAATTATTCGACCACACAGATGATTGTACGGTGGCAGATTCCGTGGCAGCGATGGCCGCAATGGGTGGGTGAGATCAATAGCGGGTGGAAGTCCGACTTGACACAAGTTACTGTCAGGCTTGAATGATTCAGATGACGAAGGCAAGGAAGAAACAGAGTCGGCAGCTGCCAGTGACTTTGATAGCGACTGGGCACCCCACGGATCAAAGCCCGTGAGCAAAATGATCATGATACCTTCCTCTGCTTTAAATTGTAAACACTAGATGTTCATGCTGGATTTGCTGGACAACCTCCCACGACTTCGTTTGTCAGACGACCATTTAAAGGCAATAATTTGGGTCATGAAAGAGTGCGGAACACCGGATGTTCCGTCATTCTATGCCCTGCGCAAAATGCAAGCCAAATTGACACAGGCTGTGGGTTTGAAACCGCAACACCATACCTCTGCTTTGAATAATCAGTTCTACATGAATCATCCGAACAATTTAATTCGTCTGGTAAGAACTGATTCAATTAGTGCTGCCACATTGCCGATTTAACTGCATGTCCAGGACTTTGCCAATCCGCTGGTTCGAAAGTTCATTCATGTTTATCCGGAGGTCACAACTACCATCTCGGAGTTCTGGCAGGCAGCCAAATATGTCGAAGAGATCGAGCATGATGAGCTGTCTCCAATGTGGGCAAACTGGGAATTATCTCCGCATCGGCACTTCTATATTCGCGAGCTCGCACAATGCAAAAATCACGACTATGTCCTACCGGTGCGATGGCTTGTATACAGGGACCTCATCCATGCCGATGCCTACGCAGTGAGCCAAGAAGCGGTGAGTTCAAACTATCTTGTACACTGTATTCAATTTTAATCGAAAACAGTCGGGAATCTTCACTGTGGAGGACCATAGAGTTATCCGCATTCTTGCCACAGACCTGCAATATAATCTTTTGGACATTCAAGTGCAACAGGAAATAGCCTTCTCAGGTTCAATTTATGCTCACCTTGTTTTTCCAAAGCTAACATTCAGCTGTGTCTAGATACAAGAACTGCTCTGACACCATACAGTCCCCATCCAGTCCGAATTACTGCCCAGGGACGGCCGGTATTTGTACTCCGAATCATGCCTTGGGCAGATGATGTTTCCGGTAACCGAAGCAAGCAATACAATGCCCATATGAACATGTACCTCGCCAATATCAATATCCCGCATAAACTGCTTGCACAGGAGTATTTTGTCCGATTCTGTGCAACTTCTCCCCATGCTTCATCGCTCGAACAATTTGACGCCCTATCAATGGACTGGTATGATGTGTTCGGGATTTAATTGTGAACACCTCTGATTTCATTGATAGCAAAGGCGATAGCTGGACCTCAGCATACGATTGCGAACTGAAACAAGAAATATTGTTTCAGATTCGCGCTCATCTGCTGCCGGCAGATAATCCTCAACAAGCAGAATCTGCTTCAACAGCAGGGTCAAGTTCAACATTCTGGTGCCGGGTGGATGACAACGGTGGGTCCGCTTCACATCGTGAAACAGACACTGGCTATCATGCACTGTTTTCTGTGAGTGGTTGTCTATCAAATTGTATCTAAATGCAAGTGATGAAACACACATTTGGAAAGCCTGGAAAACCACGAACACCAGAGGAGACAATCACAAGGATCAAACAACAGATCAAGGCGGCCTGTCTCGGCGTCGAATCGGCCGTTGAAACACTGCAGACCGAAACTGGAGTTAATGACAAGATTGCAGCACATTGGATTCGCCTCCTAATCACAAAGGCACGCGACATCCAGCAAGACAAGGTTTACAACCGCACCACACGGGATCCACGCCTCAATGACAAACATATCAAAGGGGTGGAACGCGAGCAGATCAAGCAAGCTATCATCGCCGAGATTCAGAATGAATTGTTTGCATGGGTGATTTTACAACCCGAGGATCGATATCAGGCCTTGAGCGAAGAGTCACGTAAGTATTCATTCTCACACCATAACCGTAGACTGAGTCCTTTGAAAGGGAAGGAAAATGAGTTGCGTCCCGGGGACCATTACAATGTCCTCTTGTCCCTTCGTGGTCTTGACCCACACCGTGACAGCCCATGCGAAATTCTGCACACCTACCTTTTGGGTGCAGACAAGTATGTATGGCATGAAACAACCAAGCCTTGGAACGATGCCCAGGGTGAAAGTTTTGCAGCCCGGCTTCAGTCGGCTTCATTTGATGGATTGAACATGGCGCCGCTTCGGGCTAGCTATCTGGTGCAGTATAAGAATTCGCTTATAGGAAAGCATTTCAAGGGTCTGCAGCAGCTCGCCATTTTCCAGCTGGACGAGACACTGTGCTCGCCGGCTGTTTTCGAGCTCTGGAAGGCCAATGGAGTCCTTGGTGCGCTGCTCTGGTACCCAGAAATAAAAAATATGGATGAGTATTTGGTGAGTTGAATTCGGTTAAATTTGTCTGATTTCCCTGAATTAAACTTTCAGGCTGATCTTTCAGTCGCCATCGACAATGTATTAGACTGCTGGGCAATTGTTGAGCCAACCCGCATCACAGTGAAGTACAAACTACACGTCCTTTCCCACATTCCGGATGATGTTCGGCGGTTCGGACCGTCTATTTTGTTTGCGACTGAGATCTTCGAGTGTTGGAATGCGGTGTTTCGCTTGTGCAGTGTTTTATCAAATCATCAGGCCCCAAGTCTGGATATTGCAACAACACTGGCTGACATGGAGAGGTTCAAACATCAAGTCAGTGGTGGTTGGTGGAAGCCAGAAGGTGGCGATGAATGGACACAGGCGGGCGTGAGAATACGAAACTTTCTTACCGGAAACAAACAACTTCAACGCCGTCTCGGGTGGACACCACCAAATGCAATCAAACCCGGTAAACTTCAAATATTGTCTCACAATGCAGCATGCTTACAGGTATTCAGGGACTATCAAGATACTTTCAAAAGCGAAACGAAAATCGGGTTCATGGAACACCATCCTTGGTCCACGTTGGAAGGAGAAGACAATCAAAGCTGCTCCCCCAGCTGCAACATCCAACACAATTTGGAATGATTGTAAACATGCTGTCGCACGTTCCGAGGATATTTGTTTTGTCAACTCGTGGGTGTTCTTCACAGCGAGCACAAAGGTATCATATATTTGGAGAGACTGTGGGCAGGTTCTAATTTATTTATGCAAAAGATAATTGCTGGGCGCATTGCAAATATCTTGGTTCCTGAAGGCTCTGCTCAGGATTCCGGCGCAGTCATTGTCATTGAACACTTTGGCATATCAGATTTGAATGATGAACGACTCCAGATGCCTCTCTTGATTCGAACAGCTGAGAACTATGCTGTTGAACCCAAGGTACCGTGATCCATGTGAAGGGTGATGTCAATTCTCAATGCTATCCAGGACATCTTGTTCAAATTCAATGCGCAACATGACTGTTCACATTTTTCTTGCCCTGTAGTCCATATTAGAGGGCCAAATCAAGAACACCAGGCTTCGAAAATCACCCGGAAGATGAAGGTTCATTCAGATGATTCGCGGTTCCACCTCAATTTGCACGCTCTCCACAATGCTCATCTTGTGAGAGAGACCTTGCCTCGCCACCTAACGGCGCCAAAACCATACTTCCCTGATCGACATGCCAAACACAAGGAGTTTGCGGCCATATTGCGGGAAACAGGACCCGAAAAGCGGGCGCAGGCACAGGCAAGGGGTCAAGCAACGAAATTGAGAAACAAGCAGGACAAGGAGGACAAGGCCACTGCTGCCAAAGAAAGAGCGTTGATATAATAAGTAATGTTTATTGACAGTAGCACGGTGTCTAGCTGGAGTGGTGCTTGAACATTTTTGAAATATTGCTGATATGTATGTCAAATGTCGAGACAAAAATGTTGCAAAAATGTTGCAAAAATACTCCTGGGACCTTTGCCAGAATATCCCTTAGACATTCTCCGAAAATGTCCGAGATATATCAGATTGAAATGGCGGTGTAAGTACAGTGCATGTACAGTGGTGAGGTGACAACGACAATGGACAATGCGATGGGACTCGGTATAGTCCGAGATAGATTGATATGTAATGCAGGTACAGAGGGGCAAGATGTATGTAGTTGTGTAACGGCCAGAACAGGAGGGATGGATGTGATACTGAGGAAGGAAAAGGACAAGGAAGACAGCCAATACAAAGAACGAAATACCTAAACAAATACGGCACAGGAAAGTGACCAAAACAAAGAGACGATATGGTGATGATGGGCGAAACCAAACGAGCAGAGCGTTATGCATAGAATATGGATGGCAGCCGAGGCGGCAGGGGATGGATGGATAAATCGGTCCAAGGGTCTTATCGCGGGCGTTCAGGTGACCACGCCTGAGCCTCGCGGCCCATGACGAACACCACGTCTTCCTCGTCGTCGTCCAGCTCCTCCACGTCCCCTGCGGGACTGTACCCCGGCTTGTCGCCGTGCATCAGCAGCGAGTGCGGCGTCTGCGTCTCCTGGTCCACGACGCTCGGCTCCGCAGTCGGGAGCACAAACTGCTCCCATCCCTCCGTGCTGCGCACCCACTCGCCCCGGATTTCAGCGTAGTCCGACAGCCCCAGGACGTCCCGCACAAGGCTAACGTCGGACGTCTTGGCCTGCACGCGGTTGAAGGACGCAAGCACATCGATGCGCACCCAGCCCTGCGAGTCCATCTACATACGAATTTATTAGTTCAACACATCACAAGTTTAAGAAGAAAACACCAACCTGCTGACGGAGGTACAAGTCCGTCGCCATGTTGTCCGGGCTGAGGTAAAACTCGAGCTGGCTGAGGATCTCCTGCCGGAGCCGGTCAATGGGGAACGACAGCCGCGTGCGGAGCGTCGGTACGGGCGCAAGGTGCTGAGGGACGGTCTGCGCGTAGTCGTAACTCGTGGGCACGTACGGCGTCGGGTAGTACCCCTCGGGCACGAGCGGCGTAAAGTGCGGCGGGGGCGTGATGCTGAACGGCGGCGGCTGCTGTTGCGTGGGCGGTGGGCCGCGCGTCTGCTGCTGGAATCCACCCCGCCCGTAACGTCCATAACCGCCCCGGAATCCGCGCCCTCGGCGCCCGCCATACCCGCCACGTGGCTCGTACCCGTACGCACCGCCGTTGTACGATCCCCGCCGCGAGCGGCCCACGGGGTAGTCATCGCGCGGTGGTCGCTCGTCCTGGTGAGACTGTCCTACCTCGCGCGGTGGCCCGCGCGACACGTACGCGTTGCGCTCTTCGCGACCATATCCGCCGGTGAAGTATCCATAGTCTTTTACCGGTGCAACTTCCCACTCGGACCGCTCTCCGCCAGCGTTCCCATTCCCGTTGCCATTCACCGGCCCCGACACACTCGAACTCGGCGGCCCGCTCTCTCCCTCCATTGGCGCCCCGTTAGCCGGCGGCAGCATCCCCTGCATCTGCCCAGCCGGCGGCGGCGGCGGCATCCCATACATCCCTATCCCGCCCATACCCATCATCTGCGGCGGGGGCGGCCCCATCCCCATCCCCATCGGCGGCATCATCCCCTGCGGCATCATCCCGTCCCCCATCGGCGGCGGCGGCGCGGGGGGATACCCATACGCGCCATACATCTGCGCACCGTCGTACCCGTACCCGTAGCCCACACCCATGCCGGCCCCAGCGCCATATGCCACCCACGCCCCCCTCCTCTCCGCCTCCCGCGTCGTCCCAAACTCCCACCGCCCCGCAAGCGCCTCCGGCGCAACTGTCACGTCCACCACCTCCGTTCCCGGCTCTTCCTCCAGCCGGCGCGCGCGCGCGCGCGGCGACACGCCAATCGCTAGCACGGACTTGGCGCTCCCTGTGCTGCTGCTGATCCTTTTCAAGATGGACTCAGCACCAACCCAGTTGCCGTTGCGCCACGCGGCGGGGTAGGCGGGATCCGTCGGCCAGATGACCTCTTCGGGCGCACGCCATGCGGGGGCGGGGGCGGGGGCGGAGACGGACGTGGGGAGCGGAGGGGGCGGCGGGCTGGTGCTGGAGCTCGCAACGGCGGCCATAGTCGCGCTTGGGGGGAGGCCTGCGGAGGCCGCGCTCGACGGGAGCCCCGCACCCGGCGGCGGGCTGCCCGCACCCGACTGCGCCGCATGGACACTACCAAACACCATTCCCGCACCGCCGCGCGCGCCGCGGTCCCCAAGCGCACTGAGGCTCGACGCCATCGACACCGCGCCCGACTCGGCGGGCGGCGGGGGCCGTTCCTGCGGCGGCGGCGGTAGGTCTTCCCGCGGAGGCGCAGGCTGCTGCGACGGCTGCCGTTGCGCCCCCTCCCCCTGCTGCGTCCCCTGCGCCTGCGCCTGCACCTGTTGTGCTTGCGGCTGCACTTGTTGCGGCGGCACCCACCACCCCGCCTGGTGCCCCCATGCATTCCCCACACGATACCCGCCGCCGTTGTCCCCTGCGCCAGGCCCGTCCTTCCCCCCGTCTCCGGGATGCTGCTGCTGGGGCGGCGGCGCCCAATATCCATACGGTATCCCTTCGTACGTATACGGCGGCGCGCCATAATAGTGGTGGTGGTGATGCGCCGCCGCAACCTGCTGCTGCGACTGCGCCTGTTGCGGCACGAAAGGAGGGGGCGCGCCGTAGTAGTGCGCGGGCTGCGGGAGGTAGCCCCACCCTTGCTGTTGCTGTTGCTGCTGCTGTTGCTGCTGCTGTTGGGGCGGCGCGTTGGCGTACTCGCTCTCCTGCTGCGTCTGCTGCGTCTGCGCTGTTTGCGCTGTTTGCGTCGGCTGGTGCTGGTGCTGATGCTGCGTCTGCTGCACCTCCTCGCGCTGGACGTACAGCTCGCGCTGCTCCCGCTCGTATCCCCCCGAAACGACGCTCTCCGCGCGGGACGTCGTGCCGCTCTGGCTCACGCTCACACTCTGGCTGTGGCTGTGGCTCTTCCTCCCCCCGTTCCCGCCATACCCATTCCCGTTCCCCCACCCGTTGCCGTTGCCGTTGCCGTTGCCGTTCCCCCACCCACCGCCGTTCCCGTTCGCATTGCGCCCCCGGTCCCGATACTCCCGACTCCCGCCCGCCTCGCGCTCCCGCTCCCGCGCGTACCTGTACGGAATCGCATCAGCCAGATTGAAACGAAAGAAAAAGCAATCCAGGGAGAAAGCAAGATAACGAAAAGGAAAGGCGAAACAACGAAACCGAAAAGGAAAAGCAAAACAGCGCGAAAGGGAGGCAAAACAACGAAAACAAAAAACGCGCAACCCACCTATCCCTCGCGCCATTCACGCCCCCGCCCCCATTCCCATTAACACTGCGCAACTGCGCGTCCGCCGCCGCGCGCAGCTCCTCCGGCGGGATCACGACCCACTTGCGCGCCTTGCCCGACTTGCCCCCGGCCGCGGGGGACTTCGCGCCGGAGCCGCCCTCTTTCGCGCTGGGGTGCGCGCTGGTGCTGCTGCCGGGACCGGCGCTGCCCTCCCCCTCTGCCGCGCCGAACGCAAGCGGGGAGGGCGACGTGCGGCCCGACACCGCGCCCGAGGTTAGCCCGCGCGCAGGCGACACCGCGCCCGATGCCGACACGCTTTCTGCGGGCGTGGGGAACGCGGAGAGGGGCGCGGAGGCCGAGGCCGAGTTGGACGCGGACGCGGACGCGGACGTCGATGGCAGGAGAGATACCGCAGACGCGGATGCGGACGTGGGAATGGAGACGGACGCAGACGCAGGCGGGACCGGTATCGTCGGCATTGATACCGACGCCGACAGGGGCATGGAGGTGGATGTGGGTGGGGAGGAGGATGTAGATGTGGACGCAGGAGGGGGAGGCGGAGATGAATTCGAATTCGGGTTCGGATTTAGAGGTGGGGACAGAGATGGCGCGCTCAGGGGCGCAATCAAGTCAGCAGCAGCAGCCGTGGGTTGCGGTCTATCCGCGTCCGCATCCGCAGCATGTGTCGCGGGAGGTGTATTTGCACTCGTACTGCTCCCCCGTTGGCGTGTATTTGGAGGATTTATCGGGCTAGAATAATTACTCGGACTGCTGGGATTCGGGTTCGGATTCGACGGCGCTGCCGCCGGCTTTTTGGTGCTCCCCGATGCAGATGCAGACGCAGACGCGGAGGGGCTGGCATTTTGCGGTTGGGTACGTGGTGGCGTGCGGGGTTGTTGTCGAGATGAGGACTGAGACGCGGAGAGGGTGATTGTCTGCGGTGGGATGGCTTGTATTGGCCGCTGCGACACGGACGCGGGCGCGGGCGCTGGCGGGGAAGACGGGCGGGATGCTGTAAGCAATTGAGTTAATTAGCCCGGTTCGGATTGGACGCGGGAATTGGAATTGGATGGGGCGAATTAGATGGTGGCAACGGTATGTGGAAGTCAAGGGCGCCGCAGCCCGCAGACAAAGCAAGGTGGCAGACGGGTTTAGCCGTCACCAGCGAAATAGAACGCAAACGTGGCGAAATTGGGTTGCACACAAGTCAAGCGGGATTAACGCGGGGCAGCACCGAGCGGTCCCCAGCGAATAGTGTGCCAACCGAGGCCCCAAACCGACGATGCCACCTAATAACGCAAAGGAGTACGCACCCTTTATTGAGATTTCAGGATTCGCCACGACACCGTTCGCTCTGGCGACACTGGGCCAGGGATCCACCGGCCGGGGACGCACGACGAACGGGTCGTCGTCGTCTGGGCGCGGTGGGGGCGCTGCGGTGGCGCGAGGAGGCTCTGTGGGCGGGGGTGCGGTGCGGCGGGCGGCGCGGAGGGTCCAGACGTTGACCACGGCGGGCTTTGAGGGTGAGACGGGTGCCATGACGGGCACAGGGACGGGCGGTGGTGGGGGCGGGGCAGCAGAGGTGCTTGGTATCGTGCTAGTCGATGAGCTCGGGGGTGCGCTCGCTGTCGGCGATGAGCTCGAGATCGAGGGCGTCGCCATCGGGGGCGGGTGGTACTGTTTAGTGGATCGTTGTTTTGCGCGGTCAGCGTAGGAGAGGGCAGGCATGGTTCTTGTGGACGCCAGCGCAATCCACAATCCGGGGGTGACAAATGCCGCCAAACAGGATCCTCTTGTTCCTACTCCTCTTCTACATATCTATTCGCGGTATCTACCCCATCTCTGCTTACTCCCATGACCACCGACATTCTGATATACGTTACTACTGCCATCGATCCATCGCTATCGATTTGTGGCTGCCACTCATCGATTCTTCGAAGATTCCTCCATGGGAGAACTTGGTCGGCTCGGGGCCCCGTTCACGCTAGTCTACTCTCACCAATCAGACACTAAGCAGCCACACGTGCACGGCGGCGGGATCCCCGCGGCTACAAGTGCAGTTCAACATCCACTTTCTGCCTCGACGTGACTAGACTCTCGTTCAACACCTCCTCCACGCTTAACTGGCACTTGCAGTAATATTCTAACATGTTAAATTTTCCACCACCGGCCGCCGCCTCCCACCAACACTTCCTGAGTCATTCAGTTAACCTCTTCTTCGTCTTCGTCTCCGTTCTCTCGCCAATACAATGACCAATGCAATGACACGCCCTGCCGAGATCGGCACGCTCTCGGTTCAACTTCAAGCCAGCTACTCCTCGCCGTCTGTCCCACCAGAACTCAATCAGACAATAGTGAGACGAGTCCCCGCCGCTTAACGGTTAAATCAACATCGCCTTGTCGTGCTTTGACTACCTATACTCGAGACTACTGGCTGCTTCTTTCAGTTTAACCCATTACCTCTCCCGGCCATTTCCCGACCAATCTCCTCGACTTTCCTTCCTTCCTCCCACCAACCAACCGCCCTCCCACCACGACTTCTGCCCGCCCTGAGTCGTCATCCGCTTCGTACTTCCGTGTTCCAACTTCCCACCATTACCAAAACAACACGGCACACTCGGCACTAGGCCGCCGGGTCGGCTGCAGCAGAATTCCAACCTCATCCTCAAACCAAATTTGGGCAGATAAGATGAGACACGGCATTCATCTGCCCATACACACTCCCTCCGTCGTCGATAGCCCTCTGCGCCAACCGCACCTGTCAACGAAATGTCCAAGTATAGTAGGTAATCCAACTTGGCTGGCTTAGCCGCACTCTTGTTCCCCCATCCTGTCCTGTCCTGGCTTCCGCCTCGGAAACTAGATAGCCCCTCCTCCATCCTGTTTGCATGGGATCAATGTCTCTTCTCCTCCTCGGCACCAAAGCATACCCCGCGGGACAGCGCGGATCCGGAAACTTCAATTGTCCCGGGGCACCTCGACGCGCTGGCTTTTACTTTGCGATCCATCTATATCTGAACTGACCCTGGGTTCTGCTGCCTCGGCTCAGTCGAATCAATTCGACTGTCTGCAATTCGAGTGCGAGCCTGGGATGCTGTCGAGTTGAAAGCCCGACTGAACGACCGACAGCCAGCACCACCCGCTCTGGCGCTGGTGGCGGGCCGTACGCACCACTCTTTGTGCGTGTCTGGTTTCGGATTCCGTAATACGATACTTGCACGCATGATAACGGCGCGGACCCGCCTGAAATAAAGAAACGCCAGCACCATCGAAAAAAGACCTCGAAACCGAACAGCTCTTCGCTTCCATTGCACGGGGCTCGAAAGGCCTCAAGGGGAACGAAGTGCCTAGAACGAAAGGGGCCAAAAGGGATGCGGCACCACACCACCAATCTTGTCATTCCAGTTTTGAGCAGTTCCTTTTTGATGGCATCATAATATAATTCACGCGGTTCAATTTATTTTAGGGGATGCTGTACATAGGCAGAAAGTAGTATACCGATACTTGGGCTTCGGTTGGTTTCAGCCACTTCAACAGACATAAATGGTATGATTTGTATACGTACGTATATGGTCGGACAAACCCGGCACCAACCCAAAGCGTCCGCACCGTAACTGGCCAACACGTCGATTCGGTCTCCCATGATCGCTGGCAAAACCTCAAGCAAGACACATCCAAAGATCCGTCTGCCACTCTCCCGAGCTCAAACAGGACATCTGACAGCCAGCAATCAAAACCGCGTTGCACCCACGAGTATTATTGGTGAGGACTGCGATGACCGCAAGAGCAGCGAGGTTGAAAAGCGCTCTGAGTTGTCGGTAGCCTGCGGTGACCAGCGCCAACAATCTCAGAAACAATATCCTCGACTGCGGCTCCCGATTAGACTCGCATGTGCAGGTCTGATTTGAAACCAATGCAACGTGGGTCGCCACATACATGTGTATGTATGAGTTGAGCGCCGAGCCCGAAATTATACGGCAGACCCGGGATACTGGGAGGGGATTTGTTACCGACTCAAACACCCACGTCCTTGATTTGTGGGCCGAAGACGGGATAATCCTTAGAACTTGAAGAGTGTCGAGAGCGGTTTCGTTTCATCATTACGACGGGCGATGAATCCGAATTGACACAAGTTCATCTTGTACAGGGTTTCAAATCCTGGTTGGGCCCAGGAGCACCAAGAATAATCCCAACCTCGGCTTATCTTGTACTGAAAATTTTCGGTGTCGCACAAGGATTTACGCGAAGGATAACCCCAACCAGAAAACCAAATGTATCAGGAGACCGAGACTGCCAGCGAGAAAGATCGTGGTCAAGGATAGTTCGAATTCCCGTTCACCGCAGCACCATAGGAGGGAGGCGGATGGGCAGGAACCACGCTGTAGGCCTGCTCGAAGTTCCCATATCCGGTATCTGTGCACATTAATAGGCTTTGGGTTGAGGTAGACATGAGGCCTACATCTGAATCCGCCTTCACCGAACTGCTCCTCAGCCTGTATTTTCCGGTAGATAAGCCAAAACGCGTGCTAAGCGGGAGGATGATCGGAAGATTAGCGTTCGCGAGTCTTGAGACGAAAAAAAAAAAAACGAACGATATGGCCGGGGAGGTATCCGAGACTGTGCAAGTCCATTACTTAGTGGTACCGTTGTGAGGAATCGGCGAATGGCACTCACATTGATAGACCGATGCTAATGAGCAGGTCGCACCCGCAACCGGAGATCAGAAAAGTGGCGATGGGTGGACATAAGATCGCTACCTGAGCAGAGGTCATCAATTTCCTCCAATCTCTAGGGCCATGGATGTATGACCCACGATGATGAGAATGAAGTCGGTGCTCTTCATGATGGTTCGAGACAAGAGTGGTTGTGACCGTGAGCCTCCCGCGTGACCGTGATGGTGAGGTGGCTTCACCGCGACAGTCGACTCGGACATCCAGCCCGCGGATCCGGCGGAATTCAACTAAAATCCAACTGACCACTCACCTGCTTCCCCAGAGTCACGAGAAACATGACTGGCTCGGTCATCCAGCCGGGTTTCTTGATAGTATCGGTCATCGCGTACCGTGACAACTCGGCGAAAGAGTATATATCAACCACCACCTGAGTTTCCCTCGTACAATCCTTGAGAGATGGCGACGCTTCCAGACAACCCGATCCGTGCCAAAATTCGCGAAATAATCACGGACAATCCGCATAGTTGGGACGATGCTTGGTGGGTGTTGCTGCAGTTCGTCATCCACTAAGTATTCGAGCTTGTACGTGTGCCAAAGGAAACAAAATGTCACACCTTGGGATGCTGGAGCGATACAGCCTCCACTGCGAGAGGTGACGCAGTCGGGTGAGGTTGTTTTCCCCAAGACTGGACGCGCCTTTGTTCCAGGGTGTGGATCCGTGGGTTCCGGACTGTACCAGCAACACCAAACGACTGATTTCCTGCCTAGGGATACGACGCGATATATATCTCATCGGAGTTGGGTTTGGATACCCTAGCCATTGACATATCTCCAATCGCCGTCGCCAACGCCTCGAAGTATTATTTCCTTCTCCGTGCCACGATTCTTCTTTGACGTATTTTCAGGAATATACCAGATGGTCTCAATACTCGCTTCGAGGTTCAGGATTTTTTCTCCTTCTCAGTCCCAGACGACGAAAAGTTCGATCTCATATATGATTACACGTCCGTATTGCTTTCTAGTTTCCTCTAGAACCGGTGCTAAAAACTAAACAGATTCTTCGTCGCGATCCCCCCGTCGCGACGCCCAGAGTGGGGCACACAGATGAATTCTCTGATCAAGCCAGGAGGGTATCTCATCACTTTGGTTTTCCCGCTCGACCCAGAGACAGATGTTGGCCCGCCCTGGTTCGTTCGCCCCGAGCATTATCTGGGTCCGCTCGGTGGTGGGTGGGAGAAAGTCGTGGATAGAATACCGACAGCTTCAAGTCCGGAGCATGTCGGCAGGGAGCGCCTGGTCGTGTGGAAGAAACTGTAGTACGTTTTCGTGTATGCCCATGTCGGTTCAATAGAATCAATCACTTTCACATGAGCTTGATTCCATCCCAGCTCACGATAGAAGATTTATTCACGAAATTCAATAATACAACGAACTGGACACTGTTCATGGTTCATACTGATAGGTCCACGACCTGTTCAAGCGAGTTTATAACGGACTTGGAAAGGCCACGCAAAATCAACCGCCGTCACATCGCTTTCAGGAACATCGATCACAAGCTTCCCGCTTTTCTCGTCGACATTCCAAGTGAGCGGCGCGGTTGGACCTTGCGGACGAAGGAACACAATCTCGTCTTCCGCCAAGACCGGCAGTCGCTTGTTGATGGTCACTTTGCCGTCGACCGGTTGCGCGAACGCGACAATACAGAACGTGCTTGGTGTCGTGGTAAACCGGGGAGGCTCCGTGCCCGCTGGAGGGTTGAAATCCTGCGAGCTGGGGAACCAATATTCCTGGAACAAGATCCATCATCAATGAAGAATCAAGAGCCATTTTCTGGGCACATACAGTGTCGTATACGCAGTCGCCCGCGAAGTCCAGCCATGTCCCCGCGTCAAGGAGGTTGTTCATCATTGGCGCAATTATCTCCCCTTCAGCTGTGGGTCCAATGTCAAGGAGGCTGAGCAGAGGTGTCGGCAATGAATACAGGTGAAGATGATCCACTCACAAATTCCCGTTCTTCGAGACAATGTCGACGAGGGTCTGGACGATTGTGGTGCCATTTTTGTACTGATCGGCATTCGTCGCAGTGTTGAGGCCATAGCTGAACGGGTCCATGCCTTCCGACGACTCCCACTTGGCGGTCTGGATGCTCCCAAATGTCGCGTATTCAGGCGTATCGAAGTCGGGCAGGAAGCCGCATCCTAATCTCGGTGATAAACGATGTCCGAAGAGGGCAACAGCTTGAGGTTCTTACGATCGTTCATCGTAACTTGCCGACCCTGCGCCATCGCATGGTTGTAAAACGTCGCAGCAAAATCGAGGGTCTTGTTCGGTCCTCCAATGTCGCACCACTGTACGAAAAACTGCTCAGATTTTTTGTGGTCAACAAGAAAGGATAACCACCATAATCTCAGTGTCATATTTTACAGCGAGGTCGATCATTTGTGGCAACTGTAAATCATCGATATAGTCGTCAATATCGATGCGCCCAGTGTAGGGTTCCAAGGCGGGCGAAACATTGAACGCATTGTGCGCGAGACCGCCGGGCCACTGCCCAAATCCATATTTCGCAAAATCGGGATTGAACCTGGTCAGATTTTAAGTACGTATTTGAACCAAAAGCCGGAGACTGGGGTAGCTCACCACTCAGGCATGGAATAATACGTTCCTCGATGCATCTCAGGTTTTTCTGCTTTTGCTGTCTGGAATAGTTCCGCGACAAGATCCCGCTTGGGTCCGAACTGCACACTGTTCCGATTGGTGGTGTTACCTGTATCGAACAGTGCGAACCCGTCATGGTGTTTCTGTTTTCTATAGATCGAGAAACTGCGTAGTGAGAGCAAAAGTGAACATACAGACACGAGAACGAAGTATTTGGCACCAGCCCGATCGAACAAATCAACCCACGCACTCGCATTGAATTTTGAGGCTGTGAAGTCGGGAATGAAGTCGTTGTAGATGACATTCTTCGTCTGGTGAGAACTATATGGCATTCGAACAGAGTCCAAATACCTTGCCGTAAGTCTCCAAATGGTGCTCCCATGTTGGATTGCTAGAATTTGGTGGCTGCCGGATATCCCAGCTGGAAGAAGGATGATTGAATTACCCGGGGCAGGGAGTTTTAAAAATTTACGCACTCATACCACTCAGCGTACGAAGTCGGGGGAGCCTGTGTATCCATACATAGATCAGCGCATATGCACAAGTTGAAAAGTTGCCCGCTCAACCCAAGCAGGCGTACTGTAGACGCCCCAGTGAATGCTGAGGAAAGAAAAGGTCAGACGCTAAGGCTCGTCATAATGCTCGTTCAGCGTACAAGATTCCATATTTCGCCGCATTCCACTAAGCTAAATCAGCGACAATGACAACATACGGGGTATCAAACTGCCTTACCCACGATGGTGTCTCGTGCATGCTCAGGGAATCCGCATCGGGAGTATAATTATCGACAAGCGGGCTGGTCGGGAACTCTCCCGAAGTCGCAACTACATTCCCGGACGAATCGCGAATTTGGATTGTTGCGTTCCCATTCGCAGTGCTTCCTGTCACGAAGACGTCGATCCGCACCTGGTCTGCGGGCACCAACCGGTTAATGACGCCAGGGGTGACTGTCTGGATGCCGGACCCCACGAGTTCAACTGTGTGACGAGTGGTGATGGACGTATTCCGTGAAATGGCAAAGGCCGGAAGGAGGTTGGCGAGCGTAACCTCTACGGCCTGTGCGCGAACCCCTTCGATGTCTTCCCATCTCGTGGTAAAGCGCGCGCGCCGGATGGCCAGAGCCGGACCGCCACTCGTGTTTGTGGTCGACGGGGTGATGGACAAGCCAAAAACGTGCATCCGATTGCTCGTAGCTTTGGGAGGAAATGTAATGCTCTCCACAGGAGATTCAGAGGGCACAGAGGTCGACCATTGAAATATATTCGTCGCGTTGAGGTTTTTACCCGTTTTCTCGAAGTGGTAGGGCCTGCCAAAAACAGTTAAGCCAGAGAAGCACTCAAAGTGAGGATGATGTACGTCACAATTGCCGCGCGGTTGACATTGGCCCAGACCCACCAATTTTTCGCATACACTGGAAGCACATATTTCAATGGAAGAGCGTCGCAGCGTGAAACTCACAGTTGACCTCGTGAGAGGATCCATCGGCAAAATTGAGGGTGAAAACGGATAGAACCGGTGCTTCTTCAAGTCAGCACTGCGGCCCACCAGACAAAAGAAAAGAAAACCACTTACCACCCGTCCCATCTCCGGCGTAGAGGAAATGGAGCTCGTGGACGGATGTAGGTTTCTGCAGCCGAAGAACCTGACCATTCGCTAGCACGTTGTCATCGTTCTTGTCCCACGACGATGGGAGAGCAAACTGGAAAGACTTCAGGGAACGTCGGTAACGATGGAGCGGAACGCACGCTTAGCCCGTCATACTCCCATGAGCCTGTCGGTAGAAATTGACTATCATAAGCACTACCGGCTCCGTCGAAGTTTGCGGCGGAGCCGTGGCCGTTTGCTGAAGTAGCGGCCTTATTGTTCAAAAGACCACTCAGGGGAAGAGGCTGAGAGGGATATTCCGGAAGTGTGGCGCCATATCCGGTTAGAAATTGAGCACACAGGCTACTCAACAAGAACAGAACAGCTTGGGTCGCCATGGTGGGGGCACAGACCGCGAGTGGTTCGAAGGCGTATTCATTCCCATGCACGCTATAACGGGGTGAGTTGGGCAGCTGACGGTGGTTCTGGAAGCTCAGAACAGCAGGTATCTGCGTCATTCTCAAGACATAGTCGATGCGCCTAGTCATACGCGACTGAGTCGTTCACAAAACTTTAACTGAACTCGCGATTGCTCAGAGCACAGTCAACAATCTCGTTGAAGTGATCTCATCAATTGACAACTACATTCAAAAAGTCGACTGTTTTTCACCCATGGATTTCTTTTTCGGAGGTAAGTAATGTTGATCCAAAGCTTGCGGTGCTCGGAAAATGGACGAAACCGGGCAATTCCTCGAAATAAAAAGACGCTGCTCGTTGAAATTCGAGACTCCCGATGATTTCGGTCAATTGGCTGCCCATCGAATCAGCGTCTGCGGAGTCCAAGGGAAGAACCGCCCGGTGACCTGCGTGTACACCAGAAATAAATGGATCAGCGATCTCCAGTATACGCGCTAGTGCCATGTAGTGCGTACGACATCCGGGCACCCGTCGGCTGCGGGGTCTTCGTCATATGCTACGAGAACGACGATCCGGGGTTCTGTTGAGAGTCCACGGAGGTCCACGGCTGTTGTTACCATATTCGTGGTAAATTGTAGACTCGGAAGACCGGTACGTGCAGTTTTTCGGTCTCAAGCGGGATGAGTTCGCCGAAATCAATGAACGCGGGCGGGATCATCGGCGGTGTGCTTATCTTCTTTGGCGACTCTGGCGGCTTGTTGTGTCCGCATAAATCCAGCTTGGTAGACATTGGAGGTGCGTAAAATCCGAACCCCCCGACCTCATATGGCTTCTATCGATGAAATACACAGTGACCCCAGTCTCTTGAAACAAGCCGAGTGGCTGAAGAACGGCAAGTAGTTCATTCTGATGAAGTTTCCGAACGTTATTGATTTATACCAACAACGCAGCGCTCCATGCAGTATTGACCTCAAAGCTTGTGGTCCTCGAGGAGGAAAAGGCCAACCATCTGCAAAAGTGTCAGCCGCTAGTGACAAAGACCGAACGCGATCCTGCTGTGAAGCACACAAGCCCGGAGGAGACAAGTGAAAATGACGGCTTTGCCACCAGGCCGCTCGAGATACTCCCCAAATTTGTTCAGCCATTAAGTGGCAACCACGCGCTCAATCCCGGATATACGATCCCGCCTTACTTTTGGGGCGAAAGCTTCTCCAAGGCACAATTGGCGACGTTTCCGACTCACCCAGGTTATGTCGAGGAACGCAGTCTCATCGGCGACGGCAGCTTTCCCTTCCTCCAAAACCTCATCGAAGAGGCGTTGGAGACAGTCACCCGTGTGTTCGAGTCCATCGACGCGTGCGCAGTCGATGAAGCACCTCAGAAAACCACCGCAACGACCGCCTGTCTCCGCCTGTCTCCCGACCTCCTCGCCTGGCGCACCTCGCAGCTCGCCGCTGGCCGCGTCCTCCCAGCCAAGGGCCACGGCCTCCGCCGCGCTCCCGCCACCGTCATCGACCTCCTCGGCGTCTCTTCCTGGCCCGCCCCCCTCCTCACCAATAACGTCCTCTTCGGCACCTGCTGGTCGAATTTCCTGCTCGGCGCGTACGACCCTCGCACGCTGTACTCAAATTGTTGCTGCGACACGGCTTTCTACTACGAGCACGGATACGACCGCGCATTCCCGCAGTTCGAGGGCCTGCTCCGGGCGGCGGGCGCGGACGCACACAGCCGCGCGACATGGGGCGGCGCCGCGCGGCGCGAGGGCGTGCAGCTCGGATTCGCGTACATCCGCGCGAAGGTCGCGCTCGAGGAGGCTGCAAAAGCCCGCGTGGGGGGCCGCACCGCGCGGTTCGACCGCCGCACTGCGCAGGTGGTGTGCGTCGCGGAGTGTAGCATGATGGGCTTGGCGGTGGAAACGATTTGGCGCGGGTTCGACCCCGCGGCGGTGCACGCGGACATGGTATTCAGCTCGCCCGCGACGGACGTGGTGGACGTCGGCTCGGACCTCACCAACAGCGAGGTGTGCAATTCGTTCTTGAATACGGCGGACCTGGGGGGCGCGGAGGGGGGCATCGTGACGGAGGAGGCGTTGCGCAGGGTGTACGATGGGTTTGCACATATGGGAGCACGGACCCTGACGGAGCGATGGGCAGAGCCGACGGCCCTGATGAACGCGCAGCTGTATGTGTGGCACATCCTCAACGACCGGCACATGTTTCTCCGACGTGCGGTGCTAGGGTTCAGTAAGGTGCGGATCCAAACTCAGCGGTACCAGGGCCAGGCCGACTTTGAGGAGGCATTTGACGAGGACTTCCACACAACGGGCTTCAGTCGACCTCTGAAGCATGGATGTGACGGCGGAGATCCGTGCGATGCTATAGCCCGTTGCTTTGCCAATTCCAGCGCCGCAGAGCAGTTGGCGGAACTGTGGTCGTGCCTCGTCTCCCGGCCACTTGAATATATTTCGGCAGGGGTAGTTGACAGCACACAAGAGGAAGAGCTCTGCCTGAGACTGTCTGAGGCGCTGGCCAAGGCATATAACCATGGCCTTGTGCTGGAAATGGCGTGGCTGACGGCGCATGCGAGTCACCACGCGTGGCAGGTCAACTATCTGATGGAGGCAGCCATGTGGGGGAGCTTGCTGGACGACGGCGCGTTGAATGGGAAGCTCGACAGGTTTGAGGGGTAGACGGGCGATTATTGTGTCCAAGATTTGACTCCAGTTATGCTTATCGAACACCGCAACTTTCGAGGACTTTTAATAATTGAACCTAGATGAAAAGTGAGGACTAGCGAGGAAGTCCGTTCTGTGTCGACGAACAGGAATGCGGGGCTGATGAGTTAGCTATTAAAGCTTGAAGAGTTCTTGGTACCAACGTGGTTGGATTAGGTGAAGATGTCGAGACCGAGCGTCAGCACGGTGTTCGTGATTGATGTAGGCTCGTAAACCAGTCGGATTTTGCTGAATGATGGGATCAATATTTGCCTCCCAAACAACCCATCGCGTCCCAATTTGGGAGTTTCGGTCAAATCGAAGAAAAAAGTCATTGCACGAACAAAGAGATGCGTCCGGGGCGGTATGTGCGACCTTTTGATAAAATATTGATGTATCTCATCATGTATGATTGACCATTGGACCATTGCTCTTGGAATTTGCTCTATCTATTGTACCCATGTTGGGGAGCAAACGGGAGGTGCTACAAGGGTTCCAGTCGGTAAATATCCGAGCTGAGGAGATGAAAACAAGTCTATTGGATGCCCAGGTGGCTGGAAAACAAATTGTCCTTGCTCTGAACAGGGAAAACCTTTAAACAATTCTGTTGACCATTCCTCCTTCTCTGTCAACCATTCTTGCAAAACAATGCATAAATATTGAGACCCGTAGGTCTACCACTCCGGAAAAGCGTGTCATCCTTGTGCAGGGGCCATCAAAATCCCAGATTTGTCTCCCAGGAAGTTGTAATGCGGTGTGAGCAAGGTTTGAGAATAAGCGGAAGTGAAGGTGTAAGCACGGTGACACATGATGGTAACAATGATGGTTGACGGCATCATCCTTACCATGTCCTATTTAAGTTTCTACTTCTTGCAAGTGCTGATATGGCGAAGGGGTAACGGTTCCATTCCTAGGTTCTACTGGTACTCTGAGTGCCGCGGGTTCGATTCCCGCGGTTGCCATTTTGGTAATTGCAGCTTGGCTGCCCTAGTGCTGGATAGAGCTCAAAAAATGGCCGTAAAATTGAAAAATTCTGTGTTCGGAATCCGAACATAGAATCGGCCAATTTTACGGCCAAAAATTTCCAAAGCAAAAAGTTTCCAAGTGAGTCCGTGTGAAAGGGAAATTGGTACTACAAAATGGCCGTAAAATTGAGAAATTCTGTGTTCGGATTCTGAACACAGGGCAATTTTACGGCCAAAATTTCCTGAGACAAGGTTCTGGAGTGGTGAAAGACCAGTCCTGGGTCTGGAGCTCTGGAGTTAGAAGGGAAAGTGAAAGTGAAAGTGAAATGAAAGTGAAAAAGTTGAAATTGAAAGTGACTCGTATGGATGCAGAAAGAGGGCCCAGGTGAGAGAGAAAGTGAGCCTGCTGAAAAGGGGATGCATGGTCGGCGCTAAATGTGTTCAGTGTAAAGTGAAAGATGTCCTGGGAGGAGTACTACACTGAAGTTGAAGTGAAAACGGTCCAAAAAGGGTTAGACCCCCGGAAAATTCAAGCGCAGGAGCCACTTTCATTTTCTGTATCATTCAAGGACTGTAGAAATCTCGGATACTGACCACCAGAATGATGTACCTTGCGTGGCACACCTTTTTCACGGCACCGGTTTCATGGGTAACCAGCTCGGTAATCATCTAATATCTCCTTAAGGACTTTCCCTTACCATGTTGGGACATCTCCGAGTTAGGAGCGAAATGTGTTTCACAAAGGTTGCTCAATCAGTGAACCAAGAATCACTGGTGAAATATGATCAAACCAGAAAAAAATACACAAATTCTTCCATTCGCTTTGAGCATCACAGTGATGGGACCTCGTTGACGCATAAAGTGAGAAACTCCGCAATTTATTTTCGGGCCCATGGTTTGAGTAAATGGTTAGATTAGTGTTACAACAGCTTAAAACAGGATAGCAGTGATACAGAAGGAGCAAAGAACGAAGGAATACAACACGGCTTCAATTAAAAGTACACACAACATTCAGGTTGGCAGCTTGAAGGAAACAGGCAAAAGAATGACGGACAGACCATGCGCCCAGTGGCCTTTTATGATGCATAAAAGAAATTCTGCTTTTCAGGGGTCCATGGGGGCCCTCTCGGATCACGGGGAGTGTCTTGCAAAGTGTATAAGGATGCACCAAGGCTATGACAAGACGATCCCGCACCGTAAGGAGACGATGGACCTTCGCCGAAACTATATGTGCTTGCAGAGCTCTGGGTGCTTCCCGCACTGTACATGCTTCCCGGACTGTCCGTGTCTGCATCATGTTTATTTGGACTTTGACTGAAGAAGTTGTGGGCAAAGTCCAAAAATACAATACATCGACTCACGTGTGCAGTATGAGGGGCCACTCTCTGTGTCTCTTTTTGTGAACAACCCGTGGAAATTCCTCGTTGCGGAGTAAATCTTGGTACATCGGGCATGTCATGTCTGTACAGAGTCGCAGACTGAACAACGATAGTATCGAGAAAGAATTTCGGACCTTCATGCCAAACTGATTTGCATGTTTTGCACATCAGTCCTTTGCAATAGGGACACTGATATCATGGTCGATGGCGGTCGTCGAAGGGGACGAGGGGCTCACCTGCACACAAGTGGGAGACTCCCAGTCTCTTGAGGGAATAGCATCCTCAACGTCGAAACTGTGATTGCAGCCTTCATGCGGACTACAAGAAGCTGAGAGCAGACCGTTGCGGTTTAGTGAAGAGAACGAACCAAGGTACCAGGCTAAGCGTCGACCAAAACCGAGCATGGTTCCACTCGTCCATGTTGGATTCCCCGAGCACCAGCCGCGCAGTCGCGTCATTTATTTCTCGCGACTCTGCTCCCTTTTTAACTTGACATATCTGCAAAGATGGTAAGGTTTATGCAGATACAGAGCAATCGGCCATACGGGACATGACATTGGAAACTCTGGACGTCCGGGGCGAAGGACATCGGTGGCATAGGATGGCAATTCCGTACCGTATGTTGCCGGGTCAAAAGCCATATTAAGGCTGTGGTAAATCGCCTGCGCCAAACATGCCTACGGAGAGTTAATGGCAGCCAAATCGAAAATGACTGCAAAATCACCCCACAGAAGACATGGTCGCAGAGTTTGAGCGCGATTCCATACGGGACCAGCTTCGGGTGGTCAATGTCAGCAAGCTTTGAGACCATTAGGTCGCTGAAACAGAAGGTTAATTAGAAGTAGACTCGAATTATTCAAGATGCAACATTTCAGCGGACCTTCGTGTCCGCTGCCATGGGTTGGTGCATACAATACAACGCTTCAAGCAGATGTAGCACGTCAGGCTTCCTGATTCAGGTACCCGTGGTGCCGGCTGGGTCGGAGCTTGCGCAGCATTTATTAGAAACCAGGCGCAATCATCCATGCGAAATATACTCACGCGTAGCTCTTTTGGCGAATAGCCGTTGCCGCGTAACCGTCTCGCCGCTCACGCTTGATTCGAAAGTCAACTCGGAAGCCAGACTCTGAGTATCCGATCCGCGAATCTCCAGCTCCGCGACAACGGCGCGCGCCTCTGCTTCCTGTGCTGCTTCCTCCGCTTCAAGCACCCGTTTATTTGCGGCCCTGATAGCTTGTGTGGCCCGGTCGGTCTGAATCTGTTGATTGTATGTATTGATATAATCCTGCAATGCTTGCGCGCCCGGCTGCGCGAAGGCGCCTTCCTAATGTCGCGTGAACAGTCAGCGGCAGTCTACGCGTCGATTACAGGATTCCACGGACATTCTTCATGAAGGCCTTGTACTTTTTGAACATTTTGGAAACCACACGGAGGGGGGCAAGGAAAACGACGAAGTCATGGGTTAGTTACCCCTGATAACAGCGTCCGGGGTGTCGGGCTTCAAGTTGGGCCGCAGCGCTAAAGGCCGCCATGACGAACGTGCTTCCGTCCGAAAACAGTAAATCCGCAAGAAATAATGACCCAAGCTCAAATTCTCTGGAAAAATTGTACTTTAGAACCAGATATGTTTCCAGGCAATGCTGGACGCAGAGAGAATATTTTGCGATGGAAGCAGACTCCGAAAGACTGAGACGAAAAGTCGGGAGATCAGAATGACACCTTTCGATCTATATGAGGATATATATGTTTTCCGGGTCTTCTTTGATACCTCCGTCAGCCGCTATAATTCAAGTCCGTGTCTCTGCTCAGCAGCATCCAAGTATAAGAAGAGAGTTACTTCGCGATGTCACAGCCAGCACCATGGATCTGCAGTAAAACTTGAGTAAAACAGTCGGAAGAGTAGTGGTCAGGGCCGAATTCCCCGTATTCGACGCCCACGTGAACTTGACAGGAGCGGCGTTGAGCTGCCCACGCTAGTGTAAGGTTCTGCTCCCATAACCGTAACGTGGACGGCGCCAAGACACGAATCTAGTTTCCAAGGCGCGGCGTCGCGGTCACGGAATTTCGTAGTGGATCGTTCCTGGAAGAAACTATCAACTGAGGCACACGATGTTCGTGGCCACTGACCAGTGGTCCGGAGGATCTGAGGCTCACTTGCAACAAGACAAGCCAAGGCGATGCAATTTCAATTTTGTTGGAAGGGAATTACCCAGCAACTTCGCTGCTTGCAAGAAAGTGGTTGCCCGCAGGATCTATCCGCCACCTGGGTCGAGTGGGCGCAGCGCACAGATTGAGATGCGGCTATCACATGGGCCATCATTGGATATTTGCGGAATTTGCCGGCGCCTGCTCTCACTCTT
Organism: Mycena albidolilacea; assembly: GCA_029282495.1. NCBI lineage: Eukaryota > Fungi > Basidiomycota > Agaricomycetes > Agaricales > Mycenaceae > Mycena > Mycena albidolilacea. The sequence continues at coordinate 1,036,647 of JARIHO010000031.1, read as the reverse complement.
TCTTCAACTCTAGCATGAACACTCTTGATTTATCCGGAAAACCGGTTCATTTTCATGCACGCTCTGCAAATATACGTTCTTCGGCGATTAAGAATGTTCTGAGACGTTAGGTGACTCTCAGGGAGTTGTCCAATGATATCGCAACCTTGAAGTTCGACCAACAAAATGGACGTAGTGGGACGGGATAGGGCCCTTCCCCGCAATATGCTGCCCACCATTCCACTTTCAAATCCTTCCTCCTTCTCTGGCGGATTTGAAATTTTCAGCACTTGGCTTTCCTCCCGCACTACACCACTGCTACACAATGCAGTGCTACCCCACTAATCACAATGTACTCAGATATCATTTCAGACCCGTCCTCCCGTGGTAGTAAGCGTGACTCACGCTTACTACCTGTGTAAGTCCCGATTCTGCGTGGAAAATGATTCATAATCGTTGACAAATGCCCTTGGCGGGCTGACTATAACTGCAGACGGGAAGCAACTCGAAACTAACACTCATCCTCCTTCCTTTCATCTCTAAACATGGCAAAGTTCACCCTCGATCTCGCACACGTCAAGGCGCTGCTTGACCCCCCATCCGCAACGCCGCCTGACTGGGTCCCCTTCGTGAGCGGAATCGACCCCGACGTGCGCTGGTTCATTGCGTCAGAGAAAAAGGACCCCGCGCGGAAGACAGGTGTATATGTGCGTCTGTCTCGTTCTTCTCTGGGAAATGTATTAATTGGCGCCCCCAGAACCTCGCGAGCTGGACGGAGGAGGTGGCCAAACCACTAGCGGCGGTGCTCACTGGACCACTCAGGATGACCACAACATCGATTGATGTGGGTGCTTTCAAACGTGAATTGAATGAGCGCACCAAGTGACTATGTTCAACTGTCAGATTGTGGGGAACAAGGCTATTACAGAGGCATACGGTGAGGCGACACAGGTCAACGGACGTCCATACAATAACAGGTGAGATTGTCATTCCTCTGGTCTGGCTGATTATGACAACGACGCTCAGATACGCATGGTTCCTTGTTTTCTCCGAAGAGACGGGAAAGGTCGTGGAGATTCGAGAGTACTGTGACACAGCTTTGCTGCAGGAAATAAGCGAGACGAATCCGCCGCCGCCGTCCAAGTAATGGACATATAGTTGAAAGCTGCAATCTTCAACCTCCATCTGCCTCATTCGAGTGCTCTGTGCAAGTCCGTCTTGGCTTGATTCGTTCCCCGCACAATTAATTCTTGCGATTGCGAGCTAACGGCATGGAAGATGACAATGTTAATGCGACTACGTTGAACTACCCAAGTTCGAGCGCAGACAAACCCACAACAGCTTCCAAACTTGGAGAAATAAATCGAAATCAACTTTTCAGAAACGAAGATGGCGAGGAAGTCATATTGTTTCTGCATTTGCGCTGTACACGTTGCCGAAATTAATTGCGATCGCTGCGTCACGCATAAACATTGTCGTTCGCTGTACGGCAAAGTCAAACCTTGGCGTGTGCGCCAGTACATTTAGCGCAACTATAAAAAGCCGCATCAGGGAATGATGTCTGTATCATCCACGCGTCATAGATACAGAGGGTTTGAAGCGCGTCATCAGTGTGCTGCAGTGCGAAGATAAAGATATGCTGCCCGGTGCCGTGGCAAGAGAACAGTGGCGAGAGTACATGCGTTATCGTAGCCCGCAGTTATGCGCGGCCAGAAGCCACGCGGTCGCATTACAAGGTGGGTGATGTACATGAAAGGTCCGATGGGTGAAAACAATTCGAGAATCCGCTCCGAACAACTAACAGCTCGATAAGGTTCTAGGCACTAATTCGTCGCGCCATAATATGCTTGCGGCTGGCCTCCAGCAGCGATAGGCTCATATGTGCCATTTCCGGTGTCTACGGCGCTCTCACTGTCAGCTCGGGTATCATTATTGAGGGTGGATGCACGTACAGCGGAAGCCTCCAGCGCCGTAGCGCTCCTCGGCCTTCATTTTCTTGTAGATGAGCCAGAACGCGTGGATGTGTCCCGGGATGTAACCGAGACTGCGTTACGGTTAAAAATCGTGGAAACTTCGAAAAACCCGGAAAAACGCACACCGTGAGGAGGATGTTGATGAGGAGGTCGCAGCTGCAGCCCGTAATGAAAGCTGAGGTCACCCAGTCAGTTAACCTAGGCCACAATGAAGGTATTTCGTGAAAAACTTGCCAGCTGCCGCAGGAGGTAGAATAATTGCTGTGATTATTAAAAGCACATCACTGCCTTTGACCATTGTGGATGAGTTATGGGTGGTAGAAGTCGTTAAAAGTGGGTCGATGGTGGTAGTGCAAGAGCAAGAGCAGTGGTGGCGCTTTTAAATGCGCCCTGATGGTGACGTAGTTTGGCAGATCGCAGTTATGCGTCACGTGCCACGTCAGAGGGGTGTGGACCTGGAAACTGCCATGAAAAAATCACTAGGCTTAGAGAATGAAATTTCTGTTTTCAGGACCGAAAATGAGCCCGCCAGCAGTTTTTTTCCAATTTTTTTCGGTTCTGGTTGGAAATCTCACCAAAACCATTACTTTTATCGGGTGGACGAGGGGGGAACTGTATTATCGCGGTAGTCCGCAAGGAACTTATCGAAACCGCCAGTTGAATCCCCTGTATTGGCTGCTGGGCAAAAAATCGAACAAAAAGTCGGCCCAAAACAGAGTAGAACAGAGATCCGAGGGGTTATTTTCACAGAGTAAATCAGAGAAATCCAGAGAAAATGGGGACGGCAGTATTGCCCAGATCACAGCGGGGGAAGTGGAAGAGTCCAAAGAAGTTCAGGTTCGTTCAAGTTCAAGTTCAATGTATCGCTATTTAAGACTTAAGTGCGTTGTCTTGATGGTGACGTAGCAGTTTTCCGACTAAAGTAGAACATAGGGGCATGTTCTGATGGTTCTTATCGGAAGCTTGGAGCGTCCTAACATGCATATATATTCATAGCCCACAAAGTTCATAGTAATTCCCTCATACTACATCTAGGACCAGGCCGCCTGCGCGCATCTCACCGCCGTACAATGTGCAGCTTAAACAATTGTACAACATTGTGCAGCTTCTTCCGCCTACTTCATCCTGGAGGTCGACGCGGAACCCAGGTATTCAAATGGTCGAGCGGGAGAATCAGAGCAGGAAGAGGATGTATTGCGGCCGTTAGTACCACCAGAAATTTCACGGACAAATACTACAGCGGCGAATGGAAAAAAAAAAAAAGACGTTACGCGAATTCAAGTTCTGGATCCAAGACTCCTACCGGAGTTGAAAGCGCGAAATTTGAATCTTCAGGCTTCAAGTTAGAGGTCTGCCATTTTACGTCCCAAAGGTCGCCGCGTGTCACATACCTCCAACACACCAAAAACGCTTCACTATGTCCAGCCTCAAAATCCTGGTTACCAAGGACAGATCCGAGGCAAAAACCCGCTTCACTGGGCAACTGAGCCTACCTGATATCCTTCAAACGCGCTTGTCGGGAGCAATCGCCGATATACTGGAGGAGTATTGGGCAGACACCGATTTTGACACTGCGCAAACGGCTAACCTTCGAAATGAGACCGATACGGGCGACGAGAATGACGAAGAGGATGCCACGGAGGATGCAGACGAGCACGCCGGTGAAGACGTAGACGTGCCGATGCCTGCACCCCAGCAGAAGCAGCAGCTCCCTCCCCTCACGGACCTACAGGCGATCGCGGTGCGTCCGCGGCGCGCGCTCCCTCCCTAGTTTGACCGTTCCCCAGAACATCGTGAAGTCAAATCTTCGTTGGACAAAAACTGTCCCTGCGGGACACAAAATCGCCGAGCAGTCCAAAGGGGGCGGATATTTTTCATTGTGTGGCCCATGCATAGAATCCCAGTTTTTCGTCAAGGGGAATGAAAACCCCGAGCCGGACACCATGCCGGCCACCGTCGAGCTGCAGCGAATCCTCCATCAACTTCACGAAACCAAGGACCCGCAAAACCCGACCAAGTACATCGCCACCTCCGCTGGTGAGTGCGGCGTTAGATCAAAAGTTCCTCCCGGTTGATCACAGTATTCGCAACGCCAGGCCAACTTTTGAACTGCTTGGGCGATGGATGGCCGAACCTACCACTCCACCGCCATCCTTGAAGCGGGCATCGTCCACGGCAAATCGCCAAGATGTAGTTCCCGGTGAGCATTGTTTAATCCAGGTCTTCTGGTCGCCGACGCTTCGGTAGTTTTAGTATCCCGCTCAACTTCTTGGACGCCTCAATACTTTTTCTCGCTCAGCCATCTGCACTGCCCTACAAGAGGCGCCTCTGAACCTTCCCCTATTTCTCGGTGAGTACCCCAGTGTGTGTGAGGAAACTGGGTTGACGAGTCATTCAGCTCTCTCGACGCCGTTTCGAAATTCGAAAACTCGGAGTAATATCTTTTCATCCATTCTGTAAGTACCCGTGCATGGAACTCGTTTCGTCGCACGATTGGCTCGCGCTAACACTTCTGTACAGCTGTCTGTATCCCGATTGTGTTGTATCGCATGTTGTTTCCCCAGCATTTGTGTTTTTTGAGTCTCGATGCATCTCTGTAGCACTGTTCGATAGAATTTCAAACGGCTTGTTGATTAAACATTGTGAAACTCGCAAAGCACAAATTCAAGAGTACTTGTTCTACATACTGCCATTCTGCACTTTCCCGTTCTACCCGCTTCTGCAGCCACGCTATGCGACCTGCAACTCGGCGTGGGCGTGGGCGTGGGCGTGGTCTTCAAGTTCCTCCGATACTTCTTAAAGTTACTTATCCTCGCCATCAGCCCGGCACGTGACGCGCGATAAAAATTTGACTCGAGAAACTTTGGTGACTCGCTTGTCTGCTGTTTGTATGCGACGTTTTGTTCGACCTCTTCCATCTTCGCTAATCCGTGCTAGTCCTCCGAGAAATTACACCCGTTTAAACGCGTATTTCCTTCGCACCATGGCCGCGGAATCCACAGGAACCCATAAGGACCCCGTTACGGGCGAGATGATATCCAAGACGTTCGTATAAACCAGTCCCAGTTGTCTTGTGCTTTAATCTGCGACCAGAGAACTCAAGCGCCGCGAAAAGGCACGGGCCAAGGAGGCTACCAAGGCTAGCAAGGCCCCAGCCCCCCAGGCAGCTGCAGCAAAGGAAGCTAAGCCTTCAGACGACGATCTGAACCCAAATGTAAGAGCTAAGATCGTTCAACGCGATTTTCGCGTTGATTTCATTCTTTCAGCAATACTATGAGCTCCGATCGCGTCAAATCCTCAATCTCAAGCAAACCCAAAATCCCAATCCGTATCCCCACAAGTTCCATGTTACACGCTCCATCAGCTCGTATATCGATACCTACGGCTCAGAAGGCAAGATTGAGCCCGGCACCAAGCTGACCGGTGTGGAGGAATCCTTGGCTGGTCGTGTGCACAACATCCGAGCTAGTGGTCCCAAGCTCGTATTCTATGATTTACATGGCGAAGGCAAGAAGGTGCAGATTATGGCTACCCTCCAAGATGACGCCGATCCCGACTCCTTCGCTGCTACCCACGAGCTCTTCAAGCGGGGTGACATTGTTGGTGTGACTGGCACGCCGTCCCGTACCAAGAAGGGCGAGCTCAGCATCTCGCCCGCGAAGATGACCCTCCTCTCGCCCAATCTGCACCAGCTCCCCTCCACCCACTTCGGCTTGAAGGACCAGGAGACGCGCTATAGGAAGCGCTACCTCGACCTGATCCTCAGCGAAAACACCCGCCGCCTCTTCGTCACGCGCAGCAGGATCCTGAACTACATCCGGCGCTTCCTCGATGACCTCGGCTTCATGGAGGTCGAGACGCCCATGACATCCCTCCTGGCGGGCGGCGCGACCGCCAAGCCGTTCGTCACGCACCACAACGACCTTGACCTCGACCTGTACCTCCGTATCGCGCCGGAGCTTTACCTCAAGCAGCTCATTGTCGGCGGGCTCGACCGCGTGTACGAGATCGGGCGTGTCTTCCGTAACGAGGGCATCGATCTGACGCACAATCCCGAGTTCACCATCTGCGAGTTTTACATGGCCTACGCGGACATGGAAGATCTGATGGATATCACGGAGGCGATGGTGGAGGGGCTCGTCAAGTACCTCACCGGCGGTGGGACCAAGATCACTTTCCACCCCGATGGAAACAAGGACCAAGAGGGCGCGCGGGAGATGGTGCTTGATTTCCAGCGGCCGTGGAAACGTTATGATATGATCGGCACGTTGGAGGAGAAGCTCGGCGTCAAGTTCCCGCCTGGCGAGACGCTCCATACCGCAGAGACGAATGTCTTCTTACGGGAGCTGTGCGTCAAGGTATTACTATTTTTTGCGCGAGAGCGACCACTTGATTCACGACTTTACAGCACAATGTAGACTGCAGTGAGCCGCGAACAAACGCGCGCTTGCTAGACAAGGTCCGTTACCTCCTCGCTGCTCGTACTTGCTTCTGATTACTTTCTCAGCTCGTTGGAGAATTCATTGAGCCGCTCTGCATCTCTCCGTCCTTCATCGGTACGTGTATTTTGTCTTTCCGCATCCGTAGCCTCACCAGCTTGTAGTCGGCCACCCGCAGGTGATGTCCCCTCTCGCCAAGTGGCACCGCTCGCGGCCCGGGCTGTGCGAGCGGTTCGAGGGCTTCATGTGCGGCAAGGAGTTCTGTAACGCCTACACGGAGTTGAACGACCCCTTCGAGCAGCGCCTGCGCTTCGAGGAGCAGGTTTGTCAATGGCTGCTTTCTCCCCTTGTTTGCATATCTGATGGGGTTCATCCAAGGTCCGGCAGAAGGACCAGGGCGATGACGAGGCGCAGGGCGTAGATGAGACGTTCATCGACGCGTGAGTTTACTCCTTTCGCAGATTGATGTTGACTAATGGGCTACAGGCTCGAGCACGGTCTCCCCCCTACGGGTGGGTGGGGAATAGGCATTGACCGCTTGGTCATGTTCCTGACTGATTCTAACAGTACGTTCTGTCTTCGAAACCGTTATTCTCTTTCTAACGATATTCCCAGACATCAAGGAGGTATTGCTCTTCCCGGCTATGAAGCCGCTGGACAACGCTCCCTCGGAGCCTACCATAGTCCCATCCTAAGTGAAAATAGACCCAGTATATCGTTCGCGCACTACTGCGCTAGGTACTTCCTTGTATACATCCGACTCCTGAGACAGAGACCCCCGAGTGACAAATCATCTTTTGTCAGATTATAAAGCTTCTCCCAAACCGTCATGTCGAAGCCCTTTGTCGCAGAAACTGAACGGAGACCGGGGCATACGCACGTCTTGCTCATAACCACCGGGAGCGTCGCGTCCGTCAAGGCGCCGCTGATTGTCGAGGAGCTGCTCCGTGTTTGTCGTGTTGCCCACACTCTTCGGCTCCAAGGTTTTTCATCCTGCATAGTATGAAAGCGTCAAGGTCGAGGTCGTCGCTACGAAGCCTTCGCTGGTGTTCTTCGACGCCGACGCTATCAGGCGAACGGGTGTACGCGTATGGACAGACGCAGACGAATGGCCCGTGCGTATGCTGCGCACCCCTATCGACGAGACTCAGCGTGGCTTGTAGGCGGCGTACAAGATCGGGGACCCGATACTACACATCGAGCTCCGCCGCTGGGCGGACATCGTCCTCGTCGCGCCGTGTTCCGCCAATACGCTCTCGAAAATCGCGCATGGGGTATGCGATAATCTTGCTGTACGCGTCGCGTCGTTCGCCCAACGTGTTTCCTGCCAATTTTCAATGAAATGAATGCACCCTGCAGACCTCGCTGATGCGCGCACTGGCCCCCACGACCCCAACGTACATTTTCCCCGCTATGAACACGCTGATGTACGAGCACCCCCTGACGGCAGAGCACCTTCGGATCGTTCGAGACGTCGTAAAATACCACGTCGTCGGGCCTATAGGGAAGCTGCTCGCGTGCGGAGACATCGGTTAGTCTACCTGTCTGGGGCTGTCTTGGCCCTCGGTGCCTGCCTGCCCAGATCTGTATCCAATATTTGCTGACGTCGTGCAGGGATCGGCGCAATGTCGGAGTGGCGAGATGTCGTGCAGGTCGTGGTCGACGGATTCAAATTGAGACTCCACGTGTCGAGCAGCATTCAGGAGGGTGCGTAGCGGGAAATGAATCAATACAAAAAACTTCCGCGGTCCTCCAATTCAGTTCACCACACGAATAGACTGGTACCGGGAAGCGAGCTGAATGAATGGACGGATGTATGTTGCATAATTACAATTAACCGAGTCAATGTAGATGGGATGATGCCTGTCGAACGACGTATGAAATAAAGCCATCAAATGAACGTACTGCGATACAATGGTTAATAACGACAATAATGAATAATGATTAGCGGTCAAGATAAGTGGGTGGTGGATCAGTGTTGTACAGCAAGCGATGTGGACGGGCGGTCATAGGATGCGGCAAATGGAGAAAACTACAGGATGTTCGTGGCGGTGAGTGCTTTTAGCAGGATAACCTCGTGGACTGAGAGGATGCCGCAATTGGTTAGAGGCAAGGAGGGCGCGCAATGTCGAGAAGACTCACTGTCATTGATGACGGTGGCCGTCGCTTTCGTGTCCTGTAAACGGGCGAGAGAGATCAATCAGCCGCGAGATAGATGGTGGCGCAAACGGCGACGACGACGAACAATTGCGCAGGTGACGTGCCGGTGCATTTTGCGCTTGCGCGGCGAGTAGGTTTGATTTATTGTGGCGAATGCGTCCGACAGATCTACGGAAGGGCAGGACGGTATCGCTATCAGCATCGCACCGGATGTTTCGAAGACAGGTATAACGCAACGCACATTTAATGACTTCCTTGGGCTCGTTTGGCTTATTCCGATATGAGGTGACGTGCTCCGCGAATCGTATGCCGGATTGGATTTTGCGCGTCAGGATGTCGACTTTGTTGAGGAACTGCGTGCGCAAAGCGGGGCCGGTTAGCAGTTGCGGGGGTGGGGAAGTGACGGCCGACGAACGAGAATAAATTCGACGGTGGTGAGCAGCTTGTTGCTGCAGATCGTGCGCCAGAGTTTGAGTGAGTCCGCCTACACAAGGGGAGGGTTGTTTAAGTCAGGTCGGAATCGATTTGGTGTGGGGGATTACTTACCAATCGGTTAATGGTGCTGTTCTCGGCGAGGGTTTCGTTGAAAGCTGTTGTCGAGCGAGATGAGGAGTGCAAAGGTGGAAATAAATCGGGAATGCATACCCGATATTGGGGCGAGGAAAATTATAACATGTACTAGAGTAGCGTCAGCATGTCGCGATAATCATACAACAGATTGACTGTACCATCGTCGAAAAACTGGGCCCATGCGGCTAAGGGGGATGGATGAGTAAAATGAAGAATGGCAGCGGGGAGGTGAGGGCCTTACCTCGTTGACTAGTCGAACCGCCCATATCGTACACAGTCCACGACTTGAGATTTTCGTTGGCTGCCGAGTGAGAAATTGGAGGTAAGGAAATTGGATTTGAGAGACGGTTGTTAGCGCGAGCGCCTACTGACGGTTAAATACAGCCCCACCTTCCATGTGAATGAAATGCTCCTCCGGGCCCACAGTGTGTATCCGTGCCCGCAGGATGTCGTCTATCGAGCCCATGCGTAAATCATACACGGACAGGAAGCCGAAGTACATAGGCATACCTGACGTGGGGGTGTAGTCCTCCTGACATATCCGCTGTACTTCATCCAAAAAACTACCGGTGACGATCAGCGAATACATTAGCTACAGCAAGAAAGAAGAACCCACAATCCAGATTGTTCCTGCAGTACAATTTCGCGCTCCCGAAGCCCCTGCTGGACCTCTGGCGCCGACCACAGCGTCATGATATCCCGCGCACAGGCGCTCAATATTCGCCGCGTCTGCAGCTCCTCCGCCTTCTCGTTCCGGTCTGGTCCTGCAGATGTGGATCCACGCCGGAAGCGCAGGAACGCGGTCCAGCCGGAGCCTGAGCGCAGCGAGATTTCGGACGCTTTAGCGGGGTGGTACCGATCTTCCTCCGAGCTGTCTTCGGGTGGCCGGGAGCCCGCGATGCGGTTGGAGAGCGTCTCTTCGACTTGCCGTAAGGGAGCCAAACTTATTGACAGTCGCCGCAGCTGGCCGCTTAATGCGCCGTCGGGCGATGTGGGCTGCGCGTCGGGGCTGTAGGTGCTTGGGTGTCGGATCTCCAAGAGCCCCAGCACGAAGTTGACAGAGCGGACGAGGTTGAGGTGTATTACAGGCCGCCAGGCCTCGACCTAGAGGATGTTCTATTGGTTGTTCGTTCGACGAAATCGGGGCATACCTCGGCTTGGAAGGCCTTGGGGGCGAAATGCAGCTGGAAGTTCTTGAGAATCGTCGATTTACCTGATTCTGCCTGACCTAGAGCGAGGTTTGGACGGAATTCTATTACTCTTCATAGGAATAACACCGACCTAGCAGCAGAATCTTGGCATTGGAGGGGCGCTTTCGCTGTTCGCGCTCAAGAGAGAGGGCTTCGTCGATAGCATTGCTGACCTGAAGAGGGCACTGTATGAGGACAGAAACACGGTAACGATAAATGGACGTACGCGTTTTGCCTCCCGTTCAGCTTCAACGCGAGATAATCGCTCCCAGTCGGATTCTATTGCTGGGGGAGGGGGAGGCCAGACATTGCGCCGTGGGGGCAGCATTGGTTGGTGGGAAGGGCAGTCGGGAAAGGGAGCATGGGTTTTTGGCAATGGAGATATTTATGGCGATCATGCAGTAATTGGCCTGATGAAAACACAGGAAACACGGTATCGCAACGCCACAGGGTCCAGTGTACCCATTCTGGACAAACCGGAATCAAAAGATAAGATCCCTAGTAACTCCTGGTAACGCCTGTGCACTTAAAAGATCTCGACATGCTGGCATCTCACCAATTTAAAATGTTTTTAATGAGGTCCAGGCTGCAGATGGCTTGCAGGCACAACGCAGTGAACAGCTGAAACGTTTATGTGGTGATGGACTGCTATCCTGCTGATGGTGTCGCAAAGCCGCTAACCTGTTTTGGAAGTTCTCCGCTAACAGTCCGCCTGCTTTCGTGACGGTACCATAGCAACCACCGACAAATATTCACGATACTTTCGGACCGTGTTGAATACCGGATGCGGGGAAGAGAGCTGGGAAGAGTTTTTGGACAGCTCTGGACCTGCAGCGATGTGAGAAAACGGACTTGAAACAAACCTCAGCCAAATGCATTACATGTGACAAAATGTCGATAATTCGATTGTGGGCTTATATCGGCCCCCGTTGCCGATTTGCCCGAGTGCAACGGCTTGCTGACCCTGAGACTTTGTGGGTGCACCATCGTATGAAGAGACGCGGCGTCACAGGTACACGGAACTTGCACGGAACGCCCAAAAAAAACACGTTGTTCAAGTTGGCAATCTTCCGAGTTTGTGTTGAACCTGGAAGGCTTTCTGTTTTTCAGTTGTCTCATCATACGCGAAGCCTAGGAAAGCTCGATTTGACACTCACCCCGGTCCCGCGAGGCTCCCATCGCTTACCGAGGGTAACATAGGCTAACCACGCAGCCGATACAGCCGTCGATCCAATTTTGGCCATGTACATATGGGTGACAGCTCGCCTTAATTTCACGTAGCCTCGCGTTCTCGGTCCGCTTGTCAGACGTCTTGCGAAAACATCGCGATTTGTGTGGCACTCCTCATGGCCGAGCTGAGGCCGAGAATCACAGAGAATGAGATCATACTCTGGTCGTCGAGGTGGACTCGATTTCACCGGCGAGTCACTGTCAGGGTAGTAGCATGAAGGTGGAGGTATGTACTGATGCCGATATTTTTTTTCTTGTGTTTTTTTTTGGCTTCTATTGATGCATGTCACGAGCTCGCACTGATTCAACCATGATCACGAACAGTGGTGCTACGCACACCCTCTAACGCTTAACCTGTTCATTGACAGTCCTTGCTAGTCCTCACTTTTCACTTAGGTTCATTTAAAGGTCCTCGAAAGTTGCGGGGTTCAATAAGCATACCTGGAGTCAAATCTTGGACACAATAACCGCCCGTCTACCCCTCAAACCTGTCGAGCTTCCCATTCAGCGCGCCGCCGTCCAGCAAGCTCCCCCACATGGCTGCCTCCATCAGATAGTTGACCTGCCACGCGTGGTGACTCGCATGGGCCGTCAGCCACGACATCTCCAGCACCAGGCCCTGGCTATATGCCTTGGCCAGCGCCTCAGCCAGTCGCAGACAGAGCTCCTCCTCTTGTACGTCGTCAACCACTCCCGCCGAAATATAGCTGAGTAGCTGGGAGACGAGGCACGACCACAGTTCTGCCAACTGCTCTGAGGCGCGGGCATTGAGAAGGCAACGCGTCACCGCATCGCACGGATCCCCGCCGTCGCACCCATGCTTCAGAGGTCGACTGAAGCCTGTTGTGTGGAGGCCTTCGTCAAATGCCTCCTCAAAGTCGGCCTGCCCCTGGTACCGCTGAGCTTGGATCCGCACCTTACTGAATCCTAGCACCGCCCGCCTGAGAAACATGTGCCGGTCGTTGAGGATGTGCCACACATACAGCTGCGCGTTCATCAGGGCTGTTGGCTCTGCCCACCGCTCCGTCAGGGTCCGTGCCCCCGTATGCGCAAACGCATCGTACACTCTGCGCAACGCCTCCTCCGTCACGACGCCCCCCTCCGCACCCCCCAGATCCGCCGTATTCAAGAACGAATTGCACACCTCGCTATTGATGAGGTCCGAGCCGACGTCCACCACGTCCGTCCTGGGTGAGCTGAATACCATGTCCGCGTGCACCGCCGCGGGGTCGAACCCGCGCCAAATCGTTTCTGCCGCCAAGCCCATCATGCTGCACTCCGCGACGCACACCACCTGCGCCGTGCGGCGGTCGAACACCGCGGAGCGGTCCCCCACGCGGGCCTTTGCGGCTTCCTCGAGCGCGACCTTGGCAGAAATGTACGTGAGTCCGAGCTGCACGCCCTCGCGCCGCGCGGCGCCGCCCCACGTCGTTCGGCTGTGTGCGTCCGCGCCTGCCGCCCGGAACAGGCCCTCGAACTGCGGGAACGCACGATCGTACCCGTGCTCGTAGTAGAAGCCTATGTCGCAGCAGCAGTTTGAGTATAGTGTGCGAGGGTCGTACGCGCCGAGCAGGAAATTCAACCAGCAGGCGCCGAAGAGGACGTTGCTGGTGAGGAGGGGGGGCGGGCCAGGAAGAGACGCCGAGGAGGTCGATGACGGTGGCGGGGGCGCGGCGGAGGCCGTGGCCCTTGGCAGGGAGAACGCGGCCCGCTGCGAGCTGTGAGGTGCGCCAGGCGAGGAGGTCGGGAGACAGGCGTAGACGGGCGGTCGTTACGGTGTTTTTCTGAGGCGCTTCATTGGCTGCGCGCGCGTCGATGGACTCGAACACACGGGTGACCGTCTCCAACGCCTCCTCGATGAGACTTTGGAGGAAGGGAAAGCTGCCGTCGCCAATGAGACTGCGTTCCTCAACATAACCTGGGTGAGTCGGAAATGTCGCCAATTGTGCCTTGGAGAAGCTTTCCCCCCAAAAGTAAGGCGGGATCGTATATCCGGGATTGAGCGCGTGGTTGCCACTTGATGGCTGGGCAAATTTGGGGAGTATCTCGAGCGGCCTGGTGGCAAAGCCGTCATTTTTACTTGTCTCCTCCGGGCTTTCGTGCTTCACAGCAGGATCGTGTTCGGCCTTTGTCGCTAGCGGCTGATACTTTTGCAGATGGTTGGCCTTTTCCTCCTCGAGGAGCGCTACATTGTTGATATAAATCAATAACGTTCTGAAACTTCATCCGAATGAACAACTTGCTCTTCTTCAACCACTCGGCTTGTTTCAAGGGACTGGGGTCGTTTTGTATATCGAGGTCGATAGAAGCCATGCCAGGTCGGAATATTCAGATTTTACGCACAATGTCTGCCAAACTGCATTTATATGCGGACACAACAAGCCGCCAAGGTCGCCAAAGAAGATAAGTACACCCATAATTCCACCCGTGTTCATTGATTTCCGCGCCTCATTCCGCTTGGAGAGAAAAACTGCAGGTACCGGTCTTCTACAATTTTACCAATCATGAATATGGTAAAATCAGCCATCGAAGATAGTTCGTGGACTCTCACCAAAACTCAATTCTGTGTGGATCGTCGTTCTCGTAGCATATAACGAAAGACCCCGCAGCCGGAAGCCCGGGTGTCGTGCGCACTTAGCACTATTTAGCGTCTATTAGATATCGCTGATCCATTTATTTCTGGTGTACATGCAGGTTACCGGGCGGTTCTTCCCTTGGCAGACGCTGATTCGGTGGGCAGCCAATTGACACTGAAATCATCGGGAGTCCCAAATTTCAACGAGCAGCGTTTTTATTTGGGGAATTGCACGGTGCCGCTCATTTTTCCGAACGCTGATTTTGACTTGCGGCGCCTATGCGTACACTTCAACACGATTGTTGCCTGTGCACTGACTGAGCAATCGCGGGTACGCAGACCTGCTGTGAGCTTCCAGAACCACCGTCAGCTGTTCAACTCACCGCTGTTATAGTAGGCATGAGAATGGATACACCTTTCATCCTCGACTATCGGTGTGTTCACCTACACAGGTAGGCCAACTTTTTGAATGAAAGCTGTCTTTGAAGTGATTGGACGAGATTTAAATGAAACTGAACCTGGGGTGAAAAATGTGCGTACAGTTCCTAGCGTATAGTATGTGAGTCAACCTGGATGCAAATCTGTTTAGTTCTCTTGAGTCATAACAGCAGCTCCCGGGGTCAGGCCTTTGAATTTGCTTCGGTCGTCGAGGGGACGCTGGTCGACATAACTGCAAAGAATTCGGATCAGTTTCAAAACATTGCAAGTGTGCGTAAATTCGTACCTTTTCCACTTTGGACCCGTCAAGGACGACCCGCATTCGGCCACCTTCTTGAACCACTCGTCCACCTGCCCCCAAAAATTTTCGCCCTTTGCAACTTTGCCGCTCTTGCGACATGCCAAATCGAACCTGAAGGCGGCCCGAGCCATCAATTCCAAAGGACTTGGTATATCACCGTCTAAATTTCTTTTGAATTGGGTTCACATTTCAAGACACCCCTGGGTTGGTAGAGAAACTCAGAGACCTTCTCTGCCGCATTTTTTACGGCACGGAATCCTCCTTGTATACACCTTGGACTGCTAACATCCGTACGGCTAATTCTTTCTCATAATCTACCTATATACATAAACTAAGCCTCAGATTTTGACTCCCGCACGAAAATAGCCATCATAATATTCCTGGGCAACCTTGATCGCGTCGTAATCGAGCATAGACATTTGCATCTCCCGCGCTGTGGGGAAAAATCAGTAACAAAAAGTCTGGCCAGACATTGACTCACATCTGAAGTACTATCCGCGTTTCTCAGGCTCTACTGCCTCCGAGACGGCCGCGGTGCTCATAAATTCTCCTCGCTCCTTGCGAAGTGTCTGATACGCCTCCAGCCTAGCGGGCACGTCTTCCTTGGTAGTCCCAGCAGGGAGCAAGCATCCTAGCACTGCGGCTTCCTCGATTGCCATGGCTGCCCCCTGGCCTAAAAATGGCAAGGTAGCATGCGCGGCGTCTCCGAGAAGAACTGCACGCCCGCGGATCCAGGTTGGCAAGATAGGGACAGCCCTCAACTGCCACTTGGAGATTGGGGTGTGGAGCGGCAGGTCGAAAACACGCAGAAACTTTGGGTGGAAATCAGCAAACTTTTCACGAACTTTCTCTAGTGTTGCAATCGGCGACCAATCTATCGTTGCATTCGTCAAATGAATGGGAAGGAGTGCTGCGAATTGTCTAACCTGCTGCCTCTTGATTAAGATCCGTATGATGGCCCACAAAGTTTATGAGGCTTCCGTTGCGACAGGGATAGACGAAAATCATCCGAAGTTCTTCCTCTTGCATCATCACGGTCCGCGCGCCGTTGAGTCCCTCAGTCAGCCATTCGAGGTCCTCAAGTTCGTTCAAATTTGATGCATCGAAAAGACCACGGAAACATGTCAAACCCAATGCGGGAGGCTTTACAGTATGCCCGACGACACTGGTTCTGACAATGGACTTGAGCCAGATCTTATTAGAATTCTCAAAGAAACACAAAAACACAAGATACGTACATGAATTCCGTCGGCCCCGATAACAACATCCGCGTGGGTGATTTCGCTGTTTCCCAGCGTCACCGTTCCTGCTTCTGCGTCGCAGGCCACTACTTTGCTGTTGAAGAGGAGTTGCGCAGGGGGCCCGCCGATACTTTCACCAGTTGCAAGGCGCTTGAGTTCGTCATAGAGATCGTTTCGGTGACAGAACACAGAGTCCTAACCGATTTCAGCCATACAAATTTGAACAACTGAAATGGTAAACGTGCATGGACTCCGTCTGGTATCGAGGTCAGCAAAGGGCGAGGTATTCCGATTCCATTCTTAGCGTCGAAATCTATAGTCTATGAGATGACCTCATGAACCTTGGAAGCGTTGAATAGTATAGAGATGTGACCGCACGCCGTCAAAGTTAGCAGGTTTTAAGTTTTCGCGAGAGTATCCAAACTGCCTTAGAATGCTCAGAGCATTGGCCTGTACACCAACACCAGCCCCAATCTCAGCCTTCGTCTGAGAGGCTTCGAAGATCTGGCTCGGTGTCAAAATTTACAGTAGTGGTGGCTCAGAAGAGTCAACTCGCCTTGACGTGATGTCCGTTCCGTCGCAACGCCATAGCAGCAGTGAGTCCGCCAATGCCTGCGCCAATTATCGGGATGTTCAAAGGACGAGAAGGATTTTGAGTGCATGCTATGGTACTAAGCTCTTGGTTACTTGCCCTATTTATTTATTTCGCCTGGGAAGCTGCCCGATGGTATCGCACGACACGCTGGAAGCTCGCCTCCGCGCGGTTAGATCAGTCAATTAATGGCAGTGTTGAGCAGGAAGAGAGCGTCGGTAAAACGGAGCAACGGAGCCTCACTTTGGTCATTGAGCTTCAAGTTTGAAGAGTAGTGCCGGTATAAGGATAGTTCTATTTGGAAACCCGGCTTCTAGCGGAAACGGTTTTGGTAAACATGTTATTTGGAAACCCGGATTCCGGGGGTTTCTCGCCGTATAGGCCGGCATCAATGTTGATGTGCCGAGTTCGGCATGTTGGAACACGGCATTAATATTGTAGTCTCTCGGAGACAGACGCTTCAAACAAAACTGATCTCGTACCTCGATTGTTTGAAACCGAAAGCAGCCGAGACAAGATACGAGTTCCAAGATTGGAGCAGATGTTGAAGTGACTGAAGTGAACACAAATATCAGGTTGCTCTGTGACTTGGGAATGCGCTGTATTTCCTGTTCAGCGCATTCCCAAGGTATTGCCGGCTCACGATAACTAGACCAGAGAAAACGGCATGATTCATTCCGGGCATATCTGTTCGCCCGATCAAGAGGCGAGCCGGAGTAATAAAAAATTGTATTTGCAGGTCGAAAGATAACCAAAGGCCATGGTACCGGTATAACTCGGTGTTACTAGGACAAGACCGAAGCCAGTAAAAGAATTGTTTTGTAGGACAGGAATCTGGCACGGCAATACATCGCGGTTGTCTCCTGGTCAAGAGTAGCGAGGGCGTCAGCAGCCAGTCCAACAGTACAGGACAAGTACAAAGGCGGGTTCGAGCTCTAAGTGAAAAGGGCCAGACAATTGCCAGACAATCGGTACCCACAAGCGGGGATGTTTAATACCGGGTAGACCAGTTAGACTTGGTCAGCAGATACGGGACCCCGAAGGTAGCAGTGAGGAATGTTGAGATATGCGCTGGGTCCGGCACAACGACAGACCGGTCGTCCTGCATGCTGCCGATGACCAAGGTTACTTGCGTAGTCAGCCCTGTGCGAATGCGTCTGAGGAAATAGTAACAGAATCACTGCTCAACGGTCATAAAGGCTATGATGAAGAAAAAGGACTATGCGATGGAACGGAGGCCTTGGTAGCATGGTGGGATGGAAAGATTCCAAAAAGATAAAACTAGAATGCGCAAAAGTATAATTACTCAAATCCCGTAGAGCGCGAGGGGAGGTTAGGTCGAAAAAAGATGTGTAGCAGCCATAGACTTGTTTCAAGACGGCGGTTCATTCCCATTGTGGATATACAGATATTCTGGGGGGGAAAGAATAATTGTCGCGACGACGAGGATTCAGAGCCAGTGGCTGACAGCCGAAAAAAACCCAGACCCGGAAGCAGAGCGTGGATCATTTGACTTGATTCTAACAGCTGAGAGGCATTCGTGCGTTCCAGACTGAGATATGGAATGAGCAGCCAGGGCGTCGACGGTGGAGAAGACAAAGGAATGAGTCACATCAATCACGAATATAACTCAGAATAAATTGATAGCCCCTAAGCTAGACGGTCCCCTTTCGGTCCCTTCATCCCATTGCATCATCATCATGGCTTCATCGGGATTGTTCGACCTTTGAGCACCCTGGATTTCGGACGACCGACGAGACAGTGCAGGTTCCGTTCCATTGCTTGCAAAGCCTCGGCCACCTCTCGCCGTAGAACGACCTCGACCTGGGACTTCGACTTGCTCTACTCAGCCTGCCAGTTCCGTCGTATCTTGTGCGTGTTAAGATCCAAGTGGCGAGGAGAGGGGAATCTGCGAGAAAGCGTCCTGAACGACTCTTGCGGTCGAGGGAGGAGCTCATTGAAACTATTCATAATCTCATCTGCTCGGTGCCCGTATAGCTTATGCATTGTATCCTTGCAAATGACATCCACAGCGTTCAATGCGTTGTCAATTCAGACCGGTTTTAAATTCCCTCGTCCCTCCGTCGTCGCTCCCGAGTTCCGGCCCTAATCATTTTCTCACAGCTTTCGGGTCTGTGCGCTTCATGCACGTTCGTCGTTAAATACGGAATGCGGAATGTCAACCAGTGCCAACTCCTGCCCGTGACTCGAGCAATTCAAGATAAAATCTTTATGCAGTATCGGCCCTTTGTACAGCCTGTCCTTTCTTTCTAACTTCGCCTCATACCTTCTCTGCGATCTCTGGGCAAGATGGGCAACTGTATGTCCAACGTGCGGAACTCTTGCATTGTCAAGCGCTGTGTCAATAGCTCACACGACCAGCCAGACTGGGAACTTTGAGCCACCCGGCTCTGCGGCGCTGAAGAGCTATGTGGCGGCGTACGACGACCAGACCGACCCCATCAAATTGGCGCTCCGGAGGGCGGAGGAACGCGCGCGCCAGGCCGAGAAACGCGTCAGCACAGAAGACGTTGTTCGTACGTGATGCTTTTTACCCTTGTTCACTCGCCCTTATCTCGCCCACAGCGGCCAGGCCACCACCCAAACCCAAAGGCCCTAAATGCTCCGTCTGCTTCAAACACTGTCAGATCTCTGTCAACCCGTGGCAGCGCACCAAGAGGTGCGTGCGCTTCAAATTCAAAATCGGATCTAGCATTCATTTCTCTCCTGTGGCACAAGTGATCTTATGGTCGCGGAGCTTTCGGATGGTTCGGACTCAGACGAGGAAGAAGACGAGAATGGGATTGCAGAAATTCCGGTCAACGGCGCTCCCAGACCGCCTCCGGCGCCCCGCAAATCTGTGATTCACGGGCTACAGCTTGCGAGCTGCAAACATTACTTTTGTGGGGTAAGTGCCAACTCCTGATCGCAGATAGGCTGTGGCGAACCTGAAACCTGATACATTTTGGCTTACAGGCATGTTTGGCACACCACATCTACCGCTGCCTCAACCTTGTCTTTGACACCGCGCGGTACGGCACCGTGGTGAAGACGCCTGCTGCTGCTACGCCTGGTCGCCGCGTGGAGTTTCCTATATCATGTCCAGTACGCAAACGCGTCCCTCAGTTGGTTATATCTAAGCATTTTTTTTCAGACGTGCCAGGTGAAACCGGGCGAGCAGCCCGTCGAGATCAGCGATATGACCGCGCGGCTGGTCCTAGGCGAAGCGAACATGGACGAGTGGAACCACGCGCGGTTCCTGTCAACGCTGAATCTCATCTACTGGTGTGTTATCCAATTATCCAAACAATTTTTTTTCGCATTCTTATGAGTCGGCGGCTGCAGTCCGCATAAAGGGTGCGATGAGACCTTCGACGCGGACGATGTCGCGCCCGCCCCGAGCGGCGTTAAGCACGCCGCTACGGTCGTGCAGTGTCCGCGGTGCAGAGGGTCGCTGTGTAAAGCCTGCAAGTCCGTTTGGCACGAAAGTACGTGGTGCTGAAAATTCCCTTGGTTCGTCTCAGGCTAAACGGCGATGCGTACTTCTTTAGACCTGACCTGCGCGCAATACCAGGCGTTGCCAATAACCGAGCGCGCGCCGGAGGACGTGGCGTTTGCGACTCTGGCGGAGCAGGAGAATTGGAGGCGGTGTCCGAAGTGCTCCGCCATGGTCGAGCTCAAGGTACGTCTCTTCTCTTCTCTCCTTCCAGTCCCGGCCCTAATTCTGTCTTCGCGTAGTTCGGGTGCAAGTAAGCCTGCTCCCTCATCTTTTGGGGCAAAAAACGCCCTCTAATTCACGGTTGCAGCCACATCACCTGCGTCTGCAAACACCATTTCTGCTATACGTGTGGTGCCGACTTTGAGCACACGAACGGGAAATATCGATGTAAAGGAGGTGCGTCTCCAACTCCTCCTCACTTTCGCGGCTTCAAATTTACAATTGCTTCTTCCTTTTCCTTCATGTAGGCGCGGGATGTAAGGTGTGGGAGGAGCAGAATCTTTTCAATCGGGATTGACGCCGGTTGGCGAGTCATGGAGCGGTATACTTATTATTTATTTCTTATGAACTTTAAGTTGGTAACGACAACCTACACTACATGCGCTTCATCATCATTTGTATTGATTTCACTGAATGTATTCTATCCAACGCAGTTCTTTTATTAATCATGTCGCGGGGAACGAAAAAAAATAATCGAGGGGTGCGAAATTCGAACACAACTCGACATTGGCACGACTCACCCTCCCCGAGCACCATCCCCGGTACCCCCCTCCACCAATTATGCTCCATGGTCTATGTTCACATTGCCACCCCCGCAACCACCGCGCACCTTAGCGCGGCACCCGCCACTTCACCCTCCCCGCACTTAGCTATACACTTCTCCCTCATATATATTACTCGCGATCTCTCGGGGTACAAAATTTAACTCATCTATGAACAAGAGCTACTTCAGTGAACTACAGGGCAGCATAACCGAGCTCCTCCGTAAGATCAAGCTGCATTCCATCCTCGCCATCTTCTGGACCTACTAGTAGTAAGTATTACCTCAACGTCGGCATCATTCAACTCTGGGTCCTCGTTCTCATTCTCATCCGCTGAGCTGCTGTCTGAGCTATCAGAGTCTTCGCCGCCGTTGCCCGGTGGAACAAGCTCTTCATCTATTCTGGCTGCTCAAGTTCGTCGCTCGCCGTATCCGGAACATTCACCTTCGGATGGTCCGGCAGGTTCCGGCAAGGTTCCGATAAATTGAATCTCCATTGATCGCCGGCGCCAGGTTTGCTTTCCACCATTCTGGAGTTTTCCAGCTGGAATTCAACCCCACGGTTCAACTTGAAAAATGGCGGCAGACGACAAAACTGATGACACCTTCGAGTTGGATTTGCGCGTGGAAGTGATATGCCCGTCGGGCGAACGTATTCAATGTGGAGCAAAGCCCGGTGATTACTTCACGCTGGAGTTGCGCTGGAGGGTGAAATGTTACACCTGCCTCCCGGTCAAGGCTTCTCCATATATTCCCTTGGTGACGATCCTCTTGGTTCCTTATTTGACGTTTCGGGGCTGAAATGCCCGTTCAAGGTGCAGTCCTGCCTTTGCTCGCCGCAAAGCAGAGAGAGATGTATCCAAATGATTGGATGCCGACGGACGCTAGCGCTGATATTGCATGTCCATATTGTAAATCCCTTTGGAGAATTACAAGAACGTGAGACGCACGTTCGGTCATGGGGTTATCACTGTGGTTCCGCTTATTACCGCATCGGTGAGTGGCATGTTCTTCTACATTTGAACACGCCAATTGAGAAAGCCAAGAGATCCAATATTGACGCCTTCATGTACAACTGACCCGCGAATTTCGAACAATAACTTCTACTCGCTATTTCTTGAGCCTTATTTAACACGCAGTAATCACCCGGCAAAGTCCGTCTAACATTATTCGTACCGCTGGCCTTGAATTTCCAATCCTGTCGCGGTAAACCATGGGAGTAGAGCTCATCTCCAGGCGCAATTGATCCATGCCAGCAGAAATTTCACATAAAAAGAGAGGCTAATGAGAGGAATGATACTCCACACAAAGAGACCGAAATATGACTTTCTTCCCGCCGAGTTCGGCTTGCCTGTGGGCGCAACGTCGAGCACCATGGTTTTGAGCCCTGTGGTGGCTGTAGGCAGCGTGAAAACCGCTGTCGACGTCGCATCCGGAGGCGGTACAACCGTGCACACTCTCCCCGTTCCGCCCACTCCGCACGCGAGGTCAAGTAACCCATCGTTGAACTCGAAATGGTCGGGACCTGCGACTACAGTGGCTGGTGCGTTTATTTCGCGTCAGTTCAACTAGATGTATCTGTCAAAAATCCGTATGTACCGGTTTGGGCTGACTCGGAAAGGATGTACGTTGTAGCCCCATGCGAATCAACACCGGCAATGGATGCGGAGACCGTCGCGGTCAGTCCGGCTGGCTCCAGTAGGGTGAGAAGGGCAGCCATCGGCGAGGCAAGAGCAACTAAGTTGGAGTCGAAAACACCAATAAATGATCTGCGCGCGAGTGAAATCACGCACCGTACTCTGTGCGAGACCACCTCCGACCACTAACATCTGGAAACGCATTCTAGCAGGATAGAGATGCCATATCCACATAGACCGACGGTTTCTAGCAGAGACATGGATAGACCGATAGACAATGGATAGACCGCGGTAGACACGGTCACGAAGCGAGAGACGCGGCTAGAGGTTGGGCTTAAGCGGTCAGCGTGGTTTCCGCAATCAATCAAATTTTGTTGGGATTCTTCTCCCTATCGTGACATCATCTTGTTCCGATGTCTAGATCCAGGATACCAAAGCGGAGAGAGGCCGAGAGAAAGAAAAAAATCATAAGTCCGTTGCCGACGTGATTATAAAAGGTGCGCGGTTGTGAGAAGGGCACATTCCTCTCTTTCTCAGTTCACCCACATCCTTTCGCCCTTCGGTCTGCCTGCTGCCCTCGACGACGCCTCCTCCCGGTTACTGACCTCCTCACAATCTTACCTCAGTGTATTGGATTGTGTGCCTGTTCCCTCCTATTTTGTTTATCCTTTGTTCAAGATCTAACTCTGTTCTTCTCCTAGATACCATGCCCCCGGAATGCCAGTGATTCTGGCGCATCTCTTGGAACTGTCTTACGGACCATGGTTAAATAGCATTATGTATGAGTACTAAGGCAGCCGCTAGTAGTAGTATAATTGACATTGCTTGATCAATAAATTTCTTGCTCTCCCCCACATCTTTCGTGAATCGCTTGAGTTAACCGACCATAAGGGGACGAGAAAGAATCATCATTTGATATCTTCTAACCGAAACGGCGTGCTGGCCATCAGTCTATCCGTCTACGCGAGTCTCTGTGTCTATTCCACTATTTCTCTAGCCGGTCTATCACTGTCTCCCACAGAAACGGCGTGTCTACCGCTGTCTCGCAGAGACAGGGGGCAGTCTATAGGTCTATATGGTCTCCGGTGTCTCCCATAGACCACGGGAGACATAGGGAATTTTCCAGATGAAGAGTTGAAAAGCATGGCCAGCCATGACGGCGAGGAAAAGGATGAGTGAAGTGGCAAGAATGAAGCAAGAACGCGAGAAAAGAGAAACCGATTGTACCCTTTGGACGCTTGGCTTATATATGCTCTGAGCCTCCAGAGATGCAGTGCATGCTAAGCTGGGGTTGAAACCATCATGATCCTGATTAGCAAGCCTGAGCCGCAGCCAAAATTGTCGTAAGTACAACACTGAACTTCTTCGATACATCTCTGCATATTCGGCACGGTATCCACCCTTGACCATGCAGCGCGAAGGTATATTCAAGGAAGAGGAGGGAGCCTGGGGATTTCGAGTTTCGTCCCACAATGCCGGCTAACACGGACGTACATCTGATTTCGAGTCGGGGATTTCCCGATCATTGATGTGTATCGCAGATGCAGTGTCGGTTTCACCAATAAAGGGACTGTTGAATCGACAGTTGCCGAGATGATCCTGGTTGCCGGGGAGTTCAAACTTGATTCCGAGGGATTGGAACTGGTTTCCCACGAGGTTATTAACCGGCAGCCTGCCTGCTTTTGTCCGAGCCAGGCCGGGGATATTATTGGTAGCTTAGGTTTTCCGCCCCCCTTTGGTAGTACGTGTGTTCTACGTATTGATGCGTAACTCTTAGCCTACAAAAAGTTACGATGTCATATGTAGTAGACTGACTGTTCCAGTTGTGGGACCGCGTCAGTATAATACACCTCCTCCTCCTCCTCCAATTCCCGAAAGCTTTCCGCAGATGTGTGTCTGCATCCCATGACCCGATCGCCACATAGAGCGGTGACGATTGACGTACGTGAACTTGGAACCAAGGGTTTGCCGACGCACGAACCGAACCGAACGGTGAAACCGACAATAATGTTCAAGCGTCTTTCTCTCAAGCCACGATTCCACGGAAAGTGGTTATATAAGTCCAACGAGATGTGAACGTGCTTTACAGGCGACGATGAATCAATACGAATCCAAATCGAAAGCATGGCTTCTCCAGCCTCCTCTGCGTCTCTCAAACCTTTCCCTGTCCATTTTTCTCTGGTCCGCGCGTTCTAAATCGCCTCTGATTCGAGCCGCATCTTCTTCAACAGTCTCGACGACCTCCCTGGTCTTCCCTGCGGAATTCGTCACCGCCTCTTGAATCTCGTCCACCGCCTCCCGCGCAACCTCGGCAGCAGTAACCTCGTCCACGCCATACGGCCCACCTTTATGCGGGAAAAGTTGGGCGCCTCCGCCAACGGCCAACACAGTCTCCTCCACAGGAGACGACGCACCGGGATCCTCCGGCAGTATCGTGGTGGTATGTATTATTCCCTTGAAGGTTGAGTCGGTGTGCGTTTCAACTTGAACAGAGGGTCCCGAATCGCGGGTCTCAACGAACGCAGGGGTCGTCAACAGCGCCGCGTTCCAGTAATCCTCCATCGAAGGGCTCTGCTGTGGCACCCGCCTCCGCGCATTTCTCCGCGCCGCCTCTTCAACCGTCGCAGAAAGCATTCTGTCTGCCCATCCAACCGCATTGCGTATCTGCTGCTCCAGAACCTTCTTCAACAGCAGCCGAACAACCGGCGCCGCCAGCGGTTGTAAAACCACATTGTTTAGGATCCAGTGCTTGCTGTGTTTGATAGCGAAAGCCAGCCCGGGAACCGAAACGTTCACGTCGATCAGTTTGAACAACGGCGCGCCCGGCGCGTCCCGTTCCTGCTGGGTCGTCTCGATCTCCAAGTCCACCGTAAGTCCCTGCCCAACCGCATCGGGCGTCCCGACATCGACATCAAGCACGCCCTCGTCCGAATAATATACGGCGCCCTTGTACTTGAAGTAGTATCCGAAACCATGTGCGGCGCAGCGCATTCCGTCGATGTGGACTCGAGTTTTGCTAGATGTTTCTGCCGATGCATCGGCGGCCATGTCGACCTTTATTTCATTCCAGTTCTGCACCCAGATGTGATCTGGTGCGAAGGATGCGCTCGTGGAGGCCGACGTCAAGAGAAGCGCGTCGACCGCGAGATCGATCGTGCTGTTCTGGAATTCGACACGCGGCATGGGAAGTTGGTGCAGAGACTTCAGGATGCGGGGAATAAACCATCCGAGTGCGTTCTTGAGCAGCTCGTCCCGCCATTTCCGCTGTGTGCCTACGCCCAAAGAGAGCGCGTCCTGCGTCAACCCGCGTAACGCAGACAGCACGCTCTGAAGGGAACTGATGAACCGCTGTGTGGCCACATCTGATTCCAGGGCGTGCACAAATCTCTGTGCCTCCGCCACGAGGAGGCGTACGTCCTGAGCCCATTGGGCATTTGCCTCGGACGCGAGGAGGAGCTTTCCGGAGTCGTACAGTTCCTCCAAAGTTCGCGTACCCAGCCGCGATGAGGGAAACTGCGGTTCGGCGAGTGCACGCTCAAACCAGCGGCCGAGGTCTGCAAGGTACCGTTTCACCTCCGTGCCAGTCTCGTTTGGGGCCTGCAACACGTCTGCGATGGCGGTTTTGAACGAGTCAAGCAGTGGGTCCAGGGAACGCCCCGACGCAAAGCGTTCCAGCAGGACCTTGAAGTCAACGATAGCCTCGTATAACGGCGTGGATACATCAACCTGCGTGCTGATTGTAACGGGCTGCTCCGCAGATTCCGCGACGGCGGTTAACTTTTCGGAGTATTTGTGAAGAACAGCAAGTATGGTGCTCATCGCTGCCTGGTGTTCTGGGTTGCGCTGTGTTTGGGTGACAATCTGAATAACGAGAATAAAAAAAAGGTGGATATTTTGAAAGTATGCGCGAACCTCCTGCACTCTTCCCACCACAATATCGCGAATTTGGTCGGCAGAATCATCGCCCAGAGTACCTAAATTACGGTGGGCATGGCCGACAGACTGCTGAATGCCTGAGTACGATTCCTCCGCCTTTCCTTTCAGGCCTTCCGTGGTTAAGTTGTCCAATTCAGCTGTTTTGGCGACGTCGGCAGCTGCCGCTTGAACTTGGGATGCTACCTCGCCGATTTCGATGGCAGCCTCGGCGACTACCTCGCGCGTGGTGACGAGAATGTCAGACATGAGCATTCGGAATGCGGAGGAGGTTATTGCGAGCTTCGAGAGCGTCTTTAGGGATTGCAGAAAATCGGCTGCGTCTTCAGAGATCTCTTCTGAAGAACCTGCATCTGTCTCGAACGTGAATGAAGGATGTAGGGCCCATAACATGCGTTCCTACCGAGTGAGCCGTCAACCAAAGGTCCACCGGTGATTTTCACGGGATCAGTGCTCCGCGAGCTTTGGTATAATAAATCCTGGAGTTTGTTGTCGTCTGGAAAACGGTTCGAATAAAATGTTTAGGCGAAGGAAGAAGGCATACAATTTTTTTCGAGGCCAATTCGAAGCACGCAGTCGACCAGTTCTCGAGTTTGCAAGATCAAAGCGACTCCCTGCTGGCTCAGAGGACCTCCATGAGTAGGAAGCGTTCTTGTGGGATCTCGGAGCAGTTCAGAACGAAGAGCGTGCTGCAGAAGGCCAGACACTTGGTCTTGTGAAGGAAACTTTCCGGAATTTAGTGCTCCAACAATGTCGGCGAGTTTCTCGAAGATAGAGTGTGTGGGTTCGTCCACGGGCCTAGATTTTGGAAGTAGCGGAGCCTTCTCAGGCGATTTATCTCGTCTGCAACAACAAGACCAGAATCCGCCCATGGTGGTTGCAGAAAGAAAGATGACCGCGGGTGACGTCATAGAAGTTCAAGATAAACCCGAGTGGCTGATTACACAATGATCTTTACTGTTGCTTTACGGTAGACTTTACTGTAGCATTTTATTCCGTTCGTACCGGCCTGTGACCTGTGACCCAAAAGTACGAAAGTCAGTTTTCGTACTTGGCCTCAGGAGACCGTGACATCCCCAAAATTTTCGTACATACTTTCGTCGGAAAGCGCCAGGAAAATTCTAAATAGCATGTAACAGAGTCGATGCACTGTAAAAAAAGGTTAGAATTGTCCAAACCACTGAAATCGTACTTGGATTAAACACCCAATGAGCCCCTATGCCCAAAGCTGTCAACAAGAGCAGCTCGTGCGAACACCACGGCGCGCGCAACCGTGTAAGCCGAAATTTCGATTTTTGGGGCGATTTTCACCGACTTCGTGACATTCTGGCCGTTTTCGTACTCGACCCCAGTGACCCGTGTACGGTCGGCGGCATGGTCGCGGTTGCTTTTTAATTTTGATCTCGGACTTCGGACTTACGGTTTGTCACTTACGAAGATAATTAAATAAGTAACTGGTATGCATTAGTTCAATAAATGTATTCCCACCAAATCCAGTGGGTGAGCCAACCACACAATGGCTCCAGCATCTCGTCGGGCCCTAGGGAGGCGATCTGATTTTTGAGGCACGGTCACGTGGTAGACGTGTGTTGTGATTTTGATCAAGATTCAGCGCGCTGCAGTTACAGTCATGGATACAGAATGTGAAAGTCGAAGTCGCACACACAGATGAGTCGCAAGGCAAGTGTATTCGGGCGTGGGAACACGAGCGTGGGGGATGCAAGGGACGTCTTACAGACGATTCTGAGGGATTGTGGCCAAAATATTGACAAGACCGTCCCCTCGAACTTGAACTTCGTGATTTGGTGTCTTTTGATGTCAGTTTCAAATGACCAGGTAGCAGAAATAATACTATTGACTCAAAATTATTTAGAACTACACTAGAAAGAATCTACATCCCATGAGCGACAGTTGCGCGCTCAGAATCGTGACTCTCGTTTACCACGTGACCGTGCCGCATCACTTATCAACTGCCAAAGCAAGCCATAAGTCCGAAGTCCGAGGTCAAAATCAAAAACCAACCGCGACCATGCCGCCGACCGTACCCGTGACATGTACAAAAATTTTCGTACTTTTGAAGCCCTGTGACGCGTGACGTACGAACTGAATAAAATGCTACAGTACCCTCGACCAAATCACAACTCAAGCGCGTCTGCTTCACTTCTTTGGTTTCAGTCAATTATTTCGCCAATCCTGGACCGAGCCTATGGACCAGTCCCTGTGTCTCAATTTCTCAGAATACTCCAACTCGGATATCGGGCAACGGGATGTTGAAATTTGAACAATTGCTCCTCAGGCTCAATGAGCACTCTCGCTGCCTGAATTTTCTCAGACACTTGTGATCGTAACTGTTCCAGAAATTCGGAATCAAGGCCCGTATATAATTGGGGAGCTTGCGACCCCGATTCTATTAGGCGATCCGATTTGCGTATCTTCTATACATTAAGAGACGATGAACACAGCCTCTTTGATAAGTCACGGGAATTTTGACAGAAAGTCACGAGAAGTTTCCCACGGAGGCGCCGCGCGCCGCGAGCGTTAGCGAGCGGCAGTGTGGCGCCGGAGGGCTCGGAATCCGCCGTGTCTGTATGGAACTGGGAATCCGCCGTGTCTGCCGCCCGTGGCGAAGACACGGGTGCCTAAATCTAGTCACGTGTAAAAACCACCATGTAAATCCACGTGATGTGTCACGAGTTGATTCTCACGATAAAAAAAACTCTGTATTAACAAGCTCCCCTTTACGTATCCGGGCACCGGAATACAAAACATATTGAATGGTCTAGATGAACTGGCAGCGTATCAGCCACCAGACTATGTTGTTCAGCGAAATACGTTATAGGATTGGGGTGCAAAAACCCCTCGGACAATCCGGCGTGCAAGACAATAGACTAAGAGTGGGAATTTCTTTTTTTCACGAGGTATGATAATAGTAGCTACTCGGCCACACGGACCGGAAACGTACCAAATTTCGAATTTATTCCCTTCTTTCCTCACCTGACTCAATTCTCTCCCAGGCCGTTTTTGCATGGTAGCATGACGCAGTTCGAACACCGTTCGTGGAACGTTTGAGCACATGCTAACGGTCGGTTTACTCTTTCCGTGCCACACATACTTACAAAATAATCTGGTTCATTTATACATTTATATACTTAGTCTGCGTTTGCAAGCGCCTGCTGGCCGCGACGAGACTGGCACCAGGTAAAACAGACACAAAATCAAGGCGGCGACCAATTTTCTCGTCCTGTCTTAGCTGTGGTCATACAGATTGATTATAATGTTGACCTTGACAGATCCACCGCGTCACCCTCTTTATAAAATTATGCGTGTCTGTCCGAAGCCTTTTTAAACTCCGCTATCAGCTCTAACCTTTTCCGTCGTTCTCTCTGTTCCCACTCATGCCGTGCCTGCCGCGGCCGTGTAAATCCCACCTCACTTGACATGTACAGCCTCGGCGCGTCGAGAAAATGGGCCGTCGTGAACTCTTGATCCATGTGTTGAAATTATTTTCATTAGAATTTGCAGGCACAATACATCTCTATTCAATTTTTAAAACAGATGCAGTCCACATGAAAGGAAGGGGATCCGAGGCCGCGAAGCGGCCGAGCAGCCGCTTGTTCCAACTATGATAAGCATACTGCTCAATCTCGCGATCGACTCCAAGGTTATCCCACCGATCGACGACGATCTTCGAGACGTCCAAATACCGAGGACCGCCCATCTGTCAACGAGTGTCTAGGTCAGAGTTTAAACTCCTTTGTCCTCTCTGTCCCACTTTCCGGGCCGTCTCGATGAAGTCTCGCTTTTGAACTATTCTCGGAGATTAACCACCTCGTGTCATACGATTTTAGCGCCTGTCCGTGAAACGCCGAAACTTGCCCTTTACCCTCACCCCAACTCACCTAACTCTTGCACTCGAACTGCTCGTTCTTCGCCAATGCCTGAAAATTTCCGCGAACGCGCGGATCTCACAACGATCATAAAAAGTATTCTGTCTCCGTCTCTGGAATCAAGGGTATCTGATTTTCTCAATCGCCTTTGCTTAACAGTATCCCGATTAAATTGTAATATTTTAGGAGCCTGTCCGGTTGTTGCTTCGGTGGGCTGTGGTCCTGCGCATGAATCATGTCGCATGAATCAACGCCGTAGATCGTGACAGCTGAAGAGGCGCCGAATCGTTGACGCCAAACGGGCGCTAATCTTCTGGTATTTAATGAGGTGGTAGTGGAAGGGAGTCGCCACGCTCTCGGGCAAGACTTCAAGCCTTTCAACTTGGGCGTCAATCAATCCGCTTTCAGCAACCTGCCAGCTTGGAGATCTCGAATCTCTTCAGCAA
Organism: Mycena albidolilacea; assembly: GCA_029282495.1. Lineage (NCBI taxonomy): Eukaryota > Fungi > Basidiomycota > Agaricomycetes > Agaricales > Mycenaceae > Mycena > Mycena albidolilacea. Next base: position 1,005,797 of record JARIHO010000031.1, on the reverse strand, counting down.
CTGCCTTCAAGAGAATCTCGACGTGCGCAATCCCTTAGACGCGTAAACATTCCTTGAAACCCATGAATTTATTATTTTTCTTAACAAAGGTTGAAATTACGTGTTAACACGACCCGTCACATCAGTGACACGCAAGTGGCTATAAAGGGAAGTTTGGCCTCAATTGGTTACCCCTCTTTCATTCCACTACGACGACGCGTCTTTCCCTCGAAAATGGCCCTCGCGCCAGACGCAATCATTTCTCTTGCAAAGACCCAATTGTCTCTTACCTCAGTAAGTTCTCTTTATTAATTCTCTTCTTTCGCCACCCAGACTGATGGCGCGACTGCCAGGTTTTATCAGTGCCTCGAGTGAGTTTTTCTTTCTTAGAATATGCTTGCGTGCCTTGGGTGTCCGTAAAACTCTTTGGAGTTTTCGCTTCGGGTTGGTGGAGTTGGTGGTTTGTCTTTGACACCTCTCTCTCTTTCTCTTCACGCGTCGCGTATTCGGCTTAACCTCTCGTTCAGGCCTACATAGAAGAGCTTCGAAACCATCTCGAGCTTTATCCGCACGACACTAAGGTGCGTTTTTCGCGTGTCGCGCCTACGAGTCTAATTTTGTCCCATTCAGTTCTGTGTGACGCCACAGCCCAAAAAAGGATGTCAGTGCCACTTGTTCTCACGTACCGCGTCTTTCACTTATTCTCGCTTCAGTTGGGACGGTGACATGTCTAGAAGACGGCTGCAACAATGCTTCTATCGCGTTGATTCAGCGCGTCAAGACCAACGATGGCGGTTTGCGCGACGGGATCGGCTCCCTCGCCCCCTATCGAGTTCGTTTCCCCACTTTCGCGCTGCATTCATTGCTCACACGGTTCACACCAGGTTCACATCGAAAACCATGCTACGCACAAGAAGAATCGCTTAGCAAGGATTAAAGCTGGAGGTGCCGTTGCTGTGGCATCGGTAAGCAGCACAAGTTTCGACAGAGAGTCTGTGCTCACTACATCTTTATAGCCGGGTCCGAGCCGTGTTACCGTCAAGAAGGAGGGCTCTCTTTTGGACGCCCTCAATGCTGGCTCGCCGTTCGGGACCCCAAAGTATCGACCGATCGGTGGGGACATCTTCGTGTCCTCCTCCAGCCCCGCGGCACCCAGCTCCCCTGCTATGAAACCAGTCGCCAAACGCTCCTCCCTGGTTCGCGTCACTCCTCGCGTAAAGCCTGAACCTGTCGAGGCGACCTTCCGTCGCGCGCTCGTAAAACCGGAGCCCGTCGAGTCTACTATCCCGCGCAAACGCGTCAGCGACGTCGCTTTGGAAGAGAATGTTGTTAAAAAGGCGAAACAAGAGCTCTTGGAGGATGCGAAGATCCCGCTCGCGCAAGCTACTAATTACACCGCCAGCGCGGTCACTACACCGCCCGACATCGAGGGCATCCGCGCCAAGATCGCATCGACTCAAATTACGATCTCACATTTGCAGTCGGTCTTCGATAGAATTTACCGCAAGAAGAAAAAGACCAAGACCGACAACACGCGCATGCAGCATCACGCGCAGGAGCTGCAGCGCTTGAGGAAGCAAAAGGCAGACCTCGACGCGTCGCTCCCTCGCGCCCCGCCGGCGCCGTCGCCAGTCAAACGTACCGGGTCCAAAGTTCTCGGTAACGCCGCGACTCCTGCACCACCTCCGTTCTACAATCCTGCTGCGTTGCTGGCCAAACTCGAGGCCGAGGCTCAGCCCCACCACTTCGGATTCGGCGCGCCCCCGCCTACGGTCGTTGCGCAGCCGTTCGACCTCAAGCCCGCGCAGCACGCGAACGCGCTCGCGTCCGGCTCCAAAGGCATCAATGCCGTCGCGTCTGGCTCCAAAGGCCCGGCGCCTGCGCTCTCGGACGACGAGATGGACGTTGACCCAGTCATCACCCTCAACAAGTATCTGCATGCGATTCCCAACATCACGGCCATAGGCGATTCGCGTGACGAGAATGGTGACTTCCACGGACGAGGGCGGGATACGTTCCAAGGGCCGCAGGCAAAGGCCGACGAGTTCGTCTTCTCTCTTTGTGTATCTGGGGCTCTTCACTGATTTTATTTTGTAGCATCGACAAGTTCTTGATCGAAGCCGGCAACGCGGAACTGTTCGATGGGAACGCGAGTATCGACAAAGCGCTGGAGAAGCTGGGTCTGCAGAGCACGCACGAGTTACTCCCATCGCTCGACATCCCCTTGATGCCGCACCAACTTTTGTGTGTCGCCTGGATGGTCGCCAACGAGCGGGAGAAATCAATCAAGGGCGGGTGTCTCGCAGATGAAATGGGACTTGGGTTCGTTCTTCTGTCCTTTTTTTTCGTCGATTCCTAAGCTAACATCCTTCCAGAAAGACCGTACAGATGTATGTCGATTCATTTCCTCGCCCTACTTTAATTTTTTAACAACGTTATAGGATCGCAACGATGTGCAAGAATCCCTCCGACAACGCGTCCTGCAAGACCACGCTCATCATTTCTCCGCTCGCGCTGTTGACCCAGTGGAACCAAGAGTGAGAATTCAATTTCTATGTCTTACGGATGTTCTAAAATGAGTTCTTTATTCAGAATCTCCACCAAGACCAATGCGGAGTGGAAAGTCCTCATCTACCATGGTCAGAATTTTCTCCTCTCTTTCCTGTGCTTACCACTCACTCAATTCCATTCTTCCGCAGGCTCGAACAAGCCCAAGAAAAAATCCGACATTTTGGCGTACGACGTAATCCTCACCACATATTCGGTGTGCATTGTCCGTAGCGTCGCCAGGATTTTGCTTACACTGTATTCGCAGACGATCGCATTAGAATGGCCGGACTTTGAGGCGGAAGAGAAGAAAAGAGAAAAAGCCAAACGCAAGAAAGTCGCGGACGATTTCATCGTGTCCGATACGGACGACTCGGGTTCCGACCGCCCGAAGAATAAGAAGAAGAAAGATCGTGCGTACTGTGTGTTTATTTTGTAACTCTCGCTCTCATCTCGCATTCCATCAGGCGGTTTATTGTTCCAAGTCGATGTAGGCCTCTAGCAAAGATCCTTGTTCTTGAATTCTCACCTTCCTCTAGTTTTACCGTGTCGTCCTCGACGAGGCTCAAAACATTCGCAACAAGAGAACCAGTGCGTGTATTCTATTCAGCCTCTGTTCCCTATTGATCGGTCTCTTTAGGAGTGTCTCGCGCCGTGACCGACTTGAACGCCAAGTACAGATGGTGCTTAACTGCCACCCCGATTGTCAACAATCTCAGCGACGTCTACGGCTACTTGCGCTTCTTGAGAGTTCGGCCTTGGTACGTTCATTCTCACAGACGCCCTCCACTTCTAACCCATTCCTGAAGGTACGACTGGAAAGAATTTAACGACCATGTCGGCAAATTGGAGAAGAAAAACCGTATGTGACGTTCCCATATTTCTGTGTTCCTCGAAGCTCAATCCGCTGGGCAGCGCAATTGGCGGTCACTCGGCTCCAAGCGATTCTCAACCTCTTCCTCATGCGCCGGATGAAGACCACCCTCCTCGACGGGAAGCGGCTCATCGAGCTGCCGGAGAAGACGGTCGAGCTCGTTACGCTGGTGTTCTCCCAAGGTATGTGTTATTTATCGTTATGCGGACATTGACATTGACTTGTGTTTCGCCTTAATTTTTCTTCGAAAAGAGGAACGTGATATATACAATCAGGCCAGTAATTCGAACAATATCACCGAACGTCTCCTGAACGTTTGCGTTTAGGTCGAGACGGCACAACAAGCAAAGTTCAACCGTTATCTACGCGCGGGTACAGGTCAGTCGTATTTACATTTACACGAAGGAAAAAGTTGATCAAATATTATTCTTCAAGTCCTCAAGAACTACGCAAGCGTACTCGTGTTGCTCCTTCGACTCCGTCAGCTCTGCTCGCATCCCGCACTTATCCAGGAGAACGGCTCGCATTTCTTGGCGGCTGACGAGGTCGACGACCCCGAGGAGTACCGCGATGAGCTGGCGCGTGCGCGCAGCATTATGCCCGCCGACTTTGTAAAGAAGATGAAGGAGAAGTTCAAGGAGCGTGCGCTGAGCCGCATGCAAACGGAGCAGCAGGTGCGTACTTGTCCTCGCAATACAGTTACACGTTACTCAGTGGCATATCCTTCCAGTCTCAGGAGACCGCGGCGGATGTGGACGATTGTCCCATTTGCTTTGATGCCTTGACTGCCCCCGTCGTTACTGCCTGCGGGCACGAGTTTTGCAAGGAGTGCCTCGGTGCGGCTTATTTTATTTCTGGCTTGCAGCGGCTCATGGTGCGGTTTAGACGACGTTCTTGCGACGCCTCGACCCGAGCATGCGAATGACCGTTACAAGGCGGATGAGCGGCCTTGTGAGTATTCGAGTTTCTTGGAATTGGAGTGGGTTTGAGCTTATGTCTCTACAGGCCCAGCGTGTCGCTCCCCCATCTGCTCCGAGAAGTTGTTCGCCAGCGCCGCCTTCGAACCCGGCGACAAGGACCTGCAGGGTGACGTCGGCGAGGACTCCGATGTAGAGATGCTCGACGAAAAACCGGTGAAACCCGCATCGAAAGGCAAGGGCAAAGCGAAAGCGAAGGCCAAGAGACTCGCTCGGAAGAGCGCCGCGAAGAAATTCATTGTGCTCGACTCGTCTGATGTCGAGGCCGAGGCCGAGCAGGACAGCGCGTCGGAGGACGACTACAAGGACAGCGACATGAGCGACTTTATCGTTGAGAGCGACGAGGACGAGGAAGAGAAGGACGCGCGCCTCGCGGTGAAGAAACGCGGGAAGCGTCGCGCGATCACGACGATTGTCGACTCGGACGACGAGATGGAGGAGGTGCCGGAGGAGAAAGAGGTTGTGTTTGGAAAGAAGCCGAGGCTTTCGAAGGCCGAGATCAAGGTCATGCCGCGCTTCCTACCGAGCACCAAGATGAAGGCGATGATGGAGGTCATCTTAGGCCTTGCGAAAGACCACCCCGACGAAAAGGCCTGTCCGCTTTTCGTCGTCAGCTCCGTGAACTCACCTTTTTGCAGACCTTGGTCGTTTCCCAGTGGACCGGATGCCTCAACATCGTTTCTGATTACCTGACGGAGAAAGGTATCCTCCATGTGAAGTACGTTCGCGCAGTCCAAGGTTTTTTTTTTTGGATTGATCGTCGTGTATAGATATCAAGGGGACATGACCACCGCCAAGCGTCAGCAAGCCGTCGCACATTTCATGTCGAAGGATAAAGCCACCGTGATGCTCATGTCTCTCAAGTGCGGGGGCGTCGGTCTCAACCTGACGCGTGCCAACAACGTCGTTTCACTTGACCTAGGTGACCAAAAAATTAACTGCCGCTATATCTTGCTAATTCGTCCCGTTGATATATAGGTTGGTCGCCCGCCATTGACCAACAGGTACTTGAATTGATCTCGCTTTCGAGCCCACTTCTAATCACCGTTCAAGGCTTTCGACCGCGTCCACCGCCTGGGACAGCACCGCAAGGTGATCGTGAAACGCATGGTCATCGAAAACTCCGTCGAAGACCGTATTCTTGCGCTCCAGCAACGCAAGCAGGACCTTGCGGACGGATCCCTCGGAGAGGGCAAGGGCAAGAAACTGGGGCGCCTCAGTGTGCGCGACCTCGCGAACCTCTTCGGATTGGATGCGCGCGGACGAGTCTTGGCGGGCGGCAACTAGATTTCTCTTTTTCTCTTTCTCCTCACCACCTATACGCTATTCTACACCTCACCTATCACCATTACGCCCTCTTGCCGATGCATGTTATTAGTCTATGATACATTCCGTATACTCCTGGATACTTCACTACACTTTCCGATCCTATTCCGCCTACTTCATCGCACTGTTGTTGTATTGAACTGTTAAATTAGATGATACGTTCCGTATACTTCTGGATACTTCACTCCACTTTCCGATCCTATTCCGCCTACTTCATCGCACTGTTGTTGTATTGAACTGTTAAATTAGATGATGTTCTACTTCTACTTTTTTTTACCGCCAGACGTCGTCGCCTTCTTCAAGCCCGTCACAATCTTGTCAACCTCAGCAATGTGCCGATCCGTGAGTTTCTGGAACTGGAGGGATGTTGGTGAGCGTTCCACCGTAAGGTACGTCGCGGAGGCCATACCTCTTCCAGCTCTATTGAGTGCTTTTTGTAGTTGCCGCGTTTCAAACTGGCCTGGTGCAGTTTGCGAATCTGAACGCGCACGTCCTCAGATTTTCGGCTGACGGCCGTCACCATGGCTGTATTCGACTCGACGGTCGGTCTGTATCGTACCTTCAATGCTCATTTCAAGTTCATTCGAACGACATACTTTGGTATAGGGATTTTTATCGTTCGGCTGTCATGTTTGTGGGGAACAATATTCGGGATCTTGGCGTCATACAGGCCCTTCTCGACGTGCTTCATGTTCTGCTCAGTAGGCGTGAGCAATCAGTCTCCCGCGCGCGCACGACCGACGCACGCACGACCGACGCACGCACATCTTCCTCGAATATCGTGATGAGCAGCGTCGAGCCGTCCCGCACGCCCACGGTCGCGACCTCGTTCAGGTGCAGCTCCTTCTCGCTGCCCGGCAGCCGCACGCGCACCGCGTCGAGGACCTCCGGCGTGACGCGGCCCGTCGCGCGGCTCTCGACGCCCGCGCACTCCTTGCGGTACCAGTCGACCGCGGCGTGCATCTTCTGGTCGGTCTTGGTGTACTCCTGGCGCGCCGCCTCGTCGGTAATGGGCTGCTTGGAGCCGGGGACGAGGTCCGCGGTGGATTTGATGTGCTTGGACGCGTAGCCGCGCCGGGATTCGCTAGGGAGGCGTGCCGCGCGACATGCGAGAGAGATTTGGACGTTCCGGGCGCACGCCGCAGACCGCAGACATAGATTTGGATTTGGACGCGCGCGGAGGGCGACTTGACGCAGAGAAAACATCGGTCGGCACGTGTACAAAATTTGCCGACGGCCAAAATTCAAGTCGAGAATCATCTCCGTGTTTAAAAAACATGTGTAGGTACAATCGTCTACAATCGTCTACAGGTGTGTGTGGGTAGGTTACAAACTAACTGTCCGTCCGCATCAGTCATAAGTGTATCGTATAAATGGTCTAAACTTGTAGTCTCGTCAAACAATAATCATCCCAGCAATCATCCCCGCAAACACGACGGACATCGACAGCCACCTCAGCTGGATGGATTTGTCGGCGCCAGAACGAGGGGCACCTAAAGCAGCCACACCGGTGGCCCCGGGCGTGCCGGTCGTGTATGCGCGGACGGACTTCAGCTCGAAGTACGCGTCGTCGTAGTTGTTTCCGGGCCCGACGACGTTGTCGTTGTACTAGGGTTGGCTAAATACAGGCATGTACAAGCCACGGAGTAGAACAGACTCACGCATATTCCAGTGGGTCCGTGGCCGGCACAGGTTTCTAGATATTTGTCGGGGAGGCCAGCGCTGGGGTGAGGTGAAAAACGTGTAGAAATCATACAGCAGCGCGACGGAAACGCACTATTCTCCGCAAAGCGTGATATCTGGAAGAGGGAGCAATCATCAACAACGCCAGACTACCGGAGACGCAGACGCACCGATGACCATCTTCTGCGGCCCAAAGAAGTTCTCGATGGCGCAGGTGGAGTTGACATAGCTCGCGGACGGTGGCCCCCAATCCGAAAGGTCAATCGACGAGGTCGCCGTCGACTGGGTGATCGAGGCCGGGACATTCGGGCGCTGCACTCGCAAATCAGATGATTAAGAGGAGAGGGGAAGACGCGTTGCGCTACGTACGCTCCAGAACCATATGCTAGCCCAGCCCGAGGGAGTCAGCGCAAGAACAAGGGTAGACGCGTAGCCACGTACAATATGCTAACGGTAAAGCATAAGTATGAGCGGGCTTCGAGCACAGACAGACAGACGCACCCAGTATAGTCAAATTGCGCAGCCCAAACCCCGCCGCCCGCCGCTGCGAACCCGCTCTGGTAGCTGTTCGGGCTGGTTTCGCCCACGAGGCAGCCGGAGGCCTCCGAGCAGTCGACCACAGAGGAGGTCCCTTTTTGCTCGGGGGGCGTGGTGTGAAGGCAGCCGGTCGTTGTGTGGAGAGCGACTTGGTTTGCGGTCTGGAGGTTTATGCCCTCGATGATGCTGAGGACGGTGTGAGGTTAGGGTAGGATTTTTTTGGTGCGCGACGCACTCGATTTCGCCCCCAGCCGGCCATGTGGGACCCATCTAGGAAAAAAATAAGTCGACTTGGGAAGGGAATACAGAACAAGACGCACCGTCCATATGCTTGGCCAAACCTCGAACAGGGCTCAGGATGGGGGGCTTCGGGAAAGCACAATGCCGACTCACCGAGCAGCCAAATGGCAGGTGTACGGCGTCGATAATCCACAAGCTGCCTGGGGAGAATCAATCGCACTGTCGCGGCCCCACATTTAGAACTACGCACCTAGTGAGTAGGAAGCCTTGGTGGTAATTCGGACCTGTCCGAAAACAGAAAGTCAATTATCCTAGCCCCATTCATTTGCAGCTCTGCCCTGCTCACCGAGTTGCGCTTCTGGTTGAAGGGGACGTTGGAGAAGTTGTCCACCTTGATGATGACATTTCCGGCGGCGTTGACCAGGGCTAGTTCCTGCGTAAACGCGTCGGCTTCGTTGAGCCACACCACGTCGCCTGGACCGAGTTGGAATTTATCAATCAGCTATTTCGCGTCGACCCAGCACGAGGGGGACGGCACACACCAAGCGTGAGGTTGTCGTAGTTCCCATAAAAGTCCCAGTTGTCGAAGAAAGTGAGCCCAGAAAAGTTATCCACAATGTTATAGCATGAAACCAGCGAGACGAGCGAGAAAAACAGGGAAAGCGAGGAATAGCGCATGGGTCAGTCTAGGGAGGTCGTGGTATGTACACAAGAATGGAGCGGAGCGCGGGCGCAGGGCACCGTGCCGGCGAGGCTGGGAGAGTTCTGAAAGTGAACTTTGCCATCAACCGAAAAACACGAGGCGTTGGAGTGTACAAAATGATAGATCGGCCCGAAGGCGCGGTGGGCGTACTGCGGCGTGCGCCGGCAAATCCCGTACGAAGGAAACGAAATATACCAAGAAATAGCTCAGAAAATGTTGCCAGACGTTGGTAGTGAGCAAGTCGAATGTCTTATATTTAGCGCCCGCACCGAAACTGATGGCTGATGGGCACTAGCCTGCTTTCGACCACCACAGAGTTTCAACCTTTTGACGAAGCTCAGCCTCTGACTGTGCTTACCCTGAAAATTGGCATTGGTATCGGACACAGGGTTCAGCCAGGCTCAGGCTACCGCCGAGCGCCAGCTCAAGTGGTGCGAGCTGAGAATGAGACTTTACTGACCCTTGTACAGCACGAATAATTCGGCCAAATTGGATGATAACTCTGTCTTCTGTGCCTCGGCGACGATCTCATCCACCTCGCGGTTCCTTGCCTAGTCCCCTGAAAGAAGCGAGCCTGCTCCAAGCCTGCCCTATTCCGATCCCGGGCCTTCAATTCCCTCGCAGACCTTAGCGTACGCCTCTCCGAGTCGGCCGAAGGGTTGAACGAGTTTCAACTATGTAATAATGCCGATGCTCCTCCATTGCTTTTCCCGATACCCAGACGTCCAATTCCTCACATCTTGTTTTCGTACGCAGGCGGCCCAACTATCAAGATACTGGATGCCATACTTTCATTCATCTCATCGCTGCAACTTGGAATCAAGAGTTGGTAGGATCCACGAGTGTATTGGGTTGAAGAAGTTGCGGGTCCTTTTCGCTTCCGTCAAGGCCTTCCTTCGCCTTCTGCGCCTCGTCGGTTGTTTTGATGCAAAAGCCGCCTCGTTGTTTAGAATCGGCGCCCTTTTACCCCAGCGATGCACCCTGTTTGGACGAGGCGTGTCTAAATTATCGGGCTCATGACTGCTTCTGAGCCACGAAGCAGAAGTGCATGAGGCTTCGATGGTTCCTATCGCTCGAATTTTACACCATCCTCATCCATCTTCATTCCCCTCTTCGCTGTCTTGGGCTGCTCTATTCTTGATGCGGATGTGCCCGCATATTGATAGGCTATTTGCGAGCGTCCAGTGGTATAAAGAGGGCACTGCTCCTCGAAAAAAACTCCATCTTCCTCCTTTTTTTTCTTTTCCCTCCTCACGCCATGTTTATCACGCTCATCGCCCTTGCTCTAATTTCCCCACTCATTCGTGCCGCGGCGGTAGGCCTCACCCTCGTATGCTGCTCGCTGGATTTAAACCCTGCGTCTATCAGACCCTCGAGCCCGGCGTCTATCACCTCGTCAATCTTGGTCACCCGTACGCCCCGGCGTCCTTCAACAGCAAAAACCGTGTGTTTCTCCCGCAAGACTTCAGTGGAAACTATGACATGGTAATCGAACTATCTCTTCTCACCCATCGCAAACATACTCAACGACCATTCCATTCCAAGTGGGAAGTCGTTGCCCCTTCCAACAAGACCGGCATCACAATCAAAAATATGCGCGGCAAGAAGTATGCGAGGATCTCCCCTCCTGCTGAGGTGCGTTGCACGTCGTGCTCAGATCCACCATGTCGCCAGCTTAATTGACCTGCGCCACATGTACAGGGTCAATTTGTGTCCACTGGCAGCCACCCTACAGCCTTCCACACCGTCCTGTCTGGCACTGCCGACTTCCCTGGAGACGACACCTCGATCCCCGACCGATACCTCGACTATTGGACGGTAAATCGCCTCCCTCCCAATTTCCAACACATCATTTAAATTTTCAACCCAGATCGGCGTTCCGGGCGGGTTAGTCTGGACGTACAACAGTTCTGCCGGGCCGGAGGTTCGTTTGTTCCCATTGATCATGACGTTTGAGATATTGCTTATTCTTCACCAACGCCAGGTTTCCCTGCGTCCTCTGAGCGCCGCTCGTAACGCAGGCCAATACTGGATGTTCGCAGCTCAGGGGTCCCTCCCTTTCCTCCCGCGCGACTTGAACCTAAACGATACCAGGAATGCGTTCATCAGTCCCCACCTCGTCTTCTCTTCTTAACTCATTTACCAAAATTTAACCTGTAATTTCAGCCTTCAACTAAAGTTATCGTTGCGTACATAATTGTTTCACTTTTTTGCTACATAGCTGTTTAATTCACTTTTTGAATAATAGCATTACCGTGAATCTTGCTTCAATTGACACGAGGAGCGGGTGACATTTTCCGCCACCTTGTTTGTTGGTACGATTACAACCAGCAATCGAGGAATTGGAAATGAGCATTGAGTGCCACTCAGCCTACGTATCTCCGCTTTCTCAGCGGATGAGACACTACTGCCGTTGGGCCGCCTTCATAAACAGTTCAGAATCTCTGCGGAAGCCATAATACACGAGAATTTTCATAACGGGATGTCCTTGATCCACCGAGTGAATAGATCCTGGAAGAGCGCGCGGTAAGCAGCGGGTTAGATCGGTTCTAGAACTGCTCACAAGCGCGGCAGCGGGCTGATCATGGGCCACCATGTGTCTGGAACGTCGCATAGCATAGTCCGTCAACGGATGCAAGCAGGAAGCAGTAATAGAATAACACTCACCCGGCCTCGAATACCGTGACGAAAGTAATATTCCCGCCCCTGCCGTCTCCGCCCCCAGCACTTCGAGCCTGGCCGGCGATCTCGTTAGACCCTGGTACGGACCAAGGTTGGCCTTCTGCCGCAGCGAATTGGCTTTTGAATTTTGTATCAAGATTTTCGACCCAGCGTTCGTTGCCCTGAGTTTGGTGTCAGCTCCGGCGTGGAATGGATTTTTCGACTGAGATGATACCATATAATTTGCCATCATATCTACAACTCTTGTTCAAATTTGGGCGGACAACAAATGATGGAAACAACACGAACCAGCCTTCCCGGCATACACCAGCAGTCTAACGCCGTCATTGATAAGCTCTGGAAGTAACTTTGCGGCATTGTGTACCCCTTGGCGAAAGTTAAATCTGTCAAGGGCCTCTACTTACTATGGGAAGAAAAAGGTACAGACCTTCGCCGCGCATGTTGAATTCGCGGTTCATGTCCATGTTGAAGCTTCGGAAGGACCGGTCTGGGTCCACACCCAGGGCCGCCTTGACCTTCGGATTATTCATCCACGTCTCGACCCACGGCGTGCGTTTGTAGCAGTGCTCTGGACGGTCGGCCGCATCGCATTTTTTCCGCAGGTCGTACCAGTTCAAATCGCTTTCTGGCAGTACATTCAATTGCGATGAATGCTTAGGTGCAAAACAAAGAGAACGTACTCATGGATGGCTCGAACAACCGCGATCTGCAGTAGCGAGATGCATGTCCGCAGGTAAAATCCGTCGTGTACAAGTTGCACATCTTTATGAGCAGCTTGCAGGTCGAGACGCTGGACCGCAGCTTCGTGCATTCCGGCCCATTGGGATCATCGTAAACGGGATATGGCCCGTCACAGACGTAGTCCACAATGGACGGTATCTGGATTGCCGGATCTGTTATTCCATTCGCCAGGATCACAGAAGCCAGGTTAATTCTGGTTGACCCTTGTTTCGGGGACAGCGCCAAAGCTTGGTTAGCGCGCCAAATAACGGATGCAACGTTGGGCCCATAGATCCCCGCGAAACTTTCCCCTGCGACATGGAATGGAAGCTTGGCATATTCCGGAAATTGCTCGAAAAATAATTGCAGGAAGGAATAGACATCTTTCGCCGCGTCTGCGCAGTTTTTCACGGCGGCACCAGTGTCAGCGTACGAGAAACCCACATCAACAGGCTGGTCGAGGAAGATTATATTCGCCGAGTTCGTCCAACTGTGAGGGTTGGACACGGTCGTTCTCCCTTCTGAGGCAATGGAACATGGACCGAGTTCGAACAGAAGTCCATTGGCAGAACTATCTCCTGCAATGTTGTGAGAATAATGTATACTTGACGGGCCAAAATTAGCACCCACCGGGACCGCCGTTCATCCATAGGACCAATGGATCGGTAGAAGGCGAAGAGCGCGATTCAAAGAACCTCCACAAAACATACGCGATCAGATACTCCGCAGTAAACCCGTACAGCCTTTTGAACCCACCAGAAGAACATGTGTTTGTCCTTGGCGATGTTGAAATACCCAGAGTACTGTTTTACGGAGCGTTCACAGAGTTTTGGAACAACGATTCGAAACTGGTCGGTTTCAAGAGCAAGGACTTGCGTTTTGTCTGGCAGAGACATCAGCAACCCTCTCCGTGGCATGTGAGCAAAAATCTTACATGGAAGGATTTGGTTCAGAAAGCCTATACTGTTGTGATACCATTCATCGACAGTTTCGTATAGCCTCGCAGAAAAAGTGGCGGCTGTGCCGACATCGCCTTCAGATACAGCCTTTACCTGCGAAGGGGTATCGATTGAAGATGCAGTTCCAAGCAGGTGAAGCAGTGTAGCGGCGGTACACAAAAAGGTTCGCATTGTCGGCCTGATGGAGGATGCCCCAAGGATAGATTGCACTGTTGCTTAACAATTGTCGATCGAGTTAATGCACTTCAAGGTTCTGAGGCCTGAGGGCTGCGGGGAGGGTGTTGGTCGAAAGAAAGCTTTGGCCCGGGAGTCAGATCAATCAAATTTCCAGCCGAAGCTCGGCCGGCTCCGTCGAACCATATGTTGGGAAATCTAGTTGAATTGCGAATCTGTCTAAAATACGAAGCCACTCTAGATTTAAGTAATAGTTTTCCCGTCACCCAAAGCGCTTGTTCAGACCGTCGTAAATCAAAAAGATGATCGCGCTACTGGGAATCGACCTCGCAATTGTGATACCGCACCTGAAAGAATGGTTGTCTGAGCGGCCTTGCAAACCTAGGATTGGGAGACAAACCCAGCATAAAGCCCTCTAATTCCTTGTGCCCGATACATTGCGGTGAAAGTTGAGAGAAAAGATGACTTTGGAGAGGCGGCCTTCCCAACTGGTCGCAGTTCCTCTTCGGTCTGCATCGCACTTTTCACCGTGTCCGCGGGGAAGAAGGCGAGATTGTAAGACGCTCCAGCACACGCGCCGGATAGCGCGGATTCCCAGAGCTGAAGGTCCTTTGTTGAGGCAGAGGTTAGACGCGACGTTCCAGTTTTATTTTGTCGTCGTGCAACTAGCAGGGACGCGACGACCTCTTTTGTTGTGAACCAAGCCGCTCCGCCACCTGCTTCTCGGATGAACGTGCCTGTATGGCCAAGCCATAGACCGCGAGCCCCCGTGCTGCGTATTACCGACATGAAAACTGATATTGGACCAAGCAGCTGTGGTGATGACACCGAAGATGATATGGCTGGAGTAACAAGCATCTGAACCTGCATTTTGCATTTCACCAGTTCGATTGGAGTTCTGGGAATGAATAACAATGACTATGGCGTCGAAAGGGCAAGGGAAAAAACCCACAGAAGAAAACTGGTTATAGCTCCTGCACCAGCGCCAGCCAGCACAATTTGTGACATCGAAGACGGTTCCTCCTTGTGTTGGCGATTGACGATTTTGATCAGATTCTGGAGTTCCCTGTACGACAGAAAAAGAGAGGCGTTTTCAACCATGGCGCCGACGATGGGGGCAGGCAGGCCCTATATTGCGTGTGTTCAGGGCAGTAATCTGAACGAGTGGTAGGAGAACCAACACGGTAGAGACCGCGAATCCCTTCGTTCTTCCATGTTTTCTTCAGACAGTCAATAGGTCCTGAAAATCGAGCTTCTGCGTCGAGAACCTGGGCTTGGAGTACGCTTTGGTGAGATCTAGCGCGTCATGGCAGTTCGGGTGTACCTTGTAGCCTGACTTTGGTGAGATCGAACGGATGTTCGAAGATTTTTGACACGATTCCGGCCGTCTAAAGTGAAAAATGAGTCAGGAAGATGGGAACAGATGGAAGGCTCGAACTGTTCCGTAAGCAATGTCTTTAGCAGCACGGACAACATTTGAATCTACATGGGTAGAGGCGTCCATGCAGGAACAGACAAAGTTCCAACTTCCCAAGCGTGGGTGACGTAGAAAGAAGTCTTAGTTTGCAGAACGGAAAGATCCGGGCGTGAGAAGCTTCTTCCGAATGGTTATAACATACCGCCACACAACACTGCTTCTCTTCAACCTTGCTTCAACCTCAACATTCCAATATCCAACTTGAGGGCTATTCCGAGAGGTGGAGGATCGACCCGGAAACAACCAAGTACTGTCTGTCAGAATTACAAGCTCTTCGGCACTAGTATGGATGCCAATCAAAGGCTAATTGCTCAACGGCCACTCAGATTGGCAACTCGGATGTAACTGAATCGAAACAGAATTGAAATCATTGGTCCGTGGCCCTTGCGTCTCTCAGCTGTTTATTTCTTGCCAAGTCAACTGGTGAGAATTCTGCAATCGTTCAGCGCCATCACCACAGAAATCGGATTCCAAAGCGGCCCGCACAGTCTATGGAGCAGCGTATTCGATCTCGGAGACCCACGCAGCCTCCACCACATCTTTTTCTTGTATTCTATTCCTGATTGTAACCCCCCTCCAGAGTCCGCCAATCTCCGGGCCTGAGGGTGTCATTGGTCACTGGCTTGTTTCTAATGACGTTCTCTGCAATATGGAACCTATGGGGCTGAACTAATCTACAACAAGGAATGACGAAAATTACTTCAGACGGTCTCAAAATCGCTCGGACAGTGGAACACTTCCCAGTGGATTTCGACATTCATGCCACAGTTTCGGGTGTTCGAAGTCCCATGACAGATGGACCTGAGTATTCCGCTGCTGAGCACTAGGCCTGGCCCTCCATATGCCTCAGGCTGTGCACACGGAAGGAAGCTTAGTGGCAACGGAAGAGATGCTGGGTGCATGTGGGTCATTTCGATTCACAAGGAGATTAGGTCTTGACGTTTCATAGACGCCCGCCCCATTTTAATATCTCTGATTCCGTCCATGCGGCTCAGTCAAAGCCTATTATGGTTCGCGCATGGGTAATCCGTCGACGAAGGTATCTCGAATCGCCCGGCGCTATTCTCACTCTGCAATCTATAGTATTCCTATCTGTCCGCCGATGCCTCGCCCCCGGATTCGATAATCGTCGACCCACCCGACGATAGTGCCGATGATCCTGGCTACCTGTCGTATAACCCTTCGGAAATAACGGCGTTGAAAAACTAACAAGCAGGCGTAAGAACGATACACTACTCCAATATATCCTCTCCAAATTCACTGTCTAAGCTGTAGCATGCTGCGTCAAATAAATAACTGTAAGTAGTACGTGTGAGTTTTCAACTCGAGTTTTTGAACTCCCTTGGGACAACCGGCGACGGGTGAGATGTTTCATCGAATCGGAACCGGAGGAGGAGGTTCTTATATATTACCTCTACGAGCGGGCTCGTCGACTTACGCTGGGACATAACCGTCGCCGCATTGTTCACCAAGGTTGAGAGAAGACAGAAGAAGAGCGAGACGACTCGGGACCCTCTGTTCAAGTTGAAACGCACACCGCCTCAACCTTCACGGGAATAATACGTACCGCTGCCGGAGGATCCCAGTGCGTTGTCTCTGCCGAGGGGACTGCGTTGGCCGTAGGCGGAGGGGCACAAGTTTTCCAGCATAAAGGTGAGCCGTATGGCGTGGACGAGGTTACTGCTGCCGAGGTTGCGCGGGAGGCGGTGGACGAAATTCAAGAGGCGATGACACATTCCGCAGGGAAGACCGGGGAGGTCGTTGAGACTGTTGAAGAAAATGCTGTTCGAACCAGAGGCAATTTAGAACGTGCGGACCAGAGAAAAATGGACAGGGAAAGGTTTGAGAAACGCAGAGGAGGCTGGAGAAGCCATGCTTTCGATTTGCATTCGTATTGACTTGTATCGAGTTTGTACCGGTGCTTATCGCCGTTCTTAAAACACGTTCAGATCGCATTGGTGCAGCGACGTCCATTTTCGTGGAATTTTGGGTGGTGAGACAAAGACGATTGAACATTGTCGGTCTCAGCCGCCCGGCTCAGATCGTGCATCGGCAAACCCTCTGTTCGGCATTCAAGTCGTCTTTACACTCAGATAGCGTGAATTGGGCGCCGGCCAGTGAGTAAGGTTCACTGTACGAGGGGTTTAAAAAAGACTTTCCCCGACTGCTGCGTGGTCAAGCGAGCAGTAGTTATTGTTCGAAATTCACGGGTCGTTTGTAAATGTACGGAGGCTTTGATCTTGGATACCCATTGACATTGTCAGCTGGAGTGTCCAGATGTAGAGCAACAATCTACTCACCAGAGGTTTCCGATGCGCTCATCTGGTAAGCGGAACTACAGTAACAGCACCATGACTGAACCTGCGCTTTCCTGTTCTTGTAATTCTCAGAAGAGATTTACAATGTGGATCCGGACATGCAACATCAGCGTCGGTCGACATCCAATCATTTGGATGCATCTCCCGCTGCTTTGCGGCGAGCAAAGGCAGGACCGCACCTTGAACGCATTTCAGCCCTGAAACGTTAAATAAGAAACCAAAAGGATCTCCACCAAGGGAATATATGGAGAAGCCTTGGCCAGGAGGCAAGTATAAAAGTTCTCCCTCCAGGGTGAAGTAATCGCCGGGCTTTCCTCCGCATAGAATACGTTCGCCTGGCGGGCATATGACTTCCACGCGCAAGTCATACAGCTCGAAGGTGTCATCAGTTTTGTCGTCAGCCGCCATTTTCGAAGCGTGGGCTTGAATTCCAGCTGGAGAACTCTCAGAATGGTGGTGGAAGTAAAACCTGACGCCGTAGCGAGCGGCGATCAATGGAATTTGCCGGATGCGCCGAGGCCATTTTCAACCTCAACTCCAACCATCATGCTCTTCACGCCTGAAATCTGGTTCAATATATAATAATGTATACCTCACGAAACCTGGCGATAACTAAGGTCTGAGGGGTCATAATAATGCGGATGTTCAACTTGAACGGATTCAGCTCCGAGGTCTATCAACGAGGGTTCTGTCCAAGAGTGATTTGCATCGTATGGGTGAGCAGAGGTGAGGAGGGAAATCAATGGACTTACGGTGGTACCATGGTTCCGCCATCCTACATACCCGCAACCGTCGCACCCACCACTGCACGCCGGCCGGACAATCACCGTTTTACGGAGCGCCTGACGTTACACAGGGGCATCGAGTGTGTTTGACCGCCCACACGCCACCGCGTCTTAACAATCAGTACATATAACCAGCGAGGGCATCGGGGTAGCAATAATCAGGATAAACCGGAAGAGGCAAGGAAGTCCGAAGATATGCTCATGATTAGCGCTGATCGCTGATCCGATACATGATCGGCACGCGACTTCAAGCTTTCTTACTTTTCTTCGTGTCACCGAATTCCAACGAAATTCCAGCCAGTCCTTGACCAATCTACATTGAATCTATCCAAGACGTTTTATTTTCTTCGTGGTTCACGGAACCGCTGGGAAATTGTTGAAAATGTGTTACTACATGTATCAGGCATCATCACAACCAGCGATCCACGATCAAAGGTTTCGAGACATCGCGCCAGTAGGCGGCTGTAGGCGGCCAGGCACTGCGCGGCACCGTGGAGCATCGCAGTGGCTACTCTTCGACAAGGCCACCATCTCTCTCTTTGTCCGCCAGGTTGCGGGCTCTAGATGAATCATGGCGTTCGTCGTGTCCCCTCCCTCCTCCGTCTATACTACCCGCGGAGCGGACCACTGTCATTGTAAGCCTGGCGTGTTCAAGAGATCACACCCTTCTCACCCAACTTTAGCTTCTCGTTGTTAGCGGCTTAATATCGCTCGCGGCGCTTCTGGTGCTGTTTGGGGTGCGTTTTAAATCTGGAATGTACCTGGATACGAGGCTCACAAACTGCGAACCCGAAGCTTATGATTTTCATGTCAAAACGATACTCGCACACTCATTTTCAGGCGTATTTCTTGTGTCTGTTACTCGCAAATACCATGCAGGCATGGGGCACAACCATGAGTCTCAAATGGGTAGAGCTACGCGGTATCGTGGACGGCGCGTTCTGCGCCGCACAAGGTCTTTCTTTCCCCTTGATTATATTGCCTAATTGCGCTGAACCCAGTTTCAGGTGGTATTGTGCAAGGAGGAAACCTGGGATCCGCGTTTTGGTAGGCCGCTAAGAGCAACCTCCGACTGAACACCGAAATGACTGAACACCGAAACTTGTCAGGTCGTTCATTATCTCTTGGCACCTATTCAACCTGCTATTCCTACGATACAAGACGCCGAAGATCATCTCAACGGGCACAATTGTATTCGGATGGAGTCTCGTCTTCACCCTCGTGTTCCTAGGACCCGTCGCAATTCAGACAGTCGCTCGGGGTCACTACTTCGGTATCTCAGGGCTTTGGTGTGCCAGATTCTCTCAACTCCGTGCCGGATGCTTACCTCGGAGCGCAGGTGCTGGATCACCACAGCGTACCACAAGGAGCAAATATACCTCGAGTATTTCTTCGTGCGTTATTCATTTTTCGCGGCTTCGGCTTGGGCTGATTTGACAAAAAAGCAAATAATCTCGGTTGTGGTCAACTTCTTCATGCACGTCGTGACGCTGATGCGCGTGCGTGGTAACCTCTTGCGCGTTGACGGGCGCTGGCGCCTGCGCTTTGTCCCCCTCGGCGACTCGTGGCAGCTCTCCCTCGGCCGCGACTTTACCGACTCGACGATGTTAAGGCTCGCGCAGCACATGATCTGGTGCGTCCACCCATTCGATTTAAATATGAATTCCCCTTTTGACGCTGCTTCAGGTACCCCGTACGTGTACTGATTCTTACGACGTCCGTGGCTGACATCGACGCGCACAGATCGCATACGCAGCGACGACGCTCCCCATGGGCATCGTGCGGATGGTCGAGTTCTGCGGCATGGAGGTGCCCCTCTGGGCCGAAGCCCTCACCGGGATTATCTTCAATCTCGGCGGTGCGCAGCTCCCGCACACCGACGTTCAAGGACTGACGCACTTCCGCCCGCAGGTTTCGTGAACGTCGTCCTCTTTCTCGGTGCACGCCGTTTCTTCCCGGACCCGGGGTTGATCCCCGAATTCACCGAGCGCAAGGAGAGCCGGGAGGTCGACGCGATCGTCGCGCAGTACGGAGTCGTTCCGTTCACGCTCCATCGCGCGCCGTCTGCGTCGGCATCGGCGTCGGAACCCGAGCCGGCGTCCGACTTGCGGAAGTCGTTCGATTCCGACACAGCTTCGGTCGAGACGGTCGAACCTGCGGTGCACCATGCGCGCGACTTTCCCGAACGGATCTCATCCCGTCGGCCGTTTAGTGCGGCCCGTCCTGACTTCCCTCCCCATCGATAGTATCCCCTGGTGGTGATATTGTAACTTATTAATCTTGTACCCACATTATAATGTCTTGTAAATTGTAGAGCATCCTCGATCTACTTTTTCGATCAGTTGGGTTGGGATCTGCGCTGCTTTTGAGGCCTGCATTGGTACTCAAGGCCAAAGAACTCAATTTTATTTTGCTCCAGACCAATGCATTTGAGCCACCACGAGAAAACACCCTCCCGATCTTTGACGGAAGGTCGTTCGGATCTATCGCTGTCACTCTACTTGGTATACAACGGCCGCAGTCTCCAGGATTAAACTGAGCATCAGTGCTCATAACGCTGCAACAAAGCTTTAGCATCTTGAAATGCTAGCATGACCACCTCCCGTTGCTCGCTGCTCCGTAATTGAATCGTGCACTTGAACGGATGCGGCGAAACCACGAATTCCTGCGGGAGTCAGATCAGACCCGCACCACCGTCACGGAACGCCGCTTGCAACGACTTGCCTGATCATAGAAGTGCAGCTCCCTCCCAATCGGCTGCTCGGTCTTTGGATCAACAGCAGATGAGAAGGAAAAGGCCCAGATAAGCCGCATGGTCGCGAGCCGTATTGTGGCCTGCGCAACGGATTGGCCGGGACATATCCTCTGCATCTCTCAACGACAGGGGAAACGAATACGACAGACGGGAACGCACCCTCCCAGCTCCGAACAAGAAATTGTCGCGGAAGTCAGTGTCCATCCCCGGGCGCGTTCCGTGCTCAGATTGCATATAACGTTCGGGATTGAACACCTCCGGGTCCTCGTAGATATCTGGATTGTGGAATATCGAATCTGGCTCGAGTGAGCACGCGTGATTAAGAAATCTACGAAGAAAGACCAACAAATATTCAGGACGATGGTCGTGTCCTTCGGCACGACGTAGTTCTTGTACTGTGGTAGCAAGCCCATGAGGAGGGCATTCGTACAATTAAACAGATAAACCTGCGCGAATCTCCTCCGTTGTGAAGTGCGGGACGCCAGTCGGAAACGACGGTCGGATGCGGATGACTTCCTTGATGAGCGCCTCGACGAACGGCAGGTGCTTGAAGTCTTCCAGCTCCGGAAGCCGCGCAGTCCCAACAACGGCTTCGATTTCCTGCCGTGCGCGCTCCTGCCGCTCGGGGTAAACCGCAAGAATGAGGATGAGGGAGAGTAGGAATGCGGTGGTTGGATGGGAGCCGGCCTCCACGAGCGTAAAACCAGTGTACCTATTATCTCACTCGATGTGTGCGGTGCGTGCGCTTGAACGAAAGACAGACTCACGAGAATGCATCGTATTCCTCTTGCGAGAGGTCCATCTTCGAGATTGAGCTCATGAAGGACTCGCCCTCGCCGCGATTGACTGGAGGCTCTTCGGCGGGTCCGCAGTGCTCCAAGTGGAAGGCCGCCATTTCGGATTTACTGCGTCGACATACGGCGAGCCACGGGGCCCACCTCTCCGGCAAGTATTTGAGAACGGGTACCAGGTCAATGGGCGGATAAACACCAGGAAGGGGTATGTGCAGAAAACGGTGGAGCATCTGGCTGTATGTTAGCAGGGACTTGTCATTACCGCAAGAAACGCACTTGATAAAACCCCTGCATCTTCGGCGAGGCGAAAGAAGGCACTCTTCGTCCGTAACTGGCAATCTTTCGCGCCAAGGTATTGATATTTTCGGTGAAGAGTGAGGTCAAGTAATTACCATTGCGATAGAATGCGTGTACCGCCGGATAGAATCTGAGAAATTCTGCGTCCTGCATTCAGTTCGCGTCGAAAAGCCCGGACACGAAGACAAACCTCTGGGTGTGTCATCAGCTCATAAAGCTCTCCGCTGTGTGGAGAGGCACTTGGTGCAAGACGTTTGTAGAGGAGAAGAACCGCGCAATTGTCTTTCTCAGACTTCGCAAGACAGCCGCTGTTGGGATGCTCTGTTAATCCTTCAGGGAATAAATTTGGCAGTGTATACATACTGTCAGCGGCAAATAAGATATGATATCCACCAGCCGCGAGTCTAGCTAAGTAGTTCGGGGGTCTCGAGTTCGCAGCCCAGGAATTCCTGTCAACCACCTCTTTGATGGCGGTCGGACTCGAGAGAACGACCATTGTACTAGATCCAATTTTGATCTGCGACGAATTAATGCCAGTCCGAACTTGTGACGAAACTAAATGTGCATACCGAAAATATGTCCCCGTATGTCCTAGACCATTCCATGAACCTGCGCAACCAAGTTTTCGTGTCAGTAGTCACACCGGAGTCCCGCAAGCTATTCACTTCAAATGCATCTGTCCAATATTGGGCAGGAGATGGAAATTCCCCAAAAGCGGGAGTGTTCGTGGACCTTCGGGACGAAAGGGTCATTTCCTGCCGACAAGACAGCGCAGAATCCACAAAAAACCTGGTGGCAGCCCTCGCTCCCTTCTTCCAATACTGAGCAAGTATAGAGAACACCCGACGACCGCAGCCTGAAGAATCGAGATCATGAAAGTGAACGACACGGGGTGCACACTGGGAACAGTTCCATCTTATGAAGAAAAGCGAATTAAAAGTATTCTGGCCGCCGACCCATTGTCGTGCTTTCCACGAGATTGATAGTAGCCGGCACCTTGGTCTGAGAAGAGAGCGTCCTTAGGGGCGGCAGTTGCGTGATAGTGTGCGGTCTCATCCAAGAACTCAATCTAGCGAAAGATCCGGGCAAGCATCGTCAATTGTCGGTTGGCCACGCAGGGATTACCAGATATCGTCAGGGGTCGTGCAGTGTAAGAACGAAGGCGGATCTAATCCCACGACTTCAGATCGACCAGGAGTTTGGGTCTTGACGCAAACGACTCGGATTACCTGTCGTCCCGCAGAGTCCCGCAGCTACTAGCTAGTTTCACTGTACCCGAAACAGCCTGCAGGCGTTATGAAAGGCGTCGGTCTGGATCAATCGTAGGAGACTCAGACCATGCAACTTCCTGCTTTGAGCCGAGAGGACTCCGAGAACCCCAGCGTCAAAGGATTTCCGGACAAGGTTGAACGCCCAACTTGGAAAGGAGCAGCACTGCCAAACAACATGCACAGCTTTTATGTTTTGCACTCGACGCGACAACATATGAAGTTCCTGAACCTCGCGATAATAACACAAATGGGACGCACTTTACTCGCGAATAATCCCAAGGCGACTTTTCTTCACAAAGAATCCTCTGAGCCCGACTATCCAAGAGAAAATACCTGCATTAATAGTAATGCCCCTCAGCGGTGGTTCCGACTCAGGCCCTCCCCCAATAAACTCCGAGCCCAGTGCCATTCCAGCCCACGCTAGGTCATATCCAGACAACATCTAGACAAGTAATAGATAAGTCCGGCTGAGCTCTCGCTATTACTTGCCCGACGGCCCAACACACGACAGAACTCACAGAGCCGGCGTTTGTTTCGAGCTCTCTCGTTCTCTTCTTTCTCGGACTCGCGGATCAACAGGTTATCGTCAGGATCTCGATTTTATACAACTTGTACAACATGTCAGTGTTTAACTATAGGTATAATTTATGACTCTAGAACGTCCCTTCAAATCCAAGAAAAAGGTTTTTGACCTCAAACCCAAGAAAATATCATGAAAGTCGTGAAGTGTCTCCAAGTCGCAAAGACTTAGAAAGCACACGAGTTGGACCGCGACCGGTCGCCCATGCGCGGCTTGGGCTTCAAGTTCGCGACCCGGCTTTTGAGGCGGAGGTCCTTGCAGAAGTCCTGCAAGCGCTTTGTGGCCTTCTCCCGGTCCTCCTCGTCAACTTCCCCGTCTGAGGCCGCCACGGACACGTCGATGCGCGCGAGCTTCTCGTAAAACGCCGGTCCCTTTGCGACGCGGTGGCTGAGGAAGCGCTCGAGGGCGCCGCATGCATCCGCCACGTCGTCCGCGAAGCACTGCATGCTCAGCGCCTCGATAGGGCTGCCTTGCAGCGCGGCCATGGTGTCTGTGATCTCGTCCACGGGGAAGAAGGGGGAGATGTGCAGCTGGCGGAGGCGCGGGAGCGGAGTCGCGGTGGGCTTTGTGGTGTTGGGGGACAGGGCGGTGGCGAGGGAGAAGGAGGAAAGGGAGGGCCCGACGGCAGCCATGATGGCCTCGATGTGGAGGCGGTTGGACGCCTCGGGCTCGTGGGCGCAGGAGCCGAGGTCGAGCATCTCGAGCGGGCAGGACACCGGAGCGGTGGCCCAGCGGGGGTCGCCGAGATGGGTGTCGCGGATGGTGAGCTGACGGAGCGACGGAATGGAGAGCAGGGATGGGAGAGCCAATTCCGAGCCCAGCACCGGGTGGTCGGGAATGTTCTCGTCGCCACGTACGAGGGGGACAAATGGGTACTTTCCGACTAATTCCGGCGCATGGAAAGTGCTACGGGAGATCCGATCGAGAGACAGGTAGCGCAGGTCAGGGACTGAGGCAGCAATGGAGACCACCAGACGCTCGCTCCTGGGGTTTCAGGTGAGAGACTGATTATGATAAATGAAAAATATTTTCGCTCACAAAGGCAAGATTACTTCCTCGGCGCAATTACGGATGGTAAGGTGACGTAGATTGGCCAGGAAGCCAAAGGACGAAATGACACTGCTGTCGAGGGAGCCGTTGAGTCTCAGAACGAGCTGGGCGAGACGGGGGGAAGCTAGTAGCAGCGAAATGAGCGCATCCGCGTGGACTCTGGCCTCCCCCTCGGTTCCCACATCTAGCATCTCGATATGCCGGCAATAGGCGCGTGGAACATTCTCGAGGAAACGCTCGAGATCGGAGTGGCTGTTGAGCTTAACGTCCTGTCGAAAAAACTCTAAGGTCCGGATCGACACTGCTTGACGAAAAAACTCACCCTGAACAAGACCGGGACACAGGCAGCGTATGTGCGCTGGTCGACTGCAGAGAAAGTTCGGGCATCGGCGACGTCGAGGTTGCCGACAACCTGCAGCTGCATCTCGGTGGGGAGGGTGTGCCATGAAGTAGACATGCTTTGGTCGGCACGATGGGATTTTGGGTGGATTGGAATTGGGTTGAACTGGGGAATCAACTGGGAATACATCGGGTATTTGAGGATTCTGGCATTGCAGTCCGCGAAGTCTGGAGGTTGCAAATCTGGGTGGATGGTCGGAGATCCCATCAATTTGATCACAAACGCCAATCGACGGCTGTGTTTTTCTCCGTCCTTGGACCTCGATATTTCCGATTGGGGTTGATTGGGGTTTTTGCGGCGTGTTGTCCACACGGACCTCGGTCTTCCGGTCTGCACCTGTTCAATTGCTCTCTTTTTTTTGACCTCGGTTTCTGCTGTTCCCGTTCTCCTGCGCTTGTTCTCAGAATATACTCTTTCCGTGGCGCACGGAGTGCTGTCGTCATCCCTCACGACCATCGCAAGCCACTCCACATGAATCGGCTATCATGTCTGAGAATATTGACAAGTCTTCACATGTGCCATCCTCCTCGGCCTCAACAACTTTGCACTTCCTGATATATATCCATTCATTTGTTTCTCCAGAGGGTCCAATTGCAGTCATCCTGACTGACTCTCAGCTAACTTTGCGCCGTCGTCCTGTCCGCCGACCTCGGCGGAGCGGAACGCATTTTCCTTTGGGCTCGAGGGCCAGTAAATGCATGCAATGGGCTCAAAGGAGACCTATCTAGACAGCACCTCCCTCAGCCGTTGTCCGGCCGTCTGCAACGTTAACTTACGGTTTCACTTCATCCGACCCTGCCTTTTTCCCTTTTGAGCTGGGTCCGCCAAACGCGCATGATGTCCACCCTCCACAATAAAACAAAATATCACACCGCAAACGACGAGATGCTGTCGCCCTGCGATCAGTTCGACGGCCGCGGTGGGTGCAGTCGAGTCTAATTAAACATTAGATGCTGTTGCGTTTTTGCTGTGGTTTTTTGTTTCTGTCTCTCTTTTGCCAAACCTGGCAAGGTGGGTCCAGTCAACACGATACTGTTTCCGTTTAATCATTTCTCCTTGCAGCTGTGCGGCATCCGTGAATAGCTGCTTGGCTCAGACCCCGATGATAAGCTGCTGCATCTGTCACTGCTGCACGGCAACGCCCATCCCACCAATGAGCACACCTCGGAGCGCGGTACTGTACGTAAGGAACTATTTTTTGCTCTATACATTCAACCCCGCTTGCAGTCACCGCTAATCCATCAAGCATCGCGCACCGCAATTGGAGAAGCACGAACTGACCTCAACTCAGTAATCGGCGCCAAGCCACGACAAGCGCGGAGGGCGGGATGGTCGCCGGCTGACAGTCCCCGTCCCCGGAGAAATAATCGAATCTCGTTGTACGTTTTATCTAAGCGCGCAGCAGCGGGATGCGTGAGAGCTGGGACGGCTGGGGACCGCCGCAGTTGCGCACTGTCCTGGATACGGTGAGTATACATCTTGCACTGTCCCGCTGGCGGTGACGATGACGTTCCTGTGTGCAGAAGCTTGTTTGCTTGCCGGCACCCAAGGACGTTCGAAAGTCCACACCTCGAGCCTGATCGAAATTTTCGACCAACTTCAAGCTTCATTTACTGCCCGACGTCACCCTGATCACCGTACCCCATTTCTGGCGTGGGCTATGACGCAGGCTAGACTAACCACACGGGCATCGAGCATGTACATTGGACCGACGTCCGGAGTATTCGGTCTCCCCTGCGCACCGTGATCAACGATAGACAACCTTCAAGCAGTGACACTAGCGCAGGAACTGACTATGACGCAGCTCGGGTCATTGTAATGTCTCCTTCCCCCCGCGATATCGGAACGTCGGTCGCCCGTCGGTGGAGGCACCTCCTATCACCTTTGACTCCCAGCGACAGACGATATTCAGAACGAAAATACCGCGAACGAAAATACCGCACATCTTGGGGCGGGTTGATTGCCGATATAGCTCTGGCCCGATGATTTTTCTGGGACGCGGAGATAGGGATATCCCCCACTATGCTGGCTCGTCAGCCTACCTGATCATGCAGCCCACCCTCCGATAACCCGGAACGTCGAAAGGCACCTCTGTGGAGTGATTGGGCGTCGCGAAGCTGATCTACGCGACATTCCACTTCCCCGACATCGGGCCAAGACAGGAGCAGGACGTTGGAGACAAATTGAAGATCCGGGTGACGCGGTTGACGAAGGCAAAGCTATAGTTTGCACAAGAGCAGGATGCAATTCTGTGAAAACGATAGACAGGATATCTACATCATGATCAACGGCTGTGCGTCCCGCGCATCCCGAGAGCACGAATTCTCACAGATTTTGCGTTTAGAGTGGATACCGCGGGGTCTTTTGCAGTGCCTATCTGACTTTCCTCACACCTAATTGACGTGGAATTCATCCTCTGGGGTGGGAGTGATTTGCGACGAAATTCTCCCACTTCGTAGTGACTGATGACCGCGGCCATCCGCTCTTGCTGCCATTCAATCGTCGGGACTTGGATATCGAGGAGCTGTATTGCAGAGGGATCCGCACTTCCCCGACTGAATCGACCTCTCAACCTCCCTGAAAGATCCCTCGGTCTCTGCGTACTTCACAGCAAGACAGATGTTACCGGCTGCAAACGAGATCAAGTCGTGCTACTTATTTGAAGTCTTCTTTGCTCAATCTCTGTCAGTGTCGCTCTTGTTCTTTTCAGACATGGCATAGAATTGGTCTCCTTATCGAGGCTGGTTACAATGTCGTTTGAGCGTCAGATAATTTTGGTGTCGGAGTGCCACTTCATGCGAGGATGTTCTGCGATTCCTCTTGATAGATATCTGCCAGCGCTACAGTTTGCAGATGAAAAGTACGATTCGTAGATGAGTATCAGGTCGTAAGCAATAGACTTTTTTCCATATTAGTGCGGAATTTTCCGCTGCAAGATCGCGATAGGTGTTCTAAGGAATCCTTGTGTCCATCTAATTTTCTTCGCGATCCGTCTTCTTGACGTGATTACAGCACAATCGCTTTGATTCTGAACCGAGAATAAACTTTGTATCGACGCGTACCTAGGTGCCTCCGCGTACCTGAGCTCGCTTGCTACGACGGTCGTGACCCGTAGCATCTCCCACGTTTGGTGCTCATTTGCCGACTTGCTGCTGTATCAGTTGCAAGTTATCATCGCTTCGATCGTTCAGGCAAGGCTTACTTTCATGCACAACCATCACTCAGGCTGAAAGATCTTCTGCAGTTTTTCACTTAACCATACTTATCTTTCAGCGCTCACTACTTGGATTGCACATCTGGCAGCTGTGGTCCCTTTGCGGGGCAATCAAGCCAAAAAGAAGGCGTCGTGAGAGCACTGTGGCATGTGCCCCGGCGTCCACTAATGCCATATTCGCAGTCCGCGGCCGCCTTGAAATAATTGAAACAGTCCTTAACTGCGTTCTCCGTCACCCCCGCGTCTCTTTGTATTGCCGGGGCCCATTTCTTCGGCACTCTCCTGCGAATATCTGCGAGGATAGTCTCTACAACCTGCGAGCACGATGCCGACCAAGGTTCGCCGGCGCGGCGATGAGGATCCGTTCGAGACGGTCCTCGCGCCTCCAGAGGGCGAAACGGAGGAACAGCGCCAAGTCAGGCTCCTGCTCGAGAAGGAGGCAAAGGAAATCTCGGACTCTATCGACGAGCAGCTGAGCCGGGAGAAAGCCCTGGATAGGAAAGGTTCC
This sequence comes from Mycena albidolilacea, assembly GCA_029282495.1. Taxonomy (NCBI): domain Eukaryota; kingdom Fungi; phylum Basidiomycota; class Agaricomycetes; order Agaricales; family Mycenaceae; genus Mycena; species Mycena albidolilacea. The sequence goes on along the minus strand of JARIHO010000031.1, from coordinate 976,947 downwards.
CGTCCCGTCAAGATTCTGTTGCTCGGTGCGTCTTTCCGGTCCCCATGCACGCCGCGCTCAATGAATGCGCTGCAGGCCAGAGCGAATCAGGTGTGCCTGCAATTAATATGTATCATTTCCGCGGTGTGCTAATTGAGTCTGCAGGCAAATCCACAACCCTGAAAAGTGCGCTTGCGTTTTTCTATTTGTGAATTAAGTGCTAACGGCGCGGTGCATGCAGACTTTCAGCTAATGTACGATCCGAAGGTCCGTGTCGCGTATGCGCTCTCGTATGCACACACTGATGCCCGATCGCACGGACAGGCGTTTCGCGTCGAACGCACGTCTTGGCGTGCCATCGTCCAGCTCAATGTTGTGCGCTCAATCCACGTAATCCTCGACGTGATTACGCGCGCGCAAAATCGGCGGCCCACAACAGGCGAGAACGTCGTCCCTGACTCGCCTGTCGTTGATGACGACCTCGCGGCGCTCAAGATGCGCCTGTCGCCGCTCATCCGCGTTGAGGAGGTCCTGATGCAGCGGCTCATCCCCATTGGTCCGGACAAGTCCGACGCCGCGCGTCTCGCACAGCTCACGAACATCCCGTACTCCGAACTCCCGCGGAATGTCAATCGCGAGGTCGCGGTGCACAGCGCGAATCCGTGGAAGGACGTCTTCAAGCGCCTCGTAGGGTCCGACAATGAGAGCTTCGACAGCGAGAAGGCTATCGATTGGGAGGATCCCACCGATCCCGGCGTCGTGCTACATGCGCTTGCAGAGGACATGAAGGCGCTGTGGAATAACCGAACCGTCCAGGGGCTGCTGGAACGGCAGAATCTAAGGTTGCAGGAGGCGGCCGGCTTGTATGTCCCTGACCCGCATCCTCGTTTGGCTTGCTCATGGCTGTATTCCAGTTTCCTCGATTGCCTGGACGAAGTGACCTCGCTGAAGTACATGCCTTCCGACGGCACGTTTTACACAATCCCCATTACTTGAGCTCACTCAAGCACCAGACCATATCCTTCGGGCCCGCTTAAAGACCCTTGTCTGTGTCAACCGAAAATTTCTTTTCCGAGTCCCGCTAACGTCCGTATTAGGGTGTATCCGAGCACCGTATCACGACTTCTCAAGGTGCGTTCCCTGCATCTGGACTCACCGGCCCCACCCAATACAAGTGTAGGAGGGATGACTGGCAGCATTAGCCGCGATTGGCGAATATACGATGGTATGTACACATTGCAGCCGCATTCCCTTTCGGCTTTGCTCATCTCCGATGCCCGTTTCAGTGGGAGGACACCGATCTTTGGTGAGTCATTATTGTCCTTGCATCGTCGATTGCATGCTCATCATGTTTTGCCCCAGCGAGGTAAGGGGTATCAGGTCACTTCTAGCTTGCCCGCTGGGCCCTGACTGATTGCGCGAACAGCGGCCTGGGCGCCGTACTTCGATGACATGCAAGTCTGGGCTGGCAATAAGCACATTTCGGTGTTAACCGAGTAAACAGGCATTCGATTATCTTCCTGTGCCCAATATCGGCGTTTGATCAAGTCCTCGCGGAAGAACCCCGCGTCAACCGTCTCGTACGTCCCCGTCGCAGGTCCCTGATTGTGTACTCATCTGTTTTCGTGACAGGCCGACTCGGTCAACCTCTGGACGACGATCGTGTCGAACAAATTGCTCTCCAACACGAACATCATCTTGTTCCTGAACAAGATAGACATCATGAAGAGCAAACTGGTGCGTCTCCTCATCTTGGCCTTGCTTTTCCCTTCCGCCTTGGAGCGATCGATCCTGAGCGCTGGGCCCTGACCGGGATCGCAGGAATCCGGCATAAAGCTAGTGGATTACGTCAACTCGTACGCGAAACGGCCGAACGACCTCGAAAATGCCTCCAACTGTGCGTACTTTAACGTTTGCCTTTACCTTACCATCCCCATGCGGCTCACGCACTCGGCCAATGCCTAGACTTGCGAAAGAAATTCGGTACGTCGGTCGCGCAGACCCGAGCGGATCGGTGCTAATTGACAAACAGCTGGCATCATGCGGGAAAACTCGCCCACCCCCCGGGTCTTCTACTGCCATATGACGACTGTCACGGTGCGCCGTGTTCCTGTCCTGACAATTTGAATTGCTGCTCACGGCTTAATTCGCAGGACCGCAAGTCGACGCAAATTATCCTTGCCAACAGTGCGTTTCGATTTTATACTTGGGTCTCGACTAATGCCTCGCTGTAGTCAAGGATATGCTCATGCACCAGTATTTGGAGGACGCCTCTCTCATCCCGTAGATACCATGACTGACTGTATTACTTGGCTGGAGGGCTACTAACTGAATCTTGTACATATCTACCCTCAATTATATTGTATTTAGGCATACTGATATTCATGATCTTCACGACTACCCTCTCCGACTCGGAGCGCACTTTCCAAAGCACTGTACGACTGTACGATTGCCATCGCAACTTGCTCTTGAAAGCACTGGAGTCCCGACGGATGGCCCATCATTGCGGTTCCGACTCATTGGCCACCATCGAAGCTCGCAGCTATCCCGATGGCTCTCCCTCTGCGAGTGCTTCAAAGAAACTGTCTTCGCGGTCCAACGTCAAGTCCGCTTCGGACGCATTATCCGGGGTCCAGCTTTGCAGCCGTCGCCCGCCCCACCAGAGGCCGGGGCGGCCGGTGCCGTTAGGCGAGCGCTCCCACCGCACCTCCATCTTGCCATCAAGCAGCCCGCGGACAAGTGCAGGGTTCCACACCGCCGAGCCAATTTTGTTTTCGTTCGGCTCCTCATCAGAGTCACTCTCTTCATTCGCGGTCGCGGCTGCGTTGGGATCCGGGAGCGGAGGGATGTGGAGCAAGAAGAACGGCACGGGTGACGACTGCGCGCGGAGGATGGTGGCTTTTGTGAACGGCGATTCCGACACCAGGAGCGCGACGAGAGGGTACTGCGACGTGGACGCAGCGCCAAGCGCGGGGGAGGGATTCAAGAGGGATATGTACCGGTGCAGCACGCCCTCCATCTCGCGGACGTATTTTGGGCTCGCTTTTCGCTTTTCTGCTTTACATTGAGCAAGGACACGCAGTCGTCTGCGACTCAGGCTAGGGTCGATTGGGGCATCTCCAGGACCGGAGGAGGGAGGGGGGAGCCACCACCACCCCATCAAGTCAATCCCTCCGTCCGATTTCCCGCCGACGTGGCGGAGAGACATGGAGAGGTGATCTTGGAGGATTTTCATGGATCGCTCTTCGAAAAAAGTCCCTCTGTAGGTAGTTGACAAAACGCCAGTGGGGGCGGCGGAAGAGATACTTCTTCGAATACAGTTCGTTATCCTGGCTTGCATTAAGACGCGTTGAAGCCGTGCAATTGCAGGAAAGGAATTTTGGGAGAAAGGAAGAACACGGTCACGAGGAATCACGACGCCCAAACGAAACCAAACATCTACGTCAAAGGAATTTATTGTGGCTTGAAATGGCCTGTTATTTCAGCTAGAAACTCTTAACAAGGCAACTATATGTCGCCCACACAAGAAGGTGGAACTTGAAGACTCGGTTGAGTGAATGACAAATGTTGCCATCAGGCCATCAAAACCTTTCTCTGTTCCCTCGGGCCTCCATAACCAAGCAGCAGCGTGTCCTCTCGATGTCGAATGTTTCACTTCTTTTCCTTGAAAATCCGGTGGGGGAGAAAGACGAATGGACAAGCTTTGCCGCGGCAAGAAGCCAGTTCGTTCAATTGACGAACTTCCTTTGCACAATTTGCGAAACCCAGATCAGAACGCCATTTTAACTGCGGAACTTTATCTTTTTTTAACAGAGTTCAATGAGAAAGCGGTCGGAATGCCTCTACGGAGAACGTGACATCTGTTTAACCCGTTTTCAACCACGACTACCATACCTCTGCCTTCAAGCCTACTCCACGCGCAAAAATGAGTAGCGACAACAGCTTTGATACGTCGATAACAGTAAGCCATCCTGCAATCGCAATGGCAGCTCACCAAGAAAAACCACCAGGTCTCCGAGTCTGAGTTCGAGTCCGAGTCCGAACTTTGGGACTCTGTGGAAAATTCGTCGTCACTTCCTTCTAGTCCGCTCTTCTCTTCAAGTGCTCCTTCAAACCATAGTGAGGATCTCAACGCCCTTTCGAATCAAATTTGATGCGTCTTGCCCCAGATACGACGCGTCGTCCCCTGAAGCGTCAAGTTGAGAGTTTCGACGACTCTGCCATTGTTTCAAAGAAATCGAAAACAGCCACAAAAATTACCTTCACCACGTCCACTTCAAGACCGGAGGATCCGGATCCCTTTATCATTGTGATTTCATCGCGCTCGCCTTGCTATAACGCGCCGCTCATAGTTTCCAGGCGGGCTTTCAGAATGCAACTGACGAAGCAGCTTTCAACGCAGTTGGCGGGCTTCCAACCGGCGTCATCTGGGAGATCAAGAGGCTTGTTAGCCTGAAACGACTCATCACTCTGGTGCTGGACGATGTCGACCAGCTTAGGGGCTCAAATGCAGACGCAGCCCCGAAGACCGTTTCAGCTATCATGAAGGAAAAAGCACGCGGCATAGATCTCGACAGTGCTTTCACGGCCGAGAGAAAGGCGCAAGTAAGTCGTCGATAGGGTTTCCCGAACTATCAGCTAACTTCCATGTACAGTCTCCGTGGGTAGAGCTCGATATGGAAGAAGCCGCAATCAGCGTCAATCCGAACGCAGCTCTCGGTAACTGTGATGAATACTCGAAAGGATATGGCGGCAAGGTCTCTTTTACCGGGAGCATCGAAGAAGTTCCGGGCCCGGGGCACAAGTTGAAAGTGACTCTGGAAAGATGTGTGCTCTCGTCCTCGTGCCGGCTAGGTCGGCGGTTCGGCTCGTCGAGCTTCTTACGGCTAAAAGTGCCGTTAAATCTATTGCACTCGGCCGAGAACAATCTCAAGGACTTTTTCCGCAAACCGTTTGTGATTTTCGGCGACGTCTTCCGCTCTTTCTATGCCAAAGATGGTACCGTTTTCTTGTTCAAGACGAGAGAATACTACAGCCTTGGCGCAATTCACGACTCCGACTCCACCCACGGTCTTTCATTGTTCGAATTCCTGGATCAGTTCAACCCCCTTGAACTCAATGCCAACCAGGCTCGCGACATCCGCTATCTGCGCCATTCCGAGCTAACGATGTTCTAGGCGCTCTGTAAATGGGCATCCCGCTTTGCCCTCGGGCTCTCGAATTCCGTGCCCGGTCCTATTCTAGATCCCGCGAATGTCGACGAAATCGACGACTTTAGTGAGCAGTTCTGTCCTGTTGGCATTCCTTAGTTGATCTTTCATCAGTTTCGGAAGCCAACAGCAACATGACAGATGGTTGCGGAATCTCGAATCTCGCCTTCAACCTCAAGTTGAGATTCGACTTCAAGCTTGAAACCATGCCCTGCGCCGTGCAAGTTCGCCACGGCGGGAGGAAGGTGGAAATTATTTCCGCGTCGGGCGATCTCATTTCTTATTCGTCCTCCAGGGGATGCTACTTCTGTGGCCAGATTCAACCCAGTGTGCAACCCCGAAGGTTGCGTTCCGGAACCCCTCCCAGGTCAAAATCGCATACAGCGACGAGGCGAAGGCGCACCCCGCCAACGCCACGGTGGACATCTTGCGGTTTTCCCGCACGAAGTGCCCCGCACGCGTGTCGCCGGAGGTGATCGTCAACCTCGAGCACAACGGCGTGCCAGCGGAAGTCTTTATCCGCATGCAGGATGCCTATATCGCCCAGAGCGTCGACGACCTTATTTCCTGGGCGAAGGAGCCCGGACGCGATACGCCGGAAGCCATGATGCAGTTGTGGATCGCAGTGGAGAAATCGGAGGGTGTTTGCTTTGCCCGGCGTGTAAGAGAGGCTGCGGGAGAGGCTCGCTTCCGTGGTTTCGGAGAACAGTTCAGCGACGCCGCACAGGAAGATGAAGACGAAGAACCGGAACTCTTTGACACCGCCATCCACAAGAGGTCAACTGCGTGGTGGCCAGGTTAGTCCAATTACATTTACACGACCGGCCGCGCTCATCTGTGATTAGACTATATTTCTGGCTGTCCGTCTTCATTGGCGGAGGTGCGTGTATCATCTGTTAACACTATGCTCGGCTGCCGTTGAACTTGATTCAAACAGACCTGTATGGCGCTCCTCGATTCCGGTTTCATGCCCCAATCTCTGCCGGTTCTTCGGGATAAGCTCAAGCAGATTGTGCTCACCAAAATCAAATATCGAACCAACCACTTCAAGTACGACGTGGTGCGAAGTGCTAGCGCCTTTGTCGTCCCGGGTAATGATGTTCATTCAGCTGTCTCGTAAAACTCAACTTTCCAACAGATTGCTGGAATGTTCTAGAAGAGAACGAGATCCACTTTAAGAGCTCGCGGCGGCAATTTTTGAATTTCGATGGTTTGGAGACCGACACGGTGGTGGGGGAAGTTCTGGTGAGTTGACAATCGACTGTTTATTTGATTCTAGTTATTGATATGGAATGCAGATGACAAGAAACCCATGCAAGGTAACATTTTATCGTTCCAAGTCATAATCGAATTCATTTTCAAACCTCTTCAAAGGTGCCGACGGATGTTCGAAAGGTATTTTTCTTCACTTTTGGGAGGATCGTTTTCTGAACAGTCTATGTGCAGCTAAGAGCGGTGAAGCACAATGTATTGCATGACTTGGTCGATGTTATTGTTTGCTCTGTGAAAGGCCAACGTCGTCTACTCGATTTTCTCGCCGGCGGTGAGTGCGACGTCGCCAATATCGCCTGTGCATTTTTGAACATTACAACAGGCGACTATGACGGCGACACTGCCATTGTAATTTGGGATAAGGCGATTGTCGACTCGTTCACTAACGCCCCCGAGAAATATTCGGTCGAGCCAAAGGGAGTTGATTTCTGCTTCACGCGGGATGAAACGACCGTGGCCAAATTTAATGCCGACTATGCAGGGGAGCCCCCAGACATCAAAGCGGCGGAGCTCCAACGTCACCTTCTTGGATCGCTCCGCGACCCGTCCGCAGTTGGCCAATATTCAGGCTACCACGACAACGCGATCCTCACCAGAGGATATGATAATCCCAGAACCGTGAAACTGGCCTATCAGTGAGCACACGATCGGCTCGAATTGGCACTGCGGCTGATGTTCAAGTTAGGTTTTGCAAAATACTGGACTCCGCGAAGACGGGGTACAACCTCAAACCCAACTCGCGCAATGCCGACGCGAGACAATACGGGCATGTCCGCGGGCCGGCGTGGAAGAACCGCCAGAAGGAAGCAATTGGCTCGGCGTTGAACACGCCGTGCCTTGAACGAAAAGTTGACCCCGAGAACCCAATGCTCGCGCGTCCATTCATCATGGATGTCCTGAATATTGCGGCAACTTCCCAAAAAAACAGGTGGCTCGCTGACGTGGAGGCACTTTTTCGCTCGTTCGAGGAACGCGAGGTGGTCTTGGACCCCGACTTGGCGAAGCCTTGGCACGATTTCGAGGCCTTCGCCAACGAGAAATTCCAGGAAGGCGATAAACGGCCCAGAGACGACTTGGTCATCATCGGCAAACACGTCGAAGAAATGTATCGGCGTCATGGCCAAGAGTTGAAAGAAAACGGAAAGTCCGAAACCTTTACCGATCGCGCGATTGAAGTTCGGCAAGATAAACTTCGTGCGCTGTCGCACGACTTTGCTGCTGCGCCGAGACTGGACCAATTAGCCGCAATTTTCGATTCTGCGGCAATTGCTCGTCTACGCGCGTCGCTCGCCTATATCTTCGACCACCACGAAAATGAGTATCGCAAAGGCATCAACCAGGCATGGTCCCGGTTTCCTTGGAACGTGGCTCTCGGAGGTGCTTATGTCGTGCTTTTAAGCGAACCATCGAACTGACCACTGCACAGACCTGTGCAAAATCAAGGCGGATGCGCTCGGTCCCAACAGGGCCGTGACCATCAAGTTTTACGAGCACTTCAGGCTTGGAGGAGACCGGCGCTGATCATGCATCTGTAATGTATTCTGGTGTAGTGTATCTTGTAGTTAGTCTTAGACAGACGCTACAGCAAAAAAAAAAAAGCTCGTACCTCGCGTGTTGTAGCGTACCCTTGTAGTACTTGACCCCCATCAATCTCGTTCCCAAACGTTGCCTTGTAGATTCGGCGCCCGCACTCTACCCCGTAAATGCGAAGTCCTGGCGACGCGTCAGGTGCCAAAAGCTGTGCCAAACCTTCCAATTTGGGACGAGAGCGGTCGTTTGGCATCACGATAGACCTCTAACATCATTGTAACAACTGCCATCAAACAAGCCTTGGTTATTGATTTTTCTGCGCGTCAACAAGCACGTTTGAAGAGGAAGCCGATTCATTCAAAGCGAAATTGCCAAAACGCATCGCAAGAGCTCTCGACGTTTTCGTCCAAAGCTACCTAAGTCCAGCTTAAAGTCGCACGCAATCGCTGGGTGGCGGGCCTTGAAGTCATTTATCCCGGTACGCCCGTCCGGGCGTCCTCCTCGGCACCTCCCCGAATTCATGCTCATACTGCCCTTGGGCACTGCACCGCTGTCTGCCCCCCGAACCCACGCACACGTCCTTCGGGCTGCAGGCTCTGGGGATGCTGATGCCGCCGACTGCGATTATCGCTGGGAACGGTCCACTTCCCGTCGTTGGGTATGTTATCATCGGTGAAAATGTGATCGTGTTGCCGCCATTTGTGACGGTGATGGCGAGAATTTTGGTCGCAAACGATGCGGTCACCGACGTTGGATTCGGGGGCATAATACCGAGCTCATCCCACTGCAGCAACGAGGAGATCTCCGCTTTACGACATCCCAGTCGCCGGTGGTCACAACTTTGGAAACGTCGGCGAATGTGAATGGGTCAGGTAACGCTGTATTGCTGTAATTGGTGAGGGATGGAATCGCCGGGCATGCTATAACATCAAGGTAAGGAATCAGCTAAATCATCTGATGTATGCAGCATTTCATAAACTTCGTACCCAAACAGTAGAGAATGCACCGTAAGCAGTAAAGATAAGCGAAATGTACCAAGCAGTAAACATAGTGCTCAGATAGCAACTGAGACAGTTAGATCGTCTTTTATAAGCGTGGTGGAGGAATTTCGGGTGCATGCAGATTCGGATCGGGTTTGCGCTACATTGAATAATGAAGACGCGAGAAATTGAGCAGACCGAAACAAGGCCGAAAAGATCCCCCAAATAGCCTCCGCGGACCTCGTACAGGCCGAGTCAAACGCCTGAAATAAATATTGTATTGGTAGGCCACGGAAATAATCGACGATGCGGCTGCCAAGGTGGTTAGCTATATTCTGTGTGTTATAATGGTGGAATACGATATGGAAGAAGATTGAGGTGACGGTGGGGTTGGTTCTGCCGATCTCCACCCGAAATTGTTACGGTTGAGCTGTAAAATAGCCCACGTCAGGAAAAAGCAGCTCTGCCAAGGACCCTGGAACCGTCAAGCGCTTTGAAAAATCCAGTGAACACGCCTCGTGCTCTTAACCCCGCCCTATTTTGGTCGTTGGATTCTGGGTCGGATTCTTGGCCCGACGAAAATAGCGAAGATGCATGTCTTACCTCCAAATTCAATTGCACTTCGCTGATTTTTTTCCCTTTTCCAGGGGGCGTCTTTATCGTCACCAGCTACGTCCAGCAGCTCAGGGAGGAGGAGGAGGAGGCCGCTGAAATGATGCCCCCCATTGTCGCTATCCCTAACACCCCGATGTGTTTCTAAGAACTCTGTGGGACGGCGAGAAGCAAGCGAAAAGTGCAACATGCTTGTATTTTCATAATATCATCATCATATACTGTCAGATTCCAGCTTTGGTACGAATAAATGCTCCATCTTGGCAGATGAACCCAACGTCATTCGTGACCTGGATTGATTCAGCTTTTTTCAGTGAATATTTATCGCAAACAACCCACATCCACAGTGCTACACATCACATCCACCTCGCCACCGCTCTCTGTGTGAGCAACAATATTCTTCGTCTTCACATTCGTAGCTGTGCCACGCTAGCGTAAAAATCCAGACAGAAATCAGAGAGTTCCAGACTTCACCTGTACCGGGATATAAATCCAATATGACGACCTCTCTTCCCGTCGCATTCGCAACGAAAAACCAGCAAGGATCAGAAATGCAAGATCCTTCTTTGGGGCCAATATCCCTTATGGTGCCAGAGAAGTTTTCGAATAAGAAATCTTCGATGTGGGTAGCATTGTTGGGGTCAGGGTTTGCGGGTATGACTGGTCGAGTCCCAGTCTATAAAAAAGGTGATTTAATGACAACTTGGAATCGATGTCACAGCCGTACCTCTTGGTCAAAATAGCTAGAGAAATCCCAGCAGATGAATGGAATCGAAGATGAATCAATATGCGTACTTTTGAGTGACATATATGGGGAAAACAGTGTCCACAAATCGAATATTTCTGTAAGTCACACTTGCAGATCGATCGGGACTGATTCGGCCTCGGAAGTTGGTAGTTTAGCTTACTTGCGAGTTAATCCAGGTCCGCCTGTCCAGCTCTTAAACCTGGCGCCATAGAGGCCTGATTTCTATGTAGAGCTCAACGGACGTAACATCGGTAAGTAAGTCAGGAAACTAGCCATCAGAACATTTTCAAATCTACCAGATGTTCGTCAGCGCAGGTTCCGTTCTGGGATCTGTGACATACAAGAGGTTCTCTCCCGTTGCAAAGGTGTTGTTGGAACTCGAACCGATGGTGGTAGAGAGCCCATGCGAGCCTTCGCAGTAAGCGTCGCTGTCGATCCAGTGGTGAGCAGCACATAGATATCAAGGCAAGACAATCACCGACCGAAATGTAATGTTCACGGCTCCATTAGTGATTGTGATGCAATCGTCTCCATTGACAACGTAGTTATTTTCGAAGAGCTGATTTGTTCCTTGAGCACCAAAACCTGGAGAAGGGAATTGGTCTGAGCTGTAGTAGGAAGGGAACAAAGAATTATACCATCGCTGTGGAGGTATGCATCAAATCACTGGGCAATGGTAAGGGGAATAAGAAGAAAGACGACTTGCGTATTGAATGGAAAAGACTGGAATGTGATAAATCTTCAAATTAATAAGTGAGTCCTCCACATACATCGGTATCCGATTTCGCGAGGATTGTATTTCCAAAGACATGCACATTAGAGGATCCAGTGGTCTCGTAGTTCCATCCAACTGGCTGTGCTCGCAGTCAGAATAAAGGCTGAAATTCATTCAACTGAGGTTATAGACCTTATAAATTTTCATATCTCGGATGGTTCCTCCAGTGATATTGTGAAACCATATCCCGTGAGGGCGATGGGTTTGCTCCATTGCATCCCACCACTTGATGAAGTGTAGATGATTGGATGGTGCAGAAAGCGAGAAATAAACAACGCACCGCTTGTCCATGTCCATCGATCCAACCCCACTCGCGATCAGTGGTTCCTCTGAGAGTGACGTTGGTTCCCCCAGTAAAAGTCATCCTAAAAGAATATCAACGAGATGGTAGTCATGGAATGGGTGACTTACATCGCTCCAGGATATCCCTATAAGCATCAAAGCTCACTCAGTCCCGACGCTCCACCACGGTTCTCATCCATACCTTCGCAGTAACGACAGCTATTGTCCAAAATCAAAACTCCCCAATCTTAGAACACACCAGTGCAACCCACCTTGCAAAGCCGGAATATCCTCCAAATAGCTCATATTTCCTTCAATCCTAATCTCAACATTTTGCAAGACCGGAAGTCGTATGGCGGAGAAGAAGTTATAGGTGATGCCTTTCTTGAAAATGATTGTTGAATTAACTGCCAAATCCCGTGTTGTCGCATTCGAAGACACAAACGCTGCTGTCAGAGTTGGCATATCATCTCCTCCAGACGAATTATGGGGCACGACAAAAGTGGTCCATCCGAATACTTGATGAACACTCAGTAGGGTGAAAGCGAGGAAGGAGATGGGAGTCAACATCTTTTCAAGATATGATAACTGTCTACCTAGAGGCCTTTAAATCTCCATTGATTCCATTCCAGATGTCTTGCTCGCTTCTAGTTGGGGGTCGTGTCGAGGTTAAAAATTGAACATGACCCATGTGATCATGTTCATGACGGACCGGTTCGGACCGGTCTCTTCTCTTTCCCCATTCTTCAGTGCTTCATTTAGGGGTGGTCGGCCGTCTTTTCCACTTCTAAGTACTTAGCCTACTTTGTTCTAATCCCTTCACATGTCAGAGTTAAATTTTGAACTTGGTTGAGCTGAGCTGTGATTCACTGTACTATATTCCGGAGAATCAGCGGACATTCCTGAGTGTATTAGACACAGAAGTGATGGATGGTGATTGTGGGGATGAAGTGGTTCTTGCTTCAGACCTTATCGCAGTCGGCGCGCTCTATGAGTCGCTTGCCTATTTTGGACGAGAGCGTTTGTTGGGCAGTAACTCGGAATTTAAACAGTAGCGGCAAGAGAGCAAAATTGTTCCTTACACCGCAACACCTGGCGGGCGGGTGCAGTTGAAATGTGTGCGATATGGCATGAGAGGCTTTCAGCCAGCTGAAAACGAGCTGAACTAAGCTTAGATGACGTATGGGTCCACCATGGAGCCAGATCGGTCTGGCTGGCACCAGCTGCCGGGCATATCTGGAGGTCTGCCGAGGCAGAGCGAGGAACTGATTTGATTTACTTATTTCCGGTATCGCCACGGGTATTACTGCGAAAAATACATTGGATTCTTTGCGGGGCTCAAATCGTACATCAAGTAAATAAGGACGACGAACGAATCGGAACGATCACATATGACCACGCGGCGGGCACAGGAGTGCAAAGCAAGGAAGGAGCAGGTTTTGTGCGACGCAAATCTCGAGGGATGAAATTGAATTGAATGCTGGAGGGTAATTGAGAATAAACAACACAAGCCTTGACAGACTGAATTAAGCACTTGAGGGCAACGGCGACACAAACTTGAGGGATTGAATTGAGTGGTTGACTTGAGCATGATGGAGGAACTCGAGAAGAACAGTATTGAAGCCAAGTTTGAAGGGAAAAGGATTTGCGTTTGGAAGCGGCTTGAAGGTAAAAAAGCTTGCAGAACGACGACGAAAAGCTTGGACCTTGATGCGTCGCGGCTTCCAAATACAGCAGTTTGAAGGGAGAGAAGAGAGACTTGACGACCGAGATTGGAGGTAAGTAGATGGTGATGGTTTGAGAATGTGATCCATCTGAGATTAGAACCAAGCTGAACATTTGGCCGGTCCAAGAAGACAAACACAGTGCCGATTCTTTGTATCTTGGAGGGCCGTCATACATAAGCACTTGAGCTTCGCGCTACGTTGACGCTAACAACCTGGCGAGCACGGCGACGGAACCGTCGGGAATACATGCTGACGTAGTGTAGGATTCGCCCTTGAGCTTCTCGCAGCCAGCGGCTCAGCGGTGTGTCAAAAGAGGACGCGAAGGAACGTACGCATCTTTGCCACCGGTCATCCCCATTTGCAGGGCATGTATGAAGGAAACACCAGGCTTGACCCTTCAGGTGAGAGATTGGGAAAGAACCAAGAAGGAAAGATGTTCGGAAGTGGGAGGAAAGAAAGCGTCCGCACGAAGTCGCGACCGACATGCACGTGATAAGGAGCACACTGCCAAACAAAAACGCACTGACTTCCGTTTCACCTTGAACGTCTAGACTCTTACAGTGGGAGCGCAGAAAAGCGACTGCACTTGTGGCCTAGCAATTTATTGGGGGAGCTTGCGACCCCGATCTATCAAGGGGATCCGATTTGCGTGTCACGTGAAGAAACGACGGTTTGGCTTTGTTTACTAAATCACGTGTTGATTCGCACGACGGCGCTGCCACGCAGCGCCGGTTCGTTTCGGCCGAAATCAATATCTCACGAGTTGATTCACACGACAAGATGTGCCGCCGCTTCGCTCCGGCAGCCTAAGAGATGAAGGGAAGAATAAATTGCATCTAAGCTTAGGGATCCAGGGAAATACAGCACTGTAAGAACTAATGAAAGATCAGAAATTACAGGGGGCATGCTCAACCTAGCAACATTTGCAGATTTGAGTGATCTTGGAAAAGGAAATTTGCATACCACAAGTAAATACTGGTGTATTTCTGAGCGAAAGGTTGTGGATGGTCACAAGTGTGATCATTTACAAAGCAATAAGTGGCCAATGAACAGGCTGTCCCAAAAAAGTGCCAGTTCTCAAGTGAATTTGACTGGTAATACCCTTGAGAATATTATTGGTAGATCCTAAGGATTCCCAAAGTAGTGCCAAAACTGTCCAAAAACGACGAGGGATAGGGTTGAAGACAGCTGAAATAGTTCGAATAGGATGCTGCAAAGACATGTGAGTTCACCCATGGTAAGAGATTGATAGAGCTCAACACAAATGATCTGATAACTTCCAGTGGAGCAGAGGACCAGATGGTTGAGGGCACATTCAGAATGAGTACCTGTCAAGAAGACATTGAGGATGGTTGAATTCAAGAGCCAAGAGCAAAACGATTCAATAGAGAGTGGGCGGTTGCAGAAACTCGGACTGCCTGTGAAACTTGGGGGTGTAAATTCAAAGTGGGAGCGGGCAAATGCAGTGACAGCAAAGGCGCCGAAAACTGTCTTTTTATCTTTGCCACGGGGATACGGCCGGAGTGAGAGAAATTGAGCGGGCTTGCAGCACAGTGAGAAGAATACTGCGGCACAGTGAGAAGGATACTGCGAATTGGAAATGGAACGAAAATCTGAAGAATAAATGGGGCAAGACTGCAAGAGCTCAATCATGAGATGGGAGGCAGGAAACAGAGAAGAGCCTGGATGGAGAATATACCACAGCCGAGCAAGTCAAAGAACGGGAGAAGGAGAAATATGTCCATGCTGACGCGGCGCCCAGAATGATAGGATTTTGCAGATGACAGAACTGGAAAGTCACTGTCAAGGACACAGTTACCTCTTACCCTTGCATGGGCTGTTGCAATTCACAAGAGTCAAGGAATTATTCTTGAAAAAGCAACAATTGACATTGGCAACAAGGATTTCTCTTCTGGCCTGTCTTTTGTTGCTATTTCTAGAGTCAAAACACTTCGCAGCATATGTCGGAAAAACAGCCTGATGCTTGCAACGGATTTATACTGAATACGACCTTACAACGGTATATATTGTATCCGCAGTGTGGATTATATTGGATCATAAGTTGGTAGAACTCATCTAAATATATATATGCAGTTACAAGGTTGTGAAATCTGTATGGTGGTTTACAACGGTTTAAGGTGGCTTTATAAGCCAAGCCTTCGGTGAACTCTTGGCCGGGGATTGGGCACTCCTCAGGATTTTTTGGGGCGGTGTGTTTGCAGCGCGTGAGTCTCTTTGCTTTTGCAGGTAGTGGTGGGGCGAAGAACTCAGAAAGAGAGCTGCCGGGCATGTGATGGTGGATCAACGTAAGTAATCTGCGTCGCTTTCTCGCTTAGCAGTGATTGACACAACTTCGATGTCTTTGCTCTTCTTCAACTCTCACTCTTGCACCGTCACGAGGCCCGCCATTCTTTGCCATTCGAACCCCGAGCCAATCCCTCTCTTCCCATGACCTTCAGTGACTACAAGTATCAGTCAGATGTTGTGCACAGGTTTTTGTGGAGCGAATGTGGGGCCTGTGAGAGCTTCAACATTTATGACGTGAGTTTGTGGGCACTGTGGAGCCATGGCTTCACACGAAAACAAATCCCTCTTCTCTCCCACCACCACCAACCTGCTCAACAACACTCTACTTGACTCTAGCTACCACCAAGAATGGCCCGGCCCAATCGCTCACACACCCCGGGCTCCCCCGAACAGCCTACTACTCCGACTTGTGCTTCCGAGCGATGTGCACCTCTGCGTAAGACCCTATGACTGGTGGCTCAGCAAGTGCTTCTTTTCTGTGTACCTGCCAGCGCTGACATTTTAAGTTTATGGACGGCATGGATGGCGAGCGCGGGCAAGCTCTCTCAGTAAGGAAGTAAGGAGTGGTCGGACTGCTGGAGGGAAGGTCCCGGATGCCTCAAGCGAAATGCGTGGAGCAGATGCACAGGATCAAACGTACTTGTCCGGGAATGATGGCGAACGCCGCCGTCCTCGTGAGTCCCCGAACACTCTTATTCTTATCTCATTATTTTCAGGCTATATGGTTGCACTCGGCCGATGTTGAACTTGTCCAAATTAGCAACCAGACTGAGATCAACTACGCCAAACGGTACGAGATCTACCTGGCGCAGATCTGTCATAGGCTGTTGATGATGCGCCTTTTGTGCCATTGGTACGTCGTTGTTAACATCCCAATCCCTATTCTCATAATCACCCTCCAGTCCCTGCATCGAGGTCGCTCCGCCGCTTGCAGATTGATGCCGCAGGCTTCAAGCCCCGGCCGACAAACGAGCAGCAGCGGTCTCCAACGCTGCCGTCGCCAATCCCACCAGCACCAAACGCTAAGCGTAACCATAGCGGTGGAGGCAAGAGTGAGCATGCATGTCGACAGCAATGATGATACAGGAGTCGAAATGTAACCCGGCTACAGTCTAAGTAGCGTAGCTGCAATACAATTTTTTTTTTCGCTCTTATTGTGTACCCAGCTGTAACGGTTTATGACTCAATATGAGTGGTCATAAGTACATATGGCTCTTGTACGGTTACAACTATGAAATGGTATTCAGTGGGTTGTAATCCTCAAATGGTTTAGACATGTCCGTTACAATGTAAGGAATGGAATCTGACCTCGTAACAGTTTACAACGGTTTGCATTCCGTTATGTGCAATCCAGGATTTTTCCGACATAGCTTTCCGGAAATCATTTGGGTGGGCCCGGTTGCAAAAACCAGTTACTGAATCAATGAGGATGCTAGAGCAGGACACTGCCCACTGGGCTGGACTTGGTTTTCTGTTAGATACTTATGGTATGGACCTTAGCGAGTATGTATTCAATGTTAATTGAAAGTAGTAAATCTTCATAATTCACAAATCATAACTGGAACTCTGTATTAGCGAGCTCCCCCTTACGTATCCGGGCACCGGAATACAAAACATATTTATTGGGGGAGCTTGCGACCCCGATCTTTCAAGGGGATCCGATTTGCGTGTCACGTGAAAACCGCGGTCTCAGAAGTCACGAGTCGATTCTCACAATGGCGCCGAGTTGTATCGGCCGAAATTCGTGTAATCCCTGATAACTCGGAATAAATCAGTTGATCAAAATCCTCAAGGCAAGTATGCGGAACCCGCATTCCTCCTTGCTTACCTCCACCATCCTTCAAGTACTTTCCGCTCTTTTCAGTTGTATTTTATATTTTATTACTCCAAACTCCAAGCGGCCTCTGATCTCGTTATCAGACCCACTATGATCAACACGTGAGACCCCCCCCCCCCCCCACAATATTTGGCCCCCATCAAACACTTGTTCGAGAGCATTTACCACTCTCTCGGCCAATGCAAACCTTGAAGTACAGTTTTACACACTCCAGATGACCGTCTTTTATGATATAAAAGTTACGAGAAGTTACATGTCCCAGAACGTGCTCCACTGAGTGAAAGAGGCCTTCCTGCCAAATTGGGATGTAAATCCGGTGATGCCTCAGTTTCAACCAAACTCCTCGGCAATTTTTTATTGTATCCTCCAACTAACCTCATACATGTCTGAAATGTCTATAGACACTCTCAAACAGATTTATTTGCCCTCCTTGCACTTGCCTGAGGTCGCCATCAATTGGATCACGTGTGTTGATGCGTGGGCATGATATTGATAACGAGATCGGAGGCCGCTTGCCAAACTCACTCCGTTTTAGCACATGGTGTCCAGCCCCTATCTGCTCCTTCTGATCTTGTCACTGCGTAATTTCTTTAACCTTGATCTCACTTTTCTCAGCTCTGTTGGAATGCATGTCTCCCTTGCCTGTCTGATTCACATTTACAGATTAATTTTGAAAATAGGGATCAAACTCCGCCTAATACAGCATGCTTGGAAAGCCTGTTGTTAGATGTCTGGCTAAACACAATAGTCCTGAGGCAAAAAAATGCTCAGATGAGGATGCAGAAGGCTTGCAGAAGGAGATTCTCCTGGTTGAAGGGGGGAAAATCATGATTACTTGCAATGTATAGACTTCAAAAGGTGTGTCAAGTTTATTCTACTTCTCCGGTTCGTTGTCGTTGATTTCTTAGGCTTGGTAAATGGCTTTCAGGGGATTTTAAAGAAGTTTTGTTACCTCTCTGGAACTGATGTGCACATCAATCTTCTATCAGTTGTGTTTGTTCAGTGCAACAGATATTCAGGAATTAAAGAGGTCCTCCCACACCAGGTTATGAGGGAATTGATCTGTCCTGGATTCCAATTATTCCTGTGACCTCAAGATGGGATGATGGAATTGGGAAGAACTCAATTATCACTTACCCTTGCATGGGCTATTACAATCAACAAGAGTTAAGGAATTACTAGTATTCTTGACAAAGCAACAATTGATATTGGCAACAAGGATTTTTCCTCAGGCCTTTCTTTTGTTGCAATTTCTCCGAGTCAAAAAACTGTGTGGTACAGCTTTCCAGAAATCCTGGGGGTAGGGCCAGTTGCAAAGACCCGTTACTGGATCAATGAAAATGCTGGAATATGACACTGCACATAGGGCTGCATTTGGCTTTGAATTGAATATTTATGGTATGGATCTTAGAGAGTATGTATTTAATGAGGATCAGCTGTAAATATTTGGAATCTCCAGTTGTGTAAAAAATAATAATAATAATCTGTATTAGCGAGCTCCCCCTTACGTATCCGGGCACCGGAATACAAAACATATTTCTTTCTCTCCAGACTTCTTCTCAATACTTCCGGAGTTGGGAGTTCAGAGCCTCGACAAGACGCGGCCAGACGTGCTGATGCGGGAGCAGCTGTGGTTGTTTTTTCACTGAATTTTAACCTGGCACACGGTACAGATGGTGCGTCAGTATGTCGTTGGTTAGCCCCCAAAAAATATTGTCCAGAAATATCGAATTTCCGCAAATGTGACTCCTCAGGCTGGAGGCAAGCTGGTAATATAATGTTCGAACCATGTGGAATGCGGCTGGAGGACAGCTGAAACTCTGGATGAAAATCCTAGGTGGTCTTGTCCTGGCTGGAAGCTGGGACCAGGTTTCTGAAAATGTGGTTATAATGTGAGTCTTCCAGCTGGTGGAAATCTGTCGGCATTTTGGCGGTGTACATGAATGGTTGTGCCACCCGGGTTTTCTTCTCAAGCTCTCGAGCCATTTTCTGGGAACCCTCTGGGGCGACTTGAACCGTGTTGCTTTTGTCATTCGAGTGACTCATCACCTGGTCCTGGTCCTTTGTTAGGTCCTCCCTTTACTCTCGGCCCGCTAGAACAAGATGCTCGACATCCCGTTCCTGGGGGCGGATTCAGGACATCTTCCAGGCTGCATCGGTCCAGTGAACAGCTACGATTGAGTCTACGAAACCGAGACGGACTAAATGAGACAGAAACATTTGAATGGGGACGTCTGATTCCCGGCGCCCATCCTGCCCTTGCCTTGCCACCCGACATTACTGCCGACTTCATGTTTTCTCCCAGAAAATGGACGCCAGAAGATCTTGAGAGCCTGGTGGTGTCAGCAACTGTATGCAAGCACTGGGGTTTTTCGACACCATCTATGCGGCATGACAGATTCAGTTGGGAAGATGAAGATACTGTACTATTTCGACCAAGTGTTCAGTCACAGGTCACAGCACCCACCGAACTGAACACTTGGTAAAAGTAGTCACAGGTCACCGACACGATTGAACAGTGGGACGTTTAAATATTTTTGTAGCTAAAAAATCGAAAATTTCTCCCCGGAATCTCAATTTTTTATGACTTCGAATGGCACTTTCACAATTTTTCAAGCAGACAGGATCCACAGTACGTTAAACAGTGAGTTGAACAACTCTATCATCTACTGCACCCACATGTGTTCACCGCCAAGAGGAAAAGCCCATCCTGAGGTAGGATTTTTGACGCCATGGCTGCGGGAATGACAAAGTCCTGATCACAGACTCTTCAGACGTGCGGGGGAATGTCTCGCCATATTTTTCCTTGGGAGACCCAATCTCCTTTGTCGAACAAGTGGAAGACTGTCGGCCAGACACTCTACACTGAAAGGGAAACACACCAAGTCAACAAGACCACGGTGTATTCTGCGAGCGAGCGCGGGCGTAGACGACGACAGAGGTAGACGACAAGAAAGACTACTGCATGTAATCGCCCGATCGGTCCGTAAACCGGGGCCGGGTTTACAGCAAGGCCATTGGGAATTCAGGAGGATGAGGCCCTAATAGAAAATGCGACAGAAAAATTGCTTGTATAGGATCGTCGGATTGATGATAATCTGATGCAATAATTTACGCGTCAAAGCGCGATTCCCTGCCATCCATGATGCGCAATCTCAAATGAACACTTGAAAATAAGTGTCACAGGTCCCCGAGCCCGATGAACTGATGGCAAATGAACAGAGGTGGTCACAGGTCACAAGGCGTGAACACTTGGTCGAAATAGTACAGTAATCTTGGCTTCCTAGGACGCTGGCTCTTGCGTGCAAGGAACCATCCAAATTCGCTGTATTTCGATCTGGTTCGCTGGCACTCAAGACTCACACAGTGGCGAAGAATCTATTTCCGTTCGTGTCCAGAGTTCATTTCTAAACGACATGACCCTCTACACTGGCTAACTGGACATGGATAGTGTAAGTTTCCCGAGTTCCTATGCCTTTCGCGACGCGCCCCTCACGAGGTGTCTACCATTACTGTCGTGGAAAAGACACTGCCTCATCGATTTATCTCCCCTGTCTCCCACCGATCGGGCGAATAATACTTGCGCACCTCCACCCCTGCACTCTCTGTCGCGTTTCAGCTCTTCACCTGAATTAAAAACATGGTCATAATCGGATTGAGTATCGTCCATAATCTCTATCCTATCTAAGCTCCACCTCACAAAAGACCGAAGCCAAACTCATAAACTGGATTACAGGCTTTGGAGTTTCTCTCTGGTTTCTCTTAACGATATTTCATCAGCTTAAACCCCCGGATCACCCATCTTGGCCTCACATTGCCACCCGAAGAGATTTCCCCGCGTTGTTGCCCTTTCTCCCAGAAAAATGGAGATACCATGCGACATGGAGGGACATCTGAGCTGGTCTACTAATTATGGCAGTACTCAAGACTCCTATTGCGACACTGAGTGGCGAAGAACCCATTTCATTTTTGGAAGAGTTGCATACTTGGTGTTCATTTCCGAACGACACGATCCATGCCGCCACACGCTCCTCACTTCGTGAAGCTGGAAATACCCGATGGTGACGGTGACTACAGCCTACGGACTATGGACCCACCTCTGCCTTCCGTCTCTCGGAAAATTCGATAATCGGCACTAATCCTGATTCCTAACTTATTTTGTTTCGAACCAGCCCGCCAAAATCTATCCCCAACAGTCGACTTTGTCGCGAGTGACAACCAATTTTTACCTGCCCTTTGCGACATGACGAACACGTCCTACCCTATGGATATTTTGTCATCCTCCCCCTTTTAGATACTGGTCCCGCGAAGGGTCGGCGAGTTTCGAGTTCTTCCGCCTTTGCTTCCGGCTATCGTTACGAATACAGTACGAGCCCCAAAATCAAGGGCTGTATTGAGCAAGGCCGTGGTTTAAAACCGTACAAAAGATAGACGTCTTCATTGTGATGTCAAGCCAATGCGTTAATTATCCGCCATAGTTTCTACCCCTTCAACTGACAGAGTCTGTGTCTAGTCTCCACGTCTTCTGGTTTGCTTGCGGCAACGCGGGAACATGCTCGGGTTTTTCACCATGCTGAGAAATTCAATATGACAGCAAAACGGCGTAATTACACTGCAGAGATCTTTCGGTTTGTGATGCATCTCAGTCTAGCCTCAATTTCACTTCTGTCTGGCCAGAATTTCCCTCGTCTTACATACACAGTGGCGTCCCATCTTACGTTTGTAACATTGAGAACCACCAGCCTATGCCGAGGGTCCCACATTCAACTCCTTTCCTCGGCTGGAATCCTACATCGTGGGTGAAAGACAGGATCTGGACTCTGTATACTATCCATCGCGGGGCCGATAGGATTCGCATCATTCTGGCGCAGAACCATCCCTTATTCGGATTCCTGCTATCAGCAAATGGACGACGCCCGAGATCAGCGCGGGTTGGCGCGCCAATATTGCACTTCTGGTATCCACTCCATCTCTCCGTCACGGTTACATACCTGGCGCGAGCTAGGCGAAGGCTAAAACCCTGAGCGACGATCAACTTGAAGTTGTAAGTACGTTCGGAAGTACCAGTGTCATTATAAAATTCATACCCAACCGGGACGCTCCGATGTTGCTTCAATTCACCATTGTGCCCTGAGACGCAACAAGTTTCGAAGGGGACCATTAGCAATATGAATTTTTATCACTGGTCTGCTTACTCAGTACTCGGTGTCCGCGCAGTGGCACCGCACAAAATCTGGAGCGGAGCGGATCTAATCATCCAAAAAGCCTAAATTCACCGATCGCTAATTTTGCTTCCGACACGCATAATCAGCATTACCCAACGGCCCGGCGGCGATCAATGATCATCGGTTATTACCTAGCGGCCCGGCGGCACCCGCACGGCGATCTTCATTTTGCCGACCTCAAACCCCGTTGATCTTCCGTCGACAGTGGCCAGCATTTGCCACAGGGCCAACGAGGTTCATTCTGGTTCATCGCGGTTGCTGGCCATCCAGATTTATTATATCGGCTTTCGGTACATTTTCGTACGTTATTCGGCTGAAATCGGAGGCTTGAAGGCTTTCACGGCGATAACGTGCCACGAATGACGCAAACTTCTGCGACTTCTGGGCCTTGTATGTTTTAACCCTGATCTGATCCAACATCTCCCGGACTGCTGCTTGCTCCTTACAGCTTTGTCTTGTGGGCGGCCCTTCTCCTTCTTCCGCCATGGAAATCGAGTCTCAGCGCCGGTCGATAACCCTCAACCGCGAGCAGGAGCAGCATGTTCAGGCCCTGGCTCGCTCAATGTCCCGCACCGCAGATGGCCCCGAGACTCCTCTTTCACAAACAACGACTCGTACTTCTGACCATGTCAAGCCGGAGAATATTGTACTTCCAGCGCATAATAATCTCTCACAAACTTCAACTCGCAATTCTCAGGATCCAGACTCCAAATCTGTTAACCCTTTCGAGGACACACAAGGCGATGAAAAACTCGATCCTCGTTCGCCTTTGTTTGATATCACTGCTTGGCTCAAATCTGTGATGCGAATTGCCTCTCGCGACCCGGAAAACTTTCCTGTGCGTTTTCCCCCTCTGTATTGACATAGAGTTAACCGTGTGATGTAGCTGAGAACCGCTGGAGTCTCGTTCAGGAACCTCAACGTCCATGGCGTCGGGTCGCCAACAGATTACCAGAAGACGATAGGAAATGTCTGGCTCGGTGCTCTCGGCTCACTGAGAGGATTATCGGGCATGGGGAATGGGAAGCGCAAAATCCGTGCGGTGCTCCTCCAGCGGGCTTCGGAATTATGAACTAACGGAGAACCAGAAATCTTGCGCGATTTCGACGGGCTTGTCAAATCGGGAGAATTGTTGGTGGTTCTTGGGCGTCCCGGAAGGTAAGAGAGTCCTACACAGTGGTGGTTTGATGTTAATGCGGCCATTAGCGGTTGCTCAACATTCTTGAAGACGGTTTCGGGTTCGTAGTTTCCCTGCTTGAAAAAATAGACCCTGATCCATATCCATATTTAGGTCTTACACACGGTTCGCTCGAATTTCCTGGAAACATGACACCTTGACCTACTTCCCCCCAGGTTTTACTGTAGAGCCCTCGTCCGACATCCAGTATCAGGGAATTCCATCCGATGTCATGCACCGTGACTTCCGGGGCGAGGTCATCTACAACGCCGAGACCGATGTCCACTTTCCGCACTTGACGGTGGGCCAAACACTTTTATTTGCCGCCAAAGCTCGCGTGCCCCGCACCCGCGTCGGCAATGTCTCTCGCGAAAAGTATGCTGAACATTTGCGCGACCTTGTCATGGCCATCTTCGGGCTCAGTCACACTATCGACACCAAGGTCGGGGACGATTTCGTCCGTGGCGTCAGCGGAGGGGAGCGCAAACGCGTCAGTATCGCCGAGACGACCTTGAGTGGTTCTCCACTTCAGTGCTGGGATAATTCGACACGCGGGCTCGACAGTGCGACTGCGCTCGACTTCATCCGGACTCTGCGGCTGTCGACCCAGGTTACTGGCTCAACTTGCATGGTCGCCATTTATCAGGTTTGTCATTACAGTGATTGCTTGTCTGCCGCTCTACTAAGATCTTTATCCAGGCGTCTCAGAGCGCATATGATGTATGTATATACGCCGTTGACCGGGATAATACTGACGTTCTTTCGCAGCTGTTCGATAAAGTCATCGTCCTATACGAGGGCCGTCAAATTTTCTTTGGACCAACGGAGAGCGCAAAGGAGTTTTGGACCAGCCGCGGTTTCGTCTGCGCCCCTCGCCAAACCACCGGCGACTTCCTGACCTCGTTGACCAACCCTGCCGAGCGCCTCGTTGCCGAGGGATTCGAAAGCCGGGTCCCCCGCACGCCGGATGAATTCGCCCATGTCTGGAGAGAAAGCGCAGAATATCAGGCCCTTCTTAAAGATATCGCGGCCTACAATGCGGAGTATCCCCTCGGCGGAGAGGCCCTCGTCCAGTTCAGGGCTTCGAGGAAATTGCAGCAGTCCAAGTCGATGCGCGTGAATTTTTTGAGTACGAAAGATTGTGGTTGACACCTCCAGCAGAAGCTCCAGGTCTCCGTACACCATTTCTGTTCGCCGCCAGATCGCCCTCTGCATGGAGCGCGGATGGCAACGGCTCCAGGGCGATCTGACCGCCTTTTATACTACAGTCAGTGTCCCGCAGATCTTCTTCGATGCTGGACCAGCCGCTGATCGAATTACTAGGTCTTTGGCAATTTCGTGATGTCATTAATCATTTCATCTCTCTTCTATAATATGAAAGACAGCACCTCGAGCTTCTACAGTCGCGGCGCTCTTCTATTCTATGCTGTTCTTATAAATGCCTTCGCTAGCGCTCTGGAGGTCCTTTATCCTTTCCTATTCCGCGCTCAATATTCATCATTCCTTTCAGATCTTCACTTTATACGCCCAACGCCCGATCGTCGAGAAACACGCCGCTTATGCACTCTACCATCCGTGAGCCAGGCATGTATTTTGAACCCGCGGCTAGCGCTGATCACCCTCCCAGGTTCGCAGAAGCAGTATCCTCTATGATATGTGATCTGCCCTCGAAAATCATAACCGCTACGGGTGAGTCCTAGTCCCCGTCTGAGCTCCCTCAACTCACGCTTTTCCTAGTCGTCAACCTTACACTTTACTTTATGAGTAATCTTCGTAGAGAGCCCGGCGCATTCTTCATCTTCTACCTATTCTCGCTCTTAGCTACATTTACTATGTCTTCAATATTCCGCACCATCGCCTCTGCATCGCGGTCCCTCATTCAAGCGCTCACCCCAACCGCAATAGGGCTCCTGGCCTATATTCTCTACACGGGCTTCGCCATCCCAGTGCGCGACATGAAGGTGTGGTTCCGCTGGATAAATTACATTAATCCGGTCGCCTATGCATTCGAAGCTCGTGCGTCAATTCTCTTTCCAGCTGCGGATATAGTTTCATCTTACGCCACGAAGTGATGGTGAACGAATTCGACGGCCGCATATTCCCTTGCGCGACATTCGTCCCTGCTGGCCCCACCTACGCCAATGTTTCGGCGTCGAACCGAATCTGCAGCACCACCGCAGCGAAAGCCGGTCTCGACTTCGTTCTCGGGACCGACTACCTCGAGACGTCTTTCAGTTACGAGCACAAAAATCTCTGGCGCAATTTCGGAATCCTCTTGGCCTTCATTGTACGTTCTCCCTCCCCACGATATGTTTGGTTATCCTCGGACTGAGCTGAGCGCCCCTTACAGGTCTTCTTCACTGCGATACATTTGATCTGCACGGAATATATCTCTGCGGCCAAGTCGAAGGGCGAAGTGTTGGTGTTCACGCGCGGGCATCTTCCTCCGGCGCGCCGTCCGCGTGACGAGGAAGACTCGGCGGTCAATGAGAAGCCACTGGACCCTGAATCGTTCACCAAGCGCCCGGAGGATGTCAAGATCCCGCCCCAGAAGAAGATATTCATGTGGAAGGATGTCTGCTACGATATTAAGCTCAAGGACGGGTCCGACAGGCGTCTGCTAGACCATGTCGATGGATGGGTCCGTCCCGGGACTTTAACTGCTCTCATGGTGTGTTCCCTTTACGTCTTGTACATTATGCGCCACTCATGTACATCTTGAGGGTGTCTCCGGGGCTGGTGTGTCTTGACCATCGTATCTTTTCGATACCCTAACTGTATACAGGGAAAACGACGTTACTGGATGTCCTTGCGACTCGGACGACGATGGGCATCGTTTCGGGGGAGATGTTGGTCAACGGCCGCCAGCGAGACCAGTCTTTCCAGCGCAAGACCGGATATGTCCAGCAACAAGACCTGCATTTGGCCACATCCACTGTCCGCGAGGCGCTTGAATTCAGCGCTATCCTGCGCCAGCACAAGTCTATTCCCAAAGCGGAAAAGTTAGCCTATGTGGACGAGGTCATTGCTCTGTTGGAGATGGAGTCGTACGCCTCAGCCATCGTCGGTGTCCCTGGTGAAGGTCTGAATGTCGAGCAACGCAAGCGTCTCACTATCGCGGTTGAGCTCGTGGCCAAGCCGGAGCTCCTCGTGTTTTTCGATGAACCGACTAGCGGTGAGCAGCGCATGCTGTATCTTTGTTGCATCCTTTCAACTTGTTGTAGGATTGGATTCTCAGACCGCGTGGTCGATTTGTCAATTGATGCGCAAACTCGCTAACCACGGGCAAGCCATCCTGTCAACCATCCATCAGCGTAAGTAACACCTCTTCCTTTGAGCCAGTCTATCTAAACCTTTGTTTTTAGCCAGCGCCATCCTGATGCAAGAGTTCGACCGACTTGTAAGTATTGATATTGCACTTAGAACACTCGATCTGACGTTTCAATAGCTCTTTTTGTACGGCGTTGTCCCGCACTTTCGAGTTAGCCACTAACCTATCTTCTACAGGGCCCCCGGAGGCAAGACCGTGTACTTCGGCGAGATTGGCGAAAATTCCAAGACGCTCACCGGCTATTTCGAAAAGTATGGTGCACATCCTTGCCCGCCGGACGCGAATCCTGCCGAGTGGATGTTAGAAGTAATCGGGGCGGCGCGCGGCTCGAAATCCGTCCAAGACTGGCCCGAAGTCTGGAAGACCAGCAAAGAGCGCATGCTGATTCGTCAGGAGTTCGACCAAATGGTTTCTCAGCTTTCCAAGATCCAAGACGCGAATGATTCGACAGCCGGCTATGAACTATTCGCTATGCCTTTCTCGACCCAGCTGTGGGAATGCTTCAAACGCGTTTGGATGCAATACTGGCGTACTCCCACGTATATCTATTCCAAGCTAGCCCTCGTCACGATTTGCTCGCTGTTCATCGGCTTCACTTTCTACAAGGCGCAGAATAACCTGCAAGGGCTGCAGAATCAATTGGTATAACTAGGTTCACCTCGCCATTTCCATCCGCTAACCCAAAATCTACTTAGTTCTCAATCTTCATGCTGCTCATCCTCTTTGGAAACCTCTGCCAGCAGATCATGCCTCTTTTCGTCGAGCAGCGATCACTGTACGAAGCGCGCGAACGGCCGTCGAAAGCGTACTCCTGGATGGCGTTCCTGCTGGCGCAGATCATCGTAGAGATTCCTTGGCAGATGCTTGCGGCGGCGCTTGCCTTCGTTTCATGGTACTATCCCATCGGTCTGTATCGTAACGCCATCGCTGTGGATCAAGTTAAGGAGCGGGGTGCACTCATGTTCCTCTTCGTCTCTCAATTCATGCTCTTCACCAGCACTGTGAGTACGCCCCATCTAGTTTGACGACCCGCATCAAGTTCTAACCGTCTTGCAGTTCAGTCAAATGTTGGTAGCTGGAAGTGAGACCGCAGAGGCCGCCGGGAATTTCGGCAATTTGCTATTCTCGTTCAGCCTCCTGTTCTGTGGTGTTCTCGCTGGTCCTTCAACGCTTGGGTGGTGGGTGAGTGATTTCAATTCGCTTTAAATGAGCAGCAGATATATAATACTCGGCACGCTCAGATTTGGATGTATCGTGTATCGCCCTTCTCGTACCTCGTGGGCGGGATGTTGGCGGCCGGAGTTGCCAATACGGAGGTTATCTGCTCCAGCATTGAGCTACTCCATGTGGACCCGGTAGCTGGCAAAAATTGTGGGACGTATTTCGCGCCGTACATGCAAGTAGCGGGGGGCTCGCTTCTGAATCCCGACGCAACGAGCGACTGCCAGTTCTGCTCGGTCGCTGAGACGAACGTATTCCTGGCAGCGTCCGGAATTTCGGTGCGTACTCCCTCGCCGTTTGGGCGGTCTATCCATGCTTAATTAAATTCCCAGTACTCCGACCGCTGGAGAAACCATGGTATCCTCTGGGTATACATTGGATTCAACGTAATGGCCGCTCTCTTCTTCTACTGGTTGTACCGAGTGCCGAAGAACAAGAAAACGAAGGAGACGGCAGCCGTAGCGGCTTAATTGATAAATTCAGTATTATAATACATCCATGTACAGGAACTTGTAACAAACTTGTAACTTATTATAACTTGTATTTCATGGGAACTTGTATATAATAGAAACAAGCGGCTGCTCGGCCGCTTCGCGGCCTCGCATCCACTTCCTCACAGTTTATGGCGAGAAATTAGTACCTTCGAGCGCTAGATACCGGTCAGTTAGTAGTCCACCGAGTGCGCTAATTGACGGGCGCCTCCAGAGTTTCGGGCCCATACTCCCAGAGCGGAGTTTAAAGGCTTCGGACAGGCTCAATTTTATAAAGAGAGAGAAGAGAAGAGAAGAGAAGAGATTTAAAGAGAACCGCACCACTCCAATCTTATTCTCTAGCGCTGGATGGCAGTAGATCGTAAAGTCGTTGTACTGAAAACAAACCGAAAGCGTCGGCCGATACCCCTGCGTTCGGCAACTTTGCGTCTTTGCCCGAGGCTTCACATTTTAATGCCTGCTCTATGCATACCGGTACCTCAGCTAACAAAATGCGTTACATTCTCTCGACCTCAGCTCCCTGGTCCCGCGCATTGAAGCGGTGACTCATCTGCCCGAATGGGTCTAGCGAAACAGCGACAAGACTCACAACAGATGTCGGCGAGCTCAAGTGGCAGAACACGCCGTGAATCTCAACAACAGTGGCTCTACTAGCTCCACGACAGCCCCACCTCTGGCGGCCGATCTCAGAGCCTCTTGAATGTTTTGCCACCTCCAACCCTCTATTTCGGTACCACGTACTAAAGCTGTATCTGCAACGATGCCCAAAGCTATGTCAGGCTGCTATGGACTCAGCGGACCGCACCGAAATGAAGCCTCGTGGAAGCAACGTGGATCTGCACAGCAGCGGCCTATTCAAGCATCCACCCCAAAGCCATGGTTAACGTTAGCGGAGGACCGAGAACAATGTTCATGATTGGCCAACACGCCCCCCGATCGCGTCGAGTCAGGAAGACAACACCGGTGATGGCGGTGTTCGTTTCCCGAGCCCCGATTCACATTGCGCGCTATGACTCGGCGCCTCCTGCACGTTCTCTATATAACCTCTGACGCGATGGTGGATGTTCTCCCAGCCTCCTTCCCCTCAATCCTCCTTCACACTACTTTGCCATGCCTTCCCTCATTGTCGATGACGCGCCCGTCAACGGTGTAGATGCTGCTGCCGTGACGACCAATGGGGTGAAGGTCAATGGCATCCACGCTGAGGAGCCTGCTGTGACTCCTATTGTGCCGGTCCCGACTCCTGATGTGCCCGTCAATACCCCTTCAACGTCTGAAGCCGCTGTCGATACCCCGGAGAAGAAGGAAGAGGAGACCAAGACGGACGATGAGAGCGATGACGAGAAGGAGATGAAGGCACGCAAAAAGGAGCTTGACGCGTTAAACGCGGAGTACAAGGATGTCGCACATGGGTCCAAGACAGAGCTCATCCATCTCGACAAGGTGCATATGCGTATCTTCCGTACTCTTGCGACTTAAATTGACTGCGACACTAGCGATGGGACAAGAACGGAGACGAGTACTACGTCCGGCAGAAGAAGGCCGAGTCTCGGACTCCCGGTGGTGATTGGTGGGAAAAGCATGTCTTGGTGGTTATTCGCCACTTCGACGAGGGCGAGCCGGAGAAGGTCGAACAGACGACGGTGGAGGTGTACTCAGGATACCTCCGGAAGACATTGGCCAAGGTTATTGGCACCTATCCGTCGATATCCTTCCGTACCGAGGTTCGTCGGCTGTCTTGAGCCCGACGCATGACTAAATCTGACAACAGCATATCTGCCTAACCCTCCCGGCTGAGTGTTTATACCACTATCTTTCGGAACTTCGTGCCGAGGCGGAGACACTGCAAGAGGGCTCCGTTGAGCTCGAGCACCTCAATATCCTTTTGGACTTCATAGAGACGCAGTTCGCCAACACCATCGAAAGCGTCAACAATCTCCGACCTCAAAATCTCGTCTCGTATGACACGTGAGTGTTCCCAAATTCCGTTTCCTGACCTCTCGTCAATGATCCCTCTTAAGGCTGTGGACTCTGTTCCGCCCGGGTACCATCATTCACTCGAAAATTCGTGGGTATGACCGTGCTTTCAAGCTCCAGTCATACTACACGGTCAGATGTGGTCAGCATGTCGGGTTTTATTCGCTTGGCAGCTACATGGATTACGATGGCGAGAACTTCGGTACTCGAGCTGAGAGACTGAAGATCCCGCCGTTCGCGGGGAGTATGGCTATTCCGGCTCTGCCTTTCGCTCCATTGGAGATGCGTAACCGGAAAGACGAGATCCGCGCGGCGCTGATGAAGCGCGGTGAGCGATTCCAGTCGATGCGGGGGCAATGCCACGGCGAGTATGTCGGGGTGGCGATGGAGCAGGGGGAGGAAGCCGACAAGAAGTTCAGCGTGCGTGCTTTGCCGTTATTCATCTCTCAAAGTTGAAACTCATTGCCACCTCAGATTAAGAGCCGGGTGATGATCGATGGAACGTCGTACAACCGTATCTGTGCCGACTACTCATGGGAAGCCCCCGAGGACGAGGAAGCGGCTGAGGCTCTGTTTTGGGCTGAGGATAGTCTCTCCGCAGAAGAATTCGCCGCTTTTAAAGCCAAGATGGCCGCGGAGAAGGCCGCACGGAGCTTGACCGAGGAAGAGATCCTGCTGGCCACAAACGTCTTGCGTGGTTTCTCGTTTAGCGAGAAGAAGTGGTTCCTGTTGTTCATCGACAACTACTCCGAGATCGTCTGGAATGAGGTTGATCATACCCTT
Source organism: Mycena albidolilacea (assembly GCA_029282495.1). Classification (NCBI taxonomy): domain Eukaryota; kingdom Fungi; phylum Basidiomycota; class Agaricomycetes; order Agaricales; family Mycenaceae; genus Mycena; species Mycena albidolilacea. Next base: position 945,483 of record JARIHO010000031.1, on the reverse strand, counting down.
CCCGTCGACGTTCGCGCCGCTGATTCACTTCTGTGTAGGCCTCCTTCGACCGCCTCGTGCTTCCTGAAGCTTCCAAGACACTCGTCAGGGCACTTGTGTCTTCTCATTTGAGGGTCGAGGACAGCAAGTTTGATGATATCATCAAAGGGAAAGGCCGAGGGCTTGTCACCGTGCTGCATGGTTCGCCCGGGGTGGGGAAGACGCTCACGGCGGAGTGCATTGCTGAGTACACGCGGCGCCCCTTGTATGTCGTGTCATCGGGCGATCTTGGTATGTTTCGCTGGTGTCGGCGGTGACCAAAATACTCATCCAAGCCAAACAGGTACTTCGGCGTCAAACCTGGAACACGAACTGACACGGATTCTGGACCTCGCTCATACTTGGAGAGCTGTTCTGCTCATCGACGAAGCCGACGTTTTCCTGGAGAAGCGGACACTTACGGATGTTCACCGGAATGCGCTCGTCTCGGTCTTCCTGCGACTTTTGGAGTACTACGAAGGTATACTCTTCCTGACGACCAACCGAGTCAACACTGTGGGCCCTTTACCCTATTGGTTGCTCCATTTTTGCTCACCCGATCCGTCTTAGTTCGATCCCGCATTCCAGTCTCGGATCCACATGGCACTCAAATACGAGAACCTGGAGGCTCAAGCGCGCAAACGCCTCTGGAAAGACTTCCTGAGCAAACTCAATGACGGCGCCGGTGCCGATGTCTCCGAGGAGGGATACGACGCGTTGGCGCAGTACGACATTAACGGGCGGCAGATCAAGAATGCGGTGAAGACCGCGGAGAGTCTGGCGTCGTTCATGGAGAAGCCTCTCAATCTGGAGTACTTGGAAACGGTGCTGAAGACACAGGCCGACTTTGCGGAGGCGTTTGTGGGGAACGAGTTTTGATTCACGGCTTAAAAACATGTTGTCAGCTATAGGCCGACTGTAGTGTATCATAGACATAGAGTGTCTGTAAAATATTCCCAATATAACGTGTACATTGCAACCTCTCCCTGACCTGCCTGGCATTGCCGTTCGATCAGATGCGATCATTTTCCGTCATCTTTGTCTTCAACCAACGTTGTTCAAAGTCATTCAATGCACCACCCTTTGCCTCACCTTGCACAAAAGAGGTTCTCACCGAGCCGAAAAGGTTGGTAATATGACTTAGAAAGCAGAGAGACTGATCACGAGAACCATGTCATGATCGACGAGCTTAGCGAGCTACTATATATTCACGTTCGTCAAGAACACTCTTGCTCCAAAACAACATGGAGGTTAAGACAGCGACGACCCCTATTCTCGAAATCGCGTACTATGAGCATGGCCCGCCCACGGGATGGCCTGTTCTTCTCCTTCATGGATTTCCCTACGATGTACATGCCTACGACGAGGTGGTCCCACTGCTCACAGCACAAGGCGCGCGAGTTATCGTCCCCTATCTGCGCGGCTACGGCCCCACGCGCTTCCTCTCGCCCTCGACTATGCGCTCGGGCCAGCAGGCAGCGTTGGGCTCAGATGTCATCGCGCTGATGGACGCACTGAGCATCGAGAAGGCCGTCCTGGCTGGCTTTGACTGGGGAGGCCTCTCGTCGTGCGTCGCCTCGGCTCTCTGGCCGGAACGCGTTTCTGGCCTTGTCTCGTACGCCGGCTACGATGTCGTGGACCGAGTCGCCCAGCGCCAATCCTTCTCCCCTTCGCTAGAGTGCGTTATGTGGTACCAGCACCTCTTCCAGAGTGAGCGTGGAAGAGACTGCCTGGTGCGGAACAGACGGGAGATTTGTCGCATTTTGCTGCAGCAGTGGTCGCCCACATGGTCCTTCAGTGACTATCTTTTTGAGGAGGCCGTCAAGTCGTTCGAAAACCCCGACTTTGTGGACGTCGTGCTCCACTGTTATCGCCATGTATTCGGCAACGAAGAAGGCGACCCTGCATTGGAGCACCTTGAAGAAAGGCTTGCGAAGAAGCCCAAGATTACCGTCCCAACAATTACGTTGGACGGAACTCTTGACCCTCTGAAGCCCGGAGGGTCAGTTTCGCATGCCGAAATGTTCACCGGAAAGCACGAGAGGAGGGTCGAGGATGTTGGTCATGCCTTTCCGGCTGAAGCACCCGAGGCTTTTGCGGACGCTGTGTTGACGGTGCACGGGTGGTCAACAAGTATTTAATGGGAGGAGTCTAAGAATCGGTGGGTGAAGGAGTCGTTTCTTTACTCTTCGTCCTCCAGTCAAATGATATTTGTACACTTGTCAATTATGCGAAATTATGTGCTTGCTACAACGCCCGAGGCTCAAAAAGGCAATTTGTGGCTGTGTCGATTCATTGATCACGACATGAAATTTGAAAATTCCTGCTACAAACGATGTTTAAACTCCAGTCCAAAGGCCGCCCCATATCTCCGGAAGTGGTCCGTCGTTCACCAATGGCTTGCTTGTATCGAGTGGCCGACTCGGCCAGGCATTGATCAGGCCATCCCAAAGCTCGACTTGGCTGTAACTGATACTCCCGTTCCCGACTCCGCTAGACGGAGGGAGTACGAAGAACCCAGCGCCAACGGAGGCCGATAGCCACGGATAGATCCTCGTGGTGATCACCGCGACGTCATTGGCATACACTTCCAATGCCGAATTGTCTACAATGACCGTCAGGTTGAGGGACTGGATCGTCGATGTGTTGCCATTCAATATCGGCCAGAGGCGGAGTTTTGCTACTTCGGTTTCCGTGCCGTCTGAAGTCGCGTTAGTATGTCGCCAGCAGCGGGATTGCAAAGGGAGTGCACATACAGGATGCAATCAGCGAGTTATGCGATCGGTCAACTATGAGTGTTTCGTTCGCCGGCTGGAACTTGAGGGATGTCAAAAAAAAAGGAGAGCAGAGAGCTGCACAGCACACCTGAATGTCGGTCCATTCGCTGTCGCTTGCTAAGACCCGGAAGCCTGCTATCGGCATATCTCCGGGAATGGTACTTCCATTCCACGTCAGCGTCGCCTTAATGGCATAATATCTGCCTGTTGGCTGCGTTGCAAATGGAACGAAGCCCTCCGACCCAGTCAGAGTCTTAGGCGCGGGGTTCGATACCACCGACTTCGCCCTGTACTCGTCGGTCACTTCTTTCACAATACGCTGGCCCAGGGAAAGCACAGATAGACTCCCGTCCGACTCAATGCGTGTGATCCAGTTGCCCGCCGAATGCAAGCCGGGCGTGTTGGGGTCGACGTTACGGATGACTTTGAGGAAGAGATCGCGGAAGAGCGTGAAGGAGCTTTGATATGAACGTTGCGGGGCAAGTGCGAGCGACTCGTCGTCCTCCTGAAGATGTTGTTAAGCAAAATGCTGACGAAGAGGTGCTCAGGCATCACTTACATACGCCCAACCGACAAGGACCGAACGATTTCCCTCAACTGAGAACGGGACGGTGGCATACGCCCTCCCCCAATCAACGGCTCCGACAGCGTTGATATTAGCGGTGATACTCCCGTTGGCAGCTGCGGTGTAATTGACCATCGCCCCTGAAACTGCCGTTAGTCAGTTGTTTTGTTTTAGAAAAAACTCGCATACACAAAGGCCAGTGCCCTTCATGGCCGTCGCGCCCCCCTTCCGTGCCAATGCCTATAAAGTCCACGGCGCCGGTATCCACGGGATCAAGTGATTCTCCATCCTCATTCAGGCGCGTTACCGACGCTGTCTCGAAATTGATGCCGAAATTGCCGCTCCAGCCTTCGGAAGAGAACGAACTCGGGCCCGAAACGCTGATTACGGGTCCCAGATACGTCCATGCTCGGACATCGGCGTTGCTGGTCTGGCGGTAGAGCAGTAGCCGCGGACCGATCCCGTGGATGCCGCTTGAGATGGTGAGGAAATGGTCGCCTGTCGCGCCGGAGGAATTTCCCGACAGATTCGAGAGTGTCGGAGAAAGGAAGATGTATGGATCGCGGAATCCTGTCAGACTGTCCATTGGCCATTGCCCTGCGCGTTATTGACGGGTGAACTTTCATTCTCAAAGAGAAGAGGTAGACTCACAAATAATAGGGTTGTTCGCTGTTCCAAACGGGAGCTTGATCCAGGAGGCACTGGTCAAAATTGGTGAGTGAGAGGTAGCGAGAAAAACCACGCTTACCCGTCGTCTTCCGTATACGCAATATTCTGAGTCTCAGCGCCGACGCCTTCGTTGGTCCCGGAGCCGAGGGGAGAAGGGAATGTTCCCGTATAAATAGTAGTAGGGAATCCATTGTATCCGTTCTTCATGATCGAGCCGTCGAATACCCCGCGAATATCGAAGATTTGGGACGGCCACTGCACATAAAACTGAGTCAAGCTCCGGTATACGGGCGGCCCAGAAACGTACGAGGGTGTTAGGGTTTTCCCAGCCGTTCACTGGGTTAGGTGGAGCTCAGGTTAAACAGGCTGAAGAAGGAACAAGGAACGAACTGTCTTCCCAATAAACAAAGTCCTTTGAATAGGCGGCACACTGCGATATGTTACCCCACTAAGGAAGTAAATCAGTCTTCGGTAGCTTGACGTCCGTTTCGCTTACGGTGTAGTGATTTGGGTGGCACTGATAGCCAGCATGGTACGATCCGTCGCGCCGTTGGTACAGACCCTGGGGGTCGTTCTGCCAGCCTTCAGGTGCGATGAAGCGCGCGCGGGGCCGCCACACGGAGAACAGCGATGAGTTGGGGCAGGACGTCAAGTTCACCGGCGGGCTAGTTTGGTCCAGGCTGCAGGTCGCCACCACTGTGAGTACTGGCCAGGACAAGTACAGGAGGGTTTTGAGCATCTTCGTTGTGCGTCATTGGCATGCTTCAGTGCTTTATAGATGCGGATCGTGACTTCTCTTCTAAAGCCACAGCCAGCTGATCATGCAACAAAGATCATAAGGTGAGTTGAAGTGAGATCATCAACGCGACACAAGGACGGCGGTCTCGTGCATTATTCAGGATTCGAAATTTCTGTGGGCCGCCCGTAGGTTAGACTGCAGTGGGTCCAAGACGAAGAGATAGTAATCCGAGAAACCAAGCGAAATCCAAAGAAAAAACCAGCCACTTCAAGAATGCAATGAATTTCTCGAGGTCGCGCACGCGGATCATGATGGTCGTGTTCACCGTAGAGTTCAAGCTGAGAGACGGTCCAGGCTGCTTCGAGAGGCTTCGAGTATGTAGGTACGTAGTACTATATATAGCCCAACAGTTGCTGTTGGGGAGAGACCAGCTGCCGTTTTCGTCGCTTTTCACGGCCTGTTATACACCATGCATGCGAACGAATGAAACCATGCCGGCTGGGTCAAGCAGATGTTTGAGGGAAAAAGAGAAGGATCAAGCCGCGTGATGGCACTACCCGTAGACGCCCGTGACACTCCTTCGCCTCATGCACGAAAGAATACCCAGAACCTGTCCGAGGGACTCGAACCTATGGGCTCGGAAGATATATGATCTGGGCGACTAGACAAACATCTTGCCTCCAGCCCAGGTATTTTCTTCGCCGGCTAAAAATCAACATCGTGCCCGCCCAACCAAAAAAGCCTCCAAAGGGGCCCCAGAGACATCCTCGATGACACGGCTGCCCCTGGAGGGCAATGGTTGCGAATCCATTTTCTTCCCCAGGTCCTAGGATCCAGGCCCATGGAGAAGTTTCGGAATTTCATCTTGGATTCTACCAAGTAAAATACAGGGCATCGACGCTCGATGCAATCAACTTATAATTTCCTGCATCGGGGCTTCTTCACCCATTGTCTTCCTTCTATCTCCTTCAGAATCCACACTGCCGCCATACTCGCCCTGCTCAGGTCGAAGCTGTCCTTGTGGTCGGGGCCAATCTGCCCCGCGGTCACTGGCAAATCCGCCGCCTTCCCAGTAAGATAGGGAACGCGGAAGACGGTCCAGTTGAGATCGTCCGCCCTCGGCCATCGCCATCATCTCCGCGTCTCCTTGAGGCACCACAACCTTCCCCAGGAGCACATATGCTGACCACGAGTAGGAGTACACCTCAGACGGGTTGGGGGAGAACGACGGCGTCGACAGCGCGAAGATCCGCTTTACACCTTTCGTCCGCATTGCAGAAAGTATGCCCGGGAACGTGTCCCCGATCGGCGGCGCCAGGAGGTGACGAGCCAGAATGAAAATGCAAGTGGGACTGTGAATACTGTAGTTTTGGTGCGTAAAACGAACGCCTGAAGCGACCGATCCGCGCCCAAGACGCTGATGGCGATGTCTACGCCTTCCATTGCCCTCAATAACGCGTCTTGGTCTGTTAGGCTGGCCTCTACGATGCGCGCCTGCTTCTCGATGCCCGCAAGAAGCTTGGTTCGTGACCGCACATACAGCGTTAACGCTGATGGGTTAGGAAGACTGAGCGCGATTGGGATGAAAACCAGACCGCTCACGCCTGTGGCGCCGAGGATGAGGATGCGGGTGGGAGACATTATGTGTTTGTATCAAATTGTATAGAGTGTCCGCGACTTTATACGTTTCGGCAGGACGAGAAATCTTATTCAAATTTGCAAGTAGATGTCAGCGGCAGCGACAGACAGAGAGCGTTCCTAACAATCCTAAAGAGGACTTGGGCGTTGGTGAAACGGGTTCAAATATTAATACCGGCCAAAGGCAGTCGACCCGTACGAGTTTTAGACCGAGTATAGTACGAGAATGGCGTGTACGGGTACGGACGGGTCAGCCATAATTTGGTCTCGGTTCGCGAGCTGTTGAGAGTCGCAAGACACTATCACAACATTATCATCTAAAATCCGTCACTTCAGCCAAAATTTCCGATTCTGTCAAAGGTGAACGACTCGATTAACAGACTAGTGCGTACACCATCTACAGAAACATAAAGACATGTAGAGTAACAAGACGACAAGAGGGAGAAAAGCGAAAGCAACAAAAAAAGCGCTCGAGAGGGACCTAAGGTTACAAGATGTATGCGTGCGGATGCTCTACTACTACTATAATGCAGTGAAAAGTGATTGTCTCGTATCGTGTCTTAACGTGTCTATGATGCGGATGAATGAAGATGTAATCAGTCCAACGATGATGCAATACAGTGGGGGTATAGCAGAATGGTGGTGTATCGCGGAAGACTGACTGCCGGTGCTCGTGAGGGTGCCCGCGTCTATACGTGGAGGATGTAATATAAGGGAGGATGCAATCAAGGAAATTAGGGTGCGCGTCCAGAGAGACGCGGTGATGTTGGCGAATAAGATATATGATGCAGGCGACGTGAGCAACGTGTGGGTTCATCAGAAACAGGACGAGACGAGACAATTTTGGTCGTGAAAAGCAGGGCAGTAGACGCATAAAGAGGATCGTGCGGTCATGATCGCGGTCGCGGTCCCGGGCGCGAATAAGTATCGGTCAAGATGTGGATGAGAGGATTTTTTTGGCATTTTTGTGGGTTCTGTTCAGTAGTGCAGTGGTCGGCAGTGAGTCGAGGCATAGAGGGACGAGAGAGGAGCGGCAGCATAGACGGGGAAGGGTAGGGAAGTATAGGAGGACCGAGTGGGATCATTTACCACCAGGATCCGCCACCGCTACCTCCGCTAGATCCGCCATAGCCCCCGCCCCCGCCTCCGTACGACGATGGGCCGCCCCCGTACGAGCGCCCTCCACCTCCAAAGCCCCCACCGCCGGAACTTCCGCCCCCGAACCCGCCGCCACCGCCGCCACCGCCGCTGCTGCGGTAGTCGCGCCCGCTCGTGGTGCGCCCACCACCCCGTCCGCCTCCTCCACGGCCACGACCGCCACGGTACGAGCTGCCGAACGACGCCTCGTGCGCGACCGTCTCCAGCCACCCAGGGATTTCCTGGTTCGCCTCGCGCAGGAGCTCGACAAGCTCGCGCACAATGTTCTTGTTGCCGCGGTTGAAGAACGCGGTGCTGACACCGGTATTGCCGGCACGGCCGGTACGACCGATGCGGTGCACGTAGTCATCAATGTCGCTGGGGAGATCGTAGTTGATGACATGGGTGACGTTCGGGATATCGAGGCCACGGGCAGCGACGGCGGTGGCGACCATGATGGGCGTGCGGCCGGTACGGAAAGTCTGCAACGCCATCTCACGCTCGCGCTGCGTGCGGTCGCCGTGGATGGAGGTCGCGGGGAGGTGGTTCGTCATGAGGAAGTCGCTCAGCATGTCAGCCATGCGCTTCGTCTCGACGAAGACGAGAGTGAGGCCAAGGCCCTCCTTCTGTCCGACAGAAGCAAGGATGTCGAGCAGGACGCTGCGCTTGTCGTTGTCCTCGACGTACTCGATCTTCTGGGTAATGTTCTCGGAGGTGCTTCCAACACGCCCAACGCTGAGGAAGACATAGTCCTTGAGGAAGTCTTTGGCAAGCATCTGGATGTCGCGGGGGAAGGTGGCGCTGAACATGAGCGTTTGGCGCTCATGGACGCCGGGCATGTCCTCTCCCTGCACGATACGACGAATTTGGGGCTCGAAACCCATGTCAAGCATGCGATCAGCCTCGTCAAGTACCAGGTACTTGATGTTGGCGAGACTGATGCGTCCACGCTCAATGAGATCGACAAGACGACCGGGGGTAGCACTCAAAAGGTCGCATCCGCGCTCGATCAGACGGAGTTGCTGGTTGATGTCCGCACCACCGTAGACGACGGCAGGACGCACCCAGGAGCGGTACGCAAATTTGCGAGCCTCGTCGTGGATCTGAGAAACAAGCTCGCGAGTGGGCGCAAGGATGAGGGCAGTGGGGAACGCCTTGCGGGAACGCGAGTAGCCAAGTTGGGAGTTGGGCTGCTCCGGCGGGGCACGGGGGCCCTGAGCGAAGGACGCCGAAAGGATGGGGAAAAGGAAACCGCCTGTTTTCCCAGAGCCGGTCTGTCAGTCAAAAAATGTTGATCAGTATATCTGATATTTTCGTGATGCAAACAAAGGCGGAAGCTGACCTGCGCACATGCCATCAAATCTCTGCCACCCGCGACGATGGGAATAGAGTACTTTTGTACGGGGGTGGGATTGGTGTAACGAGCGAAACCGATGTTCTCCAGGAGGACAGGGTCCAGAGGAGGAGAGGTGAAGACGATGACGGGCTCCGGAACGTCCTTGCCAGTCGCCTCGACAGGAATGTCGTCATATTTTTCGAAGTTGATACCGGTGTGCTGCTTCGAGGGATCCTCAGCGTCGCCAAAGAGCTCCTTCTCGATGCGCATGTTGCGCTGTCCGACGATGTGCTTGCCGTCTTTCCAGATACCGAACCCGAAAGTCTCCCGGGGCTGGGACGGCGCCGAAGACCAGTTAGGGGCGGGGCTGGAGCTGCCCCAGCCTCCACCTCCGCGAGAGGGCGAGGAGAACCCACCGCCTCGGCTGCCTCCTCTGTCAGAGAAGCCATTCGATCCACCGTAACTGCCACGGGCAGGCGGGGTCGAGGAGCGGGAATCAGTCCAGCCGTTCCTACCGAGCCTATGAGTCAGCGCCTCGATAAGAAAAAAAGCAAAGAGAAGTGGTACCCATTGGAAAGGGGTGGGGACGGTGCAGCCCGCTGCGCGTTCCGCATGTGAGGGGGAACATAAGCGGACTTTGTGAGTCCAAGATCAGCTGCAGAAAAGTCAGAAAAAAGCGAGGAAAAGGGCGGAGACGACGCACCGAATTGGGTCTCAAGACCCGTACTGCCGTTTACAATTCCATTTGTCATATTATGGTGAAAAACGGGAAGAGATATGTTTTTGTAGCTCGAAAAGAGAGAAAAGTTGAGTCTATGGGTGTGATGGTCGAGACCAAGAGGGGTGGATCAAAAAAAAATCCCCACCGCCATCTTCTCACCGCCGTCTTCTCACGATCGCTGACTAAGCCCCCCACCGCCAATTCAATTGAATTCGATCAATTATTAATGATGCTGGTTGCACGTCGTTGCATGGTGCCGCGGTCAACTGGGGGCAAAAGCCAGTCCAGTCCGTTCGCCTGGAAAATAAAAGAGAATTATCCTGAATTATCATGGGGTCGTAAAAAAAAGGAGAAAGACTAGTACGTTGCCCTCGGAAAGCCCAGAAAGCTCAATTGGGCTCCGTTCGACATGTCAGTTCAGGTGTTTCACGGCTAGGAAAGGGGCCTCCATGCGAAACGGTCGAAACCATTGTCACAGTGGAGTTGCACAGAATTGCACCGGTATGTACCCCAGTCTAAAATTGACTGCACTGGTGCACCGCCGGGCCACGTGATGTAAAAACATTGGACGCCTTGTGGCGGTGCACAAAGTGGTTGAGCGCTTTTGAGCTGCCTCGAGGTGACCTACAAAGGTCCAAAGGGTGTCGTCTCGAAGAAACTCGATTGCAATGGTGCGACCCGACCCGTCAGTCGCGTTTCAACATCCTTGACTGTCGAAATGTTATTATGCTCAATCTCCTATAGTAAAGTACACGGGGATTGCAGCGGGATACCAGTGGGGTTAATGTTCGCGGACCGGAAGGACCTGTACGATTCCGGGCTTCATGGTCGCACAGTGGCCGGTATATTTGGAACAAAGGCCGATGGCGGCGCGTTCTCCATCGTCCTGAATGAAGGCTATGAAGACGATGAGGACCAAGGTGAAACGATGTGAGTATGGATCTATTCCCCAAGTAAACCTCCTTCAATACACTGCTCATACAGAATCTACACGGGGGAAGGTAGGCATCCCGAGTGTCCCGGCCGCCCAATAATAACCCATGCATACATAGGAAAGGGGAAGCCGGACGAAGGCCAAGATGTGTGTCACTGGCGGTGTAATTTTGGTCCTAACTATCACTAACTCCCGAAGACCAAGTCATGGAAGAAGCAGCAAGCCGACCAAGACATGAATTCTCCCGGCAATGCGGCCCTCAAGGTAAATATCAGGCCCGGCCCGACCGCGTCCACACTTGAACCGCATCCCAGAGAAGTGTTGAAACTGGCAATCTTGTGCGCGTCATCCGTGGATCTGACGGGAACATCAAGTACGCTCCGCTGCAAGGGTGCGCCGGTGTCACAACCAATCAATAGTCGGATAACGATTTACACCTGCAGATACCGCTATGACGGCCTTTACAAGGTCGAGAGGGTCTGGTTAAATCCATCGACTATTTTTCTTGATGCTGATTCCCGACAGGCGTATATCGAAGAAGGCAAAGCCGGCTTCAAGATGTGTAAATTTCTGCTCCGGGTTTGTTTCGAAGTTCCCCGTACACCGAACTCGGCAGTCATACTTACATCCCCCCGCAGCGCGATGATACCATTCAACCGCCCCTTCCCACCCACATCACCGGCAAAGGAGTGTCAGACAAATACTGGGCGCCAGGCGGCCAGCCCGAGACGCTCGCAGTGCCAAATCTCAACAAACGCGCGCCGGAGACCGCGAATACGCCGCAGACCATCGCGCAGAAGAGGCAGGAGATTACGGGCAAAAAACGCCTACCTACCGGTCTCGGTTTCAAGAAGAAGACCGAATGAATGTCGGGCACCCGATGCTTCATTTCGATGCTATCAATTCTTGTATTTGTGCATACAACCCATGGTCAAAGCGAGTAATACAAATCCCAATAAAGTAATCCTTCCCTCCTTCTATTCACTACATTTATTAGTAAATACAAGTCTTGACGCTTCAGTCCTCGGCCCCCTGCTTCGCCTCTATCGCATCCGCGAGATTCCCTCCAGCGATTGCCTCAACGGTCGCTGCGATGCCTGCAGGCTCTCCTTTCTCGCCCTCCGCGCTCTCTTCGCTCGTCTGCCGCGCCGGGGGCTGCACGGCCTCGCTGTCCGTCGTCCGCAGCCACTCCATCTCCATCTCGACGTCGATGAGCGCGGTCCCGACGCCGAGCGGAAAGTCCACCTCCTTGCGCTTCAGCGTGAACTTCGTTGGCGGCTGCTGTGGCGTGCTGCCGTTAGGCGGCGGCTGCGGCATGTGGAACGCGGGAATAAACCAGAGCCAGCAGATGAACATCTGGGAGGGCGGCGTCAGCTTCGAGTGCGGTGTAGTTGTGTAGAGGATAGATGATACCTGGCCCATGTAGACCTTGACGCGGACTTCCCGACCTGCGTCAAGCACTACGCCCCCTTGCTTGACGCTCTGGGTCACGTCGTACATCGAATTGGCCTCAGACGCAGGGATGTCTATATCGTCCGTGGCCGGCACGTCCTCCGTCTCCTGGAGGGCTTCGCGGATATTCACCCACCCACTTTCCGATAAAGGGTGCAGTGTGTACGTTGATATTTTCCCTTCCTGAAGTATCGTTGAGAATTAGACGCCCATTATTGATTTAGAGGACTAACCGTTTCAGTGACCGTCTTCGTGACCGAGCTATTGCTAGTAGCCCCAAGCCGGGCAAAACTCCGCACCATCTTCGACTTGTCCCATTTCCCCACCTTCTCATCAAACACATCCCGCAGCGTCTGCCCGTCCAGCGTCCCCGCATCCTTCTTTAAGTGCCCCATATGGCCCCCCTCATCGCGCGTGTGCCGCTCCCACCTCTCTAGCAGCTGCACAAAGTCGTCGTCGTACCGCGCAAGGGACACCCACACGTTCCCGTTCCCCGACGCCTTCGCCTGCACGGACCCCGCCTTGCCGAGGCTCGTGCGGTCGATGACCGCCGTCGCCGCGCGCACAAGATGCATCTTCACCCCGCCCGCTTCGCGCATGCGCACCGTAATCTGCGTCAGGCGCACCCGGGGGCGCTTCGCACGAGGTGCGGGCAGCGCGGCGGGCGCGGCCCAGAGGTGCGTGGGCGCCTCGTGCGCGAGGAGCAGCGCCCAGTAGTGCAACCAGCGGCGCTGGCTCGGGATGCTCACGCCCTGCTTCTGCTTCGCATTCTCCCCGGGCGGCTTCATGCGCCGCGCGGTGTGCAGGTCGAGCACGGTTTTGAGCGTCTCTGTGAATGATTTCTGGGCGGGGGACTCGGCGATGGGCGCGAGCTGGTCTACGTCCTCCTCGTGCTCGATTGCTTCCATGACGTCGTTGGCGCGGATTTTGGCCCATTCCGACGGGGTGTGACTGCGCTCGAGCTTCGGGGGCGTAGGTTTCTCGTTATTTATACTTGAAAGTAGATATGTGCAAGCAAGAGTTCCTGATCTCCCCTTTCCGGCTACGAACACACTTGAGTAAATTCCAAGACGGAGAGGAACAAAACGCGAAACACCTTTGCAGTGCAGAACAATCACTCGTTCCGGCGAACCGTCCAGCCAATCTGCCATCTCTCGCGCTGCAAGGGGCATTATTGCCAACGGAGGAGCACTGTAAAAATAGCTTAATCTCTCCATGCGTTCCTTGAGATCGAGCATACGCACTGGTGGTCCGGGAAGGGATACCGGCTGACACGGCCGTCGAAGAAACTCGCAGAGTACGAGTTTTCCCGGATCGGGCAAAAATTAAAGACCCAGAAATTCTTGCCGTGCCGGTGTTCGAGGAACCTTTCATTTCGGTGAACCATTGTCCCCATGAGCCTGGACCAAGCAAGCCTACCTCTTCGCGTCCTCGCGATTGTTGCGATAGAAGCTCTCGAATCCTTCAGCCGGGTATCCCATTATTATAACTCGGTCCGTGAGGTAGATGAGATCCAGTTCAACATTGAGATTCTCATCCTTGAATCGAACGATTGGTTTCTCGACGTGTGCAAAGGTGTGGTCAACGGAATACCTTGAATCTTGCCTTGCCCCCAGAAACGATTCGGCGAATATAGTCCGTCATAAGTGGTCAGAGTGTCCGCGTTTCGTGTGGTGGATCCGATGAGAGGTGAAGTCTATTGAGAGTCTTGGATGTAGCTCCGAGCAAGAGGATGTTTCGGTACATCGTCACGGTGCGTCATGCTCCCAGAAGCCAAAGCCGATCGCTGTTCTTGCCTCTTTCGTCATCCTATGATGGCCCGGCGCGCACACACAACATGCTGCAATAAGCAAGGGCCAATAGAATTGAAGTCTCCTTGTGGGGGTAGTTTATCATACAAATAATTGGGTGTCTATCCTAAATTGCCAAATGCCCGACAGCCAGCTGTTGTTATTACCATTTCTTCCAAAACATCAACAATGTACATATTTCGCTCCGCACACTCTTCAGTGAACCTGGTTTTTGGTGAGCGTAAGAGCGTAATCATTCCTAGGCGGTCGCGCAGACATACCAAACACGATTGCGCCTGTCCACGCGACGAATAATTGAATTATATCCTGCGTGCTAATGGGTCTTGGTCCCTGCCGGTGTGTGAGAGCATCGGCAATAATGCACGAAACAGCGATTAACGTGGTAATCGGAAACCCTCTGAGAACGACGGCGCTAAGACGAATAATGGACGGGTAAAAGAGCAAAAACTTACACTTGACAAATGAGCAATCGCTGAATTTGGGGTGCCAAGAGCGGAACATAAGCCAGGTGAGATATCCCTGGGGGCGCCGGGGATCAGAAGTGCAGGGTAACTGGAGAAACAGAAACGTACTTGAAGGCGTACAGTTGGCGTTTTCTCGATAGCTCAACCGGTAAGTTCCATCGTCCTCGTCCAGGCTCTTGACATCGAGCTCTAGCGCCTCGGGTGTCTCGTGCCCTTGCAGAGTAGTGGGAGCACACGAATCCTCGTCTATCCACGTCCGGGATCCGTCCGCAGCGTCGTCGCTTTCGTTTGGCCGGTGATTTGGGTAGACAGCAGGTTTGTCTAACGGCGCAAATGTCGGGAAGCTCGAGGAGGCCACCGAGGATCTTCCATCTTGGTACGGACCAGGGCTGAGATTCAGCGACGGAGAAGGTGTCGGAGTCTGGGATATGGGCGGCACGTTCCGGAAAAAAGGCAAATAGAAATTGAAGCGTTTGGTGGTTTCGGGAGGGGCAGGGTCTATGCGTTGGTCCCCATCAACTACCACGGGGGCGGATTGCTTGTAGGAATGGTGCCCGCTCACCCGCTCGCGGCGTATCTGGCGAGGGAGCTCATTGTCGTCTCGCCGAGCACGTTTCACATGTTTGAAGGTTTGTATAACGTGCCCGGTGGAGCGCACGGCGAGACAGGACGCAGGGATCAGCAGTAGCAGCGATGGGATCGCGTATCCAGCCAGATGAACCCTTGAAGAGGAAGATTAACGCGGTCCATGTACGAGGGGGGGGGGGGGGGGGAATACCATAGTGGATCAGCGGCGTCACAGTGCAAACCATCGTAGGGTTGAACAGCATCGTACTTCACGATGAGAGCAATTCGTAGAGCGAGAGCGACCAGAGGAAATACGACGACGGGAAGATAGTACACAGGACGCCATGCAAATGCTCTTGTAAGGATATGTCAGTTCAGATAGTAAGAAATAGCGCAGCACGCACTTGGAAATGTCTCCCCACTGCTTAGGTTTCTGTATGTGGAGACTTGTAGCCATACAGAAAGCCAGGCAAAATCCTCCGATGATATATAAACCCATACTCATACCGATAGTTTGAACTGCCAAGGCGTATTTTAAGCATAGTAGAGAGTCTCGGCAGCGTCACTTACCGAGGCAGAAGGCTCGCGGCATGCTATACGGGTCCATCCGCCAGATCATTCCTATAGCTAGAATGAGCATAGCCTCGACCTGGATATTTGTAACTCACCGAGGCAAAGCATAAACTGGTAAATGAACATCCCGACCGAGTAACCCATGAAAACCCATCGGTTTCCTACCAGGCGAGACACGGCCGCGAGCGACAGGTAGGAAAATATTGTGCCTTGAATTACGGGAGGCGTATGAGATTTTGGAAGGGTGTGTGTTATAAATGGCTCACCGATGATAGTCAGAGCAAACCACACGACCTTTAAGGCGAAAGGCAGCATGGTAGGGCTTCCCCAGCACCTTCGTGCCCAGACAGCCAAGTGGCGAGGAGAATAATTAGGCGCAAGTTATCGTAGGTCCGTCGAAGCTGTAAGTCGACATCCTCACACGGACCGGCAGGATTGAGATCAATTTGCAAATAGCGGAGAGGACCCTAATTGGCCTGCGCGACAAACGCCGACCGGCAATCAAGACGCCGATGCGCATTCATTTTATGAGAATCTAATTGAGGCCGAGTCGCCGACACCTGGTATCGGGTCCTGTAAAATTAATCGAGTACCGACACAGAACTCATGTTTTTTGTCTTCAAAGTCTCTTCTCCAAGCTCCAGAGGAAAGCGGCCTTGAAGGCACGTTTTATGCCGTTGCACGGGTTGCTAGGCACTATGGACATCGGTAAATAATTCCCCAGGCCCGGCTAAAACCTGCAGTGTTCCATGTGGATTAGTTTCATAAACTTTGAGTCAATAGGTCACCGTCCAATGTCGCAGGTCGCAACGCATACATAGAAAGTGACGTTAGTATTTTGTATAGTCCCCGAATGTACTAAGGTAGGCACCTACCACACATCGAGAAACCTGGCACACCGGGGATTGCCGAATATCGGGACACGGACCGAGCATCCCAGCTGCGCGACGCCGATCATTTCTTGCGGCACAGTGACTGTAAAATGCAACAGAATTGAAAGGAACTGAGTCTTGGGTTCGCATTTGGTTCACACATGGCAAGAGAGAAGTGGACGATAATGTCAGGACCCCGCAGAAACGAATAAGCTGGAGACACAGTGGGCCCATAAGTAGTTAGTGAGATGTCGAATGAGAAGAGGTGAAGATAAATAGATGGGAGATGATACAGTTGCGAAAAGGTGATGTCATGCAAGGAACTTGAAGAAAGAGAGTAGCAGAGGGACCAGATGGCACAGTCTACGGATAATATAGGACACAGCGCAGGGTTATCTGTGTTCAGAAAAGTGAAGGAGGTTGTGATTCAATTTTCAGATCGTATTTTCGAGCCAGGCAGGAAAGAGATGGAAAGCCACAGTAAACGAAAAATTGTATGGCTTTCAATCCACGGGGAGTCGTAAAGTAGAGTAGCGGAAGACAGTGAATCGTGATCAGGTAACGTCACCGCCACATTCACTTTCTCTTGCAAACTCTTTCTAGTCATCAAGCGAAATGGCCACCGCAACTCTCTCATCCCAGACAAGTCATTTATCGGCTGCAAACCCAGCAGAGAAATATCGGGGTGCTGTTGTGGAGGTACTCTTCAACTTCCTGCATCCTGGATCCACATCGAATCCCGCCTAGGACTTGCAACTTCCCCCTGCTTTCTGCGTCAAAAGCAGCGAGACCATACACCGAGCTATCGAGCAAGCTTATGAGAGAGATTTTTCGCATATCCCGTGAGGCTAATTCCGCTTGTTCCGCATGCTACAGCTGCTAACACCTGTACAAAGCGTTCTGGACCGGCACCGGCGACCCCTCGGATACATCGATGTCGCGACATTGAAAACTAGATGGGAATCCGGGGACGCAGATGATGTACGCCCAGCTCAGCATCGTGACCGCTATGGATGGCTCATCTCATCTGCTTTCAGAGCGAAAAAGTCATCAATGTGATGTCCAGATTCAAACGGACAGCATCGCAGCCGTACACCCTCATAACACCTTACACGCCGCTTGCTGAGCTGGAGGAGTTTCTGAAGCACAACATCTTCGCCATAGGTGTGTGCCCGTCAGCCTCCTGCTTCTGCGTATTTATTTTCCGCCAGTCACGGACCCCGGTCGCAAATTTGTCGTGGCGTTGGCAACAACGCACGATCTAGAGACCTTCGTCTCGCGTCGGGGTTTCTGATCATTCGGCGGACTTTCATCTTCCGTTCAGACATAGAATGTATATCCCCTATCCTGTATCTTCTACTAATATTTGCGCTCGGTGTGTCGCGTCTGCTCTGGCATGCATACTCACAGCGCTTCAAGAACCTGGTCGCTGGAAAGTTTATTCAGCAGCCGCCCTGTGGAGAGACATCAGTTTCTGGCACTATCCGCGACTGCTGAGCGTACCTTCCATCCCTCCGTCCACCATGACTACATGTCCAGTGACGTGGCCCGAAATCGCTGTGGAGGATAAGCAAACCACCTGAGTGGCGATGTCCCATGGCTCTGCTGGCTTCTTGAGGGGCACGCTGGGGGTGACGGTCAAAATCCTCCTCGATGGCGTTTCCGATTCCAAACTTACGTCGCCAGCGCGCGGTGTACGAAGACCGGATCCTTGAGCTTCTCCTCTTTCTTCGGTGTCCTCACCCAGCCTGGCGCAACGCAGTTGACCCGACCTCTTGGTGCGATCTTGACAAGCTCGTTTTTGAGCGACAGCATGAATCCGTACATCAGTGCTAGGCAATGCAATGCACGCGTCAGCACTAATGTGAACTTGGGAGAAGACGATGTACCACTCTTGCTGGCAGCGTAGTCCGCATGCCCCGCCTCGCCGTACTTGCCCGCAGTCGAGCCTACAAAGACTACGGCAGCCCGGGATTTCAGCTCATCGGCGGCGGACTCCAGCTGCTTGAGATACTCTCTCGAGACCAGGAACGCCGCCGTGAGGTTCGTGTCGATCGTATTCCGCCACCGGTCAAGCGTCATATCCACCACCGAGACATCTTCTGGCGGCGAGATAGCATGGTTTACGACGAGGACCTGCACAGGCCCTAGTGCGCTGTTACCATTTGAGAACAAGCGCACAACGTCCTCTTCAGCCGAGAGATTCGCTTGTGCAGCGCGTATTTTGTCGGAGCCAAACTCTGTGGCCAGGGTATTCAAGCTGGCGGCGTTGGTGTTGTAATGCGCTGTGACTTTTGTTCCCTGTTCTGGATTTCGTTCCAGTGGGATTACATGAAGTTGTCTGGAACTTACGGAGGAATAAACGGGTCGTTTCGAGGCCGATTCCTCCACTGGCGCCTGAAAGGGGTCAGCAAGTCTAGTCTAGGACATGCAACGAAGGGAAGGGGAAGAACCAGTGATCAGAACGTGCACGTTTTCCAAGCCGAGGTCCATGGCGGAATTGGGCTCTTTTTCTGGCTTGTTTCTGCTCCCTTTATAGCTTGAGTGCAGTTGTGATACCCGGGAATATCGATCCGGGTGTGAGTCATATGGAACGCCGACGGCACTCCACAATAGATGCAGTTGAAATTGTCCGACTTCCTATTTGGGTCTCCACAACGCTTATCGATTTATATGGAAATTTCAGGACACTCCGCATTTCAATTCCACACCGCCTTCGTGCAGCAACATTATCCTACATTCATGCTCACCATGAAGGCGATATCAAATCAGTACGCCTCGAGGCCTTGCTCGGTATTTCGGTTCAGCAGGCGTCCTTTGAGATCACGATATCAGCGGTCCTAGATGCAGGTTCTAATCAAGCAAGTCACCTTCCATTCCTCCTTCTACCATTAAAACGTGTCCGGTTACATGGCCGGAGAGCTTGGGGGATGATAGGACGACGACTTGTGTCGCGACGTCCCACGGCATTGCGACCTTCTTGAGCGGGGTTCTATTATACGACGCAATTCTCAGCCGTTTGTTTTCGGGAGAATCATGAAGATAGATGCATACGTTGCGAGCGCACGGTACACGATCAGGGGGTCCTTCAGGGCCTCCTCTGCCATGGCCGTTCTCACCCATCCCGGCGAGACGCAGTTCACTCGCCCTCTCGGCGCGATCTTGACGATCTCGTTCTTGAGCGAGAGGGTGAAGCCATACGCCAACGCTGGCCGCCGGTTATTGACGCACCGCGATAGCTCATAGTACTCTGCACTCACCGCTCTTGCTCGCAGCGTAGTCCGCATGCCCCGCCTCCCCGTACCTGCCCGACGTCGAGCCCACGAAACATATCGACGCCTTTTCCTTCAGCGCATCGGGCGCCCCCTCAAGCTGCCGCAGGTACTCCCGCGCGACCAGAAACGCGCCCGTGAGATTCGTGTCGAGCGTCGTCTGCCACCGCGCGAGACTCATCTCCCGCACCGGCACATCCTCGGTGGGCCATATCCCGTGGTTAATGACCACGACCTGCACCGGCCCCAGCGCCGCGTTGCTCTCTGCAAAGAGGCGCGCGACGTCCGCCTCGGCGCTCACGTTCGCTTGCGCGGCGAACGCGCGGCTGGATCCGAATTCCGCGATGAGGGGGTCAAGGGTGGAAGCGGTGGTATTGTAGTGGGCGGTTACTTTCGCGCCCTGTTCTGTGGTACGCCACGCGTAAATATTTTGTTGGGCTAACCGCAAAGATGAGGAGCGACACACTAAGGAATAAACGCGCCGTTTCGAGGCCAATTCCTCCGCTTGCGCCTAGAGGAAAGTGGGTCAACACAACTTAGCGTTCGTGGTGGCATTAGGAGTAGAAAACCTGTGACGAGGACATGCACGTCTTGCAATTCCAGATCCATAGGGTTGAAGTGGGAGAAAACAGAGACGTCCACACCCGGGCCGTCACTTAAGTATTGGTAGCCTGAGAACCCGTGTGAAAGACCTAGATCCACGGGGCGCGACTTGAGGTCAGTTGTCTTAAGTACGTTGCACTTCGAGACGGCAGATGATTGATGCCGACCGAGGACGCGTCGTCACAGCTCACGTGCGAGTGACTTTTCGTGTTGGTGTGACACACCGCATAGACCGAGTGGGAGTGTCTTTATTGTTGGTATAGATACATGGGGGATTTTACTAGAATCTATCACTAGTTTAAAGTTATGGCCCGGTCTTTCTACGAGAAGTTGAATTAAAACTCACTCCCCACAAAGGCCTCTGCGAAGTCGGCCTGAGTCTTCAGTACCGTTTCCAAGTGCTCCAGATTGAACGGCTCCTCCGTGAATGTCGCCAGACTCTCTGCAGTCTTCACCGCACTCTTGATCTCCCGGCCGTTAATGTCGTGTTGCGCCAACACGTCGTATCCCTCTTCGGAGACATCGGTGCACCGGCGCCGCCATTGAGTTTGCTCAAGAAGTCTTTCTAGAGGCGCCTACGCGCTTCGACCTGGAGGTTTTCGTACTTGAGTGTCATGTGGATCCGGGATCGGAATGCAGGGTCGAACTGAAATGCATCGGGTGAGTGATAGTGGGCAAGGCGACTCGCGGGATGAAGGATTCACGGTGTTGACTCGGTTAGTCGTCAGGAAGAGTATACCTTCGTAGTACTCCAAAAGCCGTAGGAAGGCCGAGACGAGAGCATTCCGGTTGGCATCTGTCAGCGTCCGTCTCTCTAGAAAGACGCCGGCTTCATCGATGAGGAGGACAGCTTTCCACGTATGAGCAACGTCCAGAATCCGCGCGAGTTCCCGTTCCAGATTGGATACTGATGTACCTATTTGGCCGGGATTAATGTCCTCCATCGCGGCCAGACACCAGTAACGCGTACCGAGATCGTCCGATGAGACGACATATAAGGGTCACCGTGTGTACTCCGCCGTGAGTGTCTTCCCCATTCCAGGCGAACCGTGCAGCACAGTGACAAGCCCTCGGCTTTTGCCTTTGAGGATATCGTCAAATTTGCTGTCCTCGACCTTCAAGTGAGAAGACACCAGTGCCCGAATGAGCGTCTTAGATGCCTCAGAAAGTACAAGGCGTTCAAAAGAGACCTATGGGCAAAGTGGAGCAGTAGTCCAGAACGACGAGACGGGTCATTCCAGACAAATCTCGGAGTAGTTGTCGATGAAGAACTGGAACCACTTCTTCTCACTGAACGAGAAACCACGCAGGACGTTCGTGGCCGGCAGGAGCTCTTCGTCAGTCAACTCTTCTGCGGTCTTATCCTCAGACGTCTTCGCTTCGGGAGCCGCCTCCCAGGAGTAGTCGGGGCAAATACGATTATAGGATGTTCCGTCAATCATCACCCGGCTCTTAATCTGAGGGTGCGCTGATGAGTTTCGACTTCAGGAGAGCAATGACAAGGAAACGCGCACGCTGAACTTCTTGTCCAAATCAGGTCTCTGCTCAATCGCCACACCGACATACTTACTCTCCGTGACATTGCTCCCTCATGGATTAGAACCGTTCACCACGCTTCATCAGCTCCTCGCGGATCTCAGCTTCCCGCATGGGCATCTCCAATGGCGCAAAGGGCAGCGTCGAGATGCTTCCCGCGAACGGAGGGATCTTCAGTTTCTGCGTCCTATTCCCAAAGTTCCTCAAGTGCCGTCGTAGTCGATGTAGTTGTCGATCGCGTGAAACCCGACGTCCATGCCAAAGCTGACGGTGTGATAGGACTCGAGTTTGAAAGCACGGTCATACCCGCGGATTTTTGAGTGCATAATTGTCCCTGGGCGGTAGAGAGTCCATAGCCTCAAGACAGGTATTATTGACCAGAGGTCGGAAACGGAATACGGGAGGACTCACGTGTCATACGAGACGAGTCTAATTTCGAGGCCGGAGATCGTTGACGCCCTCGATGGTGTTGGCGAACTGCGTCTCTATGACATCCAGAAGGACAGTAAGGTGCTCGAGCTCGACGGAGCCCTCTTGCGGTGTCCCCGCCTCGGCACGAAGTTCCGAAAGATATGCCTGGATTATTCTCCAATTCTGACTTGCTTTATGCTCCGTAGGGATTTGCAGTAGCAGAGTTCAAGGTTGTTCTTTCCGTTCTCCTGCGCGATTTTACTTTTGAGTTGCCTAAAGGCCCGGCTATTGCGATTGGACGCTATAGAAATCTGCTGCTGAGACCCAAGGTTAGGTTCGGCACTATCTTGCGTCCGGATAGTCGATACAAAGTGTGGCAATTGCCTTTGCCCTTGGAAGCACACGAGTATGGGCTGCTGTTTTAAAGATGCTCTTCTTGGACTACTTTTGAGGGAACTGAAGCTCTGAGTTTGCGCAAGGTAGGCGAGGTCCTCGGGTGCCGGCGTAGAGATGTGAGAGTGAGAAGGAGGAGAGACGGTGCGCGGCGCTGTGCGCCGTGTATCCGCGATGCGGGACGAACAAAGACGATGATGTGTGTGTGTGGGTGTGCGGGGGAAACGGCCGTCCCGGCCGACGGGACCTCGCGACGCAGCGGAAGAGCTGCGGGAGAGCCCGGGTCGGAGGGAGACGGAGCGCGGGCGCGGCCGATCCCGTACGCAAAAGCCACCAAGGGTCCGAGAGACGAGACCCGAAGCAACCCAACAGGAGCGAAGCTACCAAGAGCTGAAGGCTCGTGCGAGGGCAAGAAGAACGGGCCCGAGGCCCCCACACACAGCGGAGAGACGAAAAGGTGTAAGGACAAATGCAGGAGGGCAAATGGAATCAATGTGGAGGGTACTGCCGCACCACAACGGATAGGTTTGTGACCATGTGCAGAGGAAGATGAGCAAGCAAGCAATGTGAATGGGAGCAGGAAGCGGAGAGAGGGAAATAAGTAACGAGATCTGAGGATTCTGTTCCAGGGCGGACGATGGTCACTCGGAGCAGGGAAACATAAGTCATGTAGTGGAGATGAGGCAAATGTGTGCCTCCATGGACAAGGTTAGAAGCAGGAGAATGAGACAGGGACTTTGAATGAGACTCCTGGAAGAATCCAAGGAAGCAAAAGGATGGAATGCGACACGCTGTAGACCAGTGAGGCATGAGTGAAAGCATGAAGAGGGAACTTGAGCCTACTGCGCGGGTGACGAGAATGGAGATGAGACGTCAAAAGGGAGGGAGACAACATGAGATAAAATTTATGTGGTGGCCGAAAGGCTTCGGGTACGAAGACGTGAGATGGCAATACTTGTGCGATGGCTGAAAGACGTGTGCAAGAGGCGGGCATGAACATATGTCCCCTATAATGACGAAGGTGCGGGGAAATGCCCGAATGCATGTAGACGTGGACAAAAGGGGTGTCCGGACAAGACCATTAGTGAGAGCGGTGAAGAGAAAATAAATAAATAAAAATTGTACCTCTGAACTGTTTTCAGCTGCGTATAGATCACGATGATGAAGGAGGTGCACTTTTAGCCTTAGACGTGGTGAAGGCACAAAAAGGAACATGGATGCGGACGGGTCCAGCCAAACAGGGTGACACCAAGATGAAAGCCTGGCAGATTAAACCGAATAAATGCGCCGTTGCGCATGGATGAGATGACGGCTAGGTGACAGTCGCGCCTAGACCCGGACGCGAGGACGGGAAAGAACACTGCGAGGTTCGACGAGATGCGGCGGGAAGATGACAAAAATGGGCTGTTTCACGGGCAGGCGAGAAGCAGACAAAGAAGAAAATGTGCAATGGCCCTGGTCCGCATGGACAAGGCAATGTCGAGAAGAGGGTGGTTGCGCAGCCGGACAGATAAGCCATTGCGGGTGGTTGAAGCTGTGCAGGTGCGAAAGGAGGAGATGTGTGACGTTGCAAAGAGATGGGTGAGAGCGTGGTGGGTGCTGTCACGCTTGAACGTGGATGGGAGGTGGGGGAGGAGCACCGGATGCATAGACGTGGATGAGGCAAAGAAAAGACGGGTGGATGAGGCGAAGAAAGGACAGATGCTGTCGTGCATGGATGTGAGCAGAAGGGAGAGATGTGCGCAATCACGCATAGATGAGAAGAAGAGAGAGGCGCTGGTCGTTGCGCATGAGCATGTATGAGATATGGAAAGACAGACGCCGTGGCGCATAGATGAGGAAAGAACAGGAGCCGGCACGCATGGGTGAGAAGAGGAGACGGGCGCTGCACGCTTAGACGTAGATGAAGCGGGGACAAGACAGGTGCCGTCGCACATAGACGTGGAGCAAGACATTAATATTGTGTATGAGAAGTGGAAACAGGACGCCGTCGCACAGAGATATGTATGAGATGAGGACGAGGCGAGGTGGGCCCCATTGCGCACAGAGTGGATGAGAAGAGCGCCGTCGCACATGGACGTGGAAGAGGTGTGGACGAGACAGCCGTCGCACTTGACGTGAATGAGAAATGGAAAGATGGACACCATCGCGCATAGATGTGAACGAGACGGGCGCCGACGCACATAGATGTGGATGAGACGAAGAAGAGATGGGCACCATCGCGCATAGATGAGAAGCAAAGACAGGCGCTGCGCTCTTGGGCGTAGATGAAATGCGGAAAGACCGGTGCCGTCGCGCACAGACATGGATAAGACAAAGGAGGGACGGGCACCGTCGTGCATTGACGTAGATGGGACGGGCGCTGACGTGCATTGACGATGAGAAGGGCGCTGGCGCGCAAGACGAGATGTGTGCCATCGTGCGTAGACGTGATGAGACGGGCGCCGTCGCGCATTGACGTAGATGAGGCGGGCACTGACACACATTGACGATGAGACGTGCGCTGACGTGCAGGACATGATAAGATGTGCGCCGTCGCACGTAGACGTGAAGAGACGGGCGCTATGGCGCAAAGACGTGGATGAGACGGACAGGCGCTGACGCGCATTGACGATGCGGCGGGCACTGACGCGCATTGACCATGACACACATTGACCATGAGACGGGCGCTGACACGCATAGACGGGATGAGACGGCGCCGTTGCGCATAGACGTGAAGAGAGCGGCGCCGTCGCGCATAGGCGTGAAGAGACGGGCAACGTCGCGCATAGACGTGAAGAGACGGCGCTGACGCGCAAAGATGTGAAGAGACGGGTGCCGTCGCGCAATGCGAAGAGACGGGTGCTATCACGCCATATGAAGACGCAGGCGCTGTTGCGCATAGATGTGAACAGACGGAGCCGTTGTGCGTAGGCGTGAATGAGACGAGATAAGGACGAGAAGCATGCCGTTTTGCGAATATGAGGGTGAGACAATGACAAGAGGTGCACCGTGGCGGATTGATGAGAGCACTGACGGCCTGATGCACACTGACATGGGCGAGCTGATGAGGAAAAGGGGTCTACTCGCGAGGCGGGACAAAGAAGAGCCTTGTCGTGTATTGTGCCAGAGGAAATATCGTATACATAGTTTGACATCGCCATTCGGAAACGTTGCGGCAAAAGCCGAGGGGAGAACAATGTAGGAGCTCCGGGACAGACAGATGAGTCTGCACGAACAATGAGGTGCTATGTGCCGCGAGAATGAACAAGAGGAAGTATCAGGGAGAGTGGGATGATCTCTGAGATAAACTGGAAGCACAGTACAGAACACGTCTTCCACGGGGAGCATCTTTTAAGCCCATAAGAGAAGGAAGGGAGAAGTGTGAAAGGTGCCGATGGCCGAATCCTGAGCAGTGGATGGCTGCCATCGCACGCGCTCAATGCACGTCAAAACGCGTGACGTAGTGCAGTGGGTCTTGTGAACACCCATGGTGCATGGTGAATGCTCGGTGTAGACACCGGGCAGTCATGTAAGGGAATGAATCGAAGAAAGAGGGAAAGAAAAGAAAAGGAAAGGAAAGAAAGCAGGAAAGGAAAAGAAAGACGGGGGACGCGCTGAGGATGACTTTTTTGGCCCGGAAGCGTAAGGCTAGGAGATAGACGGAACGAGATGCAGAGGAGCCCAGTGGTCGGTGATGAGCTCAAAAAGCGCGCAAGACGATGTGTAGAAGGCGACCCAATTTCGGGGCAGACGGATGAATCTGCCCCACATGTGATGAGGTGCATAGGAAGCATCTTCTTGGCGCCAGAGGAAATGGAAGGGAGAAACGGGCAAAACAGTGCCACCGGACTCGTGAAACAACGAGCGGAGTACGTCGTTTCGTACACTAGCAACATGCCGATAGCCAGGTCTCGAGAGAGTGGCCGCCATCGCTCACGCTCGAAACGCGTCGCGACGCGTGACGTAGTACAGTGTGTCTTGAGAAGACCCATGGTGCTCGTTGAGCGCTCGAGTAAACACCGGGCAGTCGTGTAAGAGATGAATGAATATGAGAAAGAAAGAAAGAAAGAAAGGAAAGGAAAGGAAAGGAGAAAAGAGAGGAAAGACGGGGACGCGCCGAAAGCGATTCTCAGCCCAGGAGCTTGAGGCTCAGAGACAGACGGGACGAGGTAGGCAAGAGCCAAGTAGTCGGCGATGAGCTCAAAAGCGTCGAGGAGGCGAGGAAGAGCTCGACGAGAGCTTTGAGGATGATGAGGTCAACGAGGAGAAGCCAGCGAGATGGCAGGTGGCGGTGTAGATTAGAGATATCTAATCTACAATCATGATGTGCCTCTACGCCTGTGCGTCCCTCTCTTCCTTGCCTTCCACTCAGGAGGCTCGCGGGCTCGCCTTCCTGAGCTCGCACCTCGGCCTCAATGGGCTCAGTCGTGCCGACCGTGCCGGCGTGCCTGCCGATCCCGGCATTAGCCGAGCCTGAAAGGCTGATGTGAAAGCCACATGCCGATCACTTTGGCTTCCAAACCATCCTCTTTGTTGCCTCCCTTTTTGGCAGCCGAAGAAGTTAGCCTACTACTGCTTATAATTCTAATTCCGGCACCGTGCAGGCTCTTTTCTATCTTTTCGAGGTCTCCATTAGGCAGTCTGACCTTAAATCATCTTATCTGGCGGACTCGGCGACTCGACGAAAGAGCCCAAACCAGTTGCATTCATTGGAAACCTATTCCAATTTATCTGGCCTGCATTCCAATGCAATCGAACCCTGCCGCCAGACACTCTGGAGAATCTTTTGGGTCCTCTAAAGCCAAGTTCTCCCAGCCTTGTGGAAGAGACTTACACGACAAGGATTTTGTTACTCCTCGGATTCTCACAGGGCTGCGACATTCCACCTGCGATTCATTTATCTTGTCAGAATCCCAGACCTCTCCGTATATATAGAGTATACATGGGCGAAGAAGTGTTCAACTCTTCCCGACGACAGCCAGAATGTTCTCCATTCAGGAGTGTCGTCGAAGAGTCAGACAGTTTCTCCGGCATGTTCCCAATAGAGTTCATTCCGCTCTCACACTACGTCTGGTGCTATAAAATGTCGATGAAAACTGTTATGATTGTCCCCGCAGTTGAACCAATTGCCCACAATGCGCCCACTCAGCAGCAAGCTCGGACTCCGGTTTGCGACACAGCTCCTGATGGCTCTCGCTGTGTCTCATTTCACCACTGCCGCCCCACATCCCGGCCCTACGAATAATCAACTCACTGCTAGATTCGTGGTACGTTTTTCTTGTTGCTTATGTTCCCACATTGTTTATGCTCATATCAAGGGCGATGTCGAAATGTGCATCGACGGCCTGGCAGACAGTGGATGCATCATCCTCCCACTCCCTGATGGCGAATGCGTTGACTTCACTGGTGGTTTGACCCCCTGGAACGACGCCGTATCCAACACGATTGTGCCGCAGGGGTTCCTTTGTACATTTTATTTGTATGTTCTCTGTTTTTCGGCGACGAGCGGAACTAATTTCATTTTGAATAGGGACTTCGGTTGCGGGAATGATACACCGGGAGATGTGGTGAACTTCTTCCCTGGAACTTATGATATGTTCGCTGTCGACTTCAACGATAAAGCCAGTTCCATCCAGTGCTTTGCTATCTAGTCTGTATCGTATGATATAACTGTTTGTGTGCTGGAAGAGTGACATGTTTAAGCACAATAACACACCATAACTGCCGCCCTGGTGTAAGATGCAAACTGCTTTCTCTGATATCCTTGCAAAAGCCAAGCCTAATTTGGTTCAAATTTCTTGTTCATGGTTGATCTGAGCGCCAAAGTATACATTTCACTTCTTCTGAGTCCATTCGGGATGTCATAGACTCCGACATGCTCGCAAGACCAACATATTAGACACATGCTATTTGTGGTCGCGCCAAGGTCGCGCCGTCAGCTATAAAAGCTCGGTGGCAGTCTGCGTGGCCCTAACTTCCATTCAGTGCAAACACTCGGCCGGGAGCACTAAGGAGACATGCTATTGTCGATTCAGCGGCGCGTGGTCGTAGACAACGGCTCACGAACCTCAGTATGGAAAGAGACCAACGAGTAGGTGTCGATGACCTTGGCCAAGGTGTTCCGGAGGTGCTTCGAGTACACCTCCACGTTCGTTTGCTCGACCGTCTCGGAGTCGAATTCGTCCAAGTGGCGAATTACCGCCAAGACGTGCTTTTGCCACCAATCGCTGCCGGGAGTGCGGACGTCAGCCTTCTTCTGCCGGATGTAGTACTCGTCTCCGTTCTTGTCCCATCGCTAGTACATGTCCGCGGTCAGCTGAAATCGCAAAAATACGAGATAATACTGCCGCACCTTATCGAGATGAACGATCATCGGCTCGGAACAGTGAGGAATATCCTTGTACTCCGCATTCAAGGCGTCGAGCTCCTCCTTGCGGGCTTTCATCTCCTTCTCGTCGTTGCTCTCATCGTCTTTCTTGGTGTCGTCTTCCTTCTTCTCTGGGGTATCAGCAGCGGTTTCGGACGTCGAAGCAGGATTGGCAGGAGTCGCAACAGGCTCAAGCGGAATCACAGGAGGCAAGACGAGCACCGCAGCTACGCCAGCCGCCTTGGTATGGACGCCATTAACATTCACTTTATAAAAATGGTCTTCACAGCAGTGTGTACCCCATTGACCGGCATGACAAAGCAAGAAACAAATCGGAGGGACGGAGCTCGAGAAAACATGCACCATCGCCTGGAGGTTGGATGCAGAATGCCTACGAGGCGCCCATTCATAACGGGGAATGTGAATACGGAAGCGGAGACAGTCCTCGACAAAAGACAAGTCCGCAAGACAAAGAGTTTGGGAAGCTTTATACACAGGTCTGCACTCTTCCTGACTCGACGCCTATGGGAGCAGTGGTGTTGGCCGATTGGTGTTCACTTTGGTGACATGCGGGGATCCGAGAGAGTCCGTGCACAGAAAGGCAATTCGTAGTAATCAAGAGATCTCCTGAAAATGACCTCCAGAGTTCTATTGAAAGGAGATGCTGTGGGGAGAACCGAATAGGCCAGAAGAACCACAGCTGTGATAGCTTAAAGCTAAAAAAAGTATTAGGTAAACTAATTATAACCGACGATAAACTGTCCGCTGGGAACGAAAACGTGACCTCAACCAACCTCGTACACAGAAATATTTCTGCCTCTCACCACCATGTACACCTCGCCCAACAGGCCGCCTGTCGCGTCTCCTGCTTCGCGCTACACATCTCCGGCCTACTCGTCACGCTATTCTTCGCCCGTGGTCGCGTCGCGGTATACTTCACCCAACACCCCGTCCACCCCATCTTCCTACGCGCCTGCCACCCCAGAAAACTACCGTTTAAAACGACTCAGTTTCTCGCCAGAGGTACTCAAGGCTGATTCTACCCGTAACTGGCGTTCCAGGGCGTCGCAGAACGGTATTCGCGTCGACGACGACGACGAAGAACCCGACAGCGACGCGTCCTTTGAAGCCCCTTTGCTGCCCGCATTTCTCACCGCACCGCGTCGTCGTGCGCTCTCTTACGCGTCCGAGAATCTTCCCCAGACCCCTCCCCGTAATCCCCACATTGCGGCCCACCTGCGTCTCAAAGGCAGCGTCACCGCGCCAGCACACGAACGACGTGCTTTTGGGCTCAAGTCCAATCTTCCTGATGTCGACGAACGCGTAGAACCCCGCCAGGAGTCCACCCACTGCTCCTCGTGCGCCGTCGCGTCAAAACAACTCGCCATGCTCAGTCCATGCACCCACGCGCTGTGTCCCTCATGTCTTACCTCGGCCCTCAACATCGTCGACCAGCTCTCCATGCACTGCGTCGTCTGCCGCGCGACCGTAACCACCTTCGGCCTTATCCGCTCGCCCCCCTCTCCGACCCTCCACGAAAGCTTCATGCTCCCCTTCCCCCCGCCGTCTTCGCCTTCTGCCGACGAGGAACCCGTTGTGCTCCGCATCGACAACGTCCCGTGGGACATCACCCCGCCCGCCATCCTCGCCTTCCTCGGTGTGTCCGCCGACGCTGGGGCCCGCGCGCACGTCCTGCTCGACCGCCTCGGCAAGACGCTCTCGCACGCGTTCGTCGAGCTCCCCACCGAAGACGTCGCGCGCTCGGTTCTCCGCGGCGAGCACCGCGCCGCGCCCGTCCTTGGCACCGGCCGCCGTGCGCGCGCCGTCACCCTCACGCGTTCCTCCCAGCCCGCCCTCATGGCCGCCGTCTTCCCCAACTGGGCCGGCGCCTTCGACGGCCCTGAGGGCGCGCCGTCCCTCGCGGGTGTCTCGACACCAGCGCTCCCCGGCGCGCTCGAGGGTGGCTTGATGCGCGAGAGCGAGCTCACGGATTTGCTGTATCTCATGCGCACGCAAGACAGCGGGGCGCGGTTCGTCAAGGTGCCCGGGCTGCCGTTCTATGCGCTCATCAGCATCCTGGCCAAGTTCCCGACCGACCGCGATAGCCGCGTGTTTTGGGGTGCGGGACTGCGCGATTTGCTGTATGATGTGACGTATGCGGCGATTCAGGTGCTTCGCGCGCGTGGCGAGGACGACGGGCTCGTCAGGGATGTGGTGCGCACGGCGCTTGGCTGTCAAGGTCGGTCGCGTTTCTACTTGTCTTTCTTTCATGTGCTCATCACTATGCTTCGTTTTGCAGCGTTCACGGAGCAGCAGCTGCGCGGGCTGTCGGAGTTTGACGCACCGTCGCCATCGAGGAGCGAGGCGGACACGAACGCGGACGTGGACGAGGAGGAGTTCCATGCGCGTCGGTATGAGCAGCACCAACAGCAGCAGCAAATGCAGCAGTGCCAGGCGTACGCCCCGCCCGCGTCGCCTGCGCACTCGTACGATGTGCTCCCCCTCTCGTACGGTGCCGAGCTCAGTGAGCTGTCGTTCGCGTCCGAGCCCGCTCGCGTTTCCACCCCGACGCCCCTCCCCGCGCCGACTCTGGCACCAGCAGAAGTGCAGGCGGAGCCGGCCATGGATTCGAAGGACGCGGCGGCGCGCATGAGCGAGCTGGCGCGCGAGTTTGGCGTGGAGCGCGAGCTTGTGGAGGCTCTTGTGCTACGTCTGGGCATCAGCGGGCCGTCGGCGTCGGCGTGATACCCCTCGTTCGCGTGCCCACCCTCACTCTCTCTTTCTCCTCTGGTTCATCCTACGCTATAACAATCGAATTCATACGTCTGTATTAAAAGCTGTCGCACTGCACTCCCGTCTCGCTGCTGTCTGCCCTCATGGTTCATGTCTTTACTCCTCATCCCTTCACGTCTGCACGCATGTCCTTTCTTTACCTGTCATCCACCCTTCCCGTATGTACTTCCCTCGATGGATTCCTTCTTATGATTCTCACTCTGCCCTCCCTCATGATCGTGGTCCCACATGTGTACTTGTGCTCAAACATAACATAGGCGGGAATCGGATGCTAGTTCGTTTCGAAATTAATTAAAATCGCACAGGCTGCCACTCCGCGTTCCCTCAGGGCTGATTCAAGACAGGCTGTGTCGAAATACCTACCCTCATTCTCAGATAATGGTGGGTTTCTAAGTTGGCAAGAAAAACAAACAACGGGCCGCGGGCAGACATGAGATTGGAGAGCTGTTCCGCGGATGACGAGCAAAGAACGGTCACGCAGCACATTTGGAAAATATGAGTATAACTCGAGACTTGTAAGTTTTTGCCTTGGGTGTTTGGTTGAGCCTTGGATATTGTATTTACTACGAGTGGCTGAATTCGAATAGGTTGATTAGTGTTTTTTGAACCATGGATTGAAAAACCCGTCCAAATGCAATCAACCCGCGGGTAAACCCGTACACGGGTTGTGGACCCAACTCGTAGTGCGGAAATGGCGGGTATGGGTACAGACAAACTTTATTTAAGAAAAGCTCAAAGCCATTTTTCTTACGGTACACAATTGAGGCCGATTTTTGTCGTCGCCGAATCTTCCTGGACCTGCGTGCCAGAAGACGATGCACATGCAAGATGTTGGTGGTTCTGAGTTTAGGGTCAAATCGCCAATGTGCGCACGGACCGCAGCGGGCCAAGTCACGTGTGCAATCTCTGACATCCCTTTTCCCGCGGCTGGACATCCCTCCTTCAGTAATAGCTTTGTTCACTTATTTCATCCAGGATACGACCCCCCATATGTATTCTGTCCCTGCCATCACACCGGAAAATGAATAATTTCACAGCACACGTGATCCACTGAGTCTGTAACTGAAGTTCTGAGATTCAGCCCCATCATTGGTGAAACTGTAAATGAATTTCTAAAGTCAAGAGACTTTCAGAGATTCAGTTACACACTCCCATTGCATGTGACCCTCTGAAATTATTGATTTTCCGGCGTGCATGACGCAAGCCCTTCAGGTGGCCCTGGCGTTCTTCGGAGTACGGACGCGGCTTACGTCCTCGCCAACAACCTCACCGGCACCCTCCTACGCATAAACCGAAACGCCGCAGGCCATGACGAGCTTGAAAAAGATACGATTCCTCATCCGAACTGCTACCGGCGGTGCGGTATGCCTACCAACCCATACCGAGGCTAGGGTATTCGTGGATTCCTCCAGTGCCTAGGATTTCAAGAGCCCAGTATCCTCTTTCCGGGCGTGGATCCCCCCAAGTACGCTGCCCACCAGTTGGTCCAATATGGCGTATCATGAGCCCGGCGCTATCCCCAGCGACTCCACCGTTGAAGAAGGTAACCTTTCCGCCGTCAGGGCAAATGTTAAAGTAACGGACGGTGCATGCGTGGCCACGCGGGGTGCACATCGGATTAAAGTCTTCCCACCTTTGTCCTCACGCGGAGGGACAATGGATGAGACGAGTTTCAGGTCCCAAGGTTGAAACAGACTGACGGCGAATGATCCAGTTCCTACACCGTTCAGTCACGCACCCCGTGCTGCATGTTCATGCATCGTCCGTGGACCATTCGACCAACTGGATCGTTTTGTGCGCAGATATCAATGCTAGAGTATTCAACGAAGCCTATTTCGTCATCATTCCGCTGGCGGGGCGGGTGTCCTTCTACTTTATCAAACATGGATATTCTGGCCAGCATGTCCAATCTTTTCATCGTCGCTACGCGAAACTCCCGGCACTCCCCCCGCCCTCTTTTTACTGATTCGCGTGGGCCATGATCACCAAAGCCGGTTCTGAATTGACTTCCTATGTTCAAGCAACCTTCGTACAGGTTCCGATACCCGATGAACTCAAGATTATGATACAGCAAGCGATGCAGGCAAAGATGAGGAAGACGCCGACGGGCTCAGCAGCAGACTCCGACTCCGCCTCCCTTGCAATCGCCCCGATGGGAATCGACGGGTCATATGCACTGACCCGGAGAAGTACGCAGAGGAGTACGATAAGCAACTGACGTCGATTTTGGGCCCAGAGCTCAGTAAGTTTGGTCGCATTACCCTGCTTTGTCTTCACGCGAAACCTCCTAGATGAATCCAATATTCATCTTTCGACCGAGAGCGAATTAGATCTCGGTGTCTATCCCGGGTACAGTCGTTATGTCGGCCTGAGACAGAATTGGATACGAGACCATCCATCGGTTAAAGCTGTGACTGCAACTGAATTTGCAGACGAAGGGGTGATGAGTGAAGAAGACTAATATTTTTGGGGACGAGAAGGAGGAATAGCTGAGAATAGCTTGGAGACGAGAGCGGGGAGTGTATGTTTTTAGGTTTGCTTATGTATATACTATGCATGTGCTCATTCTGCTCGCCGTTATCGCTTTCCTCGTTCAATCCTGGCCCGCAAGCCCGAGTCCATTCAATTATCAGTATTCCGCTGTATTCCGTTGAGCAGGAACAGCCCAGCCGGCTGGTGCAATGTTCGCCATTCAAGCTGCTGTCCATAGTCGTAATTTTAAAATCCCGAGGCGAGCTGGATGAAAACCCCATGCGTCCTGGGAGCAGACAAATCTCGGGCTGCATATGTACGGCATATCAGAGATGCGGGTAATGATCTGAATGGTCTGTCAATAGGGGGTGCCAGCTGATGACATGTTGACCGATTTTAGAGGCTTTCCGGATGGACAATGCGATGCTGATTTTTAGCCTCCGCGAACAACATACTTTCGCGGAACAAACTTGCTCTATCAGAATAACATTATGCAAACCGAATGAACAGCTCGGTTGCAGACTTGAACCGAGATCTCTAGCAGGAAGGAAAGAACCAGCTGGCAAGCCAGTGCGCAGTCCCTAGAAGGCGGTCCTTTGGAGTGAAATGGATCCAGACTCGCTAGCGATTGTCCAACCAAAAGAGGAAGCAATGCTTGGAAGGTGGCTCTGAGAGTTGTCAAGGACTGGGATGGGAGCCTTCCCTAATCTCTCAGCGAAAAGGCAACCACCTGTTGAGTCGGACTTCCCGGTCCGCCACCAGTGAAGTAGATCCAAATTGACTGTAGATGAGCTCAAGATGAGTCAATGTTTCAGTTCGGGAAGTCAGAATCCCGACATTTTCTGAGTATTCTTCCGCGGCGCGGAATACATGCAGCATGAGCCTAACCGTAAACACCCGTTCACTCTTCTGCTCGCTTCAGCCTCTCTCGTGTACTGGACATGAAATCTGAAGACAGTCGTTCAGATCTAGGCTACGGCCATTACGCGGCTTAATCCTTCTCTTTCCCCTTTCGGCGTTGTTCTTGCATCTTTTGCACGAATGCCGAAAGCTCCTGCCAGTGTCAGCCGATGACATGCATTTAATTTTCACAAACATTACGAAGAAGCTCGACGCGGCAAATTGGTGAGCGTATGTCGCGTTCCGTGATTTATAACGAAATGTACCATTTGATGGACAGATCAAGTTACCGCCGAGTTGAGTCAAATCAGCTTACTTGAGTTCCTTCTCCATAAAAAATGAGTAGCTTTCGAAAGAGTGAAGTTGCCATCTGCCAAAAAATACGGCATTATGAAGCTCCCATACAGTTTGACCAAAGAGTCTTAGAAACTCGATAACGAGCGTCGAGTTAGTCATCGACGGTTCGGTTCGACTCGGCGCCAACACCGCTCGCGACCTATGTAGGAATCGTCAGACGACTTACGAGATACATTCGCGTCGATCATGTCGCCGCCGAGAAGTTAAGCATACTTAAAGTGGGTTGGGCACTCCCGACAAGCACACAATGTCTCTCAGCATCCTCGTCCTCGGCGCCACGGGTGCGAGCGGACTCGCTTTCATCCAAGTCGCACTCAGTCTCCCGATCCCGCCTACGCTGACCTTGTATGTGCGGTCACGCGCCAAGCTCCCTGCGGGCATCGAGAAACAGGCGCGCGTTGTAGAAGGCAGCCTAACAGACCAGGACGCATTATCAAAGGCACTGGAAGGGGTAGACACCGTCGTGAGTGTCTTAGGCGCGTATCGGTCGCTCAAGGCGTTCATTTTGCGGTCCACATCTACGGTAAGTGTTCACTTTTGCTGCCTGGACTTTGGGGCCATCATGGCTCAATAAATTGCAGCCGATCGGGGACGCGTTCCCGGTGATACTTTCTGCAATGCGGGCCAAAGGCGTAAAGCGCATCTTCGCGTTGTCGACGCCGTCGTTCTCCCCTGACTCCTCCGAAGTCTTCTCTCGCGGATGGTCGGCATTCACATTCATGCCGAAGGTTGTGGTGCCTCAAGCAAACGCGGAGATGGTTGCCATCGCTGAGGCAGTCGCCGCTGCAGACGATCTTGACTGGACTGTCTTCCGGATCCCGCATCTAACTGATAAGGCGGCGGATTTACCAGTAGCTGCGGGACTACTTGGCCCAGATTACAAAGGCACTTTCGACCTGAGCAGGGCGAGTCTGGCTCTGTGGATTCTGAAAGAGATAGAAGAGAGGAAATGGGTGAAGAAAGCCCCACTACTAGCCAATTATTAGCTTGACCACACAGACTATACCTGATGAAGAGTTTCATAATTATATACCAGAATTCCTGCCAATAATTGCGTCGCAACTTCTTGTTTGACCAAATTGGTAGCCTTCAAGATGAAATCCCGAAACAGTGTCGGAAAGTCTCCTCCCACTGGAATCGCGTGCCCTGGTCCACGATGTTCAGTTTACTTCAAACCCAGCTCACAGGGCATGTTCACCTTCATCGTGGTGATAGAGGACAGATTGGTTGCTCTTCTTTTGGAGCTCGATGGTTTGGGCAGGTTGAATGATGGTATCCACATCGTCTACAACTGATCAGAAGAATAAGAGGGCAGAAGTCCCGCACGAACAAAGCATTACTGTGCAAGGTGGGTATATCAGGGATCCCATATATATCCGCATGAAGAGAAGCGTGCGAAACAAAACCCATGTAAATGTCATCGAGACAGATTCATAGCGAGATATAAGAAAAACTTACCCGAACAGAATATGCCGAATTTAATGTCTTGCTTCTTCGCGGGGCTAAATCCTGGGACACGTTCGGGGTGATTGACCTGCGAAATAATTAATAATCGTCAACCACCAGGACCAAAAGCATACCATCGACAGCAGAAGTACTGCCATCGCGCTACCCTGCGAGAGCCCGATGATACCATCGTATTGGCGCTCAGAGAGCTCGGTCGACCACCACGATACCACAACTTCCCATCGCGAGTCGCCGACCTCTAACGTCTGGCACAGAAGCCACCAGGGCCTGGAGACGCTCTCAGCTAATGGGGGGCCATCCACATAGTGCAAAACCGCCACACATCACGAAGCTTCTGCGTGTTAGTCGCGACTGTAGCTGCCGACTGGACGTACCCGTGAAGCACTGAAGGAACACTTTGAGTATGAATGTTTGAGAAGAGGAAGATGCTTACCGAAGATATTCAACATTGCGAAACACAGAGTGGGAAGGAAGGGAGGTGACTATGGTTGGCCTGCTGGGTTTTATAGGTTACCAGGCACTCCTGCGGACGCCGGAGAATTGATGATATTAGTACGGTCGGCAATTTCTGACCAACCGGTTAGAGAACTGCAGCCTGCGGCCTGCGGGAGGCTGGGTTCGAGCCTATTTATAAATTTGATTTCGCAGTGATGGAGTGTGATGAACAGTGACACGGCCTGGGTTACCGGGCAAAAAGACCCAAGAGCTGGATCCAGAAGTAGACCAGGACACGTAACTGAAGCCTCATGATGATTGACACGGACGCCGCGACCAATAATGCCAGTCCTTTTGACGCTCGTGTCGCCGTGTCGCCGTGTCAGACTGACAAAAAACATGCTGCGCGTGAAAACCAACTTCGTGATTACGTAGTGAGAGGACGTCGGCGCGTGACGGGACCTAAAAAAAGTCTCCTTCCAGCTAACGCCAAAACCGTAGAGCGCTTTCACAAAAAGTTGAGGTCATTTGTGATGTCAATTACCTTTTCTAGTGCTCTGCTTCACACTGCTCCACCGCTGGGCCATCGAAACGGAGTAAGCGATGACAAAAACACCAAGTGAACTTTTTTGGAAAGTGCTCTAGGGTTTTGGCGTTAGCTGTCACAGATTTGAGCAGATTGAGCAGATTTGAATGGGTGGATCCCTCCGTAGAAGGAAAGG
Source organism: Mycena albidolilacea (assembly GCA_029282495.1). Taxonomy (NCBI): domain Eukaryota; kingdom Fungi; phylum Basidiomycota; class Agaricomycetes; order Agaricales; family Mycenaceae; genus Mycena; species Mycena albidolilacea. The sequence continues at coordinate 907,500 of JARIHO010000031.1, read as the reverse complement.
ACCCGATACACGAGGCCCGAGGGAAGTCCCAGAATTCAAAAGGAGTCGCTAGCGGCACGAAATGCTCAGAAGACTGGGGAGGAACTTTGAGCCTCCCGATGAATGAAAAGGCTATCAGCCACTCAAAACTGAATGATGTGGTCGCTGTCGGAGTGCCGTCGGCCGCTACACACCTTGTAAGAAGCTGAGAATGAAAGAGTATCGGCAGTAGTTGGTAGTGTGTTGAAAAGCCATATGTAGAGTCACGTCATTTGATTGACTTTCTCCTTTGGGCGTCGTTCAGGAGTTTCAACCACGTCTGACCTCTTTTAGAATTCCATGAATGCCGAGACCTGCCAAAGAGCGACGTATTGCGGGCATTCCATCGAGGCAAGGCTCTGGCCCTCGGCCGTCCCCGCAAACATGAGTATTTCCTAACCTTGAGGCTGGGGTGAAGGATAAACTTCGCCTTGCCAACTTGTTGCCAACGTCGCGTGGAATAAATATCTACCGTACCAACGACAGGGCGCACAGGTTTCCTGGACCCGATCCAAAAACGGGGACAGTCTGCGCGGCAGGAAAAGGACGTGGGTGATGATAATATTCTAAATAGCACAGTTACATGCATACGTGAACCTCCTCGTTTAAATGACGCTCCACGAGTTCGTTTATACATTCGACAGCCAAATCTCTGGTTGAGAATACCTTGCTCCACTTCATACCCTGGCTGTGCGCGGAGGCCTAGGCCATTAAATAGAACGAGCCATTCTTAGTGGCGTCCAATACAATTAGAAGAACCTGAGTGAAGCAATCCGACATCCACCGCCCGGTCTTACATCGTCTTCTCCACACAGCTCTTCCTATGCGCGTCCCACGGAATACTGCAGTACGTCGAGTTCGGCCGGAGTTTTATCCACTTGTTGCATCCCGCGCAGAGAACGCGGTACGCCTCGAACTTGGCCACCCGGGGGTCCGAGGGCAGATAGTCGATGCGTTCCTCCTCTGTGCGCTTCGCACGTCGCCGTTTTATCGGCGGGCTGCCATGAGGTACTCCGAGTCTGGGGTCGAAAGTGGAGGGGCCTGCGGCGGAACTGGCCGACGTATCAGCAGGCTGGATGTGGGGGTTGAGAGGCTGAGGCGGGCTGCTGGAATAAACACGAGTCATGTCGACGGATGAGAAGGAGGGACTGAAAGGACCTACCACGTCGTCCGGTGCGCCTCCCAATACTTGAGCGTGAAGGCGCCGCTATCGTCGCGGAACGACACACCCCTACCACACACTTCGCAGGTGACACGTCCGGTATCGTACTCGCCCACAGCGCTGTTCGGCTTCAGCTGGCTGCTGGGCTTGTTGTTTGTCCTATCTTCATTACTCATAGGCGGCGAGGACCTGTGAGGGAGAACAACAAAAACATAGAATTAATAAATGCAATCTTGTCCGGAAAGCTAACGGACGGGATCGCATACGGGCGCGGCGCGGAACTGTAAGCCCGGATGTATCAGCGAGCGAACTAGGGATCGGACCGCGGGGCTAGGAGACGGTAACAAAGACTTACCTCTCTTTAGGAGACATAAGAGACGAGATAAACGAAGAGGCGGGGAGGGAGGAGCGACAAGAAACAAGACTGGAGTGCGGAAAGGGCGAGAGCTGTCATGCGGCCTTTAGCTGGAGCGTCTATCTGGGATGACGGTTATGGAACAAACAAAAACCAGAAAAAGGTAAACCGGTCAGAGAACTGGATGTCAACGTCCTCGGACCAAATCCGAGCCAACCCGAGCCGGGGTCCATCCACATGCAGTGCAGCAGAGGGAAAATGGAGATATATGGGTGACCCTGGTGGCGTCCACCGTTAATTTACAATCGAAGCGGTTCAGAAGCAACAACACAGTCGTGTTATTTCAGGCAGAAATGATGGATTCAGGGCCTCTTTCCTGCGACAAAAATGCGGGGTGGAGTTTTGGAGCCACTATTCTTCTTTCGTTTCGCTGGCAATTCATGTCAGCTTCCTCGGTACAGTCTACAGAGCGACGCTTGGGCAGTGCTTGAAAAAAAATAAGTGCGAGAAGTAAATCATCCACCTTAGTCATGTGGATAATAGTTGAATTCCTGTCAACTTGACCAGATGAAGCTAGACTGAGAGATTCTGACAGTAATGCTGGTCGAGCCTCCTAGTCACTTCGAGAGTCCGAGTCGGGAAAATCAGTCAGACCGCGAGTTCTGAAGTTCAGTCCCGCAAGCTCTTCACCAGAATCGCACCAACCAGCTTAGAAAGAGCAGATACTGGAACCGACATCAGAAGCTCCCTGGCCGCAGCTTGAAGCGAAGTTTGCGTGCCAAGGCACGAAATTGGTACGAACCAAAACCGGTGACATCCGAAATCTTGATGGCAAATTCAAACTCCGCTTGTGCCTCGGTGCGTTGGATTTCCACCACAAGCACCGCTACAGCTATCGTGCACGTCTTTCAGGATAGTGAAGGACCTGTAAAGGGCAGGTTTCATGAGGCGGCGTAATATCTAGGGCGGCTGTCGTAGATGCATCATATTAGAGTGCTTGTAGGTTTACAAAATGTACGACCTAAAACCTGCGAAAATGCCCTAAAAACCTGCCAGTAAATATATGTTCTTTGAAACTATCTCGGGGCTTGTCGAGTTTGAGGGGGGTTGTCGCCATAACCGATACACGTTAACCATCATCGGAATTGAACATGCCCGAGATGCCCGAGAAGGATTAGGATGTGTAAATTACGATCTTCCTACTAACCTCTTCGTGGTTCTTCTCATTCGAAAACTGCGCGCAACAAACGCCAGTACCCGACGTCATTGGAAACCTGTTTACGTTTTTATCAAGCGAGTTACGAGATAAGTTGTTCAAGTGTTTGTCCACGAGAGACAATATGCTGTTGAAATGCCAATGACGACAGTCGACGTCGGAGGTGCCCTCGAGTCCGAATTGAGTAATCTTCAGAGAAGGGAAGATGAACCGGTTCGCAATGGAGCATACGACTCGGATACATACCTATCAATTCCCACGTTCATCCTACTTTGTGGGATCGTGCTCTCCGTCCTCATCGCGGCTGATTATTTCTGTTAGCAATGTCAGAGGGCTCAAACATATCATTGATACGTAGGAACTATTGACCCACCACGCACCTTCAACTCGGCACAGGAATAAGACCTATTTCGGTCACAACGTCGTCGCGTATTAACCACCCTGCACCCCTTTCACTCCCGCGCTCGCCCCTGCGTCATATATCATTCACTCATCTGCCCGGGTGCACTCGTTCATGAAGGTGGTGAGTCTAACACGCGTACGGGCAGTGAGCGCCGACGTGATCCTGCCAGTTGAAAACGAGTCACAGCCAAACTACGGGAAACCGGGCCTGATTCTCGTGCTCACGAATACCAGGTCGAAACCGTGATCCCCACAGCGTTTGTATGCCGTCGGCGGTCGTGCTCTCCTCCACATGGTATTATTAGAAAAAAAAAATGAGAGAGATTTCGGTGATAATTTCTCGCCGGTGGCGTACTGGAGGGTCTGAGATGGCTGCACACCAGTGCGACCATCCCGACCATCCGCAATTAAGCACAGCCAAACTCGTGCTGTTTTAACTCAAACCACATGTCCGCCACCCTCTGTCCGCCACCTAACAGCCACCATGATGGCTTCTGCTCCCGTACCCTTCAAGCTCTTCAGTTCCAGTCAAGTCCCTTCATTTGATGGCTCGTAGTTGCTCTTGCCGAATCCTCGAGTTGTTGCCACTTATGTCCAACGAACTCGAACACCATTGTTGCCTTGGAACCGTTGCCAGTATTGTCACTATGGACTTTCTATCCGCTCTTCGATTCAGCCTCGCGCCTGGCCCTACTCGTGTGCATCTTTGGCTCGTAACTTGACTCCTCCGAGGTCCAAGCATAGAAACTCCCTGGAACTCCTGCACATTCATACACCCTCCCCTCACGAATTGGATCCGTGGTCCGGCATTTCGGCCCCCCCGCCGCTTCGCAGCTCGCGCGGGTCGCCCCTGCAGTTCACTCAGCAGTGTTGATCTTTGCTCGCTGTGCTACACAACTTGAATCACAATTGACTGGCCATGGAGACCCTGAGACCCAATGCTGTGGAGCCGTTCCTAGTCTCATCTCACGACTGAAAACTCTATGCTTCTCGACTACCAGACTTTGAACAAGTTCATAAGGCACCTAGCTGCCAAGACCTAGGTAACTCAAAATCAAGACGCCGTAAGTCCAGGACTGGGACCCTGACCTTCAACACTTCAAACTCGCAGAGTGTTCAAGACGCCTGCCACGTTATGCTCGCGTGCGTTTGCGCGTGGCGTTACTTAACTTCAACTAAAAATATTTCCGCTTTGTGCCTTCACAACTCCAAGCCGCGGCCGATGCTTTGCCAAGCCGTTTCCCCGCCTTCATTCTTCTCAGTGAGCGGTCGTCGGATCGGTTGGCTTTCTCCGTGCCGTGGCCACTGGGATCGATGCTTATTCAACGAGGTTTCTCGGCTAATTTCGGTGTTCTCCACCTCGAGGCACAAAATTGTACCAGCCCTCCACTCTTCTTGATGTGTACCGTTACCTTCACCCTGCTTCAAGTTCTCCGCCTCCATCGGTTCAGTCGGCCCAGGGTTTTTCCCCTCCAAAAAAACCCTGTACGGGCAGCCGCGCCGGAATATATTCCTACCTACCAATGACAGAATTCCTCGCGCATCTCATGCGTGCAACTTGGTCACGATTAGCCTTCGTCCATCTCATCATCGCCAATTGGGGCAATCAGATGGTAGCCGATATCGCTTATCCAGGGTCTACACTACGTCACCGTCCCCCATGTTTTTATCTCGACCATCTCTGGAGGATAAAGCGACGTCATTTCCTGGGCCAACTACCAGGATTTGCAGCAGTACTATTCACCTCTCCGGTGGTTTGGAAGTAGAATAAATTGCTGAGAAGGAATTATTAGCTGGGAAAAAAAATGGCGCGGGCTTTGCGTCGAAATTCAGTCCAGATGCGCCGTTGACATACGCTCGAGGATTCATGGCGTCCGACCGCGGCGGGAGGGGCTCACGTGGCAATTTCCGGACGTGATATAAGAACGCCGCACACAAGGCGACAAACCAGACATCCTTCCCTGTCTTTTCGATCACCACCCTTCCTCCCTCAATACTATCACCATGCCTCAAGGAACGATGAAAGCTCTGTGGTACAATGGCGTGAGTATCCGTTGCGAGTGTAGGACGCGTCGCTCATGGTGTCCCGCAGCCGCAAGACTTCGAGATAAAACAGGTTCCCATTCCGACTATCGGCGACGACGATGTCCTGCTCAAAGGTGCGTGAATACGTGGTTATGTATGAACACAACTAACCCTTCGATTCTAGTGAGCTGCTGCGGTGTATGCGGCACAGGTGCGCGTCCCCCATTGCTTCTTTTCTACGTGTCGCTCATCCAGAAACACAGATGGACACATTCACGATGGTGTGTGCTCTCCATCGCGACGTTCAGACTCTTTTTAACCCCTACATGCAGGCGAATTCATTTCAAAATTCCCGGTACGTCTTCGTCTTCGAAAAAAATTAAATGTGTGCTTATCGTCGCGTCGCAGCTCATCCCCGGTCACGAGGCAATCGGGTCCATCGTCGAGATGGGAAAGAACGTCAAGGGCTTTTCCATCGGCGACCGCTGCGTCGCCGATGTCGGGATTACTGTGCGTCGCGCCCGAATGCATGCATCAGTACTTACACTGATTTTAGTGCGATGACTGTTTCTACTGCCGCCGCGGCCAATCACTCCTCTGCGAAGACTTTAACGCGCGCGGCGTTACTCAGGACGGCGGTTTTGCCGAGTACATCGCATAGTAAGTCGGACTTTCCTTTTTGGGAAGTTACATAATTTTGATGGGACCTTCAGCCAACAGAAAAAGCTCTATAAAATCCACAATTTGACCGACGAAGAGTCGACGTTGCTCGAACCTGCTTCATGTGCTATACATGGTCTTGATAAGGTCCCAAATTCACGTGATTTGAGCGCAATTTACTGACTCTGAGCTTTCTAGCTCGGAATTTCGGTCGGAATGGAAGTCCTGCTCCTCGGCGCGGGCCCCACCGGTCTCATCCTCGCGCAACTCCTCAAACTCAACGGCGCGTCTCGTGTCGTCATCGCCGCCAACAAGGGAATCAAGATGGACATTGCCAAGGACCTCGACGCTGCAGACGAGTACATTGAGCTCGACAGGCAGGACCCCGAGGCGCAGTGGAAGAAGCTGAAGGAGGATAATCCGTACGGGTTCGACGTCGTGGTCGAGGCGACGGGTGTGGAGAAACTCGCAAACGAGAGCATCAACTACGTGCGGAGGGGCGGAACGCTGATGATCTACGGGGTGTATGAGAACAAGGCGCTGGTGCACTGGCCACCGTCGAAGATCTTCGGGGACGAGATCAAGGTTCGCTTTCCTTCTCCTTCTCCTTCGCTGTCTGCTGTTCCTTACGACGACTTCCTGTAGATCATCGGTTCCTTCTCGCAGACGTACTGCTTCCCGCGCGCGGTCGCGTACTTGGACAGCGGCAAGGTCCGCGTCAAGGGCATGGTCACCGACGTGTTCAAGCTCGACGACTACCAGGCGGCGCTCGACAAGATGAACAGCAGGGGCGCGCTCAAGATTGCTATTAAGCCATGACGAGGGTATTAGATGGACTTTACTCACACTGTTGTATGTATAGAATCGGCCGTCGTGCATTGTTAGATTATTGTGTGTCTTGGGAACACGCGTTGTTTGCAGATTTCTTCTTGCTTGAGTTCCTTGCTGAGAAGAGCTCAAAGACCAAAGTTAGACTCAGCTTCGTTTCGACTTCGCTTCTCGCAGATCGGCACTAATATAAGGTCGGATATATTTGGATTGCAGAGATGATGAATTGCCCGAATTGACCTCCAAGAACCCGTTTCAGGAAGAAAAAGCTGGTCTGTGGCTATAGCGTGGCTTGGTTGGTATTAGAATATTCTACGAAGATATCATGGGAGTAGTGTAATAATTTACCCTCTTTGTGCCAAGCCGCAGTAGGCCAAGGCGGATCTTGGACGCGTTCAGGGCCTCAGAAACCCCTCCAAACGCGTAGAATGGCCTGCAAGAGCCTTGGAAGGCCCCGGACAGCCCCATTACACGTCAAATTCAATCGGACTGCACATATGTAAAAGCCCGTCAAGTTTGTTTTCCGACCTTCTCTTCCCACCAGCTTCTTCCGCCAGAGCAGCGAGATGCCTCGTTCTTGTTCCCTCGGTCGCCTCGCCCTCCTCTTGTCGGCAACCACCACTCTCCTCGGCGTCAATGGCCAGACGAGTACCTTTCCCGCCACACCCCTCGCATCGAAACATTTTGCGTACCCAACCGGCATAGTAATTTTCTTTCTCACTCGCTCTTTTACGCGCTCCTCACGCTCTTCGGCGCAGCCATACCAAGTCGACACGGAACCCTACCTCATTCGCGGGGGCCAGACCGGATACAACCAGTGCAACTCCACCACCGAGGGCTCGGGCTCGCTCTGCCAGACGTCCTTCCTCTCTGCTTTGGACGGTATGCCCAGTGCCCAGCTCTCACTTGGCGAGTACAAGACAAGCTAATGGTGTGGCGTACGTAGATTTCTGTCTCTGGGCGCCGAGAAATCCGAACAGCCTCATCGCGGACACGGAGGGCGAGGAGGTCGCGTGGTGCACTAAGCCTGGGCACGGGACGCGTCTTATACCCCCCGGAGCGCTGCAAGGCGTACAGTTCATGAAAACCCCCGACTATGTACAGGTTGTGGGTTTCATTGACCAGACGAAGATCAACCTGCAGGCGGACGACTCTGGGGGCGAATTGGGTAGGCGAGCACATTATTTCACGCGTATTGGTGCTGATTTCTTCGAAAGATCCTCACGGCGCTGGTGCGTACGAGACGCATCTGAGATGTATAGATATGCATTTATTATTTTCCTAGATCTGCGCGGCAATCCTCTCGGATCACTGGTGTATTCCACAGCATGGGGCAACGGCACCGAGTACACCCAGGTTATTGAATGGCACAAGTCAGTCAATGCAAAGCAGCGGTAATTGTTTACTGACATCGAGCAGCTTCATGGGCGGCAGCCAATTCTGTTTCAAGGCCTGCGACCCGTCGAAGCCCAACGCGGCCCACTACTGCGAACACGTCTATGATCGTATTGGGCAAGTTTTCTGAGTTCATTTGATAGCGCAGCTTTGACGATGGATGCAGGTGCGCTTACAACGCGCCAAACAACGCGCAAAACGGGACCTTTGAATCGTGTCTCGGCGAAAATCAGGATTTCCCGGGTGGTAAGTTCTAGACTTCATGCTCCTTCCCGGCCCTCACACTGGTGTACAGTGTACACAACCGACGGCCAAGTGATGACCTACAAGCAGCCACCCGAGAGCCTCGGACCCATCAGCTCGTTGCCCTACACCGCGAGAGTGCCTGCGAGCAGCAGCTGCACGCAGTACACGAGTGCGCAGCTGTTTAGCGCACTGGGGGCGGTGAGTTCGACGGCGTCTGCGAGTGCGACCACCACTGGCGGTGGGTCTGGTGGTTCCACCGGCGGCGGCGCGGCACAAACGGGCAGCCAGACGAAGAGCGGGGCCAGTGCCGGGGCGAGCGCGACGGGGACGGGCGGTGCGGAGGCACTGAGTGCGAGTCTGGTGTCCGGCCTGCTGGGGGTAGCGTTCGCTGCGGTGTTTTTGGCGTAAAAGCGTAAAGCGATGTTTCTTCTTCTACCCTTCGGACTGGCTTTCCTGTTAAACTTCGCTACATGGACGATTGAGACGACGCACGTACATTACACATACATACTATCGCATTTCTTGTAATCAGCTTATACCGGGCGCAGAATGAGAATCTCTTGGATTTTGACAAGAAAGGCTAGATTCCCACGGTACACGAAAAGTCACAATCACCTGATCCAGCCTGATCCCTCTTGGCCTTCGCGTTCATCATGGCGGTGGACCGCAGTGTCTCCCGAGCCATAGATGCCCTCAAAAAGGCCGCCTATAAGAGCAAGGATAGAGCAGTCAAGACCGCGATTGCGGAATTGGACTCCGTCTTGAAGAATCTGGCGAGTTCTATTGAGTTTATTTCTTCGCGATTCAGCTTGACGAGTTCTGCCCAGTCCTCTTCTTCCACCAAAACCCACACCCAGCTACCCAAGATATTCAACGACGGAAAGCTGAATGCGTTGTATCTCGCGTTCCCGCTCCTCATGTGCGATTTTTGTGCGGTGGTGCTTACGGCGATATTCCACGAGAAGGTCAAGCCTGCTTTCGATGCGGGGGATCCCGCGCTCCAGAGCTCGTGGGAGAACGTCCAGAAAGCAGTCGTGACCAATGTTCTAGTATGTGCAGAGCTTTCATAGTGAGACAACGCGCCGAACGACTTGCAGGACTTCGTTGAGCAGAATCCATCAAGTGTGTAGTGGCATCTGGTCCTCGTCGTTCATTCTTGACCGTTCCTAGAATCTAACAAAGCCGCCGCTGCGGAAGCCCTTTATCCCGTCGTTTCCGCCATGTTTTATCCTCGGAAACCAGTGCTCCAGTGGAAGAGTCCAAATCTGGTCCACAACGTCAGTTTCCCTGGATATATGCGCGTTTTCCTCTTATTCTTCGATAGGCTAATGAGCTCCTTATTGAAACCGCGACGGATCACCCAGAGAATCAGAGAAAGCTTCGGTCTGAAGAGGTTCTGGGCCCGTAAGTGGCCCACAACTCTTACTTCTCGTGTGACACTTCTGTGCAGGACACGAATGGGAACTGTTCTTTCTCAAAGCAGGGGTATCTGATATCGACTTGTTGACCGAATACGTTAGCCTCACGCTTTAAACCCAGATGTTGTGGTCCTTGAAGCCGTCCTGGGGCTCATCGGAATATCCTTGCCCGCGCGCCAAACCCCGGCGAAGCGCGCCGAGTTTGTGGACGCTGTATTCAAGCCGGAGCTGTTCTCCCGGAGCGCCGAGATTAAGAAAATTATTGCCGCGTCGTCCGGCACGGAGTGGGACCCAGTCGCTGCCCAGATCATCAACATCGGTTTGGCCAAGTCCGATTTGTCTTTGTGCGCCGCGTTCTTCCTTCTCTGCGTGCCGTAAATTGACCCCGTCGCAGCCCCCAGCCGTTCTACATCAGTGGCCTCCGCGCGAGCACATCCCTGCCCGAAATCGTCGACTCGGACCCTCTCTACGTCGACCGCAACGCGCTATTTGCGAACGTTATAGATGCGCGTATTTCCTCTTCTTGATCTTCCGCCACCAGGCTAAACGCGGTACAGGACGGCGTGCTCACCTCGATCCAGGTGACTTTCCTCAGCATAGAGCGCCTCAAGATTGGCGGGCCCGGGGCTCCCTCGACCTCGGTCTCGATACAGATGAACGCGGTCCCGCAGATTGGCGTCGGCGTGCAGCAGCAGAAAAAGTGCACGATGCAGTTTCAGCTCAAGAACGCGGACGCAGGACGGTTTTTGCAGGCGCTGAACGTGCGGGGGCAGGTGGGTATCTTTGCCTGTTGTTGTCACGGCGCTGACGGATATGTCTCGTGTAGAGCGAGCTCATCAGTAAACCGAAGGTGTCGAAGATTACGGAGGATGTGAGCCTGGACTTCAACTCGAACGAGCAGAAACCGACTCAGGTGAGGATTTCTCTGTATCTATGAAAACGATTCATTCTAAAGCGGACGCCGGCAAATAGCAGGAGAGGGTTGCGAAAGTGGAGCGACGTGAGTCTCCTGGCCGAATGCAACTATGTAGACAACGGATGCTGACGATTGGTACTTGCAGTTTGGCAGTCCGGTCGGCCGACCTCCCCGCTCGTCTCGGATCCCGCCAAGACGCCAAGCCGCAAGGATGCTGCAGCGACAAGTTCAGACTTGCGCCGCGACACCAGTTCGCAGCATGAGTCGATCTATGGCGACGAGCTGTCCGAGGTGTCTGATGTCGAGGACAAGCCCGCCTCGAAAGTTGCTGCCTCAAAAGCGAAGCCTCTGCTACCGATAACGAAAATGAAAACGAAAACTCTTCCGGTGTCCAGTCCACCGCGTCGCGTGCGCATAGTCGAGGACTCAGACGACGAGCAGGTTGCGCCCAGCAAAACCCGTGCGCGCCAGAGCGGCATGAAGAAGCGCACTGTCGAATCGGACGACGATGAAGAAGAGGAGGAGGAGGAGATCAAGGACAAGGACCTCCGGTCGTCGTCGCCCCCGTCCTCGCATGGCAAGGACCTGGACTTCGAGCCTACGCAGGAACTCCGGGCGGCTGTCCCTGCACGGGTCACACGCGGCGCGGCGAAGAAGAACCCCGCGCTGGCGGCGTCTGCAGGCGAAGCGGAGGGTGAGCCCGCCCCTGGACGCGCCAAGGCGTCGGCCGCGGCTGCTGCTGCTCGAGACGAGGATGACGGAAGTGAAGATGCTGTTGCTCCTGCTCGTTCCATACGCCGCCCGGCTGCACGAAAGCCTGTGGCCGTCGACAAAGAGTTGTTATCCTTGTCGGAGGACGAGATCGAAGAACCCGACGCAAAGGCCCCAGCTAAAACTCAGGCGACGGCTGCTGCCGATACTGCATCCAAGAAGCGTTCAAACGGAAAAGCTGACCTGAGTAAGCCCTCTTTTGTACTTGGAGTTGCAGTTGCTAAGCCAAGTGCCTTTAGTTAAAATCCAGGCCGAAATTGCGAGCAAACCGGCTCAGAGCAAGAGAAAGCCTGCGACCATCGACAAGGAGTCGTCTGACGAGATCGAAGAGACCGACGCAAAACCTTCACGGGCGACATCTACTGCCGATACGCGTTCCGGAAAGGCTGACCTGAGTACACTCCTTTCTATTCGAAGCTGCTAAGCTGAGGGTTTCCAGTTAAAATCAAGGCCGAAATCGCGACCAAACCAGCCCCGATCAAGAGCGGACGGAAGAGACGTACGACCGACGACGAGAACGTTCCCGATAGTGATGCTGACGACAGTGACCGGTCGATAAAACGCGCGCGCGGACAGACAGTCGTCGAGCTAGAAGAAGAAGAAACAGCGTCTATTCCTCCTCCCCCTCGTCGGCCTTCTGCTGCTGTCTTTGGTACCGTGACTCATGCGCCCGCAAAGAAACGCTACGGCGGCAAGAAAGGCCGGACCTCTTCTCCCGTTCCGGACGCTGGTGATACTGATATGGCTATTGACTATGACGAGCTTCCTGCGGCGCCTTCGCCGCCGTCCCCCGTCGCAGAGAAAGTCGTGCTCAAGGAAGTGGCTAGGCAGGAGCCCAAGGTGGCGGCGTCTGATATGAACGACGCGCCTAAGGGTCGCATTGCCGCGATGAAAGGAAAGGGCGGGCAGAAACCTGAGGCCAAGGCTCCTCCGAGGGTCGTCAAGGCTGTTCCCGCTGGAAAGAACAAGACCAAGACGCAGGCTGCGCCTGCTGTCAAGGTCTGATATGGTTTCGTCCGCTCTATTGGCTAGTTCACTTTCAATTGCAGGAAAACGCCGACGTGGAATCCGACGGCGAGGCCAAGCCTCGAAGATCGACCCGGGCTACTAATGCGGCATCGAAACCTGCTGGTGTATGGTTTTCACATCCCTTCTGATCACCGCTGAGGGAACCCTTTAGCCGACCGTGGAGGCCAACATCCCCAAGCCAAAGCCAAAGCCAAAGCCAAAAACGAAGCTGGAGAAACCGCAAAAAGCTCCTTGGGAAGACATGCATCTGCACAAGAAAGAAGATGTCGCGATGACTGACGAGCCTCTGCCCCAGAACGACGATGTGGTGATACAAGACGAACTGCACACAGGATCAGATGCATTCGAAGAATACTACGTTCCGTTGAAGGCGGGTGCTCTGCTTGTCGAGTTGACTGGTCGCTGACGGTATTCATAGGGCTCTATTGATCCTCCTATTCCCGAAGATGACGTTCCCATGCTTGACTTGACTCAGGATACGCCCCCCAAAGCCGCTGGCAAGACAGTGCAGCTAGAGATTTCTCGAGCCGAGAACACAACTCCCGCTCCCGCTACAACTTCCGCTCGTCCTCTCGATTCAACATCCGCTTTCCAATTTGATTTCGCCCTTGCTGCCGATTCTCCAGTTAAATCCACCTCCGCTCATACTTTCAATTCTGCGTCAGCTCTTCCTGCCAAATCAACCTCCACTCTCGCTTCCCGTGCGATCAATCCCGCTCCTACCAAGTTAGAAACAGTTGTTACCGATCCTGCCAGCCCAATCCGTCCCCAATCACGCTCTGCTGTGGCTACATCTGAGCCAGCGATTGCTCGTCCTGTGACAAAATTCAAAGCCCAAGTCCCTTCACGCTCCATGAAACCAGTATCTTTCCTGCAAAAGGTGGCCAGTCCATCTCCTCCGCCAACTCTACCGCAGCCTTTGCATCCGAAGAAGACTCCACCTCCCGCAGCATACCAACGGCGCACCCCCCGTTCGCCTACTCCTCCAGTCTACCATGAAGTTATCAGTGATTCTCCGTTTCCGGAGCGGGTGCACAACACAACCGCTTTCGCGCCATCAAGGGCTTCGCCGCCTTCCCTCAAGCGAAAAGGTCCAGCTATTCTGCCCCGACGAATGGCAAACAGCCACGGTTTGTAGGCAGCTCAATATGGGTCTTTTGGTTGAGGCGATTACAGGTTATGAACGTGCACCTGATTTAGGACGCACTGAACGCACTTTCGGCCGTGGACTGCACAAACACGAGGCGGTGGATCACAAGCGCGGTCGGAGCCCGATGCAGGGCATCCTCGAGGTAAACTATATTTGAGTGCAAAAAGATCTAGACATACTTACATTTTTACTTCAGGTAATCAACGAAATCGACAAGGTAGTCTTAGAGAAAGTAACACAAGATTTCGAGGACGTCAAAAGAGAGGTCCGAATCGGCAGAAACGCTATCCTCCAAGGAGCTGCTGAAACTCTCGCGAACATGTGTGCAGAGAGGTGTGGTTTTCGCATTTCTACATGGTCTAGACTAATTCAAGTACAGCGAGGGTCATTTCAACGCTCTGGTCGACCTCGAGGTGGAATATGCGACGTATCATCGCAAGGTCATATCGGGCATCGACGACATGCAAAAGGGCGCAGAGGTGGTATCGAATGCCCTGGGCCAGATCGTCCAGCACCATGACCGCCGTAGCCTCTCCAAGAAGCTGCCTACGAGCCTCTTCACCCTTCCTCCAACTCTGCGGAACGCTGTCTTAGTTCTTTGATTTATATTACTCGACGTTGTACTATAATTCTTCGCTGTATGTTTGCTGTATGGTTTGTTCTATTCACCGTTGGACCACCGAAGTACATCTCGGACAAAGCGGCTCGGACGGGAGCCGAGTGAATATCCAGCACCGCGAACATTTCTCAAGCTGCGCTGGCCGGACTCGGATGGTCAAATCTTCATCGGAGGCTGTTCGGACACATCAGCTTCAGCCCACCATTTCGACGATATCACACGTACATGGGATAGCCGCTGAGGAAACGTAGACCCATTCTGGGGACGTTGTACCAAGAGACCCTTCATCAATCAGCGTTGCGTCTGAGGTGATGAAGAGAGTTTTCAGCAAGTTCTCTGCCACAAAATAAGAATCAAATGTCGACGGGTCAGCTAAGACTTTCGCACCTTCGCGTTGCAGCAGCTCTATGAACGGCGACGGTTGCTCGAGATCGGGAACAAGGAGTTCAACCTCGGCCTCAAGAGAGCTCTTGATCTTTCTAGATTCAAAGTTAATCGTATGTACCTTCATATCGCGGTTATGGCTTACTTGTCTCCTCTGGCTTCCTCAAGGCCGGCGAGCACTGCTGTTCGTAAGCGAAGCAGCATTTTCATCTCTTCGTTCGCTTTAGCGTCGTCCCATTCCGACGCCTAAACAAAGACATGAACACAATCGAAGCCCTGAGGGTCATCGAAACTGACCAAAGGCTTCCATTGGATCGTGAAAATGGACGACTCCGTCTCGTTGAACGCCTCGTGAATTTCCTCGGCGAGATGCGGCACCAGGGGAGCCATGATTGAGTTCATCGTGGTAAGGACCTACCGCGGTAAGTCGAACAGTTGGGCCGGAGATAATGAAAAAACGCACTTGGTCCAACACAGTCACGGTAGCTCTCCGCTCAAGGCTGTCCAATGCGTTCGCGTACAGCCCATCCTTTGAAATATCAAAGTAAAACGAGGAGAGGGTGATGTTCGCGAAGTTGCTCAGAGCTGCGGCGACTATAGGCCATGGGTGAGTACATAAACGGAACGATACACGCGCCAAGAACCTTTGGCGAAGTTGTACTGGGAGTAGCCTTCGAGCGCAGTTTGCTCGAGAACACGCAGTTCGTGCATAATGTACCGTTCCACCTTGGGGAAAGGTTTCCCGTCAGATCTTAGAGATTTCATGTGAAGTGTTCAAACGCACAAGGCCCATCTCCGACCGCTGCACTCTCTTCATCTTGGCGCGAGTTTCTGCGCTCCCGACATTCCCGAGGATGAAACGCGCCGTGTTCCGTATCTTGCGAACGCCTTCTGCTGCTTGAGCAAGGACAACCGGACCGAGATATACGTCGTTCCAGTAATCCACTGACGCGACCCAGAAACGCAGAACGTCAGCGCCGTAGGCAGGTTCCTTCTTCAGATCCTGAGAAGCCCAATGAAACGCGGAGAGAGGTGAAAAGCCAAGAAGCGTACCAGACCACCGTCTACGACGGTCATCGGACTGGTAACGTTCCCCAGCGACTTGCTCATCTTCTTCCCCTTCTGGTCGAGAACCATCCCGTGCGTTATCAGAGTCCCGTACGGACTGAGAGTACGCTGTTCCGGCGGAGCCGATGCAACGGCGGTGAGCAGTTGACTCTGGAACCAACCGCGGTGTTGGTCAGAGCCTTCGAGACATACGTCCGCTCGCGGGACACCGTTCCCTCGCTCGTCCAGCATAGACCACGCCGTCCCGCTGTCGAACCAGACATCCATCGTGTCCGTGCCCTTCCGCCAGACCGTATCCACTGCGACCCCCGCTTCTCGCAGTGCTGGAGGGACGAATTCCTCAACGGGGCCCTCCCACCAATACTCGATCCCTTTCTTGTCGAGGACTCTGAGAATGTGTTCTAAGGTGGGTGAATCGAGGACGGCCTCGTCCGTGGGGATGTGGTACAGCGCCGGGATGGGGACACCCCAGACGCGCTGCCGTGAAATACACCATTCGGAACGCAGCTGAACAAACGAAGTTAAGCGGGCGCGCGCTAAGGGGGCGTCAGCGCCGAATCGCTCGTACATGCAGAGCTCTAAGAGACGTACAGACAGGAGGGAAGAACGAGACGCCTTCAAGCGCGGCGAGCGCATCCGCCTTGATGTCGTCCAGGTTCGCAAACCACTGCGAGGTGGCGGTCATGATGATCGGCTTGTCCGTCCGCCAATCGTACGGGTACCGGTGCTTGATGCGCTGGATCTTGACGAGCGCGCCGATGTCCTTCAAGAGCTGCACGACCTTTCGCGAGCCGCCGTCGAGGACGCTCTCGCCGATTAAGCCTCTGGCCCCATCATCGCCGACGATCTCGGCGACCTGGGTGGTGAACTCCCCGGCACTGCCGACGTGGCAGAGGATCTCTTCCTTCTTGTCGAGTAGGCCGAGCTCTCGGAACGCGTTATAATCCTCCGCGCCATGCGCTGGAGCGGAGTGCACGAGGCCGGTCCCTGAGGTGGATGTTACATGCCCCGCTGTGATTATTGGGAGAGGGCGGAGGGAAGGGCACAGAGTCGCGAATATGGGGGTATAAAAAGTGCCGACGAGCTCGGCGCCTGTGATAGAAGGTCGGTGTCTGCAGAACATGGACTAAGGGATCCGCCTACCTAATAATTCGGCGACGATGTCGGCCGTGCCTATGATGTCGGCGAGCGCGTCCATTCGCTCTTTAGCGACTATTAGGAGCGGGGTCTCCGCACTAGTGCGTCGGAGGACGACGTAGGTTAGATCTGGGTGGACTGCGATGGCCTCAAAATGATTTTCAGTTGGAAGGCAAGCAAAGGAGACAGGCACGGACCATGTTAGCAGTGAGGGTCCACGGCGTCGTTGTCCAGACCAAGAGTTGGATGGCCTGGCCCACGAGATGATGAGTCTGGAAGACTGTAACGTCCTCCGTGGTGTTTAGGTCGAAGGTGACGAAAACCGAGTGCGAGACATGGTCGTCTTTGTAAACGAGCTCTGCCTCAGCCAACGCGGAGCGGGACGAGGGGGAGAAGTGGACGGGTCGATAGCGTCGAAAGATTAGTCCTACCATAAAATGAGTACGCCATCAAGATAATAGACAAGAAAACAAGCACCGTTTTCCACCATATCGCGAAAGACTCGGAGTTGTCTCATCTGGTAAGAATGGTCTGTCTTGGTGTTAAATTCCGAGTAGGAGGGTCGGACAAGAATATACCTATTGTGCGGTACGTTGTCTCGGTGCTCCAATCCGCCATGATGCCCAGGCGTTGGAACTGTTCCTTCTGCGTCTCGATTTCGCGCAGAGCGGTTTTATTTGCCGCCTGTCGTATGGCTAGCGGTGGTAGAGACGCAGAGTCTTCCTTAACAGTCATCAGAGCTCCGACTTGCGCTATAAACAACGACGTACTCCCAACTCATGCAACGCCTTGTTTTCGATCGGGAGGCCATGACAGTCCCATCCCGGGATATACCTGGAGCCATGTAAATAAAAACATCCAAGATGGAGCGTTAAAACGCACTGCACTCTCCGACCGCGAGACACATGGAACCGGTTGATAATGTCCTTGAGAATTTTGTTCATCGCATGGCCTGGAAACGCATCAATTTCTGGACCGAACGTGCGTACGGAGGATATGCACCCATATGCAAGTCTCCATTGGCGTATGGTGGCCCGTCATGAAAAATGAACTGTGGGCCCTCTAGGTTCTTGAACTACAGAAGATATTGGTAACGCATTATGACGCGGGTAGGAATGATTGACCTGCCACTTGTACAGGTCGGTGCACGTCCGAGCGCGGTGTCGCGCCTCAATTTCCTTTGGATTCGGACGAAGTGCAAAGGATGTCTTTGGGAGTAGCAGAGACTGCGCAAACGCGTGGTTATCGACTGTACTGGAGTATCGCGTCCCCAGAAAGAACGCGTAATTTTGGATGCGGCGCCTGCATCGTTGACTTGAAGCCCAAACGTTCATAGAGACATTCGAAAGTCGCCAAGTACTTATTGTAAAATTCGAGTTGGAGATCTTGCCGACCAGTATCGTAACAGACAGTTATTTCGAAGCGGAGTGAAGGCTTCAACACTCCGGAGACGCAAGTTTTGGTTAAGCAGAAGCAGCGAGCGCCGAGGGCGAAAAGCCGAAATTTCCGAACGGTCACATGACAGCGCGCCGACTTGCCTCGTGCTTGCGTGCCTTTATCTGAAACTTTATCTTGAAAATCCAAGCAGTAGTATCCTCACAACATCTACCAGATCTCTGTCCCATTTCTGTGCATTATGGTCCGAGGTTTACAGCTTTACATTGAGGGAGAGCAAAAGTACATGGTCGGACGCATTCCTGAAGCCTTCGAGCTCTATCGTCAGGCAGCCGTCCAGATTCTGAACCACGAGGACGTCCTACAAAAGGCTGGTGGTAATATGGTTCCAGAGCAGTCCCCACAGGAGATACTTGCCATCGTTTGGATAAATCTCCTAGGATGTTTCAAATCGGACGACGGGAGGTTCACTCAAGGTAATGAGGTGGATCATAGTTTTGAATCCGGTGCTAATCTCGACTCGTCTTGAAGAGGCGTACCCGGAGGCATACGATCTGGTCTATTCGTTCCGCCCTACCTCTTCGTCCAAGGCGCACCCCCAGTTCAAAGGACCGCAAGGGCAGCGCTTGCTCAAGATGATGCAGATCTTAGCGGGCTTCGCGCTCGCGATTCTGGCTTGGAAGAAGGGTGACCGGTCCACCACTGCGAAGCGATACCAGGAAGCCCTGGATGTCGCGGCCACGCACCCACCGTTCAATGCGGTAATTCCGGGCCAGAAGCACCTCGACTATGTTGCCGCGCGCGATGTGCAAGAGATGCGTGACAACCTCGCGATGCTGATCGCAAAGGACTCCTTCACAGCAGGCATGGTCGGGCAGGGTGCGTTGCGGAAGGAAGTGCTGGACGTGCCGAATGCGCGTTTGGGAGTCAATGGGGAGCTCACGCCGGATAACACTTTTGTCGTCGCGACGGACGCGTGCGGACGGGCTGGATGCAGCAAGCGGGGCGTCAAATTCAAGCGCTGCAGCGCGTGCAAGAAGACTGCATGTGAGTTGTAATGTTTTATATTTCAGTCCTTCTTACCCTCTCCAAGATTGTAGCGTCGAATGCCAGAAAGAAGACTGGAAGTATGTCGTTTAGCTCTTCACGATGGTTAACGCTGATTTTTTTCGCAGGAAACACAAGTTGACTCACAAGTAGTAGGAACTGGGTCTGTATCTCTGTATTACTAGTACATAGGATTACCGCGACGCGTCGAAATGAATCCGGCTTTGATTCCACGTGACGAACAAACACCATCACGTGCATGTTTATAACTCGCTCTGAATCGGACCGCTTTGCTTCCAACCTCCACTACCCTCAGTTTATTCTTCCTCTACATACGAGGTTTATTGCGCCGACCTCAGATGTCGACGAACCTCCCAGTGCGTCTGAAATCCACCAAAAATCGATAGAATTTACTCACTTTTTGCTACGACAGCCTCGGCGTGCTGCAGGCCGGACCACCCGCACTACAGCACCCAAAGACAACGAAAATGCGAACGCACGCCCTTCACGACTTAATACACGCGCGAAACCACTCGCCACCGCCGCTGCCACCAATATCGCTGGCGGGTCCACACGCGCGACAGCGCCGACGGCGGCCTCGAGAGCCAAGAATGGCCTCAGTACTGCATCAGACGTAAAGCCAGATGCACCGGCGGCGAAGAGAAAGCGAGAGGCGCTGGGCGAGAACACGGGGCTCGCGAACGGCAGGTCCCAGAACCAGACGGCCAAGGGCAAGGAAAAGGAAGGGGTTGTCAAGAAGGAGAAAGTGGACGCTGCCACCGGGAAGGCGACGACGGTACGGAACACTCGCCAGCCTCTGCGTCTGGTGGCAGGCACGCGTCACAATCCCATCGCCGACGAGCCAGAGCCTCAAGACGTCAAGGTGGAGGTCAAGGAGGAAGTGCGTGTCGATGAAAATGCCATGCTCGTCGACCTTCCCCAGCATCCCGCCTTGCCTGTAGCTCTCGTCCGGAAGTCCCTGGTGGCTGGCGAGAATACTTCCGTCGCCACTCGCCAGACCACTGCTGCCTCTCGTCGATCTTCGACCCGCCGCTCCGTCCCTGCTCCTCAGCACCTCGAGGAAGAGCTCGACGACGACCGTGCTCATAAACGGCGCAGGACTTCTTCAGACTCACCCGAGGAGCCAGAAGAAGAGGACCCTGAGCTCCTCGAGCAAGCACGGCTACAAGCAGAGGAAGAGCTTATTACGGCGCGTATTGCAGCGGAGCTCGAAGCGTATGCCAACGATGACCCCGAAGCCGACCCTGAAACTTCCCCATGGGACGACCTCGACGCTGACGACGCCGACGACCCTGTAATGGTCAGTGAGTATGTCGTCGACATCTTCAAGTACCTCAAAGAGATCGAGGTGATTTTAGAACGCATATGATCTCGCTCTCCTTCTGACGATTTACCGCAGTTGACGACTATGCCCAGTCCGAACTACATGGCGAGCCAAACTGAGCTGGCGTGGAAAATGCGCGGCGTCCTCAACGACTGGCTCATTCAGTTGCACGTCCGCTTCCGTCTCCTCCCCGAAACTCTCTTCTTGTGCGTCAACATTATCGACCGCTTCCTGTCCGCACGCGTCGTGTCCCTCGCCAAGCTGCAGCTCGTCGGTGTTACTTGTATGTTCATCGCCGCGAAATTCGAGGAGGTCATCGCGCCCTCCGTCCAACAGTTCCAAATCGTCGCCGACTCGTCGTACACCGAGGCCGAGATCCTGCAGGCGGAGCGATATGTGCTCAAGACGCTCGACTGGAACATGAGCTACCCCAGCCCGGTACACTACCTCCGGCGGATAAGCAAGGCGGACGACTACAATCTCAAGGCCAGGACGCTCGGCAAATATTTAATAGAAATCGCATGCTTGGAGTGGCGGCTCATTGCTGCTCCGCCGTCGTTGCTTGCTGCAGCTGCGATCTGGCTTGCCAGGATAGCTCTGGGCGAGGAGAACTGGGTATGTTCTGCTCTGTGTCCATTCATCTTACATTTCGCTTATCTTGTTCTTAGACCCCGAATCTCGCGCACTATTCGTCGTACCCTGAGAGCGCGTTGCTCCCCACCGCAAACTTGATGTTAAACTATATCTTGAAGCCTACTCGCCACGAATCCTTCCATCTCAAGTATTCCGGCAAAAAATTCTCCAAGGTATGTGATTTCCTTCACTTGTCGCATTCTGTTCTAATGCGTCTTTCCCTCAGGCCAGCGTGTATATGCGCCAATGGGCCCTGGAGCGGTGGGAAGAGAACACTCTCGTCGACCTCGGCGCTGAACTCAGCCAGCTCAAAACTGAGATTCGGGCGGAACGCGTCCATGAACAAGTCCGGATCGAACAAGAACAGCTGCGGCGGGAACAGGAGGAGGCGGAGCGGGTGGCGGAGCAGGCTGAGCGTGCGGCAGAGCGAGCTCAACGGCGGCTGAAGACCAGCGGGTCTGCGGCGCTAGCAACAGGGTTGGGTGGCAGGCCATCCACACAGCGGGCGGCGAGCGGCAGCGGCGCGGGATTGGCGCGCGCGTCGCGATAAACGTGGGTTTGCGGTTGCGGTATCTATTGGCGCTTGCTGCAAGTCCATCTCAACATATCCTATCCCAACCTATCCTCCATCCCCCTTCATTCTCCATCCAAGGACATCCTCGCATCGATCACTGTTTCATCTATCATCCCACACTGTACTCCGGCGGCACGCCACGGCGCAGCAGAATCGCGTTGCCCTTTGTGATATGTTTATTCATCGTTTGCCCACTTCCCTTCGCCGCGCCTTCCACCCGCCGGCCACCTCCTTGCATGACGCGACTCGCAGCAGTACAACCTAACCTCCGCTCCATATCTCACCCCCTCGACGCGTGTCTCTCGCGCAGCGCGCGCTTGCGACCTGATTGGGCCCGCGACCCTCAGCTCCCCTCCCGCTCCGTTCCTCCAAATGCTCTCGTCCGTCTGCTCGATTTGTTCTTTGGCTCTTTATGTACCCGGTATCCTTTATCTCCCTCCCCCTCCCCATTCACGCCACCATAACGACTCCACCAAACAAAAAAGTTATCGTTTTATTTAACCCACATAATTTCTCTCCTCCGTAGATAAGATAAGATCACTATATAGTCATGTCTTGCTGGCGCCGGTGTTCATGCGGTTTGTCGGTAGAAATATACGTTGGGTTTGAAAGCGAGATTAATTGGATTGAGAAGGCCGGAAAGTTCGGGAGAATGCGGAGAAGGGTTGGACCGGAATGAATCAAATCGCGTCGGAGATAGTCCAAAGATCGTCACGATCAATTTGAGGTCCAGCTAAATTTGGTTGAACCTAAACTCCGAAAAAGGTAACTTGAAGAGCCCCGAACTACACGACACCTTTCATAGTACTTTCCGACCTTTTCTTCCTAAAAGGGTGTCGGGTAATTGTCCTCCCGTTTCGGCCCGAGACACTCAGCTTCTTCGACGTCTCAAAAGAAGTATCAGCCTTATCCTGCTGATTGTGCAATGCGGGCAGTCGCGGAGGACGTTCTAACTAGAGCCACGGTGACTAAATAGTGGCCTGGTCGGCTTAAAAGCGACAGGACGCCAGTACCAGCGTCCCAACAGTCCGCCATGGCCGATGCCTCGACAGACTCTTCAACCACTCTGAAAAACAACCATGCTTCGCATAAAGACGACAATTACATGTACACGGGTGACCGAGAGGTTATCTTCGTCGGTAGGCGGTCCTCTTGCAGTATTGAAATGGTTTCGATTAATGTATGATCAAAGCGGGGCTTGGGATGGTTGGGATCGGTAAGGATTTCTCTGTCGCTCGAATCGGAGCCTTATCAGCGGCATTGCAGCGTTTATCGAGAAGCTCTTGACTCTCGACGTCCAGAAGAAATATTTCCTGGTAACTTGCGGAGAAGAACAGCTCTTTGCCTACAACCGCGTCGGGCGAGTAGTAGAGGCATTCCCAGGCTGAACGCGTATTGAATATCTCACAGGCTGACCGAATATTTCGAGCATCGCAATGTGTGTCTGGTTGTGTACTTCGTCGTCCCCTCGCTCAACCAGTTCAGGTTGAAAATCTATATCTGAATCCACCGTCCTGGTATGCAGAACAGCAACCAGAGAGTTTCCGGTACTTTCTTGGCGAGACTGTGACCTCCGTCTCGCCGGAGGAGCATCTTATCCGTACATCCGAGGGCCACGCCTTTAAATACAACAAGTGCATCTTGGCTACGGGTTCCAGTGCTGGCCTCCCTCCCTATGTTACACCAGAAAAGGCCGCAAGAACACACGGCGTCTTCGTGTATCGCAATATTTCGGATCTGGATGCGATTATTTCTTATGCCGAAACGGGTGTCGTCAAGAAAGCGGTCGTAGTTGGAGGCGGTTTGCTTGGGCTGGAAGCTGCGAAAGCCGTATACGATATGCCCTCGTGAGTGGTT
Organism: Mycena albidolilacea; assembly: GCA_029282495.1. Classification (NCBI taxonomy): domain Eukaryota; kingdom Fungi; phylum Basidiomycota; class Agaricomycetes; order Agaricales; family Mycenaceae; genus Mycena; species Mycena albidolilacea. Next base: position 883,850 of record JARIHO010000031.1, on the reverse strand, counting down.
GCTATTCTGAAACGGCTAGTGTTGATTGTTTTCGCGCAGGATTCCAGAGGTCGCCATCATCCACCGTCGGGGCCATCTGTTGTCTCGTCAGGTAGACTCTGACGCAGGCGAGATGGTTCTCCGACAGATTCAGGCCATGGGAGTCGAGGTTTTAACCAACTGCTCCCCGGTCGAAGTCTTGACGCGCCCAGCAGAGGACGATCCTGAACAGGAGGTGTTCGTAGGCTTCAAACTGGCTGATGGCGGAACCATTGAGGCATGTTTGGTCATCTACGCGATTGGCATCAAGCCCCGGGATGAGATTGCCAGGGCAAGTGGGATTGAATGCGATCCTAGAGGCGGTATTGTCGTCGGCGATGATTTGCAAACCATGGCCAAAGATGTCTATGCCATTGGGGAATGTGCAAGCTGGAAAAGTAATACTTACGGCTTGATTGGGCCAGGAAGTGCGTTTCTTGAGTTTTTATCTTTCCAACGAGCAACAATTGACCCATGGCTAGTCGAAATGGCCGATATCCTGTCGTTCAACCTCACTCAGACCGATTCGCATGCGCCTAGGGTTATGAACGCGCCCGACCTTAGCACCAAGCTGAAGTATACCTCCTTTTCTTGGCCATTTCCTGCCGTTGATTCTTTCTCCTCCCAGGCTGATGGGCATAGATGTTGCTTCATTCGGCGATTTCTTTGCCGATGCGAAATCGATCGACGCTCAGATCGAAGTCGTTTCTCGTGTTGAAAAACCCGATAAAGCCCAGCCCGCAGTCCATATAGCCATTGGTGATTCGCCTCACACCGGTATGAGGATGCCCAAATCAAGGAAAGATGAACCAATCAAGTGTCTGGTATACAACGATCCATTCAGTTCGACTTACAAAAAATACATATTCACTGCGGATGGAAAATACCTTCTCGGAGGCCAAATGATTGGTGATGTCGCAGACTACGTCAAGCTTGTTTCGATCGTTAAGAAGAAGGTATGGAATCAAAGTCAATATCGACGTCTTGGAAATACTCAACGCACAAAATAGAAAGCGCTCGAAACCCCCCCTTCCGAGCTCATTATTGGTGCTAAGAAAGAAGGCGCGGACGGCGGGGACGATTTGGATGATGACGCTCAAGTTTGCAGCTGCCATGTCTGTCTCATTTCTCTTTCTACGTTTATGCTTGAGTGCTAACTTTGATTCTTTGGCCAGAACGTCGAAAAGGGCAGAATAGTAAAATGCGTCAAGGACGAAGGCTGCACGACAATCGCCGACCTCAAAGCAAAGACAAAGGCTGGCACGGGTTGCGGAGGTTGCATGCCGTTGGTGAGCACCGATCAGCGACTTTTCAATCAAGTTGTTCAACTCATAGCATTCAGGTTACCAGTATTTTCAATGCTGAGATGCGCAAGGCCGGCCATAAAATTAACAACAATCTCTGTCCTCACTTCGCAATCTCTCGTGCTGATCTTTTCGCTGTGGTTCGAGTGAAAAAACTTCGAGACTTCACCGAAATTATGCGCGATTCTGGTGTAGACAAGGACTCTCTAGGATGCGAGATTTGCAAGCCGGCTATCGGGAGTATTCTGTCCAGCTTGTAAGTTCAACGGAGCTCCTGCATTTACGTCGTTGTGCTAATCTGAGCTTGACCAGATACAACGAACATATCATGGCCCCCGCACATCATCAAAACCAAGATACCAATGACCGTTTCTTGGGCAATATTCAACGTGACGGCACTTTTTCGGTCATTCCGCGCATCGCTGCCGGTGAGATAACACCAGACGGCCTCATTGCCATTGGAGAGGTCTCCAAGAGATACGGCTTGTATACCAAGGTGAGCGAGATGTTCCCCGATACTTGTCTCATTCAAATTTCAATGAATGAATACAGATTACCGGGGCACAGCGGATTGATATGTTCGGTGCTCGCAGGGATGATCTGCCGAACATCTGGGAAGAACTCAATAATGCCGGGTTTGAAAGTGGACATGCCTATGGAAAGTCTCTTCGGACTGTAAAATCTTGCGTTGGAACAACCTGTGAGTCGTTCGAGTCATCCTCCATTTATCCCTGACCCGTCTGTATTTCAGGGTGCCGATACGGAATTGGCGATTCTGTCGGCCTGGCCGTACAATTGGAGAACAGGTACCGGGGTGTTCGCAGCCCACACAAATTCAAGGGCGGGGTCTCGGGCTGCGTAAGAGAATGCGCCGAAGCTCAGGGAAAAGATTTCGGAGTGATCGCAACGGACAAAGGATGGAACAGTACGCTTACATCCAGGTTCGTCGACCGTTGGCTAATTCCTTGTTCTGTAGTATTTGTCGGAGGAAATGGTGGCGCAAATCCGGTAAGAATGATCCCTGAATTTACATCGTCTTTCTCAATTATCTAGCGACACGCCGAGCTATTTGCAAAAGATGTCCCTCCGACTCAAGTTGTTCGAATTATTGACAGATTTCTTGCATACTACATCATGACAGCGGAAAGGCTGCAGCGTACCGCTCGTTGGATTGAAAACATGGAGGGCGGGATTGAGGTGTGTTTCTCGGAATACGGTGCATGAGCGTACCTCAAACCTTAATGTAGAAACTGCGTCGGGTGATCCTCCAGGACGAGCTTGGGATTTGTGATCAACTCGACGCCTTGATGGATAACCTCGTCAACACCTATCAGGACGAATGGGCTCAAGCTGTGCAAGGTAAGGGACTAATGAATATTCCACGTTTTTTCTCATAGATATGTAGATCCCATCAAGAGAAAGCAATTCAGGCAGTTTGTTAACACTGATGAACGGCGGACAAACGTGGAAATGGTCACGGAACGTGGCCAACGCAGGCCTGCCGATTGGGCGAAGGCATATCCTGCCGTCAAACTAACTCAAGAACGATTTGTGACACCCAAATCCGACTGGCAGTGGTTAACCATGGCGTCGAAAGCAGATATGATGCCAACGGATATGGGTACCACCAGCGTCGCTGTCAAATACGGGGAAACGCAGCTTGCGGTGTTCCACGTTCCTAAACGTGGATATTTTTCAACACAGCAGATGCGAGTACAGGATCATTCCCGTTATTCAACTTACTAACTCGTCGGCCAGGTGTCCCCACCGGCGGTAAGTAAGGTGGTGTCGGCTGAGAAATATCTCATTTCCTCGCAGGGCGTTCGTTCTTGACCACGGAATTATCGGTGAATCACCGAAAGGAGAGCCTGTGAGTGTCGTCTAATCTACCCGTTTCGAATAGATTTGACTGGGAAATTACCCTGTTTTATGCAGTATGTGTCGTGCCCGCTTCATAAGCGCAACTATACTCTTACGGAAGGGGTTTGTTTAAACGACGCGGAGTACCAGATTCTCACCTTCGAGGCCCGGGAGAATCCAGATAACGAAGAAGAGATCCAGTTGCTACTTCCCCCGAAGGATGACATAGATGCTATCCTCGGTACTGAAAAATGGCTCGTCAAACAGGCCCAGTCGGAAGCTTTAGGTTTGAATGCGGCTACGCAGATTGAAATTGTCGGGGCGCAGGGGCATGTGCGCTCTGAGTGCGAAAATCCCGCTCTAGCGTGGTAGATTACTCAAAAACATGCATTTTCTCCTACCGTTCCATTGATGAATTAAATGGTATTATATTTTCGGTGCGGGAAATCGTTTTCTGCTGTCTCCGTGATTCAGATTGGGTCGAACAATTGCTCAAGTTGAAATGTGAAGATATGTTGCGGAGGGTTACGGTTACTAATCGCCACAGAAAAGAGCATCTCCTGAACATAGTACTAGTATGAAAGTCTTTTACATTGTTCCTATCCCGATTCTCAACAGTTTGGTGCGGGAGTCCCCGTTTGCATCGAAATCCAACCGAAATCGCCATTTTGTCAATCGAGTCGTGTACTATGGTCGCGTCTTCAAAAGGTTGATTCCCCATAACGGAGAGCATGCCCGTAGGCAGTAACGACTAGGAAAATACTCAACAGCCGAATGCAACTGTGGGAACATCAGCAAAACCCGAAAATGGCAATTGGTGACAATTAGTTAGGCTCGTGGACCAGCGAACTTGACACGTTGACTCAGACAGATTCTGGAGAATGTTCCTCACGTTTTTTCCAAGTCGAGCCTGAGATGACGGGGCGAAAATCCACCACCAAAACAGGCGACGTGATTCCCAATTCGTCAACTTACCGCTAATCGGTTTCAAGAGGCGGGCGTGCCGAAAGTCCGTGAAATCAACCTCTCAAACCCAAAAGCTGGCTGTAACCCTCCCCCTCCCCCCGGAAGTCGGTCTGCCCACCTGCGGACCGATGCCCGCAGCCAAATTTTTCGAAACTAACGCAGTGACGTCACCTCTTCAAAGCAAACACCGCTTGTTCGGTCCGACTCGCTTTCGACGAATCCTTGAATATCTCTCGTGAATGGACAGAAGATATTATACAAACCACATAGGCCGCTTCGAATTTGGAAGGTATTAGAATGGGGTGGGTTTTCAACTCAGCTTTGTGTAAAAGGGACCGCAAAGGGACAAAATCCGACATCGAACGAAAACTGAAAACAGGTCGGACCGGGCTCCGGCCACAAGTCCGAAAAGTGGTCGATTTCACGGCTTTTTCGGCCGCCCGCCTCTTGCTCAGTCTTCTTGCCACTGCCAGTTGCTTGTCAGCGAAGTGTACATCGACTGTGTAGGTGATGGTCGGGGTCGTGGTGGAGGCTGAGATGTGTTCGATTTGCTACTGTCTGGGAGAGTCTCTTCAAATTCTTGTCTGCAAGTACTTGCCGCGCAGGCAATCCCTCTCCTCCGGTATCGCGGTGAGGTTGCGATACCGAATCTCCTTCCCACCCCACGCATCTTCCGAGACTGGAGCCACTTTGTCCACGGAGGTTCGGTGACGTAAAGGGGCTAGGAGCTATAGCGCGCCACATCCATCCCGCGTCGCTGACTGCCACATCCCTCCCGCGCGCGTCAGCTTGGTTGATCAATGGGTTTTCCTGATGTAAATTTCTCTCGCAATGTCTGTAAAGTTCCTTTTAGTGACAGCCACAGTTATACACCTCCTCGTCCTTCTCCTCCCTCTGCGAAACGCCACTCCTTTCGACTCACTTCCGATGGCAACTGCGCGTCTTACTACGAAGTTGAATATCCTTGGTAGGAGTCCTCCACGTTCGAAGTATTCATGGCGTTCGAACACGTTCCACCAGTCCTTCACGGGTACTGCCGGTCTGCAGCTACAACCGCGCAGAAAACGCGGAAGCTCCGTGATGCCCTCGACGGCGTGGCGGTTCTGCACTACGTAGATGGCCCCCCGATGCCCCCGTATCCCTCCAGGCCCTGGTGGATAATGGATCAAGCCTTCGAGTTTGATTCCTTCGGCAGCTCACGGTGGGATGACGTGGTAAAGTGGTGGTCGAAAGAACTCTCTGAGCGCCACTACGACGGTATCATCGGGCTCTCGCAGGGCAGCGCGATGGCGGCACTTTTGTTGTCGATGGTGAGTATGCTTTTGAGCCTGGTTGTTAATCAAGATTCATTAGTTTGCAGATCAATCACCCCGAACGCGTCCCAGCGTTCAGCCCCACGAAGAAACAGGACTTTAAATTCGGAATATTCTGCTCGGGTCAGCTTTCTCGTTGTAGCTCACGAATCCATCTCAATTATTTTCGCCCTAGGCTTCATTTCCCATATTTCCCCTCACACGGAAATATACGGGATCCCCGACATACCTATCCTGCACAGTAAAGTTTTCGTTCGTTCGGGAGTTTTGTGCCCTCATTCTGTATTTAGCTATAGACGACGGCGACACCTTTCTTCCAGCTGCCCGAAACCACGAGCTTCACGGAAAGTGCGGTAGCAATTCCGTGCTCTACCGACACAACGAAGGTATATTTTTCGACATGGGTTTGATGGAAATTGAACGGTTTGGCCAGGACACGAGATTCCGGTGGGAGGAAACTTCCCGAAGCTGTTCCGGGATTTTATCTTGGAAGCTACCAAGTAATATATTACGATCCAATTCTCGGCAGGAATTTTGGTACTTGAACCAGGTAGATATATTATTAGAGAGTTTGTGCAAGCCACCTGATGAAATTTTATACTTGATATATCTCTACATTCACCGGCCCATTCACAAAGACTTAAGCCACCTAGGACACCTTCCACTTGGACCTATCCTAGGTGGCTTAGGTTCTGGTAGCTGGGCTGATGGGTATTGAGAGAAATGGCATTCAAAAACTTATCAGGTGGCTTTCACAAACTCTATATTGACGGCAGATGAACCGTATCTCCGGGCTAATAATTACCCAGCATTGGGGCTTTCTTCACCCATTGTCTTTCTTCTATCTCCTTCAGAATCCACACTGCCATACTCGCTCTGCTCAGGTCGAAACCGCCCTTGTAGTCAGGTCCAATCACCCCCGCGGCCACCGGTAAATTCGCCGCCTTCTCGGTGAGATGTGGGACGCGGAAGACGGTCCAGTCGAGATCGTCTGCAGCGGCCACAGCCTGGGCTATCGCGACCATCTCCGCATTCCCTTGAGGCATCACAACCTTTGGCATGAGCGCGTATGCCGACCACCCGAAGGAGAACACCTCGGACGGGTCGGGGGAGAACGATGGCGTCGACAGGGCGAAGATGCGCTTCACGCCTTTCGCCCGCATTGCAGAAAGTATGCCCGGGAACGCGTCCCCGATCGGCTGCATCATCAAATGAGACAGAGTGAGAATGTAAGCGGGACTGAATACCGTAGGTGTGGTCCGTAAAATGAACGGCGCGAACGACGGATACGCGCCCAAGAAGCTCACGACGGTGTCTACACCTTCCATCGCGTTCAATAACGCGTCTTGGTCTGTTAGGCTGCCCTCGACGACGCGTGCCTGCTTCTCGATGTCCGCAGGCAGCTTGGCGCGTGATCGCACATATAACGTGAGCGCGGGCGGGCGGGGAAGACTGAGCGCGACTGGGATGAAAGCCAGACCGCTCACGCCTGTAGCGCCGAGGACCAGGATGCTGGAAGACATTGTGCGTTGATGTGGATTTTGCCTGGAATTTTATGCCTCAAATAGGGGTTCCCGATGCTATTATTCAGCGACAGCTCAGTCAGCAAAGAACTTTGGGAAGTTTCAGCGGCCTTTCTGCCGAGACTCGTAAGGGTCCTTAGTCCTCCTGCGCCTTCCTGCGCGCTGGCGGAATTTTTAGCCGAATGGAGAAACAAATTCTGTCAAAGGGGGCCGGCTTGTTGAGCAGCCATGTGCAGATGTCGAGGAACAAGACGACACGATGAGACCGAAAACTAGCGATAAAGCGCTCGAGAGGAACCGAAGGTACCCAAGTTAATAGGATATGCGTATGTGGATGCTTATAATGGAGTGAAATGAATTATGTAGCATAATGTAGTGTCAGTAGGCATAAAGATAATGCGTGGACATGGTCGCCCCGGACCCGAATCATCAGCGAAATATTGTTTGTTGCTTGTGTCTTCTGTTCGGCAGAGAGGCGTCTTGCAGCCTAAACTAAACGAATATGACGAGCTGGACCTCAGACATCGTACGGAATGCAAAATATGAGCACTCTCACGGTACTGCAATCATTTTATCAGCGTCACTTGAATGTCCAGGCCCTGATCGAGCAACAGGCGCACTCGACTTGTGAGCTCGTGGAATGCACTGGCCGTGATCTCTGTACTGTGCGAGAAGGCTAGGTGGAATGACTTAAGCTTCGCCACCCCCTCGCGGTGCCCTCGCCAGCGCGACACGAGCATGTCAGCGACGGCGGGCAACGAAATTTCCGTCGGTGATTTAATCGTTATTTCACAAAGGGCCGGCAGAAATTGGTCGTCGCTGCTGAGCAGTTCGATCAAGAGGGAGAAATGCTCTCTGCTTCCAATGTAAGCAAAAGACTGAAGTATCTCGACTTTTTCGAGTTACGGAGGCAGAGGGTGGACGTTTCTTGCCCCATAGTATCTAGCGAAATCGCTCGCGGAGACCACGATGATCGAATGCCCATTTCAAGCAGCCGCGGAACACCGTCACTTCTGAGGCCGTAGAGTTGTAGGGTTCTGAGGGAAGGGAGGGTGAGGCGGTCAAGTAGTGTGTAATGGCAGCCTCTAAAAGTGAAGGTGTGGAGGTGCGCAATCGTTAGCTCGCAAGAAGGCGACGCGGAGGGCTGGGGAAAGATGTCCAGAACCTCGAGGTTTGGGGTCTGTTTCAGGATTTCCAAGGATTTTGGGACAGAGATTTTCGCAAGGTTCAGATGCGTGAGCTGGATCCATGGCAGGAGGATGGATTGTAGTGGTCCTAGGCTAGCGAGCGACACCTCCCTGAGGGCAGGTGCATCACGAAAGGTGGTCATGATGAAAGGAACTTGGGGGAGCAGCATGGTTGCTGTCAGCTTCACCAAAGAAACCAGTCGAGTGTAGGTATCGGACGTGAAGGGGGTTGACGGATACAGCGTAATATCGAGGCTTCGCCACTGGGACGAATACGACAATAACATGGGAAGCAGCTTCGAAATTTGTTTCGAGTACCGCGGTATATTCAAGGTGGAAAGCGGCCCCGAGAATGTAGACGGGATGAGACATGGATCCAATGGGCGACTCCCCGCACGAGAGATCCAGCGCTGGAGGAAACGGAGGTTAATTTCCTCGTCCCAATTGCATTGGTCGTTGATGAGCATGACAGACGCCCACAGAGAGCACGTCGATAAAGAGATTTCTCTCCAGCTTCGACATACTCGGCTTAAGATCAACGGTCCTCCCCCTTTCCAGGAGATATCGTGGGGTTTATCCACATAATGAGAGAAGATTTCAGCGGTAATTTCTGGGGGCAATGTGAGGATTGGGGGTATGTGAAGTTCAAAATCGTCCATGATTGTGAGCTGGATTATACGAGAAGGTCTCCAGTAGGGTTGCAGGGGTAAGCAGCAGCGGTTGCCTTTTACGGTGCGTGAGAAATTTGACTTGGGACGCGCGTCGCGTTGTTTCCGCTCCTCCATTATGCCCGACTCTACAGAATTTGCCATCGAGGTTCCCTCTGAGGACCCCAAGAAGAAGGGCGAGAAGGAAAAGGACAAGGAAGAAGGATCCTCAAAGCTAACCAAGGACAGCAAGGACAAAAAAACGGATGGCAAGGATGCGAAGGAGGGAGAGGGCGAGGAACTCGTGCGTTCACTCTCTTTTTCCAAGAGAACACATTAACTGAAGGATGAATAGTCGGAGGAAGATCTGCAGCTCAGGAATGAGCTTGAGATGCTCGCAGAACGTCTCAAGGTAATACGCGTGTGCATTACATCGTCATCCCCCAAAATTAATGGTCTTGTAGGAACCAAACACAGAGCTGTATCGACCAGCTCTCGAGACCCTTCGTACCCTGATAAGAACATCGACTTCGTCCATGACCTCGGTTCCGAAGCCTCTGAAATTCCTCCGGCCGCTGTATCCCGATCTCCAGACTCTCTACGAGACATGGCCTACATCCGAGGACAAAGTTGGTCGCTTTCGTTTCCATTAGTCGTCTTTCTAACGTGCGTCGCGTTCACAGTCGCTTTTCGCGGACATTCTTTCGGTCCTCGCCATGACCTACTCTGACACCCAACCCCGTGGAACTCTCCGTTACCGTCTTTTGTCCGCGTCTCTCCGACCAGCCGGGTCCCCACTCGCTGACCCCGGTACTTGGGGGCACGAATACGTCCGCCACCTCGCTGCTGAGCTCGGAGACGAATACACATTCCGTGAGACGGAGGCGGACGCGCCGACACCAACGCCCGCCCCGGAAGCGGGCAAGGAGGAAGCCCCCGCAGAGCCCAAGATCATTGGCACCATTGAGGATCTGCGCGCTCTCGCAAAGGAGTGCGCCGTGTTTTTGATCGGCCACAACGCGGAACCCGACGCGGTCGATCTCCTCGAAGAACTGGAAATTGTCGATGAAATAGCGCAACTGGTGGATGACAACACGTATAACCGCGTCTGTCAGTACATGATACGGTAAGACTCGCCTCCGTTCATGTTTCACCGTCGCTGAGTATGCGTCAGCTGTGTAAACCTTTTGCCTCCCCCGGACGATATTTCCTTCTTGCGGACAGCCCACAAAATATATGTGCAGCACCGTAAATTCCCCGAAGCTCTCGCCCTCGCAATACGGCTCGGAGACCCCGAGCTCATCCGAGAAGATTTCAACGCACCCGGAAACCCGTACGTTTGACGCGGAATTTTAACACATAAAGCTGACGATCTCACAGACTAATGAAACGGCAATTAGCATTCCTCCTTGCGCGCGCTCAGACACCCATTGAGTGGCTGCGGGCCCCCTCTGACAACCCCGACGAAGAAATCGACATCGAGGATGAGTTCCCCGAGGACCTGCGGGAATGCCTCAGTAACACCCGTATGAGCGGTCATTTCCGCGACTTTGGCAAGGAGCTCGGCGTTACGGACCCCAAGAGCCTCGAGGACGTGTATAAGACGCATCTTGAAAACACACGTATGTGCTGCACCTTTCTTTCGAGTCTACAGCTCACGGCCACACAGGGCCGAACGCTCTGGCAAACGTCGACTCCGCGCGCGGGAATCTTGCGGGAACCTTTGTGAACGCATTTGTTAACGCTGGCTTCGGTAACGACAAGCTTATGGTCGAAGCTGAAGAGGGTAACAGCTGGGTGTACAAGAACAAGGAGCATGGTTAGCCGCCCCTTCAGACCATTCCGTCATATATTAAGGTTTATTTCCAGGCATGATGAGCGCTACTGCGTCACTCGGCCTCAGTCTGCTTTGGGACACCGACCTCGGGCTGAGCCACGTCGACAAGTACACCTACTCGTCGGAGGAGTACATCAAAGCTGGCGCGCTCCTCGCTACCGGCATTCTGAACAGCGGTGTGCGCACCGAGGCCGACGTCGCCAAAGGCCTCATCGGCGAGTATGTCGACAACAAGTCCGTGCCGCTGAAAACGAGCGCTATCATGGGCCTCGGCCTCGCGTACGCGGGCTCGCACCGCGAGGACTTGCTGCAGCTGCTCATCCCGCACATCTCCGACGACGGCGTGACGATGGAGATTGCAAGTCTTGCGACGCTCGCGCTTGGGTTTATCTTTGTCGGGAGCGAGAACGGCGAGATCACGGGCACGATCCTGCAGACGCTCATGGAGAAGGCGGAGAGGGGCGACACCGGACTGGACGAAAAGTGGGCGCGGTACATGGCTTTGGGTCTCGGACTGCTCTATCTCGGTAAGTTGTACGGTGTCCGTGCCGACTGTTGCTCATGCTGTTTTGCGGCGTAGGCTTGCAGGACGCGTCGGACACGACCATCGAGACGCTCAAGGCCATTGAGCACCCGATCTCGAAAACCGCGCAGATCGTCGTCGAGGCGTGCGCGTTCGCTGGCACGGGCAATGTGCTGAAGGTGCAGGCGATGCTGCACCACTGCGATGAGCACATCGATATGAAGGAGAAGGACGAAAAGGATGAGAAAAAGGAGGAGAAGAAGGACGAGCCGGCGGAGGGGGCCAAGGAGGAGGAGGCTAAGCCGCCGCCCGCCAAGCCCGACGATACCTTCCAGTCTTTCGCAGTCCTCGCCGTCGCTCTGATTGCCATGGGCGAGGATGTCGGAGCTGAGATGTCACTACGACAGTTCCACCACCTGGTAAATCCTTTCCAGTAGTCAGAGTTGTTCTCCCACTGACTCTCGTCTTCGTAGATGCACTACGGCGAACCCGTTATCCGGAAATCCGTGCCGCTGGCCATCGGCCTCGTCAGCGTCTCCAACCCCCAACTCCCCATCCTCGACACTCTGTCCAAGTACAGCCACGACAACGACCTAGCCGTCGCTCTCAATGCTATCTTTGCGATGGGGCTCGTCGGTGCGGGAACCAACAATGCGCGGCTGGCACAGATGCTACGACAGCTTGCGGGGTACTACTACAAAGAGCCCGACTGTCTCTTTATGGTACGGATCGCGCAGGGGCTCGTGCATATGGGCAAGGGCACGATTGGTCTAAACCCCTTCTTCTCCGACCGGAGCATCATGAGTCGGCCAGCAATCGCTGGCCTCCTGGCGACGCTGACGGCCTTCACCGATGCCAAGCACTGTGAGTGCCGCCGATTCGTGGCTATTTCTTGAGCTGACTTGATTGCGGGACGATAGTCATCCTCGACAAATACCACTGGATGCTGTACTTCCTCGTCACCGCCATGTACCCCCGCTTTTTGATCACTGTCGACGAGGAGCTGAACAGCAGCCCGGTCACCGTGCGCGTCGGACAGGTAAGCAGACTATGTTGGCACCTTCGTTATGCAATTATACTGAGACTTTACCAGGCGCTCGACGTGGTGGGACAGGCTGGGAAGCCGCGAACGATCTCAGGGTTCCAGACGCATCAGACGCCGGTGCGGCTGGCGACGACCGAACGGGCGGAACTTGCGACGGAGGAGTTCATCCCCTTCAGCCACGTCCTCGAGGGCTTCGTGATTCTGCAAAAAAATCCTGGGTGGGAGAAGGAAGACAAGATGGAGTTGTAGATTCTCGTCGGATAGTTGAAATGAACGCTGAATTTAGATTATTCCCTCTTAAGACATCCTGTTTGCGTGTCAGGTAATTTCTCTTATCGGGACAGCTAACTGCAAAACCCTAGAGCCCTTTCGAAAATTTCTCCTGAGCCCCACCTGCCCAATCAATTGCCCTTTACAATAGTCCAGCCCCACTTCCCAGCGCATGCTGAGGCCAAGCGATGTCAAGTGGAGCCTGTGAAGAATTTTGGAAAGGGCTCTATGTAGTTACTTAGCTGGAATTACGGTGCAGCAGCAGAGCGCGGGCCGGCCCGCTGTATCTGTTGATTTTCACACGATCATCTCTTAAGTACTTCAATCGCTCGGCGCTCAATGCAAATATATGTAAGGGAGATATCGAGTCGCTTTGGATGGAGAGGGAGGAAAAATAAATATTCATTTTCTCAGATCATCGGCCGCTCGGAATTCCGCACGAGGATAATGTAAGGAAGGAGTATGACAAGGACATTGTGGATATGTGTGTGTGTGGTGTGCGGGGGGGATTGGCCGCTCCGCGGCCGATTCCCTGAGCCGATGATGCGCCGGGAGAAGGCGGGCTGGCGAATCGGGATGGCGGAGGGCAATCCCCGTACGCAGTGGATGTCCGGGCCCTGCAGAGGCACTGGCCGGAACAACCAAGCGTGAGCAACAGGAGTGGGTGGGTGGGGCTCAAAATTGGTGGTGAATGGATGAGCTTGAGGGATGGTATGAGGCTGGACGCGAGGACGCGATGAACGCGTCGATTGCGAGGATGGATAATATCTAACACATCAGATCAGATCTGTCCGTGGCGTCCTTATCTCCCACTAGGTCGACTCGTGCCTCCTCTGCCTTAGCTCCCACTTGGGCAAGATCGGTCCCTCTGAAGACTCATGAATTCTCCACCTATCCTGAACTTCCCGCCGGAAATTACCACTGAAATATTCTCTCATTATGTGGATAAACCGCACGATATTTCTTGGAAGAACGGAGGACCTTTGGTCTTGAATCGCGTATGCCAAGGTTGGAGAGAAATCTGCTTATCGACGTGCTCTCTGTGGGCGTCTGTCATGCTCATAAACGACCATTGGAACTGGGATGAGGAAATTGACCTCCGTTTCCTCCAGCGGTGGATCTCTCGTGCGGGGAGTCACCCATTGGATCTATTTGTTGTTCCAACGCCCCCGGGGTCATTCTCCCCGTCACAGTTCTCGTACCATTTGGACCAACTCTCGAAACTGCTTCCCATCTTATGCCCGTATTCGTCCCAGTGGCGAACCCTCCAGATTATGCTGTATATGCCAAACACCTTCTCACTCGACATGGTCCACGGCCGCGTGGCTTCCTTAACAAACCTGTCATTATCCATGTACCCTGGAGACAAGGCTGTGACCGCCTTTCGCGACGCACCTTCGCTCCGCAGGGTGACGCTCGCTAGCCCAGGACCGCTCGCTAGCCCAGGGACGCAGTCGATCGTCTTGCCATGGACCCAGCTCACCCATTTGACCCTTCTGAACATCTTTCTCGAAAAATGTTTGGAAATCCTGAAAGAGACACCAAACCTAGAGGTTTTGGACGTCAATATTCCCCGGCGCCGGGACTCCCCTCCTTTGGTGCTCAGGCTCGCACATCTCCACACCTTCACTTCCAGAGACTCCCGGTACAACCTACTTAACTACCTCACTCTCCCCTCCATCCAAACCTTACAACTCTACCACCTCCCAACGGACGGTCCCGCTCGGCTGTTGGAATTGGGCATTCGATCCGCGTGGTCCCCGCGAGTGATACGGCTGGATGGTGTAGCGGCAGAAACAGCGAACCTTTGCCTCCGCAACCTCCCGTCTCTCGAAAAGGTCGAGATATCTAACCAACATCCTTCCTTCGACCCCGGAGAGCTGGTCGAGTTCCTCGCGAGTGACGACCAATTTCTGCCGGCCCTTCGTGAGCTGACGATAACATGCTTGGCGGAGATTTCGCATTCCGCCCTCGCCGACATGCTCGTGTCGCGAGGGCAGCGCAAAGCAGTGGCGAGGTTGAAGTCCTTCCACCTTGCCTTCACGTACAACGCGGAAATCACGGCCAGTGCGCTCGACGAGCTCACAAGTCGAGTGCGCCCGTTAATAGAGGAAGGCCTGGACGTTCAAGTGACGCTGATGCAATGATTGAACGACAGATATTGCGTCAGTCCACCTCGTATATTTCGTGCGATCCACCTAACCTCCAATCCGTTAAATCTATCTAGTTTACGCTTTGTTTTATGATACACCCTCGGGCTTCAATCCAATCACGCATAGACTTGCAAGTTCTATTGCTTCTCGTCGTCGGCGAATTAGTTTTGTGCATGCTTCGGAGTTAGGGCTCCAACCCGGCCGTTAAACAGGACGGCCGTTACCCGTTTCCGCTGGCGGGCAAACGGACGGGTACCACCCGTCCCGCCTGTTTCGACGGGTCGACGGGTTTGACGGGTTCGCTGGATGGATAGTGAAATAATAACAGGCAGTTTAATTTAGTGAGGCACTAAACTTTATGAATAGAACCTCACACCCACTCTGCTACCCTTTTGGGAGGCTCTGCTCCTCTACAGAGACGACGGTGGACTCGAACTCGACACACGGGAGAGTTCGGTACTTCCCAAGCTTTGCCGAGGACTCTACCAAAAATTCAACCAACAGTGTATATTTGCTTTTGTAAGGTGGGTTTAGGCTCGGTTCATTCCAGCGAAAGTTCATTTGCACATGGTTCAAACTAGGTCAAAATACAGTCAAATCTGGCGTAAAAAACCATTTATAAGCCAGAACCCGTACCCGTTGAACGGACGGGTACGGGTACCCCGGGTCGACTCGTCCGTACCCGTCTCGTCGAAAAACCCAACCGTTCCCGTCCGTCGACCCGTCGGCGACGGACACGGGTTAGAGCCCTATTTGGAGTTGACAGAGTTTGTCATCTTGATTTGCAGAGAATTTCCAATTTCCCCATACCCGTCATGGCACATGTCTGATCGTCCGAACCGAGCGCGGGACACGCATACAATGATTTGCTATAAGTGCTCTCTCGTTGTGGATCCACAAAGGTCCACAAGACATGGCTTATCTTGCAACTTCACCAGCCGTTCAAGTTGTAGCTCTCGTGGTCTTTACTTGCACGATATGGGTCTTCGTCCAACTTCGGAACGCTAAGCTCAGTAGGGGGCTGCTTCCCCCAGGTCCACCCGGACACTGGCTGACGGGGACTGCAATCCCGAAGCAACAGTAAATTCGTGGCCTCTAATATGACGCATTCCATTTCTAAAGCTCTGGAAATGATAGCGCTCACCGGAAATTCGAAGAATGGATTAAAGAATACGGTCCAGTGATCTCTTTCCGGAGGGGTCGAGAACTCATGGTTATTATTGGGCGTTACGATGTAAGCCATCTACTTCTTTCATAAACTCACCCCAGTAATTTCCTTGGAGGCAACTGTCGAAATAATGGAAAAAGAGGGGGGTTCGGTCGCGGATCGACCGTCTTCCATCGCTGCAGGAGACACGCTCTCAGGAGGCATGCGAACGCTGCTCATAGGCAGTGGCGAGCGTCTCCGGAAACTTCGCAAGTTGCGCCTTCTTGGAATTAACCCCGCTTTGAGATTGACTCTCCGAATGCAGGGCGTTGCACGCGCAACTGCGACCCGTCATTGCCGCAGAATACCAACCCATCCAGCAGATAAATGCCCAATACTTCATCGTCAATTTACTCAATGATCCTGCCAACCACCTGATTCACGCACATGGGTCTGTACGATGTTGTCATTGTGTTGGGGCCGTGTTGAAATAGATCCTACCAGATATGCCGCGAGCGTCATAATTTCGTTGACATACGGGAAGCCAGCGCGCACGTCGTCCGATGATCCTATCGTCGAGGAAGTCGGTAGTGCTCAAGCGAGACTCGGTGCAGCACTTGTGCCCGGTGCCTATATGGTGGATGCGTTCCCGTTCCTCCGCTACGTTCCGGGATATCTGTCGGAGCTTCGCAGACAGCACCAGATGGAGCTCGCATTATTCAAGTCTCAGCTCGACGACGTCCGGGAACAAATGGTACGAATGACCGCTGACCTTATTCCCTCCGATACGCACTGATCGTGACGCGCCTAGGCTGCAAACAAGGACATGCGACCTTGTTTCGCGAAAAAGCTCCTTGAGCACCAGGAGGAGTACGGGTTGACGGATCACGAAACAGCGTACTTGGCTGGATCCATGTTTGGCGCCGGCTCTGACACTGTGAGTTCCCCCAGGTTGTTCTTTTTGCAGGATGTGAAGCGGTTTCAGAGTGCTGCGGCCATCTCCATCGTGATAATGGCGGCAGCCGCGTTTCCGGAAGCACAGCTGAAGGTTCAGGAGCAGCTCGACAGCATAGTGGGGTCCGGGAAACGTAGGTGTACAATCTGAGGGCCTTTCGAGACTTACACAGTTTTCAGTTCCCACGTTCCAAGATGAGCCCGACCTGGTGCAAGTGACAGCATTTTATTTGGAGACATTTCGCTGGTAAGGGCGTCAGTTCTACTCTTGAAAATGGACTAACCGTTGTTGAAGGCGGCCCGTGAGCGCAGCAGGTATCCAATATTTCTATCGTCGTGAATTTTCACGCTGAAACTCTTCAGGTTTCGCTCATAGGGCAACCAAAGATATCATATGGGTATGCAGAGTAAATCCTTGAGAGATAAGAGCGAACGTTTACACTCATTCCTCCAGAACGGATATGTCATACCCGCAGGGGCCACTGTTTATGGAAACCACTGGTGAGTTTTGGTTGGTAAACACATTCAGCTCGAGTCGTGGCTTAGAAAAATCCAGGTCTATCGCGCGCGATCCTGTCGTTTTCCCAGATCCAGAACGTTTCGATCCGCAGCGCTGGGTAACCCCCGACGGCAACGCCATTCGCGAAGACCTAAAAGTATTCCAGTTTGGCTTTGGAAGACGGGTTAGTGTGGATTTTCATTCGCCACTGTAAATTTAACCGCCCTCTCGCAGGTATGCCCAGGATCGCATGTTGCGAATCAGTGCGCTCGCTAGTATCGCCGACATTCATTCTGACTGACATCCATAATTTAGGTCTCTGTTCATTAACACTGCGCTGCTGCTCTGGGCATTCCGGATTGTGGAGGACAAAAATAAGCCGATTGACACGCTCGCGTTCACAAACACCGCCAATGTACACCCTTTGCCGTTTTCGGTGCGTTTTGAGCCGCGGCGAGATGTGAAAGAAATGGAGCAGCTATTGAAGGAGACATAACTCAATTCAATCTGTATCAAATATACTATCGACAAAAAAATTCACCGTCTAGGAGTCTGCGGTATGCTGCGCGCTGCATTAAGGATGTACCGGCGGCGAGACCTTACCTCCGAAGTTTTGTTCTTGAGATTTCGGGAAGATTTCTGGCTCAGAAATACTGGCTCGTCCACCGTGTATACTGTACACCTATGTATGTAACGTACCGCCTAGTCCATCGTACACGGTCCATCGAGGCCGTCGAGAGACCGCGCCCAGATTGTCCATACGATTATGTAATACATCTGTGCTTTTTTTGGTGTCCGACCGGTCGACCTGCCGATTCGGCTATTTATACTTGGCACTGCTCCTCTTTTCTCCCACTACCACCACACCACGCTCGTTCAACACTGTATTATGTTTAATCTCCCTCTTTCTCTGCTTTCCTGTTGCTTTCTATGGCTCGCCTCAGCACAGGCCGCGGACTACAAATGGCCGTCTCTGCAATATGATGCTCTCGAGGAATTTCTGTACGAGGGCGCCAGGCCAGACGGCTCGAGCTTGGCGGACCTCGTTCGCCCCTGCAAATTGCGAGGAGGAACAGACACCACAGTCGCGGCGGAGTGGCTTCGACTTGTAAGCTTATTTCATTCCTGGTGACGGTCTGGTCTGCCGCTAGTCCGGTCTTTGGCTTCGAGACGGAGGTCAGTGCAGAAGTAACATCTGCGCTATGGTCTTCGGCTGTGACTTTGTGCCATGACATTGGACTCGCAGAAATTACCTCTGTGCTGTGGTCATTACTCGCTCGGCCTTTCCGGCTTGAATCTCAGGCCAAGGCAGATGCTTGTATCGAAGCTAAACGGCGGTTTTGCTTCCGCCCGAAGCCCAGCCAGAACGTCGCTGGACTGGTCTTGAGCCTCCAAAGCCGGGCTCAGCGCAGTAGTAACCTCTACGCTGCGGTCATCGGTCATGATTGCCTTTGGCCTCCACTTGTACCGAGCCAAACAGCGGTTCTGCTTTGGCCAGATCATATCCATTCGGTCTTATTCCATATGCTCATTCTCTTCTCAGGTGTATCACGACATAGCTACGCATAACATCACGGACGGAACAGGTGGTTTGGATGCTTCCATTTTTTTCGAGACGAATAGAGAGGAGGTGCGGAGGGTTTCATTTTCCTTGTTCAGCCATTTACCCACTCTTACTGCAGAACGTCGGAGCAGGCATGAACAACACGCTCAGCGACTTCGAAACGTATCCAAATAAATATGTATCCCGTCCGTACGCCCTACTGTTTGCTGTTGCATATGCTCACATTCTTGTGCTCAGGCGCTGATATTATCGCCATCGCCACTGTGTTTGCAGTCGCGACGTGCTCTGGACCAGTTATCCCCTTCCGCGGGGGCAGAATAGATGCAAATGTTGCCGGTCCTTCCGGCGTTCCAGACGCTGCTGACAGCCTGGACTCGCTGACCGCCAATTTCGCTCACCAGGGCTTCAACGTCTCTGAGATGATCCAGTTGGTTGCGTGCGGCCATACCCTAGGCGGCGTGCGGTACCCCGACTTCCCTACTGTGGTCGCTGGCACCGGATCCACGACTGTCGTCAAACTGTTTGATGGGACGCAGCAATTCGACCATAACATGTGGGCTCGTTCCCCAAAATGAATTTCTGAGCTAATAATTATGGTTGTGTTCAGCGTCTCGGGGTATCTCGATGGGACGACGCAGGATCCGTTGATCGTGGCGAACCAGACCATGGCCTCGGACACGCGTGTTTTTGGCAGCGATAACAACGTTACTATGCAAAGGTGAGCCGCCATCGTCGGTCATTTGGGCATTGTGATTTATAAACTCGGGTAGCATGAATTCGGCGGATTCCTTCGCGCAGACGTGCTCCACGGTATTCGACAAGATGTTGAACACTGTGCCGTCCGGGGTGACTTTGACCGACGAAATCACGCTCGTCCCTGTCAAGGTTTCGGCGGTGCAGCTCACCGTCGGTACCTCGCAGCTGCAATTCCAGGCCTCCGTCCGCCTCGTCCTGGCCTCCAGCACCCCTACCGTTACCATGTACTGGTGCGACCGCTACGGCTCTGGGGCCAATTGTTCTGGCAATCTCAAGCGCTACGCCGCACCCGGCGGCTCACAGACCGTGTCCTCACCCATCTCCACGGGCATGGGCGTCACCCTCAAGAAGTATCAGTTTGTCGTACCCATCGACGCGAGCCAGAGCATCTCCAAGTTCTGGTTCACCGTGGACTACGGCAACGGGACCACCGTCACTGCAAACAACGGCGGCTCTGACTATGTCATCGACCAGGACGTGGTGCTCTGGGTCCCCAGCATGAGCCGCGACAAGTCTGTCCTGACGGGCTCGAACGGGGTGACCGTCACCGCCGCAGTAAAGACTAGCAGTGGCACGCCTTCGCGGGTGTACATCGACTGCTTTGGGCGCGCGACGACGAACTACCTCCCCGTGAACGCGACGTACGACCTCGCGCTGAACACGAGCATTCCCGCGGCTGCTGGGTATACGTTCTACACGGGCACCGCGACGGCCGACTTTGGTGCGACAATGCAGTTTGATTTGTATGCCGTCGCGGCAAACGGGACCAACTACGTCGATACGTATCGGCAGTCGGGATTGATTGGCGTGGCGCTTGCGCCGGCGTCGACGGTGAATTCGACGACCACGGGAGGAGGCGCGGCAGGGGCCAGTGGGGCGGGGAGTGTGAGGTTGGGGAGCTGGGGTTCCCGGTTGGGAGTCGGGATGGTTGGAGCGAGCGTGCTTTTGACTCTGCGATACTTATAACCGGATCTACCTACATTTTTTAGTAATCTTGCATACACAATGGACGCTGTATCTACAATCTGCGCATTGCGTCGCCTGCTGAGATGCAGAGTAGTCACTTCGCTCAAGGCGAGCCCGCCCGGATTTCTTGTCGATGACAACTGGTGGCTGAACGAGTAACACACGATGCATAGTGTTTATGCCAGGCGGCCTGCTCTCCAACGCCGCGATACTGAACAAATTATCACCTAGACTGGTCGTTATCCAGACGTCGAGCTCGGGAGTCGTGGGGATATCATTGCTGAACAAGCTTCGTGCGACCGGACCACCCTTCTTCAGCCTTTCCGTAATGTCGTCCAGCGTCATTTTCTGTCGTTCTCTTTACAAGGTCAGTGGATATTATGAGGAATGAACTTAACAGGACACACGCTACGGCTGCAATTTCTTGCCATGACCACGGTTTCATGTACTAGTTCTTCGTTCTGAAGATCTTGACGAAATACTTCATTCGCTTCGTATGGGGGGGAAGATGTCCATATCACACAGCGAGCGTCCTTCGTCAGCGCGGGGGGGCAGAAAGTCGAGTTCGGCCGCCAAGTCAATGAGGACCCAGCTAGTTGACAGAGCGGTTGCGAGCATTCGAATATCTTGGAGCGGTTCTTGACATCTCTGAACGCCGTCTTCGGAAAAGTAGAACGTGTTTTTGTCGTCTATGATGTAAAACAGACGTCCCAGCGCCAGGAGTCGGAAAAGAAAATAATAGCGACCATAGCCTTTTCCTGTCCAACGCAAAGATGAGCAAAAAAACTAGCTGAGAGAGAGGGGCCCAGGCGGCCCACTTGCCGATCCCAGGTTGACCGGTGACAAAATAAGAGTGAGGGCCAGGGTGAGACATCGCGCGCTCCATGAACAAGGTGTACTCGTCACGTACGACGAACGGGCCTTGTCGCCGTCCTCTTGCACCCGCACCGACCGAGAGCCCGTCGACGGCTAAAACCCTGTGGTTATTAAGGTCTATATATCGTATTCTGACTGGGCCATCGTCCACACCGCCGTCGTTCATATTCTCGTCGTCGTCGCTGGAATCGGATGGGTTTCGACCTGAGCAGGGCGAGTATGGCAGTATGGATTCTGAAGGAGATAGAAGAAAGACAATGGGTGAAGAAAGCCCAATTAAATACTGGGCAATTATTGGCTCGAACATACGGTTCATCTGCCGTCAATATATCTGCCTGGTTCAAGTACCAAAATTCCTGCCGATGATTGGATCGTAATTTCTCACTTGGTAGCATCTAAGATAAAATCCCGGAACAGTTTCGGGAAGTTTCCTCCCACTGGAATCTCGTGTCCTGGCCAAACCGTTCAATTTCTATCAAACCCATGTCGAAAAACAGACCTTCGCTATGTCGGTAGAGCGCGGAATTGCTACTGCACTTTCCCTGGAGCTCGAGAGTTCGGGCAGCCGGAACAAAGGTGTCCTCGTCGTCTACAGCTAAATACAGAATGAGGGCACAAAACTCCCAAACAAACGAAAACTTTACTGTGCAAGGTAGGTATGTCGGGCATCCCGTATATTTCCCCGTGAGGGGAATTATGGGAAACGAACCCTAGAGCGAATATAATTGAGATGGATTCGTGAGCTATAATGAGGAAGCTGACCCGAGCAGAATATTCCGAATTTAAAGTCCTGCTTCTTCGCGGGGCTGAATCCTGGGACGCGTTCGGGGTGATTGACCTGCGAATTAATAAATCCTGATCAACAACCAGGTTCAAAAGCATACTTACCATCGACAACAAAAGTGCTGTCATCGCGCTGCCCTGCGAAAGCCCGATGATGCCGTCGTATTGGCGCTCAGAGAGCTCTGCCGACCACCACTTTATCACGTCGCCCCACCGCGAGTTGCCGTCGGAGGGATCAAACTCGAGAGCCTGGTCCATTAACCACCAGGGCCTGGAAGGAAATGAATTCGGGGGCATCGGGGGCCCATCCACGTAGTGCAGAACCGCTGCACGGTCGAGAATATCGCGGAGCTTCCGCGTGTCATGCGCGGTTGTAGCTGCAGACCGGACGTACCCGTGAAGGACTGGTGGAACTTGTTTGAATGCCATGAGTACTTCCAACATGGAGGACGCCTACTAAGGATATTCAACTTCGTAGCAAGACGCGCAGTTGCCATCGGAAGTGATGGATAGTTAGCTGTCTTCGAGCCCCAAACTATCGTTTGAAGCCCGAGTTGCCTGCGCGAGTCGAAGGGAGTGGCGTTTCGCAGAGGAGAACGGCCGCTGAAAGCCGAAAGTCGAGTCACGGCCCCACACCCCACAGCTTTGATGCGGGAGAAATTTACCCACGGTTGCATTCGGTTGTTGAATATTTTCCCAGTCGTTACTGCCTACGGGCATGTAAGGAATTAATATTTCAAAGACGCGGCCATAGCACACGACTCGATCGACCAAATGGCGACTTCGGTTGGATTTCGATGTAAACGCGGACTCCCGCACCAAACTGTTGAGACTCGGAGAATCGGGATAGGCACAATGTAAAAGACTTTCACACTAGTACTATGTTCAAGAGATGCTCCTTTCTGTGGCGATTAGTAACCGTAACCCTCCGCAACATATCTTCAAAATTCAACTCGAGCAATAGTTCGACCCAATCACGAGGACAGCAAAGAACGATTTCCCGCACCGAAAATATAATAATGACAAGCCATTTAATTCATCAATGGAACGGTAGGAGAAAATACATGTTTTTAAGTAATCTACCACGCTAGAGCGGGATTTTCGCACTCAGAGCGCACATGCCCCTGCGCCCCGACAATTTCAATCTGTGTAGCCGCATTCAAACCTAAAGCTTCCGACTGCGCGAGGCGACGAACATCACTCCAAGGCCGATTCCAAGGGATTTTGATACCCAAATAACATTGTTCAGTCACTATACTGGTATATGGTAGTCGACCCGACACTATAGTATCTAACTTCCTCACAACATACACCTCTACACATCCTCCTCGCCACTGTCGCCCTCCGGTGCCACCCGCACAAACGCCAGAAGGACAAATGCAACAACCGCATTGCCGAGCGCCACGAAGAATATCGTTCTCGGATGCGTGTGAACCGTCGCGGCGTAGATGTACCCGTATATCGACGGGCCGAGTACGTTGGCACTGCGAATCAAACCATGAGCGATAAATACAAACCCGAGAAAAGAAAAGCCGTTGAACAGAACAAACAGACAGACAACTCACAACGCCGCCTCCACGACGTTCAGCGCGCCGAGCAGCTTGCCCGACTCGACGGCCCTGCCCTTGCCAGCGACGTTGCGGGTGTACAACTCGAGCGCAAAACTGTTGACCGCGGACCCGAACCCCGCGCCAAAGGAGCCGAGTGCGATGAACAAGATGAAGAGCGCGCCGGTCGGCGCGAAGGGCAGCAGGGCGTACATCGCGATGTCCACCAGGAGGGAGAAGCGTGCCAGCGCGAGGTCGATCGCGGACGCGAGCGGTGTGGGTTTGGGTTTGGGCGAGGCGGGTGCGGGTTCCGCGTGATCGGACTGAGAGAGCAGTGGTGTGCGTTCGGAGTCGGAAGAAGGATCAGGGTGTGCGCTGGGGGGCTTGCTGCGTCTGGTTTTCGCATACTTGATGACGACTGTATGCAGGTCAGGTCAGATGATGAAATATACATCCAAGTATAAGTGATTTCTGACCAGGGAGAACGAGGATAAGGAAGATTGCACGGGAGATGCCGATGCTGCTGACGCAGTATCCGACCTGTAACGACTCTCAGCACAGGAAGAACGAAAATGCGGCGCGTCGAAACACACATATTCCGCGTCCCATTGGAACATGAGGAGCGCATAAAAGAACTGGTCGATCAAGGACGACTGTTTGTTGCTGCTCAGACAAACTTGACTTGAACAAAATGAAGATGGATCGACGGACCGCAGCCAACAGGATCGCGCCGTAGCTCAATGCCAGGAAGGTGAGATTCCAATCCCTTCTTCCAACCTTTGGAGAATTCGGGTTCGAAATTTTCTCCGGGAGCAAAACGGACAGAGGTTCCAAAAAGAAGAACAGGCGCTGAAACAACGACGAAGTGCTTTCCGTGTGTCTGACCCAAGATCTCTGCATCTTCGCCGCCGTGAGGGATTCCGGGAGGAACCAAAACCACGCAGCCCGGATGATTCTGAGGGCAGCCGAGAGATAGAATACCAACAGAAGATTATGCGTCTGTCTAAGTATCAAGAGAGGTTAATCGCACGGTGTTGTGATGGCAAAATACACATACCGGACGACGACACTGCCCAGTATCGGGCCCACACCAAAACCTGCGAGAACGGAACCCATAACGACGGAGAAAACAGCAGATCTGGGTGAATTATGAACATCCAACTATGACAGACATTCCAAGCCAGTTGGATTCACCTTTGCTCTGGCGGTGTAATGTCGGACAGATAGGCGAGGCCGGTGGCGAGTTCGCTCGCAGTACCTGGGGTAAAGTTAGCCGGATGAGCTATCTAACATTCTAATACGACACACCACCGATAACTCCCTTGATTATGGCCTCGACGAGAAGAAACCAGTATCCGCCCGGAAGCACGTCAGCGTATTTGGCAACGAATATGACGATTAACGGGGAGAGAACTTGTCCGGCGACGAGGATTCCCATCGTCCGACTGCGACCATGTCGGTCGGAGAACGAACCCCACCATCCGACGGAAGCCAAAGTCAAGACGCCGGTTATAATGGTTGAAACTGGCTAAATGTCAGCAAACCTCAGATTTCGGACTGCAAAAGGAAGGCAACTACCGGTAGTGAATTTTGCGAGAGCGGCCAGGACACCAGGATCCGAAGAACAAGGGTTGGGAGCAGCGAATGTTTGCGGAGAATCGGTAGCGTTAAGCCAGGAAGAGAAATTTGGAAGTGTACTTGGTAACACAGAATAGGTATCGGGCTGAGATTCAGGCGGATGAATACGGCAGACCAGATTGGTCTGCAGCTCGACTTCAGCACCGACTGTTGAGGTTAGAACAATAGTGCCGAAAGGTGCGAGTACCATCAGCCTAGCTCATAGTTAGCTGCTTGTTATACGACGGAGGATCCGACGTACCACCAAGGGGCCGGTCTCTTCAAAAAGGGCATTTCCGCCCTCGCTTGACGTGCCTCTTCATCCTCCGTAGCAGGATCGAGTTCAGAATGAACCGAGGGGGGCGGGTCGGTCGGTGTGGAAACGAAATTCACGTTCTGCTCGGAAGAGGCACCAGTGCCCTGCGTCGAGGAGGAGGAGGCCATCGAGATGAAAGCAACGTACACACACGAGGTCTCCCTCTTATAATACTTACTCCATGCCAATCTGCCGGGGAGCTCGGTAATTATTCCGTGATATCAGGAAATTTCGACCATCTCGACTTTGGACTGCGCGCCGCCGCGGCGAGGCGGCATGCCGCGGCGTGTGGCTGAACTGGAGAACTTCACCAAAGTTCTTGCTGAGTGCGCTTTAACTTGTAGGCGATACCTGTGCAGCGACGACTAGATCCAGCTGCAGTAGCACACTTGCGCTTGAGGACTGCGGGGCAGGACTAGGTTCGGAGCAAGCCTGTCTCCGCGCCGGCGAGCCGGTGATTCTCGGAGCTGCGAAGCACATGAATGTCATGTGATGCTGAGAAGGCGGCTTGTTCCGAACCTATTCCGAACCTAGGGCAGGACCCAGGCTGCCGGCACCGCAGCGGCGCAGCGGCAGCTGACCCACGCGACGTGGCCCATTATGTTGAGATTTGCGCGAAATCTTGACGCGCAGCCGTCCAGCCCTGGAGTCATAGTTTCGATGTAGTCGCGCAAAATGGCAGGTTCGCCCAGTGCTGGCTGCTCCGCCACCGGAACGCAGACAGAAGGCCATAAGGCTCGATGGAGGTCGTTGTACGTCGCAATCTCATTCCTAGCAAAATAGGGGAGCGGGCTGGCATGAGTGCTCGATTCTCCTTGTGGGACCATGAATGTACGAATCAAGGACCAGTCCCCTGTACCGGATTGGGAAGTGACAGTGATCGCGGCAACAGATTGTGGTTGAATTTGGGTTGAACCGTATTGTATTGAGATTGATTGCGTCTACATTATCTGGCTAATTATTGTCCGTATTTCACCTTCAGAGTTCGACTTAAAAGGTAGGATGGGATTAGTGAATTCATCAGAAGTTCACCGTGGGCACGACGACTCGGTCTCGCTCTCCGAGTCTCACTCTCCTAGATGATTTGCTTTACGGATGACACCCTCTTCTCCCCCGAGTCTTTGAATTTGAAGAGCATGGGGTCAAATCTCAACGACGAAAATATTCCCATTTCTCACGATATGAACCTTGTCGGTCATCTCGGGCATGTTGATTCTGAGCTGTTGGATGCGATCGGGACCATACATTCCCTTTGTCTTCCGCCTTTTACACGCGTACATGTTGTAACCTTGAGTTCCCCTCGAATGCTCTGTGACTGGTTTTTGATATTATCTTGTCGTCTTGCTCTTCGACATGTTTATCTGTACGAAGCTGGCCATCTTGAAGAAAACTTGAATTCGAGATCAAAACGTTTCTCCACTTGACCCTAAATTCCGCCGACGCGCAAGGAAGCATAAAGACCCTTACGACTCTCGGCAGAAAGGCCGTCTTTGCTGACTGAGGCCGTCGCTGAATAACATGTAGATCAAGAACCTCTATGTGTGAGGAAAAAATATCCTAGGCAATTTACAGTCTTCCAACATCCTCATTCTCGGCGCCACAGACGTGAGTGGTCTGGCTTTCATCTCAGTCGCGCTCAGTTTTCCCCGCCCGCCGGCACACACGTTGTACGTGCGATCACGCGCTAAACTCCCCGCGGGCATCGAGAAACAGCCGCGCGTCGTCGAGGGCAGCCTAACAGACCAAGACGCGTTATTGAACGCGATGGAAGGCGTAGACACCGTCATGAGCTTCTTGGGTGCGTATCCGTTCATTTTGCGGACACATCTACAGTATTCAGTCCCACTTACATTTTCGTTATGGCTCATTTACTGGCACAGCGGATCGGGGACGCGTTCCCGGGCATACTTTCTGCAATGCGGGCGAAAGGGGTGAAGCGCATCTTCGTCCTGTCGACGCTATCGTTCTCGTCCGATTGGAGGTGTTCCCCTTCGGGTGTCGGCATACGCCCTCATACCAAAGGTTTTAGTGCCTCAAGGGAATGTGGAGATGGTTGTGATACCCGAAGCTGTGGCCGCTGCACTGTGCAGACGATCTCGACTGGACCATCTTCCGCGTCCCCCATCTCGCTGAGAAGGCGGCAAGTTTACTGATGGCCGCGGGGGTGATTGGTCCTGATGACAAGGATTCAGACAGTTTCGACCTGAGCAGGGTGAGTATGGCAGTGTGGATTCTGAAGGAGATAGAAAGACAATGGGTGAAGAAAGCCAAATTAAATACTGGACAATTATTAGCTCGAACATACGGTTCATCTGCCGTCAATATATCTACCTGGTTCAAGTACCAAAATTCCTGCCGATGATTGGATCGTCATTTCTCACTTGGTAGCATCTAAGATAAAATCCCGGAACAGCTTCGGGAAGTTTCCTCCCACTGGAATCTCGTGTCCTGGCCAAACCGTTCAATTTCTATCAAACCCATGTCGAAAAACAGACCTTCGCTATGTCGGTAGAGCGCGGAATTGCTACTGCACTTTCCCTGGAGCTCGAGAGTTCGGGCAGCTGGAACAAAGGTGTCCTCGTTGTCTACAGCTAAATACAGATTGAAGCACAAAACTCCCAAACGAACGAAAACTTTACTGTGCAAGGTAGGTATGTCGGGCATCCCGTATATTTCCCCGCGAGGGGAATTATAGGAAACGAACCCTAGGGCGAATATAATTGAGATGGATTCGTGAGCTACAACGAGAAAGCTGACCCGAGCAGAATATTCCGAATTTGAAGTCCTGCTTCTTCGTGGGGCTGAATCCTGGGACGCGTTCGGGGTGATTGACCTGTGAATTAATGAATCCTGATTAACAACCAGGTTCAAAAGCATACTTACCATCGACAACAAAAGTGCTGTCATCGCGCTGCCCTGCGAAAGCCCGATGATGCCGTCGTAGTGGCGCTCAGAGAGCTCTGCCGACCACCACTTTACCACGTCGTCCCACCGTGAGCTGCCGTCGGAGGGATCAAACTCGAGAGCCTGGTCCATTAACCACCAGGGCCTGGAAGGAAATGAATTCGGGGGCATCGGGGGCCCATCCACGTAGTGCAGAACCGCTGCACGGTCGAGAATATCGCGGAGCTTCCGCGTGTCATGCGCGGTTGTAGCTGCAGACCGGACGTACCCGTGAAGGACTGGTGGAACTTTTTTGAATGCCATGAATACTCCAACATGGAGGACGCCTACTAAGGATATTCAACTTCGTAGCAAGACGCGCAGTTGCCATCGGAAGTGATGGATAGTTAACTGTCTTCGAGCCCCAAACCTATCGTTTGAAGCCCGAGTTGCCTGCGCGAGTCGAAGGGAGTGGCGTTTCGCAGAGCAGTTCCGAGTCGGGCGCTGAAAGCCGAGAGTTGAGTCACGGCCCCAGCCGCTCCACAGCTTTGGTGATGTGGGAGAAATTTACCCACGGTTGCATTTGGTTGTTGAATATTTTCCTAGTCGTTACGGGCATGCTCTCCGTTATAGGGAAGTAATATTTTGAGGACGCGACCAAAGCACACGACTCAATCCACAAAATGGCGATTCGGTTGGATTTCGATGCAAACGCGGACTCCCGCACCAAACTGTTGAGACCTGGAGAATACAATGTAAAAGACTTTCACACTAGTACTAGTATGTTCAAGAGATGCTCCTTTCTGTGGTGATCAGTAACCGTAACCCTCCGCAACATATCTTCAGATTTCAACTTGAGCAATAGTTCGACCCAATCACGAGGACAGCAAAGAACGATTTCCCGCACCGAAAATATAATAATGACAAGCCATTTAATTCATCAATGGAACGGTAGGAGAAAATACATGTTTTTAAGTAATCTACCACGCTAGAGCGGGATTTTCGCACTCAGAGCGCACATGCTTCTGCGCCCTGACAATTTCAATCTGTGTAGCCGCATTCAAACCTAAAGCTTCCGACTGCGCGAGGCGACGAACATCACTCCAAGGCCGATTCCAAGGGATTTTGATACCCAAATAACATTGTTCAGTCACTATACTGGTATATGGTAGTCGACCCGACACTATAGTATCTAACTTCCTCACAACATACACCTCTACACATCCTCCTCGCCACTGTCGCCCTCCGGTGCCACCCGCACAAACGCCAGAAGGAGAAACGCAACAACCGCATTGCCGAGCGCCACGAAGAATATCGTTCTCGGATGCGTGTGAACCGTCGCGGCGTAGATGGACCCGTACATCAACGGGCCGAGTACGCTGGCACTGCGAATCAAACCATGAGCGATAAATACAAACCCGAGAAAAGAAAAGCCGTTGAACAGAACAAACAGACAGACAACTCACAATACCGCCTGCACGACGTTCAGCGCGCCGAGCAGCTTGCCCGACTCGACGGCCCCGCCCTTGCCAGCGACTTTGCGGGTGTACAACTCGAGCGCAACACTGTTGACTGCGGGCGCGAGCCCTGCGCCGAAGGAGCCAAGTGCGATGAACAGGATGAAGAGCGCGCCGGTCGGCGCGAAGGGCAGCAGGGCGTACATCGCGATATCCACCAGGAGGGAGAAGCGCGCCAGCGCGAGGTCGACCGCGGGCGCTGGCGGTGTGGGTTTGGGTTTGGGCGAGCCGGGTGCGGGTTCCGCATGATCGGACTGAGAGAGCAGTGGTGTGCGTTCGGAATCGGAAGAAGGACCAGGGTGTGCGCTGGGGGGCTTGCTGCGTCTGTTTTTCGCATATTTGATGACGACTGTATGCAGGTCAGGTCAGATCATTCAAGTATAAGTGATTTCTGACCAGGGAGAACGAGGATAAGGAAGATTGCACGGGAGATGCCGATGCTGCTGACGCAGTATCCGACCTGTAATACAACGACTCTCAGCACAGGAAGAACGAAAATGCGGCGCGTCGAAACACACATATTCCGCGTCCCATTGGAACGTGTGGAGCGCATAAAAGAACTGGTCGATCAAGGACGACTGTTTGTTGCTGCTCAGATAAACTTGACTTGAACAGAATGAAAATGCATCGACGAACCGCAGCCAACAGGATCGCGCCGTAGCTCAATGCCAGGAAGGTGAGATTCCAATCCCTTCTTCCAACCTTTGGAGAATTCGGATTCGAAATTTTCTCCGGGAGCAAAACGGACAGAGGTTCCAAAAAGAAGAACAGGCGCTGGAACAACGACGAAGTGCTTTCCTTGTGTTTGACCCAAAATCTCTGCATCTTCGCCGCCGTGAGGGATTCCGGGAGGAACCAAAACCACGCAGCCCGGATGATTCTGAGGGCAGCCGAGAGATAGAATACCGACAGAAGATTATGCGTCTGTCTAAGTATCAAGAGAGGTTAATCGCACGGTGTTGTGATGGCAAAATACACATACCGGACGACGACACTGCCCAGTATTGGGCCCACACCAAAACCTGCGAGAACGGAACCCGTAACGACGGAGAATGTAGCAGATCTGGGTGAATTATGAACATCCAACTATGACAGACATTCCAAGTCAGTTGGATCCACCTTTGCTCTGGCGGTGTAATGTCGGACAGATAGGCGAAGCCAGCGGCGAATTCGCTCGCAGTACCTGGGGTCAGGTTAACCGGATGAGCTATCTAACATTCTAATACGACACACCACCGATAACTCCCTTGATTATGGCCTCGACGAGAAGAAACCAATATCCGCCCGGAAGCACGTCAGCGTATTTGGCAACGAATATGACGATCAACGGGGAGAGAACTTGTCCGGCGACGAGGATTCCCATCGTCCGACTGCGACCATGTCGGTCGGAGAACGAACCCCACCATCCGACGGAAGCCAAAGTCAAGACGCCGGTTATAATGATTGAAACTGGCTAAATGTCAGCAAACCTCAGATTTCGGACTGCAAAAGGAAGGCAAGTACCGGTAGTGAATTTTGCGAGAGCGGCCAGGACGCCAGGATCCGAAGAACAAGGGTTGGGAGCAGCGAATGTTTGCGGAGAATCGGTAGCGTTGAGCCAGGAAGAGAAATTTGGAAGTGTACTTGGTAACACAGAATAGGTATCGGGCTGAGATTCAGGCGGATGAATACGGCAGACCAGATTGGTCTGCAGCTCGACTTCAGCACCGACTGTTGAGGTTAGGACGGTAGTGCCGAAAGGTACGAGTACCATCAGCCTAGCTCATAGTTAGCTGCTTGTTATACGACGGAGGATCCGACGTACCACCAGGGGGCCGGTCTCTTCAAAAAGGGCATTTCCGCCCTCGCTTGACGTGCCTCTTCATCCTCCGTAGCAGGATCGAGTTCAGAATGAACCGAGGGGGGCGGGTCGGTCGGTGTGGAAACGAAATTCGCGTTCTGCTCGGAAGCGGCACCAGTGCCCTGCGTCGAGGAGGAGGAGGCCATCGAGATGAAAGCAACGTATACACACGAGGTCTCCCTCTTATAATACTTCATGCCAATCTGCCGGGGAGCTCGGCAATTATTCCGTGATATCAGGAAATTTCGACCATCTCGAGTTTGGACTGCGCCGAGGCGGAATGCGTGTGGCTGGACTCATTGAGACTCGAAAACTTCAGCAAAGTTCTTGCTGAATGCGTTTTAACTTGTAGGCCATACCTGTGCAGCGACGACTAGATCCAACTGCAGTAGCACACTTGCGCTTGAGGACTGCGGGGCAGGACCCAGGCACCGCAGTCGCAGCTGACCCACGCGGTGACGTGGGCCATTGCGTTGAGATTTGAAATCTTGACGCGCAGCCGTCCGCAGCGGGCATAATACCGCGAGGGGAGATGGAATCTACCTCGCGCCGGTGAGGATGTGAAACGCAGCGCGTATACTGTTCAGTTGGAAGGAAATCGTCAATGCAGTCTGAGTGATGCGAAAATCTCACTCACCAACGTAGCAATTGAATACATAGGTCCTTGCCATTGACGTAAAGTTCAGTTCACACAAGTCTATTCAATCCACAAGTAATATACACCGTTAACGCCATGTATATATGTACTGCGTTCAAAAACTCAAGACTTCCTCAATTCGACTTCGACTTCGCCTTCTACGCATCATCCTCCCAATCCTCCGGCACAGGAGTCTGCGGGGTGCCCGGAAGCGGGGCTGCAGTCGCAGTCACTGTCACTGTCGCCGGGGCAACAGCTGCAGTCGACGTCGCCGCAGCTGTAGCAGGTGCGCGGACCGGCGGCGGCGTGGCCGTGGGCGTCGGCTGAGCCCGTGCTGGTGCTGGTGCTGGGGATGGAGCAGGAGGAGCAACGACAGGACGCGGGCTCGGAGTCGCCGCTGCTCCCGCCGCGCCCCACGCGCGCCCCGTCGCACCCACAGCGGGCTTCGCACTAGCAGGAGTTACAGCGGTCGGCGCAGCGACGCGCCACCCCGCCCCCGTCGCACCCGCACGCAAATCCCCCAGCTTCCCCAGACTCGGCGGCGCGGACGCCGCCAGCGCCGCCGAAAGCAGCGGAGCCGGCACCTTCGTGTCGAACCGGCGCAGGAGCTGCACGCTGCGGTGCGGTTCCTGGTCGACCATCTGCGTGTCCATGCGGTAGACCGCCGCGACCTGCGAGGCGAACAAAGCAAGTTAGCTGCAGACTCTTCACGAGGAATCAGAGATAGCGCAACGCACATCATGCACAAACTTGCGCCGCTCCGCAGGCATATGCGGCAGTACCTGCATCTTCTTCTCCCCCGCCACAAACTCCGCAAACGCCTTCTCTACGACCGCGACGAATTTTGCGTTCGCGCGCCCGAACGCCAGCGCGTCGTCCGGCCACACCACCGCCTCGCGCTCACGCTGCTCCCGGCTCTCCTGCGTGATCCCCAGCGCGTCCGCGAGCCGCGCGTTCCGCTTCGCGACGAGGCACTCGTTCGTGCACTTCGGCTGCTGCTTCTGGTTCCCGTTCCCGTTCCCGGCGCTGCCCGCGGCCCGCCCGCACGACACCGGCTGCCGAATGCGCCCGCACGCGCAGCTGACGGTCACCACCGCGCTGCACGGCGCCGACTCGTCGCAGCCCGCCGGCGCGTGGCACGGCTGCGTGCACGGGTGGCTCAGCGGCAGGCACGCCTTGCGGCTCTTGCCGCACACCGCCGCGCACGGCCCGCACCCGCCCTCCGCGTCCGCCGGGTGGCACACCCGCTCGCAGCGGTGCCACCCGCACGCCATGAGCTTCCCGCACACGGCCCCGCACCCGACGCGCTCCTGCGCGCAGCGCACGTTGCCCACCTCCTTCTTGCCGCACATGCACCTGGGCGGCGGGGCGTCAGTAAAGAGTCTGGAACAGAATATGGAGGGGGCAAACGCACCGCTTGACCGCCAAGAACGGGCACGGCGGACAGCCCACATCGTCGTCGTGGCAGGTATGCGGCGTGCGCGGGTGCCCGCACGCCGGCGGCGGTCGCGGGCAGGGATAAGTGCAGTGGATGCGCGTCCCGCACGGGATGGGCGGCTCGAGCACGGTGAGGCCGCAGGGACAGACGACCTGTGCGAAGTAGTCGTTAGTAATCAGTAATTATTATAATGAGAAAATGGAAACACAACCCACCTCCTCGAACCCACTCCTCAAACACCCGCCACACGGGCCCTTATGGTCCCTCTCCTCGCACCGATGCTCCCCGCACCCCAACACCTTCCCACACACCAAATCGCACTCGTGCAGCCCGCCCCGCTCCTCGCCGATCCCCTCCTCCTCCCCAGCCCCAGCGTTATTATTGCGCTTCTTGCCCTTGTTCTTGAGCTGCAGCGCCGCGACGCTCGCAAGCGGGCAGCACACGCGCAGGCACTGGTGCCGCCCGCACGCGCGCAGCGCCTTGCACGTCTTCTCGCACAGCACCTCCCCCTTCTCCGCGCTCGCGGCAGCGCACACCACGGCGCGGGTGCTCCCGCCGCACCGGCACGGCCGCACGACGCGCTCGGTGCATGGGGGGCAGCCGCCCTCGTGGCACGCTGCGGCGCACGCGTGGCCGCAGGGCAGGACGGTGCCGCAGCGCGCGCCGCACGTCGGGATGCGCGCGGAGCAGTCGGCGCGGGGCGGGAATGCATTCCCCGCAGCGTCTTGTGGGGCAGAGGCGCCGGCGATGGTGATGGGGCGGCGCCCACACGGGCAGGTGCGCACGTTCTCGGGTGAGCGGGGGCACGGCGCGGGCGCGCCGGACGCAGGGTGGCACGGCTGGGCGCAGCGGTGCACGCCGCACGCGAAGAGGCGGTCGCAGCTGTCCGCGCACGCGAAGCGGCCGATCCATGACTCGTCGGCATCAGGAGAGAACGAGGAACACGGGACGGCCTCGCCCTCGCCGCAGCCGACCTCCTTCTCGTGCTTGCCGCACCAGCAGCGCGCGGTCTCGCGCACGGCACACGGGTCGCACGCGTCGGCGTGGCAGGGGCGCGTGCACGCGTGGGCACCGCAGGCGAGGGTGCGGCCGCAGACGGCGCCGCAGCTCAGCTCGGTCTCGCCGCAGCGCAGCGCCAGCACCGCGCCTTTCGGGCACCCGCACTTGACGTCGGTGGTGATGCGGCACGGGGGGCAGGGGCCGGGGTGGCAGAGGAGCGGGCAGGGATGTGCGCACGCCGGACGGACGCGGGCACACGGGGAGGCGCAGGAGTGCGGGGTGGAGATGCGCGGGGGCGCGGGGGAGGGAACGGCGTTGCAGAAGCAGCGGTAGGCGGTGGGGACGGGGACGCGGCGGGCCTGGCAGCCGGGGCAGCGCCACTCACCGCCTTTGTGGGGCTCGCCGCGGGCGGCCCAGGCGTCGGCGAGCTCCTTGACGCTCTTGGCGGCCCAGGAGCGGATGCACTTGAGGTGGAAGGTGGTCCAGCAGTACTGTTGAGTGTCGAGCACGGAGATGGACGGAGAGCAGGACCAGGTGGGCTGGGCGGGGTGGACGGCGGAGAAGCAGATGGGGCAGTCTGGGTACGGCGGGGTGCTCAGCGCTGCGGTGAGGCGCGAAGTCAGATCGTCTGCGACTGGAGCGGGTTTGGGTCTGGAACGGATGGGTTTGGGCGCAGAGCTGGCTTCTTGAGCAGTATCAGTCAGACCTGCATTGAACTTTGCAGCGCGACCGCGTCTGGGAGGAGCAGCTTCTGGCTGGGCTCGCCAGTTCTGACTCGACGAATCCTGATTCACGTCAGAGCCTTGAGGACGTCCATTGCGGGGCGGACGTTGACTCTGCGCATCTGGATTCGCGTCCGAGTGGTGGGGACGTCCATTGCGAGGCGGACGTCTGCCTCTGTCACCTCTGGGGTGAGGTGGACCAACATTAGCATCCTGCTGTGTGCGCTGATTATTGCGTCGGTTGTGATTCCGACCTCTACCTCCCTCTGGAGCAGGACGTTCGGCGGGTCTGGCCGGGTTGTCGGGTTCTTCCATGCAGGGGGGGATGCTAGATGTTACCAGGTCTTGAAGGGTGTGCAGAGGAGGATGCTAGATGTTACCAGGTCTTGAAGGACGGGCGGAGGAGGAGGCGGACGTTCAATGTACAGTGTTCAAGATAACGAGCGATATTTATTACAAACCGGCAAAAGCCGGACCACAGCCACAAGGAACTTGCTTGACTCGCGTCCATGACTCCACCGACTCGTTCGGCGCGTTCCAAAACTGACGGGTCCGTCGTATTCCCGCTACCGCAATCAAGGCTGTTAAAGAGCAGTAAATCCCAGTTTTCGTTTGTTTTCACGTCAGCACTGATCTATCGGACCCGTGGCGGAGCGAGTTCATTTCGTTGAAACGCGTTCACTCATCTCGCTTTACCCTCGCCTCTTGTCTCGCTCCTCCAAACTCTCCGACGTTCTGAATCAGATCCGCTCCATCTCTCTCGATGCTACTGTACAGCCGAAAAAGGCTCTCATAACTTCGACGTGCGGTCTCTGTATCTATATCAGTTGTTCTGTAGGTGTCTGTGTACACTGCAATACTATATAGTTTTTCTGCCTTAACAAGCTTTGAAAACAGCGGAAATATGAGTCAGAGAAATTTGCGGAGCAATATTATAATGCGGGCATATGCCCTCGACGTGCTTCCATATCCCTTGACGTCACTCGATATCACATCAAATTCAATCGAGGGAAATATAGGTATGCCACTCGATCTCGCTCTTTCTCGCTCGATCCGGCTCGAGGCCTTTCTCACTGGGGCTTGACTGGCTCTGCGGCGACACTTAGTTCGCGTGTGAGTAGCATTAGGAGATCACGTGTTCGCGCTCACTGATTTTCCCTTTTCTGGTCTAAATTCCTCTCGAACCAGCGAGACGTCCGATCGCGTGGATAGGGGCTGCGGTTTTGAAGGAATTGACGGTACCTTCGCCGAGCTCAAGAAGGTCTAACGCTTAGCATTTGAAGAGAAACCATTTGCGAACAGTGATCATGAGGTACATTCTTGTCACAGTAATAGCCGAGTACACACGATATACTATGGATCAGAGGCGGCGAGCAAGAACACCGAGCACGCTTGGGTAGACCTGACCGGGAACAGGAGTCAATGTCAGGGTTCCACTGGCCTCATCCCACTTGACATCGTCGAAGCTGGTCTTGACCTTGTCACTGTAACCAGCTCCAGCCGATCCACTGACGTCATATCCAAAGACTTTCAAATTCCCACCGCCGGTCCGGGCCTTCTCGTACATATCATGCACCTCCGATTTTATCTTCGTCCCGAACTTGGCCGTCAAAGCGATATCGTATCCAACCAAAACGGATATCGGTTTCGCGTGCTTAGAGGTAAGAACCTCTGGTGCACCGCCAACGAGGTTGGGGAATATTTTTTTAATGTTGGGGACGTCCCTGAAAATCAGTGTCAGTGTTATGCTAACACGCAAAAGACTTTCATACCATGTGCCAGAATTGACAGGTATCAGCGAAAAGCCGACCGCAGCGAGTGAGAAAGAGATCTCGTCTTCTCTCCCCTCCGTCTTCAAAGTCTCCCTCTCCTCCGACGATCCACCCCCTGCGCTGATCGAGAAGAACGGGAAAATTCCGACAGACCCAGACCCTTTAATCTCTTTGAAGCCGTAATCCGACCACTTCGTTTGTCTACCCTGGTTTACGTCAACCGTGATAACCTGGTCCCGCTTCCCAGATGTAGACAGCCGCATCCACTCATTCATCTGCGAACGATATCCTGACATAGAATACTCGGGCACGCGAATGAAGTGCGACGAAATGTCGGCTTCAGGCGGCTTGATGCCACTGTTAGCTTCTTCCTCCATCTGAGCAATCAGGTCTTTATCTGCCGTAATGCCAACCTGGTTGCGGCTGAGTTCACGAGGTCAGCTCGAAGCTCGCATTACATATCGGAATGACATACCCAGGGTAGTTCTTGTCCGGGTCGGTTGTCATGGCGTCCCGGATGTTGTTCCTATAGGCGGCGAGCACATCGGCCTGAGGACCATAATACAGCTGCGAGGCCGAGTCGAGTTCGGTTTGTGCGTTATTCCGGGTCTTGTCGGCCGCGCGGAGGTAAGGCGCGCCAGTTGACACCCATGGCCAGAACGCCTGATCGGTGATCCCCAATTTCTTTTGCTCGCTCCATTGCTTCATCGCTTTGCTCATCGCTTCCTCGTAAGCGGTTTGTGCAGTTTCCGAAGCCTTTCTCGCCTTCGCCATCCTAAGTATCACAGCAGGCGCCCTGTCATTGTTCTAAACGATCAAGTTGAGCAAGTCCCACCAAGCCGCAGGGTTTTATCTCACCGTGATGATGTTGTCGAAATATCTAAGGCAGAGGGAAAAAAAAAATAAGCCGCTGAGACGCGATATCCAAACATTGGAAAACATACGCTCGCAGGTCGTCAATGTAGCTTGCAACCCCACCGCCGAGGAACGAGGGATCGCTTGAGCTCAGGAGACCGTCACCGAACCTGTACGTGAGATAGTTGGTAACTTGTTCGTAAGTCAGGTCGCCGCCTGATATTCCCCGCAGCGTGGTCGGGCTCAAGTAGAGGATTTGCTCTTCGCCCGTGTTGAGCTGGAACTTGTTTTTGATAGCGGACGCCCAGGCGCGTGCAAAGATAGCATCGGATTCCGCGATGGCATCAGACATTGAGTAGATGACGAGGTGAGATGAGATGATACAAGAGTTGTATGAGGTTACAACGATGTTGTCCCAAGACCTTTTATACTTCATCGGTGAATATTTTATTCCTCAAATGGGTACATAAATAGGTCGGCTTCATCAAGGCGCGTTCAAGCATGCTGCCCGGGTGGCAGGACCGAACGTTGAGCATATCAGTGACTGGCAAAGGGTGCTAACTGGTGCCGACCATTCAAGGCATCATAAAAGGTTGGTTCGACAACTTGCAATGGAAGGCTGTTGAAGATCTCGCTCCGATTAAACGTCGACTATGCAAACTCCAACAACAGCCATCGTGATTTCCAGAACATTGGATTCGAGGTAGAGAAGCGGCTCTTCTTGGGTCTTGATAACGAGGTAAGAACTGAAGAAGAAGCGGAGCCAAACTTGAGCCCGGGGGGGCAGAGTAAACCGTAGGCCCGGGACCATGCCATCCGGCACGCATTTCGGCGGGTTGAGAAGCCACTCAAAACCGATCTGGCGTCGAGAAATTTACAAATGCTTTGGGTGCTAACTGGCGCCGACCATTCAAGGCGCCATAACGGTTGGTTCAACAACTTGCAATGGAAGGCTGTTGAAGATCTCGCTCCGATTAAACGTCGACTATGCAAACTCCGGCAACAGCCATCGCGATTTCCAGAATATTGGAGTCGAGGTAGAGAAGCGGCTCTTCTTGGGTCTTGAAAACAGGGTAAGAACTGAAGAAGAAGCGGAGCCAAACTTGAGCCCGTGGGGGCAGAGTAGACCGCAGGGCCGGGACCATGCCATCCGACACGCATTTCGGCGGGTTGAGAAGCTACTCAAAACCGATCTGGAGTCGAGAAATTTACAAATGCTTTGGGTAATAACTGGTGCCGACCATTCAAGGCGCCATGAAGGTTAGTTCGACAACTTGCAATGGAAGCCTGAGGCTGTTGAAGATCTCGGTCCGATTAAACGTCGACTATGCAAACTCCGACAACAGCCATCGCGATTTCCAGAACATTGGAGTCGAGGTAGAGAAGCGGCTCTTCTTGGGTCTTGAAAACAGGGCAAGAACTGAAGAAGAAGCGGAGCCAAACTTGAGCCCGTGGGGGCAGAGTAGACCGCAGGCCCGGGACCATATGCATGCCATCCGGCACGCATTTCGGCAGGTTGAGGAGCCACTCAAAACCGATCTGGAGTCGAGAAATTTACAAATGCTTTGGGTGCTAACTGGCGCCGACCATTCAAGGCGCCATAACGGTTAGTTCGACAACTTGCAATGGAAGGCTGTTGAAGATCTCGCTCCGATTAAACGTCGACTACGCAAACTCTGGCAACAGCCATCGCGATTTCCAGAACATTGGAGTCGAGGTAGAGAGGCGGCTCTTCTTGGGTCTTGATAACGGGGTAAGAACTGAAGAAGAAGCGGAGCCAAACTTGAGCCGCTAGCCTGCAACACGTGTTGTAACATTATGCGATCCAACTTGAATGCTCACACAAACTACTCTGTTGACACGTTCGTCCTCGATGGGATGAAGAAGACAGCCAAAGTTCAATCTTAATTTTACAGGTAAAATCTGAGAACTGGCTAACTGGCTAACTACTAACTTCAGATACTTATTAGGGGCAGTCAGAGTAGACAGTTTTGGGCAGTTCTGGTAGTCGGTTTTGAAAACGGTTCTGATTTAATTAATCGTGGGAGAGTCTTTTGAAATTCAAAACCGCCTCGAAAATCAAAACCGTCTGCTGAACCTCGGCTGGAGGAGGTTCTACAACGGTTCTGACACGGTTCTGGTTTAGCTTTCTATGGTCATCTAAATACAATTCATTTTCTGTGACTCTCGTTGCTTACAAAGAATCCCCGCCTTGTCTCGGCATCTCTTTTCTGCACGCACCGTCAGCTGTTCATGCCAACAATTCCGAAGACATCAAAGAGAGCTGCCACGGTTCCCGCCAGAGCCCAGGCTGCCGGCGCCGTGGCTGCTGCTGGAGTGAAAGATGCCTTGGTTGAACCAGTAAAAAGAAAACGTGGGCGTCCGAAGAAGGTGGTCCAGGCCGAAGTCCCTGATGTCCAGATACTCGAGGAGGAAAAGGTGGAGACGAGACAGATGAGCTGGACAACGACGGCATTAGGAAGTGGGTCTGGTACAGCCACAAGGGAAAATAATGAAATTATATTTAGTGAAAACCGGAGTCGCAAGAACCGCCTTTCAAATGGAGTCGGTCAAAATTCAGTTTAGGTTCTCTCACGGTTTTGACTAAATCATTTTCCAGAACCGTTTACAAAACCGTACCGACCCCAAAACTGCCCCTATTTACACAAAATTCCAAGAACTACCGGATTCTCTCCAGAAGAGGCCAGGACCTGCGATGTTCCACCCATCGTCACCTTCAACTCAACGTCGAACCCAACTAAAAAAGAAAATGGTCGAACAAGTGTGGGATCAAGAGGGTTCTCCACGCCGGGCTTGAGCTTCGGGTACAGGGTTTTGACGTTGGGGAGATCCCTGGATATTGTCATTAAACAAGCCAATCACAACCCGATAGAATTCTTACCAAATACCCGGGTGTATGTCATACTTCCCCGGGGACCCTTTCGTGGTCACCTCTAAAAATATGTCTTCGCTCCCCGCTGGTGAGTTGGTATCGGCTACTTTGGACTTGAAAAATGACTGGGCCGTGATACTGCCTTTGTTTTTGAACCACTGCCCGAGGTCACGTGTGAGCCCTTGGGCAGAGTAAGCCGGCAAGAAACCGGCGTCTTTATCCTGTATGGGCATGTTGAACCTGCGAACGAAAAAAAATCAGTGGAGTTCTGTCTTGAATCTGGACGAATATATCAACATACCCCGACTTGAGAACTGTAGTGTTCAGAGCGTTCTTGACCTTTTCCCGATACTTGTTGAGGGTGTCGATCTTCCCCTGGGTTCGATTGTAGATGGTTTCGTAGGCGGTCTGGGCCTTGTTCACCTCCCCTTCGGCGATCCCATACTGGGGGTAATTGTGATTGGCGATCCATTGTTTGAATGTGGAGTCCGTTACTCCACCGTCCTTTTCTTGCTGATACGCCTCGAGAGCCTTCCTCTTGACCTCTTCAAATTTATTGTTCGCCTTCTTACGTTCCTCGTCAGCGCCGTCGAGCGCTGTCCGGTCGCCTGGAGACACCAACCCATCCTGGATAATGTCATCAGTAACATTATCGACCATACTTAGCTAGCCTCTCATACCGTGTCGACGGCGTCCAAATAACTGGAACAGAGCATAAGCTCTCACTGCTGAAATTAAAACAACTGAACGACACTCACCCACTCAATGCTTGGGCATAGCCATTGGATGACGTGTCGACTGAACCGTTGGCTGTACGCAGAGTGTCTGCGAGGTTGTGGACAAGGAAATTGACGACTTCCTCAATAGGCGCAGTTTTCAACTCAAACCAAGCTTGGGTGGGAGGTAGGGTGAATGCGTTTGGGGAGGCGCCGAGCGTTGCTTTCACTTTAGTGTCATAGGCACGCCAGAAGTCGGAGTTGGCGGTAGAAGTCATTGGGTTAGGAGCGGTAACTATTTTTCCGTCTGTGGGCAAGAGTCGTTTATATGTGGAGACTTGATTGGTCCAAATCTGAAATTACGTAGATCCTGAGTCCATAGTAATTCGTCAGCGACCTGCAAGTTCCATTCCAGCGGTAAGGAAAAAGTCTGGAACGACAGACATCTTGGAAGCTTACCAGGGACTTGTCGAAACATTGAGGCTGTCACCACCAACCGTCCCTGTTAGGCCACTTCTCGTTAGACCTGGCTGAAATGCACATCTTCCATGACAGTCATCAGATCTGGAGCAAAGGTAGCCACCGGAGCCCTGGAATTGGGATCAACGTTATCCTACTAGTAGGTTCTACGTATGGAGCACACCACTCCATGGACCTTCTCCTTCATGATGTTGACAGCGGCCACCACCGCCTTGGACCATAACCAAATGTTTCAGGGTTCTCTGTATCTGGATAAGTGAACCACTTCTTGGCATATTGTCCTATTGGTGACGTAACTTATATCTCGCTCCATTCGCAGAAATCAACGCGCCAGCTACACTTCAAAGAGGATCGTCGGCGGCAGGAGTAATTTCCCAGTCTGGCCTTATAAGATATTTAATTGACATTATACGTATAGATACGTATGTAGTAGATGCATTTTTCATTCAAAGATCTCCTAACAATACATGCACAAAATGGTGGAATAGTTTGTGTCGGTCTGGAGGGGATAGGATCTCACTACTTAATAGATCAGGAAAATATGTCCTCAGCTTCTTGGATGGCATCCTCTCGCATCTGTTCGGTCATCGAGTCGTAGGCTGTCTTGGTCGGGCGGTAGGTAGAAGCAGTGTATTCTACAGAACAACTCAGTAAAACTTGCGATTCGCTGCATCACTGAGGACGTACCACCCTTAATACCACTCTGATCCTTTTGTACGAAAAGGATTCTCTCGCTGAGTGACCAGGCGCACAACTTAATGCGAAAAGTCTTGGGGTAAGATTAAGGTTAGATGGATAACAATTCCTCACTGGGCCTACTCACCTTGAAGTACGGGTGCTCAAA
The DNA here is from genome assembly GCA_029282495.1 of Mycena albidolilacea. Lineage (NCBI taxonomy): Eukaryota > Fungi > Basidiomycota > Agaricomycetes > Agaricales > Mycenaceae > Mycena > Mycena albidolilacea. The sequence goes on along the minus strand of JARIHO010000031.1, from coordinate 840,583 downwards.
ATCTGGGAACCGGAGGACGACAATGTCGACAAGATTCTCCTCGTGGTACTCTTTGCCATAGAACAGACTCTCAATATCCTTGATGGTGGCTCCCGTCTGAGCGACAATTGAAGCCATAAATTGGATGTCAATTTGGGTGGACTGAAGGACATCCGTGTCGCTTATGAATCTGGTGAACCACGACTCAACCTTTGAGTGGAATGAGTAACTCTGTGGTTGAAATAGGGATCTGGCTGAAAGAACGTGCCTCTCTAACAACGGTAGGATCTGGCGATCCATCAACCTTGAAGAAGTTGAGCTTCGCAGGTTTGGTGAAACTGTCGGTGCGGTCAATGGGAGTATCGTAGTGCTCAAGTGTCTGAGGTTGTCGCTCCGCGAATACAGACAGGACGTCGTCCCAGGAAAGATTGGCGTTATCCTTCCGCCGTTCTGCCAAAGCATGCATGACGTCGACGATCATGAGCTTCAAATGGTCATCCATTGCTTTGATAGTTTCACTGGTAAGTGTTCCATAGGCAGGCGCGAGCTCGCCGTGCAGGTAGCCCTGTTCGCCGGTATGATCGTTTAAGTTGGCGCTACGCAAGAAGCTTTGTTCGGCATTGACGTTCACATTTGCCTGCAAATATATTCGCTGATCAGCTAGTGAGCGTGTAGGATACCCTGATTGTTATATACTTTCGAGTTTGCGTCGTAAGTTTGGAGGCTGATCAAGTGATGAACACCTGAACGGTGCGAACCAAAAACGCTATCGAGAGTGACCATGTTGCTGCAAGGACTGAACCAAGTACAAGTATAAGAGGACCCGGCTGTATTTCGACCGCTGAATAGAAGTGTCCCTAACCAAATAAACGCTTCAGCTGATACTTACGTACCTAAGTGCCCTGTTTTAGAAAGGAGTTACTCATTGGTTACTCAGACGTTAAATCCGTTTTGATAGATTGGTATCCATTATTGTCCTTGTTGCCTTTGAAGACGCCGTTGAATGAGAATCATGCCATTGCCCTGTGGAGTTTTGGGACCGCTACCACCTGACATTATTAGATCGGTCCTCAAGAAAGCCCGAAATCTCAGATTTTAGTTTCGGCTGCACGATTGCCGAATCAGGAACGACCACTAACCTTGAGAATTTGCGAAAGTTTTTATTTTTTCCTCGGTCACTCGAACAACGATGCCGGAAATGAACGTTCAAGGAATGTGTTCCCTTACCCTTTCACCCTTCGTTAGCGAAGGTTCTAACGAGGTAGAAGTGTTCTTGTTGTCATGAACGCTTACCCGTCTTTCCATATTCTGAGGAGGGATAAGCAACACGATGGTTTTCCAGAATTGCCGGCGCTTGTGAAAGCGCAAACCTCCGCCATCACGAAATTGCCTTTTCCGTCAACCACTAGCTCGCCTGCAAAAAAGGAAAGAAAGTGTAATTGTTGTTGAAAGTTGACAAGTACCCAACGAAGAATCAGTGCCCTGTTATCGCAGTCATCGCCTGTTAAACTACACCGATTCTCGCCCATCAGAAGGGGCTGTGACGTGTATGAACCACGGGCTTCGGAAATGGAGCTGAGATGCTCAAGATTCAGATTACCGTGGATCTTGAAGCGGACACCCGGATTAGTAGGTCACTTGAGGGGCAGCTTGCGAGAAGAATGAACCCCAGATCTTTTGAGCCGCGGAAGCTGAGAACAGCACGTCCCATGCTGTAGCATTTTATTCAGTTCGTACCGGCCTGTGACCTGTGACCCAAAAGTACGAAAGTCAGTTTTCGTACTTGGCCTCGGGAGACCGTGACATCCCCAAAATTTTCGTACTTTCGTCGGAAAAAGACAGGCAAGAAGACAGACAAGAAGTAGCAGGGTGTAAAGTTTGTGATATTTAAATGAGAGTTATGTAGCAATTTGGCCAGAGACGGTGAGACGGTCGAGGAAAGGTGCAGCCGTGGGATCGAATTGGTTCCGCTGTCAACAATGGCAGCTCGTGCGAACGCCACGGCGCGCGCAATCGTGTAAGCCGAAATTTCGATTTTTTGGGTGATTTTCAGCGATTTCGTGACATTCTGGCGGTTTTCGTACTCGACTCCAGTGATCCGTTGACATGTACGAAAATTTTCGTATTTTTGAAGCCCTGTGACGCGTGACATACGAACTGAATAAAATGCTACCATAACGTTGTGTTCGACTCTAGAGCTACCAGGCAGTTTCAACATAACCCTCTGTGGCTTGCAACTCATCACCCTGGTATTAGCAGATACCACGATGTCTATCAAAGAAACCGATGCTCTCTTTGCGCGTGCTTATGCGTCCGCTATCAAAAACGAACTCCAGCTCAAACTCGGCGAAAACTCTGACAAGATCCTTTTCCTGAGTCCCATCATTCAACGGGGAATACCAGGTGGCGACCTCGTCTATCCGGAGATGACCAATTTCGAGACCTACTCCTTTGGTGATGCGCTCCTCAGCACGAGCAATCCTTGCTATATCGCTGGGGCAGGAAGCTCAAGCTACATCCAGGAATTACAAACGTATGTTTCTACGCTTCGAAGGTCCCTCTTTTACGCCTTACTTTCTCTTTGACCTTTCTCCGCTTCAGATACGTTGATTATATTTACACTGTAAGACAGGCCTTTCGCGAACGCCTGAAGTTTGCTCAACGTCGCTCTATAGAAAATCGACTGGAGCCCCGAGGTAACCCAGGATATGGAAGCTGCAAGAAAGGACGTGTCCGAACGAGAGGAGTCGTACACAGCTGCTTTCGACAAAGCGATGAGTGAGTGGAAGAAGGCGCGCGACGCAGGTGCCACAGATTCCAAGTTTTGGGCATGGGCGCAGCACAACGCCATGTATCTAGCGGCAGCCGAGAGTCTACGCAACCAAGCGTATACCGGTTTAGACGCTGCGTCGAAGCGGCATTACGGCCCTCAAGCCGATGAGCTCGCCAGGATCAGGTCCGGTCTTCGAAGCGCCATGGAGACGAACCCGGACAAGAAGTACTTTGGGTAAGTTTGCCAATGTTAAGTATGACGGGGACCCTTAACCTGACCTGGGAATCGTAGCTTCAACCAGATGGGCCTCACGGCGGACAAGGATTTGATAGCTACGACCATCAATCTGGCGAACGGTGGAAAGATGTTACCGGAATCCTCAATCAAAGACTACCTCGTTGGGATACCGGACTATCGCATTGCGGGTTACCGCGAGAAGATGAACGAGTGGATGAGGCTGGCGGCGAATAACCAAAATCGCAACCAAACTCTGACTGTTAACATGAGTGAAGGCGAGCGCACAAGCTGGAAGGATTATGGATACAAGGAGGTCAAGGGCTCCGGGACCAAAGGGATCTTCCCTTTCTTCTCCGCCTCGGATGGACCGACTGGGAACAGCGTCCACTTGAAGACGGAGGGGAGAGAAACCGAAATCTCGTTGACGATAGCCGCTATTGGGCTGGAGCTCTTACCAGTGACTTCTGGTCGATGGTGGGTCATATCTTAAAGGTTGCGACGATGCTGACATTGGCTTTTAGGGACATCCCCAACGTTAAAAACCGATTTCCAAAGCTCGTGGAGAACGCACCGGATGTCCTTAATTCGGGGTATGCGAGGCCGATCTCTGTCCTGGTTGGATATGATGTTGCTTTAACGGTGACATTCGGGAAGTCGATCAGGAATGAAGCGAAAGAACTTTATGACAAAGCGAAGAGTACTGGCGGAAGCATGAAGATTCTCGGGTTTGAAGTGAGTACAGCTGGTGGAAACGGATCGTCGGAACGCGTCAACGCAGACTTCGGAGGAGTCAAGTGGGATGAAGCCAGTGGCTCGATCACCCTTACCCCGGCTCCCATGCAGGTTTATCCTAGTGTACTTGCCGTCGTGGGTCAGCGCCTCGTCAACACCAAGGCCCCCGGCGGCCCTACTGTCTCTGGCGTGTTTGGCTCGAGGGTTGGGGCGGGTATCGACCAAGTCGTTTACGGCTTCGATTTTTCTGCGGTGAGTAATGGCGGCTTTCTCCCTTCCATACTAATCAGAACGCGCGTATCTTTTCAGATGGATGTGAAGGACAATAAGAAGGAGGACTACCTCCACATTGGTCTCGCCCCTGCATATGGAACACTCACCAGCGAAAGCATGAAAATTATGGACGACCATCTCAAGATCATGATATCCGGAACGTTGCGTCTTCTGGAGAAGAAGCGAAAGCAATTGAGCGGTCCACTTTCATGGGACGACCTCTTATCCATATTGATGCAAAACCCCCTCATCGAGCCTGACGACACTATAACGGGGTCGAAGGTGGACCGCGCGGATAAACTCATCAAACCTGCGACGGTAAACTTCTTCAAAATCAGTGGGGCACCTGATCCCTCTATAGTTAGGGAGGTCAGCGCGGCAACGTTTTTCATTCGGGCTACGGGTAGCTGACCGGGCGTCCCCTCTTTTCAGGTAGAAACGTGGTTCACCAATTTCATTGGTGACCAGGATATCCTTGACTCTACGATGATCGATATCAAGGTCATGGCCGAAATCGTTGCTCAAACTGGAGCTACGGTAGACAGCGTCGCGGCGCTCATACACAAGATCGAACACCACGAGAAGACCCTGGTTGACATTGGGGTTCTTCGCTTCCCTGATCCTGACCACCCTTACTTCAAGGTGAGTAGAGCAAGAGATACCTGGTTCGTCGTGCTGGTTCCTAAACACCCCGCAATGCGCCAGGTTTATAGGATTCGGTTAACAGCCTGGTCGGTCTCCGCCAGATACCTGGCCTGGCAAGAGGATTCTAACGGAATCACTGGAGGTGGGCGATTAATTTCCCCCATTCGCGCGATGGATGAACTAACTCCTAGCGTAGAATTAAACGTTCGCAATTTCCGCCCTCGTACAAGCGTTTTGGACGAAATGAAAGAAGATGTTAAGGATAAAGCGGTTGAGGAGGCTGAAGACATATTTTCTTAGCGAGGACCCACAATGAAATATTGCTATTTTCAAACTCGGCCAAAGCGCATTGAATCTGCGCAAAATTAAAATTTTGTGGTTTTGAGAGCACGGGAGTATTTTGCCTCGTTCTCCCTCAAACCAGCCTCAAACGACATATTCAAGATGGAATTCTCAACTAGTCATTGAAGCGCAGGCGCCGAGCGAAAGACGAGACACTTTAACCGGAGAAGGGGGTTCTCTGTCCGCATTCACTGTAGTCCATCTATTTCGTCGTCCACATCTCAGGTACACTAGACACAAGGCTGGGTGTTTGATATTGTAGGGTCTATACATACCCGAGGCGCCAGTGTAGTGGCGAACGGTTCAGTGGTTGTTGAACTTGTGCGCGAGAGGAAGCTTTAATCAACGCCTCTTTTTCCTTTTCTGTCCTCATAACAACACCTCAGTGACCACCTCTTCGATTAGTTTTTGGCCTCGTAGGCCGGTTTTCGTGCAATGCCAGCTAACGCCAAAACCGTAGAGCAGTAATGGACCGTTAGGCTCGTTGGCGGCGTCGCTGACGTCAATGACGCAATTATCCTAATCGGGTGAGGCGGTGCCCCTGCCAGTACTCCTCTTCCGCCACCGTCGCCTCTCGCCTCTGGTGGCCGCCTTCGCCTTCGATGCGATGTATCACTGTACTACTCGGCAGGGTCCGATACCAGCCAATGGGAGGCCTCCTCCAGATTCTTCCTCGACAGATTGGAGTGGAAAATCCATAATCCACACGCAACGCGGCGCCACAAGCAGGCGCCGGCGCCGGCGCAATTTTTGGTTCATCTACCAGTAGCTCCCGGCAGTCTTCTACCTCTGTGAAGCACACTCTTCAAACCCAACACAACTGGGGAATTCTTGGATTAAATATCTTTCGACGCCTATCGCTCACACTCTGGGCCGAATCACGAGCAAGGTTCGTCTGCCTCCTGCTGCTAACCAAGCCTGCATTCTCTTCGACCTCGCCACTCCCATTCAAGCCCACGGCAACGCCCAAGGCTCAAGCACCGCGTGCGACCACCTCGACGCCGTCGACAACCATCTTGAAGGCGTGGACGAAAACCACACCCATACCCGTCATTATCCTCGCCGCACGCCGTCCCCATCCTCGCCCCCCGCACACTGCATGCCCGCCCCCACCGCGTCCGTGTACCTCTACGCTGACATCGCGCACGTCGTCGGCGGTGAGGTTATCCTCGGCCCGCATCTGCCAACACCGCGCGCAACCACCTCGAAGCCGTCGACAACTGTCTTGAAGCTGTCGAAGGAAACTACAGCGATGCCATCCGCATCCTTGTCCCCGCACCCCGCACGCCTGCCCCACATCCGCGTACCTCTACACCTGCGGCGTTATGCGCGTCGTCCGCGGTGGGTTGTACTCGGCTCGCGTCTGCCTCGCGCACGCACCCACGTGCGCAAACACCGTGCACGACCCTCATACCCCCACACCCCTTCGCCCGCCCCCACCACGTTCGCCTACCTCTAAGCTGGCGGCGTCGCACGCGTACTAACGCCCACTTCGCCTACCTATTTTTGTGCAACGGAGACGTGGGAGGTGGTCAACAACGACTAAATAACCTTCTTCGGACCTTCTAGTTATCTTCCCGTGCTGCCATGAGTTCCCAAGGCGGTAATACCTTTCGAATGTTATTTAGGAGACTCTTGAATCAATTTTGGAATTCGTTGCCAATTGTTTTGAAGAACTCACGAACACACCAAGAGTCTGTTAGATGCCTTAGACAACATATAGAAGCCATCATGCCAAAACACCCATGCGGGCATGAGGCGGAAGGAGGAGTATCTGTACCACTATTGCAATGTACCCTACCATGGCAGGGGGGTACATTCATCAGGAAAACCGGCTGACACTTGATATTGTTTGACAGTGCTGCATAGCATCCATAGTGTCTCTAGTAGCCATAGCTACATCCCTAATATGCAGCACTCGGACATTGCTGTGGGACACTTGACAGCTCCACGCGACAACTATGGGATACTAGCCAATACTAGGCTATTGCTGGAAAGCTGGCCTGTGTGCCAGCGGAAAGGTATGTGGTGCCGGCCATCTGCCTACAATCCAGGTTCCAACCTATTGCTTTGCTCGCCGTGGCACTCAATGGGACAGTAACAATGAAAGAATTGAAGAAAACAAATTTATATTAGCATTATAACTACTACATGAGCTCACAAATTTCAGCGTTCAGCGTTCAGCCCATGCATGCTCCGCACAACAGGACAAACGACCTACCAGATTCCATACCACCCAGACCTCCTCATTTGCCCCGCATCCTGCCATTGGGCCGCAATCCTGGATCCCTGCCATCGAAACCATCAGTATGCGCCATGTACACCCAGAAAGTTTTCATACTTGGAACTGTTTGTCAAGCAGTGGTGCATCACAGGTATCCGCTTTGAAGAAGGGAGCTGGCAGCCACCTGGCATGAAAGTTAACAGAAATATAACCTGAGGACGGCTGCACTCACTATTGTGCAGCCTTAGTTCATTTGTGTGACTTTGTATGCATGAGGAGAGGGTCCCGTAATTACAGATGGTAAGTATGAGACTAGGCCTGAAAGGATCTGGGTTAGAATGGTACTGAGAATGCAACACAAGACATATTTGGTAATGCCCTGCCTGTTGTGTATCAAGCTCAAGTGTGAAAGGAGGTCAAAGTGTTGCCACAGACTGGGACCATCAATCAGTACTTTGTGTCAGGTGACGGGGGAGCGAAGGCAGGAGTAAAGAAGGGTAAAAGGTGTGAAAACTTGCCTGCGAACAGATGGATCACCTGCCCTCTACCCCGCCCTTAACAGCACCGCCCAGCTACTTCTGTGTGAGCTTCGCCATGAAGGTCGGGTTGGATACATTGTCGGAAAGATCGCAAATGGCATATTCGGCCCTATTGGGCCTTGTTAGGCCAAATAAGGCCGTTAGGTTTCAGGGGCCGTATTAGGTTCAGGTATGTACCATTAGACCTCGCGAGTCATTGTAAGCTCTCATTGGGCCTAACGAACCTTATACGGCCTAACAACATTATAAGGACTTATAAGGTCTGATAGGGAAAGGGGATGTCCAAGGGAAAATAAAATCAAAATGATATTCCGCTTTCTTATCTCTAGGTCTACTCTTTCTAATCCTTCAGCGTTATTCTATTAGCTGTCATATTTAGAACTGAAATGAAGAGTTACTAGGGTTCGAACTCACGCGGCCTACATTAAAAACATGACTATTACTACTACACCATGCAACCGTTGAGAAACACCTCAACTCAACTCGCTATATACTGGCCTCCTTCCCAAATATGGCCTGACAATACCTTACAGGACCTTGGCATGCCCTCTCACGTCGCAGTGGGTAGGTATTAAACCGGTGCACATTGGTAAATGGATATAACTACCCAGCATGTTTCTACCCGTCTTCACCACCGTCCTCCGGTTCTTCCTCAGCATCAGCATTCAGCAAATCCATCGCATCAACCGTGCTACCCCCGTTATTCTCAGCCCCACACGTCGCTTCATCCAGGGAAGAAGATATCATCCCACACACAGAAGATCTTGAGGACCGAGGTCTTGCACTTCTCGAGGCCAGTTGTCAAATACTTCAGGTATAATTCGTAGTTGGCGGCCCAGTTGATGCCGGTTACCTTGCCGTTTTCGCGAAGTGAATCGTCTGCGGAGAGGGCAAAGCAGCCCTGAACTTGCTCTGCAGCAAAAAAATAGATCTTTTGAATACAAAAAAGAACTCTCACCGCAATAACTGAAGCGGCAATATCACCGGCAGTCGTGCCCTCGCTCTGCAACCCCAAATTTGGTCGTTCGTTTTGGCCTGCAAAACAGGATTCTTGTGGTCCTTGAGCAGCGCAACAGTGCTGGGCCCCTGTACGATGGAAGCGAATATCTGAAGGGTAGGTTGACGGGATTTAGAACGAGCAAGAAATGTTGGATATGTACCAGAAAAAGTTTGGGATTGAGGAAGGCCGTATCGATGTCGAAGGTGCCGTGAAAGTCCTTGTGGAGGAGAGCACACACCCAAGGATCATACCTACCGCCACCAGGGGCGTCGTCGTCGCGGATCTAGCCAATCTGCTCACGGAACTGGTCCATACTACATGAATTGCTGGACAGTAAATCTTGTGATGTGCAGTCGAAAATTTCGGGGCCAGAGGTGCGGCAAATGCGAGTTGATATTTGCGAATGCTGTTCACCCATACCGGCGCGGAACTGAAGAGCCCATAAGCAGAAGGCACTATTACTTAAAATATTTCTACTTGCCTTGTCTGCGAGACCATTTCCTCCATGTCCTCCAACGTGGGGCATACATGAGCCCGATGTTCGACTGGGAAGTAGAATGTTACGTATCTCGTTGATACCTCAGACTACGGCATGTTTTTGCGAGCAGGAAATTAATTTACTGCATCAATAGCATGGAGCTTGTTGTGGTATTTCAGGAATCCAACACAGCTACAATTATTTTCACCCAATGGACACGAATCGAGGAACCATTGAGAACCCACCCCTAACCGACCCAATTGGGTCTCACAAGGTCTTATAAGGTTTACCGCCAAACCTTGTAAGACCTCATATGGTCTTTAGGTTCAGTTAGGCCTAATATGCCTTTTTCGATTTTTCCGACAATTGAGGGTGGAAGCGAGACTGTGGGTACCGCCTGGCTGTGTGCTTGTCGGATTTCAGAAGGTTATCCCATGGCTGCAACACTGCTGGCATCCAGATTATATGAGGGTGAGACATGAGAGGTAAAGACGGGAGTTATGCTGTCACTGGAGCAAGGGTGGTAGCAAGAGACAAGAGAGAGGAACAGAAGACATTGGACGAGACAATGAGACAAGTGTTGAGGATGAAGGATGGTGGTGGGAGGAAAGAGCAACCACATAGCAGTGACACATGTGTGCACGGACTTTAAGCACCGATCAAAGCCGGAGCTCTTCGAGCTCGCCTTCAGTGGGCAGTAGTGTGTGTGTCAAAAATTCCAGGTACACCTAGTAAGCCATAGCGTATATAGCGTGCTATACCATACTTTCCCAGTGCTGTCCAGTGCTAGGTATGACTATGGACATCTATGAATTAGGGTTCTAAACCACCCGTCAGACAGGGATGGCTGTCTTTTTGACAGGCCGGGTCCAACCCATCTGTTCAAGGCAGCCCAAGGCCCTTGAGACAGACAGGTCCTGTCCCACCCGTAATGGCTGTTCGACGGGTAGTTTACTGTCCTGTTCGCTCCAAAGACCATTAATTTTGGGCTTCCCCGCAGGAAATGGGACACTACCGTATGGAGACGCAAAGTCCCTGCCTGTCCATCAATGAACTCCTATATTTTACACTGAATCCCATTGGACCTGTCAAACGGGCAGGAACGGGCGGCCCGTCAATGGGTTAACCCGCCCCGTACCTGTCCTGTCACAGCGGAAACCTACACCCAGGACAGGACAGGTAAAAACCTGTCCGTCCCGTCTGTCAACCCGTTGAAAGGTGGGGTGGTTTGGAATCCTACTATGGATGCTATGGGAAATGTGGGAAATTGTGGCTCGGCTACAGTTTTCCTGATGTTGCTTTAATGCAATAGCTGGGCTGGGCAGCCAAGAGGTGCCCACATTGAAATGTACCTGATGACACCCCATTTGGGTTGCACCTCTGAAATCAGCTGCACAGTGGGGCCATCCACTGGGTTGTGTTTACAAGGTCCCAACGAGCCGAAGTGGTGGAGGAGGTTGAGGTGCTGCGCAAGTCTGGCGCCGTGAAGAAGCACAAGCAGCGGAGTGACAAGGACAAGCCATGTGGGCCGCATGCAAAGAAGAGCAAAGCGACTGACCCCCAACACCCCTGAGAACAACTTTGAGGAGGAGCCAATGCCCATGTCCACTCCCCAAGCACCCAACACCCCCGTGTCCGCTCCCCGTGCACCCAACGCCCCCGCATCTGCTCCCTGTGCGCCCAACACCCTAATGTCTGCTCCCCAGGCGCCCAATGCCCCCACATCCACTTCCCAGGCACCCAACCCCCTGTGTCCGCTTTCCAGGTGCCCAATGCCTCTGCGTCCACTTCCCAGGTGCCCAACACCCCTGCATACACTTCCCAGACACCCAACGCCCCCGCATACACTTTCCAGGCACCCAACACCTCCACATCCGCTGCCTGCGTGCCGCCGGTCATGGAGGTGTCTGCCGCTGAGGCTGCAACATTGGCCACCCTTCACTCCACCTCTCCAGCCACCTCCCTCTCCCATGTGGCCACTGCCTTCACCGGCACCCTTCCAGCCTCTTCTGTGACACCAGCTGCCTTCAACACCACCTCCCCAGTTGCCTCCCTGTCCAGTGCTGCTGCTGCCATAACTTCCACCTCTACAGTCTCTTCAGTGACATCGGCCCCAGGCACGATAGCCTTTGGATCACAGCTCACAGATGAAGACTTCAATTTCAATTTCCTGGGCATGGATTTCGGCCCCATGCCCTTATTCCCGTCCTCCACCTCCACCTCCCAGCTCGGCCTCAGCACTGACGAGTTCACCAATGATGGTGTGACTATGCGCATTTACCTTCAACAGAGGATTCAATGGTGGCAGCAGGGTCGCCGGCAACCCCTCCCCCTCATTTCCTTACAACCCCACGGGTAGCGCACCCTGAGCACAGGTGAGCAGTGGAACAGTTAGGTACATGGGCACCACCGACAACATATTCCCCAGGGTGTTTATGTCAGTCTTCTCTTTGGCCACCAACACCGTGACACAAAAAAGGAAGAGGGTGGAAGGGGATGGGGTCGAGAAGCCAGTACACAAGATGTGCGCCAGGAGGAGCTAGGACAGCACCGCTGGTGCAGACACCAACTGTTACGACCATGCAGTTTCCGATCCTTTATGGTTATGGCCTTTACGGCCGTTCCGTCCCAACCATCTTCCGGTTGCATCCGGCTAGTTTCGTTGATGCACAACCTTTGGGGTTTTTTGCAATGAAGGTCTTCTGAGCGTTCCCCAAATCAAACATATGACTTATGCAACCATGCTTCCCTCTTATTGTTCTTATTGTTCTTATTGTCTTTTATATACTTTTTTCCGCATTAGACTTATCTCCGTATTTAGTATAAATACGTGTTATGTTCTAGTGTATCTTTAGTTGAAAATTAATGTGCTTTGCCTCCGCATCGCTCCGTGGTCTGACTTACGCTTCTTCCGTCCTCGAGCCAAGTTAGTTGGTGTACCTGCTCACCTACGTGGTATCACTTACGGCCATATCCGTCTTCTGGCCTTCCGTCCTTCCGTCCTTTTCCGACACGAATATAACACCAACACCGACATGCCTCCCAAGCGCCATTTGAAGTGTGCCCCGGAAGCAGTGCTGCCGCCCTGTATTGTGAACACTCTCCATTTCCCCCATGCTTTGAACGCGCTACTGGCAACTGGTACCCATGCCCCACATGCACTTTATATTTCTATGATAATGTACCGTTCTTTTCTTGTCTCTCAATGTATTTATTCTTTCATATATGAATTGACTTTGTGGTATTCTAAGATACACGGAGAGTATTGTAGGTAACTGGACATTACTCTTACTTATATATGACGTGGGATAAGGCTGCAAGTGGCAGGTGCCGAACCTTTCCCTTTTCCTACAGACTGTGTTTGTCGTATAAATTCTTCAAGTTGTCGAAGTGGATCAAATACTCAAAAACATCTGTTTGCACTATATACTACATTTTAGGCTGGCATATGTTTACTATATAACATTTTGGGAAATATGCGACACATTTGTTCAAGAAACAGCAATCAAAATGGCCTACAGCCACCGTCAGCTATGCAGCTGCTGCTCCAGATTTTCCACCGGCAAAGCTCTTGCCTGCAGACAATTTTTTGGGGCTGGGCTGCTTCTCTTCCTCAGACGAGTCGTCCAGCGAAAGGTCGATTATTTGCGCTTGACAAAGTATTTGGTAGGGCTCACCAGAGAGTCATCTTTGCGCTGTACACAAGAGTGAGGACACTACAGAAGCTAACGGAAAACACACTAACACAGCTGAGAATGGTTATATTCACCAGACAGTATTCCCAACTCAGCTGCCTGCTGTGCAAGGATACCTGAACAGAAAAGAAAATACTATGTGAGGTAAAAGACACAGAAGACAGTAGTAACCCACCATGGGGGCGACAGTCATATTCATGACCAGGCCTTGTCCGAGGCGATGAATATGGTGGAATGAGACTGGGGAGTACTTCTTGGTGATGGAGTTATAGATGACAACTTCTGGTACTCGGTTGTACCGGAGGTCAGAGTCACCAAAGAAGGGGAGTAGCTTGAATTTCCCTTCATATTCGGACGCCCGCCCTTCCTAGGAGGATGTCAATATCACAAAAGAGAGAGGAAATACAAGTGACACTTACATCCATTGTTGTCGTGTTCATGACAAACACGGGCCTGTGGCCAACAGAAACATCGATGATGTGGGTCCGTTGGTGGTCTTCTTTTTGGTGATATTGCCCAGTGTTGATGTAAAAGCCTGTTGAACACAACACAAAAATAAAATAAGAAAGGATGTAACTCAGGATATGTATACAGACAAATATTCTCACCTCCCAGTGCCTGTCAATAGTGTTGTGTATCTCTATGGTCATGTCCCACTGGACAGGGCGACCTGACACCGCATATTCAGCCAGATGGGGATAGAGGAAACTATTCTTGAAACTGAACAGGCATTGGTCAGAAAAACTGAAAAAAATAGAAACAGTGACAATAGAGAGGTTGTGCAAAAGCCACGCAAGACACATGCGGCTTCACACGGCTTTTGGGAATTGTCAAAGCCGCGGGGAGTATTTTGATATTTTGAACTGACAAACCAACTATAACTGACTCACATGAATATCATTTTGAATGTTCCATTCATGTGGCTATCCAATCAAATCCAGTGAATACAATGATTTGTCCTCGAGTATCCGCACTGATTCCATACCACCCACAAATTGAATGACAAATCAGGCAACCATCCCATAGTTTAAAAAGGTTCCCTTGCACTCAACAGGGTCACTGAAAGCTCAATTCTTCTTATGTGAACTCAGAAAATCCCCGTGGCTTAGCACAGTGCCCAAAAGCTGTGTGTGGTTTGTGCACAACCTCTCTAATAAGTAAGAATATTTATACCACTGGACCGACCATGTAACACCGAGTTCCAATCCACTGCACGTGAGCTTGGTCCAGGTGTCTTCGGACTGGCCGGAGTTGGCATTGGGAGTGATTTCGATACTGTTTACAAGCTTGTCGCCGGTCTTCCAGGCCATCTGAGTGAAATTTCCTCCTGGTCCATTGTTGAACGCCCATGTGGAATGGGGTGTCAGTGTAATGGTAAACTCAAGGGCCTTTCCGCTGAGAGGGTAAGGTCAGGCAATATAAATAAAGATGCTTAAGGCAACACACTCACTCGCTGGTAGTGAGAGACCATGCCTTGTTTGAGAGGAACTTGACCTTGGCCTTCAATACGAGACTAGCACCAGTCTGGTTGGCAATCAGACCATCTTTGGTTCTGATTAAAGTGCTGGTGCACCCTATGGATCGAATTTTGGCCCCTGAAAGTATACACAGCACAGCTGCAGCATCAGCGGCAGTGATGAGACTGTCAGTGTTGGAGATGTTATTGGTGTTATGCGGAGTCGCTGACTGGGTGTTCTGCAGAGGCGGGGTGTGCTGGGTGTCCTGAGGAGGCAGAGTGGACTGAGTGTTCTGCGGAGGCGGGGTGGATGGCGTGCTGGAGCCAGCATTCAACAGAGCAGAGGATACATGCATAGGGAAAGCAGGCGCGGAGGTAGAGATCAGATGTTTTGAATAGGGTCAGGACACACCAATAAAATAAAATAAATGGGTGTGATCTTTATATCCTCAAACATGCACTTTAGCATAGTCAGCAACCAAGACATCATTCGCAGTGGGACTAGAAGGCGACGGTTAATTAGAAATAAAAGTTTATAACCATGTTTAATAGACACACTTCTAGTAGGCAAGGGCCATAGCATGCTACAGACTACGGCAAAATTCTGATTGAAAGCTTTGATACCGCCTTTCGATAGACACGGATAATATGTGGTGCTAAACATCGGCAGGCAATAGTGGCAGGTTTGGTTTCATTGTTTAGCTGACAATAAAAAAAATAAAACAAAACAAGGCAGCCAAGGTCTAGAAATGAAGCCATCTTCTGTTTTGCGCCTGGCTTGTTGTCTGCGGTCCATGCCGCGTCGAATCCGAGCAGACATTCATTGGCGTGGTCGACCGTGGTGATATACTCTATTGAGAATGAAGGGACAGTAAAACCAGAAGACACCATATTGGTCAGTGCATATGAAGAGAGAGTTATGTGGGTAAGGCAAGTTCGTGCCAGTGGATGCAGAGTGTGTTGCCTTCTGTTATCGATTATATCTACTCGTGAACTGCGCTCAACAACCTTCTAGGTTGGATTTATTCCAACTAGGTTTTCTTCAAACTAGCTATAGTTTGTCTCGGCAAACAACAATGCACCTAGCTATAGTTTGTATGCGGGAAGAACGTCAAACAAACAAAATGGCGGCTTCTATTCTGTACCAAAGGGTTTGACTTGTCTCCTCCCATTATACTTTCTAATATCCTTGTAGCATTCCGCTGCCTCTAGATCTACCGACACTGCTCTCGCGTACGTCTTCTCTTGTTGCATGCCTAGCTTATTCGACGAGTTGTCTACTCCCCCTCAATTCAGCGCGCTCCTTCTGTGGCAATATATCTTATTCCCATGGACATCAATGAGAGTATGAGAGACGAAGAACCGAGGTTAGTTCTCGTCTTGGTTTCTTGTTGTGTGCACAATGGCAGTGAAGGAATTGTCTTGGTTGTAGAGTCATGCTCACCCTGAGGGATACGTAATGTGACTGCTGTTGCCGATTGGGTGTTGGATCCTGATTCATCGGCCATATCCCCTCTTGATCTTTGTTGATAATATCGAAGGTGCGGAACTGCACGTAAACACACCAGCCAGAACCTTCCTCGGGTCTGCGCAATGTCTTCGAATCTATCTAGCTACTACTCCGCCTTTGCTGCCTTGTTTTTATTTTTTTCGCTGTCTAAATGCTAAATCTGCTTGCCTCCTGCAGTTTAACGCCACATCTTCCTCTGCCTCTGTTAAAGTGAGGAATCACACCAAGAGCCTTCCTCGGGTCTACACAACCACCTCACTCAGAGCTCCAAGGTCTATTTTGTCTGTATGTATGAGACCGTCCGCCATGAAATTAAATCCCCTAGGGTATATAGCATCTACGCACCGAGTTACTTTTGATACATCATTACACCATCCCGCCACCCCCTCTCTAATCCGTCACCAGCTCAAGATCAACCGGCTCCAGTGGATGCACCTGCTGCCCCTGCTCCACCTCTGCCTCCACACCCATACCATACAGCCACCCCCACTCGAGCATCACCGCTGAACAGTAGCAGCCATTGTGCACGCCGGTGAGCACGTGCTCGGCGAACACCTGTCCCGCCTACTGGACTGCGCGTGCCTGGTCCTCGTGTGCGACCACCCACTCGAGCTTCTTGACAAGGTCGGACAGGTCAGGGAGGACGGGGATGTAGTGCTCGAATGGGCGCAGCCAGTCGTTGAAGTACTCTGCAAAGACTGTTGACCAGGGTGCGTGTCAGTCCGTACGACTAAGCCAAAACAACCTGAGATGAGAGCGCACCTTGAAGACAAGCAACCCGCTGCGGAGGAGCCCGAGGTAGCGCCCCGAGAACGAGTTTCCATCAACGTCAAAGAGGTATTTGGATTTGTACACCTCCTCGCGTGGGGAGGACGACGTCGTGATGCTGTACTCCTGCTTGATGAAGTCGGCACCACAGTTCTCGCTGCACAGCCCGCTGTGGAAGCTGGAAAGCTTGAGGTTCATGAGGTTCTTGTGCTTGCGCCCAATGTTGATGAGCCGAAACCACAGGAAGGAGTGGTAGTTTTCGCCGTATACCCACCCGCCGGAAGTCATCCCACGCCAGTCTGGACCGAGTGAGCAGACAAGTAGGTATATTGTGCCGTACAACACTCACAGAGCTTCTCCTCCTTGTTGTCCCAGGTGATGTTGTTCGCGTAGCCGTACAATGGGGCCCAGCATGAGTCGGTGTAGTAAAACTATACGCACTTGAGTAATTTGACGCGTGCACGAGGATTCGCTTACCTCGCTGGGAACGAGAATGTCCGCAAAACAAGGCGAGATCTTGGTCATACTCATAACGGGGTACATATCCTTCATGAAGTCTGTGCTCAAAGCGAACAGCATGACTGTGCGCAGCATCAATTATTGCTCCAGCGGATAGACGCAATATGCACAGCCGCTCGCATTGTTGGCCAAGCCAGGAAAGCCCGTCGTCTGCATGGGAATGGTGTACTTCATTTCATCTTGGAAGTAGGATGCAGTAGGCCGCGGGGTGTGTTGGAACGGCCTCGAGTCAGAGGCATTTAGCGCCTTGGAGCACATATTGGGTTGCCGGTAGTTAAAGACAACACAAGGCTCGTCACGGCCGTTGATGATTATGCTCATGTTGGGCACAAAGGACTTGAACCGTCAAAAGGTCCGCAGCCAGTCATCAGTATAAAGTGTGAACTGCTCGTCTGTGAAAGCGAACTTGTTTCCTGTGAATACGCCCGTCTTCAGCCCGCGGTTTTCCTCTTGAACCTGGGGCGTGGCCTTGTCGACCATCCTCTTGAAGTAGGTGGGATCGTCTTTTGCAAGCTGGTAGAACGGCTCAAAGTCGTGCGAAATCTGCGCGTACTCGTTGATGAGACACGAGTGGTCCCACGCAAATTGGAACCAGTTGTCGTATGTTGGAGGCGGCAGGCGGTTATTTTGTTGAGAGTAACGCGCGATAGCTTGCTCAAGGGTGGAAGATTGACGAGCGAATAGCCTGTCCACCTTAGCATTCGACACATTCCAAAAGTCCCTGGTGGGCCTAGAAAATAATTAATATAAGTTGGCGGTACAGAGCCTAGTCTCAAAGGTAAAAAGGTATGACATGAAGGGCGCCGCAAAAACCGTTCCTGCGCTCGCCGCGCAAGCGGCTCCCCACTTCAGTCACCACTCCATTCTTGTGTGATTTGGAGGGCGCCTGTCGGGCTTGTCGACGTGTCAATGCTCACCCACGCATCTGACGCCCGTTGGTCACTGCCACGGATCGAGAAAACAAAGAAAAAGGAAGCAACACATACCTCGCCGCCGTTTACACCGCCATTTGGTAGGAACATTTTTAAAACATTTTGCCGCCAGATGCCCAACAGATGCTGTCACAAACATTGCTCAAACACCAAAGTGTCAAATCCCTGAGCCTTTCCTAACATCACATTTACCAATGTTTTCTGCAACGTTTTTTGAATGTTTTCTCAGCATTTTATAGAGGACAAAAATATTAATTTATTTCAAAAGATGTATCCATTCCACAGTATCTAGTACATTACATACGGTACATAAAAAAAGACAGCCACGAGCGAAGCCGAAGCCCAACATCAGCCAGGGCACAACCGGGGAAGGTGCCGAAGGTCGTGGG
This sequence comes from Mycena albidolilacea, assembly GCA_029282495.1. NCBI lineage: Eukaryota > Fungi > Basidiomycota > Agaricomycetes > Agaricales > Mycenaceae > Mycena > Mycena albidolilacea. The sequence goes on along the minus strand of JARIHO010000031.1, from coordinate 822,092 downwards.
ATGCGAGGGCAGAGGCCGTGCTACTGAAATCTATTCAAGCCCGTGGCAGCGGCCAGGCAGAGAGCTTGAATCTTGAAACTTTGAAAATAGGGAATCCGAAGTCTGTTCTTGCTGGAGGAGCACAATGTTGAGGTGATTATTTATGAAATTGAGTGGCTTGAGCCCAGCAAAAGCTTGGTGTTTTGGAAATAGCTTTGCAGAGTGAAATCTTGTGGTACGGTTGAGGGTACTTGAAGATAACAACTTGACAACAGAGGAGGTTGACGGAGCAGTGGAATTGCCAGCAATGTGCTCGGGACGGGTTTGATGATGGATTCTTGACAGAACAATCTGTGGAAGACAAGTGCTGGGTCCATGCACTGAGTGGGTGGAAGTTGTCGCTGACGGATCTTGCGGGGTGGAACTCGGAGTTGGAGGGAGGACAGCAAGGATGTTTTCATCGACATTGTGCGAAAGGAAGAGAATGACATTTGGCGTGTGGCACCACCAACATTGATCTTGTTTGGCTTCTGATGCGCATGGACCATCTCAAATGACCTCTTCTAGACCTCACCCGCGTCTGTTGCCGTCGGAGTCTGAAGCAAGATGATATTGCAACAGTCGTTTGCATCAAAGCCGATGGTGCAGGGGAGCTTTCAGATGTAGAGCAGGCACACTAAGAAATACTTTACTGCAGTGTAATTTACATTCTCGCAATGTGTTCACAACATCATGCAGGCGTCGTGTACATGTTCTACTCTGAATGTTGTCAAGACATCAACAGGATGATGTTCAAATGTCAGGCAAACTATTTTGAGATGGTGTGCCGGCAACATTGATGAAACAAAGTGTTCGATTGGCAGTGTAGGTTCTCTTGAATTGAACGCAGCTAACACAAGGACTGCGAGAACACCGAAAACGAGGATAATTGGCCAGCTCCGCCGCAGCCGTCCTGGCCGCTGTTCGTTGCCGGAGGCAAATTACCGCATTTCCTGCTCAATTTCTTGATCATTGTCTTCATACTCCCCATGCGACATACTGCCGTTAACCGGCAGTAATGGGTGGTCATCTCTGTTGGAAAGAGCAAAATTTTGGCACTTGAACGGAAACCATGCGAACACCATTCATAGACAGTGGGAAAGAGAGTGTGTCGGCTGTGCAGGTGGAGAAAGAGAAAGCAGCGGGATGATCGCCATCGCAAATTTTGTATTGAAGTTTCTCACAGATGGATAAGTTACCAGGGAAGGGCGCGTAAAATGAATAGACGCCAGGCAAAGGCCAGGCGCCCGAAAAAAACAACACGTGCAGGAAAAATGCAGACAACAACAAATCCGCACAGCTTACTGTTGAAATTAGAGCGGGGAGAGCGAAATTAGAGCAAGAGGTAATTTAGTTTGCAATAGCACTGTTGGTGAAAAGACTGCTTTAGAGCAAACTGATGCTCTAGCAGGATACTACTACAGGCTTATATACTACTGAGAAATATATCTAGAATGTTCTACGTGTATCTACTTGAACTGTCTATTAGTAATAATCTTATCAATCCATTGCCCGAAGGCCGAGCTGCATTATTAATCCCAACACTTACCATATATAGACGCTAAGCCATCCCGCTACTCTGCCTCTGAAGGCATAAAGCAATCAATAAACAAAGACACAACACATCAGCACAGCCTACCATATATGGACGCTAAGCCATCCTGCTACTCTGCATCTCAAGGTGTAAAGCAATCAATAAACAAAGTCACAACACATCAGCACAGCCTACCATATATAGAAGCTAAGCCATCCCGCTATTTTATTGTAAACTGCCAAACCTAAAGGTTCAGCAATGAAGCCCTTGCATGTGGGAATATACTCAATTATTTTCGCGATTTTACCTTTATTTTTGGACCCAAAACACGTGAGTTCGGCAGGCGGGGGTGGGGATTTGATGGGACTGATGGGAGAGGCCAGACGCGGCAGGAAGCGATGTCACCGCCTATATTTGATGGCAGCGATGATGGATTGATGGCAGGGTGGGTGCCCCACCTGCCGTAGTACCTAGCTGAGGGTAAGCAGGGACGAAATAAGCCACATTTAAAGTGCCCACCCGCGATGGCTCTAAAGCCTGCTAGTTAGCCAGGGATACCATATGTATCTCCCCGGCTAACTACCGGGGTTTCTTGGGCCGTACAGGTGGATGTCGATGATATCTGATCAACACTGTCCAAATGCAGGTATTCATCCGTGTCATGCTGCGTAGTGAAGGCCACAAAAATTAATTGCTTAATAGCTCCAGAAATGACCATGAGGTGATATATCAAATCCACCTACAACTTGTAGGTTTTGATATATTGTTGACCTTCAATCATTATCGATGGGTGATGTATCACACCTCCACACTACTTAAGGTGAACTTGAAGGGTACCCGCTATTTCGAAACAGGAGCACGTGACATTACATCAAGCGAGAAAGTTCCTGATCTTTGTGGACGTCAGCAACGTCACTGATATGACAAGCAGTTCACTTTTCCAGATACAGAGCACCCTGAGACCTTTATCCCATCGAGAAGGACGAACGTGTCAACAGAGTAGTTTGTGTGAGCATTCAAGTTGGATTGCATAATGTTACATCACGTGTTGTGGGCTATTAGCGGCTCAAGTTTGGTAGGTTCGGATCAAGCTGCCGTTCTCAGTCACATGATATTCACGTGCTTAGCAGCACATTCTGAGAAGGGGCTTGTGCCAAACTCAAGAAAAACAGCAATGTGTTCTGCGCGTCCTACTGGCTTAGAAATCACGTCAAACAATTCCAGCTTTTGGCAAAAATTGTAGATAGGAAGCACGAAAATAGTTTGCTCTGCTCAGATTTCTCTTTGGTCCTCAAAAAATATCGGAAACTGGCGGGCAATGTGGGCCTTTTCCGAAAGTAAACCATGTAAACATATGAATATAATTATTTCGGCTTGTTATAAAAGAATTCTGAAGAGATAGATTTGTAGTGTGTACATTTCTAATGCGGATAGAGCTTTATCTGGGGTCAACATGACCAGAACTGCTTGTGCTAGGTCAAGATGGAAAACGACCAAATTTGTGATTATCTGTCATCAGTGCGTCGCGACTCTCCACATCCTCCTCATTCCACAAACATTATTAGACATTCTAATAGCCAAAACATTTCGATTTGATCATCATTCAATCCTCAGATGCCGTCCCGTCGCCAATTTTCGTGCTTTGCATTGCTCATGTCAAACTGCCCGATTTGGACATCAAGTTGAGAGCATGTTTTCTGGGCGACCGAAGCAGCTAAGGTAGACCTCATGCAAATACGGTTACCACACGTGATCCAATGTGACATGACCATATTTGGGACGAAATCCTAGAGAAAGCACGTTAATTAGACTGTAAAGGGTAGAATACAGATTTTGGCTCAGCAATTGTCTGGGGATCGGTCCCAGATTGCCCTCAGAGGTCGAAACTTGGCCCAATGCGAAAAACTGAGGGACTAGTTTCCAAATTAAGATTTGGCTTTTTCATTTTGAGACTTCAGCGTGCTCGTTGCAGAGTTTCTTTGGCTGGTGGCACCTGTAAATTTTAGGATGGCTAGCCCTCATTTTTCTCCTCATGCCTGCCTCCAAAAAACACCTACGGGACCACGTTGCCCGCCTCAATGGTTGTTTACCCTCGCCAAGAAAGCCATCAAATGCATCGTGGCCATCGCGTTGAGCCCCGTCAAACGCGTCCAAAAGAAGCACCGGAATGCGGAACTGGAAGACAGTGTGGTATGTGCATTCTTCCCTTCGCATTCATGCCTGTTCACCCTTGACCATTAATACCAAACCTCCAGTTTCCTGTTTCTATGCAGAACACACTGGAACTTGTGAACCAAGACAATGATAATGTCTTCTTGGATTCAACTGGCAGCCCTCCTCCCACAGATTATCACTTTGGGCAATTCCATCAGGGATCAACACCGGAAACCCTGACTGCTGCACCGGCAGCCTTCAAAATTGTGGGACGAGTGCCTGTGAATTGTGATTCTCTGGACCACGAGTCCATCTGCACATTCCCAGCTGTTGATCGTGCTCCCTCCATGCTTGCTGAGTCCAATCTTGACAGCAAGGTCATCCCTCCGGAGCTTGATGAGCTATGTGTGCCTGATGCAGGGTCATTCTTGGGGGACAGCTACCCTCATCCGGAGCCGCCCAAGAGCTTCCTTGAAAGAACGGCATGTCTGGGAAAGAAACAGATCCTTGTCGTTGCACCTGATATTACCGCCACTAAAGATGCATTAATGGACATCCAGCTCTTCCTCCAGCGGCCGAGTCGTGGTGCTAATCACGGCGGCTACATCTCCCCTGACCTCAGTCCCTGGGTTCGCATCCGAATGGAAGGAATACGCAGCCATCTGTCCCAGTACACAAATCAAAACTCTGTGACCTACGGGACATGGAGTCTCTCCGCATGACAGGTGGCAATTGCAATTGGCCATGACAAACACTGTGCGTGGACCTTCGCTACCCTCAGCCGAGTGTATATCACTGATCACAAGGTCCTGCCAATCAACTCATACGGCCATTGGACCAAGTCAATGCTTGCCAATGAGGATTTGGGAACCGACATTCGCAACCATCTCCAGGAGCTCGGCAAGTTCATTACAGCTGAGAACTCGTCCAGTACCTCGCATGCGATGACATCATGGAAAAACACGGTCTCGAGAAGACCATCAGCATTGAAACCGCACGACGGTACTTGATTGAACTTGGCTATCAGTGAGTTCATGGCATCCACACAAGTCCCCGTCTAACATTTAATTTTTTCAGATTCAGGACTGACAAAAAAGGCCAATATTGCGATGGTCACAAACACGAGAATGTTGTGTACTACCAGGAAGAGGTCTATTTGCCCACACTGAAGGGATTCCAAGACCGCTCGTGGATCTTCGAAGCAGACGGCACTATCATCACACCCTCACTCCCCCCCAGAACTCGGTGCACCGTCATCTGGTACCACGATGAAAGCATATTCTATGCTCATGATCGTCGTCGGAAATCCTGGTACCATAAAGACGCTGATGCCATCCCGTACAAAAAGGGCGACGGGCATTTGTACATGGTCGTGGACTATTTTTCCGCTGATTATGGTTGGCTGTGTTCGTCCGATGGCCAGCCCACCGCGTGCCGAGCCATGCGCCCCGGCAAGAAATGCGACGGTTATTTCTCGTCCGAGGATATCGAGGAACAGGCAGTTGCCGCCTGCACCTTGGTAAACGAGAGATGGCCTGAATGTGATTACGTCTTCATTTACGATAATGCGACCACGCACCGGAAGCGCAGCGCAGGAGCTCTGTCAGCACACGCCATGTCGAAGTCCATCTCCGGCACCCAGAAGGGCAAGAATGCGAAACCTGAAGCCAACTTTCTTGTCCCCATCAACAAGTTGAACGAGGACGGCTCGCTGTCGTACAATGCTCATGGCAATTTGCTGAAGGAGAATATTCAAATGACAGGTGCCTCCTTTGCCGACGGGACTCCACAAGACCTTTATTTCCCTTCAAACGCTCTGAAGCACGCCGGCAAGTTCAAGGGAATGAAAATCATCTTGGAGGAACGTCGGAAAAGGGGTGATCTGGGACCTGTCTCCGAGACGGTGTTGAAGAAGAAGAATACCGAATGCCCGAAGTTCAAGTGTTCCGATCCGAATTCTGGGACCTGCTGCATGCGCCGTATGCTTTTCAATCAGCCCGAATTCGCTGCGGTCAAGTCCTGTCTCGAGGTGACATGCACTGAATTCCACGTCACCGTGCTTTTCTTGCCAAAATTTCACTGTGAGCTCAACCCCATTGAGATGGTCTGGGGCTATGCAAAGCGGCTCTATCGCCTCAACCCTGAGTCCTCTCGAGAGGACATGCTCGAGCGGAACTCCCTAGCTGCGCTTGATCAGGTTCCGCTGGAATCGATGTGCCGGTTTGTCATCCGCGCACATCGTTTTGCCGACGCATACCGACGGGGATTGGATGGGCCACAGGAGGCGTGGGCGGCGAGGAGGTACAAGGGCCATCGCATTCTCCCTCCAGACTTCAGAAAAGAGATGGAAGCGGCCGGAATCCTGCGGGGAGGTAACCCGAGTGCTGGCTTGTACACTACATCACCATAATGGACAAAACTTGCTCAATTTTTAATCAAATTTCACGGAAAATTTTGGGAACACTGTACAAGTGCATATCTACAACTTTGTTGAGTGCGATTTTCCATATGTCTCCATGGAGGAATGCATCGGGCTGTTTGATTTGTTTGATGGCGTACTCGACCGAAAAAGGCGATGTGACCATCACATCACGTGTGGCAACCGCGTTTGCATGAGGTCTACCTTACCTGTTGGTGGACAGACGGGGACCTTGCGTTGCCGTAGGGTAGACAGAGTCAAACACAGTTGCAGTGCTCCCTGCAGGGAGGACGGAGCGGTGAACTCGTAGATTCAATTTCTCTTCTTTTTGGTCATACTAAGGTACTCGTATTATCCATTTAGTTATATTCGGGTACTAGTAGAATATTATATATACACCGTACTCGAGTCGCCTCACCTCAGACTTCCGCTTACCCTTGTGTGCGCGAAGACTGAGGTGAGCAACTCTCATACTTACTTACTCACTTTCTGACTCGTTGCATAGCTATTGATTATCTAGCTTCGGCGCACCTTTGAAGTCTCAACTCTTACACTACCAACTTCATTTTTGCTGAGGAACCTTCTTGAAAAACACTTCCACATTCATCGAGCCCATAAAACCTGGGGATTCAAGCAAAAATGTATTCTGTCACCTGGAATTGATCTGGAAGGTTATCGCTCAGAACTCTCGGTATAAAATTGGAACAATTGAATTTCTTACAAAAATAAATGGCTAGGATTGAAAACTAGTATCGAATGAAGAGATTTTCAGTTTGCACCGAAGCGATCTGAATTGAAATGGTGGAGAAATTCGCCCCTGAACACATGCCTTGTTTTCTTGAGTTTGTACCAAGCCTCTCTCCGAGATTGTCCGGCTTGCCGGACCGGAGACAGGCTTGCTCCGAACCTACAAGTTTGGCTCCGCTTCTTCAGTTCTTACCCCGTTATTAAGACCCAAGAAGAGCCGTCTCTCTACCTCGACTCCAATGTTCTGGAAATCGCGATGGCTGTTGTCGGAGTTTGCATAGTCGACGTTTAATCGGAGCGAGATCTTCAACAGCCTTCCATTGCAAGTTGTCGAACTATCGTTATGACGCCTTAGCGCCAGTTAGCACCCAAAGCATTTGCAAATTTCTCGACTCCAGATCGGTTTTGAGTGGCTTCTCAACCCGCCGAAATGCGTGCCGGATGCCATGGTCCCGGGCCTGCGGTCTACTCAGACTCTGCCCCCACGGGCTCAAGTTTGGCTCCGCTTCTTCTTCAGTTCTTACCCTGTTTTCAAGACCCAGGAAGAGCCGCTTCTCTGCCTCGACTCCAATGTTCTGGAAATCGCGATGGCTGTTATCGGAGTTTGCATAGTCGACGTTTAATCGGAGCGAGATCTTCAACAGCCTCAGGCTTCCATTGCAAGTTGTCGAACTAACCGTTATGGCGCCTTGAATGGTCGGCACCAGTTATTACCCAAAGCATTTGTAAATTTCTCGACTCCAGATCGGTTTTGAGTGGCTCCTCAACCCGCCGAAATGCGTGCCGGATGCCATGGTCCCGGGCCTGCGGTCTACTCTGCCCCCACGGGCTCAAGTTTGGCTCCACTTCTTCTTCAGTTCTTACCCTGTTTTCAAGACCCAAGAAGAGCCGCTTCTCTGCCTCGACTCCAATGTTCTGGAAATCGCGATGGCTGCTGTCGGAGTTTGCATAGTCGACGTTTAATCGGAGCGAGATCTTCAACAGCCTCAGGCTTCCATTGCAAGTTGTCGAACTAACCGTTATGGCGCCTTGAATGGTCGGCACCAGTTATTACCCAAAGCATTTGTAAATTTCTCGACTCCAGATCGGTTTTGAGTGGCTCCTCAACCCGCCGAAATGCGTGCCGGATGCCATGGTCCCGGGCCTGCGGTCTACTTTGCCCCCACGGGCTCAAGTTTGGCTCCGCTTCTTCTTCAGTTCTTACCCCGTTATCAAGACCCAAGAAGAGCCGCCTCTATACCTCGACTCCAATGTTCTGGAAATCGCGATGGCTGTTGCCGGAGCTTGCATAGTCGACGTTTAATCGGAGCGAGATCTTCAACAGCCTTCCATTGCAAGTTGTCGAACCAACCGTTTATGATGCCTTGAATGGTCGGCACCAGTTAGCACCCTTTGCCAGTCACTGATATGCTCAACGTTCGGTCCTGCCACCCGTGCAGCATGCTTGAACGCACCTTGATGAAGCCGACCTATTTATGTACCCATTTGAGGAATAAAATATTCACCGATGAAGTATAAAAGGTCTTAAGACAACATCGTTGTAACCAAGTTGTAACCTCATACAACTCTTGTACTCATCTCATCTCACCTCGTCATCTACTCAATGTCTGATCCCATCGCGGAATCCGATGCTATCTTTGCACGCGCCTGGGCGTCCGCTATCAAGAACAAGTTCCAGCTCACCACGGGCGAAGAACAAATCCTCTATTTGAGCCCCCTCACGCAGAGGGGAATATCGGGCGGCGACCTGACTTACGAACAAGTTACCAACTATCTCACGTACAAGTTCGGTGACGGTCTCCTCAACACAAACGATCCTTCGTTCCTCGGCGGCGGGGTTGCAAACTACATTGACGACCTGCGAGCGTATGTTTTCTAATGTTTGGTTATCGCGTCTCATCGGCTTATTTTTTTTCCCCTCTGCCTTAGATATATTGACAACATCCTCACGGTGAGATAAAACCCCTGCGGCTTGGTGGGACTTGCTCAACGTGATTGTTTAGGACAATGACAGGACGCCTGCTGTGGTACTTAGGATGGCGAACGCTAGGACCGCAATGGACACTGCCCAAACCGCCTACGAGGCTGCGCGGAAGAAAGCACAGAAGGAGTACGCTGATGAAAAGCAATTGGGGATGACCTCGCAGAAGTTCTGGCCATGGGTGTCATCTAACGCGCCTTATCTCCGCACGGCCGATAAGACCCGGAATAGCGCACAAACTGAGTTAGACTCAGTCTCGCAACTGTATTATGGTCCTCAGGCCGATGTGCTCGCCACCTATAGGAACAAGATCCGGGACGCCATGGACTTCGACCCAGACAAGGTCTACCCCGGGTACGTTGTTCCGATTATATAATGCGAGTTTCGAGCTGACCTCGCAAACTCAGCCGCAACCAGGCCGGCATTTCGGCAGATAGAGATGTGATTGCTGCGTTTGAGGAGGTAGCCAACGGTGGCACCATGCCGCCTGAAGCCGATATTGCGCCGTACCTCTTTCGCGTGCCCGACTATTCTATGGCAGGATATCGTTCGCAGATGAATGACTGGATGCGGTTGTCTACATCTGGGAAGCGGGACCAGGTTATCACGATTGACGTAAACCAGGGTAGACAGACGAAGTGGTCGGATTACGGCTTCAAAGAGGTCAAAGGGTCCGGGTCTACCGGACTTTTCCCGTTCTTCTCGATCAGCGCAGGGGGTGGATCGTCGTCGGAGACGCAGACTTTGAGGACGGAGGGGAGAGAAGACGAGATCTCTCTGTCACTCGCTGCGGTCGCCTTTTCGCTGATACCTGTCGCTTCTGGCATATGGTAAGAAAGTCTTCCGCGCGCTAGGATAACGCTGACACTGATTCTCAGGGACGTCCCCAACGTTAAAAACATATTCCCCAACCTTGCTCCCGGTGCGCCAGCGGTTCTTACCGCTAAGCACGCGAAACCGTTGTCCGTTTTCGTTGGATACGATATCGCTTTGACGGTCACGTTCGGGACGTCGATGAGGACGGAGGTGCATAACATGTACAACAGCGTCAAGAACAGCGGTGGGCGTATGAGAATCTTTGGATTTACAGTTGGCGGAGGCAGCTCGAGTGAGAAGGTTCATACGAGCTTCGACGACGTCAAGTGGGATCAGGCCAGTGGAACCTTGACATTGACTCCTGCTCCCAAGCAGGTCTACCCAAGCGTTCTTGGTGTTCTTGCTCGCCGCCTCTGATCTGCCATGGCCTCCGGTCCACATCGCGCGCGCGTCGGTATGAACTTAGCCACTATCAAGAAAATGTACCTGTACCTACGATTTTTACGAATTACTTGCAAGTTTGCTTCATATCATCTCGTTCACTCACTTTGAGGACCCCTTCAACAGACACACAAGGCATGTGTAGTGTATTCTACTTGGCTGACGAGCGTCCAGAAAAGGCAAATAAAACTCTCGCTGCAATCACGGCTTACATGAAACGCGACAGAAGGAAATTCCACTCCCACCAGCCATAAACGTTGACCAAGACGATACCAGTTTCCGTCGAACATCCATTGCCCTGCACAATGGCTCAGACGATTTCTCAGATGGATATGCTTCAAAAAGGATGCAAACACGGATGCAAGCTGAACTATGGCTAGGTGTAATAGGAATAATACTCAGACGGGCACAGTAAGGTGAACGACTGTATTCAATACCTAATAGGAATAATACTACGATACCAATAAGTAAGAGAAGAATAAATAAAGGAAAGAGAACATACCTCAGACGGGCACAGTAAGGTGAACGACTGAGGTATGTATAAGTAAGGCCGAAATAAGTAAAAGATATCCGGACGGAGTAGCGGAAGATACTCCGTCGATGGGCGGTGTTACAGATTACAGAGGGTACATAGGTTTACACAAGCATACCGCTTGCCGACTTATGGCGTGTCGAGCCTTTACTTCAACACTCCCCCTGGCGAGAACGAGACATAAACTATCAGTATAGTAAGAAAATAACAAATGGAATGACCGTGAGTGAGAGGGAAAAGAAACTCCCTCCCGAGTCGAGCATCTCCGCTCCGCTCCCATCCGCTCCCCTACTCCGTCAAGCCCAGCGCGCGAACGATAGCCAGATGGCCATCGCGGGGAAGGACCTTGGTGAAAATGTCCACAAGACTTTCAGCGGACGGGACATGCTGGATCTCGATGTCCCCGGCGGCAACGCGTTCACGAATGTAATGTTCGCGAATGTCAATATGTTTGACGCGCACGTGGCCCTTCGCGTCCCGCGCAAGTGCAGCGGCTCCCATATTATCGCCATAGAGGAGAGCCGGGCGCTCTTGGGGCATGCGCAGCTCGTCGAGGAAGCTGTACATCCACATAGCCTGCTTCGAGCTGCGCGTGAGCGCGACGTACTCCGACTCGGTCGTCGACAGCGCCACCGTTGCCTGCTTCTTCGACGACCAAGAGACCGGCCCGCCCGACATCATGAAGACCTCCCCAGACGTCGAGCGGCGGGTGTCCAAGTCCGCAGCGTAATCCGCGTCGACCCAACCGAGGGGACGAATGCCGCTGCCCGCGCCACGACGATAAGTGATCTTGTAGTCAAGGGTGCCTTTGAGGTACGCGAGCAGATGCTGGAGGGATTTCCAGTGCGCGGGGCCGGGGTTCTGAAGGAATGCGGCGAGTCAGTTCACCGAGTAGGCGATATCGGTATTCGCGGCATGCTGCACAGATCCTACAGCCTCGCGATAGGGTTTGTCGGCCATGAACGCGTGCTCCTCGGGACTGGATGGACTTTGTGTAGCGGTGAGCTCGACACCAGTCGCGAGCGGTGTGGACTTGGGGTTGCAATCCGACATGCCGTAGCGGGCGAGGACACGCTCGAGGTACGGACGCGAGGAGATGGAGATGGTCCCAGCGCCCGCGTCGTACTCGATGGTCATGCCGAGCGAGGTAGAGGTGCGGGGGACGTCGGTCATTTCATATACAGACTTGATCCCAGCTTGGGCCTCAGCGGCAGCAGCAGGAGTGGAAGAAATGCCGTCGAGGTCGTCTGTATAAACACCAATGATGGAAACGCCGGCGTCGGAGGATCTGATACGAATGGAGGGGTCAGCGCGCGATCGAGCCCAGTCCAACGCAGCGAGGGACGACTCGAGATGCTCAGCCCAATTACGGCCGGACTGCATCATACCGTAGAGCGACCGCTTCATCAAGCAGACCTTGCTCTCCTCGCCGCGCACCACAAAACCCTCGGGCCGGCGCATGCATACGACCTCCTTCATCTCGCTGTTGAGGTACGCACTGACGACATCCATCGCCCAGACGCAGATAGCCCACAACATGCGGAGGGACTCGTACCGCACCACACCGGCGTACGTCTCGAGGAAATCCACGCCCGGGAGCTGCTGGAAACCCTTCGCGACGAGCCGCGCCTTCCACTTGATGATCACGCCCTCAATGTCATATTTGACTGCGTACACCCACTTGCACTCAATGATGTTCGCGCCAGGAGGAGGATCCACAAGAGCCCAAACCTCCCGGCCGACGAGGGACCCGTACTCCTTCTCCATCGGCCCCGTCCAGATCTCCGGATGCTCCATAGCTTCGCGGAAACTCTTGGGGACTGATCAAGTCGAAATGGTGTAGGCAGCAGCTGCCCGGGTCTTGGTGCGCGCATTCGAGGAGCGGGAGCAAGTTCGTTAGTTTCTTGCTCAGCAGAGGGAATTTGAACGTGCGGTTCGTCCCCAGCATCCTGCTGGTCTCCTCCAGCTACATCCACATCTCCCCCTGCTGGAGGAAGCGAACGATGCCCCAGACCCTCCTCGAAGATGACGTCGTGCGAGTTGAAGAACGTTCGAGTCACGAGATTCCAGAGGCGATAACCGACGGTTTTGTTGAAACCAACGAGGCGGGCTTTTATGGAACGAGGGTTGCGAAGGTGAGAAATGTCGGGCTTGCTCCCGTAGTACATTTCCCACGGCGTCTTGCCGGCGGCACGACACTTTGGGTGCAAGTACGCCGCCACCTCGAAGGCCAGCGGCCACATGCTCTTCGTACGCGTGCTTACCAGAGATGCAGTCTTCACATAAGCCGTCCATGCCGCCCTCGCGCACATGGAGGCCGTTGACATGCTTCCCCGATACCAGCGCGTCCAGACCCGAGCCCCCGAGGTGCCCCAAACGGCGATGCCAAGTCCCCTTTGTCACCGGCACGTCTCTCGACCTCGCCACCCACGCAGCTGTCCCCACGACCTCATCGAACTCCAAGACATACATCCCGTTCAAGAGGACCGCCTCCATGAGCGCGCGGCGGCGATGCGCAGCATACCACGCGATGATGTCGAACTCGGGGTCGCGAACACACCGAGTCGCGAGAAGTACGTCCTCGTCCAGCATGTTGTCCGTCACAATGTGCTCACTCTCCGATGTCTGGTACACCAGGAAGCGCTGCTCGATCTAAACGTCGTCCTCTCCGGGTAGGGCTGTCCGGCCTGCAGAAAAGCCTCGACAGCGACTTGGTCCACACCACGGGCCTCGGGGTAGGGCTCGGCGGCCTCGTCGATGAACTCAAACACGGAGGAGGTAACAGAGGCGCTGTCGACCATGTCGAACGAGGAGAGGGAGTCGGTGCTGATGCTGGTCTCGGTAGACGACGGCGCAAGGTACGCAATCGACGATGAGGTGTTGGTGGTGCTAACGGGCAACACGAAAGGCACCGTCGCGTCAACCGCCTCACCCCACAACATGAGTGACTCAGGCGACGCGAGCAGCTCCTCGCCGCGGAAGCTCACGGTCTGGGTTCCAGCCCCGTCGTAGACATTGACCACAGCTTCGGGCAGTGTCCACGTCGCGAACGCGAACGTCTCGACCGTATTCGCAACTGCCCCGGGTCGTTTCCCCTTCCACCACGCCGGCCACTGGCCCTCCTTGCCCCCACCAGGCCAGAAACAATCGGCGATGGTGTGGCCGCACCGTCCCGGAGCTCCGCAGTTCATGTTAGTGCAAGCAAGGTTTTGCGCGCTGCACGGCGAGCGTCACGGTCATTGTAGGTGTTTGCGGCGAGGGCCTGGGTGGAATTGGCGGAAGACGAGGCCACGCGGTTGGTAAGGCGCTCAGCGTGCATCGTCACGAAGCTGATGACCTCGGCAGATGTGGGGAATGTGAATAGGACAGGTACGACGTTGTCCCACTCCTCGCCGAGCAGCGAGATGAAGATGGAGCGGAAACCGCTGTCTTCGATCTTCGCCCCCATGTCATTCGCGACCTGCCAAAGGTTACAAAGGCGGGCGACGTGCTCGGGCATAGGAGTGCCGGGAACCAGGTATGCGGTGTGCAAGTCGCGAAGGGCATTGACTCATCCCATATCAGTGACCTTGTTGTGATTGTCCTCGAGCGACTGCATGGCCTGAGCGGCGGTCCCATCAGTCTTCAACCCCACACCGACAGGGTTCTTGACGTTGAGGATGAGCAGCGCGGTTGCAATCGCATCCCGATGCTTCCACTCCTCAAATGACGGCGTCAAAGAGTAGATACTGGTGGGGTCGGGAGGCAAGGGGGTAGTCTGCGCGGTCCCTCCGGCAGTAGCTTCCGGAGGGCAGGTAATTGTGCCGTCGAGGTAGCCACCCAAGCCACGGGCTTTGGCTTGATCTTGGTTTTATAACCACTGTACCCAGTACCGTCGAACTTCTCCCTGTCTGGGAGCAGCGGCACACCGGTAGAATTCGAAGTCATGTTCGCAGCAAATCTATTGCAGGGTAAATCTTGAGTTGTTCCGTGCTTGAGTATATTTGAGAGCAAGTTTAGGCAATGGGGCCCATAACCTAATAGGAATAATACTCAGACGGGCACAGTAAGGTGAACGACTATATTCGATACCTAATAGGAACTTAGTAAGGTGAACGACTGAGGTATGTCTCTGTGTAGTAACGAGTATAAGTAAGACGGAAATAAGGAAAAGATATCCGGACGGAGTAGCGGAAGGTACTCCGTCGATGGGCGGTGTTACAGATTACAGAGGGTAGGTTTACGCAAGCGGTACAGATGTGCCGCTTGCCGACTTATGGCGCGTCGAGCCTTTACTTCAACACGACCGACTCGTTCGACGCGTTCCTATTCCCGCTACCGTAAGTAAGGCTCTTAGAGAGCAGTAAATCACAGTTTTGTCGTTTGTTTTCACGTCAGCACTGATTTTTCAGACCCGTGGCGGAGCGAGTTCATTTCGTTGAAACGTTATGTAATTCACTCATCTCGCTTTTCCCTCGCCTCTTGGCTCCTCCACACTCTCCGACGTTCTAAATCAGACCGCTCTCGATGTAGTACAGAAAACGGTCAAGCCACGCATGACTGCAGGCAGAAATCAATTGCTCTCGAAGTTCAAGCTCCTATTGCGCGGACAACCAGAACTTCCCAAGGACAACCCAACGAACCAATCAATCACTTTGAAGATGCGGCACTACTTATCCCTCGGTCCCCTCGAGCCTCGACAGACGCCCATAAATTCGGAATTTTATCTCGCTCAATAAGGACAAGAGACTGAAATCTCCCCCGCGTTCACAAAATTCACAGCTTATACCTGGCGTGGACGACGAGTTTCATAATTATGTACCAGATTTTGTGCCGGTAATTGCATCGCAATTTCTCACTTGGTAGCGTCCAAGATGAAATCCCGAAACAGCCTTGGAAAGTGTCCTCCGACTGGAATGACATGCCCTGGGCGACGTCGTTCAGTTTGGTTCAAATCCAGCCCACAGAACAAATTTACCTTCGTCGTGCCGATAGAGGACAGATTGGTGGCACTTCTCCTGGAGCTCGATAGTTCGGGCAGCTCGAACGATGGTATCCCGATCGTCTACAGCTGAACAGAACAGTAAGCATATAAAACTTTCCGAACGAACAACGCCTTACTATGCAAAGTGGGTATGTCGGGGATCCCATATATCTCCGCATGAGGGCCAGTGTGCGAGACAAAGCCTAGGTTATATATCCTTCAGACACATTGACAGATTCATAGGTTGCAATGAGAAAGGCTATGTACCCGAGCAGAATATGCCGAATTTAAAGTCCTGCTTCTTCGAGGGGCTGAATCCTGGAACGCGTTCGGGGTGATTGACCTGCGGATTAATGAACCCTAACCAACCACCCGGTTCAAAAGCACACTCACCATCGACAACAAAAGTGCCGTCATCGCGCTGCCCTGCGAGAGCCCGATGATGCCGTCGTATTGACGCTCAGAGAGCTCTTTCGACCACCACTTTACCACGTCGTTCCACCGCGAGTCGCCGCGAGAGGAGTCGAACTCTAGATTCTGGCCCAGAAACCACCAGGGCCTGGAGGCGCCCCCACCCAATGGGGGGCCATCGACATAATGCAAAACCGCCACGCCGTCGAGGGCGTCACGGAGCTTCTGCGTATTATGCGCGACCGTAGCCGCCGACTGGACGTACCCGTGAAGCACTGGTGAAATTCTTCAGAGTCCAGAGACTTGAGAAGATGAACTTGAAGCCACTTACCAAGGATATCCAACATGAAGGTACACAGAGTCAGAAGTGAGTTTCAAATTCGTGATGATCGCTCGCCGCAGATCGCTGGCTTTTATACGCTCTTCGCATGATGGACACGGGCAGAGAACTGAATCAAAGATCTTTTGACACGGGGACTTTGCGGGAATAGCATTTTGTACAGCTTTTTTCGACAGCCGTGTCCCCGTGTCCCCGTGCCCGACCGAGCCCTCACACTGGCTCTGGTCAGAATCAATTTAATTTTAGGGACACCTGAACGGAGAGATCGGGCGGGAGAAAAAGAACCAGCTGCAGAGATGACCAGTTGATCATCGTTCAACTTCAAGTTCAAAGGCAAGTCCGGTGGCACTGCCACCACTTACGCTGGCGGGCCGGCACATTCACAAAGCGCAACCAAAGCGATTCATCTACGCTCGCACGAATCGCAAGAGTATTCGAGGGGCCAGAGACTCGCAATAGTACAGTTATGCAGCTAATTCGACTTTCAACGGCAGCTGAGGTTTGGTGCCGTCCACAGACGGAACAGCAATGGAGCTCATCTGCCAGGATACATCCAAGTCGGACAGAGAGAATTTGAACCGTTCAACCAGAAGACATAACACAACCTCTAAGAAAGAAAATGAATTAATCAGTTGTCGCAAGGACGCCAGTCAAACGCCAACGTACTCATTTCCAGTTGCGAAAATTTAAATCCGCTACAAAATGCCGTCAGTGAGATTGAGCGCAGGAGGAGTTGAGTTCTATTCTGACATGCAAGCTCTTCCTCCTCCGTTGAATGTCATTCTATCCAAGATCAGCGCATGCGGATAGTAGAGTGGAATGTTGGCTCACAAGTTAGAGTAGATGCCCGGAACATGCGCGTCAGCGACGCTTTGGGGCAAAGACGATAGCCAGCGCTCCGGTTTCCACTCGAAGGAGTCAGGGCCCCAAATAGCAGGGTTGCGGTTCGATGCCAAAATAGAGACGACGATTTCCGTCCCAGCTGGAACAGGAACCTCAGTGACCGTCGACCCATCGACGGTGGTGAGTGGGGTAGACGTGGTTAATATGACGTCCTTCCGCGTTCTAACCGAAAAATAAGAGTCCATGGCGTTCATTTCCCGGTACTGGTGACACTTACGTTCTTGGAATGAAAGAAACCGGAGGGTACCTATGTTGTGTCGTTAGCGCAGTGAAGAGAGGCGCAGCAGAGAGTAACTACAGGCGTAGGGTTTCTCTGCAGATGGCGTCCAGATACACCATCGAGTTGAGTTGATCATATGAGACGTCGGCCCCTTCTTGCTGAGCCGACTTTATCTCTTGACGCAGTTTCTCTTGAACGTCAGGATACTGGGCCAGGAGGTGCAGTGTGCGGGAGAGGGCGGACGAGGTCGCTGGAAGATCGTGGTAAGCGACAGTTGGATGCATAGCACTGGTCACCCCACTATCAGTTGCTGCAAATACGAGTGTGCTGCGAGAAACAAAGCATTAATTAAGACAACTCGGAAAAATGCACACACACTTCAGCTGAGCATCGACGGTCAGTATCGTTCCGCACATGCTAATGACGTATACCCACTTGGCCGATAATTTCGTCTTCCGAGAGACGCTCAGTCGAAGGTGCGTTGCTGTTGTCTTTCACTGGAAAACAGGTGAGTAGACAATACTTGCTAGAGTGTGGTCACAAACTTAAAATGCTGATGATGTCTTTTCCATTGGCAATCTGGGACGATACGGCCTCATCTCCAGCTTCGAGGGCCGCTTTCTTCGAATTGTATATGTGCACAGCGGTCGAATATAGAGTGTCAAGTATATCACGGACGTCGTGCAAGTTCTTCCATGGAACGATGCCGACGATGAACCGCCGAAACTTGGGAGAACCGATGGTCACAGCCCACGGAAGAATATATCTTGCAGCAAGGGCCATTTTGTGCGATGTAACCCTGGAAATTTTATCTGTTCAGATAGGGTATTTCTTCGGAGGATATGAAATCGCTTACTGCATCTGTTTGACGGACTGGATATACGGAGGAATTTCGTCGGTATCGAGCGGGTCGAAGGAATAGCCGAGCCCGGCCTGGCCAACCAATTCCAGAGCGGTTCTTGTCATCCATAGCTGTGGATGATTACTGCAGCCACCCGTATATCGTGAACGTATAACGTACGAGCATATCGAGCTGGCGAGCGCTTTAACCTCGTGTCCAATAACAATGGACGACTCACCTCTTTGGGACCGTTTTGAACTCTAGACTCTAGCGCCCCTCTGAGCTTTTGAACGTCGACACCAAGCAAGTAAAAAAACAATTAAACAACCAACCCTTTTGCCCACTCCAAAGAATATGGGTACTCCACGTTGGGTTGAGTATGCGCAGCATCTCGGAAGCGCGAAGGGAGAACTTACCCATTTGTCGGAGATGGGCAGCCGAGAACACCGGATTGAGCATTTTTCGTTGTTTTTTGTGTTGTTCCCCTGCGTACAAATATCCACCTGAGAAGATATATCGGAAGTTAATAGCCGCACCTAGAGTCGACAAAATTCCCTCTCCAAAGGATACACGGGTTCCGCGGATGATGAAGTGGGGCTCCTCGAAGATATCCTGGTCCTGTATTGGCAAGCCTCAATTCAACTCAACCCAAACTCGGCCCAACGTTCCAGGTACCTTGACGAGGATTTGATGCAAGGATTTAGGATCGAAGACGTATAGTTGTTTCTCCTGAACCGAGTCTCGGAAAAAAGAAAAAAGGGAGAATAAAGCGGCAACGTACCCCGAGCAGTCCGTCAATTCGAACGACCCCACCGTCTGGGCACCGTGTAGCTACCCAACTGACGCGATTCGAAGCAACTCACATTTCTCCCCGAGCTCGTGATGAAAATCCCAGCCATCGAAACTGAATATTTCCTTGAGGTGTCCTGTCGAAAATAGCGTTATTCGCCATTCAGTCGGAAGCGCATCAATCGCCACCTGTCAAAAGGGAGGGGGACCGAGGTCCTGGGATATTATTCAAAATTCTGCGGCTTGAAAGCACCCCCCAGAGCCATCGAGCAGTCCAGACGGTCGCGATAAGCAGTAACGCTTGGATTAAAGAAGCCATTGGGGTTGGTGGGTGCCAGGCATTTGCTGCTTTATACTGGCTGGCCGAGGTCCTGGTTCGGAAGTCATGCATGGGTATGATCAAATGCCATTATTAACATCTCAATGACAATCGCCCCGTTCACGCAAATGAAGGCATGTCATCACTATGCAGCCATGAGAGAGTACTTCGGGGTCGAAAATTTGGGAAAGGTCAGCCAAACACATCGAAAGAGGGCAGGAAAGAAAATATTCGCCCTTCCCCATTTATCGGCCAAGTTTGGAAAAGAGCGGACTGCAGTGAAGCCTACTGCTGGCAGCAGGTCATCGCATTCACACAAGAATGAACCTCGCCAGTTAAAGAAGCTTCAGTAGCTGCCATGGGGTAGCTCGCCGATCGGCAGCTTTGAAAGGTGGAGCGGGAGTATCTGACACTGGGAAACTTCGATCAGCGCATAGGATGCAGAAGAGCACGAAAATCGGCGAGTCGGACTACGGGTGAAATGGTGAAATCAAGTAACAGAGAGTTGAAGTTCAAGCTAGCGTTCGAGCTCAGGCCATCAGCAAATTTGCGCAATACGGACATTGCCATATATGGCAGTGTCAGTTGATGCGAGCGCTATGAGCTGATGTGAGCCTCAAATCGGCTGGCAGTGCATGACAACGGCAGATCTCAGCGACTGAAATCCATCAGCTCGGGTCAGAAGCATCATGTCGGGTTGCCCGCCGATGAGCACGCTGCCAGACAGGACCATCAGCTCATCAGAGTCCTATCTTGGAGGGCGTATCACTGTTAGCAAGCTGTCAGAACAGCTTGGCGCGCATTGATTCTCATCCGGTACCACATAAATAATAGCCAGAAATTTTAATAGAATTTGTTTTATAGGACAATACACATCTACTATATATTATAATCCCCCGGACACAGAAGGTTCCAAACAGAAACTCTGACATCATACCTCGGGCAAGCTCGGATGCGGGGCGAGCCGTATTCCCGGCTTGAAACCGGCATGCTCCAACTCCAAACACAACCACTTGCCAGTTGCGGTTGTAGCTCATCCCAAACTCATGCCTAACTATAAGTAGCGCTATAAGCTTACTCCCTTTGAGCTCTCTTACAAGTTTAGATCACTCCGAAAAAATGTCAAGCAACTCTCACATACATGGCAGGACCTCAACTTGAACTCAGGCAATGATCCGGGTTACCAGCCTGAGTGTAGACACTTTTGGTCACGACACGGATTCCGTGAAAGAGGATTACCAAACGAGAACAGACGGAAGGGGTTAACGAGATACGGAAGCAAGATGAGACCCAATACAACAAGATAATGTGTCAGACAACACGAGCAGTTGACAAGACGCGAACGTGCCAGAGCTACCAACAAGGTGAGACGGTGACCGGTCGGACGAGAGAAGGCCCCGCGGTCGCGAATTGACACGATGAGACGCAGCTGTTAGGTTCATGGGACGAGAAGCTGCAACGAAAGACGAGAGAGAGCCTACACGAGACCCGGGGCAACGAAATAAGATGTTAATGATACGAGACACGACCTGGAGGCTCATGAGACAAGGCGAGACAAGATCAGATATCGTACCCGCAAAATGAGACGAGACCCACGGCGACGGGAGGTGCGACTGACAAGACCCACGGCGACAGGAGGTGCGACTGACAAGACACAACTTGCAGCAAGGTAGGCGACGAGATCCGGCCTGGGTGGGTCTAAAAAGGTTTGGGACTGTTTTTTTTTCATAAAAACAGACAACATTCATGCTAGCAATGATCCGTGAATTTTATTCACGGGTAACACCTAGTATACAATAATATCTATGCGCTGGACTGAGTGTGCGGCTTGGCCATCGAGGCAGCGGTGGTCTTGCTTGACGCAGTGGTTAAGCTGACACAGGGAAGATCGGTCTAAAGGAGGATTCAGACATGGTAGATACTAGTAGGTTTAATGGAGAACGCACTTGGTCCACCACTTTAACAAGTCATCGACATGTTTCTTCTGCGTGCTGCCGGCCAGGGGAGTCTCAAAAATAATCGACCAGGAAATTGTACATTTGAGGATACGAGAAGCCGTAGTACTTGCGTGAGAGCCATGTAGGTCTACATAGGAAGACGAGAGTAGCACAGAGAAGATAGGCTTGAAAACTTGAGAAGACTTGAGGATTTCGGAGCTTGAAGGTAGGAGTAGCTGTCACTTTGACGAGTATCCAGGTTTGCGGGATACAGGATTGCGGGTTTTCTCTCAACCTTCTCTCTTGAGGAATCACCGAGCCGACTAACCGAGTCGTAGGGTGACTGCCCAGCTGTCTTGATGAATTTGAGCAGTGGCGATGGGTTTGGCAAATCGCGAGGTGACAAAGCCCATTCGATGGGTGAAGGAGGTGGGGGGAAAGGAGGGAAGGAGACGTGGCATGATCAACTTCGCTTTTGACGGGCGGCAAGCGAACTGTCACTGTCAGCCGCATCTCGGCAATCTTTGACTGAAACTCGAGACAACTGCCTATGCCGGCAAGCTGCCAGGCTGTCTAATCTTCACTGAGCGGCGAAGTCAGGACGCGAAGTCAAGGCAAAGTCCACTGTGACTTGTCCTATTGTCTGATTTCATATTTCAAAATTGAGTTTTGGCCGGAATTTCGCAAGGCTTGAATGGAAGAAAGTTTGTCTCAGAAAGGATCGGATATTTCGAAGGCTTGATGGGACATATATTCTCGAAGTACTATGGACATTATAGACAGAGATCCATAGACGCCGAGAGTGCGCCAAAGACACACATAGACCCGCATAGACCCGCAGTACGTCTTCATAGACCACCAAAGACAAGCAAAGACTTGGATCATGCCCCTTGGGTCTTTATAGAATTTCGGATTTCCTGATGGCGCCCTCCAGTCGCGCGGCACGGCGCGTATGCTCCCCAGATAGATATGACACTAAGCTCATGATTTGCATACCTTGTCAGATAGCAGCATGATGAGTGCATGGCACATCTGGCAATATGCTCATGGTCCCCATAGAATCTGGCACTCTGCTCACGAGTAACAATCGAGCTGGTATGCCGCTCACGAGCGCTCGCGATGGCATGATCCGCATGACATCAGATCCTCGTCTGATCGTGATCCCCATCGTGCCAAATCCGGATTGTGCAAATTTGCTGATGTCAGAGCCGAATTGGCACGTGAAAGCGGATATTTATTATAAACCGGACCACAGCCAGAAGTAGGCTCGTTCCAGCCTCTCTAGTCTGCCGGGCGTGAAATCTGAAGACAGTCGTTCAGATCACGTATACTAGAGAGCCAGAAGGAACTTGCTTGACTCGACTGACTCGTTCGGCCCATTCCAAAGCTGACGGGTCCGTCGTATTCTCGCCACCGTAAGTAAGGCTCTTAGAGAGCAGCCTGAGTAAATCACAGTTTTGTCATTTGTTTTCACGTCAGCACGGACCCGTGGCGGAGCGAGTTCATTTCGTTTGAACGTTCACTAATCTCGTTTGTCCCTCGCCTCTTGTCTCGCTCCTCCACACTCTCCGACATTCTAAATCAAACCATCTCTGTCGATGCTACAGCTGAAAGGCTCTCATAACTCGACTGGGTCGGGTTCAGGCCTAGTCTCAGCTAGCTGCCCTAAGCAGACACTTCAACGAAAATTTGAGCTCGTACCTCGCTTGTTCAAGCTCAAACGTTCATGCCCTCCATTATTTTGCTTCCGGTGTTCTAATTCTACCATCTGGCGACACTATTTGCTCCATGAACATAAAGCTTTCAGTCTGCTTGGATCTTCCTTGAATATTATTACTACTGGCCACCGTCCGCACATTTTTCACTCAGAGTTCAGTTTTATATGCATTTCGTCTAATCACTTGAAAATTAACTTTTATTCAAATAGTTGGCTTTCCTGTGTAATCAGGAGTCCCTAAATCTGGTAATCTCTGGTGTGAATGTTCGTTTTGCAATCCCGCCACCTTTTGCTTTCTCCCTCCACCATCAAGCCCTGTAAAGCCCGAGAACATTGTTTAATACGAGTACTCTCGGGCCGCCTAGTGCTATTGTGGGCTTTATAGGTGGGGGTTGGCTCAACGTCGAAAAAAACTTTTTGACGTATCCTTTTTTCGAATAAAGGTCCCCCCTTGGAAACATGGAACTTCGCCGATATCTGTATCCTGGAGGGTCCAGTGACGCAAGGTACCCGTCCGCGCCACTGTAATAGGCATTATGGTATGCTTCGGCGGTGGGCATGAGGCCTCTTCTTTTCTCTCCACCGCCATGTCGGCCTCCAGCATTTCCTCTCAGGGAAGGTCGCGGGTTTCATTGAAAGTGCTAGAGATAAAGTGGTTGAAAATGATCCCCCGGCCAGCGACCTTCGTCTTTCTCTCCTTCTGCCATCCAGGTTTGGGGGTGTCATCGGTTTGGGACTAGTCACTGTCGACCACTTGAGCCGTAAGGTTCAACGGCATTAATCTTGATATATGGAGAAGCCGACACCATGATTGTGGCGAACAGCGAACTTGAGGGTTTCAGAAGACATTATGTTGCTTGGTCCCGTTTCCGCTGTCATGTTTTACTACTCGGGTTGCTCTTTCTTCCCTCCTGCCGCCATGTCGGACTCTAAGGAGCACGTCCGCAGCTCTTTCGATGACCATCTGAGGTACGCTGAATGTTGTGCTCAGCGGATTGGAGCCATTGGCGCACGCTTCAGCTCTCCACAGGGATGTGCTCCTAGGGATCTTGATGCTTGGGATCGTCCTCTGCACCGTGGTTCTTATGCTTTTTGCATACACCGCCTCGCAACGTCGCTCGCGGCCTCACTTGCACCGCGTAAGCTTCCGCCTGCTCGTATACGCCATGGTATCCAAGTGCATGCCGGATGCATTTACCCCGCTTACATTTTTGTCTCAACTCGTTGACCAAGCCTCATCCTTGCTATCGCCATGATTCCAATGGAAGCGCTCATGACGGGCCCCATCTCCCCTGCTGGATGTACTTTCGCTGGATTCGCTAGTGACGTACGTCCAACAACGACTAGAATTTGGCCGCTTTATCCTGATCTCCTGCAAGCGTCGCTTTTATTCTCTGCCTGCATGTACTGCTGTATGGCTCTAAATCTCCAGTAAGTCCGCTCTTTGCAAAATTGTGCTCAAAGTGAGTTAACTGTCGCTAGATTGGTTCTGATCCACAAGGTCAATGGGCTCATGATGGAAAAATACTACGTGATCGGGTCTTCCCTTCTCGTCGCGGTGTGCAATTTCCCTCCGCTCGCCGGGGGGCAATTAGGTTTTTACAACAATCTTTGTTGGTTCAGCAATCCGGACCCTGTCGTGAGGTTTCGGTGGATCTTCGGCACGCAGACATTCTGGATGGTCCTTATGGCGTCTTCGGAGCTCGTATGTTTCGTCATTCTCATGTCGTACATGCTCTGCCACCGGGTTCGTTTGTGGCACTGTGTCCCGAGTGTTTTCGAGACTGACGACGACGAACGCAGACGCGCGTGAAGCGCATACGTTCGGACATTTCCGCCGAAATGACCGCCTTGCAGTACGCCGCGTACAGCGCGGCGCCGATCCTGCAATTCCGGAGTATAATCCTGCGCATCAGTAAGGTCTCGAGTTTACCCCTCCCATTTGTTTGGGACTTAGCACATTGCCGATGCAGCGCTGTACCCGTTCTTTTCCTGCCTCCTCAACTTCTCCGGTTCTACTTTGGATTTGTATCTCGCGAAGCACCCAGGGAATGCCGAATTGGTATGTGCATTCAATGCCGTTCCATTACCCTGCCGGTCCCTTATTCTTGTGCGATTCCTTAATTCGTTCTCTCGCAGAGTACCCGGTTAAACGCTATCGGTGCGCGGTTTCCGGAATCCAGAGGATGAGCCGTCTCGCTGACTGGATCCCACAGATCAATGCATATTCTGCGCCCGTCCAATTCTGTACTCTGTGCTCGCCGCGACCGATCCGGTAAGCGCCGCTCAATACTTTCGATGACAAAATTTAACCCTAAATAAATATCATGTAGTCCTTCCTACGTGCCATCGGCGCCCTCCGAAATATATCTCCGATCGCAGGCTCCCATGGCTCCCAACAAAGTAGCAGCACCGCGAAGTCTCAGTCTCGAGGCTCACGCAGCACAACACTATTGTTATACACGCGGACTCTGGCCGACGGGAATAAAGCTGAAGACGGGAGCACAGAGAGCTTGGCGAGACAGTCTCTAGACGCGGCAGGACATCCTCAACGGACAGAGGCAGATGTCCACCACATGTGTACGCATCGAGATCCAGAGGAGGAGATCGAGCAGCATTCCAACGATGTTGAGGGCTGCAAAGACAGCATTGAGTTCCAAATTTAGATCTTAGTACCTTCGCTGCGGTGGTTTTACAGAGGGACATTGAGCAGTTACGTTTCAAAATAATACAAATATAATATAACTTACGATGTATGGGTCTAGGCTTATAATCAAATTTGAATTAATTGAATGAAAATGATAAAGTCTAAAAAGTTGAAACTCGATGCAATAGGAGGAGCCACTCCCTTAATTTGGGGCTTATAAGGCTGACAAACCCATTAGCAAGTTCTCACCCCGAGACTCGTACCATCACAATGCCTGCCCAAGATATTTTCTCTTGCTCTTTCTACTTCCCCAACGATTTGTCTCTTCGCTTCCTTGAGTAAATCTCGGCTCATTCCGCCTTGAAGCGTCTCAATAATGGCTGTTACTTTGCTTTGACGTCCCTGGCATGGGATCCGTCCTTCTCGAGGCCCGCACTATTGGGCACTATATCGACTACAACAACGCGATCTGCTCGGGAGACGACCTTCCCGAGCTGATGCCGGCGTTTTCAACTTCTACCCCACTTTCGCGCAGGAGATCAATAAGCACAACTCGGGATACTTCTAGGCCTACGCGGCGGTCTGTATTCCACGCCGATCTCCCCACGATTCGGCGGGACCGCCATCCCCCACACAAATTTACACTCGATCCAATGTCGCCGAATACTGTCCAATCTTAGTGTGCACCTGATGCAGAGGATAGTATCCAACAGCTACACAGAGCCATATCACTGTCTCGAGACGGGGGAAGAAGACCAACAGTCCGAGGAACAAGAGCCGCTAGCCGGAGAATTACACCCAAAAAAAAATTCAACTCTGTACTGGTACCGGGTCGTGCCGCTTGTCGGCCTTACACAGCGCCGGGCAGTAAAGGACGTCACGAACTACAGAAAACGATCAAGTCACGCATGACTGCAGGTAGAAATCAACTCGAATTGCTCTCGAAGTTCAAGCTCCTATTGCGCAGACAACCAGAACCTCGCAAGGACAACCCACCGACCCAATCAATCACTTTGGAGATGCGGCCCTACTTATCCCTCGGTCCCCCTCGGGCCTCGACAGACGTCCATAAATTCGAAATTTTATCTCGCTCAATAAGGACAAGAGACTGAAATCTCCCACGCGTTCACAAAATTCACAGCTTATACCTGGCGTGGATGACGAGTTTCATAGTTATGTACCAGATTTTGTGCCGACAATTACATCGTAATTTCTTACTTGGTAGCGTCCAAAATGAAATCCTGAAACAGCCTTGGAAAGTGTCCTCCGACTGGAATGACATGCCCTGGGCGACATCGTTCAGTTTGGTTCAAATCCAGCCCACAGAACAAGCTTACCTTCGTCATGCCGATAGAGGATGGATTGGTGGCACTTATCCTGGAGCTCAATAGTTCGGGCAGCTCGAACGATGGTATCCTGACTGTCTACAGCTGAACAGAACAGTAAGCATATAAAACTTTCCGAACGAACAACACCTTACTATGCAAAGTGGGTAGGTTGAGGATCCCATATATCAAATCCGCATGAGGGGAAGTGTGCGAGACAAAGCCTAGGTTATATATCCTTCAGACACATTGACAGATTCATAGGTTGCAATGAGAAAGGCTGTGTACCTGAGCAGAATATGCCGAATTTAAAGTCCTGCTTCTTCGAGGGGCTGAATCCTGGAACACATTCGGGGTGATTGACCTGCAGATTGATGAACCCTGCCCAACCACCCAGTTCAAAAGCACACGCACCATCAACAACAAAAGTGCCATCATCACGCTGCCCTGCGAGAGCCCAATGATGCCGTCGTGCTCGGAGAGCTCTTTCAACCACCACTCTACCACGTCGTCCCACTGCGAGTTGCCGTGTGAGGAGTCGAACTCGAGAGCCTGGTCCATTAACCACCAGGGCCTGGAGGCGCTCCCAACCAATAGAGGGCCATCAACATAATGTAAAACCGCCACGCCGTCGAGGGCATCATGGAGCTTCTACGTATTATGCGCGACCATAGCCGCCGACTAGACGTACCCGTGAACCACTGACAAAATTCTTCAGAGTCTGGCAGAAGATGAACTTGAACCCACTTACCAAGGATATTCAACATGAAGGTGTTGAAATAAGCTCAGAAGGTTGAGAGTGATGCTACGTCAGCAATGGCAGGGTTCGAGTTTAAACTGCATCGTGTCCAATGATACCCCTGGGTTTAAACCGGTTCGAACCAACCTGGTTCGAACCATGAGTACCTCTCCTACAAAAGTTGCCTCTGGCTGTATGATTTGTGGCTTGGACTCAGTTTAAACCCTGATGGTTCGAACCTGGTTTAAACCCTGTTGGTTCGAACCCGGTTTAAACCCTGTTGGTTCGAACTCGGTTTAAACCCTGATGGTTTGAACCCGGTTGAAACCCTGATGGTTTGAACCCGGTGAAACACTGTAACATGAGCGTACAGCATCTAGTGCTATTTTGCAATTTCCTAGGACCAGTATTTATACAACGGGAAAGCGCTAGCACTTCTGGTGTGTTATTACTAGCACTCAGGACTCTAGCTAGGTGATATAAAGGAGAACTGGAGTGAGCCCAAGCTGCCGGTTGTAGCACCAGATATGACTAGTGTGACGCGCTAGCACAGTCTGGAGGCATAAACCATGGGGAAATAACCATAAGCCTAAACAGTCAAGGTGCTAGCACCTAGGAAGCGAGACACAGGAGAGTGGAACTGCAAGCGTGCTAGCAGACGGTGTGCAGTGGAAAATAGTTTCCCCTAGTATTCTTTGGAATCGACGTTTGTTCGAAAGATACCAGGTGTCCGTTGTCCTCCAACAAATTGCCTTATTAAGGGTTTGGCGGTGAAAAACTCAAAGCTTATAAATTCTGCTTAGTCAAACAAACACAACCAAACACGGCGGCGGTAAGCGGAACGGTAGATCGGCAGTTCTTTCAGCGGAGTTCGGTAAGCGGCAGTTAGTGTCAGTATCGGCGGCAGGTTTTAGAATCACGCAAGCAATAAATGCAAACGCAAGTAAATTTTTAGACTACCTGACAGACAGGGGGGGAAAGTCTCTACTACTGTAAAACTGGGGCCCTTTATATACTCCAGCAGGTGAGTCATCTTTTTCCGACTCATAGCAAGGTACCGGATATATGACTCAATGTGACTCAATGTGACTC
Source organism: Mycena albidolilacea (assembly GCA_029282495.1). Classification (NCBI taxonomy): domain Eukaryota; kingdom Fungi; phylum Basidiomycota; class Agaricomycetes; order Agaricales; family Mycenaceae; genus Mycena; species Mycena albidolilacea. The sequence continues at coordinate 793,207 of JARIHO010000031.1, read as the reverse complement.
GATGTGACTCCCATTTCGGTTCCGCACGTGACTCATTCCGGGCCGGCTATCCCTTCTGTGTCTATCCACCTATTTTTCTCACTATTCGCTCGACGGATCCTCCAAGCATATTGCTCGTACTTCAAGACAAACATTAATCATGTATCACAACGGTACGAGTGATGAGTCGGGAATCTTAAGGGTAGTAAACTATGCGCTAGCAGCCTTCTAACAAGGGTGTTAGTATGCGGTACCCAGCTAGTGATTGACCCGAGACCTGAAACACAGATGTGAGCACATGATGGTTGCGACACAGTCGTGAGTCACAAACAGAGACAAAGAAACAGATAGGGGAATAGCTAGCAGGCTATTGGTGCGGATGTACGGGTCACCACCGAAGCAGCAACGGTTAAACGGGCTGCTAGCCGGTGTTCTGACCTGTGCTAGATGACTCCAGATGGCGGATTCGGGTGCTAGCGGATCAGAGCGGCTGATCTGCTGGGCCTAGACCCATCACAAAACCAAATGGCAGCTGTTTCATTGGCTGTTCATCTTCAATCACCTCATTCTTACTCATCTTATTATTCAGCCTGTTTATCACATGTAACTTGGACCTCAGTAGTATAAAAGGGAGCACAGAGCGGACTAGCACTTCAGATTAGCACTCCCTGGTCGAGTACGAAGCTGGTGCAGGTGGTCTCTGATAGAGATTACACCCCAGTGTAGTACAAAGCTAGTGGAGGTGGTCTCAGGTTGCTAGTGGAGATTGTAACACACTTCACAAGTAGTAGTCTTTATTGGAATCAATACTGTTGACTCTGGACACGGCGAGTTCTTAGTTGAGGTTGCTGTTGTTGGTTTGAGGAGCCTTCACGTATAAAATCCAAGGGTGTTCTCTTCGAGACCCAACTTCAGTTGCGCTAGCAGCTTTGCCTTCACCCCGATATTGACGGAAGCGCTGTCGTAGTGTGTTGGATCGCCTGTTAGGTGGTTGTGTGTTGACTCGAACCCTACCAAGAGAAAGATGAACTAGGGTGTTCTCTTTGAGACCCAGCTAGCAGTTGCACTAGCAGCTTTGCCTTCACCCCGATATTGACGGAAGAGCTGTCGTAGTGTGTTGGATCGCCTGCTAGGTGGTTGTGTGTTGACTTGAGCCCTATCAAGTAGAAGATGAACTAGGTGCCCCCACCTTTAGACCGACTGTAACTTGTCAGTTACTTTGCCTTCACCCTGATATTGATGGAAGCACTGTCGTAGTGTGTTGGGTCGCTAGCTGGACACTTATAGTGTCTATTGCCAATACAAAGTGGAAATGTTCCTGTTCTTGGTTAAGGAATAGGTCAGCGGCTTAAGGACTGCCTTGTCGCTTGAGGATTGAAGTCCCTTGTTGTTAGCCTCAATAGTCTTTGGGTACCCCATTGCGAGGATTTTCACAAACCTACATACTCTGCCCTGGTGCCCTCGATCTAGCAATCCAGCCACCTTGTATCCAACCCATAAACCCTTGCCCATCCCAGGTGCTAGCGGTATTGTTGTTGGCAGCTGTGTAGTGCTAGCGTGTTGTTGAGGTACTTTGTTGAAGTCTAGCAGTCAAATTGTGTTTGTTCCAAACCCGTTGGTCACATACTACGGCCCGGACCCGAACTCACAAAGAGAAGCACTTACATCTTTGGAGGAATAGATTGTTGTAGTGGTGGTTTTGTGGTTGTTTTGTGCAATCCCGAATCTAAGCTATTTCTAGTTGTATATCAAGTGCACCGTTTCACCAGTTGAAACCCTGATGGTTCGAACCCGGTTGAAACCCTGATGGTTTGAACCCAGTTTAAACCCTGATGGTTCGAACTCGGTTCAAACCCTGATGGTTCAAACTCGGTTCAAACCCTGATGATGCAAACATGTCATTCAGCCCATCATGGTTTGAACTCAGAGTTCTTGCTTTGGAATATTTCAAAGAATTCTAAATATCTTGGTCAATTTTGCACCATTTTGCATAAAACTAGATAGATATACTCAGCCAATCCATGCACAATTAGTGATAGAGAGGAATTTCCAAAAACATTAGGTATTAGGTAGTCTGTGTTTTTAGGACATTCTCACACAAAATGCTGTTTTTATATCAGGAACAATATTCATACTGACAGGAGGATGTGACTGAGCCAGAACGACACATAGCCTTATTACAGTTCTTCTAGATGCATTGGAGGCATTCAGCAAAGATCCTGTGAGAATCACACTTATCTGAGCATTTCATGTGGTCTAGCTCTGTCACACAGGTACATATGTTGTTCCACATAAAGGATTGCACCCCTGGGACACATTCTAAGCATACAAAAACAATATTTTGTGTGAAAATGCACTGAAAACACAGATTACCTAATAACTAATATTTTTGAAGATTCCTCTCTGTCACTGATGAATATATCTATCCAGTTTTCAGAATGATGAAACTATAGGTATGATGGCAGAGACCTGTATGGCATAGTGTATGGCACACAGCACGTGGCTGATCAATCACCGCAGCGATTCCCTCCATCTATTGCCTTTATCTATTTGATGTAACCCTTGCCTTGTACCATAATCCTTCACCGAACTTAAGTTGAAACTGCCGGAAACCATGTCCACACAATTTCCATTGAAAGAACTTCTTGAGGAATGGAGTGCAGCACTTTGGTGTATACAAAGCCTCCAAAGCTCATGTGGAAAGGTTCCCCTCGAAGGTCATGCAGAAGGTTTTCATTCAAAGGCTCCCTTGAACAATAGTCTGGACAGACTTCACAGACCAATTCCCTTCAGCTCTTCTCTTCCCTTCTCTTTCGCATTTGTCTGTTTGAATGTGTTATGATTGTCGCTAACTGGGTTGCCCTCTACCAGCATGTCTAAGACCACTGCAGTCTCACTTCTCCAGCGGCTGCTTCTACATCCCTCCTTACAAAACAACCTCCAATTCTTTCACATTCAACGCTTCTTTGAATTGACAACAAGACTCTGGCTTGAAATTGTACCTCCTAACAAAGCACGCCCTGCCGTTTTGCCGTCACCCATTGCAGCATTCCTAGCTTCAGTTCTCGATCTTGAACCAGCAATTATACAGCTTATCTGGACTGCCTTCAGTGATCTGGCACAGGAGGCTTATTTGGACTTGAACTCTTCTTCTGTGGACGACAACTTCAAACAGCATGGCCATGAGCATAAACTCGGTAACAACCTAATCCGTGCATTATAATTATTTATTTATCCTGGCTGCTCCAGGTGCTCAATCAATTGTGCCCCCGGTCACAGCATGCACTCGCCCAGAGTGTAACAACGCCAATCTTAGTGAGAAGAGGATAGTTGAGGCCCGATTGTACACCTTGCGCCGCGGAATCATCCCAATTTTCTCAAAGTCCCTATATTGTCGTGGTAAGTTTCTGTTTCTGCTCTCAGACTTATTACTGACTTTCCAAGGTTGCCATACCCGCTATTACCACAATTACTCGGTCTCTGAAGCAGAGAATCCAGAGGCGCAGCGTCAATACTATGCTGTGGAAGTACCAAAATACATTCACGTCTTTGAATCCTGCTATGTTGAGCAAGAATTGTGTCATTACTTTGGCTCCCAACTATGTCTAAACCAGTAAGTCTACCTTTTCTCGAGGAGCAAATCTTTAATTTAGTTTGAAGCTCAACATCAAAGGGTATCGCCAAGGTATACAATCTATCTCTGGCACACACTTCTGAGGATCATAGTGCCTCCCATCTCAAGGATGAACTCGAAGGGGATCTTGTCTTAGAGGCATTTTTTCTGGATGCCATACTCAGGGACAAGGCGCACCGGGGCCTGTGCCTCAGCCTGCCTCACCATGGGCTCCAAAATCATAGATTAGATGCTGTCCTTGCCAAGCGCAACTATATTATGGTTGGCACAGGCCAGGAAATGTGGGCGCATACGTGCAGTCGCTGCACAAGGATTTACGAAGGCGAGGATGGGAACTGGTGTAAGGCTTCCGCTTTTTAAAATTTATCATTATTTGCTAAGCTTCTGTTAGATCGCATGTCAGCTGGGGTACATGATGGTGTTGCAGTGCGCATGCATGCATGCTGTGTGCATGGCTGCACTGAAGCCCTTCTGAATCAACGACACTTGTACTGTCACTCTCATCGTGACCTTATGAATGTGTGCTGTGTACGTGGGTGTAATACGCCAACAGAACCTGGTTTCAGAACATGTACCGAACCAACACACCGGGCATTCCAAATGGCTGCAGAACAGAAAAATACAGCTATGTTCCAGCTTCATTCCCGCCTTCGCCAAACAGGGGTGTCTCAAGCTAGCTTGGCTGGAGCAAGCGGATATTCCAGAGACCCGTTGCATCAGGAACCACAACAAGATCCCGGTACGGAGCCTGCTGCAAACCCCAAACTGAAGGGCCATCTTCACCGGGGCTGGACAAACAATGAGCAGCTGTTTGTCAGATGCTGTGGCATGATTATATCACGAGCCACATTTTTTGGATCTGAAGGTGTCTCTGGTGTAAACGTACATTTCGGATTTCCACCATAGATCTGAGCTGACTCATCTTTACAGACCTTTCTTAAAGCAACTTTCCCGCCACAATATCCTGGCTCAATGCCCTCATACATGTTTTACGACAACAACTGCAGCTTCCTCAAGCACCTCAAAACTTGTGATGACCACTATTTCGATAATGTTGGACTCCCAGTTGACGTTTTTCACTTCAAATGCAAGCATACAGAAAACGATATATTCTGCCAGATGTACTGTAACCCTGCCTTGTTCCAGGAGCTTATTGGGTCGGACGGCAAGTGGGTTTTTAACTCATCAGCTGCAGAGCAGGCAAATGTTTGGTTTGGCAAGTTTAAGAATGTTGTTCAGGAGATGCCCGTTATTCGGTGAGGTTATCGTTATTATTTCCATCTGTCACTCAACCTACTATAGCTACAACTTCTTCCTGGATGAGATGATTGCTATTCACAACAAGCAAACTGCCACTGAACTCGAAAGCCAGGGCCATATGCCTCACTTGCTCTCCGAAGCATTTCTTCGAGGTCATTCTTCACACTCAAACTAAACATGGCATCTCCGAAGTGTTTCTGTAGAATCAAAATATATATTCCTATACACAATGCCTAAATGGCTAAATTCGGGGCCTAAGCTGCATCCCATGGCGGATTTGGCAGATTGCCGCAGCTCTGGCAGCGTCGCGCTCCCGTTTGGTTGGATGAATTCCTGAGGACATGGCATTGTTGCGGTAGTAGGAATTGTTTCCTGGCATGATAGAGCCATGGCGGATGCGTCCATTGAAGCACCTAAGCCATTGTCAGTAAAAGACAGGAAACATATTTCAAGACACACCAGACTGTATTTGGCCAGGTTTCAATGACAATTCCTACCCCAATATACGCGAAGTCCCACTCATGTCTCGACTTGTCTGTGCCAGTTTGTTCGAGCTGGGCACAGGGATAACACCCCCCTTCACAATCCTTGCTTTTGCGGCGTTCTCCAATGTCTTCAAGACCAATATCGCGATCCTCATGAAGTGCGCTAATGTAGTTAGTGCACGAAAAACATGTCAAACCATGCTTGCCCATCCTTGTAACCTCATCAACATTGGTCATGGTAATAACATCCGACCTCAGCGAAGGGACAATGGAGGTGCCAATTTCAACGAGAACATCAGAATCCTGGGTATTTGTAAGCCAGTAAAATGTATAACTTGAATGAATCCTTACGGCTGCATGCCGGAAAAGAGCCCGAATATCATCGGGGGTGTCTCCACGGTGACAAGCGTAAGGTCCATAGACATCACCCTTAATGCCTCCCATGGGCTGACGTGCTCCAGCACCGGTCATGCTCCCATATGCCCATGCCTGCATTGTATCCCGCCGCCGCACGCCCCGAACTGTCACTCTGCGATGGTTGGTTATCAGGAGCTCAAGAGTCTTCTCTGACATCGCCTGATAACGAACCCCACCCACCTCAAGGTAGCTTCAGCTTGAAAATGGCTTCGCACAGATTTCAGAAACTCACAATATTCCTATCGCTTCTCATAATGAATCTGGTAATGTCTCTTCCACATCGCTTGAACGTCTCTGGTCGAGGGCGCACCCACGTAAGGCCAAGATCCTTTGGATTAACGAAGCGTATATCCCGAGCCGGAGGAGTGGTTCCATCGCGACGCTGAGGCTTAAAATTTTTGAGAAGGCAGTGCAAACAGTATAAAGGTAGACACACCTGAGGCAGGGGTTGCAAACAGTCATGTGGTGGAGCACAGGTTAACACAGCACCCACAAGATCTGCCGTATCCGGACGCTCGTCAACTTCAAGTATGCGGACACAGCGCTCATCCATCTTCTTGTCATGGCAAGCCCTGCATGACACCTCCTCTTCTTCAGGCAGAAACTTGTCTCCCAGCACCTCCATCTGAACGCTGCTCGTGCCCCTCCTCTCTTGCGCTGTAGCTGCAGCTTTGGTTTTGCGCGCCGCGTGAAAACGACGGGCCTTCTTGCTGCTTTTTGCCACAGCCCTCAACCGCTTCTCATCGTCACGCAGCGACTGGGCAGGTTTCTTTGAGGTAGATGTGGTGATTGACTGAGCGAGTTTCTTTGAGGTAGATGCGATGCGAGAGGATGTGATGGGTGGACGGAATGACTCAGTGTTAACGCGGTGCATAAGCTTCCGGTGTGCCCATGTCTCATGAATCACGACAGAGAGTCTCCGGTCCACCTCTTTCAAGAACTCCTGCGAGGATGCTGAATCTGCGTTTTGGAGCAAAGGTGTCTGCATGATGATTCGGTACACAATGTCAGGATTCCACCCTTCAATTTTCTGGGCCACAGTTAGCCCAAGGATAATGGATTTATTCAGACTTTACAAACCGGATACTCCAGGGTTCTCAGGCACGGTGCAAGCCAAGTCTCAGAGTAAAATCGGAAGCAAGCCTGGGAAAGCAGGAAGTAGGCTGCAAACGGATTGTAACCCCAGGGATGCATTTCCTTCTTGCGGCTAATAAACCTAAAAAGCTCTTCGGCATCGGCGTCTGAAAACTGATAATCTTTATCTTCTTTTGGACATCGCTGGTTAAAGGTTTGTCACCAGCATCTTTGACAGGGGTCACACGATAACTTACCTTTTCACGTTCGTCCTCAGTAATGGTAGCAGACGTCCAGCGGCAGATGATCTGGGCATAGCTAATTTTCCAGTTATGATAACGGAAGCTGTTCTCGACATCAGGGTGTGTTGTCTCCAAAAGATTTCCCAGTTCACAGATTTCATGCAGTCGTGCAAGTAAGCCAGAAGACTGGGTAGCTCAAGATCAGATGGAAGCCAGCAGTGTGTAAGAAGTGTAAGAACACCCACATTTAAAGTCTCCTGGAACGACTCTGACTTGTAGTCTCGCGCAGGGAGATCTCTCATCTGACAGTAGTCGTTAATGATGTCCTTGGGACTCCGCCGGAAGTGTTTGGGCTGAGCGACAGGCCAGAAGAATACCGAGATGTGCTGAAACCAGATTGCAGGCATTTCTTCTGCCGCATTTTCAAGGGGCACAGACTCTTTCGGAATATAAGGCATGCTTGAAGGTGCCGTGGCACTGTGATTGAAATTGGGAATTTCATCCGCGCCTGCGTTCAATCCATCCATTGAATTGTCTTCATCCTCATCTTCATCCTCATCTACTAGGATATCTGCCTCCAGCGTCTCAAGATCATCCACGAACGAGTAGTCATGGGGAGGGAAGAGCTACACCCTCAACTTCAGCAAAGACTACGCAGAATTAATCAGATAACACACATATGCCTCAAAGTTCCGGTGTTGGGCATCTAAGAGCACTTTGAGAGCCAAGGCATCACCGTCGTGGGAGCCCTTATGCGCAAAACGGAGGAACAGGACATCGAGGATTACTATCCATGCCAGGCGTATGGCATCTTGAGGCATTGCAGCCACAACCTCTCCTCCAAGAGCAAAAGAGAGCCAGTCCGTCGCAAACTCCAACTAGTCTGGATTAGCAAAGATCCATGATGAAAGGATTTATTTTACCCATCTCTCAGTGGCAAGATCTTTCTCGAGTATGACCCAGAGGGCTGCACCATGCCCAGTCGGTTCAATTCCGCCGCGTTTCTGGGACATGCGAGATGAAGCCAGATAAACTTCAGTTGCCTCACAGAAGGGAGACATCCCAAAGATTCTCTTGTCGTCAGTATAGGGATATAGGCGTGGTGTCCAGAGCCGCGGTCCAGAAGAAGCCATCGTTCTAGCACCCCAGTGAAAGTCGTGAACGTACAAAGGTGCAAGGCTGTGCACCTTCAACTCGCCGCGGCGAATCAATACACCAAAATCGGTGAAGTGATTCACCAAAGCCATTAGGATCATTGCTGAAATGGGGCTGCTGAAGTCTGGCATTCAATTATGTATGTACAATACATGTAGGAATAATTGACGCTATATATGTACGAATGGGTGTAGGTATGTTAAGTCAACGAGATGTTCCAATAAGTATGTTAGAACCAGCACCGAATTTGCTGAGCTGAATGCGCAAGGCGAAAGCCAGCGCAGATCGGGCGAGGAGGTTGAGCGAGGAGATTGAGCGAGGGCAAGGCCCTCAGGGGATGGGCGCGGTGGATGTGCGTGGAGGTTGGGTGTGGAGGTCATGCGCGGAGGTCGTGCGCACGGAGGTCGTGCACGCGGAGGTCATGCACGCGGAGGTCATACATGGAGATCGTACAAGGAGGTTGTCCATGGAAGTTGGCTGCAGAGGCTGGGAGTCGGGCGAGGAGATCAGGTGCAGAGGTCGGGTGCAGAGGTCGGGCATGGATGTTGAGCGAGGGCGAGGGCGAGGCCTGTGGCGGGTGGGCGCAGTGGATGTGCGTGGAGGTCGTCCGTGGAGATCGGGTGCAGAGGTCGGGTGCGAAGGTCGGGCATGGATGTTGAGTGAGGGCGAGGCCTGCGGTGGGTGGGTGCAGTGGATGTGCGTGGAGGTTGTCCGTGGAGATCGGGTGCAGAGGTCGGGTGCGGAGGTCGGGCATGGATGTTGAGTGAGGACGAGGCCTGCGGCGGGTGGGCGCAGTGGATGTGTGTGGATGTCGTCCGTGGAGATCGGGTGCAGAGGTCGTGCATGGATGTTGTGCGAGGGCGAGGCCTGTGGCGGGTGGGCGCAGTGGATGTGTGTGGAGGTCGTCCGTGGAGATCGGGTGCAGAGGTCGGGTGCGGAGGTCGGGCATGGATGTTGAGTGAGGACGAGGCCTGCGGCGGGTGGGCGCAGTGAATGTGTGTGAATGTCGTCCATGGAGATCGGGTGCAGAGGTCGGGCATGGATGTTGAGTGAGGGCAAGGCCTGCGGCGGGTGGGCGCAGTGGATGTGCATGGAGGTCGTCCGTGGACATCGGGTGCAGAGGTTGGGCGCGGATGTTGAGCAAGGGCGAGGCCCGCGGTGGATGTGCGCAGAGGCTAGATGCGGAGGTTGGGCGAGGAGTGAAAATAAATAATGAAAACAACAGAGGGAGACGCACCCCAGTCTTTGGGTTAAAGGACTCGACAACGAGCACGAATGGGCTCGCCCCAATCTTCCGCAGCGTCTAGATAAATTCATCAGTGTCTGGCACTCTAGCACCTCCTCAAATCTCACCTGCTCATCCACCACATTCAACGACGGCTTGTTAATAAGCCCCACATCCAGCTCCTGCTGGCGGACCCGCAGCACCGCATCCCACGAGCGGTAGAGCATCTCCCCGAACGACACCACATACTCCCCATCCGAGGCCGAGACACCCGCCGTCCTCGCGCACCGACTCGCTCGACCTCCCCGGCCTGCATGCCGACGCACTCATCCCCATCCTCGCAAAGGTCGAGTTCGACATCGACATCGACCGCCGCAAGGCCGTGCGATACGAGCTGTGGCTGCAGAGCCGTCGGAAGAACCACAATGTGCGTGGAGGTTGGGTGCGGAGGTTGGATGCGGAGGTCATGCGCGGAGGTTTTGCGGGAAGAGCGTGCGAGGAGGTCGTCCGTGGAGGTTGGGTGCGAAGGTTGGGTGCGGAGGTCGGATGCGGAGGTCATGCGCAGAGGTTGTGCGTGAAGATCGTGCGAGGATGTCGTCTGTGGAGGTTGGGTGCGGAGGTTGGGTGCAGAGGTCGGATGCGGAGGTCATGCGCGGAGGTTGTGCATGAAGATCGTGCGAGGATGTTGTCCGTGGAGGTTGGGTGCGGAGGTCGTCCGTGGAGGTCGGGTGCGGTGGTCAGGTGCAGTGGTCGAGTGCGGTAGTCGAGTGCAGTAGTCGTGTGTAGAGATTGAGCGAGGGCAAGGCCCGCGGCGGGTGGGCGCGGTGGATGTGCGTGGTGAATGTGCGTGGTGGATGGGCGCAGAGGTCGGGTGAGGAGATTGTCCGGGGAGATCGGGTGCCGAGGTCGGGCGTGGATGTTGAGCGAGAGCGAGGCCCGCGGTGGATGCGCGCCAATTCACCTCGACCACGCTGTTCACCGTCTTACCGAGCTGGAACGCGCTCTTGGGAAACGTGAGCACCGCGACGCTGCCGAGACCTTGATGAGTCCAGAATGTGTTCGTTAGCAAAACCGTACGTGTGCTTCCTAGAAGATTCGGACTCACGCTAGCGAATATGGGCGACGAGCACGACATCCCCGTGACACCGGAGATTTCCCCGCCAGAGACGATCTGCATGTTTTCGCCCTGCAGAATTGAGCATAAGTGAGAAGGGATTATTCGTAGATGGAATAGAAGACATGCATACCTGAGCGGCGGAGGGGCTCGTGGTACGGGGAGTGGGAGTTGTGTTGGGGGCACTGGTGGGGCGAGCGACGCAGAGAGTCGCTCGGGCCCTCGGGGATTGCACTGAGCGAGGAGGACACGGGAACGACGGGAACCAACAATTGGCGCCCGAGCGCACATTTGTTATGCTTGCTGCGGGAGCGCTCTGTCCCAGGGAGAGAGGAATGTAGCCTGCTCTTTTCCAGAACCTGCGGCACGCCGTCAACAAGGGCTCGGCCGTCGAACGCATCCATTCTAAGGGCGAAAAAAAATGTCGGCACTTTTTAAAAAATGTGAGATAAAAAAGAGGGCGCACCTGTCCTCCTAGTCCCTGGGACTCCTCCTAGCGACATCTCTCTCTTGTGCCGTGAGTGCGTGAGCCGCGGCGAGGGCGTACGGGGTTGCGGACGGAAGGGCGCTGGATGGTGGTGGTGGTGGGAGTCAAGCTGAGTAATGATGTGGTGACCGGCCCGCGACCGGACCGTGGAGCCGTGTCGGCCGCGTCGGCCGATGATGCAAGCGTGAGGTGGAGGTGAGGCGACGTTGAGGACCAGTGAGTATGCAGGGCTCCCTGCTGGTAAAATAGGCACGGAAGCGGGAGAAACGCGTGGCAAACGCGTGGCAAACGCGTTTGCCACGCATCTAGAACATTTGCTGTACATTTGTGGCAAATCCTGGAAGAAATCAGAGTTAGTGAAGAGCAAGGAAAGCATGGATAAAGAAAGAACCTGGGGGGGAAAGTGTAACCGAAGAAAGATAAAGATAGAGACACAAAGAAATGAATGTTTGAAACCACCACTCAGCAACGTCCAAACCATACAGATGGTTTAACAGGAGCACGGTTAAGCAATGCAGCAAGCGAAACCGGTGAGTGGTGGGAGAGCAGGTTGTGGTCAAGTACAAGCCTGCTGGAAAGTGATCAAAAGTGTTACCGTTACATTTATATGGTCGCGTCGCATCATTCACCACGTGATCGTTAAAGGTTCCCACGACCGTGTTGATTACTTCCGGTGATTACTTCCGGTGATTACTTCCAGTGATTATTCATGTTTGCTGACTATGACTCTGACTCCGACGTCCAAGAAAATATTGTGATATAAATCTCTCACTACTGGCTGGGAAGACGTCTAAAAGACAGGAATAAAATTGGAAATTGGTATGTTAAATCAGGTGTGGTTAAGCATTTCCCCCAAGACACCGGCATAAGCGTTCATCCCGTACTCTGAACCGCTCGCAAGAAGATTAATAACCCCAGTGTTGGCCAGGTTATCTGTGACCAGCTTGTGAGAATCAAGGGCTGCTTTAATCCAAGGTGTTCCCCGGCATAGGAGGGTGCCAATATTGGCATTGGTTATTAAGTGACGGCCAGCGATTTCATTTATGGCGTCAGTCGGGACCCGAGGGACTGTTGTTTTGAGATAGTGCACCTCTGCAGCCCAAAGCCGTAGCTTTGAGATAGGCTGGACCTGGCGGATGGTTGTCGGTGTAACCATTGTCTGCATATCAAGCACCTGTGAGCGCGTCCCGTACCTACGGCGGAGCCATGCGACAGCCAGCTCATTGACCCTGATGATGCGGGCTGTGGCATTTACGGGCACACCTGCCCCAGGGACCACGACCGGTGCGACAGGTGCGACAGGTGCGACAGGTGCGACCACAGCAACAGCAGGCCCAGCCGGGCCAACAGGCGGAAGTACAGGTGCAGGTGCCATAGCTTCGTCTTCAGAGGATGAAGAAGACGAAGAAGACGAAGAAGAAGACTGGAATGATGTTTGATGTTAGCAGAGCAAAAGATCGTACATTGAGATGAATACCTCGGGAAACTCCCCCTCCTCCAGTTCCCTGAACACCAGCAAAACCCGCAACGCTTCAGCAGGTCCAAGAACAGGTATACCGTATTCTGCTGTGACTTTCCAAAGCAAATCGCTGGAACGCAGGCGCCGGTGGTTCAAGGATACAGGGCAAGTACCGAGAGCCAAAGGTCCAAATTCATCTGGGAGAATGGAGCCGGGGAACTTCCAGAAAATCCCGAAATGCATCAAGGTGGTTATCTTATCTTGATGGGTACATCAGCTCTTGCCTGTATCTGGAACGAATCTGTGCACACATACTGAGTGGGTCGTAACGATCCAGGACAAACTTGATAAGGGACTGGAGTAGAACAATTGCAGTCCAAGCACTGGGAGGAAGTGGGCGCGTCTGGAATGGATTGTGCCTGACAATCATCTGGCCATCAGGGACGTTGGGAAAATCTGGGTAATGTAGTTCGAATGGAAAAGGTGTGTTCAGGCGCTTGAGCTCAAAGCTGCCGCACCCATCCCTGCCAAGGAGGTTCAAGATTATGACCTTAGGCTCTAGTGGCTTGTTGTCATAAATTGGATCTTACGAAGAATAAGTTTTCTATTATTAAGCTGGCCAGAACAAGGCATCGCACCATATATAACACCCTTCCAATGCATGTTGGGGTCCCTTGCTAGCGCTGCGAGAGTACCCTTCCAGGTGGTGGCGGCAGAGCGCTTTTGGGAAGCTCCAAGGGTTATGAGTACAGCACAATTAGGAGTTACGCAGATTACACACTGTCTTCATCTCCCTGAGGGTCGGTGTTTGTAGTCGAATCAACTGCTGAGAAAGGCTGAGCTAAGATCAATAGGGGTGAAATTTACGCACGCTTCGCATTCAAGTCAGTGTCAGTGCCAGTGCCAGTATCAACTGGTTTCATTTCGACATCAACATCAACATCGCCTGCAGCTGGAGCTGAGAAGACAGTCAGGCAAGTGTGTCAAGTTATGTGTGGTCAACTACGCACACTTCTCTGTCAACTCGGGCTCAACAGGATCTGGCATATCGACATCATCGACGGCATCTACGTTGGCATCGACGGCAGCATCGACGGCAGCATCGACGGCAGCATCAATGGCAGCATCGACATCGACAGCATCTACGTTGGCATCGACGGCAGCATCGACATCGACAGCATCTACGTTGGCATCGATGGCAGCATCGACATTGACGTCGGCATCAACATCAACATTGACATTGCCGACAGCTTCTTTGTTCAGCTCTGCTTCTGCAGGAATAACTGTAGTCGTAGGGGCCAACGACTTAATACTACTCAGGGTAGACAACGAGCTCGATCTTGAGTGTTCCTGACAAATATTGGTTAGAATAGACGGTAATTCAATGCAGTTTGTGTACCAGGAGAGGAGCAACAATCAAGCCCTTCTGAAGAAAAGAGCGGAGTATATTTTCGACACGCCTGGTAGCGTCTACCTCGGCTCCCTTGATGAACTCCCAGGAAACACTAATTTGGGCAGCGTGGATCTGCTGGGCGGCCACGGCAAAAGTTATCGGCTTGGGTTTCAAAGGTGCATTGGCCTTGATATTTTTGTGCGTTCGGAGCATTTGCTTTAAACACATCAGATAGACTCTTGCCATTAAGCTGCAAACATACGGTAAGATGTTTGAGCTCCAGGCCCTGAAGGGTGTCTGTAGCCTCCTCCTTGTTACTAAGTGAAGATAAATTTTAGTCGTAGTGCGAAGACTGGAATAAAAAGGCTCACAGATAGTCTGCAGTCAATAGCGAAGCCATGGATGAAAGGTTGGACGGTAAAAGACAGAGCTGACCAAGACGGGATATGTAGAGCCACCGACTGCATAGTTCCAAGATAGGCCATGTCGAATGTGTCCACTGAATGCTTGGATACAACTGGGTGACTTCCCGTCGTCTATACTTTCGTATCCTCAAATATCCCGTTTGGGACACAAATGATTGATTGTCACTCATTGTCACTTATGTCACAAAGTCTCCGTCTTTCTGCACACCTATCACTTGTGCCGAACCCATTCTTCTGAAGATCCCTATTCACACTAGACACTCTACACTGTATTTTGCCACTGAATGTGTTATTTCTGAGGCGGTTTGGCATCTAAATCAATCCTCAAACGTGCGACAAGTGTTTTACTAGACAGAGTATTATATGGTTGTTCCAGGCACACTCTTGGCCTCAGAGAATGCCAATGGACTTCACAAAGCATTGCAATGTGTGCTGTTACACATCCGAGTGATTTTGGTGCCATATCAACATGTAGACATGTAGAATTATTAAACGCTCTATTTTACTGTGCAGTTAACAACATCCTAGCGGTGGCGTCCTTCTTGCATTTGAGAATATGAAGCCATTCACCCTCTGCTGTCCTGCCCTTGGCAACTGCCATTTTCTGCTCCTCGGAATCCAACGAGCGCCATTTGGCGACATTTTGATAATAAGTTGCACTGACAAAAGGAATGTCGCCAAAACCATCTTTGAATTTGAGTGGAGCCGTAGAACCGGGGCTTTTGAACGTCGCAATGAAACCCCAGTGCATGTCACAAAAATATTGAAGTGGCCAATCGCCCCTAAGTGCTCTAGAATACCTCAGTTATGGAGCGAAGCCAGCAAGATAGGCTTACTTTTTCGGTGTTTTGGGCATGGGATGCATAAGCGGCAAGGATAATAAATCATGCTCTGTCTTGATATGAGCAGGGGGGACATCTTCGTCTGAAGTCAGGTCTCTGAAAGAAATAATGACTACAAATCCTGAGAGTTAGATAAAGCTTACATGATCTGAGCGTCCGCAAAATAAACCAAAGGAGATATTTTGGCTGGCCTGTGTGGACAAGTTGAGTTGCGGTTAAGGTTACCAATACCAATATATTGACGCACCTTTCAATTCTGGCGCGCTGAGGTGAAGGGCTGTCGTCGCTGTCCAGTTCTAAGGATATTTTACGCTTCGCAGTAGGCCCGTCCACACAGGTGGTTACATTTGATGCCCTGAGATATAGCGGGACATTGAGCTTTACCAAAACAGGGGCGTCAGTCCGCAGCCAACGCCCTCCATCCCAGTAAGCAAAGTTGTTAATTTTGTTTGGATCAGAAACGAAGGCGGTGATTGCATTGGAGTCGCGTGGATGAAAAAACGGAAAATTGACTGCAGAAATGCGGAAGAGTTCAGCAGGATCCTGGCTCTAACAAATTGTGAGCTTAATGAAGGTGGCCAACAGAAAAAAACATACCGTGCCCCACCAGTGGACGTCTAGCATATGCAAGGTAGCTTTTCTGTAAGCGGCGAGCTGATTAGCAGGATTGTGAATCACAAAGTCCCCCGCCGCCAGTTTTGAGCCATAAGCTGGGTCAATGGGATGTGCATAGGCTTTGGCCGGCACAAAGCTTTTTGTAGGCGTAAGGAGCGCCCTGACAGGCTGAGAAGAGGAAGGAGTAGGAGGTGTTCCAGGTGAGCCCAGGGTGAAGGAGTTGAGAGGAACAATGTCAGAGGCATTGTGGCCTGGTGCTGGGCAGTGTGAAGCCGATAATTGACAACAGGCCTTGCAAAAAGCCTGTCCACAGGACGCGTGCCTCGGATGTATACAAGACTTGGAAGTGTTGGCACAAGGCCTAGTCGCTGCCCGACGTGTAGTAGGGGAAGAAAAAGCGGTCGAACTAGCGACGCGGACCAGGACTGGTGCAACTCCTGGAGATGACTTCCCATCATCGAAGAGGCCGGCGTCGAATGCCCTTTGAACTTCATCATTAAAGATGAACTGTCTGCATGCAGCGTGGTTTGTGAAGTCGTTGCGAGAGCACTGCATTGGAGAAAAAAAAAACACTTGAGAAGAGACGGAAAACATATAACCTTTGGCAACACACCGTTTGATAATACCTATCTTTGTTGCCCGGAGTATAAAAGCCTGTAGCTTTAATGGGCAGGGTGAGCCTGTAAGTGTTGCACCCTGGACAGATTTCGTCAGAGAGCTGGCCTCCGGGCGACATAACTGGGAGAGAGGAAAATGTGCAGCCACTTCAGTGGCATTTGGCCATGTTTTAACGGTGAGTTCACAGATTACTTGGAAAGCTTTGCCTCAGCTTGAAGCTACATTGATCACAAAGTTTAAAGTGATGGGCAGATTCACTGGAAAGAAATGTCGCAATTATACAGCAGACAGTACATGTGCAGCGTTGGTTGGAAAGCATAGACTGCAGGGATACCCTCTGGGAAGCAACACATTAGAAGGATTAAGAGCAGGGCCGGAGTGGTCAAGCCGTGAGGAAGTGTGGAAGGATCAACTGCAGGAAAATGTCGGGAAGAAAATGTGCGGGCAAAGAGTACAGAGAAGAAGTGGAACCAAGGAAGAGAGTAAATGGCTGCGGTAAAAGGCTACTGCATGGGATGATTCAGTCAGGGGATTCATTGATATATTGGACATATTTCTCCGAAGGTAATGAGTGGGCTGAATGCCCGAGACCATTGCGTGGGCGGTTTTACCCAAGATAACCTCTCCACGTGCGCTCTCTGCCACGTGCGCTCTCTGCCACGTGCACTCTCTGCCATCAATATGATGGCAGACTATGCCATACTATGCCATACTATGCCATCATACCTATAGTCCCATCGTTCTCCCAGTTT
Organism: Mycena albidolilacea; assembly: GCA_029282495.1. Taxonomy (NCBI): domain Eukaryota; kingdom Fungi; phylum Basidiomycota; class Agaricomycetes; order Agaricales; family Mycenaceae; genus Mycena; species Mycena albidolilacea. The sequence continues at coordinate 776,031 of JARIHO010000031.1, read as the reverse complement.
TGATACAAATTGCTGCAATGCTGACCAATATATTTACAATCCTTTGAAAATGCTCCAAAACAAGATAATTTCATCTGTGCCTTCGGTTCTGACATTAGCTGTAAACTATGATGGTCTGTACAGCTTTAAACTGTGATGTTTGGAACCATGATGGTTTGAACTTGCCATTTAGCCCATCATGGTTTGAACTCAGAGTGAAAATGTTCAAACTGCAGATCTTTTCTTTCTTGCTTCCCTTGAGAGTAGATGTGCTCACAGCTAATGTCAGTGCTGAAGTAGTCTCGGTGCACAGCCTCTCCCGACATCCCAATTTGGGAACCCTGTTGTGAGAGTCTGGACTACAACCGAGCAATTAGTCGGACCATTGCTCTATCAAACCGTTCCCACGATATGTAGCACTCAAATTTTGTATTCCACGATAACTACTAACTCTAAATACCTGAAAAAATTCAGAGAGTGAGCACGCAAAGCTGGCATTTCACTTGTGATAACTCCATATACAAGTTTAGGATTAGATGGAGAACTTCTGTAAGCCCTACTTACATATAATTAAATATTCCTCATGTCTCTTTCAGTCAAAATAATCAAGGTTTATCTTCAGTGTTTATTCACTCAGAGAAGAATAAGGATGAAGATTTCAAAAGAGTTCTTGCTGGTCAGATGCTTGTTGTTTTTGTCTGTCCTGAGATGCTCGAAAGCCCGAGATTTGCTCAACTTCTGCACTCGAAAAGTTGGCAAAGTGTTTTATCTGCCATTTACATAGATGAGGCACATCTAGTCAAAAAAACCCGTCATTGGAGACTTCCATACTCACGCTTGCATCGTCTGCGCAAAGTTGTGGGTTTGGATATTCCCCTCCTTGGGTTATCTGCAACATGTCCAAAGTTGTTCCGCGATGCACTGGTGGTTTAGAAATGCCGGCGCTGAGCTTACAGGGGGTGTCCATACACTTTCAGCTCACTCTCTGAATTTTTTCAGGTATTTAGAGTTGGTAGTTATCGTGGAATACAAAATTTGAGTGCTACATATCGTGGGAACGGTTTGATAGAGCAATGGTCCGGCTAATTGCTCGGTTGTAGTCCAGACTCTCACGACAGGGTTCCCAAATTGGGATGTCGGGAGAGGCTGTGCACCGAGACTAGTGCTGAAGGCGGAATCAAAAATTTCTGTTTTGGGTGATTTCTCATCCTCTCCAAAGAATTGTCTGTATCTCAATCAATTCTGCACGGTTTCACATGAAGCTTAGTTAGATATTCCAGAATAATTCAAATGCAATTAGTGATAGAGTCACTTCTAGTGTTGTCGCGACTCAAGTCGCCCCAAATGAATTTATTGTGAAAAGCTCACCACTGGTGCATATTATCTCAAGTCTGTTATGACACATCTGTAGCCCCATTGGGGGCACCTAATATGCCCCAGGGGTTTAGGATATCATCACATAGTTCGTGAGAAAAAGCCATCAACTTGGCGACTCAACTCCGGAGTCGAGTCAATGGAGTCAATGGAATTTCAGCACATCTAGAGACCAGATTGCAAAGTGGTTAGAGTATGTTATGCACCTATCTAGTCTTGTTAACAAAAAATCTGCAGTTTGAACATTTTGACTCTGAGTTCAAACTATGATGGGCTGAATGGGAAGTTCAAACCATCAGGGTTGAAACCGGGTTTGAACCATCAGGGTTGAAACCGGGTTTGAACCATCAGGGTTGAAACCGGGTTTGAACCATCAGGGTTGAAACCGAGTTTGAACCATCAGGGTTGAAACCGGGTTTGAACCATCAGGGTTGAAACCAGGTTCAAGCCACAAATCATACAGCCAGAGGCAACTTCTATAGGAGAAGTACTTATGGTTCGAACCAGGTTGGTTCGAACCCATTTAAACCCAGGGGCATTGTTGGACACAATACGGTTTAAACCCAAACCCTGCTAGGGTACGCTACGTCTTTGCAAACCAGGAATAATTACAAGGCATTTATACTACTCGGAAAGCTGATTGGTAAGTAAACAGTAAGCAATTAGTAAGAAAGATCTACATAGCTGAGCTATCAATTTATGGGAGGTTCAAATTTGTGAATTGTGATGATCGCTCGCCGCAGATCGCTGGCTTTTATAAGCTCTTCGCATGATGGACACGGGCATAGAACTGAATCTGTGATGCAGGTTGTTGAGGCTTTACCACGCTGGAGGTGAAGCGTGCACGGACGTCGAGTCCGGCACTGCTATTCGAGCAGTGAGCGCTATGGAGCGCTCCTGCGAGAGAAGCTCCCGGGTTGTGTAGACCAAGATAGACCCCTGTAACGCGGGGGCTGTGGAGCAGTTGTACGGTTGCTCAGCCAGGCAGGGGTCTAACGCAGAAGGTGGTTCGCCTTGGTGGATCTCGGGCTTCACGACATAAGAGTTGTTGCAAAGTAAGATAAGATTAGGTAAGTACTGATTGCGGATCATCTACCTATTGTGACTAACGAATATATGTATGTACATTATATAGAATTTGTAGTCCGTAGTGGAACTGCACCGTGTCCATAGTCCGTATACCGTCACAGAATCAAAGATCTTTTGACACGGGGATTTTGCGGGAATAGCATTTTGGACAAATTTTTTCGACAGCCGTGTCCCCGTCCCTGTGCCCGACCGAGCTCTCACACAAGCTGGCTCTGGTCGGAATCAATTTAATTTTAGGGACAGCGCCAATGGGTCGTAAGGAGGAAAAGCAACCAAATTTATGGACCCACCTAAACGGAGAGACCGGGCGGGAGAAAAAGAACCAGCTGCAGAGATCATGACCAGTTGATCATCGTTCAAGTTCAAACTTCAAAGGGAAGTCCGGCGGCACTGCCACCGCTTACGCTGGCGGGCCGGCACATTCACAAAGCGCAAACAAAGCGACTCATCTACGCTCGCACGAGTTGCAAAAATGGAAGAGTATTTGAGGGGCCAGAGACCCGCAATAGTACAGTTATGCAGCTAATTCGACCTTCAACGGCAGTTGAAGTTTGGTGCCGTCCACAGACGGAACAGCAATGGAGCTCATCTGCCAGGATATATCCTTGTCGGACAGAGAGAATTTGAACCGTTCAACCAGAAGACATAACACAACCTCTGAGAAAGAAAGTGAATTAATCATTTATCGCAAGGACGCCAGTCAAACGCCAACGTACTCATTTCCAGTTGCGAAAATTTAAATCCGCTACAAAATGCCGTCAGTGAGATTGAGCGCAGGAGGAGTTGAGTTCTATTCTGACATGCAAGCTCTTCCTCCTCCGTTGAATGTCATTCTATCCGAGATCAGCGCATGCGGATAGTAGAGTGGAATGTTGGCTCACAAGTTAGAGTAGATGCCCGGAACATGCGCGTCAGCGACGCTTTGGGACAAAGACGATAACCAGCGCTCCGGTTTCCACTCGAAGGAGTCAGGGCCCCAAATAGCAGGGTTGCGGTTCGATGCCAAAATAGAGACAAAGATTTCGGTCCCAGCTGGAACAGGAACCTCAGTGACCGTCGACCCATCGACGGTGGTGACTGGGGTAGATGTGGTTAATGCGACGTCCTTCCGCGTTCTAACCGAAAAAATAAGAGTCCATGGCGTTCATTTCCCGGTACTGGTGGCACTTACGTTCTTGGAATGAAAGAAAGCGGAGGGTACCTATGTTGTGTCGTTAGCGCAGTGAAGAGAGGCGCGGCAGACAGTAATTACAGGCGTAGAGTTTCTCTGCAGATAGCGTCCAGATACACCATCGAGTTGAGTTGATCATATGAGATGTCGGCCCCTTCTTGCTGAGCCGACCTTATCTCTTGACGCAGTTTCTCTTGAACGTCAGGATACTGGGCCAGGAGGTGCAGTGTGCGGGAGAGGGCGGACGAGGTTGCTGGAAGATCGTGGTAAGCGACAGTTGGATGCATAGCACTGGTCACCCCACTATCAGTTGCTGCAAATACGAGTGTACTGCGAGAAACAAAGCATTAATTAAAACAACTCGGAGAAATGCACACGCACTTCAGCTGAGCATCGACGGTCAGTATCAATCCGCACATGCTAATGATGTATACCCACTTGGCCGATAATTTCGTCTTCCGAGAGACGTTCAGACAAAGATGCGTTGCTGTTGTCTTTCACTGGCGAACAGGTGAGTAGACAATACTTGCTAGAGTGTGGTCACATACTTAAAATGCTGATGAATGTCCTTTCCATTGGCAATCTGGGACGATACGGCCTCATCTCCAGCTTCGAGGGCCGCTTTCTTCGAATTGTATATGTGCACAGCGGTCGAATATAGAGTGTCAAGTATATCACGGACGTCGTGCAAGTTCTTCCATGGAACGATGCCGACGATGAACCGCCGAAACTTGGGAGAACCGATGGTCACAGCCCACGGAAGAATATATCTTGCAGCAAGGGCCATTTTGTGCGATGTAACCCTGGAAATTTTATCTGTTCAGATAGGGTATTTCTTCGGAGGATATGAAATCGCTTACTGCATCTGTTTGACGGACTGGATATACGGAGGAATTTCGTCGGTATCGAGCGGGTCGAAGGAATAGCCGAGCCCGGCCTGGCCAACCAATTCCAGAGCGGTTCTTGTCATCCATAGCTGTGGATGATTACTGCAGCCACCCGTATATCGTGAACGTATAACGTACGAGCATATCGAGCTGGCGAGCGCTTTAACCTCGTGTCCAATAACAATGGACGACTCACCTCTTTGGGACCGTTTTGAACTCTAGACTCTAGCGCCCCTCTGAGCTTTTGAACGTCGACACCAAGCAAGTAAAAAAACAATTAAACAACCAACCCTTTTGCCCACTCCAAAGAATATGGGTACTTCACGTTGGATTGAGTATGCGCAGTATCTCGGAAGCGCGAAGGGAGAACCTACCCATTTGTCGGAGGTGGGCAGCCGAGAACACCGGATTGAGCATTTTTCGTTGTTTTTTGTGTTGTTCCCCTGCGTTCAAATATACACCTGAGAAGATATATCGGAAGTTAATAGCCGCACCTAGAGTCGACAAAATTCCCTCTCCAAAAAATACACGGGTTCCGCGGATGACGAAGTGGGGCTCCTCGAAGATATTATGGTCCTGAATTGGCAAGCCTCAATTCAACTCAATACAAACTCGGCCCACGTTTCAGGTACCTTGACGAGGATTTGATGCAAGGATTTAGGATCGAAGACGTATAGTTGTTTCTCCTGAACCGAGTCTCGGTTTTTTTTAAAAAAAAACAGGGAGAATAAAGCGACAACGCACCCCGAGCATTCCGTCAATTCGAACGACCCCACCGTCTGGGCACCGTGTAGCTACCCAACTGACGCGATTCGAAGCAACTCACATTTCTCCCCGAGCTCGTGATGAAAATCCCAGCCATCGAAACTGAATATTTCCTTGAGGTGTCCTGTCGAAAATAGCGTTATTCGCCATTCAGTCGGAAGCGCATCAATCGCCACCTGTCAAAAGGGAGGGGGACCGAGGTCCTGGGATATTATTCAAAATTCTGCGGCTTGAAAGTACCCCCCAGAGCCATCGAGCAGTCCAGACGGTCGCGATAAGCAGTAACGCTTGGATCAAAGAAGCCATTGCGGTTGGTGGGTGCTAAGCATTTACTGCTTTTTACTGACCGAGGTCCTGGTTCGAAAGTCATGCATGGGTATGATCAAATGCCATTATTAACATTTCAATGACAATCGCCCCGTTCACGCAAATGAAGGCATGTCATCACTATACAGCCATGAGAGAATACTTCGGGGTAGAAGATTTGGGAAAGGTCAGCCAAACGCATCGAAAGAGGGCAGGAAAGAAAATATTAGCCCTTCCCCATTTATCAGCCAAGTTTGGAAAAGAGCGGACTGCAGTGAAGGCTGGTGGCAGCAGGTCATCGATATCGTATTCACACAAGAATGAACCTCGCCAGTTAAAGAAGCTTCAGTAGCTGCCATGGGGTGGCTTGCCGATCGGCAGCTTTGAAAGGTGGAGCGGGAGTATTTGACACTGGGAAAATTCGGTCACAATGATCAACGCATAGGATGCAGAAGAGCACGAAAATCGGCGAGTCGGAATACGGGTGCAATCAAGTATCAAGCTTGAACTTCCACTCTCTGCGACTTCAAGTAACAGAGAGTGGAAGTTCAAGCTAGCGTTCAAGTTCAGAACCAAATTGGCATGTGAAAGCGGCTATTGCGGCTGGAGAAGCCTTCAAGCCAGACGGCGAAATTCTGCAGGCCCCGGCTAACACCATTCAATTTTGCTCAAAACCCAGGTCGAAAAACATGCTTACCTTCTGATGAAAGCCTTCTGAGGACGAATACTTCAGCAGGATAATACACTTTTTATAAAAAGATACCAACACAAATCCTCTACGCCCCCAACACCAACTCCACACCCCCCAACTCGCCCGCAAACCCCTCCGCCCGTATAAACCGCGCCGGCGCCGCAAAAGACATATTCGCAGCCTTCATATACTCCCCCCACACATCCACCTCCGTCGTCCACCAATACCTCTCCCCGCCAATCAGCGCATACGTATACGTCCTGGTCGCGTGGATCTCCACCGTCGTCTCCACGTCCGCGGGGAGCACATATGCTTTGCCAGTAGGCGTAGATCGGAGGGGATACCGTATCCTCGTACTCGTATCCTCAAATGCCAGGCCCTGCACATGCAGCTTCGAGTCCCTACCTGCAAAGAGCACGCCCCCGTCGAAGGGCACCAGCATCGAGCTCCCATCGAATAGTGGCACGCTGATTTGGGTTGCAGATAAAGGCTTGACGGTGAATCGAAGCGTGTACGGCGGCCCGACAGAGTCGTACGAGGTCTTCAGCGGCTGCGGGACGCTGGGATAGGCGAAGAGCGTATTGTTGGATGGGGAGACGACAGCGCGGTTGAGGTTCTGTCCCGGGGCCGCAGCGTTGAGCGTTTCGTATATCCCGTCAAACTGGTCCTGCGAAAGCTGCGTATCACGCACGCCCGAGCCTGCCCACGTTTTCTCCGCGAAGACAGCGAGACTGCGCGCAAGCTGGTAATAGATCTCGAGAGGAGTAGTCGCATTATTGCCTGGAATCCACGATGGCAGTCAGTCTGGAATGAAAGCCGGGCAAAGAAGACAAATTCGCACCCCAATCGTTCCAGATCGCCATAAGCGCGCCCCGCAAGAGCGGGTTCTGTGGGGCCGTATTATTCCCCGCATCGTGCCTCGTAAAGATATTCGGAGCCCACCCGCCTCCGTCCGGCGCCCCCGCCCACATCAGCCCCTGGTCCAACTCCACGAGAAACTGCCCGTTATCAGACGTCTTCCCGTCCAAATACAAAAACTGCTGCTCCGAGTTGATCACCCGATACCCCTGCTCCAGCAACCGCACAGGAATTGAGTCCCCGGGGAAGTCCCAGTGCTGCACCGTCACGTTCTTGTCGATGCTCACCGCCCCACTTCCCGGCTCGTTCGTCCCCCACACCCGGATCGCCTTCCCGCTCTTCTGCGAGATGTACCCCGCCAACTCATTCACGAACCCGATGTACACGTCCCCCAGTGCGGGGTCATACTCGTCCGCCCCAATCGAGACCTCGGGCGCGGCGAACCACGGGAGGACCTCGTCCCAGATCGCCTTGATCGTCGGTATTGTCTCGGGGTGCGAGAGGTTCAACAAGTCGGGCGTGTCTGGGAGGCCCAGCTCGGGGCCCTTCCACTTCGTTATCGGGAGCGAATGGCCGGGCGTGTCGATCTCCGGGATAATCGTCACGCCGTGCGCGGCACAGGTGGCTTGGACGGCGGTGAAGTCGTCTTTGGTGTATGTTTCATTTTGCTGCGCGGCGGGGACGAGGCCCGCGATGGGCGAGTTGGGGGAGGGGCGGAAGCGGAAGGCGGAGTAGAGGTCGCGCCAGTTGGGGCCGGCGATGAAGTTCTGATCCCAGATGTTGTCGGAAGCGTGCAGATGAAATGTTTGGAGTTTGAAGAAGGACGCGTATATGCAGAGGTCGGCTATATTACGATAGCTTAATGAAAACCTCGGGATTGAAGAGAAACAGCTCGAAAGGCGTACCTAAGAACGACGGCTCGAACCAATGACGGGCAGCATCGAGCATGAATCCGCGTACTTCCCATCCAGGCGTATCGGACCCAGACCCTGCGGCGAAGCTAATCCCGGCCGCGCTCCCCGTAGTGAGTGCCACTTGCTGCAACAACGTCCGCGTTCCTGAACACGTATTCGACGCAGTTCGACTGAAAGGTTATGGAAACGCACCCCACCACGCCCCGAGCGCGCCACTCCCCTTGATAACATACGACGCGCTACGGATAGCGAAATCGTACCCCTCCTCTGTGGCCACACCGCTGTAATAATTATGCCCTGTTGCGCCGAGGGTCAGGAAGATCATGGGGGCTGCACTCGGCGCGTCTTGCAAACTCCCAGCCTGAACACCCGGCAGCTCAGTGAAGCCCGTAAGTGAGACCAAGTCCTCCCGAAACGTGTTCGCATATCCAATGAGCGACACTGGAGAGCCGGTATTCTGGAACGCAGAGTCTACGATGATTTGCGTGGATGAGGAGAGCACGAAGGGCGGGTCATTTGAGGCTGCAGTGAAGGAGGCGACGGAGGGGATTTGAGGTTGGAAGGATGCTGTTACACCGAATAGAGAAGCTAGACCCAAAAAGCAGAGCTCGGAGAATTGGGTGGACTTCATCTTGGGTGCTCCGGTTCAAGCCATGGGTTGAGGAAGCATGGCCACAATGAGGTTCATGGTAAAATGATTGCCGTAATAGCGCCAGAGAAGGCTGGTTTAGGTTTCTTGGCTGCTTGAAACGGCGGAGTGGACAAAATCTTGCTTGAAGCTGTTTAAAGAGCAGTTCATACTGACGGTCATGAAGAAACAGCAATTCGATTTGTCGTTATTGACGTTACTTGACTGATATAATTGTAAAAGAATTCCCTGCTGGTAGTCTACTGACACAGTACATACGGCCTGTGAATGAGCTGGAAGCAGGCAGAACCGTATAGAACAGACATAAAATGCGTTATTCAAACTTCAACACCTCTCAAAAACCTTGTACAAATCCGGCAAACTCGCAATCTGCACGACGTCGCGGTCCAACAGCGTTTTCGGCGCCGCAATGTACCGCCGCAAGGACGGGAACACGATATGCTGTATCTGCCACCGCTCCGCCTTCTCCTGCCCCTTCTCGTCCTCCGTTTCTGTCTCGGTATCCGCAGTGGGGCAAAGCGGCCCCGGAACGTAAAAGTAAGCTAGTTCGCGGAGGAACGATTCAAAACACTCCATTTCGGAGTTCCAGTCGACCTATGAAGGTGGTGAGTTAGACTCCCGCTTCTGTATTTGGGGGTAGTAGGATAGTACCTGCGGCCCAAGGCGCATGAGCAGGCTCGGCAGTTTGTCTAGATTCGGCGTGTAGTCCCGCAGGAGGAGCGGAAGACTCTCGATGAGGCCTGTCGGCGTGATATTGAAAGAGAAGTATTCCGCGAGCATATCTCGTCGGGCTATCAGTGTGTCCACGATGCGCTGATGAAGTGAAGGTCAGCGGATAGTTTGACAATCGCACAAAAGGTTCATTACATCTACGATCTGCGGCTTCGTGAGCCCGCTCTCTTCTGTCGTTTCCTCGAGCTCGATGGCGATCTCAATTAGCGTCCGGAGTGGAGGCGGAGGCTGTAACTTGAGTCGGCTGAAATTGCCAAACTGCCGCAGGCCGAGTTGGTAGAAGAGTTCCTCGCTAAATAAATGAGATTCCGACGTTCGTTGACTAGTGGAATGACGGCGTACGCGAGGGCTCCATGATTAACAAGGTAAAGCTTGGTGGAGTGCTGAATTAACGAAAGACACTTGTTAAGGTCAACGATGCCGACAAATGTGTGTTTCTCCAGGATCTCGGAGAGCTCTACAAGTATCATCGCAAGTAAGAGGGTCGTCTACAAATCTGAAGACTGTATGACCTACGTTTATGTTTCCCCTTGATCACTTTCTGGCGCAACCGCTTAACTGAAGTCAGGGTACACTCGGATTCCTTGATCTCGCGGTCTGCATTAGATTTTCCTTTGGCGGAGGAGGCCCCGTCAATCTGGGTCGGATTGACGACGGGGAACATCGATTCGAGAGTGCGGTCCTGGAGAGACGTCCGGACTTTGAACTGCGATAAGGTTTTCTTAGGCGCTGGGTGACCAGTGAATGAGAAAGCAGCCTCAGACGACTCGAGAACATACCACCCGACTGCGCCGGTTTCGGCTCAGCATCTGCATCCTGTTCGTCCTCAGCGTGGGCTCGCTCTTTACCTTTCCGTTTCTTCGACGTCGACTGCTCCGTCTCCGCGAGTCCCCCGGTCAAAAGCGTCTGCATGCATAGCGTGAATGGACGCTAAACCACAGTACGGGACAAATACCTGATACTCGAATACCCTGGAATGACTCTGAGACGCCAGAGAGCGCTGGAGTGTGTCCGCAATTTGGTCTGTGATACCATCCTCGTTCAGAAAATGGACTTCCTTTTTGGTCGGGTGCACGTTCACGTCAACGTCGCGGGGGTTGATCTGCAGACTAGGAAGTAGGTCGAGTCAGCTCTGTAGCTCTCTGTGTCCAACGGAAGCAAGCACCTCAAGTAGATGAAGGGCGAGGCACCCTTGGGAAGTACCCCGCTGTACACGGCTTCCAAGGCTCGTTTCATGCGCGACGATTCGACTAGACGATCTAGAACAAGGGTTGGACGAAAAATGAAGATCTGGACACAAGGACAAACGGTTTATAAAGAGAAGGAAGATCATCTTCTTCGATTGGTAGTTCGCATTAGTGAAATGTGCCTCCGCCGTCCATGATTCCCGACTAGACTGGACCTCCGATTCTTCTTCCTCCATGTCTTCGTCTTCTTCGGGTTTCTTCTTCGATCCGAAGGTGGCGTTTAGCAAATCCTTCGCTATCGAGTGTCCGTACAGCAGGCGGATTGCCTGGGGGATTTCCGACGAAGATGGCGTGGACAAGTCGGGCGATGGGGACCCGGCCTTGTCTGAGTATTAGCTCGGAAAGGGTAGCAAAATAAAAAACGCAGACACCTTTTTGCAACTGAAGGACACTTTTGGATTGTGGACAGCATACTTGGTTATGACGTCCAGAATCCTCGAATACTCTTCGGATGCGCTGCGCAGAGCGGAAAGACGGGTCGGAGTATTGTAGAAAAGGTCCTCTATCTTTGGACACTTGAATATCTCGTTGGGGACCGAGTAGAAAAGTTCCTCACAATGATAGTCGTGCCGTCGTTGCCCGCACAAGGCTTGGGCTCCGCTGTCTGCCCGGGCTTCGGCTCAACGAGCACTCCATCGAGATAGTGAGCCCTAACAATCAACCATCGTCGGTCAGAATTGAATGTGGCGACACAACCGCGAACATGCTGACTTCCAAGCACACGTCTCGGTCTTTGTTTTGGTTACCACTGAAAGGTGCGCGACATGCGACATTGATGCAAGGGCCTCCCCACCTGAAGGTAGTTAAAAATCGACACAGGGGACTTTATATGAGTACTCACGAAACCCGTACGTTGTAATCCGCGACAGGTCCGAGAAAGTCGACAGTTTGGAGGTCGTGAATCGTTCTGCCAATATTGGCAGATCTGCCCTCTAGATGCAGCCCGAATTAGACGAGGCGCATAGATCCCGCAGCATGTACAGACACGAATACCACATCCGTTATCCTGGATTTGCAGAAGTTTCATGCCACCATCCTTGACAGTGACGCGTATAGATGTCGCCCCAGCGTCGAGACAATTCTCCAACAGCTCCTTGAGAGCGGAGGCAGGTCTATGGATAATCTAGGTCGAGTTCAACGGACAGAGAGTATGTGCGATACGCCCTACGCACTTCACCCGCCGCTATACGATTTATTAGTGATTCTTGAAGTCTACGGATCGGTAGGGGATCGTTGGGAGTATGTTGCTCATCCATTAGTTGCAGCGAGCGAAAAATCGAACAGTTCTGTCGTTGAATAAGCTAAATGCTCGAGACGCAGACGCGTGAAGATGAAGTAAAAGAGCAAGAAGGGTACACGGTCACGTGAGTTCATTGACCAGTGCGCGTCCGAGCTTCAATCGCGCCACCCGCCGACCATTAACCAATGATTAAGGCGTTGAAATAATCGCGCAAGCGGGTAAAGACAAAGTGCTCCGCGAGTTCGACGCGACTTTACTCAGATCACGTGAATGGTCCGTGCGAAGTGATACTTTGAAATTGTACTGTCCACAGCTCTCCTCTTACCTTTACCCCTACCCAGACGCACAACAACCTCGCTTTTTGAACCTTACCTACAGAAATATGGGCTGGTTCGACGACAATCACCCGATGGGCTCCAGAGCGGACGAAGAAATGGACGCTGCCATTGAGGCGATGGGGTTGAACAAGTGGTATCGCGACCCGCAGCCCGCCGGCGGATCCTCGGAACCTGCGAAAGTAGAGCGTCCAGAGTCTGAATGGGACGAGAGCAAATGGCGCAAAAGTAATCTGCAGGAGGGTGTGCGTTAACGTGTCCGCGTCGGCGCGTTCTCTACTACGTTCATGCTGAATGCCCTCGGCAGGACACAATGGCGAAGACCAAAGCGAAGACTATGTACCTGGTACAGCGATTTAATTCATCTGCGGGACTGGTGTATTCAAATTCCGAGTTAGCTGACCGACAAGGACCTGCTCCCGCTGCAATATCAGAAAGAGATCAATTCTCGCGGCTTTGCCGGCATGAAAATGTACAGGAAACGCGAGGTTGAACGACTTGCCTGGAAGAAATATGGCGGACCGAGTGGGATGAAGGCTGCGTATGCCACACCTCCATTTTCTTGCAGATGCGGGATTGACTTGGGTTAAATAGCAAAGAAGATAAGAAAATCGGAGTGAAACTTGCATCCCCAAAGGTTCGCAGCGGGTTTAATGCTCATCTTTACCTTTAAAGCCAATAATAGAACATTTAGAAGGCGACAAGCGCCGGGAAAACCAAGTCGCCTGGCACGTCTGCTAAAGCTGGTGTTCTAGGGAAAGGGAAAGGCAAAGCACGTCTCCCGGAAGAAGAATAAGTATATGTACAATGGTGTGGACATCAAGTTATTTCCCCTTCGACAACTTTCCACTGATACACATAATAGATAGTGAATACAATAGGGACGTCACCAGCAACCAAGGGTGCGAATCTGAGCAATAATTGACACACAGCTTGAAAAGTGAAATCCTTTTGGATTTCGGATGCATGGATGGAACTTGAAGCTTGAAGGCGGTACTACACCGGCCATACAACATGACAGAAATCTTTCCTCGCTGGGATACTTCATCAAACCGGCGTTACTGAGCGGAATTGTGCCGTGTAACTACCCCAAACTCGCGCGTACTTATGTGTTTTGCGGCGCACCGCCGGTCCGCCGGGCTCGTGTAGACACGTTGTACGTAGTCAAGGAGGGCCAAGGCCGGACCACGTTGATCTGAAACCTACGCCACTAACTCGCCGCACGGAAGCCGACAAGGCCGCGTCAATGTCTTCGCAACTTTCATACAGGCCGCGTAAAAAAATGCATTCGTTAATGACGGTCAAGCTAAATCGACCGCCATAGACATGAGCATGACAAAATAACTTAAAGGAAGGCGATCGCGGTACAGTATGGTATTCTTTACAATAACAATAATTAGAAACCCAAGCAGGGGATAAAGTTAAGCCAAAACGCTGGTGAAAGAATGGAATGGGGACGGTAGAAACACGACCCGAGAAGGGGCAACGGTGGACAAGAGCTTAGCCGTTCAAGTTCCATGTAGAGTCATCGTAGTGGGGTTTGTCGCTTGAAGAACCTCGCTGTTCCCGAAAGAAATAAACAAAAGAAGGAATTGAGGTCGAGAACACGAACCTCCAGGCGGTTTAGGCCGATGTCCGCGTCTGAGACCTTGTGAGTGGTCCTGAGGATATTGACGCTGGTGGGGTTCGTCGCAAAAGTCATCGGCGGGATTGGCCGCGGATAGTTATCTGCGAATGATGGCGTCTGTTGAGTCAGGTTTCCCCCACCGGCCGCGAAGGCGCGGTTGTTGAACGTCACAAGGAGGGTGTTTGCGTAGCTATAGATGGCAATCATCAATATTGTACTCGTTGAGAATCGGAAAAGGCTTACATTCCAGGGAGAATCATGGTTCTGGGCCCTCGATCGTCAGTTAAATTCCACAGAACGGTCTACGATGCTTACGGGCATATGAAATAATTCGTCCCCTAATTTCTGGTAAGCAAAACACAGGCGAAAAGTAGTTGACAAACGTACGGGCACACCAGCGAAAAGAATCAGGCTGATAATCGCCACTGAAGCTGAAGAAATGTCAGTTACATAGACGCAGGCCATAGAGCTTGACAACTGACCAGAAAGAGCATTTGTCTCTATGATCAAGCGGACAATACGCTTCACCAGATCGTTAGTTTGACGATGGTTTTCGCGGCTTGCTTGCGTTAACTGGGAACGATTAGATGACCTCGAAGAGAACAATCCGACATCGTCGCTTACCAGAACTGTCATAGCTCCAGCGATCATAACTGGACAGGAATAAGCTATGGTCGGAAAGAGTGATTAAAATACTAACCGTCTGCACACGCATCGCCAATGAGCCACATCTAGATTCCGGGTAAATATCTAGAAGAGAGCGCAATACAGAAGACTTGCATAAACGAGGACTGTTCTGAGCTCGTCGTGATCTTGGTTGGCGGCAACATACGCTTTGATGCCTCCACCGAGTCCTCCAATCGCTTGGATCAGCGAGATCTTGCAGCATATAAGGATATGATGACCAGCGATGAGTTAAATCGTACTTACGATGGCAATCGCAATGCTCAAGTATACAGCAGACTTCTTGATGATCCAGATACGGTAACAGAAAAACATTTGAATAACCGAAGCAATAATTGACCCCCCAATAGGAGTGTAGAACTGAAGGGTTTGGGAATTAGTGCCGAGCTCGATGAACTCGGACCGACGTACAGGGGAGATGTGCGCTTTGGAGAATTGTATGAGGTTTCCGAAGCCAGATGCATACCAAAAGTACGCGTCTGCCGCATTCAAGCATGTCGATAAGGCCATGAAGAGGAATATAAGGTACACTGCGTATCGACACTGAGCCGGGCCCGGTCGGAAAAAAATTGGCAACTCACCCAGATATTTTATCGAAGCCTTATCCTTCGGAAAACATGCGTGGTACACATCTGGCCATGAGTGTAGGTAAGGGTCAATATATATTGAATGCAAGGCACTCACAAACTTGCACGGAAAGCACGCCGAAGAGATAGAAGTTAAGCAGCGATCCAACGAGCTAAAACAATGGTTAGTTTGGATTTCACGCATACATGCAGATCAGCAAAACCTGGGACGCTGTTCTGGGGTTCAATTCAGTCAGTAAAGTGCCTCGTACTTTTTATCAATCACTCACATCGAACCGATAGTTGGTGGGATAGGTGGAAGAGCAGCAGAGGAAGCCATTGAATGCGAAGGGCGAGTGCGGGCCCGATCTCGAACGAAAATTTACAGTAAGATTAGTGTCGAAGAAAGCGAACGTGGTCGTCCTCCGGGGACAGCCTAGATATACGGAATACGACCGTTCGGCTCCCCACCCCAGCTGGATATGTTATGGTCGATGATCCCATGTGCAAGAAGCCAACGCCATGGACTTATCGAACGTTTTGATGGATGATGTGCATCAATACCTGCAGTTTAGCCGTTGAAATTTGACTGGATAAGAGTGGGGTAAAAATGACACGGGCAAATCTTCTTGTTAGACATCTTTATCGGTCACCCGCTATTGGATCGCTAACGCTAATTCTGAGATAGTTAGCTATGTTTATCACTGTCAGCGTTGCAAACGACTGCGAGAAACACCAGACCCATGAGATTGCTCTTAGTCACTCAAATTGTAGTGTGGCGATGGGGTCGGAGACCGGATACTGAGCGGGCGAAACAGAAGAGAAGAGAAAGTGGCCCACAGAGCTTCGAGCCCGACATTTTAGTGCTGCGTGTTAATCACCAAAGTTCACAGGTTGGGAATCACAGACCTTTTTCATCAAATCGACATCGTTGCGAACTTTTGAGCCGTACCTGCACATATGTTCAGTACAGATTTCATCCCGTATTATCCCAGAGTCGCCCAAAAAGGCGATTATTGGGAAGAGGGGCTTGACGGAACTCTCGCAGAAAAGGTGCCGCGCGATCGTTCGCGATCGTTATGCATGGCTCCTGCGTGGCCAACGGAAGCAGAAGTGTACTACCGATTTTGAAACAGATCCACCGTCGGCCTAGGTCGGACAATAGGTCAGATCGACGTGTTGCAATTTGCATTGAGATGGCGAAGAGCACAAGTCTACCGTCCACGTGAAGTCGTATGGGCTCGTCAGGTCCGTGATTATCACTGTCAGCTCAACAGGGCAAGATCGTCGTCGACCAATCATTCGAATTCGCGAAATGATTACCGGGAAGTACGATTCGGGCTAAAATCTAAACGGGTTCGTATGAGTCTTGTCCAATTTTAGGAGGATTTGCCAATTGAACAGGCACGGTCAAAGTCGGAGCTAAGCCAATGATTTTTCTGAGCTGAGCAGGCTTGGGTTACACGAGCCCGTAAAGGTAGGATTCCAGGACATGCCAGGGGACGCATTGTGAGTGACGCGAAAGTGTTTGCGATTGCTACCTGGCGAAATAAAAAAGGTCGTCGATATCCTCCTCCGGACTTCAGTACTTTGTCGACAAAGATTCAACCAAAATATGTCTGTCAATAATGCGAGTCTAAAAGCATTATACAGAGTCGAGGTAAGCGCCAATCAAAAAAAGCACCGTCGAACTTCAACTAGTACTCTAAATGGTCCAATGGATGGCACGTTTATGACCACCCAGTGGAGGCGCATTCGGTATCCCAATCAACCGGCGTGAGTTCCTTGACACGCTCACGGAAAGCAGCCAGTGTACAGAACTCGGGAGATCCCGGTAGGTGTTTTCCCTCTTCAGCGCAGACCGGCAAGGCCAAGTTCTTGTTCTGGTATCGCATGCGAACGACTGCATGAGAGTTGATCAACATCGTGAACTAGACACACGAATGAATGATGCGTACAATATTGCGGAGGTGCAGTGGCTTTGAACGGAGACAAAACGGCCTGAAGATAGGACCGCTTGTCCTCGGGTTGAGATTTTTTGAACAGCTCGAACGATATGTGTGCGGTAAACGCCGGCCATCTGTTAGGTTTCTGTCAGGTTACGGACACGATAAAAATCAACACGAACACGCACTTCTCATCAAAGACGTCGAGTGTAGACAGCGTAGCTGCCAGCGCGGTATCATGTGTGCTGTGGACAAGAATCTTCAAAGGATCCTCGGAGCCCAATTCTGCTTTTCTTGCCATCTTGTCGGCGAGATCCGAAAGTAGCGGCCCCATCCCAAGACGGCGGACTTCGTGTGTTTTATCTAATCAATGGCATCACAGTTATTACCAGCCGGAGCGGACGAATAAAATCAAACGGGAAGGAAATAGCTATCTCACACCCTGCAAGTAAATTTATAATGGTTAGAAAAATTGATCGTGTTCAATACTCGAAAGTCCGTTCTGACCTGCGAACCATTCGGCAACCACAGCTTGTTCCTGTGATATTACTGAGTGTGAGTAGCTGGACAGCCGCTAAACCAACGTACGATGACGTCTACAATAGCTTTATCCTCGAATTCGGTAGGAACCTGCCCAGTTTGATTAGCAGATATCGAATGGTTGAAAAATCGTCGACCTTCACGCCATGGGCAATAGCGGCCCTGACCTGCGGCGAGTAAGAATAGAAGAAAAGAAATGCGAACTGGCTTCGCTCACGGTGTCTAGAACTCCAGATGCCCGCGGGCGGCCGTCAATGCGGATGGGCCGCCCGTCAAGATACTTAGAGATATGTTTATCCAGAGGCTCAAGGGTCTGATTATATGCTGCCGCAGCCGCTAGAAACCCAATCAGCCCATGGTCAACATTAAAATACAACTTTGATACCTTGAGCAAATCCAATTTGCAAATATTCGAGACGTTTGCAGCTCATTGTGTTTCCTGGTCATTATAACCCGTGAACAAAAGGCGGAACGAAAAGGGACGACCTATTACCGAGAAGGTTTTCATCTCGCCCATTGCTTTACTTGATATCAGATGCAAAAATTGAGCCGACATGAGGTTCGTACCGTACTAAAAGCGTAGGCAGAGCACTTGGACTGCATTTCGTTGTGGGATACAGGCCGTGAATGACCTGTTCCAGAGACTCGATGGTTCGCGGCATATTCGTGCTCCTACGTCACGTCTGAGACACGGTATTTGACTGTCCCACAGAATAACGCACCGGAAATAAACCTCCCCAGGCTGGAGAATATCCGGTAGGAAACCCAGACTGTTCAGCACATTAGAAGTGTACGTAGAGAGCATGTCGGACGGACCGGTCTATATACAGGCTTCGGATCGCTGCCCCATAGTTAAATGTGGACTAAAAACGTTCAATTTAGGGACAGAGAAAGGTCACCACTCATACCTTGCGTCCTATGTCGGTAAGCTCTCCGAGAAGACTTGATACAATGAATTAGATCGCAAACGACCACTACCGGAAGAAAACTCACCACAAGCCTTCCACCGCCGAACCATCTTTCCGTTCGACGACCCGTCTACTGCGCAATGTTCCCTCGACGTCGTTTGCATTTCCTAATACAGGATTCCGAAATTGACGGCCAGTCTTGCACATTAACCAATGCTCTGGTATGAAAGGTGCAAGACGGATCCCGACTGGCGTTCGCTCTCCTACGGGCTTCTATGAATAAAAAATGACAAGTATACAATATTGGCGCTTACCGTGTCGCACATAAATATGCACCTGCTCTAGCTTCAAATCTTGAGGAGCAACAGGATAGCCCTTCACATCTAGCGGCGCTTGGGGTGGCCGATATGTGTACGGCAACGCTTCGTTGTGGTTAACGGTCGAAGACGGTTTGGAGCGCAGGACTGGGGGCATGTCTTCCAAGTCAGCAAACACTGGGGGTGTCGGGGAAAAGCCGAGCTGATTCGAGGAGTTTTGGGCGAAGGAAATACGCGGATTGAGTAGGATAACGAAGAATGCTAGCACGTTGATCTGTAGGAAACCAAAGGCTGGCATGAAGATTGTGGAGGATAAAGCGATGAAAATGCAGAATAACGGAGCGAATAGCCTCCGTTGTAATCGGCAACTGGCGATGGTGAGCGGTGCGGTGCTCTTCACGTTGCTGGCTCGGTTTTTCGACCCGAAGGCCCGTTACTCCGAATTTTGATTGATTGATTGATCAATTGATCGATGGGCCCCCATTAAAACATTGTGGAAAAAGTTTGTTCAAACGTTAACCCGACCAGACCCAACCAGTGCCACAGTCGAATCAAATAGCCACCGCCATGGGCCATATCTCACCAACGCAAACCTCCGCAAATCCAGACGACTTGTCACTATTTCTCTCACTTCGCAAACTTTTGCTGATCTCGTAGTTCTAGTTTTTTGTTTCACGACACCGCTTATTCTTCCCGCCTCGGTATGCGCTCCGCCGTACGACGAACCTGTGAAAAGTTGCCGCCCCCCACACTACAAATTGGCCTGGCGCTCACCAAGGACGAACTATGAAATATTGCGCCGGACTCGGAGGACGATTTTGGGGATTGGTGGTACTGTTGCATGTTGAAGTGGCAAGCAAAGTTCCACAAAGACCCCAAGTACATCTCGAAACTGTACTTCGGGGCGCTCGTCCGATCCCTTTATCATTTACCACAGTAAATTTTGCGTAGAGACAGCTCTCAGATTCTCCGCCGCGTGCATACCTCGTCTATCCGACTCGGTCGCCAGACCCACAGACTTATTTGTATCACTGACAGTCGGGACGCCGAAGCGGTGGGTTTTGAAAACGATGCACAGTATATCGGTCGCCAGACCCACAGACTTATTTGTATCACTGACAGTCGAGACGCCGAAGCGGTGGGGTTTGAAAACGATGCACAGTATATCAAGGACCCGCGCCAGTCTCAGAGGTCATTGGAATCCCGAGCACCTGGGAGCTATCTTGGGCAAATAAGCGGCTCGTATTATATCTAGATATACTTTGCACTAGAGGTTCTAGTGCACTGTTCCGAGTCCTCGCAATCCTTGAATGTTCAAACAGTGAACTTTTATAAAAATCGTCCAAATCTCTTTCACGCCAAACTCGCCCACTGGTTTTGGCCATGTTCAAAAAAGATAAACCTCCATTTAATGATGAGTCATTTTCAAGGGTTGAGGACCAAAAGGAAGCCTCAATAGGCTCAAGGCATGTAGGAACGTAGGACATGGATGAGGTATCAAATTTGAACATTCCGAAATAGCATAACATGACGGGTCTCAAGAGCCGCTTCGGGTTACTTGCAGGTTACGAACTTTGTAAGTCGTGGTACCCGTAGGACCAGGAGTCCCAGAGCTACCTTCCATCTATCGGGATGTTAGAAATGGAACGACTCGTTAGTGAACGCTATCGACTGGCCTGCAGGTTGATGATACTGAGAGAGCTCCGAGTCAGTTCACATTGGGAGAAAGACACACTTCACTCACAGCCAAAGGGGTTTGTTTACAAATCCTTGGCCGAACTGGGAGACTTGGAAGACGTTGTCCATGTAGAAATCAATCTTAACGTCGGCATTGTTGGGTTCGGCCGTGAGGACGGCTTTCAGGGTGTGGAACGATAGATCGGCAGGCCAAGCGACGAGAGTCGACTTTACAATTGACGATCTATAAACGAACTTGGATTAGCGCCGGCCAAATCCAATGCGTTACCAGTACGTGTTAAAAGTGTTGAACCAGTTGTTGTTAGTGCCTAAAACTCGATGTAAATGTACCTCGCAGTCAGACATCTTGATTTTACCTTTAGTTTCAAGGATATCTGTTTCAGGGGGCCAAGAATTGACTGCCTATCAGGTTATTAGACGACCATAGACTATACCAGTATTCCGGAAAAGCGTACCGTCAACCCTGCGAGTTAGGATAAGTAAGCCGAAACCAAAATAAGTTAATCATCGTACAAAATGCTGGCCAAGTTCCCCTCAGCGTCGGAGCAGAGAAGTCCCCAGAAAGCGTGTAGCTGTTGGCGCTGGTAACAGTGATCTGGGATTTCGCATGGATTGCGCCGCTTGCATAATGAATGGCCGGGTTGGGGTTTGCGGTGCTTGTAGGGGGTACAGCATTCGACGTCGGTGTTGCGATTAAACTGAGCGTGCTGGAAGCAAGAACGATATGGCTGTGATCGGTAGAGCTTCCCACCATTCGGGCACCTAAGGGGGGACGAACAGTGAGCTTTGATCTGACCGCAGGAGTGCACATGCCACATACTCCCGTTGTGATCTGAGCCCCAAGGGTACAAGTAGGCCTGCGTAACTGAGCACTAGCTGGTTGAAAAGACAAATAAGCTAACCCAGAAACTTTCAAATGTCGAGTAGCTGCTGAAACTCGTTGTTGGGATCACGGTTGTCGCAGCGTGAGCTGGGTTCAAGCAGATCGCGGTGGCAGCGAGCGCCAAGGCAGCTTTGATATGGCTTCCCGGGCGTTAGTGTGTACAATAAACGAGAAATAATACCCACATCGAACGCAGCATTGGTGGATTCAGAAGGGAACTCGCTACTTTCGCCCGTGTATATAGAAAACAAAAATGCCGAGGTTGATCAGTTATCGATGAACCTATTGGCCAGGACGGCCCGGAATTTGAGAGCGCAAGTTGTAGAAAAGGATAGATCTATTTTCTTGTGCCTTCTTTGTATATTCGCCATCGTCATACCGCTAAAGGCTTGGAGTCACCGGGGCCAAGTGATACTTCAGCTGAGAACTTGAGCATGTGCATCCACGGTCACCAGATCTATTTATCCGCTGCCTTGCGTCGACGACGGGGGCTCTTCAGAGCTCGACTGAGAGAGACACTGCGAACGCATTGAAAATGTTGAAGCTGGCCACGATGAAGGCTCCGTTCAAGTGCCAGTGATGCGAGGTTTGATGGCGGTGATTGTGGGCGCCTAGAATTGCCGAACCCCGCATGAAGTCCGATCTGCTCTTCGGCTTCCCACACCATGGTGACACGAACGCTCCTGCAACACTTTTGGAGACATCCTCACCGGCAGAGCCTGAGAAGGAATCTGTCTTGGTCCGCTGTGGAAGGGGCGCTCGAACCTCCGCTTGCGTCTTCCACGCTCTCCCAATATTTCAAGGGCGAGATATTGCGCAAACACAGCAGTCGCCCTGCGTTAATCTGCAGAAAAGAAGCTCCTCGTTCTCATGGGGGTCCGCCTTCTATCAATCTGGGGATAAGCTCTCATCTAGCCTGGTCATTTGAGGAATTTGATCGTCACATCAACGCTCTGGCGCTGGGGCTGTTGCGCATGGGTGTCCGGAAAGGCGATAGGGTCGGTGTTTTAATGGGAAATAATAGGTGAACCGTTTTCTGGTTCTTGGATACTTGGGAGTAATATCGGACTTTGCGTAGCGCATACGCCACTCTACAATGGGCGTGTGCCAGCATCGGCGCTGTTCTGGTTACGATAAATCCTGCGTATCGAATCAATGAGCTCGTACGTCCATCTAACAATTGGTTTTGACCTCTCTTACGTGCAGATGTGCAGACTGCTGTCCTGAATCTGGTTGGAGTCACCCATCTTGTTATAGTTCCTCGAATTCGGTCCTCTTCATATGCTGAAATGCTCAAAGACAAACTTCCGGAGTTGCCCAAACTGCGTAATCTTGTCGTAGTTGACAACACGGGCCAATTTCACCAAGAAGCGGACAAACTGGGCCTTAAGAATTGGATTGATTGGCGGGAAATTATGGTCTGGGGTGAATCTTCGCGCGAGCACAATCTGCAGAAAGAAATATCGAGTTCCCTTGACAAGGACGATGTCATAAATTTGCAGTTCACGAGGTAGGTCTCAATCCGAAATATTTCAGACTGTTTCGCGTCTGAAGATATTTTATAGCGGCACCACGGGCGCTCCGAAAGCAGTATCGGTGCATTTTCTGTTTCCTATCTGTATTCCACTGGCTCAAAATATTCAGCTCACCCATAATAATTTATTAAACAACGGCCTTTCAATAGGCCGTTGCATGCATCTTTCCGAGAGGGATATTTTGTGTGAGTTGAACTGGCCGGGTCGCTCGATCTCGATTGTTGACTTATGATCAGGCAACGTCCCTCCGCTCTTCCA
The DNA here is from genome assembly GCA_029282495.1 of Mycena albidolilacea. Lineage (NCBI taxonomy): Eukaryota > Fungi > Basidiomycota > Agaricomycetes > Agaricales > Mycenaceae > Mycena > Mycena albidolilacea. The sequence goes on along the minus strand of JARIHO010000031.1, from coordinate 752,832 downwards.
TTGCTTTGATGAGTAATGTCGACCGTACATAATATCCCGTGTCTAATTTTCCCGCACGTCTGGTTCTAGGAAACTTGGCCGCTTGGACGTACGGCGCATGCATCGTATATCCGGCCGAAGTATTCAACCCGAAAGCAATCGTGGATGCCGTGGCGGAAGAAAAATGTACAGCTCTGCATGGCGTACCTACCCACTTCCTCGGAGTCCTCGCAGAGGTAGAGCGCCGCCTGGCCAACGGAGAGACCGTAGACATGTCGAGGCTGAGGTACAGTCTCTTCCTTATCGAATACTCGCCGTACTTGACCATTCTCGGTAGAACTGGAATCGCCGCGGGCTCTCCTATTCCGATTGAGCTCATGAAAAGTCTCATAGCAAAGCTCAATCTTAAAGAGTTGACCAATGCATATGGAATGAGTGAGTCAAGCTCCCGAAATGGTTGAAACACGCGCTCTGACATTTCTCTGAGCTGAGACGAGGTGTGCCGTCTCATTGCTTCTTCCCCCGGGGCTAAATTCGAATCCGAATTAGCCCAGTCTCTTTCCAAACGGTTCCGGCTGATCCCATTATGAAACGAGTGGAAACAGTGGGGCGCGTGCAACCGCACGTCAAGGCGAAACTAATCGACGTCGACGGTAATATTGTCCCGGTAGGAACCCCCGGAGAGATCTGTGTAGCGGGCTATCTGCTCCAGAAAGGGTAAGTTCATGTCTACTGTTTCCGGTGAGATGCTCAGCTAGATGCTAGGTATTGGGAAAACGAGGAACAAACCCGACAGGTCATGCGTACCGATGAAAATGGGACACTTTGGATGCACACAGGCGACGAAGGTATCATGGATGATGAGGGTTACCTTCGCAGTGAGTTTCTTTGTTTGTTTTGTCAGTTGTACTGTTCTCTGATCACACTTTGAGCGCAGTTGTTAGCAGGATCAAGGTAATACAGGACCTCAACCGTGGAACCCAAGCCTGATATTGCTGTTACTCAGGACATAATCATTCGCGGCGGAGAGGTAATTTCTGCGCTATTTGCGAGGGCTAGTCTGAACATCCGCGCAGAATCTATTCCCAATCCAGATCGAAAATGTGAGGATAGCTGAACCCAATTAGTTTTTGTCTTATGGAACGTCTACAGGTCATCTTGACAAACCCTGAGATAGAAGAAGCCGCTGTTGTTGCCGTGCCTGACGGCCAATACGGCGAAGTAGTCGGAGCCTGGATTGTGCGTAAACCTGGGTCAACTGTCTCAAGGGAGGTCGTTCGAGCGACAGTCTCCCGGTTGATGAATCCGCAGGTGAGCAAGATAGCCCACTGCTGTTTGAATGTTCAATACAATATATCCATAGAACGCACCGACGTGGGTATTCTTTGTCGGCGAGGATGGAACTGCGTCAGAGTTGCCCAAGACAGCGAGCGGGAAAGTCATGAAGCATGTTCTGCGGGATTGGAGTCGGGATCTGGCGAGTCGGAAGGTAGGATTTTTGTCAAGCCCTAGTAGTGGTGCTTGAAATATTTGATATGTGTGTTGTGAGGCCGTGCGACTGACGGAGCTCGGGTTTTAATTGCTGACGGAGCCCAAATTCAACCACTGACCGAGCACTGATCGAGACCGACCACTGACCGTCGCGCTCCAAATCTGCGTATTCCAACCACTGGCAAGCTCGACTGTCATGCTTTCGGTTGGTTTGCGGCGCAATCCGATAACCGCGGTTACTTATGCGACGCGCGCGCGCATCAAGACCCGTGACCGTGTATGTTTCCGCACATGACCTTCAAACTTTTCTTGCCGGCCCAACACGTCCTTCCGTCGGCCTTTCTCATCGCTATGTTTTGACTAGAGACCACCATTGTGCCAATATTATGCCCACGGATGGCGTCGCCCACGATGACGCGTCTATCATGTCCCTCCGCGAGACGGTCAAGGAAATCGTAATCGGCGGTGTGAGTACCGGTTTACCACTCTGTTCTGGGGCGAAGCCTTTCTAAACCTCCATCCGTAGTTGGTGGGGATGGTGTCGGAGGTGCGCAAACGATGGAGGATGTGATATGCGTGACCCATCGAATTTTCCAAGGTCATCGAATACCCTGCCGACCTGGCCAAGGTGCGGCTTCAGGCCCAGCTCCTCACCCCGCCTGCGGACGAACGCCAACGCTTCAAAGGCCCAGTAGGTGAGTGCAAGGGAGACGGGGTGTCGCGGTGGCGTCCCGCCTGTTGACCCTCCAAGGCGGAAAGAACTGAGCGGCCGCGATAGACTGTTTGCATAAAACCTGGAAAAATGAGGGGTTTCGAGGGCTCTACAGGGTTCGTTCTCTGGCATCGCTGTTCCCTCCGCTCATTCAGGATATCTCAGGGGCTCCCGGCTCCCGTGGCGGGCTCCATGATAGAGACGGCTGCTCTGTTCTTGTCCTACTCCTACTTTCAAAATTTAATCCGGACGTACGCAAATTCCTCCTCGCCCCAGCTCACAATACCGCAGTTGGGCTTTGCTGCCGCGGGGGCAGGTTTTGCCACCAGCTTTATACTGTTCGTGGTTATTGCATTTCGAACGGCATAGATAATCGTTGATGTTGTGTGCAGAACTCCCATCGAGCTCGTCAAGTGCAAAATGCAAGTCCAGTTGATGAACACGTCCACAAGCGCGCGGGTCCCTCCGATACACACTGTACCGAAGTCCGTGGAGACAATCGTGCGCGCGGCACCTTCTGTGGCGGCTTCGCCCATCTACGATCATATTTTGGGAGCAACGGCCACAGGAGGACAACGACCGCCAGGTCTAATGGCGATTGTCCGCTCCACGGTCGCGACGCACGGGGTCCGTGGGTTATGGCTCGGCCACACCGGTACCATTCTTCGCGAGACGGGCGGCACCGCGTCTTGGTTTGCCGTCAAAGAATGGGTGGCGAGCGCCCTCCTTGAGCGCCGGCTCGGTCCCAGCCGAATTACCGCGCCGAATAAAGAGCTGCTTCCCTGGGAATCGGCTGTCGCGGGCGCGGTCTCCGGCGCTGCATGCGTTCTGGCACTATATCCCGCCGACACGGTGAAGAGCGCAATGCAGACTGAGGAGGAGTTGCTGTCGCATCGTCCTCGTCCCAGATCCACTGGGGAGCGTAAACTCGGCAGGCCGGCTTCATTTTACCGGACATTTACCAAGATGTACGCGTCCCATGGCGTTCGGGGACTCTATGCCGGCTGTGGGATGACCGTCTTGCGGGCCGTACCGAGCAGTGGGATTGTTTTCGTTGTGTATGACGGTCTTTCGGCCTGGGTTGGATAGAGTCATCGAAACTGCTTGCTTTACGCTATTAATCGGATTAATGGGAGGACAGGCTGTATTTCGCTAGAGTTATTGTAGACTACATAGATAGATTATGATATACAACGCACCTCACTCGATCGGACTGCCTTGTTAAGACGTGTGGTTGGCCTCGGGCAAGTGAATTCTTGATTCTTTGTTGGATTCTTTCATTAGGTATCCTTTGGCATCCTCGAGAAAAATGGCTTCTCGCGCTAAGTATTGCCCATCGACTTGCGGACTGCAACTTGAGGACAAGAACGCGATCATGTGACTCGAACGCGAAGCGAGAAGTAATGTGACGGTGTGTGACAAGACGTGACACGCCGCCCATCAGACTCGCAACGATGCCGCACAAATGTCCAGCGCTGTATGTGCGTTTCAGTAGCTTTGCAAGGGTTTAGAATGACAGTTCCTAGACCAGAAAACGAAACGGTCATTCCGCCTCTCCCCGCCGATCCAAAAGGCGGTTTTATGGCATACTGTAGCATTTCGTCCAATTCGCGGGGCCTGTGACGCGTGACACCCGTTCGCGAACTTTGGTTTTCGCGAATTGGCTCGGGGAACCGTGACACAGAGAAAAATTCGCGTTTTTGCCTGAAGCACCAGAGCTCATTTCTCACTCAAATAAGCACACTCACACACCAGCATGTGTTTATGGCGCCAACAAGAAAGCCGCATCAAAGATGGCGCGACATCGGTTGAGTGCCATAACTCTTTTGGTGCACTGTTGTCCTCGTCACAATGTGTGGTCTTTCCGGGTTCCTTGCAGTCCAAACCTTCGTAAATAAATACAGTCCAGATCCCAATGGTGTGAGCAACGAGCATCGAGGGAGAGGGAGAAGAGGAGTTACTGTCAAATGTGGCAGTTGTGTGGGAAGATCGTGCGAGCGCCGCGGCAAATCAAACACCGAGGTACTTGGGGACAAAATCGCATTTTTTGCAGTTTTTTTGCGGGTTTTGTGACTTCTTTCGCAAGTTCGCGACTGGCCTCGGTGACTCGTGACATTCGCGAATTTTTTCGCGAATTTGGGGGCTTGTGACGCGTGACACGCGAATTGAACGAAATGCTACAGTAGTATAAGATTGTCGAGAAGTTTGACAAACGGTCCACCGACCATTTCATGAAGGCATTCAGCGCCACCGGCCGGCTTCCGTCGTATTTCAACATTACCTTGGGGTACCCTACATTGCTAGTCTACACGGCGGTGTATGACCCGACGACTGGAATTGTCACCCTTCGGTTTGGCGATCCCCGGGTGCCGTCGGAGGCTCATCTGCTGCAAGTACAAAAGGAAATGGGCATTAATTTGGGCCTACTCGATACGAAGACGATGGCACAGTCTGGCCAAAACATGTATTATGTGGTCCCAATACTTAGATCGGAAGTCCCAAATTCACATCTACGCAATAAGCGGTCAAGGGTAAGCCGGCCATGTTGTTGCTTCAGGTATTTGCGGATAACTGATGAATGAATGATGGATTTTGCGGATAGCCTTCAGCCGAAGGAAGACTTTTTTGCCGGCTAGTGAATAGTACACACATGTATAACACAATTCTCTTTCTCTGTACAACTCGAATTTTCTGATCCTTTCAGCCACATCTCGATGATCTGACGAAGGCCCTCGGGTTCGTCGTGCGTCTGCAGCTCAACATCTGGTCTTTTCATTATTGTTTCTGTTCCGTTTTTTTTCACCATCATCAGAGAAGAAGCTCATTTGAATACACTTTCCTTCTTTGTATACCTCTGGTGATTCATTTGTGAGAGAACCGAGCGGTCGCGACCAAAGACGCGACATCCTCAGAGCAGCACGTTATCGCGAAGCTCTTCGATTCTTCCCACCACAGTCACTGGCACCAAACCAATGGCGCCTTAGCAGGCTCTCAGCAGTCCATTCAGATCACAGCCCTACCATGAGCACGTATAGCGGGTGGTTTGTCGTTCAAAAGGGCCGCCCTACCGACGCTCTGCAGCTGAAAACTGGCCTACCAATTCCAAACACCCTCCGGGACGGCCATGTTCTCGTCAAAGTCCAAGCGGTCGCGCTAAATCCTGTGTATGTTTGCCACATATGCATAACAGCTGTCCAAGCCCATCTGTATACAGTGGATATAAGCTGATGGGTGCTGTCCCCAACTTCCTCGCTCGTCGACCACATGTCGCGGAGGGCGACGTCGCAGGGCTTATCGTCGATCCAAATGGCTCAGAGTTTAATGCTGGGGACAGAGTCTTCGGCACCTTGAGGCACGGGTCCATGGCTGAATACGTCGTCGCCCCCTCCTCATGTCTGGCGCTGATACCGGCCAATGTGTCCTCGGTCGAAGCCGCCGGCCTAGGCGTCGTAGTTGCAACTGCGTATCAGGGTCTCGTCGCAAAACTCAAGATCGAGTCTGGTCAGACCGTGTTCATCAACGGTGGAAGCTCCGGCGTCGGGCTCTCTGCGATTCAGATCGCGAAGTCTATGGGCTGCAAGGTCGTCGCAACCGCAAGCGGCAAGAACAAGGAACTGCTTCTCAGCCTGGGTGTGGACGAGGTGAGTAGTTGACTCCATTCATGGAGTCTATTTCGTCCATTTACCCACTGTCCTAGTTCATAGACTATACAGCGGCGCCGTTGGTCGAGCAACTGCTCGCGAAACCTCCCTCTCCTAAATTCCACGCCATCTTGGACGCGGTGGGCCTCACTGATCCCGCTCTTTACCTCAACTCCGCGTCGTACTTGGCTCCTGGCGGAGCCTATGCAACCGCTGGGGACATGCCCAACACATTATCCCAGCTCGCAGATGTTTTGAGACAGCTCTTCGAGGGCTTCCTGCGGCCCACCTGGCTCGGCGGCGTACCCCGGAAATACATGTTTGTCGTCTTTTTGCATGCGGCATCCCCATCTGAGTCCCATCCCTCCTAGCCCGTTCCTAATCAATTTGGGCAAAGAAGACCTGGAAACAGTTCGCGACTTGGTGGCCAGAGGTATGTTTCATGTTCTCGCACCTGCCTCCTCGTGTAAAATACCTGCGCAGGCGCTGTGAAGCCCATTGTCGACTCGGTGTACTCCTTCGACCGAGATGGCGTCTTGAAGGCATACGAGAAGATGATGAGCAAACGAGCGGTAGGCAAGGTGGTTGTCAAAGTCGCACAAGAGGACTGAGATGCGACTTGGAGCTGGGTTTAAGCTTGGCCGTTCCGACCATATTCCTACTTGCCTTGAGACCTCCTATTCTTCAAGTGATTCCCTTACTTACGCCAGACATGACGGTGGAGCAATGTACAAATTATATATGCAAATGGTGTACATGTACGATCAACCGTTCATGCTCCTGAAAACATTTTTACTGCCACTCCGAATCCCTTTCCTCCGTTGCGTCCTCCCCTTGCGATCCTGCTCAGACAGGTTCACGTCCTCCCCGGTATAGCCCTTCTCCATCCCAGCCCCAAACACCTCGACACCCTTTCGCGGTTTAGGCTTGCCCGGCCGAGGCGCAGAATCCGCGTCCACGTCCATCCCTCCGCCGGAAGAACCCGACGGCACCCAGCTCACTTCCAGCCCCCCACCACCAGCCTCGTTGGCTTTCGATTTGGAGTAGGATTTGCCGCCACCGCCGCCGCCGGATGTGGCTCCTCCTCCTCTTCTCTGCCCAAACGAAGCATCGCGATCCGCTAGACGCGTGCCATTGGCACCGGTCGACACTGGACGCATGGGGACAAATTTGCCCTCGTTTGCGCGTCGATTCTGCTCCCGCGTGCGCGAGTATGCCTCTTGAGCGCGCGCATTTTTCTGGCCTGGCCGGACACGGGGATCGAATTTGCTGAGGGCTGCGAACGAGTAAACCAGTCAGAAATTTAAAACGCTTGAGATAATGCGAGACCATAACCCACCTCCGGCATCGTCGCTGTCGCTCCCGCTGTCGTCCTCGCCGTCGCTGCCGCTGCCACTTCCCTCCCCGAGGCCGTCGGACGAGAACTTGTCGCTCTCCTCCTCTTCCTCCTCGACCATAGTCTTCCGCCTGACATCGCCGCCGACTTTGCGCTGTGCGGCGGCAGAAGGATTCATCAACGCGAACTCGCGACTGGTCTCGTCCACCGTGAACGCCGGGTCCTCGAACACCCGCGCGAACCGCGGGTCTGTGAGCAGACTCGGTCGGGGCGCCTCCTCCGCCTCTACTGCGTCGGGCATCTCCGCATCCCCTTCTGCCGCCTCGCCGGCCGCGCCCCCCTTGGCCGCAGCCCGCTTGCTCTTCCGCTCGCGCCGCTTCTGCTCGCGCTCCTCGTCGCGCAGGATCTTCTCCGCCAGCGCCTTGTTGACCTTGACCTTGGCCGCCGCGCCGTCCTTCTTCGCGCGGATGCGCGTCTCGGCCATCTTCTCCATCCGCTCGCGCACCATCTTCTCGCGGTGCTCCGCGTACGCGAAGGGGTTGGCGATGATGCGCGCGGCGTCGTAGAGCTTGAGGGAGAGGAAGTAGCCGTGCATGTACGGCTTGAGCGTCGGCGTGCCCACGAGGTGGTCGAGGCCCAGCGCCGTGAGCTCGCTGCGCTCGACGAACTTGTAGTCCTCGTACACCGAGCGCGTGGTCTGGTCCTCCATCTCCTCGGTGATGTTCTCGAGGAAGCTCGCCCAGCGCGGCGCGGGGCCGAGTTGCGGGATGTAGTACGTCGCCATCTGGATGCCCTCGTTGGCCGTCATGAGCAGGCCGCTTGCCGGGACGTGGTGGACGTGGTTCAGGTCTGCGGCGGGTGTGATTGCGGCGAAATTTGTGGATGGCTAGAAGATTTGGATAAATAAAATATTTCTCAAGGAAGGAAGCACGGCGCACGGAATTCCGATCCCAAATCTTGATGACCTTCCTGTCGGCACTGAGCACCATGCCGTCGCCCGCCATCCGGCTCCCGCCCTCGATCCAAGCAACGTTTTTCACGGGAAGCCCGTATCCCTGGTCTTTCAACGCGAACGGCTGTGCGGCGCGGATGTCGTAGAGCAGCGTGTGGCCCGTCGACGTCCCAATCGCGTATGAGAGCCCGTCTGCGCGCGAAGATATGGCCGTGACACTCAGCGCCGCATCAACCCCAGCCCCGAGTCTACTCCGTGGTAAGCGTAGGACGCCTACGCTTGTGCGGGATCGAAGATCCCAGAATTGCACTTGGGCAGACGCGGGGCCCTCGAGCCCGAAGGCAAGCAGCTGGTGTGCGGGGTTGATGTCGACAGTATTAACGCCGAGGATGTCGTGGGTGTCGTCCTGCAAGGCGAGGGGTGTCATGAAGCGCCCCTGGTCGAGGTTGAGGCGGTATATTTCGTTTCCAGCGGCGGAGAAGAGCGCGTCGCAGGAGGGGAAGTGGTACGCAAGCGAGCGGCCGAAGCGCGGGATGCGTGTGCGGTAGTGGAACCCACCCTGGGTGTGCAGCTCAATTGTGCGGTCATTTTGCAGGTGTATTGACTTGGTCCAGTCGTCCGAGAGCATCTATTCCGCGCGTTGGGTTAGGCAAAAAGCGGGTTTGTGGTGGACGGAGACGACTTACGCACCACAAAATCGACATTCTCTGCATCGGAGTGTCGTTCGAATTTGAGGGTCAGCTGGCCGAGGTCCCACACACGCATCTGAGGTTTATACGTTCCTGTCGCAATGGCAAATTGGCCGTCTCGGGTAGTTTTAATGCGATTGCTGGCCTCGGGGAACTCGAAGCCCTGAATGAGCTCAATTGTCCCCTCGACATGTTCCCGCACTGCCCGCTTCCCCTTGCTTTTTGCTGCCCGTTTGCGGGTGAGCCAGTCCGGGAGAGAGGAAGAGGAGGCGGCGGTTGCGCCGTTGACAGTGTATACTTTGACACTGTCCATTTCCACCGCCATTTTTGTGTCTAGTGCAGGGACGGACACACCTGACTTGAACGCGAGGAAGAGAAATTTGATATTAGCCACTGTCCTGCGATTCAAACAACCGCTCGAGTCCTAAATTGGAAGGTGCCCGATAAGGTAGACCACACATGAATCAACAATTCCAAAGGCAAAATATCTATTACATTGGGCACAGTAAAACAGGAACGACAGGAAATAAAAATAAATTTAACGTGTATTTGGCTTCCACGCCCAAGTGGGAGCAGCAAAGCTAAATGCGCACGTAGTAAGCCCGGGGCCCACGACAAGGTAGCACGAGGATAGAGCAAAGCTCCAACCATCCCCGGGGGTAAAATGGCTTACCTTGGAAACGAAGTTCGAACACCTTGAAACTTAAGGGGTCTTGAAGCGCGTCTTGAACTTGAGGCGCGTGGTCTTGAAGTCTTGAGGCTGGACTTGAGGTCTTGATATCTTGAGGCCTTGAGCAGTTTCCCACTGAGGTCTTGACCGCGCCTTGAGCCGTCTTGAAGAACACCAGCAGCGGTTCAGCGGCAGAGAAAGAGCGGGGACGATAGATGAGCCATGGAGATGGGCTGACGAAGAGCGGAGGGGTCCGGGGAGGAGCCTGGCGCAGGGAGAGGGGCGGGAAGGGGACATGAGAAGCCAGAGATGAGTCGCCTCGAATCTTAAAGGGTCTTGAGGCGTATTGAGCAGTGTCCTTCTGAGGTCTTGATTCGGCTTGAAGACCAGACAGCGGCGGAGAGTCGGCAAGGTAGAGGAAAGAGAATGACCCATGGCGAGGTGCTCAAAGTGCCGAGTCGCAGACTGGGATATAGCGGGATTCAGAGCATGACTTGAGGCGACAGCGTGTTGGAAACGAGCAGCTTGAGAGAAGGGCGAATCTGAGCGATAGGGCGGAATGGAAAAGAGCGAGTAATGGAAAGTGGGAGTTGATGGTCGGGAGACAAAAGGGGTAAAGGCGAGGCGCGAAAACTACAAGATGGGCAGACTGTGAGATGGCGAGAGTCAAGGGAGGAGAGTGTAACGCACATGAGGGTCTTGATTCCTGAGAGACCTGAGGTCTTGACACCTTGAGAGCTTGAGCTTGAACATCGCGCTGAGGGCCTGAGAAGCAGTAGAGGGCTTGAGGGGGAGTGAAGAGAAGAGGGATGGATACACGCGCGAAGGTGGCTGACCTTTTATACCCTTCCCGGAAATTTCCGTCCCACTTTGAATCCCCAATGGAGTGCAGTCGTCCATTCCAGAAGACCATTTCTATCATCGATTTTTGTTATTTCGCGACCCCTATCGTACAAGATCTGGGCGGAGAGCTGAGAGGGCCTCTAAAATCCAAGTTGAAGTGCAATTGAAGTGTAAATGCCTTACGCGTACGGGGGATACGGAGGAAAAGGCTCAAAAATGAATAGAGTCGCAATCAGAGGCTTCCGAAAGCGGAAGCCTGTGTCTGTCGTGGTCGAAGCGCGGCGCGTTCAGATCACATGATCGCGTTTGATCTTCGGCGCCGCAGCTTGCTGCGCCAATGGATTTGACCTCTACCCCCAGCGTCGCGCGCCGTCAGCCAGCAAAGAGGAAGAAAAAGGTACCATCCTTTTCAATTTCCTAGCCATGGCATTTAAATTGGCTGCAGCCGCCCGCCTGTGATTCTTGTAAGGCGCGGCGCGTGCTATGCCACCCCCAGCCCGAAGGTGTGTGTACGCGGACTGTGTACGACGCGTACTGAGGTCTACCCGTATGTACAGGGATTCCGTGTCCTCGGTGTGCAGAAAAAGGCATCATGTGAGCAGCCTGAGCGTCGTTACTGTGTCAAATCTCACTCCCGTTGAAGATGTAAAACTACTCCAGTTATACGCGGACGGCCACGAAAACCTGGCGAGAAGGTCGTCTCGCCTTCTGCTTCGGACCCGGGGCCGTCGTCATCTGGCCATAATGAATCGCTCAACGAGTCAATTGTTACTCTTCGTCCACGTCTCGAGCTATCAGATGCCCCAGAACTCCCCCCTGAACTTGTGAAATATCTCTTCGAATGTGTGTGAACCACGTCTGCCTGAAAGAGTCAATGTGACATACCAGCATTAGGTCTCGAGCAGTTGCCTGAATGCAGACACCCACTCTTTGCGGGCGAAAAGCTCAGAGCTGCTATTACCTCTGTTTCTTGGCAGCTTAATCTTCTTCCTCCCCAATCCCGCGTACTGGCGAGCTGCGTGTGTGCTCTCTCCGCCTCCATTTCCTTTCATCCAACGATTATTGGGCCTTCCGACATCACATCTTTCACAGACCATTCTGTTCTTTCATTAGGCGCTGATCTTCGAATATATGGCGTACGGAGAGCCCCAATGTACCGCGCTCTATATGAGCGAGCTTTCGCACTTGCGTGCGAAGCCAGGATACATATCGACGTCTCGGAAGATAATGCCGCATCCTGCTTCTTCCTTGATGTACTCGAAAGATGTAGGACTCTATCCACCATTTGGTTTCGCTCAACTAGTTGATGCGAAAGATCACAGTCAACGCTGCAACCACTCGGCCGTGGGCAGTCGCCTATGTATCGCATTCACGTATTCTCGCCGGACATCGGGAGGAAGCGGAACCACTCCGTTGGAACGCTTATATAGTAAGTGGTTTTCTCTCCTCAGATGGCCGGTATATATTTCTGGATGATAATATTTAGATGACCGAAGCCCTGGCAGCGACAGCACGACGGACACCCGTTCTCTTGTATGTTGTGCCGATACCTATGAGACAATTTGATGAGATGGTCTTTAGCACTTATAATGATCAACTCTTGATAAGTGGGAGTGAACCACCGCCACTGGAACAATTGCTGCAGTCACTTCAAGGGATGTTCCAAACCTCGAAAAAGGTTTCTAGTGTCATATTTTCCGCGATACGACCTTGTACGTTGTTCGTCTTTCGTTTTGACATTTTTTGAATGATCTGGAAATATAGACATGTTCCATGTTACCATACTTGCTCGTGATTTATACGAGAAGATTACTGGAGGTTTGCGACCATGTTCCCCTCCTTATATCTCTCAAACCATTGATTTGCGAAGATTATGCTCGGCGTCATCCCATAGCAGAAGCGGCTGTTATTCAATTCCTCTCGTCGCTGTCAATTCTCCGATCAATCCTTACTCTCGTTCTGACCCAACCCAAGTTCTTTGTCACTGGCGACCTGCTCTTTTACGAGTCCCCCGTGCAAAGTCCCCAAAACCGTCGCCAAAGCGACAATGTTCGTGCCTGTGTGTTCGCCATGGCCATCGGTTTCACCGGTCTTGTTCTCTCCTTGCACAAAGAAATCGAGCACCGTGTCTCCACGGATCTACCCACATTGCAGAACCGATGGATCCAGGAACGCATGGGCACGATACAACGGCAGGTGCACGAAATGGCAAGCCTTGCAGTCGGGGACATCGCGCGCGCTCTTCAGCTGCTGCCATCCCTTCCGCATCTCAACCACATCGGCTTTAGCACGATCCAGGACTGGGCCGATTTCTGCTTGGCTGAGTCTGCAACGACGGGCTCGATAGATCCCGCCCGCGTCAAGATTCTTGAAACGTACGTCCCGCGCCGTGCCTCTCTCTATTCACTACTCAAAGCCTACGCCCACCAGCTTCATAACAATCCTCAAGGCGTTTGGCTACTCCTTTGAGACTCCACGATCAGCTCAGCTGATTGAGCGGATGGAAGCATATATTGCGCCGGCAACGCTTTCCCCCAACTCGGCCCTTGCGCAACTATTTCCCTTAGATAATGGCTGGACTGGGATGTTTGACATAGACCAGCTCGAATCTGATTTGATCTCGTACGATAGCGGTCCCACCCTTGGGTTCCAGTAAAAGAGGATGTAGCCACGTTCGCTTGCATGCAATACACCTGTATTTTTTAGGATTTCAAGGCTACCCATTCATTCATCATGAACTGAACTCCGGGAATCAGGTGCACATTAGTATGAGTATAATCTCTGGAAACTCTCCGCAACAGCCACCCCGTCAAACACCTCAACATCGGCTCCGGCGTCCTGCCAGTCTTCGAGAGCTAGGAGGGCAGGGGACAGCCTCAGCTTTGGAAGGCGCTGTCTGCGGTTGTGGTCCGGGCGCACTGTGTCCCTGAGGACCTTTCCCACGGCCACGAAAGCATCGGCCCCAAACACGGAATCAACCGGGAACGGACACAGCGCGAGGGTTTTGAGCTGCGGCCACGGCTGGCCTAGGATGTCTTTGACCAAATGCGATGTGGAACATTGGTTGATAAGGGTTAGGGAAGAGAGGGCGGGGAAGACCGCGGAGGGGGGATAGCACATTTGCATATCGACGAAGGATTCAGCGAAGTCGTGCAAACAGGGGGAGATGTGGATGAAAGACAAGGTGGTCAGAGCGGGGAAGGACGCGTGCGGGAGACTCGACGAGCTAAAAAGGTCGACTATCTCGTCGCCGTGGGCGCCCTCGATGATGAATTCGGCCAGGGCGGGAGTTTCGAAAAGATCAATTAGGGCTGACAAGGGAAATAGCTCTCTATGCATTCGTGGAGTCGTAATATTGAGGGACTTCAGGGTTGAGATGTAAAAACGAGAATGGCTGGCCTCAGCCCGCAACCATGATAGGTCGATGTGCAAATGGACCAATGACGGGCATTGCGCCGTGATCGCGACGAGAACACTGTTGTCGTCCACGCGTTGACTTTTCCGTAACTCCAGGTGCGTAAGAGCGACCGTCCATGAGGGCGCGGGCAACTGGAGTTTCAAACCATCTATCCTGAGAAAGCTCAACCTCGGAGCTCCAGATGCGAATAACCCCACGCCGATGAGGTCATCATCGATATTAACGATCTCGAGGTTTTGCAAATGGGGAGCTCCAACATCGCGGAGGGGGGCTAACACCTTTGCCGCCGAGGGGGTGTAAAGTATAATCGCAAACTTCCACAAGCGCTCGACGTGGAGGAGAATCTCGCTGAGGCCCTTGGTGAAGCCATGATCCTCCGGGGTCCTACTGCGGAGTGTCGCCGATAGGTGACATCCATTGGAACGTTGGAGATACAGTTTGAGGATCTCCACACATCCCGGGAACTCCCAAAGGTCCAAACGGATGTCTATGAGTGTCCAAAGCGCAGGTGCGCCGACGATAGCATCGCGGAAGCGACGACAGGTATGGGACAGAGCCCATTCCGATTTGAATACCGTCCCCGTAAGTTTTAAACCCACGGCGCGCGCGCGCCGATCCTCTTGTTCCGTAGTAACAATGGCGACAAAGAGCTCTTCTGGAAGAGAATATATCTGAGCGCTCATCGTGGCGAGGTCCAACCTGCGATTCGGGTTCAGTCCGTCCGGCTGAGATATAGATGCAAGGGAACCTAGCTGACAGTATATTATCCTGAGTCTTATCCTGCGAGATGCGATGTGGTACGAATCAGGTTTGACCGTGACTGCCACAGATCGTATTCGAATCTGATCTTATCTCCCAATGGCAAGCCTGGTGGGGAAGGTAGAACTGATAATTCGAGTTCGTGTGCTACCTGCATATGCGTACACATTATCGGGTATCGGACTGAGACAAACGATTTGACGACACATACACAGTCAGAATACATCCTGTCCGAGAAGCTAACAAGGCGAGTACCATCTGTGGAAACTTCTAAGAACATGTGCCGGGTCAAACACTTTAACATCAGCCTCGCCATCCTGCCATTCTCCGCGAGCCAGGAGGGCAGGGGACAGCCGAAGTGCAGGGAGGCCTCGTGCGCGGGGGCGGTCCGGACGCAGTGCGTCGTTGACAGCCTTGCCCATGGGAGTCAAATCGACCCGCGTCGGACAGAGGGTGAGGGTCCTGAGCCCCGGCCACGGCTGGCCAAGGATGTCTTCGACCATGCGCGATGCGAAGCATTGGTTGATAAGGGTTAGGGAGGAGAGCGCGGGGAAGAGCAGATCCGGGGGTTGGCAGGTTGTATTCAGGAATGACTGACCCCTGCATCGGCAGTTGGAGGATTTGTTGACAAAGGACAGGGTGGTCAAGGCCGGGAATGACGCGTGCGGAAGCTTCCGCCGCTGATTAAACAGGACGAATATCTGGTCGCCGTGGGTGCCGTCGACAACGAATTCGGTCAACGACGGAGCGTCGAAGAGATCGAGTGTAGCGGCCAATTTAAACTGGCCTCCACCGTGATCCGAGACCTTAAGGTGGAGGGAGCTCAGAGTTGGGATGTGAAAACCAGAACGGGTGACCTCTGCGGATAACCAGGATATGTCGAGGTGCAGATGAGCCAACCGCGGGCATTGGGCTGTGATTGCAACAAGGTCGCCGTTGTTGCGCTCTTCCTGTCCTTGCCACAACTCTAGACGCGTAAGAGCGGCCGTCCAGGAGGGCTTGGGCAGGGCGAATTTCAAGCCGTCTATTTTGAGAAAACTCAACCTCGGAGCTCCAGATGAGAATATCTCTATGCACTCCGTGTCGGCGTGGTTGGTTATAACCTCGAGGTGTTTCAAATGGGGTGCTTCGACATTGTGCAATGGGGCCAGCGCCTCGACCGGCTCCGTGCCTAGCATGATCGCCAACCTCCATAAGCGTCCGAGGTTGGGGACAATCCGGCGAAGGCAACTCTTGAGGAGACCTTCGTCCGCTGAAAACGGACTGCGGAAGGTCACCGATATTTCACAGGCTCGGGAGCGCTGCAGGTAGAGTTTGAAGATCTTTACTGATCCCGGAATGTCCAAAAGGATCTCGATGAGTGTCCAAAGCGCAGATGCGCTGACGATAACGTTGCGAAAGCGACGGGAGGTATGGGACAGAGCCCATTCTGATCTGAAAACCTCCTTCGCGGGCTGCAAGTCCACGGCGCGCGTACTGGCGCGACCCTCTTGTCCTGCAGCAGCAATAGCTACAAGGAGCTCTTCTGGAAGAGAAAATATTGTAATTGGAGTTTTCATTGTGGACTGCCAGAGGCCAGTAGCAAAGTTCAGGTTCACAGGGTGTTACTTCAGGGTTAGGGTTAGACTGGCCTGATCATCACTTGCTTATTGCCATCACGGTCGCCGCGTTTTCTAGAGGCTCAAGAAATATACTGGGCTCAAAGGAATCCAACTCTGCCTCCGGGGACGACTAGAATTACACTCGCGGAGACGCTTCAACATTCAAATTTATCTCGTTTGCTGAACGTAGAACTTGGATTCTCCCCCAACCGGTCCCATACAACGCGTTATTTGAGTAATGCCAAAGTTCAACTTCGATACAGACGAAGCATCGCTCTTAAAGGCCTATAAAATCTCGTCTCTACGTCCGGCGTGGGTTAACTATCGGCCTACTCTTTCTGTTCTCATTGTGAATCAGGAAATGGGAGGAGATCGACCATGAACTGGAAAACTCGCTCGCGAGTGCGATTACCAGTACTGGTGCTAGCGCGGATGGCGAAGGCGACCCGTTAGGACTTGGTACAACTATCAAGTACGTTTGGATTCGTGTCGAGATCCTTAGCTGACCGATTCGCATAGTGTCAAAGACATGGATATGGAGTCTAGTGCGTTTAAACAGCCAGACATTTCGCGGGATTGACCAGGGTCACAGAGGCCGCTGTGCTAATCACCTCCAAGTCGTTTGATCCCAAGGCGTTCCTCTCTGTCGTGCATCCCAACGCAAAATACCAGGACCTCGCGACTGGCATCTCGCACCTCAAGGCTTCCATCGATTCCCGCTCGGCAGCCATCCGCATCCTCGTCGAGGACAACTTTGATAGATTCGTTGCGGTGAAAGCTTCGACGGATGGTAAGTATTACAGTTCTGCACCATACAATCAATGCAATAAAGTACATAGCTTTATACTTGGAGATGAAAGAAGGGTTACTGAGCCCGTCGACTAACTACGGGTCAAAGCCGCTTCGGGACCATCTCAAACGTAAGTCTTTACCCTGCTTTCTGCGGTATTTTGGCTCAACGAGGATGAAGAGGCCGCCGTGAAGGCCGATCAGGTGTTCCTCCCCGTCCTGGAAAACGCCTCCAAGGCGCACAAATTACGGACGACGCTGGGAATCTTCGAACGTTCCAAGTTCTTCTTCAATCTACCTGGGTTTATCATCGAGTCCATCCAAGCCGGGCGGTACGAGATCGCCATGCGGGACTACAAGAAGGGGAAATTCCTTCTCGAATCCCGACCCGGCCAGCTTCTGCCCATTGGCAACACCAAGGATGGGGAAACGTCGGCGGCGGCAGAGCAGCAGCAGAAACGCATCCTCGACAAGGTGTGGAGCAGTGTGGAGAAGGCGATGGGGGAGATGCGGAACGTGCTGATCTCGCAGCTCCAAGACCCACGCCGCAGTGTTGAGGAGCAAGAGAAGACTCTTGAGTACGCACTCGCGCTTGCCTCTTTCCCGCGCCTGCTGATCGTCCCGCACGCAGGCTTCTAATGGATATCCAGACGAACGAAGATCCTGTTTGGACCTACTTTGACAGCCAGCATGCGTATATCATCAAGCAGATGAACACATCATACAAGACGGCTGTTGCTGGGATTCGGGGTCTGCCGTCTCCGCTCCTCGAGCGCTGTTGGATATTGACCATTCTGTTTAGCCTCCTTGGAGAAGTCGGAGCCCGATGCCGCCAGTACAGGCGACCTCACCTCGATCATCGCTGCTCAACTCCAAATCGCCATCGCAGCATTAGACAACAAACAGTCAGAAGCCGCCGTTGGTCAGTTTTTTGCGATTCAAAGCCAGTTGTTTTCTTATGATGAACAGCCAAATGCGCCGCTGAGCCGGTATGGCAGGCTATATTAGATATGGTCAAAATGCTTTCGGAGATTGCGCTTTCCTCGCTCCCCAATTTCTGGCGCATATCAAAGAGCTTTATGGATGGCAAATTCAAGCGGGTTCGTAGTTCTACGAGTTGAGTTGCCGCTCGCTAAGTCAACCTTGTCTTAGCCGCAAGGGTCCTCTCGACGGAGCCCGTCGCAATGCAAAACGATGGCGCTCGACATCATCAAGCTTTACATCTCCCTTGTCTCCCAGTTCTTCAAGCTCTCCGACATGGCGGTCATGACGTCCCCCGGCGGCTCTACGCCCCCCGAGCTCCCGACGAACTCCAACTCGCTCTGCACCGCGCACTATCTGATGAAGATACTCGGCGAGGTCCAAGAGACCGTGAACGAGCTCAACGCAATGGAAATCTCTGCCGAGGCAGCGTCGGGCCTGAAGAGCCTGCTCGAGAGCGCCAAGTGGCGCTTCGAGGACCTTCTCATCACCGCGTGGCTGCACGACGCGAACATCTTCTACTACCTCGAAGAGTGGGTCGCGAGCCCGCAGGACGTGTCCGCGACGCACTACCTCACGCAGATGGAGCTCTTCCAGCGGCACGTCACGACCGCGGCGTTCAAGCTCGCGGGCGGCGTCGACCTCGCGAGCGCGTCGTCGTCCCTGTCGAAGCCCCTAAGGCAGAATCCGATCCCGGCGGCGTTTGTGGGCAAGATCACGAAGGCGTTTTTGGACGCGCTGTATGCGTTCCTCGATGGTCTCGTGCATCTCGCGTCGGACGAGAGTCCGGTTGTGACAGGGAAGATGCCGAGGACGGAGGCGGCGGGTGGGCCTGGCGGCCCGAATCCGTTGGAGTTGTTGGATATGCGGGATGGGGTGGGTGGTATACCGCATTGCATGCTTAATAATGCTAACAAGAGAACAGGACACCCGGCTACTGCTCGTCATCTCGAACTTTGGGCACCTGGCGAATGCCATTGTCCCGAGCATGATTACCCAACTGGAGACGGCGTTCGGGATATCCATTTCGGAGGATAGAAGTGTGCGTAGTTTCATTGTACTCTGCTGTTTGTGCCGCTCACAGTGCCGTTCTGCAGACACTGATGACTGTGGTGCAAGAGCTCGACAAGACGCTTTTCGAGGGATACAGCAAGCCCAAGGCGGACAACGTCACGAATATCATACGCGTCGGCATCCTTGACAGCGGGATGGACTGGTACGATACACCGCAGCCTACGGGTCCGTCCTACCTTTCCGAATGCATGAGACATATCTGACTTGTTTGCATGTAGAAATCCGACCATACATGTACGAGGCACTCATCTACCTCGTCACCGTGCACGCCCAGGTTTCTGCGATCTCCGAGAACCTCCTCGCCCGCACGCTGACGACGCTCGTCGATGCTCTCGCCGCCGAGGCCTTCCAGTGCTTCCGGCAGGTCCCGCGCTTCGGCATGGGCGGGATGCTCCGCGCGACGCTCGAGATCGAGTTCATGCACCAGACGCTGGGGCGGTATGTCAGCCCCGGCGCGGCGAAGCAGCTCGGGGAGCTGTACACGAATATATCGAAGGCGTATGCGAAGCGCCCGGGAGATGAGGGACTGCAGGGGAGCTTGGACGGAGTGAAGAAGACCCTGGCGGAAACGAGGAAGGCGACGGGGATCGAGTTTTTGTGTTTCAGGGCGACGAAGACGGGTGGTGGAGATAAGGAGAAGAGTGCGAAGCGGGAGAGAGAGAGAGAAAAAGGGACTCGGTAGACGGCAGCCGCCTAGGCTTGTTATTATTATTGCTGGATGTATCATTATTGTACTTTGCGGAATGTTTGTTGAAAGTCCGAGTCAGACGTTTGTCGCAGTGTACAAGACAGTATCCTAGCATGTATGTAGGGCCCCGGCTGTTTCTTAACGGGACTGCCTTCAAGCGGCGGTGTCTCAGTGGAATTTTTGGCACGTGCATCGCCTGCCTCCATCAACTCAATCTTGGTCCTTGGAACCCTATGTAGTCCTCGACACGATGGGGACCCCGATATATTCGCTTCCAAACGAAATTATTATAGCCATCGCCGCCGCGGGACAAGAGGGTCATACGGGTGCTCGCACCTGCGAGTTACGGCCCACGAAGATAATCAAACCTGAATGGGCTCTGTCTCATACCTCCCGTCGCTTTCGCGATGTTACCGTCGGCGCGCCTGCGCTTTGGGCAGTCATCGAAATCATTTTCGACCTTCCGGGATCGGTGGAGATCCTCAATTTGTATCTCCAATGTTCGCAGGGATGTAAAGTATCGGCGACCTTCCGCACTTTACCTTCGGAGGACTCGATGGAGGGCCATGGTTTATTCATCAAGGGCCTCGGCCAGATTCTCCTCCACATCGAGCGGTTGTGGAAATTTGCCATCATACTCGACTCTGGCTTTGCGAGAAAGCTGTTAGCACCGCTCCGCGATGTCGGAGCTCCCCATTTGCAAGACCTCGAGGTTGTCAGTCTTTGTGATGACCCCGTCGACGTGGAACTATTTTCATCCGGAGCTCCGAGATTGAGCTTTGTCAGGATATACGGTTTAAGACTCGAGTTGCCCGCGCCTTCATGGACGGTCGCTCTTACGCACCTGGAGTTGCGGATGGGTCAGGCCGTGGATGACCTCGTCGCCATCCAATGCCCGTCATTGGTTCATTTGCACCTCGATATATACTGGACGCGGGCCCGGGGAAAGGGCAACTCTCGAATTTACATCCCAACACTAAAATCTCTCAACATTTCGATTCTAGTTTATGGAGCACCATTTCCCTTGCCAGCCGTAATCGATCTCTTTGATACTCCTGCCCTGACCGAACTCGTCATCGGGGACGTCCACGGCGACCAGATAGTTCACCTTCTTAATAACGCGTCGACTCTACACCCTTTCCCCGCCCTAACCGCCCTCTCTTTCATCTCCAGTAGCTCCTACAGGTACGAGTCCGATCCTCCCCGATTCGCCCATCCCCCCGCCGCGCTTTTCCCCGCCCTTTCCTCCCTGACTCTGATCAACGAATGCCGCACATCACACATGGTCAGAGACATCCTTGGCCAACCGTGGCCGCAGCTCGAAACCCTCGCGCTGTCTCCGCCGTGTGGAGATTTCACCGCCGTGGTCGAGGTTCTCAAGGACGCCCTGCTCCCGGACCATGACCACAGACGGCCCCTGCCTAAACTTCGGCTGCCCGCTCTCTTGCTAGCTCTTGAAGACGGGCTGGGGGACCAAGCGGATATTGAAGTGTTCGAGCCGCCCCCCTTTGAAGGTTTCCAGTGGTGGCACTAGCCTACCTCGACAGTCGGCTTTTTGCCAAATTGTTTGCACAGCACAGCAGGACTCGATGTTTTCATGTCTCCAGATTGAACTCCAAAGCACGATGGCACTCGAATTCCCCGACCCTCACAATCCCGCATCGTTGGCTGTCGCATCTCAGACAGCTCGTTTGATGGCCAAAACGGGGGGTCAAAAGGATGCGAGTGAAGGCTTGAGATTCCATACGCGCGGCGAAGACCCCTGCATAGCGGGGAACGGGCGACGGAGAGGGAGAAGGACTGAGGTGCCGGGAACTGATCGGACCGTCAATTGGCCTTGGAAGTACTTTGTACATAGCTGTATTCGAGTGATACATGCATATTAGTGATAGTTCCCCAGAAAGTACCAGTCATTCCTAACTCCAGTCTGACTCCAGTGGAGATATGATTTAGAAATGTCCCATCCTCACATCCGCCACACCATGCGCGCCGCGACGGTACTGCATTCCGAAATAGTCGCACACAGAGCCCCTGCATAAGATATATTCTCCGCCATTCGCATTGCTTTTTCATAAATAAATGGACACGCTGCACAACCAATCTTATGAGATCGACCGCTGTACAACGCCATCCATCGTGTCTTTTGTAGTAGTACCCCAGCGATATGCATACGTATGATAGCCGCAGCCATAATTACTTTACACAAACGCCCCCGCTCAATAGGTCTTCTTCTTCTCGTCCACGGACAGACCGCCTGGAAGCGAGTGTCAGTTATGCCTTGAAGGTGAGGGAAAGGGAGGGAGGAAAGCGTACCGGGGCCCATGTTGACAAGGAGGATGAGGCCACCGACGATGGCTGGAGACGTAGGTTAGCCACAACGTACGGGAAGGGATACAAAGCCGAAAGGACATACAAAGTGTTTGGAAGAAATCGTATCTGTCATAACGTCGTCAGCACGCGCCTCCCCCAAAGAAAAAAGCAAAACACGCACTTGAGGAAGTCGCGCTGGGGGTGCTTGGAGTTGACGCTCCACCAGTTGTTGGCAAAGACGTTGAAGATGCTGAGGACGAGCCCGAGGAAGGACGCGGACCACTTGGCCTTGAAGCCGATGGCAACCATGACGCACAAGGCGAACCCGAGAATGGAGACGAACACACGCGCGATGCTCCAGCTGCCCTGCAGGATGAACCCGAGGAACAGGAAGATGATCAGCACGCGGCCGGCGAGGAGGAAGCTTTTGGGAAGGCGCGTCAGTCGAATGGCGTCAAGGGCGAGCGGGAGACTGACTATTTCCTGCGGTCGGTCTCACTGATGGAGGGAAGCCCGGCGAAGAGCTTTTTCCTGTTGACCATGGAGTCGCTGAAGACCATGAAGAGGCCGCCGATGACGCTGAGGTTACGGAGGAAGAAGTTGAGGTCGAAGATGAGTCCGTAGCCGAAACCCTGGATGACAACGACGCCCAGAAGACCAAAGACGGCGTATTCGGTGTATCGCTTAAGGATGACCATGGAAGAACCGCCAAGCATGGCCTGCGTTGAGGATAAGTACGAGATAGTCTAAAGTTAATACCGCAACAAACTCACAACCACATTGACGAGAAGGAATAGATGCGAGAGTCCCCAGGGGAACTTCCTGTGTCTGTGCAGCCCGTCAGAGAGCTGCGCGACTGTACTGGTCATAGCAAAACGCACTGCTGCAGGTACCAGAGCTGGTCGCCCCACTGGGTCAAGATCCGCAAGGCGTCCTCGAGAAAGGTGACGACGATGAGAAAGCGGCCGATAGCGGGCAAGTGGGGCTTCAAGGGCTGGGAGTAGATCTCAACGTAGTCCTCGACCTGCCTGCTGAATGCGGTGAACTTTTCCATCGGGTCGTCGGGGTTGGCTGCCCGGTAGCCAGAGGAGGCGGCCGAGCGGGAGTTTGAAAGGCCATGGGGGTCTGAATTGTAGGTGTTCGACTGAGGGCGGGCAATGTTAATTCTTGAAGACATGGCTAGCACGCTGGAGAAGGAAAAGGCGTATGTAGTACGTGGCGATATTTCGTGACCTGATCCAATCATTCGGCTTTTGATGCGATTTCTGACTGCTCCCCCAAGGTCCTATACATTTCAAAATCGTCCTGCCAACTCTCGTTAATTGACGTTAATTAACTGTCGACCGGTTCTCGAGAAAATCAACAGGTTGTCTGCTTCCACTTACGAACAGCAAAAGCGGCCCTGGGCCAGTAATTATTACCCATGTTTGAACCTTGGGGACGTGTCCTTCAAGCTCCCAACTCGTTGATTTGGCCGGCAATTTTGACCTCTGGAACTGGGCTTGCATGTTTATTTTTCTGCCTTCAATGGAGGCTTGGAGAATAAGTCCGGTCGGGGTACGCAAGCAAAAATTAATCCTGAAGATTATAATCGCGCAAGACGAGATGGCTCAGCCTCCAGAAAAGTCGGAGACCTGAGGGACCTCCACCGAGCGGGATTATAACATAGACCAAAAACCCACGTCAACCTGTTCTGAACAACGACATCATTTGGAGGTAAGGAACTTGATGCGCCGGCCGTCGAGGTGACTGTAATTTATCCTGACCGGATTTATCTTGAATACGCTCTCCTTCCAATTACCTTAATTCAGGTCTCAAGAAAATACGAAACGCAACCAGTTAACCCGGAAGTAAGCGGCCAGCAATATTATACTTCCACTCAAGGGCAGCCGACAGCCAGTCAGTCCTGCCGAAGCCCTGTTCCGCTATCTTTGGACCTGCTAGCCCTCCTGAAACTTGTTAGACGGTACAATTTCGGTCAATCTTTGGGATTGACTGAACGCCGGCGTGGTTGGGATAAATTAGACCAAAGTAGGTGTGTAGCAGATTATATCACCCAATACGACACAAAGCATCAAGCCTCCGGAAAAATTCGGAGACCTGACGGCAACCTCGAAAGGATTTGCCCACGTCAACGAATTTTGAACAACAGAGACTAAATCCGGCTTTGACCCGCGCGCCAGCTGTCCATTCGAGGAGATTACCCTTGGCAATAAACATTGAGGTTAGGTCAGGTTAAATTTAACCAACGCGGTCTCTTTCGGAACATGCTGGGTTGTAGTTACTTGTATACACGGCCTCTAATCGAATATACTTTTACGTATACTACGCCATTAAACAGGTTAATCAGTGAGCAGTCGAGTCCCACAGCTCGTCCCATGATATAGTCAATTGCAATTGCCGAACTATCTCGTTTCAGGGGCCTGGCATGATATTAAAATTTGCGTTTAACGTTGAGGGGCCCGTGGCAGTAAACATTCAGTCAACAGGTTAATCAGTGAGCAGTCAATCCCACAGCTCGTCCCAAGATAGTCAATTGCAATTGCCGACAATCTCGTTTCAGGGCGCGTTTAACGTCGAGGTGTAAAGCCATGATCATTTAAACATGCGAACTAACTATTGATACACAAGCTGAAGACAGGATACAGACGGTAGGTACTATTGATACAGTGGGTCGTTGGTAAGTCGTGGGATACGTATATAGCCGTTTTATCGTTTCATGAAAACGAGTATCCCGGGGAGCGTGCGAAAGACAAGGAGATGATAGCGAGGTGGCAACGCCAAGTTTTGACGGCCAATGATGTGCGGAACGAAAAACAAAAAATCCATCAGTCGAAACTCACTTTCAGAAACTCCGGAGCGCCGTCCCAGTCCGTCAGGCGGCGGGCTATCCAGCCGGTCACTTCATCGGCCATGGACGGTTCGACTCCCCGCACGTTAAATTCAACCAAGCGCAACTTGGTGAAGAGCGGGTTGGCGAGAACCTTTACGAAGGCGTGCCAATCGATCAAATCGAGCTGCCGCTCGCCACCGAGCCAGATGTTGAACGAGATCGCCGATAGCTCGAGGGAAGCGATACGGGCGAGGAAGGGGACGAGCCAGACGTAGGGGGAGATTTCTGGCGGCGGGGGCGACGAAGGAGGCGTGGGTGGAGTGCTGGGGAACTGATACAGACTGAGCTGGTGGATGCGGATAGTGCGGAGCCTAGTGTGAAGGGAAAGATCTATTTCGCCGACAACATCTATCACGACATTTGTTAGGATTCGGCTTCTGGGAAAAATTTGGGCAGTGAACATACTTCGAATGGCAGGAGCATCGTCGTAGTTGTGCTCCAAGAAACCAAGCTCTAGGTTTTCTAATGAAGAAGGATGGGAAGCCAGGAACTTTCCAACCAAAGATGCTTCATGCGGAAGAATCTCGGGAAGAGAAAGGGAGTTGATGGGTGCAACCCTCCCGTCCTCTCCGTAAGCAGCCGAAAGCCAGGATAAAATAGGTTCGTTCGAGCACGCGCAGACGCTGAGCTTCTCGAATCTAGAAAGGAACGGAGGAGGCGGATGCGCGGGCTGGCTGGTGTCAGCCTCCGAGTCATCGTCCTCCTCCCATGTAACATTGTCGAAGGCAAGTTCCCGCAATTTAGGGAACTGCGAAGCGAAGGTGCGGAGGACCGAAAATGAGGGGATAGTAATGAATTTTAAATCCAGGACCGTCAAGGTCTGGAAGATGTTGCCCTGGCCTCCTAAGAGCGCAGTCGTAGCTGGGGGCGCCAGATAGGTCCAGCTCCATGTCTCCAGGTGGATCTTGCGGACATGCTCTAGGCTGATCATAAACAGAATGATGTCGTTAAATTCGTCCTGTTGCTCGCGCATCCATCCTCCGCCCAAGCCAACGTGGCGGATGTGCGGGGCGACCGTGGCAAGGGCATGCGGCGAGTGGCGTAAAAAATTGACAAAGTCGGGGCGCAGATTTACAGAGAAAAATAGGTGATGACGGCAGATGGACAGCCATCCCCGGCAGACCAAACTGCAGGCGGAAAGGGTCGATTTCGAAGCGTGGAATTCGTCAAGGACGTGGTCATATAACTCGGGGGCCAGGCGAGAGGTGACCGAGAGCGGCAGCGGTGTCAACGGTGCTCCTAGGCCCATATTGTGACTGGGGGAGTCCGATTCAGAAGAAGAGTCGACGCGGGCCTTTTTAGGGCGCATAGGAGCGCTCCTGTCACGTAAACGAGGAGACATTGTTCCCAAGTGGGCGTAGAGGAGCTGTTGAAAACGAGTCATTGGTACGCGGCAATAAATACAAGGGCCAGCTGAGCAAGGCGGTGAGAGCAAGCTGCCAAGGCCAATTCCGGACACGCAATGAAAGTCAGAGCTGTGTACAAAGTTGATTGAAGTTGATTAAGGAACGGACGATCACGTGGTTAAACCATCTTTCAAGTCGACCTCGACGTCACAAAAAAAAAACTGTCACTTGAACTGTCATCTGTTGGGTGGCAAGTTCTGCATTTGTTTCTAAATGCTATCTCAACTCAATAAATGCATCCCACAGATGGGGAAACGCAAATTCTCGAGTCCAGAGCAATCTTTGGACACCGACTCCGGATCCGACTTCTCTGCCTCTGATGATCAGTTCGAGGTTCCATGCAGCTCCAAAACACGGAGGAAGAGTACTTCCCGCCCGAGTAAAAAGAGAACAAGACACGACGGCGCGAATGATGTATCAGGAGCACTGCCGATCTATTCCTCACACGCCAAATCCATCCATGTAATGGACGCCGCGGACGTGTCATCGATCCGAACCGCTCTTGTTCAGTGGTACGAGACAGTGCATTTGTTACGACAGATGCCGTGGAGAAAACAACATAATCCAACACTGGACCACGAGCAACGTGCCCAACGGGCGTATGAGGTAAAGATCTGCAGCGCTGCAATTTTAGAGTCGTTCGCCAGGCCCATATACTTTGTCGCAGGTGTGGATATCTGAAATTATGCTTCAGCAAACTCAGGTAGCCACTGTTATACCGTATTACAACCGGTGGCTTGAAAGGTATCCCACTTTCCCTCGATCCACATTTCGTTACTGATAATCAACTGCGAATAGATTTCCCACCATCCGAGATCTTGTGCGGGAGTATCTGAACCCCATATTCGATAAACACTCAACAATCTTCCATTTAGGCAGGTGCCTCCATAGACGAGGTCAACTCTCTGTGGAAAGGATTAGGTTATTATAGCCGTGCTAGTCGTCTTCTTGCTGGCGCCAAAAAAGCCGTCGAAGATTATGGCGGTAGACTTCCTGATAACGCGAAGGATATGCAAGCGAATATACCTGGAATTGGAAGGTACAGCGCTGGCGCCATCTGTTCGATCGCATACGGCGAAAATGTCCCTGTTGTGAGTTCAATTTTTCGTTTTGTTCGTAATTTATTCGAAACAACAGCTGGACGGCAACGTAAATCGGCTTCTGAGTCGATTCTTGGCCCTCCATGCGCCACCGAAAGCCAAAAAGACCTTGGATATTCTGTGGAATGCCGCGAGCGCAATGGTTCAAGATCTCAGTTCATCTTCCGGTCAATCAGTTTCTACGTTTCCATCATGTCAAGTTAAAATAACGGGCTCTATGTACCCACAGAATATCCGGGGGACATCAATCAAGCGCTTATTGAACTCGGAAGCACGGTGTGTAAAGTACGCGACCCCACCTGTGCGAGCTGCCCGCTCCGTACATGGTGCGCAGCATACACCGCTACGCAAATAAATAATCCTACGGTACCGTTTCTTGCTGTGATCTTTGTCTCGCACCGCAGTGACTCCTCGCCATAGACACCTCCAACTGATATCGAAGATTTGTGCAACATCTGTGAACCCTTGACCGATGACACTTCCGTGACGGCGTATCCCATGAAGGCGAACAAGAAGAAGGCGCGGGAAGAGCTGGATATTGTCAATGTGGTCGAATGGCGTTCCGGTTCTGATCGACAGTTTATGCTCGTGCGAAGACCTGAAGGTGGTCAGTTGCGTTTGTTTTGATGAACAAGTGCAAAAAACGAAAGCATTGCTTCCCAGGTCTTTTGGCAGGTCTTGACGAGTTTCCGACGTCGCCAAACGTCCCGGCCTCCATGTCGCGAGCGCGACAGTTAAAAATCCCACAAGAAATTTTGGCCGACTTCTTGCACCGCGATGTCCAGCTCCTTGATGCGGCGCAAAAACCCATACCAAAGGGACCCAACCTTGGTCTACGGATCGCGAAAGTACAGCCTGCAGGAGATGTTGTCCACGTCTTCTCGCATATCAAGAAAACTTACCGCGTCCAATGGGTGCTTTTGGAAGGGACTTCCGATGTCCCAGAGCTCGCATCTGCGGGTGCCTTGGGAGACAGTTCAAACACCGCCAAAACCAAAGGGAAAGCGAAATCCAGAAAAGCTGACAAGATCTCCAATGTGATGCCTTGTTCAACGTGGGTACCGCTGGATGAGGTAGCGACGAAAAAGTAAGCGTCGTTAAGTGTATGATTTCTTCCCGGCTAATTTGCTTAGCATGGGGACTGGATCCATGAAGGTGTGGAATCTATGTAGAACGTTGTGGGAAGCAGAGAATTATTCCACATGACCCTCTTCGTTGAACTGTTTATGGAGCGTAAATTTCGACCAAGTTGTGTTAGCTTTTAAGATGTGCCTTCCGAATTGTTGAATCAGGTATGTTTCTCAACAAGACGGCGCCGGAATACACCTCACCTTGCTCATAGCGAATCCGATGTCGATGTCATATGGTCGCAAATTTGAAATTTCCAATTCTCAATATGAGTTTGATTATGAATCTTCTAGAATCTCTCTTGTGACTTCGTGCTATTTTCCCTCTTGCTCTCTCCCATAACACCCCATCTGCATACTTCGTCCTCGATAGCCACCCAATTATCTAATGGCGGTGTTCCTGGCGCAATTCGCTTCACAGAATAATCACCCGCATTCTCGACTTCTAGCCACTGTTTACCAGCAGGACTTTGAGATCGGACCAGGCGCTTGCCTACGGCACTCGCGATGCCATTTCTGTGCAATGAGTTTTCAAAGACACCAAAACACCGGCCCTCGAACCTCGACAGCCGAACCTGAGAAGCCGTTGTCCTGAAAAAAAGACACAATCAATATTTCAGTTCACCAGAACCCAATGTAAGGATTCTCTGACCTTATCTGTGACTTCGGCACGCCGTTCCACGACCCCAAACACTCTTGCCGCATACATATTGGGATCTTCTCTTCTATGTGAAGGGTTGGAAATTCCAGCTTCGATGCCCCAATAATCCCCATCACGATATCGTCCAAATGTTTCATGCTCAAAAGCGAGCTCCCGAACAAACCATTGAAAGGGACCAAACATTAATCGTATGTGGTCATGAACTCTTTCCACACGAAGAGCTCAGGATCTAATTATCTCCCTCTAAGCCCGGCGGACCGGTTGTCAACACGTTCACAGCCTGGAAACCGGCATCAACGTTGGCAACACTGGTACTTATACATCGGCGAAAAGAAACCTGATCATCATACATAGACTCAGATTCGCGGAGATCCTGACGAGCCTGATCAGCAGCAGCTGCGTGGCCACATACAAACAATCCTTCAGCCTGAACATAGTAACATTGCGTGCACTTTGAATTTGACACGTTTTGAGTCGAATGAAGGTCTCACTGGCACGACTAAGGTAAGAACTTGCAACGAAATAAATCGAGTTGCTCGGGCTAACAATTTGGGACGAAGGATCGGGCATGGGTGGTACATCGTTTTGAGCTTGAAATTGAACTTTTAGCGCCGGATGTTCCAGTGATAGAGAAAGACACATGTATTGCAATGATTCTCTCACTTTGGCGGAGACAGTATAATAATCTGGGCTCATTTTTTACGCAGTCACCGTCGAAGGTGGCCCGCAATTTATGTCCTGTATAAACTCCCATCAAATTTGAACTTTATGTTACGCAACCGTTCGGGTAAATCCGGACAGAGTTCATCCCTTGCATCGACGACGACTTTGAGTCTTTGACGTCCCATACCGGCTTTTTTCAACAACATGGATGGTCTCATATCGTCTCTGAAGAGAAGTTTCCGCTCTAGCGAGTTCCATTGCTAGTTTTTCTCAACTCTCATCGACCACTACTGTAAGATTTTATTCAGTTCGTACGTCACGCGTCACAGGGCTTCAAAAATACGAAAATTTTCGTACATGTCACGGGTCACTGGGGTTGAGTACGAAAACCGCCAGAATGTCACAAAATCACTGAAAATCACGAAAATCACCTAAAAATCTGAAATTTCGGCTTACACGGTTGCGTGCGCCGCAGCGTTCGCACGAGCTGCTTTGGGCATAGGGGCTCATTGGGATGTTCAATTCACATATGATTTCGGCGGTTTGGACGGTTCTAAGCTTTTTTACAGTGTATCCACTCCTGTGCTATTTAGAAATTTCCTGGTGCTTTCCGATGAAAGTACGAAAATTTTGGGGATGTCACAGTCTCCCGAGGCCAAGTACGAAAACTGACTTTCGTACTTTCGGGTCACACGTCACAGGCCGGTACGAACTGAATAAAATCCTACAGTACCCTCGTTTTCAGCCCGATACTAAGTCTTACTAGTCTGATTCAGAACGTCTCCAGATTCGCACAAGTGACGCAGAGGGCGACGAGCGTCACAGGAGTCTCTCTAATCTTTTACCTTGACAATATCGGATATTTGGCGACAGAAAAATTCCTGGGGTTTCAGAAGTCGTACGAAGGTAGCTCTAACGCTCGCGGGAGCTCAATGAATCCTGCCTCACACCTCATCCCCGGCTTTTAGGCCTTTCTGATCTTTATTTCCTATGCGTGACTCTGTGAGTTTACGGAGCAGAACAACTGATCGGCGAGCCCAAGAGCCGTGTACGATTCGCTGGGTAATGTACCTGCAGGCGATGAGTAATGACACTTCCCCGTTAACTTCGCATATCTTGATAGGTGAGCCGGGAGTCGGGGTGAATTGGATGGAACTGAGGAGATGCATTGACAGTTAAAATTGTGGCATTGCTTTTCGCGAAAGCTCGATCTCTCCGGCTTCAGGATACCTTCAAACAGTTCGAACAGGGCTGGCTGAAACGGAAAGCTCATTCCACCATTTCACCGAGGGCCGAACCGTAGTTTTGACGCGCCTTTGCTTATCTCACGCCCAAGAACTGCAGGATGACAGCTGGCGACGGCGACTTTAGAACCGCCTAGAAGACGTCCGAGCGTCGAGCTTCACTCTACGTCACGATATCCAGGTAGCCTGGTCCACACTCAGGCCACATTGGTTTCACTTCATCCTACCTTGCACCCAGAAAAGGATAACTGAAAGGTCCATTGCATCGCTCGCTGCCCGCATATCTCGGCGTGGTGCTGGGGGCCGAGGTAACTTTATTGGCACTCTTCGACATCAGTATTCACCACGACTGGCGTTTGAAGTAAGTACACGATTCTTTCCGGGGAAGTCCCGATTATTCAGCGGTCTTGCTCTACAGGCCACGTCTTTCCTTGTTTGCCCTTACGCTTACGACATCTCCTTGCGGTGCAAAGCGGCCAAGACTCCCTTTCGCCCAAACAGCAATTATTCCAGGCGAGCTGGAACTCCCCCCAGCCTTTCTATCAGTGGATAGGACTCTTCCGGCGGCCAGACTCAGTACAAGGACGTTTTAAAATTGATCGAGGACGTCATCTCTGGACTGCAATTAGCCTCATCTCCCAAGACCCTTTGGACGACATTGTTCCTTCCTTGATCGAACTGGCTTGTTGTGCGGTCTCGTGGATTCATTCTCAGTTCTTACGATCTTAAATTAGCTGGGGGTGGGGCCTCACTCCTGCGGAAATGTCGTTGCCATATAAAACAGGTTTCGAATGTGGGCTCGATGGACTTGCGTGTTCAGATGGCCTAGTAGTCACTATACATTTGGGCCTTTGTGGTGGGGTGCTCAGGATCGAGCGCGTTTTCTCTGGGTATTTGCGGCCTATCCACTTCTGACCGTCCGTCATAGTCTTACATATTTCCTGCAACGATCATCCGTCCCAATCTCACTCTCGGAGCTTGATTGCGCTATGGGAAACGCCAATACCGTCCTCTCTCTTCATTTTTGGTTTTATAGCACGAGCTCCCAGCCTGTGGTCGCAGGTGCCTTAGGTATGCATTTTTGCAGATTTTTGCCTGCCACGAAAGCCGGGAATCTGATATTCATATTTACCGTCTAATAATAGCTTGGGGACGGTCTGGTCTTCTTAGAGGCAACGTGTGGTGCAGTGGAAACCGCCGACAAGGAACCAGGTCTTTCTTGATGTTCGTGGAATATTCCGATCCCTCTGTGGGCATTACATCGTGGCTCCCAGGTATACATCTCTGGCCGTCATGCGAAGGTTAGTCCCAATCACATTGTTTCGAATTCACTCACAGTCCTCGGATTTTACAGTCTTCTATCCAAGGCTTTTTTAAGCCCATCTTGAGTCTTCCCTACTCTACCTGTTTCGGGGAAGATTGCACTTTGCAGAGGTTCCCGAATATTTGTCTTAGATCTTGCCTTTGCCAGGTAAGAACTACTTATCCTTCCGTTCCTGAGGACGATCGCTAAAGCATGCTTCCCAAGCTAGATCATGTTGTGAATTAACTCGAGTGAAGCGTCGAGGTATCCTCGAGCCGTTAGCACTCTTACGAAATTTTGATGGCTTGTCCTCGACTCTCCTCTCCGTGCATGTTACCTTTTCGTCCCAACGCGAGGAATCGCCGAACGCGCTTTGAGTGGATGCTAGAGGCTGGGCCGTGCTCGCATAATCATTTGATTCATTCTGTGTCGACGCATGCCCCAATAATCCCCTTCGGTACCTGGTCATTCGCGAGCCGAAGAAACATAAATATTCTGGGATCCGGGCGCTCTTTCGTCTAACTCTCGTCATCTGTCAAACAAAGATATAACCTTGTCCACCCCGTCGCTGGCACGAACTCTGTATGTCCGACGTCGTGCTTCTCGGATCATGGGAGAACTTCATACCATGGCTTCACATGTCTGGCTTGGGACCTCCAGCGCCAGGTACATGGGTTCGTTGCAGTGGCCGAGGTAAGCCGCCCTTCTCGTACCACAATATACATTCTTCGTTATTGGTTACCTTTTAACCGATCGGGGTTCTGGTTCCGTGGGGGTGATCGCTGTGGTCTTATTACTGTCTTAAACTGGGTTCGTTTAATCTAAGATCACATCATGCTCCCGATAAAGAATTTACGACCTGTAACCTGATTTACGGCTGGCACGCAACTCCCATGCCCGTCGATATTGTGAAAGTGTTCTTTATCCTTCTTCCAATTGCATGCGGATAACTCAATTCAAACTTAAAACAATCGTTCATTCGAACATTCACCTCTGCTTGAATTGCGCCAGTTTCACCTATTTAGTGCTGCCGCCTCTAGGCCAGGATCAAGTCCACTCTGGTGCATCTGTTATCCATCCCTGTCCAGGAGAAATTCCATTCACCATGCAACAACCAACCCTACGCAATGTGCGGATCAGGAGCACACGCGACGCCATCGCCGTCTTCCACGGTGTTGCACGAAATATTCTTCCTTTAATCACGTCTGTGTTCGAGCTTGGTTGGGGTTCATTGCTAAACCTCCGTCTAGACGTCGCCTGGATGCGGAGGAACGCCTGTGCATATCAGCAGGGACCGTTTTCGTTTGGGAGGAGAATGCAAATTCTGAAGCCACTGGACTCGGCATGGAACGATGGTAAGTACACGAGGATATCATCTGACTAAATGTGAAGGTGAATTTCTCAGGACTGATGGCATGGGATGGGGACCAAGTCGTCAGCGACATTTCCTTGGTGTGCACTGTATAAATAATGATTCAATGACATTATAGGTGTCCGCGATGTAACGAAACATCCCTGGCTGTGTTTCCAAGGTCTTACCTTTTCTGCAGGACTTTTTATTCTACCACCAAAAAGAATCCGCCGATGTGGGCGAAGAACAAATCAACCCTATTACACCTTGGGCACAGATGATGAGGTTTGGCGTTGGTCAATCCTCTAGTTGGACTTGAATTAAGAATGTCGTATCACAGGAAACGGGCGAGTCGGACTCCTGGAAGCACCTACTCTCCGTCGACGTCACGAAAGCCCGCAGAATCACAGCGACTGATTAAACAAACCTATAGCGTGCTGGTGACTCTTCCGAAGGATCGTCCCTCTGCAACGGTCCGCAAGTGGCATCTCAGTCAGGCCTTTGCCTTGTTTCCTGACACGACTAATAGCTGACCATGTATTCAGCTGCTTACTTTAACCAAGAAACGCTAAATGAACTCGACACCATCGATGATTTACGATATCTGGACGTCCCGGTTCCTGATGGGTGGTTCAGAAGTGCGAGAGCGACCAAAGCGCGCCGCGAGAATCGGACAGTAGCTGAAAGCTCCCAGTCGTCCGAGGGAATTATAAGCTCTCCGACGTCACCAAACTCTGATCACTCAATGGCATTCCCCCTTCCGGCGGCGCAAACACGGTACCGCGGGCAGATTTCTACCCTCAATGCTACATTTGCGTGCCCGGTTCCACTCTCGTCTCCGCGACATCCGGATTTCATGGCTCCATTAACGCCTACTGGACGCCTCGTTCCCCTGGAGTATCTTCAGAACACATCCCAAAAAAATCGTCGAGACCCAACCGATGAACAGTTTTTACGCCGCTTTGGGTCTTGATTCAGGTCCGCTTTCCTACTCTGCCGAAGAAGCGTGTAAAGTTAACTGAGTTCTATCAGACCACGGATTACACGAGCGGAATGAGGGTGGACGACTTGCTACTCGAACTGCGAATTCACCACGCTATCGAAAGTTTATTATACGATGCGATACGCAGTTCTACTTAGAAGGCTGCTTCCCGATGTTCATGGACCTTCGATTTAATCTCATGGAGCCCGAATCATTCGGAGCATCTAATATACGACGCGACGAGGTGTTGCGCGCTCATTTCAGTTTCAACCCGTAATCACATGACCGTGTTGAAAATCCAAAATTTCGACCAGTCGGCCAAGGTCGAAATTTGACTACGGCAAGTCAGTTTCCCGGAAGGTCGATTTGTGTGCTAAGGGTGTGCATGACCCTCCACGAGGACTACCACAAATGGCAGAGCGACGACCTCGTTGTCTGAATACGCCACTGTCCTCTCACGCCAATGTAACTGGTCGATTTGTCTCGAGTAATCTCCGTCGAATCTCTCGGAGCCACTTGACCGAAAGAATTCAACGGTCACCACATTCTGTTCGCACGGATTTCCGAGGCGAAAGTCTTCGCCTTCGACTTGAAGTTCAGTTGCTTGAAAAACGAAGACGTCCCGAGGCGGTTGCATTATCCGGCGAAGCTCAAACATGGCGCAAAATATACCCAGAGGTCAAATAGTTTTCTTACCAGTTATCGTCCTGAAGAATTCAGAAACCAGCAGTCCCTGGGATATGGGACAACGGCAGGCCTGGTCCAGTTTGAAACCGCCTTGGCGAAAATCTATAATGACTGGTGGGCTGAAGGACTGACCATTAAGCTTGACCTCGCCCACGAGTGGAGGATATTTTTGAACAACTTGTGCCGTATATCCATGAGAAGAATGTGCGTGATTAGTGCTTAATTCATAGTTCAAGTTGAGACAATTCCGCGGAAACACCCTCTTGCGGGATTTCTGGCCCGATAGCTTACGTTTCAACTTCCTTCAACTCTTCCCGCTTGCTTCCGGCGCTATGAGAGTCTGGGGATTCCGTGACTTGGCTTGAAGCCGTCAAGCCGTCAAGCCAAAGCCGCGGCTTTGGCTTCAGCTTGAGAGTTGGCAAGCTATGAGCCGCGGCTTCATGCCCCGCCTAAATGAGCTCTTCCATACGAATAACCCGGTCAAAAGGTAAATTTCCTGCATGAGAAAGTAATGTCGGTTGAAGCGCGAAGACATGAGGACTTGAATCCTTGTGCTAGTATATCAAATATGCGACCACCATACACTGCCGGGAATGCTGGGAAAAAATGGCTTGTAGCCGGGGCTTCAGCCGGAGCCAAGCCACGGAATCACTAGAAGGAAGTAACTGCTCTGAGCGAATGGCGAGAAACAGATTGTAATTGAGAAGCGACCAGAATATGAGCACAATGCTGGCGCATAGGAATGAGATGGTCACCGATTCTGATCTTCAAAGTTGACCACGTTCGTTGAAGTTCAAGAAGAAGTTGATATGCAGTGGCGGTGCATCAAGTTGTCCTTGCTTGCCCGTGATTACAAATTAGGAATTGGACATTTAGGCGCCCACACACACGGTCGTCCACCAAAATGTCGAATACTTCGCAGCCCCCATCCGAGCCAAAGTCGCGCGCGCACCGGTCGACCAAAACTGCGGGGAAACTCAAGGTTCTGCCCGAGCAACCTGACGAAGGGGACCGGAAACCCGGGTGGAACAGTGCTGGGCCGTCGAACGAGACAGAAGTTGATAGCGGGGGAACAGCTACAGCCGGGGAATCCGACGATGCAGACCTGGATGACGATGATGAGCCAGAGGTACGGATGGTCGGCATATATTTGTTCAACGATGTTCTGGCTGAAAGCCGAAAGCCATCGTGGCCAACTTGCGGGAGCGATTTCTGGCTTTTTTTTGGGCGGAATAAATCTGACGCCAAGCCAAAAAGTCAACTGCTCTGGTCCCGAGGCGGCCCCAACTCTCGCAGCCAGAACATCACCATGGCCAGAAACCTATACTTCGTGGTGCTTATTACTCATAGGTGTATAACCAACTGGCCCTCATACCGGATGGTACGGCGAAGCGCGACGCGCTGAAATTAACCAAGAAAAAGGCCAAGTCGCTCCCGAGGGTTACTGCATACGCGACGGCGGGGTACCACCGCTATCTCCTGCCCGGAACGTACATACTAACCAGACTCCAGTTCGTACCGCATGGGGCCGCTCATGGAGGTGAGCGCTGTATTTTTGCGCATTCATTTCGGCCTCTCTAACTAGTGTCATGCCACCCCAGTTTCTCAATGCACGAAAGGCGGCGTATCACACGAACCCCAAATTCATCGACGAATGCATATACACGCCGTATGCGTTCCGGCCGTCAAGTTCGGGGGATCGGATTTCCCCAAATACACAACCTTCGAGAACGAGAGGCCCCACCGGAGATCTGCTGGGGATTCCAGAGCTGCGGCAGGAAGAGGAAGGCGGGGATACACAAGAACCGGCGAAGAAGAGAAGTAAATTCGACACAACTACAGCCGAAGCGGAAATTTTCCTTTTCGAGTACGGGACGGTGGTGGCGTGGGGTATGACGGAGCAGCAGGTACATAAAAATTTGCTCGATCCAGCGCTTTGCATCTGCTGACAGTTCACAGGAAAGGCGGTTTCTGTCTTCCATGTAGGTTCTCCAATTTTTCCGACTGCCCGAGTTGACCAGCGTTCCAGAAAGCGGTTTGAGGTGGAGAGATTAGGTACGTACCCCTTTCACCGACCGTTTGGCGTCCTGTTCTCTTAATTATGTCTCAGCTCCCGACGAGGTCCAAATGGAAGACCTAAATTTTTACTACGCCAACTATAGCAGGTATGGCGAAGACTTTTTCATTCCCAGTCCTCGAGATTAACGTTTTAGAATTTACAATGATGTAATAACCCTTCGGAAAGGATCAAGCTACATGTGAGTCTCGGAGTTTTCGCACCGTACAAACATTAATCTCACCCTTCCAGGACCAAGCTATCTTTATCGCACGCGATATCACAATCTGTCAAGATTTCGCTGGTCCGTCGCTGTCCTGCGTTTGTGTGCGCGCATGCTGATCGAATGGCCGTAGTTTGAGGAACTAATTTCCTCCACGATCGAAGAGACGAGGGACATTCCTGAAATTATAGCCACGACAGGGAAGGTCGGCATGCCCCATAAAGGTAGGTCGCTTGCGTATTTCGGTCGTCAGCAGCTCACCAGTTGTTGCTCAGAGATTATGCAGAAGATTGGGCAGCTTTTCCTCCTGCGAACCAATATAAATACGGTCGGCTCGGTCTTGGATTCTCCGGTATGTGCACGCACGCACGTCCGAGGCGGCTGATCCAAACCACTCATTCATTTGGCACAGGAAGTCTTCTGGGTCAGTTTTACCTTTTCCCGCGTGGGCACTTTCCCTCACATTAGACGCGCAGAGTTTCCCAGACCTCCAACCGCTTTATGACGCAGCACGGAGCTATCTCGAGATTCCGCAGCGGATAAATCTGCTGAATACGCGTGTCGAAGTGGGTTTAGCTCTCGCTACTAGTCGCGAATGCCGCCAATTCACGCTTCCGACTCCCAGGTCTTGCAAGACCTCCTCCAGTTACTGAAGGAGTCCGTCTCGAGCAAGCACGCGGAGCGCCTCGAGCAGATTGTCATAGCTCTCATCGCGATCGAGATCGGTATGTGAGCTCAAATACTCTAAATGTGCTTGGCTGAGCGTGGAACGCAGTGCTTGGTATCGTGACGATTCTGGTCGACCTCATGGCATAGGATTCTGCGCTCGGGGCTTTCAATTCAGCCATGTCTGTACTCCGAGGCCTGACCGGCGCTTCGATTCCCAGTCTCCTGGAAGCTGCAGTTATAGCTTGCTTTGCTACCAAGTATATGATTTGCTTGCAATTAATATTCATACACCAATGCCTACTTACATTTTATTGAAAACGCCCTTCACGCCCATAGTGCCCCATTGAGGGTTAAAAATGAATTAGACGATGCGTGTGGTAGGTTTGGAAGGTGCTGCCGTCCCTTCAGAGTACACCAATGCGTCGCGACTTGCCGGTGATTATGTATCAAAGGCCAAATAGTAGACCACAGTAGCATGTCTTCTCCATCCTTCATCTTCCGCCGTTCATGCATTGCCCTTGGTCGTAGAACGCGTACATACGCGTCAAAAGCCGCAGCGAAGAGCGCACCACAACCCCCCAAAAAAGGTTCGGCCCGCCCCCCGCCTGCCGACTCTTAAAACGAGCTTTTGTTGCAGCACTTCCCCAATCTTCATGCGCCCCCGACACCGTCTTGACCGGCGTGAACTACCTGAAGGGCCAGGCACCCGTGATGGCGCTCCCGGATGAGGAGTACCCCCCGTGGCTGTGGACGCTATTGGAGAAGCGGGTGTGGCCGGACGACGGGCCTGGGGGGCGGGGGGAGCGGGCCGCGCGCAGGGCAGAGAACAAGCGGAGGATACAGGATGCAAACTTCATGTCGACGCAGTAGTAACCTGAGTGTTGGGAGTA
The DNA here is from genome assembly GCA_029282495.1 of Mycena albidolilacea. NCBI lineage: Eukaryota > Fungi > Basidiomycota > Agaricomycetes > Agaricales > Mycenaceae > Mycena > Mycena albidolilacea. The sequence continues at coordinate 713,644 of JARIHO010000031.1, read as the reverse complement.
TCTGCTGTAGGTTACTCTTCGTCTCTCGCCTCTCAAATCACTGACTCCCGCATTAATTTTCTGCCCTTCAGATCCGCGCTCTTGAGGGGGGAAAGCCACAACCGCTGGGGGTTACTTCCTGGAATTTCGTTGTGACGAAAGTACTGTATTTTTACCGGGTCCGACTGTAATCGTCGCACTTTAACTTGACGCTTTATCATATCAGCTCTGGAAATTTTAATTTGCCTCCTGGAACCTCGATGGACTGGATTCAATTTTAATTGCGCGTCATTGCGCGTCGGACATGCATGTCGACCTCGCTGAAGGTGCAGTACAGCACCAGGACAAAATATTTGACCCGTCGTGCAAGCTCTGTATGTCGGTCGCAAGAAGATCGGGCTACAGTACTTCTTTTCTTGGTTGATGCCAATTGGTATCACCGCGGAGCAGCGATCTTCGTCTTCTCGCCGCCGCCACATACAGAGAATCATGCTGAGGAACCTCTCAATAATATTCGACGCGTTCAGAACCGAAGGTCTTCAGGACGACGACCATACCTCAATTACCCGCCAACAAAATAACACGGTACCCCCGATGGACTGGATTCAGTCTGAATAGCGGGTCGGACGTGCGTGTCGACCCCGCTGAAGCTACGTACAGCACCAGAGAAAGTATTCGACCCCTCGTGCTTGCGACCGGCTCTGAATGTCGGCCGCGAGAAGATTGGGCTGCGGCTACTCTTCTTCTTGGTCGGTGCCGCCGCGGAGTTACGGTCTTGGTTGTCTCTCGCCGCCGAGACCCTGCACTTTACCGAGGAACCCTCTCAATAATGCTCGACGCGCTCGGCGCCGAGGGCCTTCAGGCAACCACCACACCTCAGCGCTCAGCTACCCGCCCACCAAAAAATAACACAGTACACTTGGATTTATTCACGAAAGCACAATTGTGCGTTGTTACATTTGGATTTGCACGACAGAGACTTGGCTTTTTACATCTGGATTGCACGACACTGAGACTTTTTTACATTACAGGCACCAGGGATCAAGAACTTGAGACGGACGGCGAGCAGCGACGGTGTACTGCTGCTTGCTGCTTCCGACAGCACTAGGACAGGAAGGGAGTCAATTACGACGAAGGAGAAGGAGGACGGAGGACGTACCAACGACGAATCACCACTGCATGGTGTTAGAGCTGGGGTCGTAGCTGTTTTGGTTGGAGTAGCCGCCGCCGCCGTACCCTGGAGAGAGATGAGAGGCTGTAGCGAGCGGGCGCAGACGACGCGACGTACCTCCTCCTCCTCCGCCTCCATATCCACCGCCGCCGCCATACCCTGAAGGTGGGTGAGTGGGAGTCGACATGTTTATGTGGAAATGAAGGACTGACCTCCGCCACCGCCGCCGCCACTGTTTTTGCGCTCGCCCTAGATATGGGAGAAAGAGTAAAGAATTCAGCAAAAAAAAATCGGTGCGTCACAAAAGTAAAACGAAAACGAAAAACTCAAAGGAAAGAGAAACAGAGAACTTACGGCGGGGTTAACACGAAGACAGCGCCCATCGAGCTCGCGGTCGTGCATGCTACTAATCGCATTCTGGGCCTCTTGTTGAGTGCTGAAGGTCACGAAGCCGAAGCCGCGCGAGCGGCCCGTCTCGCGGTCCTTCATGGCGATGCACTGCCGGGCGGTGAGCGACAAGCAAAAATCGCATACTCCTAGAAATAATAGAGAGAGCCGACGTACATCGGTGACGTTGCCGTACTTGGAGAACGCCTGCGTCGAGGAGAGAAAAGAAGAATCAGTGGCCATCGAGGGAGGGAGAGACGCTGCATATACATCGCGAAGCTGGTCGTCACCCGTGTTCCAGCTCAGATTCCTGTACAGACAATTGTCAGCCTCGGCGAGGACGACTACGATGAAAAGAAAGGGACTTACCCAACATAAAGCTTGCACTCCGACATAACTGAGATACAACGACGAAATTGGACGACAAAAACAGGACAGACAGACAAAGACCACGAAGACCAGACTCAAAGACGAGACGCAGGGTGGGTGGTGGCTGGGAGGAAGAAATTTTCGCAGAGACGGTTTTTTATACAGGAAATTCGATTGAAACTCCGCCGCAGCTTCCTTTGGGATGATTGACTTTTGATTGACTTTTGGCGCTAGACTTGAGATTCAGACGTAATATTCACGTAGCGCGTTTTTCTGAGGCGCGCGCGCCCTCAGTCCCGCGCAGAACAGATCCCTCGACGACTGGATGCAGGATGAACGTTTTCCAGGCGGAAATTGAGGGCGAGAGGGACGCGTTCGAGTCTTACCATTTCCGTCGAGAGCCGTTGCGGGTCCCGAAAAGGAAACTTCAGTTCCTCCCGCAATAGACACGTGTGGGAGAGAGAACCAGGGGGTAGAAGCTGCGGGGCTGCAGCTATCAGTTTCAGTTCCAATCGATTAATTATATTAATTGCGGTCAGGATATCTGATCTTCGACGGTCGTGAAAACCAGAGCGCGCGGGAACCGAACTTAATTTTTTTGGTTGCGTCGACGTTTTTTCTGGCACGCAGTGGGCATTTTTTCAGGCAATTCTTTAAATGCAGTTTATTCGAACGATTCCGCAGTAACTACTCGGACGTTGCTTTGACTTTCGAAAACACGGAACACAGAACACAGACAGAACAGAGTAGACACAGGCACAGCGTTAGTTTCAGGTTCTCAATCGTTCTCTTTATCACATTCTGCCGTTGCCTGCAAGGAAAGGTGTTAGTGGGGAAGCGGAAGCAAGAGGAAGAAAAAACTGACGGTCGCCGTACCCACCGCCTCCACCGCCGCCGTAGCCTGAAAGAAAAGGTAAGACGATGTCAACGATGAAGAACGGCGCGCAAACCTCCGCTGGAGTCACCGTAGCCGCCTCCGCCGTTTCCGTAGCCGCCCCCGCCGCTTCCATACCCGCCGCCTCCATACCCGCCGCCACCACCTCCACCACCGCCTTCGAGAACGATGAGAACGACAGTTAGCGAAAGAAGATAAAACTACGAACTGGGCCTAGCGTTGGCCATGTTGACGCGGATACGACGACCTAAGGACGACCAACCAGCGTCAATGAGATGCGTGTGGAACGACAAGAGAAAGAAAGCGACCGACCATCGAGATCCTGTTCGTTCAGGCGTTCGATGGCCGTATTCGCCTCGTTGTCGCTGCTGTAAGTGACGAAGCCAAAGCCGCGGGAGCGGCCGGTGTCGCGGTCCTTCATGACGATGGACTGTTGCTGGTCAGCGTCGGAAGGATAGCGATGAGGGAAGAAAGGACATCAGTGACGTTCCCGCACTCGGAAAAGTGCTGCGAAGAAATTGGTTAGTTGGCGTGCGCGAAAACAAGTCGAGGGCGATGGCGATGGCGGCACTCACGTTTCTGAGCGAGTCGTCGGTGGTGTCGTACGACAAGTTTCTGCAAAGCAAGGGAGGATGAGTGGAGCGTCGAGGGGAGAGAGTGTGTGCCCACCCGACGTATAATTTGGACATTGGGACTATCTGAACAAGACCTGTTGAACGAGATGAGAGAGAAAAGAGAGGAAGGTCTGGAGAGCTCGTGACAAGGAAGGCCTTTTATGCAGTCGGGTTGGCAGCTGTGAAACGTAAAATCCCGAAACGGAAGTCGTCGGTTCATTGAGGAATTCTGTTGCACGAAGTGTGGGTCCGCAGCGATCCTGAAGATGCTCTGCGCAGTAGCGAAGCCTCGAGTCAATTTTATTTAAATTTGGGCGCCAGAATGGCGGAAATCTGGAAATTTCGAAGACATCGGAGAGAAAATGATTCTCTGTTTAGAGTTTGTACGTACGCCGACCTCTGTGAAAATACCGTATTCTTGCCAATCGGTCTAGGGTATTACAGGGCCGCCAGGTTAATCCATACTACCGCCTGCATACAACCTTGAGCATCTGAGATCAGATTGTCGACGCGTCGGAGATAGTTCTGTGAGATATTAGCATTCCAACGAGTCAGCGGTTGGGACTTGGATTTCATGAGCATGAAGTGTAAATGTCCATTCTTCTGGCCCAAAAGCTCGTCGCCAAAGTATGCCAATGTACTTGTGCATTGGTTATCTCCGAATATTGTGCAAATGTCAAGCCAGAATTACATGAATCTGAGCAATTGGTGGGCAAAGCGTCGCCTCGAAAGCTGACGGAACTCGCGGAGTCGATGACCCGGGATTCGATGAGGTTTCCGTAGGTTTCCGCAGGCACAGGTACCCATATCGGCTCAGCGCGTCGAAACACCCACCCATAACTTGAAGGCTAGGCCACACAGCCGGTAGAGGGCGCTCAGCAACCCCCGGGCGGCAAGACATCAAATACCAAGAAGAGGATAAAAAAGGTTCAAATCATAGAACTTTAACCTTGAAATAAAGGACCAAGGTCGTGTCGATGCAACTGGTTGAGGACAAGTCTCAAGCCTTTCTAAACTCCGCCATCAGCTGTCCGGCATCCGACCTTGCTTCCATTCCGCAACGGGATTTGGGCACCGCGCTCTTATTGCGCCGTGCGGACGGGAGTCGCCTTGGGTTGGTTGGCTAAAGCCTGGCCTGGGCTCCGTTGCAACTCCCGTCTACTCTTCCGTGAACGCCGCAACAGTCATCACGACCGGTCTCAATGGCCAAGGATGCGACAAGGATGCCAAGTATCGGTACTCTGTGCAAGATCTCTGCTACTTTAGCTCTCGGAGTTTATCCTGGCTATGTACACAGCGCTCAGCTCAATAACTCCTTGATATTCTATTCAATCTCAACCTGAGGCTTTTCGCAACCCCGCATAATCATACTCTTGGCATCTGCAGTGCTTGTAGTTGCTCCCGCTTGTTGCCATCGCTGTAGATCGTTAATAAAAGCGTCGTCTGTTGTCGATATGAAGCGACTGGTTCTCCACCCCTGTTCTTTCTTCTTTATCCTTTCTTCTTTCTCTTCTGGCGGCTCGGTCTGCCTTTGGATATCTTTTTCAACTCTTCTTCAATTCTTGCCACCCTCGGACCGGTTCCAACAATGCCTTCAACCAAATCTATGCTCGTGTTCTTCACCCTGGCTCTGCACCTCGTCTCTGCCCTTCCGCTGGAAGGACGTGACGCAATGGCCATCCAGGCCCGCAAATCGAGAAAGCAGTCGAACACGGCGGGGGCGACTGGCAACGGAGCTGCCTCCAAGGCGAAGGTATCCACAGCAAAGGACGGAAGCACTATCATCGACCAGACTGTGGTCATCAAGTGCGTCTTTGCACCCGCTTTTCGGGAGCCCGCTGACAGGTAATACAGTGGCCTGAACATGCGCTTCAAGGTCTCTGCACCCGCCACTGAGCTCGTGGCTAATGGCGCCACGGGTGCGGGGACGCTAGGCTTGAACGTCGGTCTTTTTGCTACAGAACATGGAACTCGCGCTGATGAGCCATTAGGTCCTGTTCCACGGCGATGGCGGCCAATCCTTCGTCGACTTCCCCGTATGTTTCTCGTTTCTCGGCTCCATATCGTCCGCTAATCATTGCGTCCGCAGAACCAAGGCGTCAACTCGAACCTGATGGGCGTTGCGCTGCTCACGCCCGACAAGGGTCTCCGCTGGGGAGGCTCTGACCCCAAAGACAACACAGGCTTGGTTCGGTCAGTATTCCGCGATCGGGCTGTCCAGTTGACTTACATACTCAACTTACATTTTTCACAGGCCCGACGGAGCGGCGCACAGCGCGGCAGTGAACGAGCTGCTCACGAAGGTGTTGCCGACCGTAGTCAACTTCGATCCCAAGCAGATCTTCCTCGAGGGGGTGAGAGATCCTTTACTTGCGCGTTTGTCGCCGGCTGATCTCACACCGCTTTCAGGTCAGCGGCGGCAGCCTGCTCCTCAGTGGCTTCATGATCCCGACCTTCGCCGCCTCGCTCGCCGTCCCCGGCGCTGTTCTGGGCTGCGGTGGCCTCGTCCCGTACGCTCATCGTCTCCCTCCTCCTCCGAGCTGTGCCTCACTAACATGCTTGTGTGCTTCGCGTACAGACAAGTCAAAGTCCAGGGCGACATCTCCGGCATGCGGCTGCACTTCCAGAGCACGCAGGACGACCTCGCGCCACTGCAGCAGTCTATGTGCGCATTCTCCACTTGTCCTTCGTCTCTCTCGAATTGACGACGGATACTAGCCCGCAAGCCCTCCTGGCGTATGAGAAGATCATCACGGACACGACGCTCCTCACCGCCGACGCGTCGCCGAACGGGGGCCACTGGTGCGTTTTATTTCCTTACTTCCCTTCCCTTCCGCCTCCCTTCCGTTTCCCTTCTTTCCTCAGATGCGATGTTGAATTCCGATTACTGACATCGTCTATGTTGCTGTACACAGTGAATTCGACGAGAAGGACTTTGTCTCGGGCGTGCAGCTGCTCACCGACAACTTCAACAGCATCATTACGGGCACGAACCCCGTCGCGCATGTATGTTGTTTCCCTCCCTCTTTGGGAGTCCCGAAGTACAAGCAAGCAATGCTGATCGCGTTCAATTTTCATTTTGATAGTCGGTCGTGGGCAACGAGGACCTCTACGCCGCGGATGCGATCAAGCCGAAGGGGTCTATTGCGGATGGGGCGGTTGGGCAGGCGGCGGGAGCGGCGGCGGGCGCGAAGGCCGGACAGGCAGCAGCGGCGACGGCGACGGCGGCGGCGGCGGCGGCGAAGCAAGCAACAGCCGGAAAAGCAGCGCCTGCGGCCGCTGAACAAGCGGGTGCTGCTGAACAAGCTGGTACCGCCGCCAAACAGGCTGGTGCCGCCGAGCAAGCTGGTGCCGCCGAGCAAGCTGGTACCGCTGGTACCGCAGACGAGGAGGATGGTGCAGCCGCTGAGCAAGCTGGTGCCGCCGCCGCTGCCGAGCAAGCTGGTACCGCTGGTACTGCCGACGCAGCAAACGACCCGTTGGCGGCAGCCAAGAGCGCCATTGAAGGGCTCCTCGCGAAGCTCCTCGGAAAGCAATGAAAGAGAGTTCCGTCATACATGTAACACATCACTATGTATTAACTAACGAAGAGAAAGAGAAGAATTTTGAACGGAATGCCTTGGATTGGTCTCATCACCCGGACTTTCTATGGCAAGACAAGAATCTTATTGAAGCCTTGAATGATAATCTCGATGCAAAGAAGTTGAATTGGTCTCGTCGACCAGACTTCTCTGGCAAGACAAGGATCTTATTGAAGCCTTGAATGAATGATAATCTCGATGCAAACTTCAAAGAAGTCGAATTGTCCTCGCCGAGACTTTCGAGCGATGAGAACAGTCGTTCTTCAATGACAAGAATCTCATTGAAATTCTTGAATGATGAAGAACCTCGATGCAAGAAGCTCTGAACTTGGCGGATTTTGGGACCAAAAATGTAGAACAGTGACTGTAATACGGTCATGGATTTAGCGGGTTTCAGCCACGGTTCCGGTCGCCAATCTTGATTTGCAAACGCCGCACCACGCCGTATGTATCGCCGTATCAGAGACTATCAGAGATTGCCGATCGCGCATAACATCATTTTGAACGCTAACCGCGATGGTGGCAGAGTCCGGTGAAGTTTCGACGCCCGTGTACCCCGGTCTATCCGCTACGTGGCCGCTGCTCTATTGCATTGCATTCCTACTCGAATCCGAGACGCGAAAATACGCGCATTTACGGATCCCCTGAGGAAGCTGAGGAGAAATTTCAAATGCACCGGTCGCCCTGAAAACTGAATCAAACTTGAACCTCACTACTACTCTGAATATGGGGAACATCGCCATTGCGCTGGGGGCTGTTTTACTTGCTGTGGTGTTTGCGAGACTGAGGAATTCGCGGGGCGGAATCAGGGATATACCGGGGCCGCCGTCGCCGTCGTGGTTGTTCGGCAAGAAGTCTCACGCGTTGACTGGGTCGCTGCTCACTTCCTCTCAGGAAATTTGCTGGAGATCATTCTCCAGGTTCCATACGGAGAGTATGAGTTCCAGTGGCAGAAGACCTATGGGATGCTCTACCGCACGAAAGGCTGCTTTGGGGTGAGTCCTCGATCCATTGCCTCCGTCGACTGTACTGATACGCTGTGTAGGAAAACCGTCTAATGATCTCAGACCCCGAGACCTTGAAACACATACTATCGCACCCTGCGACTTATATCAAATCCCCGCAACAGCAGCTTGTCAACGAGACAGGATTGGGCTCGGGGAGTTTATTGTTCGTCGAAGGTGGGCGCCAGAGATAACGTCCGCTTGTTTTTATATAACGTTGTGCAGGTGATGCCCACCGCCGCATCCGCGCGGTCATGAACCCTGCTTTTTCCGCGGCGAGCATTCGTGCATTGGGTCCTACGCTCAGGAAGGCCGCGCGCGAGGTTTGTCGGCGCGCTGGACTATTTTTTTTGGATTTTCTTGAGACATCATACAGATTTCCGAGATATGGGAAGCAGTCTTGGATGCTCAGTCGTCCAACGACGTCCTCGACATATATCCCAGTTTACATGCGACAACCTTGCAGGCCGTGGGCGAAGGTAAATATCGTCCGGCCTCGATGAGTGCACATTCTCAGTCCCACCCACATAGGTGTCGTCGGCTACAACTTCCAGGCCGACAAAGATTTCGCTGCGCGCTATCACAACCTTGTGTCTGTCCTTCTTTCTCTGCGTGGTCCTTACATTGTCCTGACGCCAGTATTCAGTGTGATCGCGGCCGACCGCTCAAAATCCTCCGTTATCCTCGATGGTGTCCTCCCGTATATACCCAAACCAGTGATGAAGATACTATTAAACTTCCCGCCGCCTGCCTTGGTCACACTTCTCGAGTTCAAGAGCGCCATCGGTACACTGGCGAAGACCCTCATCAAGGACAAAATGGACGCTTTAGAACTCGGCGTAGAACCCGAAAAAGATTTGATTAGTGTTCTAGGTTCGATTCTGTCTTGCATAGTTATGAGTATATCTAACGCGACGAACCAGTGGGTTCCAACTCGCAATCAACGAGCAAGATGACCGTTGAGGAAATTAAAGACCAGTTCGCGACTATTACCGTCGCCGGGGAGGATACCACTGTGCGTCCTTCTGCCTTGTAAAAATTCATGGAAGACTGACTTGCATAGGCTAATACAGTCGCTTGGTCCTTGTACGAGCTCGCGAAGAATCCTGACCTGCAGACGAAATTGCGCGCCGAGCTCGACGAGGCCGGGCCCGACGACTCGGTCGACTACGACCGTTTGCCCATATTGAACGCGTTGATCAAGGTCTGATTCGTTTCGCCTCACATAATTTATCAACTGAATTTTTGGCAGGAAATTCTGCGTCTGTATAGTACTGTTCCTCAGACAGAGCGGGTCGTCGCGAAGGACAGCATCTTGCCGCTCTCTGAACCCATTACCACCTCTGCGGGCAAAGTCATTACTGAGATTCCGGTGAAAAAAGGGCAACACCTAATCATCGCCATCTCTTCCTACCACCGGTACACTAGCCTTTGCCTTTTCGAATAATTTCCTCACACGCCACCAGACTGACCTCCGTCTGGGGAGAGGACGCGGAGGAATTTAAACCGTCGCGGTGGCTCGATGGGAACACCGTCTCGGCAGGGGCATCCCTCGGCCCTTACTCCAATCTGTGCGTCGTTTTCCGATTTCTCGCATCTGTGGGGCAACATCTAAAAGCGTTTCGTCTGTCCCAGGTTGGCATTCCTCGGCGGAAGTCGAACTTGCATCGGGTAGGTACCCATCTTGTTCTCCCCGGCTCGCGCGCGTGTGCTAACCGTGCCATACCATGTGTAGTTGGCGTTTCTCGTGAGTCTTCATGTCTAACGTCTATCTGACGCCGCAAAAACAGACAGATATTGACGGTTAGTTTTCAGAATCGCCGAGATGCAGATCATTATCTCAGAGCTTGTGCGCAAGTTCTCCTTCGCCCCGTCGCAGAAGGAAGAGGTCCAGCGGACGTTCGCGATCACACTTGTGCCTATGACGGCCGACGGTCCCCGCCTCCCTTTACGCGTTGCTCGCCTCCAATAGGCAACACCGGTCGTACTAGATATGGTGTAATTACTTTTCCTCATGGAATGGAATGCACCCGGACGCACCACGGGCACGTTCCGAAGTCCCGCTCTTGCCCGTATCTAAGGAACTCGACGAAGATCAAACAAATCGGTCTCCTTCGTCATCCCTGCTACCAACAATCCGCATTAGCAGATTTTTTGGTCATGGGATTGTTGATCATCAGTTCCATTCTCCAAGGCCCCAAGATTGTTGCGTACAGTACGGTATACCAGGCTAGTGTACATACAAGTGTAGCGCGGCTCCTTGTATATACAGATTATACGAGTGCGAATGCGGGCGTAATAGCGAAAATAAGTAAATAGCGAGTATAAATAGCGAAGCAAACGAGCGGTCGAGGGCCGATGGGGCGCTCAATACATGCAGGCGGTCGTTACAGGCACTTATAGCGGAACCTTGTGATTATAGTCATGCATGGGCATGTGGTCCGCCATGGAGTGCGTCGTTACAGTGACCTTGCCGGTGTACGTGCTGTTGGTCTGGCTGACGAAGGTGTCGGTGTCGCTGCTCGCGCCCAGGCCGGCGGAGAAGGGCAGACTCTTCCGCGTGCCGGAGCGACTCCGGGACTGGTAGGAGTCGTTGACCGAGGCGGAGTGCGCGTTGGTACCGTTCCCGTGGATGAAAGCGCGGTTGTTGAATGTGACCAGTAGCGTGTTCGCGTACCTGTCGCGCTCGTAGTTAGAAAGAAAGATCATCGGCGGGGTAGAGAAGGAGCTTACAATTTCGCCAACACCATCGTTGGGCAGATAAAGTAGGTCGTGTTCGGAGTGCCGAAGAAGAGGATCAGGGAGACGATGGCGACGATGGTCGACGCGGTGTTGGTCTCGATTGTCAGACGCACGATACGCTTCACGATATCGTTGGTCTGCTTGTGCTGCTGGCGGCTAGCCTTCGTTAACAGATAGGTCATGGTCCCGGCGATGAAGACATCGGCAATGACTGTACCAGTGGCTGTTAGCCCAGGCGAGGGTCGACGACTCGGAAAACCTCACCATCTCCAATCAGCCAGATGTACACGAAGATTATCCGGTTGTGGTCGTGAACCTCATTGGCACTGAGGTATGCGGATATGCCTCCCCCGATCCCTCCAGCGGCTTGGAGAAGAGAGACCAAAGCGATAAAAATGGAGATGGGGAGGGCCTCTCTTTTGATGATGTAAATCCGGTAGCAAAAGAACAGCTGGACGACCAAAGCCATGAAAGAGCCCTAGCGCCATTCTATGAGCTTTTCGCGCGAGAACTAGAGACGAAACAACACACCATTATGGGGGTATATGCAGGCGAGATGAGAGGCTTTGCGAATTCGAGGATATTACCGAAGCCCTCCGCGAACCAGTGGTATACGTCGACGCCGTTGAGCGCCGTCATTACGGTCTCAGACAGGAAAATGAGATACACTGAAACGGCTATGTGAGCGCAAGGCGAGAAATGAAAATAGAATGCGTACCCATCCACTTGATCGACGCTTTATCATTGGGGAAGGACAGTCTGTACACATCTGCACTGAAATTAGCGTTGGGCATTTTTAGCAAGACAAAATTAGACTCACAAACTTGTACAGCCAACACTCCGTAGAGGCAGTAATTTAACAGCGACCCAATTAATTGAGAGGCAGCACTGCGGAAAAAGTTAGAACGCGGTAGAAAGTTGGGAGTGGACGACCACGGACATCTCGCCGATGTTGGGAGGCACAGGGATAACGATTGGCGCGGAGCCTCCAGCAGGTGGTGCAGACATACTGAACGAACGAAGAAGCAAAGTATCGCAGGGGGAGCCCGATCTCAAATCGAGAAGAACGAAGAGGTTATAAAGGAATCAAGAAATCAATCAACAGTCGAACGCCATTGGGGTGTTATAAGTCTGCTTCTGCTGAGTCAATTCGTTTAGAGGATGGATATGGGTTGAAATCCAAATGACCATGCCCGATGCATCTCAAAGGATTAGCGTTCCCCATTGGGTCTACGCGACTCGTGAAACGAGGGCGATCTTCAGACTTTTCATCAAATCATCATATGGTCGGATGCGATGCCTTCCTATTCGGTACAAGCTGATTTACAGCTGAAAGGTCGTGCGCGCCGCCTGGTGTCCTCTGACCCAGTGCAATGATACAGGCACGGTGATTGCGGCTTGGTTGGTCGAGGAAATTGCCTTTCAAGAACTGGATAAGTCGGATTCCCGCGAATGGTCTTTATGCACTCACAAAGGCAACTTTCATTGGCTTTTTTCTGTGCAAAAGCAGAGATTCTTCACCACTCCATGGCCGTATCGGGGCTCCCATCAATCGAAGTTTGATACTGATAGGTACCGAAGAACGGACCAAATCCGAAGATACTTACCGGTATTGAATTGCACCTGAAACTGAAATAGGCGGCCTCAAACAGATGATCTTCATCGCCACCCAGCGCCAACGCCCGTCGGCTCACCGCCCCACAAAGTCTGTCGGATCACCGAAGATCCACATGACAGGGAATAACCACTTCGACAACTTACTTCCCGACGTCGATGTTGGTTTGAGGGGACGAACGTTCTGTTGCATTTTTTCTGCAGCAGCACCCACATATCTGCGTTGTTCAAATATTTCCAACCATGGCGCAGATCCCGCCTGATTTCTGGTTATTTCTTTGAGCCTAATTTGGTGGAAGAAAACTCAGGAGTCCGGGAGTAAATATCCATGTGTTCGCGATCGCCCATGTGTCGGTGAAATCAAAAATAAGTTCCTGTCGGCCGCCATACAGAGCTCTCAGCTCACCGTGCGCGCCGTGTTTAGAATTTCGGGGACACACGGGCATTTGCGGTACAGTACAGTATTTATTCCTGGTCAACCGACGCATAAGACTCGAGATAAATTATACTTGCGACGGTCATGTTGTGTTGACGACGAAGCAGGCCTAGAACGCAAAGTCGGCGTTGGTCGCGTGGTTGCAATTGGATGCTCCCGCGTCGGGACCACTACGCATTTCAAATCGTCGGTGTCCCCTATGTGTCGGCGGCAAGAAAACGTGGACAACGGAACAGAAAGGTCATGAACACTGAATCCACAACAACAGCCTGGTAGACCGAAGGTTTCGTAGACAAGTGCACGGTTTCTAGGGCTGTGAACCGATTGCAAGGTTATTTCCGTCGCCGAAAAATCAAGAGAGCAAGAGAGTTGGTGTGTGATCCGCTCGCCTTTTCAAACGTAGTAGAAGATTTGCAGGCCCACCCCAAAGTCAGAACCCACGACTATTCCGTGGATATCCGCCTGTCGGCCCGGAGATACCGGCCCCGACGCGACTGACAGACTAGACACCAAACAAGCTTCGAACCGTGAACAATGCGAACAGCCCGACCGAAAGAAGGATAAATTAAACGTGCTAGTTTGGGGATGTGATACACGTTATGAATTAATGGCACCGTGAAGCTTCTCGTCGTAGTACATGGGATTGCTGTGCAGGTTGAGGGGCGGGGTTTCAGTGATCAGCTTCCGCGCGGCCTCAGAGCGGGGGACCATGGCGCAGTCGAACGGCACAGGTGCACTATCGCAAAAGGAAAGGAAAGGAGGGTCAGAATGGGGCGTGAGGAAGGAAGAAGAAAACACTGACGTGACGAGCCCGTCGATGTATTCGTCCGGTACCTCAATAATGTTTCCGGAGGCGTCTTTGGCTTTGCTGATTTGGAACACCGCGAGGATGGACGCCATCGCGATCCAGACGGAGTTGTCCGCCATGGACTTGCCGGCACAGGCACTAATGGACGTTGCGTTCGTCAGCATATATGTTGGGGTGATAAAGCTAAGCCGGATGACTGACCGCCGCCCGAACCCATATGTCGGCGGGAAATTTTCCGTCATCAGGGTCCCGTCGAAAGAAATGAAGCGTTCAGGCTTGAACTCTTCGGGATTAGGGTAGATGCGCTCGTCACGGCACATTGCCCTATAGATAAGGGATTAGCGTTGCTTCTATCCTGAGAGATGGATCCGCGGATGGTACCATTGATTATACATGATCGTCGAGCCTGCCAAGTAAATTATAAGAAGAAGAAGAAGAGTATCGACGCTTGGACCGACCCTTGGGGATGAAGAACCCGTTGTAGACATCGTCTTCCGAAGAAGAGTGAGGTACGCCTGCAGTAGGTCAGTACGAGAAAGGAGACTCGGCAGCAGAATGTCGTCGCACCGAGAGGGGCCGGCCCATGTAATCGCATGACCTCCCGATACAGCGCATCGATGTACGGCAGAGACTCGCGGTCGTCGAAATTGGGGAGCCGCTTGTCCCCCACGACGGCGTCGATTTCAGCCTGGGCTTTGGCCTGGATATCGGGGTGGAGCACCATCATGTGGATGAACGCCCGGAGGGCCGAGAGAGTCTACGGCCAGGATAAGTACGGCAGCGCTGAAGGGAGACGGAGGACTCGCAGTTTCCATCGCAGCCGCCAAAGTAATTGCACCCAATGCTTTGATATTGTTTTCCGGGACGGCCTCGTCGCCAGTTCGTTCCAGAAGCTCAGAGACCCAGGAAGGGACCGCGTTGTCGTCTGCCTTTTTCGATGTATCAGGTATAGCGGTTTTTTGTGAGGTGGGAACGCGCATACCATGTGCTTTTTTACCGAATAGAATGGAATATCTTGCATTCTGCCCAGCAGTAAGCGGGACCTGGCGCACAGGTCGTTGAGGGCCCGCAGGCCGGGGAACCACGCAGGGAAATGCCGCACTGTAGAAATAAAGATAATTATGTCTCGTGTCGATGAAATAAATGGGAGCCTTACAGAACGGAAAGACATTCACAATCAGTGTTCCGGGCACGACCGAGCCAGAAAACATGCCCAGCGCTTCGTACGTTATCTCAACCAGGGGATCCTGGGCAGAAATCTGGTGGCCGTATAGGAGGTACATCATTATAGATGTGGGGTAACTGCGGCAAGAGCTTTAATAATTGAGCAGAGGGCGAAGATAGGTCCATACGTTTTAAAGTGGGTAGTAAAATCGTTCGGAGTCTCCAAGAGATTGATTAGAAGCTCTTGGGTTTTGGCCAACTCTATCGGGTAGAGGGAAGGGGCAGCGTCGCGACGGAACCGCTGGTGAAGGATTCGTCGGTCCCGGCGCCATTCGTCGTTGTAGCCTTTCAATCCCATGTTCATCATCCAGCCGTTCCTCGACGCAAGTCAACTCCGGCATCTAAGTAGAGAACGAGTTATAATTACATGTGCATGACAGGAATATCTGGCCGCGATGAATAGTTGCCGGACCGCTTCTCGAGTATCTCGGTCGCTATTTCCACCGAATTGATGACGATAATGTGGGCGCCCAGAATCGTAATGTGCATAATGTCGCCTGGATTCAAAGCGTTCAACTGTATGTGGTACCCCGACACGATGATGGCTAACCGTAGCGCTTTGCCCAATCGGAATAGGTGAGCCAGGGCAAGCTTTGCGGGATATCGAGCATGTTGCCTATGATTGCCTTGGGCTTGGGTCCCGGGGGATAGGGCAGGCCGCGGGTTGAGTTGCGGCGGTCTAAGATTGTCTTGACCAGGACTCCCGAGATCCCGAGAACGGCGAGAGCTCGAACAATGTCCGACATAGTGAGATGCTAGCTAGCACAGGAGCGGAGAGAGCAAGAGTTTCGGGCGGACGCCGTCGCCACATCATGATCTGCGTCGTATTTCAAAGAATGTGTCACTGGAGGAGGCAAATCTCTGTAAATCTATCATCCAATCGTCGACGCGACGTTGGTAGCTGATAGCTGATAGTAATAGGCTATTTAGGACGAGCATCAACAGCACGGAAAGCTTTGGAACTCGGTAGTTTTCTGGTGGTCAATGGAACGATGACGCAGGGAAGAAGGTTCTCAATGTTTCGGGAAAATCCGAAGCGCCAAAACGGCGGGAGTCCCTCGTAACAGTGTAGTTCGCTGCGCTGTTAACGTTCTTGCTTTTTCTCCACAGGATCTTTGAATTTGCAGTGGACCCTGGTAAGCGCACGCCGCGTACGCATACATATAATTTGCATAAGTTTGCAGAAGTATTTCGGTCAGTATTCCGCCAACAGATACGAGCCCCGCACAATCGGGATATAGGAAAAGCAGTGTAGGATCTGGTGTGCAGGATCTGGTGCGCCTAGTGAAGCCCATCGAATCTGACCGACTTCCCCATGGTGCACCACCGTCTTGGGGATCCGGCCTAGTCGGAGTCGAGACGTCAAACAACGGCTTCAAACTTGCTTCAAACCAACTACATACAACCTGTCGGAGAACTGTATCCCGTGGCGCGGCGTCACTGCGGAAGGAGCTCCGAGGAATGAGACCACTACCGCCGACGGCCACAGAACGTTGCATCTTCGTTCTCTTGTCAACTTCTTAATCTTGTGCGACTCGCCCAACCTTGCCTACTGTCACTTGTTTCCACGTGCACCATCTGACTTCAGACAGGGAAACTTGCAATATAATGGCTACATATGTAACAAGTTCCCAACTGTTTCCTGTCTTTCCTCCGAGCACGCCGCCGAGCCGGGCAGGTCGCGGGGAACCTCCGAAAGCTGATTCAAAACCTCTGGGAACTCTGTGCTCCGTGGAGCCAGGTACGATACGGAATTAAGGTAAAAAACGGGATCAGTGGGGCCGACCCTGACCGTGGTGTGGGATATGGGAGAGGCAGGTTTTCCGAGCAGTTGCTTCGCTGCAAGGGCGCGAGATGAGTTCGAAAATAACTTACTTGGCTCGTCCATCCAAGTCGAGCTAGCTTTTGTTATTCTTGCTCCTGATTCCTACAGCCCGTAGATTTTGCGATTGAATCGCAGATCGGAGCTTCCACCGCTGACGAAGACGGTCTCGTACGACACGCTCAACAAATTTCTGATATGCAGCTGCCACAGTCGGGATACTGATAGTCTCTCATAGACAGATGCTTCAGCTATGAAATTCTTACCTTCTTTGTTGAACAATCAGGATGCCTCTGCCAGCAGCTTTGACCAGGGCGAACAACATCCCAGGAAGCTCCTGGTGCTTGGTGTTGCATTTATCTGGTAGAAATCTTTGCGGAGCTTGTCCACTATAATTAAATCACCAGATCCATCCTCTAGTGCATCCACTTGCGATTCGTGTTCTAGTCCTCGTCCCATGCCTCTGGTTTCAATCAAACTGAAATGAAATCTACACATCCTCTGTAG
Source organism: Mycena albidolilacea (assembly GCA_029282495.1). Taxonomy (NCBI): domain Eukaryota; kingdom Fungi; phylum Basidiomycota; class Agaricomycetes; order Agaricales; family Mycenaceae; genus Mycena; species Mycena albidolilacea. Next base: position 696,491 of record JARIHO010000031.1, on the reverse strand, counting down.
ACCGCAGATGGATTGGTGGCTGCTCTACTTTCTCTGCAACACGGCGCCTGCTCGTTCGCCAACATGTGACTTTAATGTTAACGGCAAGGTGTGTGTCATTGACTATGGATTCCGGGGTATTGTAGCCTTTGTTTCGATGTCGCTTTCAGTTCGGCCAACTCTTATTCTCACCCCCACCTCACCTTCGGATGCGAGGTTAGCCTCGACATCACGCTCACCCTGCGGGAGAAGCTCGAGGATGTGCAGCACGAATTCCTTCATCGCCTGCTGGGCTTGCACCGGTGCTCTATGCTGGCTGTCCTATTCTCGGAAACTGGTGTCATTCCCGTGCATTATCGACGTGCTTCCCTCGCCGTCGGCTACTTGCACTATTTGCTATCACTCCCTTCCACCCACCTCGCTAAACACGGCTCTATGTGACTCTATCTCCCTCGCACGCGACGGGCTTCTAAGCTGGGCATCGGACCTACAGAACGTTATGCGACTCCTCCCCGTCCCCGTCCTCCTCGCCGAACATCACTTCACGCAAGAGGGATCTCTTCTCCTGCGGAAGGCTCTCCTCAACTCATGCGAGAAGTCGATAGCGGCGATGGCCGAGCGGCTTCCGCTTGTCCAGTGACGGATAGAATGGAAGACGGATACTGGTCTGCAGCCATCCTCGATGAGGCTACACTTGTATCTCCGCGTTCCGGTGCCTGCTCATCCCCATCGGAAAACCCTGACCCGCCTGCTGCTATCAGCCCATACGCTAGGACCGGAGATCCCACGCTATGAGGAACGCGATAAACCGATTGTCCCCCATTTCGCCCGCCTGTGTCGCTTCTGCCGTCTCGCAGTCGAAACCGAAGGGCACGCGTAGCTAGACTGCACGTCTGGCTGCAATGTGGTACAAACTGCTCAGCGACATCTTCCGCTTCAGCCCTGATATGCCCCGACAATAGCAATTGTCCGACCTATTCATGCGCTACCTCGTTCAGAGCGGGGACTTTGACATTGTGCAGCGCCTAGCCAAGTAAGTGTTTGAGGTGCTTAATTTTTTCACTACGTGCCCGGTATTTAAACCTCGCGGGATACACGTATAGTTCACTGCAATGTCGTCTGTTTCCTTCATATTCGAGTCTGGAGATCAGGATGCCCTGGGGTCCTAAACTCATCTCATTTTAACCTCACCGGTATTTTTTATTTTTTGGTACTGAATGTGTCGAGGGAGATAGGCGTTGGGATATACGTACTCAGGTGTTGAAGGAGTCAAAGGATAAGCATACAATTGACGTCTGTATGTAGTACGGGCCCCGGTTGTTTCTTAACGGGACCGCTCCGGAATGTATCTTACCTCACCTTATATATACCTAGCATTTCAACATGTGCGGCTGAATGTGAACTCTATTCTATTGATTCAAGTTCCAATATTGAGACAACCAAAACTATTGAAATCACGAATTCAAGTAGAAGGGCAACTCAATCTTGGTAGGTTGGTATTCCATCAAAATTACTGAACACCTAAATTTGCCAATAAGAGAAAATAGGGGTGAGAAACTACCCCAACAACGCCACATAACGCGTCTTGTCCTCCCCCGCCTGCAATGGTGGCTCAAACCCGCCATGCGGCCGTCCCATCGCCCAAGAAACTTGCTTTTAAAGACAAGCTGGTTGGAAAGGGCGTCTCCACTGACCTAACTATCAAAAAATTACAAGCCCTGCACCGGGAACTGGCCGACTTGGAACAAGAACTCGTGGACGTTACTTCTTTGGGAGGAGTCCGCAAAGAACTTATAAACTCATCTATTCTGCTTCACAAAGACCGTGGGGTGAAGGCCTACGCCGCCTGCTGTCTCGCCGACATTCTTCGCCTGACTGCTCCGGATGCGCCATACACCCAGGGCGAGCTGCGGGACATCTTCCAGTTCTTCTTCCGCCAGCTCACAAACGGGCTCAAGGCCTCCGACTCGCCGTACTACACCGAGTACTTCCATCTGCTGGAGTCTCTGTCGACCGTCAAAAGCGTGGTTTTGGTCTGCGATCTCCCGAACGCGGACGAGCTCATGATCGAGATCTTTCGCGACTTTTTCCAGCTCGTCCGACGCGACCTCGCAAAAAAGATCGAGATGTTTCTTTGTGATATTCTCGTCGCCCTCATCGACGAGTGCCAGGCGCTACCGAGCGACGTGCTCGACATCATCATGGCCCAGTTCATGGACAAGAACCAGTCCGCCGGCCGCCTCGCCGTGCAGGTGTGCACTGCGACTGCGGACAAGCTCACGCGTCACGTCTCGCAGTACTTTACCGAGATCATCGTCGCCGAGCGGGACGAGGACCTGACGGAGATACGCACCGCGCACGCGCTCATCCAGCGCCTCTGGGCCGCGTGCCCCGCGCTCCTCCCCACCGTCATCCCCCAGCTCGAGGAGGAGCTCCAGGCGGAGGACCTCGCGTTGCGGCTGCTGGTGACGCAGGTGCGGCTTCCCTTAAATCTAATTACGTCGCTCATTGCTCGCAGACCCTCGGCGAGATGTACGCCACGGACACCGGTGCGCTCATGCGCCAGCACCCCTCCACCTTCCAGGTCTGGCTCAAGCGCAAGAACGACAAGGCGCCGCAGGTGCGGCTCAAGTTCGTCGAGGCTACGCGGGATCTGCTCAGCTCGTCGGCCGCAGAGCTGAGGGACGCGGTGGAGGATTCGCTGGGAGCGAAGCTGATGGACCCGGACGATAAGGTACGGGCGGCGGTGTGTCGCGTGTATGGAGGGCTCGACTACGAGACGGCGTTGCATCATGTGAAGGCGGACCAGCTGCGCGCGGTGGCGGGGAGGGGTGTGGACAAGAAGGTGTGTGTGTGTGTGTGTAGTTTGACGGAGTGTGTTCTGACGTGCGTTTTAAAGCACTCGGTACGGATGGATGCACTGCGTGCGCTGGGGAAGCTGTATTCGCTTGCTTATCCTGAGATGTGCGTGTTTCCCTATATTTCACTACGAGAGTGCTGAATGCGACACAGCGAGAACAAAGACAGCGCCGCCATCCTGCAGTTCGCGTGGATCCCTCACGAGCTCTTCCAGATGATAAAGGTAACCTCCGAAGTCAGGTGCGTGCTCCTCTTCTCCCCGCGCGCACTCGCTGACCTGCAGTGTTCATTCAGACCGCTAGTCGAGGACGTGGTGGCAGAGTTCATCCTCCCCCTGCCCTCGGTCTCTTCTGCGCCCTCAACATCGAAAAGCGCGAGCGCGAACGCGGGCGAGGTCGACGAGGGCGCGTGGACGGACCGCCTGCTGACGGTTATGGCGTTTCTGGACGACGAACACTCGATGAATACGCTGCTTGCGTTTAGCGGGGTGCAGAGGGCGTACGTAGTCGTTCCCTGAGTGTTTCGTTGCGAGACTGACGGCATGCATGAACAGCCGCCCGACGATCTTCGAGCACTTCGTCAAGGCCTGCATCGCGAATAATGGGGGTGTTATCGACGAGGACGAGGAGGCGGTGACGGCGAAGCTGGGGGGTCTGATCAAATATCTTAGTGGTGGGTCTTTGCGAGCTGATTTCTTTCCTTCCTTTTTTTTTTTAACATGGATGCAGGATTGTATCCCGACCCCCACAAGATATCGGAGGACCTGCACGCGTTTGCGAAGCTGAATGAGCAAAGACTGTATAAGCTGTACAATACGTGCGGAGACCTGCAGACGGATCTCAAGGGCCTAGTCAAGGCGACTGTGAGTATTCTTTCGCGCCCGACTGTCCGTTCTAATCGTGTTGCTTCGCTTGACCCCAGAACGAATTCGCCAAACGCATCGACACACTTAACTCTGGCATCGCGCCGACGATGAACCTCATCCTACGGCAGTCGTCGCTGCGCATACTGAATCAGTCTTCGATTCCCACCCTCATCAAGCGCCTGCAAAAATCGAGCTCGCTGGCGGCGGACAACGCGCTGAAGCTGCTGACTTTCGTGTCGAAGCACCAGCCGGGGCTGTACAGGACCCACATCGGGGAGCTGGTGAAAGGCGTGGCAGACGAGAAGCACCCGAAGGTCGTGGAGGTGGCGTTGCAGGCTTTAGCTGCTGTCGTTAGGTTGGACGAGAAGGTGGTCCCGGGTGACAAGTGCGTGTTTTTTTTTTTTGCTGCCGAATGTGAATACTGACCGGAGGCGGCTAGGCGAACACTGGAGCGGATCAAGCACATTGCGCTGAAGGGATCGCACCGCCAGGCCAAGTTCGCAGCGCGGTTCCTTGCGTTCTCGAAGAGTAAGGCGACGGTGTGCACGGAGGTCGTTGATGTATGTTGCGTCCTTTTTCGTTCTCTCTCCGTGGGCTTCATGTGTCTTATCCGGTTTTGTGCGCGCAGGCAATATCCGACGCGCTGGGTACGGATGTCCCGGAGGCGCTTGTTGCGCACGTCGCCGTGCTCGCGCAGTTTGCGCGATTCGCCCCGGATGCATTCGAGCATAGGAGCGATGTCCTTACCGAGGTCCTGGTTAAGGACCTGCTTATGGTGCCCACACACCCGCTTGATGTGCGTGTTTCCTCTTTCCTTCGTTAACCGTGGCTCTGAACTTGTGTGGTTTAGGAGGCGATGGACACGGAAGAGGAGTGGGCGGACGAGGCGGACGTGTCCGATAACCTGCGCGCGAAGATCCTCGCGCTGAAGGTGTGTCGAAATCGGAGTCTTGCGCACGCGGACAAGGAGAACGCGCTGGAAATCGCGACGCCGGTACTGAAGATGCTCGCAACGCTGCTGGAGCATGGGGGTTCGTTTATCGCAGAGTCGGGCGAGGAGTGAGTTTTTCTGTAGTTGCTCTGCATCGCACTGACGCCGTTGGGGCTTCGTAGTCCCAAAGTCATGTCGCGGATGCGTCTGCAGGCGGCGGTGTCGTTGTTGCACCTGTCCACCGTCCCCATATATTCCAAGACGATTGCGCCGAGGTTTTTGAAGCTCGCGCTTGTCGTGCAGGTACGATCGCAGTGTCCCGAGATGAATCATCCCTAATGCGTTGTGTTGGGTGTGCTCAGGATACATGCTTCGACGTGCGGATGGCGTTCCTGAAGAAGCTAGTGACGCTGTCGCACCCGCAGAAACTACCCGTACATTATAATGTGGTCCCGTTCCTCACGGTGCACGATCCGGAGGTGGAAGTTAAAACGCTGGTTTGTCCGATCTTCAAACTCATTCTCGGTCGGTTGGTTAACGCTTGCGCTGCTAGGCGACCTCATATGTCCAGGGCGTTATGCGGAAGTACCTCCCAGGTGAGCGTTTTCGCTGCAGCCGTGTGGCTATCTAGGAGCTGAGACTGTTGTATTAATAATGTTGTAGCGAAACGGGTCCAGCACATGGAGATGATATTCATCCGCCTGCTGCATTTGTTGGCGCACCATCCGGATTTCGCGACCTCCCAGGAAGAGATGCTCGATATCGCCAAGTACATTCAGTTCTACCTCTCCCAGGTCGCCAACGCGGACACGATTTCGCTGCTGTATCATCTGGCCATGAAGGGCAAGACAGTGCGGGACGCGGAGTCGCAGCAGCATACTGAGGTACGCGCGGCTCATTCATTCTTGATTGCCATAATACTGATCGCTGGCTCGCTAGAATCTGTATGTGATCTCCGAGCTTGCGCAGGAGCTCATTAAGATCTGGGGGCACACGCACGGGCTCAATATCGCGACGTATCCGGGCAAGATCAAGCTGCCGTCGGACATTTTGCGGCCGCTGCCTGACTCGGAGACGTCTCACCAGGTAGGCTCTTCAGTGCTTCATTGTGACGGACGAACGAACGACGGTATTGACGGATGGGTAGATCGTCAAGACTGTTTATCTGGATGAGCAGATGCTGGCGTGGGTGAAGGAGCAGTACGCACCTACGAAGGTGCATACCATCTTTCTTCGTGTGAGGTGATTGCGGATTAATTGAGCGAAATTAGGAAAAGAAGGAGAAGGAGAAGAAAGAGAGGGCTGCGGCGAAGCGGAAGGCACCGGCGCCGCCGAAAACGAACGGAAATCCGACCAAGTGAGTTTACACAAGGTTCATCTTCCTGAGGATGTGGAACTAATTGACATGGGGTTACATAGACGGCGGAGAAGGCGGCACTCGGGACACTCGGATGACGAGGAGTCTGAACTGAGTGATGAGGACGTAGATATGGAAGAGCCCGCGGAAGTGGCGCCCGCTGATGACGATGAGGACGACGAAGAGGAGCCTTCAGGAGGGGAAGAAAAACTGGGTAGGGGACAGAGGACCCGGGCAAAGGTGTGATCTTTCTTTCTCGATCCCCTGGCTGCTGACGAATGAGTCCCTAGAAAAAACAGGCCAGGGCCGCACGGAAAACAAAACACAGCTCTCCTAGCTCTGAAGGATGAATTGAACACTCCGTATATGTATGTATGGCGGTACTGCGGCCTTTGTATCGATTGGTCTAATTTATGTAAAAGTAGTGTTACTTACAATCGTCCTCTCGCTATTTTCTAAACTATCTCACTGTTTTCTCGCTGCTTTTGCTTTCGAATACACCTTGTATCATCGGATTACCCGTCCTTTATGCACATTCCATTCCATTGTCTCGTTCCCTGTTGACCTGTGGACCTCAGACTGTCGCCCCTGTGGAGGGGCCGATCGACTTGAGTCTTGCATGGAGTATATTTAGGGAGCGCGCCGGAGCTTGGAGCTTTGCTGTTGCCCTTGTTTAGCCCTCGTTTAACCCCACCCCACCATGAGCAGCTGCTTCTGGGACGAGAAGACTGAGGAAACGTTCCACTATTCGAGTTTCCCGTGAGTCTACTGACTATTGACGCGGGAATTCATTTTGACTCTCCACAGCTGGATTCAAGGTCGGCTTCTGCGCGGAGCGATCAAGTATCTCGATGCTCTCGACGAGGTCGCGGTGTTGGACAAACAGACGCTGCTTGACGCCGGTGTGCCGCTCGCAGGCGACTCCGCCGATGTCCAGGAGTTTGCCACGGCCATTTCGGAGGCGCTAGCCCTCTTGAATGGCTGGCTGAGGGAACCGTCCGAGGTGGAGGATTTCGTGTCGAAGATGTTCGGAGGGAAGGGCATGGGGATACCCGCGGTGCAGGAAAGCCAGTTCCCGCTGTCGGACATCTTGAACACGCCGTTCTTCATCGAAAAGGTGGCGGAAGAGAACTCGGTGTGTCCGCCGTGTCTTGGCAGGCTCGGACTGCGCGGCGTATTTTTGTGCATGGAGATCAGCGAGGACAGGCTGGAGGTTTCTCCTGGAGACGCAAAGGACATTGCCGATGTCCTAGATCGGCTGGAGTCGTACGTTGACTGGGATGGATGGGAGGATGTGGGCTCTGAGGATGAGAGTGGAGATGAAGAGGACCCGGGAAGCGCAGTCAAGAAAGAGACCAAGGAAACACCAGGGCAGCAGATGAGGATCGTCTTTGCTGCGTGTGCTGCCAACCCAGAAAGTTCGATTTTAGCTTGAATTTCATGTGTAGCACTTGTATAATATTGAGGCAGAATTTTTTGAGGGTTTCCATAGAAGGTGGCAGAAGGCAGGAAGAGCATGGCCCGATTTAGAAATTCCCTTGCCGAATCGACCGCCATCCAAACTTTCTCTCCTCGTCTGTGGCCGTCCCTTACCTCTCTTCTGTTATACACGCTTGGATCCATATAACCTCAGGAATCGGAATAGACTGGTCATAAAAACCAGACGATATGTCGGACATTCCAGCCGCCCGCGTGCTACCGTCCAAAGAATCGACTCTGTTCAAGGAACTGCTAACTTTGTATGAGACGAGGCAGTTGAAGAAGGGTCTCAAAACTGCTGACCTAATTCTCAAAAAATTCCCCAAGCATGGAGGTGTGTTCATGCCTGTTCGCCGATTACGTCGAGCGCTAATGTGCGCAGAGACCACCTGTATGAAAGGTCTTGTGCTGACACACATGGGACGGCGCGAGGAGGGCGTCGATCTCGTCCGCAAGGGTGTCCAACTCGATCTGTCATCGCATATTTGCTGGCATGTCTATGGGCTAATACACAAGGGCGAAAAGAACTACAAGGAGGCCCTCAAATGTTATACGCAGGCGCTGCGATACGACAAGGTGAGTAGCACTTCGATGGATTTTCTCGACTCTGCTGACGCGTATACAAGGAAAATTTGAATATTTTACGTGACGCGGCCCAGCTGCAAACACAACTACGCATCTACGATGGATTGGTGGAGACTCGGCACACTCTTCTCAAAATTCGACCCGCGATGCGCCAGCATTGGATTGCATTGGCGGTCGCGTATCACTTGAACGGAAACCTGCAAGAGGCAAAGCAAGTGCTGGACCTTTACGAGGCAACGCTCAAAGTGAGTGCACTCCGACTTCGCTTTCCTGTGTTGCTAATGATGTCCAGAACGTCCCTGATCGCGACGTCGAGCATTCGGAGACCATGCTGTACCATGTCCGCCTGCTGGAGGAGCTGGGCGAATTCACCGAAGCCCTTGCGATGCTGGATGTCAACGCGAAATCAAGGGCAATCGTCGACCGAACAGCTATCATGGAGATTAGAGGTGCGCGACCGAGGCACTCTTATTTTCACCCTTCTAATCTCTTCTAGCACGCTTGCTCACTAAATTGGGTTCGGATGAGGCGGAGCACGCATGGCGTGTCCTCGTCGAGCACAATGCGGAATCCTACGAATACTATCAGGGATATCTATCAAATCTCGGGCTAACATTAGGTGCGTCTTGTTCCACCGTTCTCTCTTTTCTCTAACGCAGCAGGTGAAGATGCCGCTGGCCCCACCGCCCCCCAATCGCTCGCCGTGCTCCAGGAGTTCTCGACTCAAATACCCCGCGCAACGGCTCCACGACGATTAGCCCTAACCATCGCGTCTGGCGAACAATTCCGCGAGCTGGTCAAGCCTTACCTACTCTCCGGGCTGAAAAAGGGTGTTCCGTCGCTCTTTTCGGACATCAAGGGCCTATACCATGATCAGGCGAAACAGCAAATAATAGAAGAGGTCGCGCTCGACGCGCGGGACCAGTTCAGCTTCGCCGAGCCATCCTCGTCGGCTGCGGAGGTGGAACCGACGAGCTATCTCTGGACGCTCTACTTCCTCGCGCAGCACCACTCGTCCTTGGGGCGCCACGCACAGGCGCTGGAGATTTTGGACGCGGCGCTCGCCCACACGCCGACTTTGCCGGAGCTGCACATGATCAAGGGCCGCGTGTTGAAACGCGCTGGGGACCTGTACGGCGGGGCGCGGTGTCAGGAGGACGCACGGTTTTTGGATGGGCAGGATAGGTTCCTGAATACGAAGAGCGCGAAGTACCGCCTGCGCGCGGGGATGGTCGAGGAGGCCAGTGCTTTGTTGGGGCTGTTCACCAAGGTGCGATCTTGCCATCCTCATACTCAGCCGTCTTCACCGCTGAGCCTTTTCTTGTGCGCGCGCAGAAAGACGCCGCAACCCCCGGTGCTGACCTGGAGGACATGCAGTCGCTGCTCTACCTCGTCGAAGAAGCCGACGCGCACAAGCGGAACGGGGACCTCGGCCCCGCGCTGAAGAAGTACATGGCTGTGAACAAGGTCTTCGACGACTTTGAGGACGACCAATACGACTTCCACGGGTATTCGCTGCGCAAGTTTACGATCTCCATTTATTTGAAGTTCGTTTGTATTACGCGCTCTGGTTACACAACTCTTCTCACCTCGACACATGTAGCCTTTTAACCTGGGAAGATCGGGTGCGCTCGCACCCCGCGTACATCAAGTCCGCGCTGGCTGCTTCCCGGGTGAGTATTATTTTCTTCCTATCTGCCTCTGCTGACCTAGTTGATTAGATCTTCGTCGCTGTTCACGACGACCCTTCAATAGCCACTGCGGCGACCGCCACAGGTCAGTGATTTCCTGTTCATTCCCCCCGACGTTAATAACCTCGGAAAAATTCAGGCCAGCTCACGGGTGCGCAGAAAAAGGCTAAGCAAAAGGCCAAAAAGGCTGCCCAGAAGGCTCAAGAGGACGCCAAAAAAGGTATTGCATTCATTTCCTTGTATATATTATTCTGTTCCTTACCAAAACCAGCTGCAGCTCAGGCCAACAATAACGACGATAAGGGTCTGGAGCCCGCGCACAAGGACGACGATCCGGACGGCACGAAGCTCCTGCAGTGCACTGACCCGCTCGAAAGAGCTGCCAGCTTGCTGAAGCCGTTGGCCACTTTCGCAGACAAGAATATTGATGTGTTGATTGCGACGTACGATGTCGCTGTTCGGCGGAGTCAGATTTTCTTTCCCTCGCTTCACGATCGCACTGACGATCGATGTAGAAAAATACCTCCAAGCCTCCAAAGCTCTGGCGCTCGCCGCCGCCCTCGACACGGAACACCCTGAGCTGCACATACGGCGTGTCGAATTCCGTCAGACAGGTGTGCTCTTCTCAATATTACCCCGGTTTTTGTTTCTCACTGTCCCGCGTCCTGAAGTTTCTTCGCTCGCCGAGCCCCCGCAGGTTTTAGGGCCCATACTGACGGAATCGTCGGCGAAGCTCCTTCCCGACGAGGTCTCGCTCGAGACCTTCAACTCGCAGTACCTCCAGCGCCACTCCGCGTCCGCACCTGCGATTCTGGCTGTCGCGAAAGTGCTAGTGAAGCTGCAGACGCCGCGGGAGCAGGTCGAGGAGACTTTGTTCACGGCTTTGGATGGGAGCGCGAGCCTAGATATCAAGGTGGGTTCTCTACTCCCGGGGGTTCTTCGTCGCACTACCGCTTTATCTTTGTCTCGTGAGTCTCCATAACGCCAATGCTAATACCCATGTCTAGACCGCCCTCGCCATTCTGGCGTTCCTGCGCACCATCCAGTCGCCCCGGGAAGACGAGTTCCGAACGCAGAGTGGGGAGAAGTTTGAGCTCTCTACGGTGTTCAAGCCGGCGGCAGAGCTGGCAGAGCTCCGCCAGCTGGCCCTTAAGGCGCCGCAAGCTGTGCCAGACAACGCGGAGGAAATCCCCGAGGATGCGGTACCGCCAGCATCAGCATCTAAGCCGCTCGTGAAGTAGTGTATCTTATAGAAGTAATTCTCGTTGTATGTTGGTTATACTCGGTGCTGAGTTATCGACTTGCACACACGATTTGACGAGATTCTATTGTGATTTCCTCCGAATCCTATTTCTCGCTGCGGAGCGTGCAAAGTCTTCTGCCACGCTGTGGAACGAGCCTTTCCTCTCCGGGTAAAAGCTAAGAGAGAGGCTTCATTTGCACAACTGCTGATATTACCAGTGGTATTCGCAGCGCTTCATTCCTCTGACGGTGGAATTGATGCATATATTTACCAGCCTTACATATTTGTACAATTACTCGAATGAAAGGAATACATCTGCTATACTACTGGGCAGAACGAGAAATGAACACGGTCAGGGTCTTAACTAGTGTGGCTATTATATCGTACAGAAAACCGAGTGAGATAGAGGTAGAGAGAGAGGAAGATAGGTGGGGTTGTGGGGAGTGTGGGCAGATGCCGCGTATCGTACAGGGAAGGAAAGAGTGAGATGATAGGAAATGAGAGAGGATACTAGGGTCTAAGGAAAGTGGGTGTGAGGGAATTCGAGTGCTGATCTTCGTACACTAGTTCGACCAGTTACATCATCAACATCTTGTAAATACCGTGTTGCTGCTGAGCATGACATGAGTCTCATATCTGTGTTCAGATGGAGAAGCTCACCTTGAGAAGAATACCGTCTTCCGTCGGCACGACACGGAGCAAATCGCTAAGGCGTATGGTGGTCGAGATCGATACGGCGTAGGGATCGTTGCCGAAGAGGGTAGTAGCCGAACACCAGTGCCCCGAGTTCCCGCGTATTGGCTCTGTGCTCGAGATGATTTTACCCGCCCCGGGATTATAATCTATAAGGTGGAAGCTCCACCCTTGCGGCCAGATCGCCGCCCAGAACAGGCGCCGGCCGATCAGGTAGATACCTTGGCAGTTTGTAGGGTCACTGCGTTGGTGCGAAGCGTCGTTGTTGTTCACGATGGGCATGTGGAGCCAGTGCAGGGAGTCTGACGGGCCCGGCGGTGCGCCGATACCCAGCCACATCTCAATAGTGGCGCGGCCAAACAGGCAGCAGTTCGCCGTCACATTGCCGGTGTCGTGATCTTGCAACTTGAGATTGCGGTATTCGTACTTGATACCAAAGAGGCGGCTTGCGGGATTCGCATAAAACATTCCGCTGACGGGAGAATAGTGAGAGGCGTTGCGGATGAGGGATACGTTGTTAGGCGTGTAGCCTTTGCCCAGGGTGTCCCGAAGCTTGACGACGGTCTGCAGCTGTCGCCGGACATGTCCGACGCGGATGAAGTGTGTCGGGATCCCGTCTTCCCAGTCGGTTTTGCCCTTCTCCGTGGCAATCCAAAGATCTTCAGTGATGAACTGGAACCCGGTACAGTACGTCGCGTCGTCCGTGCCGTGGCAGCGTTGCGGCTGATGGAGTCCATTTGAATGATTCCGCAAGGACGGAAGGAAAGTACGTACCGCCGCAAAGCGAGTCTGACCGACCCAATTTTGCATGAAAACATCCGAGGCCGTCCCGATTAAGCTTCTGTAGCTGGGGTAGTGAGTGACGATGCACACCATCTCACCGTTAAGTTCCATGTGGGCAACCTCAGCCGCCGGCTTTAAAAAAGTTGTAATTTGGACCGATCGCATGTGCCGTCCATTCAAATTGTAGACGTGTAGAAAGGCACCGGGCGATTGGTCGTGAGCGTTGTTGTTACTAGTAGGAGACGTTAGTGAGGGATGAGAAACAGTAAATAAGAGGTGATTGGGAGCGGAAGGACCCTCACAATTCTAGGATTGCAACGACCTGTCCTACGGGATCAACGGTGACGGCCTTGACAAAATGCGACCGCAAGACAACGTTGAATTCGGTCCTCCTGAGATCCGTCTCTCCTGTTCGAAGGGAGGGAAGCTGGTATACACACACTCTGGCCTGCATCTGCGCCCCCGGCGGGCCCATGGTTGCCACATTGTACATGTAGCCGTTTGACTCCCCCATGAAGGTATGGCCGGACTTCCAGTCGTTACTCCCGGCCCACGGCGTATCTTGTGTAGTTCCAGGAATGCTGATATCCTGGCTACCGGAATACAGCAGCGTCGACCAGGCAAAGTTGTACTGTTCCATTCGATCGCGGACCATACGAGTCGTGTCGGGCGGCCATCTCAAAGAGTCGTTCACCAAAAGGCTGTATTTGCCGCATTCCAGTTTGATGAACTCGGGCGAAGCATTTGTTGCTTGCGCGACAGGGCGCCATGCCTATGGCGGTTGTTCTGAATTAATGAAGGGGCGGAGTGAAGTAGCCGCGTACCATCGCTGCCCTGCCCAAGTCCTTGACGTCGAGATAACTCGAGATGTGGGACGCAATTTCAAGAGGAATTCGATTGGCGGCTCCTGGTTGCTTGGGAGCCTGTCTGGAAGGACGGGGAGTGAAACCGTAGGGCATGGTCGGCCCTCTAATCCAACGCGAGATGCCCTGAGATTCCAAAAGAGCCGCCTGGCTGGTGGCCTGACGGGGTTTCAGGCGTGGTTCCTTGTTATAATCGCGAAGAGTGTAGTCTTGGGGCATTGCGCTGAAGATTCAATAGTTTGGCTTTGGAAAATATTAATAGGCAGGACCCAGAGTCTTTATAGGTTGAGCCCACGCAGGCTGAAGAACAAGTAGCGACAGAACGGCACATGTATTCTTGCACGACAATGTTGTCGCAGTACCAACATGAAACGCCCGCCGTAGTCGTTGTTTTGCATGTAGACAGCACAAAAGAACAAGACGCTGCAGGCTCCATGACAATACGAAGACGGTGTTGTTGTTCAAGATTCCCTTTTGCGTCAAGTTCTCCGAGGATAGAAATCTACCGCTGAGGGAACCACGCGCGGAGGCCAGTGTTGTGTGGACATACGGAACAAGGTTGCAAGTCTAACGGCACCACAGCGGCAGAAAAGAGAAAACGTTTTGCGCAAGTTTGCGTCGGCTTATGAAACGAACGCGATCATGTGACTCGAACGCGCCTCGCTCCAGTCTTCCGCTATCGTCGTTTTCTCCCGGAGTTATCGAGCTGAGGCTCTCCGAAGTGTTGACGAGAGGTAAATTGCCTTTCGTGGACGTTGGTGTACCACTTCCTCTTCCGCCCGTTTCTATTTCATTTTATTTATTCGTTTCATTCTCGATCGTAGCCGCACCCTATAAGAGTGCGGCTCCATAACGACGACCCTCAGTCTTTACCACATCGTGTGTGACTGAGGGTACGTTCTCTTACTATACTCACTCACCTTACCTGTAGACAATATCTTGCGACATATTTCTCTACAGGTTAATAGACTGAGTCTTTACCACATTGTGTGCGACTGAGGACAATATCTTACGATGTATTTCTCTACACGAAGACGTTGGTTGTGGCTTGTCGTCGAGAATTTAGCTCTCCGCATTTCCCACTGCACGACATGCACTTCAACTGGGATTTCAGAGGCTCTCTGAACTTCAAGAGCTCTCCGCGCGGATCTTCCATCTTGGAGGTTTCCAGAGATGGTACTCGCCTTATTAGCTTCTCGGACAGGATTCAGATGTAGTATTCCGACTCGGACTGTGTATGTGTCGTCAAATCGTTTGTCGCAGTCCGATACCCGATAATGTAACTCGATTTATCAGTTGGTTCTGCCCCACTTGCCATTGGGAGATAAGATAAGATTCGAATACGATCTGGCAGTCACAGTCAAACTTGATCTAACTCACATCGCATCTATTTCTCAGCCGGACGGATTAAACCCGAACCGCGGGTTGGTCCTCGCCACGATGAGCGCTCAGATATATTCTCTTCCAGAAGAGCTCCTTGTCGCCATTGTTACTGCGGAACAAGAGGATCGGCGCGCACGCGCCGTGGGTTTAGAACCTACGAGGACGGTATTCAATTCGGAATGGGCACTGTCCCATATGATACCTCTCGTCGATTCCGCGATGCTATCGTTGGCGCACCTGCGCTTTGGACGCTCATAGAAATCAATTGGACCTTCCGGACTTTCCGGGATGTGTGGAGATCCTCAAACTGTATCTCCAACGTTCCAATGGATGTCACCTATCGGTGACACTCCGCAGTATTACCCCGGAGGATCATGTCTTCACAAAGGGCCTCAGCGAGATTCTCCCCCACGCCGAGCGCCTGTGGAAGTTTGCGATTATACTTCACACCCGCTCGGCGGCAAAGGTTTTAGCCCCCCTCCGCGATGTTGGAGCTCCCCATTTGCAAAACCTCGAGATCGTTAATCTCAATGATGACCCCATCGGCGTGGGGTTATTCGCATCTGGAGCTCCGAGGTTGAGCTTTCTCAGGATAGATGGTTTGAAACTCCAGTTGCCCGCGCCCTCGTGGACGGTCGCTCTTACGCACCTGGAGTTGCGGAAAGGTCAACGCGCGGACGACAACAGTGTTCTCGTCGCGATCACGGCGCAATGCCCGTCCTTGGTCCATTTGCACATCGACCTATCATGGTTGCGGGTAGAGGTCAGCCATTCTCGTTTTCGCATCTCCACCCTCAAGTCCCTCAATATTTCGGTTCCATTTCCATTTCATGGAGTCCTATTTCCCTTGTCAGCCATAATTGATCTTTTCGAAACTCCCGCCCTGGCCGAATTCATCATCCAGGGCGCCCACGGCGACGAGATAGTCGACCTTTTTAGCTCGTCGAGTCTCCAACAAGCGTCCTTCCCCGCTCTGACCACCTTGTCTTTCATCCACATCTCCCCCTGCACGTGCGACGTCGATCTATCCCTCGACACGCAACTGTGCTACCCCCCCTCCACGGTCTTCCCCGCCCTCTCCTCCCTAACCCTGATCAACCAATGTTTCACATCGAATCTTGTCGAAAACATCCTAGGTCAGCCGTGGCCGCAGCTCAAAACCCTCGCGCTGTGTCCGCCCCCGACTGAATCCCAGCCTGCTGCGGCTGTTTTCGTGGCCGTGGGAAAGGCCCTCAGGGACACAGTGCGCCCGGACCACAACCGCAGACAGCGCCTTCCAAAGCTGAGGCTGTCCCCTGCCCTCCTAGCTCTCGAAGACTGGCAGGACGACGGAGCCGATGTTGAGGTGTTTGACGGGGTGGCTGTTGTGGAGAGTTTCCAGAGATTCTACTCATTTCGATAATGTGCACCTGATTTCCGGAGTTTAGTTGATGACGAATAAATGAGTAGCCTTGAAATCTTAAAAAATACAGGTGTGCTGCATGCAAGCGAATGTGGCTACATTTACTGGAACCCAAGGGTGGGGCCGCTATCGTACGAGATCAAATCTGATTCGAGCTGGTTTATGTTGAACACCCCAGTCCAGCCATTATCTAAGGGAAACAATTGCGCAAGGGCCGAGCTGGGGGAAAGCGTTGCCGGCGCAATATAGGCCTCCATTCGCTCAATCAGCTCACCCGATCGCGGAATCTCGAAGGAGTAGCCAAAGGTCTTGAAGCTTGTTATGAAGCTGATGGGTGTAGGTTTTGAGTAGTGGATAGAGAGACACGGCACGGGACGTACATTTCGAAAATCTTGACCCGGGCAGGATCTATCGAGCCGGTCTTTGCAGCATCCGCCAAGTAGAAGTCGGCCCAGTCCTGGATCGTACTCAAGTCGAGGTGGCTGAAGTGCGGAAGGGATGGGAGCAGCTGAAGAGCGCGCGCGATGTCCCCGGCTGCAAGGCTTGCCATTTCGTGCACCTGCCGCTGTATAGTGCCCATGCGTTCTTGGATCCATCGGTTCTGCATTGTTGGTGGATCCGTGGAGACGCGACGCTCAATTTCTTTGTATAAGGAGAGAGCAAGACCGGTGAAACCGACGGCCATGGCGAACATACAGGCGCGAACATTGTCGCTTTCGCGCCGAATGAGGGGACTTTGCACGGGGGACTCGTAGAAGAGCGGGTCGCCAGCGACAGAGAATTCGGGTTGGGTCAGAATGAGAGTAACGATTGATTGAAGAATCGACAGCGACGAGAGGAATTGAATAACAGCCGCTTCTGCCATGGGGTGACGCCGAGCATAATCTTTGCAAATCAATGGTTTGAGACACATAAGGAGGGGAACATGGTCGCAAACCTCCGGTAATCTTCTCATATAAATCACGAGCAAGTAGGGTAACATGGAACATGTCTATATTTCCAGATCATTTCAAAAAATGTCAAAACGAAAGAAGAACATACAAGGTCGTATCGCGGAAAATATGACACTGGAAACCTTTTTCGAGGCTTGGAACATCCCTTGAAGTGACTGCAGCAATTGTTCCAGTGGCGGTGGTTCACTCCCACTCATCAAGAGTTGATCATTATAAGTGCTGAAGACCATCTCATCAAATTGTCTCAGCGGTATCGGTACAACCTACAAGAGAACGGGTGTCCGTCGTGCTGTCGCTGCCAGGGCTTCGGACATCTAAATATTATCATCCAGAAATATATACCAACCGCTTAGGAAAAGAAAATCACTTACTATAAAACCGTTCCAAATGAGCTGATCGTGTGGTTCCGCTGCCTCGCGACGTCCGGCGAGAATACGTGAATGCGATACATAGGCGACGGCCCATGGCCGAGTGGTTGCAGCGCTGACTATGATCTTTCGCATCAGTTGGCTGAGCAAAACCAAATGGTGGAGTCCTACGTCTTTCGAGCACATCAAGGAAGAAGCAGGATGCGGCATTATCTTCCGAGACGTCGATATGTATCCTGGCTTCGCACGCAAGTGTGAAAGCTCGTTCATAGAGAGCGCGGTACACTGGGGCTCTCCGCACCCCATATGTTCGAAGATCAGCGCCTAAGAAAAAAACAGAATGGTCTGTGAAAGATTTAATGTCGGAAGGTCCAATAATCGTCGAATGAAAGGAAATGGAGGCGGAGAGAGCACACACGCAGCTCGCCAGTACGCGGGACTGCAGAGGAAGAAGATTAAGCTGCCAAGAAACAGAGGTAATAGCAGCTTTGAGCTTTTCGCCCGCAAACAGTGGGTGTCTCCATTCAGGCAAGTGGTCGAGACCTAACACTGGTATGTCACATTGACTCTTTCAGGAAGACGTGGTTCACATACATTCGAAGAGATGTTTCACAAGTTCAGGGGGGAGTTCTGGGGCATCTGATAGCTCGAGATGTGGACGAATAGTAACAATTGACTCGTTGAGCGATTCATTATGGCCAGATGACGACGGCCCCGGGTCCGAAGCAGAAGGCGAGACGACTTCTTCGCTAGGTTTTCGTGGCCGTCCGCGTATAACTGGAGTAGTTTTACATCTTCAACGGGAGTGAGATTTGACACGGTAACGGGGCTCAGGCTGCTCACATGATGCCTTTTTCTGCACACCGGGGACACGGAATCCCTGTACATGGGGGGTAGACCTCATTATGTCGTACACAGTCGCGTACACACACCTTCGGGTTGGGGGTGACATAAGACGCGCCGCGCCTTACAGGAATCACAGGCGGGCGGCTGCAGCCAATTTAAATGCCATGGCTAGGAAATTGAAAAGGATGGCACCTTTTTCTTCCGCTTTGCTGGCTGACGGCGCGCGACGCTGGGGGTAGAGGTCAAATCCATTGGCGCAGCAAGCTGCGGTGCTGCGCAAGTCAGCGTCGAAGATCAAACGCGATCATGTGATCTAAACGCGCTCGCTTCGACGACGGACACATCGTTTCCTCTCAGAGTTCTTGAGCTGAGGCTCTCGGAGGCCTTTTATTGCGGCTCTATTCATCGTCGAGCTTTTCCCTCTCCGTATCCCCCCCGTACAATATTTACATTTCAATTGCACTGGATTTTAGAGGCCCTCTCAGCTCTCCGAGGGGATCTTGCACGAATTGGGGCCATGGAATGACAAAAAATTGTTGATGGAAATGGTCTTCTGGAATGGAGGGTCGTATTCCACTAGGGATTCTAAGTGGGACGGGAATTGCCGGGGAGGTTTAAAAGGCCAGCCACCTTCACGTGCAGCCATTCCCTCTTCTGTCTTCACTCCCACCATCTTTACATTCGAATCCTCTCTCGCCTCTCGTTTCTCGTCAATTACGACTCTCTTCTCTTCCCATTCCCTCTCTCTCGCTCAGCGGCTCAATGCTGTCTTCAAGATGCCGCAACTCCCAACTCAAGACTGCTCCCTTCGCCGCCGCGCCTCAACAAGGGTGGATAAGAAGAGAATGGACAAAGAGCGAGGAACTGAAAGTGGGAGATGGTGGTCAAGAGAGGAAAGGAGTCAAGGCGAGGAGCGTAAACTGCGAGATGAGCAGCCTACAACGGTGGCGACGAGTCGGCGAGTCGGCGGTCAGAAGAAAGAGACCGGTCCATGGCGAGGTGCTCAAAGTGAGAAGAGTCGCCGGCATATGGCAGGAGCAAGATAATGAGCTCAGAGCTGAGACGACAGTGTGTTGGAAGTGAGCAGCATGAGAATAGGACAAGTCTGGGCGAGAGAGCGGAATGGAAAAGGGCGAGGAATGGAAAGTGAAAGATGGTGGTAAGGAGATAAAAAAGGGGCAACAGCGAAGAGCACAAACTGAGAGATGATGTGAGGTGGAGGGAGTGAAGATCTAGAGAAGAGTGTAACACACATGAGGGTTTTGAATTTTGAGGAACTGAGGCCTTGATACCTTGAGGAGGCTCGAGAGCCTGAGCAACATCCCGCTGAGGTCTGTCCTGCCACGCCGGCGACCCGCCGCTGCTCTGTGTCCTTCAAGGTCTCGAAATGCGTTCAAGACCTCGGTGGGAGACTGCTCAAGGCGGCCAGGGCCCCAAGACCTCAAGGCCCACCTCAAGACCCCCCAAACCTCAAGACGTTTCAAGCTTCAGCTCCGAGTGCGCAAGCCCTCAAGACACACTTCGAGTCCTCAGCCCAAGACGTGCTTCAAGACGCTTCAAGTGCGAGTCCACAACACCTCAAAAGACACACCAAACTTTCCTCAAGCATTCAAGGCCACAAGACTCTGCGCGTCAGCGCCTCAAGATCTCAAAGCCTCACAGCAGCAAGACTTCGAGCTGCCTCAAGACCTCAAGCTCAAGACGCGCTTCAAGCCTCCTCAAGACGCGCCAAAAGAGGCACCTCAAGCCCGAGTTCAAGACACGCCTCACTTTTCAGGACTCGGCCATTCAAAGCGCCAAGACTTCGAGCCGCCTCAAGATCAAGACCTCAAGCTCAAGAGCCACGGCACCTCAAGACTCCTCGAGACTTGAAGCTTGAAGCTTGAAGGCTGAGCAAGGTTTCAAGACCTCAAGCATCCCTGAGGACTGCCAGCTGCAAGACTCCAAGACCGCAAGGTGCAAGCTCGCAAGATCCTCAGGTATTCGAGATTTCGAAGTTCAAGACTGAGCGCGTCAGGCCTCCTCCACGCCCCAATCCCGCACGCACACACCCCAACACGCGCCCCCAAGAACTTGCCATGCCAGCTTCACGCCGCGGCGCGAGGGTTGGGGCCATAGAGCAATTGGCCGGCGGAGCGAAGAAGATGATCGCAGAAACGAACGAGATGAGCGAGTGGCTGCACAGGAGGACATCATTGCGGCCAGGGTTTGAATAGTTCGATTGGAATCTCTCGTCGATGTACGCAGTCTGCGAACTAGTCCCATGTACCGTCCAATGCGCAGAGTCGTGTTCTGACTCTGAGTCGTAGTTCGCTGAGTGACCGAAAGAGGCAAGTGGCTTCCTTCTTGCCACAACTCGCCTCAACTTGCTATCGTCCTCGCCGCGATGACAAACCAGGACCAGATATCGACGCGCACAATATCTTCCCTTCCAAACGAGCTCCTGGTAGCTATTGTTGCTGCGGGACAAGATTGTGGCACAGATTTTCCGCCCAGGGCTTTCAAATCGGAATGGATTTTGTCCCAGGTGTCCCAACGCTTCCGCGACGTTATCCTGGGTGCGCCTGCGCTCTGGACACTCATACAAACCGATTTGTATGATCTTAGAGCGGTAGAGACCCTCATGCTATATCTCGAGCGCTCCGCAGCACATAAAATATCGATCACCTTGCGCAGTGGGTCACAGTATCCAGAAGGCCCCCTCAGAGGGTGCCTCACCCAGATTCTCCCCCACGTCGAGCGTTTATGGACGCTGGCAATCACCATGAGTGGCAGGGCTATAGATGCATTGGCCCCCTTCCGTGACGTTCAAGCTCCCCATTTGCAACACCTCAAGGTCGTCATAACCAACTACCGGAACAATAATGAATCCATTGAAATATTCTCAGCTGGAGCTCCGACGTTGAGTTCCCTCAGAATAGATGGATTGAAGCTTCAGTTGCCTCCGCCGCCTTCGTGGATGGCCTCTCTGACGCACCTCGAGGTGCTTGAACGTCGGGCCTTGGACTACAACAACCTTCTCGCTGCGATGACGGTACAATGTCCCTTACTGGTTCATCTCCACCTCGACATACTGTGGGAGTTCGAAGAGGCCAGCCATTTTCACATCCCGTCTCTGAAATTCCTTCAGATCTCAGTCCCCGATACTGAGGACGAATTTTTCTTGGAGGCCATTGTAGATCTCTTCGACACTCCCGCCTTGGAGGAATTTATCATCTACGGCACCCACGGAGACCAGATATTCACGCTCTTCAACCTGACGAGCCTCCCTCACTCGTCCTTCCCCGCCTTGACCTCCTTCTCCTTTATCAGCAAAACCTCTTGTTCATGTGAAAAGGATATCCCCTTCTCCAACTCAATCTCTGCTCCCCCGCTCGCGCTCTTTCCCGCCCTGTCCTCCCTCACATTGGTCAATCAATGCTTCACACATAACCTCGTCAAGGACCTCTTCGGTCCATCGTCGCAGCCGTGGCCGCGTCTTGAAACCGTCACTCTGTGTCCGAAGAAGGATATTTTTGATGCCGTGTGGGACGCTGTCAAGGACGCAGTGCATTCCAAGTCCCAGCGCAGAGAGCCGTTCCCTAGACTCAGGTTCTTCCGTACGCTGGCGTCTCTGGAGGCATGGCAAGGGAATGAACCCGACGTGGAGATGTTTTTGTGATTTTGGAATTCAGTCTCAGGTATGAAAGCCGGGCGCCGACCCATACATGTATGCCAGGAGCTTACGAATATCTAGACTTGACCGCCTTTCTTGTATCTTGCTTCTTGAACACCTCACATAATGTCCTGCACATCATATCTCTGTGTGATGCGGTCGATCACTCTTCGCCAAAATACGTACCTATCCAGCGCGTCGAATGCGTCCCAGCCACTCCACCTCTTTTCATTCCTTCGAGTATCCTTGCGCCTGCCATTTTCCCAGCTTCAATCCTTCGCCGATACACACAACACGCCCGTTATTATCCACACTGCAACGAAAGCGTCATAGGCGATTTCCACCACCGAGGGCGCGCCGGACCCGACGATTCCGCTACCGCAGTGGGTCTCATCGACGATAAGGGCTGAGGGTCCTCGTGCGCCGCCCTACGCAAGTATGAACGAAGGCGGGGTCGGCGGGGATGAAGAAGATGCAGGAGATATTGGGCCGGTACCAACAGGACAGGACATGCAACAGGACAGCGAGTCTCGACTCCTGAAATACGCGTTCGTTGCCCTCTTCCATTTTCTTGGCAGTATTATCTGATCTTCAATTGGGCTGTGAAAAGCTAGATCCCTCCCTGCGCACCGCATCTCGCTTCTGCACTCCATCGGCGACGCCAGCCTCTGATGAAAAGGCGCGGACGATAGGACTCGGACTCTCCGCCGGCAGCTCCGCCTCTGCCTGCAACCGCTTTTCCAGCTTCCAGGCCGTGGAATTACGATCCGCTCCGTAGGATGCCAGTACCTCATTCAATAATCGCACCAGGCCGCAAGGCCGGCGGAACAACTACATATTCCTCGACACGACTACGAGTACGGCCTCAGCGTTGCTGCTGCTGCCTTAGTATGCAGTAGCGCGCGAGGCCAAGGAATACGACGAGGCGAGCGCGTCGAGCATGGGACCGCGTCTCCACAATCATTACATCTAGAAATGGAGACGTGTCTCGAAATGGACACGGACGACGCGCGCGCGGGTGAAGCGCTGGCATGCATCATGGGCTTCCGAATGAACCATACATTAATGGTGGGCAAGTCGTAGGGTATCATCTGTGCGAAATGGTAAAAATGGCCATAAAATTCTCGCTGCCCTCCCTCAACCTCCTGGCATCGACAATGTCTATATCCCGCCCAACTTCCTAATCCCCACGGACCTCACCGTCCTTCCCTCATCCTCGATCCCCGGCCCCGCGGGAATCGGGCTGCCATCCCCCGTCGCAAGGTCTACAAGCACCTTCGCCAGTGTATCCGCAGGGGAGACCATGTTCGGCATGACGGTGCGCAAGGTCGGGCTGAGGATACCGAGGCCGATACGCTTCATCGTGGATGCGGGTTTGGGGCTGTGCGGTGAAGGGTCGACGAAGCCGGGGCGGACGTTGAATATGCGGAGGGCGCTGTGTGATGGTGGGAGGGCGCAGAGCGCGGCTTCGGCGCGGCCTTTGATTTTGCCGAAGAAGGTCATGGTTTTCTCGGTCGGGTCTGCGCTGAGTGGGCGTGAATACCGCGGGCGACAAACATAAAAGAGAAGTAATGAATGACACACCCTTCGCCAGAGACGAACACGAAATTGAATTTGCTGTTTAGATTGTTGAATGCCTTCGCGGCGGCCACGGGGTAGTCGTATGTTATGCGGATGTAGTCCCTGCAGTTCCGCGTCAGAGAATGAAGACTTCGCAGACTTGGGGCTCACTCCTTCGAAACATCCGACGTGTTGACGCCTAACGCCCACACACACGCATTCGCGCCTTGAAGGCGATCGGTCACGCTGGCCGGGTACGCACCAAAATCATTGTGCACAATTATCTCCGCCTTCTGCGTGTCCAGCCCATCGCTCGTGGGAAGCGTGAATTGTCTGCGTGATAGGATGGAAACACGGGTGACGGCGGGAGAAGCGAGACACTGGCGCAGGACGGGGGAACCGACGGTGCCGGTTGCGCCGGTCAGAATTATATGCATGGGTGCAGGAGGATGGTGGAAGGAAAGTAGAATCGGGCGCTGAAAACCCGCTCGGCGCTTCTCCGTTTACGTCGCAGAATTACCTCACATTCATCCCGTCACGGCGTTCGTCCAGCGGCCGCAACCCACTGCAGTGAATGTACATAGAACAAATGTAGAAATTCTAGCTTGCTCAGTCAACTCTTTGGTACCCGTTGTCACCCGAGTTTGTCGCGTTCGAGGCCGACCTACAGTACTTAGACTTGACTTAGACGCGACGCGTCGTGTTTAAAAATAACCTGTCCAGCTGCGACAAAATCACCAGCAGTCGGCTGCCCCTCGTCGCTCTATCGAGCGAACGGAGGCTTGATCATGAACAAGTGTTTGTTGAGATAATCATTATAATAATTCGTCAGATATTTCTAAGATATTGGTCACCGGTGACAAAAGCCGACGCACTCGGCATTTCCAACGACACTCATCTTGGCCCAGCGTTAGTCGGCTGTATTCATCGACAGAGTCAGCATTTGGGTCACCCGGATAAGACTCAGGATAATATATTGCCTAGGTCCCCTTTCGGAACGTGCTGATTTGTAGTGTATGATACATTGGCCTCGAATGTATTACTACTACGCCGTCAGATACAGAGCCACTATTTTGTCGGTGAACGCGCTGTGGATGCGGCGAATCTGGGTATAAAGACATTGGTGGAGATCTTTGAAAGTAACAACCAACGCACCTCCTCTAATCTCACAATGTCTGCATACGAATCGTTCGCTATCGTGGGAGCCGGAACGCTGGGCATACTTATCATCGAAGCCCTCGCTGCCAAAAGCGTATCCCTTGTCGTCCTCTCGCGGCCGGGGTCCGCTACCAAAACGGTGCCGCCCAGTGTCAAGACCGTGCTGGTCGACTACGACGACGCCGCCGCTGTCACCGCAGTACTCGAGGAAAATAAAATCGACGTGGTGATCTCGACAGTGGCTTACGAAGGGTTGGCATCCCAGAATTCGTTGGTGGACGCCGCGAAGCTTGCAGGCGTGAAACTATTCGTGCCCTCCGAATTTGGATTCCCGACCGACGGTCTAACGGAGGGTGTGCTGGGAGCCAAGGGTCGGTTCGCGGGTCAGTATCATCCTCGTTCCTCACTTATCTGACGTTGGAAACTCACCTTTTTGCCAGCGTACTTGAAATCCATCAATATGCCTTCAACTAGGATTTTTGTCAGTCCTAAACATCCAATGTCCTCGTAGACCACTGACCGTGTTTCCAGACTGGAGCCTGGACCGACTGGATCCCGTGGTTGGTGGACTATGCGAACGGCGGGAAAGTCAAAGTCATAGGCAAAGGCGAAGCGCAGGTCTCCTTCACCTCCATCGCCGACATGGCAGGTGCACAGCTCATCGCTACTGCCCATCGACTGGTTTAACATGAATCACGCTTACAGGCTTCGTCGCATATGTGTTAACCAATCTCCCTCCCTCTGAGCTGGAGGACCGGGTGCTGCGAATCGAAGGGCAACGAGCCAGCTTGAGGGACGTTGCGGAGCAGTTCAAGACCGAGGTCGTTCGCGTAGACAGCATCGGGGGTGATATGGGCCAAATCAAGACCGCCTTGCAGGGTTTGGTAGAAGCTGGAAGGGGCAGCAGCGGTTGGGACGGGGTAAAGAACGCGGAGAGCACGGGGAATAATGCGGCAGGGAGTGCGAACGCGTTGTGGCCGGGCCACCATTGGGAGAGTATCAAGGAGGTGCTTAACCTCTGAATCGGCGTGCAATTAAATTTTCAAGGGCTCCGTACAATAATTTGCGAACTGCGCCATAGTAAGGTTTTATCGTAGACCCTAAAGCGGCCGTGGCGAGAGCTGCGTATTGAAGACGTAGTCCCAGAATTTGCCTGCGCAGTCAAGTTGTTCAGTTCTCGTTCGCTCGTCGAAGGGAAACGCGGGAAAGTCACACTCACTCGTAACCCCAAACCCGAGCTCAAAGTTCTTGTAATGATGCGCGAGGTGGTAGCGCTTCTGCTCGCGCAGGTACGCAGGCAGCTGCGTGTGGTGCAGCGCGTAGTGCATGCAGTCGTACAGAATGTCTGGTGGGAGCGTCAGCGAGCGCTAGTGGAGGAAAAGAGAAAGGAACGAAGGAACGGGGAGGGAAAGAGAGCGAACACGAAGACTTACAGAACGCAAACGCGCCGGAGATGATCCCGTTCGCGACGGCGGCAGGGAAGAGCTTGTGCGCGAGCGCGGTAAAAGGAGCCTGTAGTGCGCCGAAGAGCGCAGGCGGCATTACGAGGCGGAGGCTGCGCGTTCGTGTCAGTTTTCCATCGCCCAATAAAGATGGGACGCGAGTATTTAACACACCGGTCCATGGGTAAATAATGGTGCACGCCGTGCATCGTGAAGTGCACCAAAATGGCGAGGGGGTGGTCCGGCAGCAGGTCATCGATGTGGAAGAGGAAGCGGTGGAGCGTGTACTCGAGGATCGTCCAGATGACGTTGCCGGTGAGGAAGCACGCGAAGACCTGAGGTCGGAGAAAATATGTTAATACGATGAATGGATGCAGCGAAGAAAAGACACGTACCTTGACGAGATTTTGCGAGGTAAGCGCAGAAGAGAGGAGCGCCAGAGGAAGGGCGGGGCGTGCAGTAAACAGTGGGAGGGCGACGCCGGGTGGGAGGGAAAATTGGATGAGGGAGCGGCAGAAGAGGTACGCCGTGATGGGGCCCCAAAGGAGAGGGATAACCCACCAGAACGTGCGCGTTAGGGCCTGCAACGAATTAATTCAAAACATGGTAACAGGAAGGGGAAACCGACCTCGAGAATATCAGGCCCAAAGAGGCGCGCCGATTCGTGCAGATGGCGCGGCTGGTGTACTTGCTGTAGATAATATGACTTGCTAAAGTGGCCCTCCCAGACCTGCCTGATCAAGGGCTTGCTGAGGTCCAAGAACTCGTTCTTCTTGTAATCCTCCGCCGAGTCGGTCTCTTCTGGGTGGAAGTCGTCTGGCGCCTCCCAGTCTAGAAGAAATGAGCGCCATGAAAATAAATGGACCGTGGACTCACCGTCGCGCACGATGCTTTCCTCCGTCCCCAGCCTCCCGATCTGGTACTCGTCCAACATGTCGTATGCCGAGTCTGAATGCTCGTGGCTTTCCCCCTCCTTGCCCGCCATCACACCGCTAACGTTCTTCCCCGCGTACTTGAGGATGATGTCGTCCCCACCAGGGTGGTCATTCACGAACTTGGAGACATTGTAGACTTTGCCGCGGTGCGAGAGCCAGCAATTGCTCTGAGTTTTGTGGGCGGCGACGTCCTCTGCGGTGTAGATGCGCACTCGTTGTTTCGACATGACGGACAAGAGTAGGTGCAAATCCGACCGCAGTTAATTTTGCGAGTAAGACCTTATAGTCATTTCTGCTGAGACAGAGCCGCGCAACCGGCCGAGAGCCGCCGAGAGTCGGGAACGGCCAGAGTATTCCAGGCAACTCGAGGCAAAAGCTTCCCAAGTGGCCAGAATACGGATTGAAGATGGGTCGCGACACGAGAACATGAAGATCATCTTCAGACAAAAATTGAAGAGGAGGTTCGCGGTCACGTGTGTTCGTAATTGGCCGAGAGTAGCCGAGTCGCGCTCATTCGCACATCCTCCTTATCCATCTTTGGGCAACTCTTGCCCACTGCCTCCAATCTACAAGCTCCACTCGCTCGCTCAGGATCAATTTCACGTTTCTTCCCGCTCAGGTCCTTTTTTATTATAAACTTTGGCTTCGGGACTCCTCTCAGACTCCGAGTCTCACATCCCTGGATTCCCTCGGTTAACGAATAATCAGGCGTCGACTGCGAGGACTAGCCAACCATCATTCAAAATCGTCTTCAAGATCACCCCTTCCAAAGTTGCAAGTATCCGGGACCGGTACCGCATTCATCCTCGTCTATCTTTGAGCGCATTCAACGGACGCGCTGATGCGAATCGCGGGATGCCAGCGTCGAATCCAATCTCTTTCGAAGCTCTTGCCAGGTCATACGCGTCTTCCTTTATTTTCAGGCCGCAGCTCAACATAGTCTCTTGTAAACAGACGCTACAAACGGTCAGTGGACCTCGTACCTCGGTAGTTTGCAATGTAAGCTCAACATGCCTCTCACTCAATCAAGTCTTGTAGCATGAAAATTTGCTATCCTGTCTTGCACAATGCAGCCATGGAGCCCTGGTTTTATTCGCGGGACGCTATCAGCCGTATCGCCGCATCGGTGAGCTCCCAAGTGATCATATCCATTCTGGTCTCAACGAACGAAATGTTGGTTACCCGACATGGCCAGAGCTTCTATTCCCTAATACCTGGTAGGAAGTGATTCGGTGGGCATGGAATGAGGTTCTATCCATCTTGGATTCGCAGGTGCCTACCAAATACATATGTATGTGTAGTGCTGGTAAGGGATATTGCGGACGCTTCCCAAAACGAATCTCCCGACCTTGAGGCTTTGAAGAAAACTGGACTATATCCTGTCGTCACGTCATGTCTGGTACGCTCAGCTCAATTCACAATAATATTCCGATCTGACATTTCAGAGCCGCTTCAAAATTTGCTTGAAATCAAAGTACTTTATTATACCAAGACCTTGTAAATGAATTAATTTGGGCTTGCCAGCCGGAACCGTGGAGTTCTTTGATCAACAGATTCGCCGGTAGCTGTCGCCACTGAAAACATGCGCCGGTCGTCCGTCTGCCTGGTACACGATTCAGATGCGTCTGGGCCAAGTCGCGGGTCGCGGAGGGTACACCTTCAGCGGAGGATGGAATATTCTGGGGCGGACCATTCGGTGCAGGTACGCGGGGCGCAGGAGATGGCCCAGGAAGGAGCGCAGCCTGACCATGGCAAGATGCGATTTCAACAATGAATCAACCCCGGACAAAGCTATCTGGAAGGGGACCAAACACAAGGATTTTGGGCGAAACATACGGTTCTTTCTTTGGATGTCCATACACGGAGGCTACAAAATTGGCGAACAATGGAAACACATCGAGGATTTCGAACATGCAAGGAATGCGAAATTACAGAAAGCATGGAACACGTTCTCACTCAGTGCGACGCCCTCGGACAAGCACTCATCTGGGATTTAGCCAGTAAATTGTGGAAGAAAAAGACCGGGGAAGAGATGCACCCCACTTTCGGCGAGATAATTGCGTGCGGCGCAATTAAGAAAGGAGATGCTGGTACGACACGCCTCTACCGAATCCTTCTCTCGGAATCAGCATATTTGGTATGGAAACTGAGGAATGAAAGAGTCATCGGCGAAAGGAATGGTACATCACCCCAAGAGATTACCAACAGATGGACCAAGTGCTTGAATGTCCGCCTAGAACTCGACTGCCTCCTCACAAACGCGAATAAATGGGGCAAAAAATCATTGAAGAAGTCTTTAGTGCTCGCAACCTGGAGGAAGACGCTACAAGACGAAGACAGACATCCGGACGATTGGATCGGGATGGCCGGGGTTCTAGTGGGTGTGGGTTAGCTTACAATGATGGTCGCCTGCGGACCTGAGTGAGTCGATTCAAGCCCCACACGGCGCATGGTGTTTTCAGATGCGTGTGCGTTTGCGCATTTCCCCGGGTGGCTCTCTGTCGGTTGGGTTCTCGTTTCTCCAGCTCTTTTTTTAACGGGAGAGGTTAGCCGACTTGGTCGGTCCGATGATCGGGGGGCGGGTTTCTGGAGACGTAAGAAACACCCCGTGAGGACACATAAGCGCCCCTTTCGCTCTCTACCCAACGTTCCACAAAAAAAACAAAAAAAAAAGAGGCAAGATGCGTTGATGTCACGTTACCGACTCGGGAGTTCAAACTCCGTCTCGGCTAAGTCTCGGCTTTCAACTCTTGCCCACTGCCTCCAAGCCTCCACAAAGCTCTATCAGGATTGTGGTTAGCTCGCTGGCCTTTTCTCACGTCTCTTCTCGCTCAGGTCCTTTTTCCGACTTTGGGCTTCGGGACTCCTTTGGAATCTACGTAGTGGCACATCCCTGAATTCCCTTGGGCCAACGAATGATCGGGCGTCGGACCAGTGCGAGGACCAGCCAAACATCATTCAAACTGTCTTCTTCAAGATCACTGTTCCAAAGTTGCAAGCATCTGGGACCGCATTCCAGTCGTATCGCCGCATCAAGCTCCCAAGCAATCACATCCATTCTGGTCTGAATTTCAACGAACGAAATCATCATCTCATTCAACTATGATTCAAGTTGTTGGTTACCTGATAAGGAGCAACTCGGTGCATGCATGTAATGGGTGTCTATCCATTTTGAATTCACGGGGGGCCGGGCTATAACCTGCGGCCATCCCGTCATGTATGGTACGCTCAATGCACGATAGCGTTCCGATCTCGCATTTCAGAGCGTCAAAATTTGCTTCAAATCAAAACTCTTTATTGTGCAAAGACCTTCGCTCAACGGGTATTTTGGGCTTACCAGCCGGCACCGTGGATATGCAGGAAGTTCATTCGTAGGCAGGCTGCATGTTCATCAAGTTCTTTGATGAACAGATTCGCCGTTAGATGTACATATAAGTGGCCCCAAAGTGCCGCTAACAGCGCAACCCCGGTCGAAGTCAGCCCATGGATCCCCCCACATTCTTCAATCCACATCCCACCATCGGTACGCCTAGAATTCTGCTTTTCGTCGATAATCGTCACGTATCCTGTTCTCAGGTGCCTGTGAAATCGGTGTTTTAATCACTTATGCCCTTTTCGGTGTGGCCACCGTGCAGGCGTACATATACTACGGCCGATTTCCAAACGACGACTCCAAACTTAAAGCTCTGGTTTGAAAAATGCCGACCGTTTGGGATGTAACTAACTGTTGCGCCTAGGTCACATTTGTGTGGTACGCTAGCCTCATCGCCGATTTCCATGCACTCAAGGGTGCGTCGAAAACAGGGTCTGTCTGCTCGCAGGAGTGGTGCCCGCCGGCCATGCCATCTACACGCTCACAATCTCCAACTTCGGACAATTCTTTCGAAGCCTTGGTCTCGCTCCGAAATCGCTCGGCCTTAGCTTTTTTGCTGGCGGCGTAACAGTAGTGGCTGGTAAGTTTTATGACGACTCCATTTACTTTTCACACCCACTCGCATGCATCCCTAGTGCAGGGATTCTTCTCTTACCGAATCTATGCCTTGACCAAGAAACTGTATATCCCTATGATCTCCTGGTGCATGTTATTTGTGCGCCTGTTGGGAACCACCGCAATTTTCGTAACAGCGCTGCAAATGACCTCACTTTTCGCGTACCAAGAGCGGTGGGGGTGGCTTTTGACAACTGTCTGGTGTATCAGCGCTGCAAATGACCTCACGATTACCGCAGCCCTCGTCGCCAATCTTATTAGCCATCGGTCGCATATACACAAGCGGTATTGACTTTTCAATCCAGCCCGACCTTGACTGTCTTATATCCCACATAGAACTGTCGTGCTGGTCGATAAACTCGTCATGTGGACCATAGGTAAGTCATCTAAGACGTCTTAGTACATCTGCTCATAATTCATGTACAGAGACTGGAATGCTGACAAGGCTGGGTTCGCTAGCCACTCGCTTTGCACACTCTTTTGACATTCTTCCAGTATCATGACGGTCGTCGCGATGGTTTGCGTACGTGTCCTGCAATCTTGTTTGTTGCATTTTTTTTGTTTATCAGAATTTCCCTTCTTCTGCTTTAGTTCGTCACAATGAAAGACAATTGTGCGTGTCAAAAGAATCAAAGACACGGTGACTCATCATTATACACAGTTATCTGGCTTGGAGTGAATGTCATTGCTCCAGGAGGTGAGTAACCACATCTCCTTTGACAGTCCCAATTCTAACGACACGGCATCGAAGTATTTTCAAATTCTTTTCTGGCAAGGTAAAGCAACATCAATTGATAAACATGTGGATTAATAGGGCATTCGATCCAATCTACAGTCTCAACTCTCGGGCAAAGCTTCGCGCAATGAATGATTCCCTGCCAATTTCAACTTTGAATTTCGCGGTGGGCTGGATGCTACATGTTGCCGAGCAATCTAATCCTAAAATAAACAGGCTGGGTCACCGTCTGGGCCGAGGGCGAGCGTGGAACAGATATCAAAAGGCAGGCAGATTGCCTAGTACACCATGCAACCCGGAATACCAAAAGCTTGCATCTCCGTCTGATGTATGTATGCTCTGGAAATTTTGACTCGTGAATTGGTGCCAATTTTTGAATCCTCCTTTGACGAGATGAAAACTCTTGTTCCGACAATGAACTTTTCCGGCAATCTCCTTCGCTTGTCGCTGCATGATTTGAACCTGAACCACACGTGACATGGTTCAACAGTCAACTTGGCTTTTTTTTTTCCAAAAAAAAGTCACTCGTTTACTACGAGCTGATTCAGGCAGTTTCTAACTGCGATGGGCTCATGCATTGTATCGAATTCTTTGTGAATAAGCTGAAAATAGGCGTGATGTTAGGACTTGATGCCGCTGCCTAACTATGGCACGGCCACACCGGCGCTTACCTCCTCCCACTGCGATTGGCCGATCGGTTCGAACATGTCGGATGGACTGCACCCAATAGACATCGCCCACCATAACCGTGACAGTCCCTCGGGATCGATGCACCCCATCCACATTGCCGCCGCCCATCCAGACGGCGGCAATGCATCCAACTCGATGGTCGCCGCACCCGACCCCTCCGACAGCGTCGAGATCACGGAGCAGGAGGTCGGCGAGTATAGAGAGCAGGACCGCTTTTTACCTGTGCGTTCGGCGCTCGCTCTTTTTGTTTTGTAACAATCTCCGTTGAACTCTACGCGGCAGATCGCCAACGTGTCGCGCATCATGAAGGCCTCCGTGCCGCCCACTGCCAAGATCGCGAAGGACGCGAAGGAGTGCGTACAGGAGTGCGTGTCCGAGTTCATCTCGTTCATCACGTCCGAGGCCGCGGAGCGTTGTCTCTCGGAGAAGCGCAAGACGATAGGCGGGGAGGATATCCTGTATGCGATGGGCACGCTCGGGTTTGATAATTATGCAGAGACGCTGAAGATTCATTTGGCGAAGTTGCGGCAGGTGCGTATTGGGTCTTTATCTGCCCCTTTGCTGCTTTGGTCCATCTAATTTGACTTCCGACTTTCCTTTTTTAGAATTCCAGCTCAGCGCCTCGAGTCGAGCAACCCATCGAACCGCGCATAGACCCGGATATAACAGATTCGTGATCTCAGGAAGAAGAAAAGAGAAGACGATCGAACGAACGAAGGTGTGAGCCGTCGACTCGTCGTATTAGCGTCCGACGGTTCGTTGTATTAACATGCCAAGTCAATATAAAGATACCCAAAATCTTCTCTCACGACTTCGATGACGGCGGGCATTTTGCGAATTATATCGAACCGAATCGCGCTATACCATCTGCCTTTTTATTATTCCCGCTTTTTTCCAGGAACTGTGCCACATCATGCCCGTCCCTTCGGTCCTGCACCGCTATCGCTGCATATCCCACAACATGCATAATTTTATGTGACCTCTGTCTACGTCTTGGACCGTCTTGCCCGCTTTTCCACCGAGTGTGGATTCATTTCGGTTTCGCCCCATGAAACTGACGTATTGTTTTGCGACCGCTGTCGTGCTGACACTTCACTAACTCTCAGTTCAGGCTCGGATCCCGACTTGTCTCGTTGTACAGCGTTGAGGAAGCTTTCGCAGTTGTATATAAATTGTGAGTGTTTTCTCAGTCCAAGCAGTAGGAACCATCAGATGGATTCTTTCACTGACGTTGCCGTACATTGAAATATTTTCAATGGTTGTTGACGAGCCCTAATCCGCGATGATTCAGGCAGGAGCTGAAACGAGTTTCCGCCTCCGCGCATCGTTGTTGCTGTTTCGGTTGCTATTCCAACCTGAGCCCAAGTTCAAGTTGCTTGAACTCGGTAATTCAGCACGCGGCCAGTCTACGCTTATTGTTAGTCTACCACTCAACTTACCACTCAACTTCTGAAGCTGGTGGTAGCTGTTTGTTTCTTGCAAGAACTCTATATATCACTGCTGATCACAACTTGACATCTTATCTTGATCTTCGACATTATGTACCTCGCTCAATAAACCGTTGTTCCGCATCAGCAAATTACTATAGGTGTATATATATAGTCTGTGAGGAGCAGTTTCCTCAACCCCAACAACCTTCATCGCATGGATTACTCTGACGAGTCTCTTAATGACTTCGTTCGCCATTTCAAATTCGTGGCTGCCCATATCGGTGCGTGAATCGAGACTGGCACCGTTCGTCACTCATGCGTGGTTCAGGCGTCTACCAAATCGGGGTCTGGGTATCTTATGTGCTGTTCGGAGTGACGACCATGCAGATGTACATGTACTACACCCGCTTCTCAGACGATTCTCGCAAACTTAA
The DNA here is from genome assembly GCA_029282495.1 of Mycena albidolilacea. Taxonomy (NCBI): domain Eukaryota; kingdom Fungi; phylum Basidiomycota; class Agaricomycetes; order Agaricales; family Mycenaceae; genus Mycena; species Mycena albidolilacea. The sequence goes on along the minus strand of JARIHO010000031.1, from coordinate 662,183 downwards.
GGGTTTGGTATGTAGAATTCGAACCAACGCATCAGACCAATCACTGACTCTAAATGCGAATAGGTTGCACTTGTCTGGTGCGCTCGCTTTGCATCTAACCATTTCGGTGATCCTGACCCTGAACGTGTCGAATTAAATAGGGTCTGCGAGCTCGGTCATGCCTTGTGTGTCGGACACGCGCTATATGTTTATACCATAGCAGACTACCAAGAGGGCTGGATTTGGTTTCCGTGGAGTCTTCGTGTATCCTGCATCATCGCTGGATTCATCGTGGCTTGCGGTACGTGAAACTGGTCTGATGCTGCGGTATTTATGGCACCTGCTCACGCACACTAGTGCAAGGGTTCTTCAGCTTCAGAATCTATGGATTGTCCAAACGATTATACATCCCCGTCGCGATCTGAATTGTGGCGCTCGTGCGCCTGGGAGTAACAGTCCCGGCTGCCTTAAATATGCAGGTGGTCTTGCGTCTATTCTCTGTCTCCATTGGCTCGGACCTACTCTTCATGTCCTGCTGGATCATAGGTGTTGCCAACGACCTGGCAATAACCACCACCCTAGTGTTCCTTCTCCGGCGCCAACGTGCGGATGTGCATAAGAGGTACAGTTCCTGAATAATGTCCAGTTGGATGCTCATTGGATGCACTGACAGAACAGTCGCGCTCGCAGACAAAATCATCGCCTGGACCTTTAGTCTTAGACTTTCATCCTACTCTCATTGTCTATGCTTATGACTCGTGGTAGGAACCGGAATGCTGACAAGGTTGAATATCTGTCCCCTTTTTTTGTCAGTTTGTGACGCGGTTCTATAGTCTAGTGGCGATCGTAGAACTTATCTGTGTGAGAATTCACTCGCGGCGCATTGCTCAAGTCTGAACCATTTTACCTCTTTTCAGTTTCTGACGTTTCTCAATAACTGTACGCATGGAACTCCTTCGCGAACATGCTGATAATTATTTCTTTACCAGGGGCATGGATCGCAATGCTCACCATTGAGACACGAAGTAGGCATGTTCTCTCTAACATCATCCTGTTTTCTAACCGCATCGATCCTCTCCAAGTATTCGCAAACTCATTCTTAGCTAGGTAAGCGAGCGGGGCACCTGGCATGTCAAGTATCTACTCAAGGCAACTTGCTGCGTGTTTTACAGTTTAAACGGCAGAATAACACTTCGCGCAATGGGCGACGCCCCCTTAACGTTTGTGATACCCATGGTGAGGTGTTATGTCTGACCTTAACGTACTTGCATTGCTAATAACGAAATCAGATGGAGTCCACTTCCAACGCCAGCGTGCAGATGGCTAGTGTGAGGCAGAACACGTTCGATATTGAGGGACATCCTCGCCCGGGTGACAAAGAGGCGACTCCCCGACGCTTCTCGTATTCTGCGTTCAAGCTGAATTAGAACTCAAACGAGGGGACTGCCAGTGGTTCTGGCCGGCGTGTGGCCAAACACTGATTTAGATATCTCGAATTAGAATGTATTATCCGACTGAGCCAATGAATGTACTTACAATCACGTCTCTCAATTTCAAACCAACCGCACCGGTTTCGTCCGTAGCTCAGTATAGGCACACTGTTGATTAGAACTCAAATGTTGGTTCTCGATTTCTCCTATGTAAAAACCAGACGCAAAGTCGGACTCAAACTCTCCGAGTGCCCTTTGTGAAGTTCTGCCCTGAGGGTGGTCGTCCTAGTTCGCAACAAGAATGTCCCTCATAAAATGTTTGACCCGTTTAAATTACGAGATATCAACTATGTACATACATCCACAAGTGTTTTTTATTTTATTTTAAAAAAGGCCAAGCTGAACAATGTCACGTGTTTGGTTGAAATTACGGAGGAGTCCAGTGTCAGACGTGCACAGACACGAGCTTGTGGTATTTCAGGTTGCATGGTGTACTAGCATTCCTTTCGACATCTGCTCCACGCTCGCTTTTGGCCAAGGCGGCAATCCAGCCTGTGTATTTTAGGATTAGACTGCTCGACACCAACCAGTGTCCAGCTCACCGCGAAATTCGTCAAAATTGGCAAAGAATCTCTCGTTTCGCGGAGCTTCGCCCTGGAGTTGAGACTGTACACGGATCATAAACACTTCATTAACCCGCATGTTTTATTGACCGATATTGCTTTACCTGGCTAGGAAAGAGTTTGAAAATACTTTGACGCCGCGTCGTTAGAACTGGGACTGTGGAAAGAGATGTGGTCACTCACGTCCTGGAACAGTGACATACACTCCAAGCCAGATAACTACGTAATAGTTAGTCGCCGTGCCTTCGATTCTTCTGACACGTACAATTATCTCTCATTGTGACGAACTGAAGCAGAAGAAGGGAAATTCTGATAAACCAAATGAAAATAAAAAGATCGCAGGACACGCACGCAAACCATCACTACGATCGCTGTGATACTGGGAGAATATTGAAAGAGTGTACGGAGTGACCATGGAACCCAACCTTGTCAGCATTCCAGTCTCTGTACATGAATTGTGAGCAGATACAAGACGTCTTAGATGACTTACCTATAGTCCACATAACGAGTTTATCGACCAGCGGCACACTTCTGTGGGAGATTTAAGACAGGTAATGTCGGGTTTGACTGAAAAACTAATACCGCTTGTGTATGCGAGACCGATGGCTCATAAGATGGGCGACGAGAGTCGCGGTAATCGTGAAGTCGTTTGCAACGCTGACACACCAGACGGTTGTGAAAAGCCACCCCCACTGCTCTACGTACCCGGAAATTGAAGCCATTTGCAGCTCTGTTACGAAAACCGTGGTGATTCCCAGCAGGCGCAGGAATGACATGCACCAGGAGATCATGGGGATATACAATCTCTTGGTGAAGACATAGATTCGGTAGGTGAAGAATCCCTGCACTAGGGATGCATGCGAGTGGGCGTGAAAAGTAAATGTGGTCTTCATAAAACTTACCAGCCACTGTTATTACGCCGCCAGCAAAAATGCTAACGCCGAGCGATTTCGGCGCGGGACCAAGGATTCGAAAGAAATGGCCGAAGTCGGAGATTGTGACCGTGTAGATGGTATGGCCGGCGGATACCACTTGCACGAGTAGACAGACCCTGTTTTTGATGCACCTTGAGTGCATGGGAATTGGCGATGAGACTAGCATACCACACAAGTGTGACCTAGGCACAACAGTTAGTAACATCTCAAATGGCCGGCATTTTTCAAACCAGAGCTTTAAGTTTGGAGTCGTCGTTTGGAAAGCGGCCGTAGTATATGTAGGCCTGCACAGTGGTCACACCGAAAAGGGCATAAGAGATTAAAACACCGATTTCACAGGCACCTGAGAACAGGATACGTGATAATTAATCGACGAAAAACAGAATTCCAGGCGTACCGATGGTGAGGTGTGGATTGAAGGATATGAGGAAATCCATGAGCTGACTTCTTCCAGTGTTGATTCAGAACTTTGGGGCCACTTATATATCTAACGGCGAATCTGTTCATCAAAGAACTCAATGGACAATGCAGTCAACCTACGAATAAATCTCCTGCATATCCACTGTGCCGGCTGGCAAGCCCAAAATAACCGTTTAGCGTTTACAAGGTCTTTAATTGGCGGATAAAGAGATTTGATTTAAAGCAAATTTTGACGCTCTGAAATGCCAGATCGGAATATTATAGTACATTGAACATACCAGGGTCTAGACACGACAGGATGGCCACAGGATATAGTCTGGTTTTCTTCAAGGCCTCAAAGCCGGGAGATTCGTTGGGTGAAGCGTGCACCTACGAATTCAAATAGATAGAACCTCATTACATGCCCACCGGGGTGCTTCCTACCACGTAGTAAGGGGTCGACGGGTAACCAACAATGAATAAGAAGATGATTTCGTTCGTTGAGACCAGAATGGGTGTGATTGACGGACGCTTCAGTGATTGACAGATGCTTCAGTATATTTCGAACTCGTACCTTGTTACATCGAACCTGGAAGCTCACCAGTGCGGCGATACGGCTGATTGCGTCCCGCGGAAAAAACCGGCCTCTCCATGGCTACGCATTGAGGATAGTCAACGTCTATGGGAGTGTCTTTCCGAGACCGAAACTACAGGACTTGATTGGGCGAGAGGCATGTTGAGCTTAACTACGCAGGTACGAGGTTCAACTGTTGGTAGCGTCTGTTTATGAGACTGTTGAGCCGCGGCCTCAAATAAAAGAAGACGCGTACGACCTGTCAAGAGCTTCGAAAAAAATTTGATTTGATACTGGCATCCCGCAATTTGCGTGCGTCTATCGGCCCAAAGATGGACAAGGATGCCGATGAACGCGGTCCCAGATACTTGCAACTTTGGAAGGGAGTGGTCTTGAAGACCATTTGAATGTTGTTTGGCTAGTCCTCGCAGTCCGGCGTCTGGCCCGCAATGCCACTAGATTCCAAAGGAGTCCCGAAGCCCAAAGTTGGAAAAAGGACCTGAGGGAGAAGAGACATGAAAAAAAGCCAGCGAGCTAACCAAAATTCTGATAGAGCTTTGTTGAGACTTGGAGGCAGTGGGCAAGAGTTGGAAGCCGCGACGGAGTTTGAACTGGAGACACTACGGCGGTATGCTCATCAGCGGAGCAACAGGGGCGGGGGGCAAAGGCGTCGCCTGTTAGCGTGGCGAAGATACACCGTCCATTGGGGCTTGGATTGTCTACAAATTTGGAGAATTTGAAATTAATCGTCCTTTTCCTGTATTCTGGTGCCCTCAAGCTGCAGGCTTTTTTTATGTTCCTCAGGGTTCCTTCCTCCGCATCACGCTCGATTTATGAGGGTGCCTTCTCGAGCACAGTACTACAGCTAAGCCAACCTAATTCAAAAACCAAAAAGAAAAAGTTTCTACGTGATAATTGCCTCTCCAGGGACATGTGAAATCAATATATTTATACTAGTTCTCAGGCCATTTATGGCCTATGCGACTAGTTAGCTACTGGACTATCTACGCCGTAGGTGGGTTTTCCATCTGTGTACCTCTGCCCATTCAAGGGAGGTCGCGGTAAAGAAGAGATATGTGGTCTTTAGGAGGACCAAGGGAGGCCAAGGTTGTGCTAGTTGTGTGGCCGAGGCGTACAGCACAAACGTGATGTTGATTGGGACGGGATACTTAGATCTAGATGTGAAATTATAATGAAAATAGATAGGATGAAAACTCAGCTCAGTGGTAGACTCAATTCGGCTCAAGATTTTTCGGAGGTACTCAGAAACGGCGAGTGTATTCGATATCTGGGTGGTGGCGAGAAGGCGGAAGTAAAGAAGAAAGAGAAAGGTGCCGTAAGATGTCGACAAATAAAGTATGCTGAGTCAAAACCAGGTATGTAAGAGTGGCCATAGTAGCAAAACAAAACCGCAGCTAAAATCAAACCTCGCCCAGCGATACAGGTACTACGCAAATACGAATAGGGAGATCTACACTGCCCTGCTCAGTGCCGAAGGTGGGTGCCCAATCCCCTTCGAGATCAATCCCAGCGCAGCCCGAGATGCCCGAGCTCCGGTTCGGCTCTTCGCATTGGCAGTAAATAGTGAGAAAAAATGAAATATTGGCTGTAGATCATATGAGTGGATGTAGGAGTACAAGGATCCAGTCCAGATGTAACGAAACACATAGCATAAGATTTATATGGTAGGTGAAAAGCAGGTGTCCAAGTCGCGGATGAACCAGTCCTAATACAAAATGTATGATATTGGTCTTGTGGAACCGTATCCGAAATAGCGCTGGAATTCCTAGGGTGTGTGGCCAATCGGCTCGGGATGGGAAATCAACGTGCGAGGCTTGTCGCACTTCCACAGCGGGTTAAAACCAGTGGTGACTGTCGTGTGTACTCGAGGGTGTGCGCTACGCCACCCGCGGCGCGTCAGAAATCCCCCGCGACCGAGTTCCACGGTGTACGACCATCTTAACAATGGAGACCCCAAATACAGAGTGCAGGGCGCATAGGTAGACGAGGGAGGGTAGCAGTGAGTATTGGAACGTGAGGGGGTTAGCATAATATTGAGCGGTGGATTGGTGGGATGTGAGTGGCGTGTCCGGTGCAGGGAGCCGGGGGGGGAGGGTCCCCCATGAAGGGAGGGAGAGGGGAAAGGAGGGGCATGGAGCATAGGTGGGGAGTCTGGCATGTAGTTTGGCCTGTTTAAACTGCGATATATCAACTACATCCAGGAGTGTTTGTTATTTTATTTTTAAAAAGGCCAAAGTTGAACAATGTCACGTGTGCGGTTGAAATTACGGAGGGGTCCAGTGCCAGATGTGCACAGACGCGAGCTTGTGGTATCTCAGGTTGTATGGTGTACTAGCCTCCCTTTTTACATCTACCCCACACTCGATTTTGGCCCGGACGACAATCCAGCCTGCGTGTTTTAGGATTAGACTGCTCGACACCAACCAGGAGTAGTATCCATCCAGCTCACCGCGAAATTCAAAGTCGAAATTAGCAGGGAATCATTCATTGCGCGAAGTTTTTCCCGGGAGTTGAGACTGTTATTGAGATAGAATACCATATTAAACCACAGTTTTTCATCGATCGACATTGCTTTACCTGGCAAGAAAAGAGTTTGAGTATACTTCAACGCCGCGTCGTTAGAACTGGGACTGTCGAAAGAGATGTGGTCACTCACGTCCTGGAACAACGAGATACACTCCAAGCCAGATAACTGTGTATCATGATGAGTCGCCATGCCTTCGATTCTCTTGACGCGCACAATTATATTTCATTGTGACGAACTAAAGCAGAAAAAAAGAAATTCTGATAAACGAAAAAAATGCAACAAACAAGATTGTAGGACACGTACGCAAATCATCACGACAATCGCCATGATACTGGCCAGGAAAAATATCAAAAGACTGTACGAAGTCGGTGGCTAGCGAACTCAACCTTGTCAGCATTCCAGTCGCTGTACATGAATTGTGAGCAGATGTAAGACGTCTTAGATGACTTACCTATGGTCCACATAACGAGTTTATCAACCAGCGGGACAGTACTGTGTGGGATATAAGACAGTCAAAGTCGGGTTGGATTGAAAAGTCAATACCGCTTGTGTATATGCGACCGATGGCTAATAAGATTTGCGACGAGGGTTGCAGTGATTGTGAAGTCGTTTGCAGCGGTGACACACCAGACGGTTGTCAAAAGCCACCCCCACTGCTCCACGTACACGGGAACTGAGGTCATTTGCAGCTCTGCTACGAAATACGCGGTGATTCCCAACAGCCGCACGAATGCCATGCACCAGGAGATCATGGGGATATACAGTTTCTTGGTAAAGGCATAGATTCGGTAGGAGAAGAATCCCTGCACTAGGGATGCATGCGAGTGGGTGCGAAAAGTAAATGGGGTCGTCATAAAACTTACCAGACACTCCTATTATGCCGCCAAAAAAAGCGGTAACACCGAGCGATTTCGGAGCGGGACCAAGGAGTCGGAAAAATTGGCCGAAGTCGGAGATTGTGACGGTGTATATGGCATGGCCGGCGGATACCACTTGCGCGAGCAGACAGACCCTGTTTTCGATGCACCCTTGAGTGCATGGAAATCGGCGATGAGGCTAGCATACCACACAAATGTGACCTAAGCGCAACAGTTAGTTACATCCCAAATAGTTAGCATTTTTCAAACCAGAGCTTTAAGTTTAGAAGAGTCATTTGGAAAGCGGCCGTAGTATATATATGCCTGCACGGTGGTCACACCGAAAAGGGCATAAGAGATTAAAACACCGATTTCACAGGCACCTGAGAACAGAATATGTAACGAGCAGATCGACGAAAAATAGAATTCTAGGCGTACCGAGGATGAGGTGTGGATTGAAGGATGTGAGGAAATCCATAAGCTGACTTCTTCCGGGGTTGTACTGGTAGTAGAACTTTGGGGCCACTTATATGTCTAACGGCGAATCTGTTCATCAAAGAACTCGATGGACAATGCAGCCAGCCTACGAATAGACTGGCATGCCGAAATCAAAAATTAGCTCTGAAATGGCAGATCGGAATGCCATCGTGCATTGAGCGTATCAGACACGGTATGGCCACAGGATATAGTCTAGTTTTCTTCAAGGCCACAAGGTCGGGATACATCACACTTGGCAGGTACTTACCTGCGAATTTAAATGGATAGAACCTCATTAAATGCCCACCGGGGTGCTTCCTACCACGTAGTAGGGGTTCGACGGGTAACCAGCAATGAATGAGAAGATAATTTCGTTCATTGAGACCAGAATGGATGTGATTGACAGATGCTTTAGTGTATTTCGAACTCGTACCTCGTTACATTGAACTTGGAAGCTCACCGGTGCGGCGATACGGCTGATTGCGTCCCGGGAAAACAACCGGCCTCTCCTTGGCTACGCATTGAGGATGGTCACCGTCTTTCCGAGACCGAAACTACAGGACTTGATTGTGCGAGAGGCATATTGAGCTTGCTAACTACCCAGGTACGAGATTCAACTGTTGGTAGCGTCTGTTTATGAGACTGTTGAGCCGCGGCCTCAAATAAAAGAAGACGCGTACGACCTGTCAAGAGCTTCGAAAAAAATTAGATTTGATACTGGGATCCCGCAATTTGCGTGCGTCCATCGGCCCAAAGATGGACAAGGGTGCCGATGAACGCGGTCCCAGATACTTGCAACTTTGGAAGGGGGTGATCTTGAAGACACATTTGAATGTTGTTTGGCTACTAGTCCTCCGAGTCGCAGTCCGGCGCCTGGCCCACAATGCCACTAAAAGTAGATTCCAAAGGAGTCCCGAAGTCCAAAATTGAAAAAAGGACCTGAGCGAGAAGAGACATGAAAAGGAGCCGGCGAGCTGACCAGGATTCTGATAGAGCTTTGTTGAGACTTGGAGGCAGTGGGCAAGAGTTAGAAGCCGCGACGGAGTTTGAACTCAGCAACGTGACATCGACGCATCTTGCCTCTTGCCATGGTCCCCAGGCTGCGCACCTTCCTGGGCAATCTCCTACGCCCCGCGTACCTGCGCCGAACATTCCGCCCTGACATATTCCATCCCCCGCCGAAGGTGTAAGTACCCTCCGCGACCCGCGACTTGGCCCGGACACATCATGTACCAGGCAGACGGACGACCGCGGCGATGGCGTTATTTCATCGCAATAAGTTCGTCCACATCAATATTCACCTTGCATCTAACTGTAATTGACGCTGCTTCAGACGGCCTAACTGGGATCCTCTACCTGGCCCAGTGCTATAACGCGGATCCGGACGCGCGGCGCGCAGCGGGTATTTTGGCCTCGCACTTATGCCGCGTCGACGCGGAGGAATATGCCCGTGTCGATTTTTCGAGCTTCGACGCGTGTATAGGGTACTACGCCCGCCTGCGAGAGCCAGTGCCCCAGTGCGTCCCCCACGGCTCCAGTATAGGACTCTGGTCACGTTTCGACGTCTTGGCACGGGCGAGCCCTGAATGGCAGGACGAGGCGCGCGCGATTATGCGCAAGACGGCGGAGGAGGTGCACGCAAAGCCCCTTCGCCTCCCCCACTCTGACAGTCACGTGCCATTTTCCCAGCACGTGTGTATGCGACACGTCTGTCAGAGTTGGTTGGGGGAGGGTGTTTTGAGACATATTTATTGCTGGGGAGAACAGTGTTCCCCCCAGACCCCCCTCCTTTTGCCTGATGGCATATCCAAGTGAAGGAATAATTTAATTTACCTAATTTCCTGTGTTTTTGAGCTTATTCTCAGTATCTTTTGGAATCTGGCGTAGGGGAGACCCCTCCGACCCCCCTGGCGCTTGCCGCGCGGCCCACTGCGTGGTGCAACCGCTCGCCGCGCAGGCCCACTGCGTGGAGCTTTGAATTTTTTTTTTTCATGTGTATTTTAATATTTAATGCTTATTTGGAGTGAGGATTATCCAGTGTGGGGGAAACCCCCACGGACCCCCCGAGCGCTCGCCGCTGGGCCTGCTGCGCGGCACGCTCGCCGAGGGGCCCACTGCGTGGGGCTTGGACAGTAGAGAAAAAACATCACGAAAATAGAAGCAAAAAAGCGTGCACTCGGGTTCGAACCCTAGAGCCATCAATATCGAAGATAAAGCCCGCATCATAACCACTACGCCAGGGAACCGATAGCAGCAACCGCTTGCGATGTGTCTAGACACGGCCACAGCGGCACGGAGAGACACACGTGAGCAGATAAGATGAGATATGCCTTTTAAGGCAATGTCAGAGTGGGGGAGGCGTGGGTCATTTGAGGTGCACGCGGTCCTCGCGTCGCAGGGCATGGACTTGGACCTAATGGTTACGATGTATTAGCTACAGGTGGTAAAGTGGATATGGCGGTGTTCAAGCTTGCGGGACTTCACCCACAGAATCGCGCTTCACGACGGGCAGACAATAGCGGCAAAGGACGCGCCAGCGAAAAGCCATGAGCTCTTTGGTTAGCTGCCCATGCATTATGCTGTGCGCTACACCGCTACCACAAAATTCCCGATGGCCCATCTCGCGCTCGACTTGCCTTCTCCTGGGCAGACAACTTGCGTCCACTCGCAACGTTGTCGTGCTGCCAATCCGTATCCCGAGAACCCCAGATGCGTTTCTTGATGCCGAAATCGAAGCCATCCACCCGGCGCCTGCTGGGGCGCACAGTGCAAAGACGCGGGGGGTTGTGCGGTATCGTGCGTCTACGTTTTATTCACCTCGTGGTTTTTCGCCCTCCGCGCGTTCGGCTTGGGAAGCAGTTTGTGCCGGAATGTTTCGGGGTCGTGTGCCCAACGTCCGGTGTCTCGGAAATGTTAGGGACGGATGTGTGCAACACGTCTGCCTTGAGCTCGAGGCGTCATGCTCGCGCCGTCGTGCTTCACTGCCAAATCCTTTCTTTCTTCACGAATATTTGACATTCCTACACACAATCTCGGACTATCAGTATGGGCTTCCACACAAATTTGGTGATAGCCGCCGACCCCAGCCCTCCCTTTCTCGGTCTTCACCACTGATCCAGCCTAGCCTGATATTTCGATGTGTTCAATGGCGTGGTGGTCCAGTCGATCAGAAGGAGACACTGCGGCGGTATGCTCATCAGCGGAGCAACATGGGGCGGGAGGGCAAAGGCGTCGCCAGTTAGCGCGGCAAAGATACACCGTCCATTGGGGCTTGGATTGTCTACAAATTTGGAGAATTTGAACTTAATCGTCCTTTTTCTGTATTCTGGTGCCCTCAAGCTGCAGGCTTTCTTTATGTTCCTCAGGGTCCCTTCCTCCGCATCACGCTCGATTTACGAGGGTGGCTTCTCGAGCACAGTACTACAGCTAAGCCAACCTAATTCAAAAACCAAAAAAAAAAAAAGTTTCTGTGATAATTGCCTCTCCAGGGACATGGAATGCAGTACTCGCCATCGAGACATGAAGTAGGTGTCCTCTCTCATAACACGAGCATTTATTCAAGGTAATAACTTACTGTGTGTTTGCAATTTAAACGGCAGATTAACACTTTGTGGAATGGGTGACACCCCCTTGACTTTCGCCATCCCCACGGTGAGGTAGTATGTCTGAGTTGCATGTACTTGCATTGCTAATGAAGTCAGATGGAGTCTCCTTCTGATGCCACCGTGCAGATGGCCCATGTGAGGCAGAACACGTCCGATGTTGAGGGACATCCTCGGTCAGGTGACAAAGAATCTAAGGCGACTCCCCGACGCTTCTCGTATTCATAGTGTTCAATCTGAATTAGGATTCAAATGAGGGGACTTCTTCTGGCCAGCGTGTGGCCAAACACTGATTTAAATATTTTGAGTTTAAATCACTGCATTCAGGCCCTTACTACCCGGCCCCTTAGGCGGCAGAGGGTGTGTCCGCAGCGGCGCGGGCGAGCGTGGCAGATCCGAGATCAGACATAACCTGCAGCGGTCGGCCTCCCTGTGAAAAATCCCTGAGCTTGCTCGGGAACTCAAAATCGTCAAGAGAATTCTTGGAGAATTCACATCTGGGTTCTTTAATAATAATGGCCCTATTATTGAACTGAGCCAATGAATGTACATACAATCACGTCTCCCAATTTCAAACCATACTGGTTTTTTCCATAGCGCAGCATAGGCACACTGTTGATTAGAACTCAAATGTTAGTTCTCGATTTCTTCTATGTAAAAACCAGACGCAAAGTCAGGCTCAAACTCTCCGAGTGCCCTTTGTGAAGTTCTGCTCTGAGGGTGGTCGTCCCAGTTCGCAACAAGAATGTCCCTCATAGAATGTTTGGCCTGTTTAAATTGCGATATATCAACTATATCCACGAGTGTTTGTTATTGGGGGAGCTTGCGACCCCTATCAAGGTGGTCCGATTTCCGTGTCACGTGGAAAAACGGCGTCTTTGGCTTTGTGTACTAACACTGCATTTTGATGGCGTCTGGAGCCACGCTAAGCCACATAAGTCCAGGTTTGGCGAGCCTTAGCCGAGATCGGTCCAGATGCTTCGGCAGGGTCTGGACTGATCTCGGCTAAGGCTCGCCAAACCTGGACTTACGTGGCTCAGCGTGGCTCCAGACGCCGTCAAAATGTAGTGTAAGTCGCGTGTTGATTCGCACGACGGCGCTGCCATGCAGCGCCAGTTCGTTTCGGCCGAAATTGATTCACACGACAAGATGTGCCGCCGCTTCGCTCCGGCAGCCTAAGAGGTGAAGGGAAGAATAAATTGCATCTAAGCTTAGGGATCCAGGGAAATACAGCACTGTAAGAACTAATGAAAGATCAGAAATTACAGGGGGCACGCTCAACCTAGCAACATTTGCAGATTTGAGTGATCTTGGAAAAGGAAATTTGCATACCACAAGTAGACACTGGTGTATTTCTGAGCGAAAGGTTGTGGATGGTTGCAAGTGTGATCATTTACGAAGCAATAAGTGGCCATACTTAATGAACAGGCTGTCCCAAAAAAGTGCCAGTTCTCAAGTGAATTTGACTGGTAATACCCTTGAGAATATTATTGGTAGATCCTAAGGATTCCCAAAGTAGTGCCAAAACTGTCCAAAAACGATGAGAGATAGGGTTGAAGACAGCTGAAATAGTTCGAATAGGATGCTGCAAGGACATGTGAGTTCACCCATGGTAAGAGATTGATAGAGCTCGACACAAATGATCTGATAACTTTCAGTGGAGCAGAGGACCAGATAGTTGAGGGCACATTCGGAATGAGTACCTGTCAAGAAGACATTGAGGACGGTTGAATTCAAGAGCCAAGAGCAAAATGATTCAATAGAGAGTGGGTGGTTGCAGAAATTCGGATTGCCCATGAAACTTGGGGGCGTAAATTTAAAATGGGAGCGGGCAAATGCAGTGACAGCAAAGGTACCGGAAACTGTCTTTTTATCTTTGCCACGGGGATACGGCCAGAGTGAGAGAAATTGAGCGGGCTTGCGGCACAGTGAGAAGAATACTGCGGCACAGTGAGAAGGATACTGTGAATCGGAAATGCAAACAAACATCTGAAGAATAAATGGGGCAAGACTGCAAGAGCTCAACCACAAGACGGGAGGCAGGAAACAGAGAAGAGCCTGGATGGAGAATATACTACAGCCGAGCGAGTCAAAGAATGGGAGGAGAAATATGTCCATGCTGACGCGGCGCCCAGAATGATAGGATTTTGCAGATGACAGAACTGGAAAGTCACTGTCAAGGACACAGTTACCTCTTACCCTTGCATGAGCTGTTGCAATTCACAAGAGTCAAGGAATTAGTCTTGAAAAAGCAACAATTGACATTGGCAACAAGGATTTCTCTTCTGGCCTGTCTTTTGCTGCTATTTCTAGAGTCAAAACACTTCGCAGCATAGCTTTCCGGAAATCATTTGGGTGGGCCTGGTTGCAAAAACCAGTTACTGAATCAATGAGGATGCTAAAGCAGGACACTGCCCACTGGGCTGGACTTGGTTTTCTATTAAATACTTATGGTATGGACCTTAGTGAGTATGTATTCAATGTTAATTGAAAGTAGTAAATCTTCATAATTCACAAATCATAACTGGAACTCTGTATCAGCAAGCTCCCCCTCATGTATCCGGGCACCGGAATACAAAACATATTTTTATTTTTAAAAAGGCCAAAGTTGAACAATGTCATGTGTGTGGTTGAAATTACGGATGGGTCCAGTGTCAGACGTGCACAGACGCGAGCTTGTGGTATTTCAGGTTGTATGGTGTACCAGTCTCCCTTTTTACATCTACCCCACACTCGATTTTGGCCCAGACGACAATCCAGCCTGTGTGTTTTAGGATTAGATTGCTCGACACCAACCAGTAGTATCCATCCAGCTCACCGCGAAATTCCAAGTCGAAATTGGCAGGGAATCATTCATTGCGCGGAGTTTTTCCCGGGAGTTGAGACTGTTATTGAGATAGAATATCATATTAAGCCACAGTTTTTCATCTATCAACACTGCTTTACCTGGCAAGAAAAGAGTTTGCATATACTTCGACACCACATCGTTAGAACTGGGACTGTTGAAAGAGATGTGGTCACTCACATCCTGGAACAATGAGATACACTCCAAGCCAGATAACTGTGTATGATGATGAGTTGCCGTGCCTTCAATTCTTTTGGCACCCACAATTATATTTCATTGTGACAAACTAAAGCAGAGGAAGGGAAATTCTGATAAACGAAACAAATGCAACAAACAAGATGGTAGGACACATACGCAAATCATCACGACAATCACCATGATACTGGCCAGGAAGAATATCAAAAGAGTGTACGAAGTGGGTGGCTAGCGAACCCAACCTTGTCAGCATTCCAGTCGCTGTACATGAATTATGAGCAGATATAAGATGTCTTAGATGACTTACCCATGGTCCACATAACAAGTCTATCAACCAGCAGGACAGTTCTGTGTGGGATATAAGGCAATCAATGTCGGGTTGGATCGAAAAGTCAATACCGCTTGTGTATATGCGACCGATGGCTAATAAGATTTGCGACGAGGGTTGCGGTGATCGTGAAGTCGTTTGCAGCGCTGACACACCAGACAGCTGTCAAAAGCCACCCCCACCGCTCTTGGTACGCGAAAAGTGAGGTCATTTGCAACGCTGTTACGAAAACTGCGGTGGTTCCCAACAGGCGCACAAATAATATGCACCAGGAGATCATGGGGATATACAGTTTCTTGGTAAAGGCATAGATTCGGTAGGAGAAGAATCCCTGCACTAGGGATGCATGCGAGTGGGTGCGAAAAGTAAATGGGGTCGTCATAAAACTTACCAGACGCTCCTATTATGCCGCCAAAAAAAGCGGTAACACCGAGTGATTTCGGAGCAGGACCAAGGAGTCGCAAAAATTGGCCAAAGTCGGAGATTGTGACGGTGTATATGGCATGGCCGGCGGATACCACTTGCACGAGCAGACAGACCCTGTTTTCGATGCACCCTTGAGTGCATGGAAATCGGCGATGAGGCTAGCATACCACACAAATGTGACCTAGGCGCAACAGTCAATTACATCCCAAACGGTCGGCATTTTTCAAACCAGAGCTTTAAGTTTGGAGGAGTCATTTGGGAAGTGGCCATAGTATATGTATGCCTGCACGGTGGTAACACCAAAAAGGGCATAAGAGATTAAAACACCGATTTCACAGGCACCTGAGAACAGGATATGCAATGATTAATTGACAAAAAACAGACTTCTAGGCGTACCAAGGGTGAGGTGTGGATTGAAGGATGTGAGGAAATCCATGAGCTGACTTCTTCCAGGGTTGTACTGGGAGCAGAACTTTGGGGCCACTTATATACACTGGGGGCAAGGACCAAGGTGCCTGGAGACCAGGTGCATTACATGCATGTGGCCGGTGACTGGGATCAGTGAGGAGCAGAGGTGTAAATCACCTCTTTGGCACCTTTGTTTTTGGCTTTGAATTTGCCCAAAAACAAAGGTGCCATAAAGATGATTGAGACCTTTTTTCCATGTGTCGACCACATGTGGAACACATGCATGTTGCACACTCAGGTTCCACATGTGTCGGTCTTTGCCTGGAGTGATATCTAACGGCGAATCTGTTCATCAAAGAATTCAATGGACAATGCAACCAGCCTACAAATAGGCTGGCAAGCCGAAATTAAGACTTTTGAAGCTCTGAAATGTTAGATCGGAATGTTATCGTGCATTGAGCGTACCAGATACGACGGGATGGCCACAGGATATAGTCTAGTTTTTCTTCAAGGCCATAAGGCCGGGATACATTACACGTGGCAGGTACTTACCTGCGAATTCAAATGGATAGAACCTCATTACATGCTTACCAAGTTGCTTCCTATCGCGTAGTAGGGGGTGGACGGGTAACCAACAATGAATAAGAAGATGATTTCGTTGGTTGAGACCAGAATGGATGTGATTGACAGATGCTCGATGTATTCCGAACTCGTACTTCGTTACATTGAACTTGGGAGGCGGATTGCGTCCCGCGAAAAAAACCACCCTCTCCATGGCTACGCCCTGTGCATCACAGCACAGATAGTAAACGTCTATGGGAGTGTCTTTCCGAGACCGAAGTTACAAGACTTGACGGGGCGACAGAGCATGTTGAGCTTGCTAACTACCGAGGTACGAGGTTCAACTGTTGGTAGTGTCTGTTAATGAGAGACCGTTGGGCCGCGGCCTCAAATAAAAGAAGACGCGTACGACCTGTCAAGAGCTTCGAAAGAAATTGGATTTGATACTGGGATCCCGCAATTTGCGTGCGTCCATTGGCCCAAAGATGGACAAGGATGCCGATGAACGTGGTCCCAGATACTTGCAACTTTGGAAGGGGGTGATCTTGAAGACACATTTGAATGTTTGGCTCTTCCTCGCAGTCCGACGCCTGGTTATTCGTTGACCCGAGGGAATCCACCGATGTGCCACCCAAGTGCCACCAAGTAGACTTCAAGTCCAAGAGCCCCGAAGCCAAAGTTTGAAAAAGGCCCTGAACGGCGGGAGAAACGAGAAAACAAGCCAGCGAGCTAACAAAAATTCTGATAGAGTGAAAGGTGCCGTGGTTGATCCTAAGCCAGTGACGGGGGCTTGTAAAGGCTTGGAGGTGGTGGGCAAGAGTACGTAGGGAGGCCGAGGCGGAGTTTGAACTCGGCAACGTGGACTGGACACAGCTTGCTCTATCTTGCCATGGTCCCCAGGCTGCGCACCTTCCTGGGCAATCTCCTACGCCCCGCGTACCTGCGCCGAACAGTCCGCCCTGGCATATTCCATCCCTTGCCGAAGGTGTACCCTCCGCGACCCGCGACTTGGCCCGGACACATCATGTACCAGGCAGACTGACCAGTGACGACCGCGGCGATGGCGCTATTTCATCGCAATAAGTTCGTCCACATCAATATTCACCTTCAAGTTGCATCTAACTATAACTGACGCTGCTTCCGGACTCAGACGGCCTAGCTGGGATCCTCTACCTGGCCCAGTGGTATAAAGCCGATCTGGACGCGCGGCGTGCAGCGCGTATTTGGGCCTCGCACTTGTGCCGCGTCGACGCGGAGGAATATGCCCGCGTCGATTTTTCGAGCTTCGACGCGTGTATGGGGTACTACGCCCGCCTGGGAGAGCCAGCGCCCCAGTTCGTGCACCGGTACAAGTTGGTCCGATTCTGGTCACGTTTCGACGTCTTGGCACGGGCGAGCCCTGAATGGCAGGACGAGGCGCACGCGATTATGCGCAAGGCGGCGGAGAAGATACACGTGATAGTCCTCCTGTCGCAGGAACCTAAGGAAATCGACCCAATGGTTGCGGTGGATTTCTTGAAGTTGGCACACTTTATGGAGGTGATAAATGCGGATTTCACGTTATTCAAGCTTGCGGGACTTTTACCACAGGATCCCGCTCCACGACGGGCAGATGATAGCGGCAAAGAACGCGGCAGCGGCGAAGAACGCGACAGCGAAAAGCCGTGAGTTCTTTGCCTAGCTGCCCATACATTATGCCGTGCGCTACGCCGCTAGCACAAAATTCCAGATGGCCCATCTCGCACTCGCTTTACCTTCTTCCTTGTCGGGCAACTTGGGCCCACTCGTTATATATCCCGAGGTCCCCAGATGTGGTTTCTTGATGCCAAAAGCGAAGCCATCCACCCGGAGCCCGCTGGAGCGCACGATGGGAAGACGCGGCGAGATGTGCGGTATACGCGCCTACTTTTTTATTCGCCTCGTTGCTTCCGACTTAGACTTTTCGTCTTCCGCACGTCCGAAGGACCTTTGACAACCCACCTTGATGCCGGTTCAACTCGCGGTCAGGATCTAAAACCGCTCTTAGGGCTCAAACACTATTTCCGTTGTTTCCGAAGGTTTGTCGATTTAAAATCGCGATTTTTTGGCCCTCCAAAAATTCTAAACCCCCAATATCGAATGCCGCACGAAAACTCCTCTGGTCAAAAAAAAACTGGCCTCATAGTGGGTCGCCAGAGGTCCTGCGTCCGACCTGGAAAACGATTCGCGAATATATCGAGATCGCGTACCCAACATTCAGTATCTCGGAAATCTTAAGGACGGATGTGGACGACGCGACTGCCTTGAACTCGAAGCGCGATGCTCGCGCCGTCGTCGCTTCACTGCTAATCCTGTCTTTCTTCACCAACATCTGACATTTCTACATACCATCACCAAATACCGACCCCAACCCTCCCCTTCCCGGTACCCTGCTCTTCGCAACTCATCTTAGCTAGCCTGGTACTTATTTCGAGGTCAATGGCGTGCTGAAGATCAAGTCGATCAGAAGGAGGTATGCCCACCAGCTAAGCGACATCGGGTGAGACGGCGAAGGCGTCGTGTTAGCGCGGCGAGAATACAGCCTGCGCCGTCTCTCCGGGCTTGGATCGTCTGCGAATTTGAACTGAATCGTCTATTTTTTGTATACTGGTGCCGCTCAATCTACAGGCCTTCGTCATAGGCCTCGGAGTACCCCTTCCTCCATACCCCTTGATTTACGAGGGCGCTCGCTCCAGCACAGTACTATAGCTAAGACAACGAGCCCCTGTG
The DNA here is from genome assembly GCA_029282495.1 of Mycena albidolilacea. Classification (NCBI taxonomy): domain Eukaryota; kingdom Fungi; phylum Basidiomycota; class Agaricomycetes; order Agaricales; family Mycenaceae; genus Mycena; species Mycena albidolilacea. Next base: position 643,248 of record JARIHO010000031.1, on the reverse strand, counting down.
TACAGCTTCCATATTTCCTAATCGGGTGGGAAGCGGTTGTTTGTGTGTCTATATTTACGGCGGTGACGCGACTTTGCTTTCTCCATGAACCCTCTGCGCAGCGTCCTGCGCTCGACGCCCCGCCTGCGGCCGCCTCCACGGCCGGCGTTCCGCCCCTTTCAGGCGCGCCCATACTACGTCCAGACGGCCCGACCAGCGACCTGGAGCGCAAGACTCTGGTTTCGCGCAGATGGCACGCCCCGCTCCAAAATTCGCGGCCTCGTAATAAGTGCATCCAGGTCTTGATTCGACTTTCTCTCGTTGACCTAGGACTATTACCAGCATCTGTGCTATCTGGACTGGTCTACGCAACATGGTCGACGCTGCTCGTCGTCGAGGCGCTAGACTACGAGCACTACCTCCTCTCGACACTCGTGCACATCCAACGCGTCGACTACGACTACTCTACGGTGCCGTTCACGACGTCGTACACCGCCTCGGTGAAGTATTTTGCGGAGATGTGCGCGTACCTCGCGTACGGCGAGGGCGACATCAGCCCCCAGATGGTCGACCAGTTCTTCGCGGATGTCGCTGCATTCGACGACTCTGGCGCTGACTCCGCCCCCTCCGCCTCCGCGTCTTCTTCCTCCTCCAATGCCTCAATATCCTCCAATTCCGACGACGCTACCTCGGACCCGGATCTTGACGACAAACCCCCGCAGCAGCGCCGCACCGCCGCGCACATCCTGATCCTCGCTGCCTCCGCTGCCGTGCACGACATCCTCGCGCGCTCCAAGGGCGCCGACGCGACCGAGACCGCCGCGCTCGTTCTCGACGTCATGGACCAGGCGCTCCTCGGCCTCATCGCGCTCGCGGAGGACGTCGGCGAGGACGTGCGCGAGCAGCTGCGCCGGCTGCGTGTGCAGATTGGGGGCGGCAAGGAGCGGGAAAGGGGGTATGAGAGCGGGAGCGAGAGCGAGGTGCTGGGGTAGTAGCGCGGGCGCAGCTGGGGTACGTTTTTTGTGTCCTTGTCCTGCCTCTCGACGTTGCTCACTATTTTTCAGATTACGCACGATCGGCGGACTGGACTGGGCGCAGCCCGCCTCCTACTTACATGTACTGTTGCTGTCCACCTGGTGGAAAGCACGCCAGGCCATGTACGCATGTATGTATCTTACTCACACGGGAATTATTAGAGCATATTCTATTCCAATTGCACATCGTTTAATGGAACTTCCGTCGGTTCTGCACTCGCCACCACTTTTTCATTGACGCGGATTGAGCTGCGCCTTCACGAAAGCTTCTTGAAGCTTCGCGAACGCATTAAACCTAACCTTCAGGGTGCTTCACAGGCATGAAAAACGCGTGGGAGAGACAATCCTTGGAGAATGTTGCGGTTTGCTCACAACCACAAGTTTGTGTTTTTGGCCCAGAAGAGAACCGCACGGATGTGGTACATCTTCAATTGGTTTTCAATAATGGCGGGCACGGCAAGGATTCTATGAAGGCCACAATGCTGAATTGGCGTCTTCATTCCGCCGGGGAATCCTTTCTCAACCGGTTTAACACCAGTAAAAGCATGCCTATGGAACAAGATCTCGTCCGCGACTCGACCGTCAGATTGCCAACTGGCTCTCGGCTGGCCTCCTTCTTTCCTACCCTCAGCAACGGCTGGGCTTCATCGTCCCGAAGCACTTCCTCCTCCCGTCGTTTCCCAGGAAGGAGGTGGGCTCGGACGCTGCGACGCTGTGCGGGGACTCGGGTGAATAACACCAGGAACGTTTCGGCGCTCTCCGCCTGATACCGAAACCCACCCACGAGACTTGTCCACTACATCGAGGTTTGCTGCCGACAGCGAGGGCAGAACCGGGTAGGGACGCTTCCAGCTGTTCCGGATCCGTACCTCGTCGATTGGGATGGCGACTCCGACCCGGAAAATCCACGGTCCCTTTTTTCTTCCTGCCAGCGAATAATGAGATCCGAAGCTTGTGCAGAAATTGGACCCTCCCCAAACGCGCTTTTGTGGCGTTTGAGATCTCCTTGCTCACGTTCAGCGTCTACATCGGGTCTGCGATATATACGTCCTTCATCCCTGGATTGAGGGCCGAGTTCAACGTCTCACTGACAACGGCCCCTACTCTGGGGTTGACGCTTTATGTGCTCGATGAGTATACCTTCTTATGTCGTGCCGAATTCGTTGTTCATTATTTGGAAGGCTATGGCATCGGCCCCATGTCCTGTCGCCCTTGCAGGAGCTCCCCATTCTCGGCCGCAACCCGGTGTACACGGCGACCCTCTTCCTCTTCGTCCTCTTCCAGATCCGCGCCCAACATCCTCACCGTCCTCGCCTTCCGCTTCATGACGGACGGGCTTCTTCGGCAGCCCCGCGCTCGCCACCGGCGGCGCCTCCATGGCCGACACCCCCCCGCAGAGCCAGCTCGCGTACGTGCTCTGGATCTGGGCGCTCGGCGCTGTCGCATTCATTGCCACCGGCAGTCTTTGATTCGCTGTCTTTTGACATCCCTCACAGTACACAGTCTACTGCATCTACCAGAAAAAATACCACATCGCACCACGCTACGCGCGCGTCGCCGCCGCCCACACCGAGGTCGCGCCCGAGATCCGCCTCGAAATCGGGCTCATGGCGAGCATCTTCATCCCCACGAGCGTCCTCACCTTCGGCTTCGCCTCCAAGCCCGCGTGCACTGGATTGTCCCCGTCATCGGCGCGGCGCTCTACCTTCCCGGCGTCTTACTCGTCTTCCAGAGCATCCTGATGTACATCACGTCCGCGTATCCCGCCTGCGCAGCGTCGGTGCTTGCGGGGAACGACTTCTTCCGCTCGGCGATCGCGAGCGTGTTCCCGCTGTTTAGGCGGGCGTTTTTAGTGAATCTGGGGCTTGTCTCGGAGTCGGCGCTCCTTGCTGGGATATCGTTCATGCTCATGCCTGTGTTTTGGGTGCGTCTGTGCCACGTCTCCACCGGCGCGGTTATTGATGAAGTCCGTATAGCTGCTACTCAAACACGGACACGTCCTGCGCCAGTGGTCGAAGTAGGTACGCACACAGGTCATAGGGCTCGATTCTCAAAAATTCATTATTGATCCCGATGTGAACTTCCATCATTCTCCTCCCTCCATCGGTCATCTTTGCAAATTGTGCCTCTATACTCTCAAAATAAATTTAAGCTGTATTTCATTGGGATTTGGCTTCTTCTGCTCCAGTTCGTCACAATCAGAGATAATTGTGCGTGCCAAAAGGATCGAAGACACGGCGGACTCATCACTCCTTTGACAGTCCCAGTTCTAACGACGCGGTATCAAGTATTTTCAGACTCTTTGCTGGCCAGGTAAAGCAATATCGATCGATGAAAAACTGTGGCTTAATATGGTATTCTATCCAATAACATCTCGACTCCTGGGACAAACTTCGCGCAATGAATGATTCTCTGCCAATTTCGACTTTGAATTTCGCGGTGAGCTGGATGGATACTACTTACTCCTGGTTGGTGTCGAGCAGTCTAATCCTAAAATACACAGGCTGGATTGTCGTCTGGGCCGAAATCGAGCGTGGGGCAGATGTAAAAAGGGAGGCTAGTACACCATGCAACCTGAAATGCCACAAGCTCGCGTCTGAGCATGTCTGATACTGAACTCCTCTAGTCTACTAATTTCAACCACACACGTGCACATGACATGATTCAACTTTAGCGCCCTTTGGTTTAAATAAATATATGTATAAAACTCGTGGGTGTGGTTGAAATGTCTGATTTCTTGTTGCAAACTGGTACGATCACAGGTCTATCGAAGCCTGTAAATTAATCGCCACCAGAATACAGCAAATAGACAATTTAGTTCAAATTCTCCTAAATTCCTAGACAATACAAGCCCCGAGAGACGGTGTACACTGTACCCTCACCGACCTAACACAACACCTTCGCCGCCCCGCCCCATGTCGCCCCGCTGATGATCACGCCGCCGCAGTGTCTCCTTTTCACTCGTTCTTCGCCAACGCCGCGAAATATCAGCCCAGGATCAGTGGCGAAGCGGGTTGGGGTCGGTGATCATCGCCGAATATTGTGTAGAAATGTCAGATGTTGATGAAGAAAGAAGGGATGAAGAAAGAAGGGATTTGACATTGAAGCGACGACGGCGCGAGCATCGCGCTTCGAGTTGAAGGCAGGCGCGTCGTACACGTCCTCGAGATGCTGAATGTTGGGTACACAATCTCGATATATTCGCGAACCGTTTTCTAGGTCGAATGCGCGGAAGACGAAAATTACAAGTCGGAAACCACGAAGCGAATAAAAAAGTAGGCACGCAATACCGCACATCCCGCCGCGTCTTAGCAATGAGCATCATGCGCCCCAGCGGGCTCCGGGTGGATGGCTTCGATTTCGACATCAGGGAACCGCATCTGGGGTCCTCGGGATACATATTGGCAACACCGCAACGTTGCGAGTGGACGCAAGTTGTCCGCCCAAGAAGAAGGTAAAGGGAACGCGAGATGGGGCATCGGCAACGATCCGAATAGTTCACGGCTTTTCACTATCGCGTCTTTTGCCGCTGTCGTCTGCCTGTGGTGGAGTACGATTCCGTGAGCGGGACAGGGGCTCGGAAATGTCCTTCACAAGCTTGAACAGCGCCAAATTAGCCGCCATCAACACCTTCAGCAAAGGTGCCACAGCAGACACCGGGTCGGCGTCCTCGTCCTACGACGTGAGAAACGCGTACACCTCCTCCGCCGCCTTGCGTGCGCCTCGTCCTGCCATTCAGGGTTCGCCTGTGCCATGACATCAAAATGAGACCAGAATCGGCACCACTTGTACCAGAACCGTGGCGCGAAGCACTGGGGCCTGACTCTCTGAGGCGGGCATAGCACCTCATACAGCGTCGAAGCTCGAAAAGTCAACGAAGGCGTATTCTTCTCACGGTGACCATGCAACTTTAAAATACCGACCTCGCGTCTGAGCACGTCTGCCAATACTGAACACCTACTTCGTCGATGGCGAGCAGTGCATTCCATGTCCCTGGAGACAGTGACACTGCCCCAGGTGAGAGTCGAGTGAAAGAGTGTCAGTGTCACGTTGCCGAGTTTGGCAAACTCCGCTGACAAGTCCCGACTTCTCTGCCCCCCAACAAATAGTCAGGTGTCCTGTGACTCGGCGAGGGCTCAAACATCACTAAAATGGTTCAATATCATTCCCTTCCAGGGCTGCAGTTATCTGGTGAACTACACTCCTAGTCTGGAACAAACGACTCGGAGAGGGGGCAGAGACTACTTATCTGCTTTTCGAATCTTTATTCCCGCTGCCGCCAACCTAGTTGATCCTGTGTTTCAAAACTCTGGAACTCCGGCACTCCGTTCGAGGTTTTGATTTATTCCGGGACTCCCACCCATACCCACGCCGCAACATTACCTTCTCATGAGGTTTGTATTGAGGTTTGTATTGTCGTTCATCTGGGTACGGGCGTTGTTTTCTCCTATAGATACTACAGCCTCAATGGTCCTATCCGAGTCCCGCCAGCATGGTACAATTGAGGGCCCGGGTTTCCTCCTCACAATACTTCCAGCTTTCGCCTTCCAATTTGAAACTGGGTCTGGAATTGGCGGACTCCGCGGCTTGTGCTTAGCTCCCACATATGGGCGATATCCACCGGTATCCATCATCGCATTGACAAGAACCAGATACTCTCCCGTTGTTCAGCGTTGAGGATTGGTTGAAGAAGCCCAGTCATATACTCACGCTTGTATATAAACTGTGAGGGATTTTTTCGACCCCAGCCCCCAAGCAGCAGTAATAATATGGATTCTTTCGCTAATACCATCGGTGCGCCTACACTGAACTGTTTTCAGCTGCTAACAAATAATCCGTGGTTCAGGTGCCTACCAGATTGGAGCCTCAATCTCTTATGCGCTGTTCGGGGTAACGACCATGCAAACATACATCTACTATAGCCGCTTCCCAGACGACTCCAGGAAACTCAAGAGTTTGGTCAGGATAATAAACTTTCCCAGGAGATCCATTGTTAATTATGATCATTGTGTGTATAGGTTGCACTTGTCTGGTACGCCTAACCCGCTGTAACCCACCTGGACAACCACGAATCTCAGTAAACAGGGCCAGCAAGCTCGGCCACGTGCTGTGTGTCGGCCATGCGCTGTATTTCTTCACAAAGCCAGGCTCCCTTGGGTCGCCGTTGACTTTTGACGTGGCTTTCATCATCTCTGCCTTCATCGTGGCCTGCGGTGCGTAAGCCATTTCTACTTCCACAGCGTCTTGCTCATACGCAGCAGTGCAAGGGTTCTTCGGCTTTAGAATCTTGTTGTTTTCCAAAAGATTGTACATTCCTGCTGTCGTCTGGATCGTGGCATGTGTGCGTCTGGGGGTCTCCGTTATAGCACCCATCTGTGTCCTGTTGGCCTCAGCTGTGAAAGGCGGCATGGCTCCCGCGACGCAGGAGGCATTTTTCACGTCCGGCTGTGCCCTGGTTGTCTTTAACGACTCGCTAATAACCATCGCTATGGTGTTCCTCATCCGCCGTCACCGTACAGACGCGCTTGAGAGGTATGGTTCCCGCATACTTTCAAATCCGGTCGGCTTCACCGTTCATTGTACTATACAGAACAGTGGTGCTTGCCGACCAAATTATCAAATGGACCATAGGTCTCTGACGTCAACTCTCCATCTTTATCGCTGACACTAACCGCGAGTCACCACAGAGACCGGGATGATAATGAGGTTCAAATTGCAGCCCGCTCAATATGACGTGCCTAATTTCGGTTCTCTGTAGTGCGGTGGCGATTGTACAGATGATCTGTGTATGCGTTGAGGCTCGTGCATTGATTTTCAACTCACCCTTTTCTTTCTTTTCAGTTTCTGGCACTGCCGGGGAGCTGTACGTATGACGAAAACAGTAGTGAATAACCACCCTGATCCTTTCCAGGGATATGGATTGCGTTTTCCTCCATTGAAGCCCGAGGTAAGCGTCTCAAACATCATTCTGCGCTTCTAAATACATCGATCCTTCGAAAGCGTTTGCAAACTCGTTCTTGGCCAAGTGACTGCGATGTTAAACATTTATTCAAGGTAACTTACTGTGCGTCTCCGCAGTCTGAACGGAAGAACAACACTTCGCGCAATGGGCGACGCCCCTTTGACGTTTGCGGTACCCACGGTGAGGTGTTGTCTAGTTTCAACGTACCCACCTTGCTGACGAGGTCAGATGGAGTCTTCTTCCGGCGGTGGCCTGCAGATGGCTAATCCGAGGCAGAACGCGTCGGATGCTGAAATACACCCCAAAGATGAGACCCGGCGCTTCTAAAGTAGTATTCATGGCTTTCAAGCTCAACCGCAATTTGAATGAATTTAATGATGTTCTCGATGTCCTCTGAAAGCCAGACGCAATAGGTATTATGTGCCATTGTGGTGTTCCGCGTCCAATTCTGAGCGAGGTCGTTCCGGTTCGCAGCAAGAACATTGCTCAAATCGCTTTCGAACTCGTTCAAACCAGGAGTTCTAACCATCAAGACAGATTAGATCAACTGAGGCGGAGCTGAGAGACGCATTCGACGCGCTGGATAAGTATGTATTTTGGTGAAGAGTGATCGACCGCATCACGCAGAGAGATGTGATGTGCGGGACATTATGCGAGGTGTCCAAGAAGCAAGATCCAAGAAAGGCGATCAAGTCTAGATATTCGTAAGCTCCTGGCATATATGTACGGGTCGGCGCCCGGCTTTCATACCTGAGACTGAATTCCAAAATTACAGAAACATCTCCACGTCGGGTTCATTCCCTTGCCATGCCTCCAGAGACGCCAGCGTACGGAAGAACCTGAGTCTGGGGAACGGCTCTCTGCGCTGGGACTTGGAATGCACTGCGTCCTTGACAGCGTCCCACACGGCATCAAAATGATCCTTCTTCGGACACAGAGTGACGGTTTCAAGACGCGGCCATGGCTGCGACGATGGACCGAGGAGGTCCTTGACGAGGTTATGTGTGAGGCATTGATTGACCAATGTGAGGGAGGACAGGGCGGGAAAGAGCGCGAGCGGGGGAGCAGAGATTGAGCTGGAGAAGGGGATATCCTTTTCACATGAACAAGAGGCTTTGTTGATAAAAGAGAAGGAGGTCAAGGCGGGGAAGGACGAGTGAGGGAGGCTCGTCAAGTTGAAGAGTGTGAATATCTGGTCTCCGTGGGTGCCGTAGATGATGAATTCCTCCAAGGCGGGAGTGTCGAAGAGATCGACAATGGCCTCCAAGAAAAATTCGTCCTCAGAATCGGGAACTGAGATCTGAAGGAATTTCAGAGACGGGATGTGAAAACGGCTGGTCTCTTCGAATTCCCACAGTATGTCGAGGTGGAGATGAACTAGCAAGGGGCATTGCGCCGTCATCGCAGCAAGAAGGTTGCTGTAGTCCGAGACCCAATGTTCAAGCACCTCGAGGTGCGTCAGAGAGGCCATCCACGAAGGCGACGGAGGCAACTGAAGCTTCAATCCGTCCATTTTAAGGAAACTCAACCTCGGAGCTCCAGCTGAGAATATTTCAATGCATTCATCGTTCGGATAGTCGGTTATAACCTCGAGGTCGAGGTGTTGCAAGTGGGGAGCTTCAACGTCCCGGAAGGGAGCCAGCACCTCTACGATTGAGTCGGCACTCAGGAGGATCACCAACTTCCAGCAACGCTCGATGTGGGGAATAATCTGGCCCAGGCGCGTCAGTGTGAGGAGACGAAAATCCTCCGAAGACGGATTGCGCAAGGTGAGTGATATTTTGCATCTTCTGGAGCGTTCGAGGTACAGTTTGAGGATCTCTACGGACCCCCAATCATAGAAATCGGCTTCTATGAGTGTCCAAAGCGTAGGCGCGCCGACGACAACATCGCGGAAGCGTCGGGAAACATGGGACAAGGTCCATTCCAGAAAATCTGACCCGCAACCTTGTCCGGCAGCAGCAATAGCTACGAGCAGCTCATTTGGAAGAGAAGATACTGTGCGTGTGGATATATGGTCCTCGTCCGTCATCGCGTCGAGGTGGAATAGAGTATAGGGCGTCCGCGCGGCGGCGCGCGCAACGATGCTGCTTGTCGAGCGGTGCTTCTCGGTGTGTGCAGCGCGGTGAAGGTGCCAAGGTTCAGCGGGTATGCACCCTGCGACCGTGTTAGTTAATTGAGCTCACACCGAGATAAGGAAGGGAGGTTTTGGCAAGAAAGAAGCCACTCGCCAGCACTTGCCTCTTTCGGTCACTCAGCAAACTACTACTCGGAACACGACTCTGCGCATTAGATGGACCTAAGCCGCACCATGCGGATGTTCTCCGTGCCCATGTTCGCATCCAACGTTACATTGAGGACGAGGTAGATGCCTTGTTCGTTTGTCAAAATCGGTTTTCGTATGTTTTCTGTCTTTCGGCCGCCGCTCAAGCGTCGTAAGTACGACTGTTGACCTTACTTTTGCAGGCTCTTGGAGTTTCGGCTTCGCACGAGATTTGCGCTGTCTCCGCTCACATCGTTCACGGATCCAGACAGTACCATTGAAACAGACAATACACTTGTCGATGGACTCCTTGGCCCGTGGGGCAGGCTTGCTCCATACACACAGATTCAAAGCCTAGCAACACCTGCGCGCTCCTTCTCCGCCTCTCGCTCCAACCTCTGCTCCTCCCGACAACCCAGCATACCGCTCATAATTGTCCCCGAATTCTTCTCGATCCTCCTGCTGCCGCCTCGCATGCAACGCGACGATATGCTCCAATCCCGCCGCCGGCCCAGATAGCGTCCTACCGCTCGGAAGACGTGGGGGTGGGAGGCCCGTCTGTTGCATTAAATCGCAATTCAGTTCCAAAGGTTCTCTTGGCCGCGAGAAACACCAAAAACGCACCTCCTCCTCGCACCTCTCAAACAACTCCGCCAGGGTCCCCCCGCGGTTGATCTCAAACGCACCCTCTTCCGCTCCCTTCGCAGCCTTCTGCGCGACCATCTCCGCGCGCAGCGTCGCCGTCGCATCCGCCTCGACCTCCAGCGCCTGCGTCAACACGACACCGTACCGCAGCGCCCCGTCGCGCGACACCAGCCCCTCCCGCACCTCCCGTGCCACGATTTCCGCGGGGCGTGCGTACGGGGCGCCGTAACCTCCGCCGCTATATACCGAGTCAGCTGTCGAGAGAGGACAAGAAAAGGAAAACATCGACGCACCCCCACGTACACCTGGGGTCGCGCATCATCAGCTCGCTTCCCTCAAAGGCAGGAAACAACGCACCACTCGAGCACGTCTCCCTCATAAACCTTGATAAAATCGCCCTTGGACGGGAGCGCCACGCGCGCGTTATCCGACGCGCGTACGAGCGTCTTGGAGGACCGCGCACCGGGGTCGCCGCCTGTCTTTTATGAGCAAGTATCACTCCACGACTAAAGCGACGACGGACCGTTCACGCCCCACGGCTTCGTGAGCCACCGATCGTCGTGCAGCGAAATCTCGCCCGCGCGGAGGAAGCAGTAGTCTGTCGTGGGCGAAAACACGCATTACGCTGCGAAGAACGGCAGAGAACGCGGTACGCACCGATCCGCACCCCGTTCCCCCCGCGGTGCAGCCCCGCGCCGCCCGAGTCCGGAATCGTCGCGTAGTGCTCGACGCGGAGCGGGAAGTACAGTTCGAGGTATTCGTTCGGCACGGTCTTCATGGAAGGGAACATCGAGTGGCCGTCCTGCGGCCGCGAGGTCAGCCGTTGTTTGTACAGACAGAGGAGACTGCGCTGTGCTGTCTGTTGCAGCGACGTACCAGCCCGTCGCCCACCGGCCGCCCAGGGACGCCGCCGAAGCCAATCTGATAAAGTTGGAAGTAGCTCGAGTCGGCGCGCCAGCCGCTGTAGAAGAAGTGCGGGCCTGCGGGACGGCGTGATCAATCTTCGCACGTTGCGCGGGACGATGAGAAGGGAAGGGAAAGGGGAGCCGGGACGGGATGGAATGAATCGCGACGGATGGGGCGGGAAAGGAAGAGAACCGGCGAAACACGTACTATCGCTGAACCCAGCGGCAGTCATGAACCGCGGCTGGCGCTGCCCGATGAGGCCCAGGATCAAGTCCAACGTGCGGCCCAGGAGGTGGGTGCGGCACGAGAGCGCGGCGGGGCGGATTGGGTTGAGGAGCGTCCCGCGCGGGATGCGGACATCCATGAGGTCGTAGGCGCCGTCATTCAAGGTGATGCTCGGGTCCAGCGCCTTGATGAGGTATGCGCTTGAGCGCCTGGAGGTCAGAAAGCTGTCAGTCGGGTATGGGAGTGGAACTGATGCTGTACGGACATCTTCCAGGTCGTCTATGGGTGCATTAGCATAGGCCGAATTTGGAGTCAGGAATGTGACTTACGGGACTGACGAGCCAGTTGACGCTCGACTCGGCTTGTGGGTCTGTAATACCATTGAGGTTAGGACACTAAAACACTCGAGGCAGCAGGCCGCACCTGTCCCATCAAAGTCGTACACCAGCCTCTCCCCCGACCCGTCTTCCAGCGGCTCCTTGAACATCGTGCACGACACTTTCCATGGGCCCTGGTGCACCCCCCCAAATCAGGTTACGATTATCGCAAACGAACGACTACACTTACCATCCCCGTCCCATCGTCGTCCATCCAATCACTACTCTGTCGTCAACGTCTACTCGCCCTAGCAAATAGAACAAGGATGAGATGGACGCACGAAAACGTCATCCGTCTGGCGGGGATGTTCGTCTTGAGCAGCTGTGCGAACGCGACCTTGTTCCGGTCGAGCAGATCGTCCAACGCTGTCTCGAACGCGTCCGTGCCGAACCGAATGCACATCTCGGAGACTCTGTGCGTGTGGTCAGCGTAGATGCAGTGGGTAATGACATGGATGGATGGACGCACCTCTGGCCGGCGATGCGGCAGGCGGCGACCAGCGCGTGGAGGTCCGCGCGCGAGAAGTCGGGTGTGCGCGAGTTCCGACATATGATCTGAATAACATCAGATCGCATTTCTCCCAAGCACTCGGAAAACGCACGTTCACCAACGCCTCATTGAGCTTCCCCCCGTCGTACAGCTTCGACAGCGGAATCTGGATCCCATCCTCGAATATGGTGCGCCCATTGATCGGCAGTGAGCCCGGTGTCTGACCTCCAACGCTGGTAGAGCGGAGGATTAATCGTGGACAACGGAAAAGCGAGTCCACTACTCAGTGAAGTGACCCTGGTTCGCGGTCCAGGCTACGCGTTTCCCGTTGTGGTAGACCGGGAGCATCACGAGCATGTCATTGAGATGGGAGATCCCGCCCTGCGTCCTCGTTTGGTCGTTGACCGTGTCTCGACGCAGAGAGACTCACTTGGACGTCGTAAGGGTCATTGGTTAAAAACACGTCCCCTTCCTCGATCGTTCCCTTCCATACCTTGAGGAAATGCTGTGGGGAATGAGGAAGGCCGTCCGGGCATTTTCCGAGGGACCACAATACCTGGATGTAGGACCCAAACTGCCCGACCACCATCTTGCCGTCGTCTAGGAAGTAAAATTCAAATGACGGACGCGAGCGTTAGCTGCAAGATACACACTTGGCCCAGACCCAGCGCTGATCATCGGGAACTGCACATCCGTCGTTCAGCCAGAGGAAGCTTGTCCGTATACTAGACGTGACAACTCACATAGTCCAACTGCTCGCGCCTTCCGGAAATTCAGCCAAATTACTCCAACCCAAAGACGTACTTACATCGCGGGCGACAGCGCTGATCGTAAGATTAGTGCATCCATCTCCAATCTCGCGTTGGCAAGGGCGGCCTCTACCAACTCGGTGATTATCTTCTGGTTATTTTCCGCCTCGGCGGGCACGCTCGCAGAATCGGTTGGCCAAAGTAGAATGTTCCCGAATCTATCGACCTCTGCGCGGTGGTCCGGCATCACGATGGTGTTCGAGTCCATCTGCAAATTGCCTGTGAGACAGATGGCCGGGGAAGGGAAAAGACAGCATAATAACCTCGGTGATGATCGCTGGGCCAGCGATGTGGTCTCCGTCTCGCAAACCCGTGCGCTCCCAGATAGGGACTTCCGTATACGTGGTCCCGTTCCAGTATATCTGGGTTCTACCGGTCAACGCGTCGCTACACGGGACTCCGTCCGTCTCCGACTTTGTGAGCTCCTTGAGAATAACGTCTTCCGATACTTCTTCAGCGCGGCTGCGGAGATTTATCACCTCTACGCGTAAATCAAGCGAGTAGGTGAAGAGGGAGTGGTGAAGTGCGGTGAAACTGGGGAAGTAGACGTCAAGCTATGTAGGAAAGATCCTTTGGCACGGACCTGCGCTCGAGAACGTCGAGACCATCTTGCTCCAAGGCTTCCAATGCAAAGCCCACGGGCAGATTAAGTGCTTGTCCAGAATAGCGCATGTCTGCTTCAAATGTATGGCGTTGCTGGTTTGTAACAACGCCCTGCGTCTCGAGTACTTGCGATGCTTGGCTCGCAAGACTTCTGCAGGCGTCGATGATATCGGAAGCCGTGACTTCGCCGAGCTTGCAAATGTATGTGCGGCCAACTTCATGGCGGAGTGAAGTTATGGCATCCCCGAAGGCACAGAGCACTATATATGACGCTCGTTATCGGGGTTTTGCTAAAGTCTCGACGAGAAAGACGCACCGCCTGGTGAGGGAGGAATGATAGCCGGATATGACTGGCAGAGTCTCGCTGCGGGACAAAACAGTTACAGTAGTGGTTTTCGGATACTGCCTGAGCTTACCGAGGGAGCAGGCATGGAGGGGTCCAGCTCCGCCGAAGGCCACGAGACTGTACTCCCTCGGGTCGTGTCCCTGCCTTGGATAAGGATGGCACAAAGATAAAGAAGATAACTCAAACCCGCTCAACAGAAACGCTCTTCAAAGCGCCATACATCTTCTCGTTGGCCACTTTCAGGATGCCTTCCGCAGCTTCGTATAATGTCAGGCCAACACCATCCGCAATAACTTGTACTGCTCTCTCGGACGCTTCGAAATCAAGCTTGAATGTCCCGCCCAGCAGACCTGCGGGTGGGAGATACCCCAGCACCGCATTGGCGCTGAATAATTAATCAGTGTCGTGGAGACGCAGACGAGAGCACGAAACACACTCTGTCACTGTTGCCTTGATTCCGCCCCTGGAATATGCTGCGGGACCTGGGACCGCTCCGGCGCTCTCTGGGCCAACTCGCAGTGCCTTGGTGACTTCAGGGACGTACGCTACACTCCCACCACCGGCCCCCACTTTTTTCGGCTCGAATTCAGCACTGAATATCGGGCGAAATAATAACTCGCGGACCAGTTCTGACGTCAACGGAGGGCGCTCGCAAAGTCAAATCCCCGACTGTAGTTTCTCTGCGCAAGCTCGGGATACCATTCTGGATGAGACACACATCTGGCAAGATCATCAACCGAAGGGCTTGAATTTTAGGATTTTTACAACCTGTCGAAGTTCCACCCTGACGGTAAAGGTTAACCGATGGCTTCGGAGAAGGCCTTTGAACCTACCATGTCGAAGGTTAATAAATTTTTGTAGCTGGTCTTCTGGGCTATTATTCCAGCCACGCCTGCGACCCCTCCTGCAGGTCCGGAATATAATAGATTGCAACTATACTCTTTAGCAAGGTATGGGCTCGTGAGCCCTCCATCAGATCTCAATATACGAATGTCCATATCCTTCAGGTCGCTTTGTAGAGAATTGAGGTATTTCTCGACCTTTGGACGGACCATAGCCGAAACAACAGTTGTCTGGATAGTTGAGTTGGAAAATGCAACGAAAGAATGAACTGGTTGGTTCTCACAAGTGTCCGTTCGTACTCCATCAGTTCTGGTAGGATGGTACTGGACAGACTGATCGGCAGGTCGGGAAACTCTTCTTGTAGAATTTGGGAAGCAGCGACCTGTGCAAAAGCTTGTCAGCAACAATGTGAGACGATGAACTAGGTCGCAACTTCGTGCAAATTATTCGCGAAGCTATTGATAAACGACACGGTGATGGCCTCCACCCCTTTGTTCTTGAGGGCTTGGATCCGCTGTCTAAAGATTCCGTCGTCGAAGGAACGGACCTCAGAACCATCTATTCCGATTCTGCCGGGAGCCTCGACAGTCTGTCAGGGAGGGGAATATCCGGTCAAATTGCTTCGAGTAAAGAAATTGAAGTACGGACGAGTTCGAGAGACGCCAGTGGTTGTGCTTTCGGATGAACGACCCAGTTTCCAAGTCCGCCGGGAACTTGCGATCTCCTCATCACAAGAATGTCGCGATAACCTGCGCCGTAGAAATTAAAGTGCGACACGGGCCCTAAAACTTGAGGAGCGCACCTTGAGTTACTATCAATGCCACTCTGGCCCCGGTTCCTTCAAGTAGTGCTGCAAGAGTCGACTCAAAATACAAGGTAAAAGTTTGGAATGAATGTTACATACCATTGGTGGCCACCGTTGTCCCATGATGAAGCGATAAATTTGGAGTCATGCCTGCCGGGACCAGCGACCTTTGCACGGTTATAATATCATTAGAAGTGGACTAACCTTAACTCACCTGAGTTGGGTTATGGCAACCAAAACACCTTGAGCTTGATTCTCTGGCGTCGAGAGAACCTTGGAGCGGTATGACTCCCCGGTTGCAGAGTTATAGAGGATACCATCTACACTTATCAGTTTTCTTCTACCTGAAATACTGAACAGTACCGGTGAAGGTCCCTATTGCAAAACATTCAATGCGGAGCATATTGTGAGATAGCTTCAAAGCAACCTCCAACGTCAATTCCTAACTTCCACGGTGACTCGGACATCCTATAGCAGGGAGTTAGAGACAGGGCTCCCGTTGGATGACGGGGCAGTCGGGTACTGAGATTAAGTAGCTGAGGAGATCAAGCTGCCAGTGGGATTGAATGACGCCCTAGTATTCTTGTTTATCTTCCACGGCCGAAATACCGGAGCTCCCGGGCGGAATTCTTCAAGTTCTTCCATCAGAGCCTGTGCGAGACACTAGACACGGCGCAAACACGGCGGCCGTGCGAGACTAAGCGTTCCAATCCAAGTGTCAGCATTCACTGGTTCAATTCAAAAAAAAAAAAGATAGGGAAGATTGGAATCACGTGGCACAATCGCGACTTTCTCACTCCCAAGGAGACCATCTTAGTTTATTGCCATGGAATCACCAGCGGCAAACATTTAGGTACGCAAACCGCAACCTCGAAAGGAAGAACACCGATTTTGCAACAATTGAGAAAACTGGCCAATGGACTTGATCTAGTAATGCTTCGAAAATCTGCCCGCCCTGGGGTGTACGTACGCTGATTCTCGGCGCTCTGACATTCCTCGGCTTCTTGACACTTATCTTCACCCTGTCTTCTCTCGACTCCTCAAAATTCTCATGCCCCGAACCCATGACAATTTTCAAGCTTCCTTCCCAAAACATTTCTTCATATAAAACTATTGTTCCCACTGTGCGGCGGCCGCGAGCGGGCGCATCTGTCGTTATCTCTCTCTACTATCGCTGACGCTGCATTGGTTGCTTCAAATCAGATATATATGCGACGATAAATCTTTTTATCTTTCACTGAACTTCCCAACAAAGGATGGAAACGCTCAGAAAATTCACTGGCCGGAGCAGTGGGAACTCGAATACCCACAAGATCCTCGCTATCCCAATCCCCAAGATGTTCGCGAGTGTTGTCTGCATTCTGCCGAGTTCCGCGCTAATAAAGGGCCACCTCAAGTGACAAGGTCGACGATATTGGCAGCACTCAATGGTACAACAAAGATCTTGTTCCCGCATCCATTGAATTAGTCAGTATTGCACGTCGATATCAGTTACCGCAGCCTAAATTGTGGACATACTACAGCGCAAGTGGAGGATGCATACTTATGTGTTCTTCTGTAAGTATCGTTTGGTGTCCCCTTTGTCTTACTAGACATGTTACAGGGTGGGCGTCGTCCTTCAACCAGGCAGAATGGTAAGAAGTTCCGACATGCACAGTGACAGTTGCTAACGACGTCTAGGTCTATCGGCTCCTCTCTCATCGCAGTTGGCCTGACTTTTCGCCAATCAATGGCCTCTGTCTGCATCGGTGCAGTCTTGTGCGCGTTGGCGATGGTTTTGACAGCTCGCCCGGGTGCAAAACTCCACATTGGCTACCCGACCTTATTGCGTTCAAGCTTCGGAATGTGGGGATCCAAGATATTCATCGGGATGCGCGGAGCAGTTGCCATCATTTGGTTCGGCATACAAACCTACTTTGCGAGCACCCTCTTGGCAGTAGCACTACGCTGCATGTACGTTTACAGTCCATTTCCCTCTCCCATTGACCTGAATATTTTCCCTCCAGATTCGGACATAAATGGACCGACATTCCCAATCATCTTCCCGACGACGCAGGGATTACAACGCAGGGCATTCTTGCCTTTTTCCTGATCTGGCTCTTGCAGGGACCCCTCATCTTGATCCATCCTTCACGCATCTACTGGCTATGGCACGAAAACTAGCTAGCCTTAACTATCAAAATGCTAATACAAATGCAGGCCCTTGAAAGGGATATTAGTTCCACCAGGTAAGGTACTTGTTTGCTCCTCCTGCGCCGTATTGACACTCCTCAGCCGTGATAGGGTTCTTTATATGGGCCGTCACCCGTGCCGGTGTGTGGTAGACATAAATGAACATCCAGTTCAGTTCAATATCATTTTAGGTGCCGATTGGGGTACTTTCAACACCAACCTCACGGTTGAACCCGCTCACGGCGCCGCTTTGGGATGGGGTATTCGTTTTCAACTCTCATGTAGTGGCTCGATATTTATTTTCGAATTTCAGCCATAGTCAGCGGCATCAACAGCGTACTGGGCACACTCAGTCCTATGATTTTAAACCAGTGATTTTGGCCAGGGCTTGAGATTATGAATATTGAACTCATAAGTATCACAGGCCGGATATCGCGGTATATGGTTACGCCGTTAGAAGCAACTGCCTTTGACACAGCATTTTACAGCGGTACGCGAGGAAGCCTAGTGATGCTGGATGGCCCCAAGGAGTGTCAATGCTCGTCATCAAGGTATGTGCCGCCTTTTTCAGGTCGATTGATCTCACCTGGTCAATCATTAGACCATGATCTTCTTCTTTTCGATCTCCACAGCCTGTGCTACTCGGGTCCTCTACGGCCAAGCCTTTTGGAACATGTGGTAAGGATTATGAAGCCTTCAATTGTTTATCCCAAATTCCTTTCCTACTAGGGATCAGCTCGACGCGGTCCTCGACGCCAACTGGAACGCCACAGCACGTACAGGATGTTTTTTCGTAGCAATGTCCATGTGTCTGGGCACAGTTGGTACCAACCTATCTGCCAACTCTGTTCGTCCGCATTCTTTCCTGCGGATGCCCATATTGACAATATTTGATTGCAGATTCCATTTGGTGCAGACATGACTGGCCTCCTCCCGAAATATCTGACTATCGTTCGGGGGCAAATCGTGGTCTGGATTCTGGGATTCGCGATCGTAAGACATACGTCCATTCAATCATGATTAATGAGAATCATACATCCGCTCTCGCTAGGTTCCGTGGAAGTTCCTTACGAGCGCAGCAAAATTCATAACGTTCCTCGGATCGTATACTATTTTGATGGGTGCTGTTCTGGGCCCGCTATGGGCCGATTATTATGTGTTGAGGCGTGGAAAGTGAGCGCCTGCTTCCGCTGTTATGGCATAGCAAACTCACAAATTCTGTCCTTCAGTATTCACGTGTATGCCCTCCAGTATGTGAATTGTCCGCATTGACTCTGACCGATGGTAGGCCATCTCTGTTTGATGCTAAACCCGGGTCCCTCTATTGGTTTGTTGGCGGATTTAACTGGCGAGCAATAGTCGTAAGCCCTATATCCCGTCAATCTCAAACGCCGAGTAAACATTCGTGTCCAGGCATGGTGCGCCGGGACAGGCCTCACAATTTCGGGGATCGCCAATGGTTACAAACCAAATGCCGTGAGCGTCGCCGCTGTAAATTTATATAGGTGAACCTCTCGCGCTCGGCTGATCTCGTTTGAGTCGTTTCCAACATCTCCATTCTAGCCTCGGATGGATCTTGTCTGTTTCTACGTCTGCTGCCGTTTATCTTGCTCTCAGCCTCGTATTCCCTGTGCCGATTATTCCCCCATCCCGATCCAGTGCGACCGAACCATTCGAATATCTCGCAAATAAGGAAGGTTTCTACGATGAAGACCTACCTTGGGACGTCACGGCCGCTGCCGGGGAAACTCCAAGAGACGTGTCGATTAGCGATGATAATAGCAGTGTAAAGGGAGAGAAGGAAAATTGAGGTTAGCCGGATCAAATTTACCTTTATGACCGTGATGTTGTATTTCCTACCCATGAATTAATTCAGGGGACATATGTAAAAACTCTGGAACCTTATGCGCAGGGTAATTTTTCGCAGTCACTTACTGCTCTCGCCGGTTGTACGTGTAAGTTGGAGGAAGGTTTGAATGTCACCTATTGCGAAATTCGGCTTCTGCATTAGATAGTGGACTCCTGATAGCGGACTCGGGGGAGTTTTGTGGGAGTGTCAATGAGATGGATCGAAACCAAAAGACCATAGCGTGAGAAAGCCATCATGATTTTCCAAATCAAGACGTAGCTGCCAGTGCGCAGGCACAATTTGACCAAACCAAATCCAAACCGCTAGGGTCCGCTACTGGCATGTCGTCTGGTCGCCGGTCGACGGTCACCTCAGGAACGATGAGGTCACGGCGGTGGTTCCATTATGATCTTTCGCTAAGTATCCGGTATCGGTACTGTCCTAACTGCGGTTAGGCTGCCCCACTGGCATTCATTCTTCGCTGAAAACAAGCCCCGAAACGTTAGGTTGAACGAAAAACGCGGAGGCTTCATTCACCATTGGGATTAGCGACATTGGCTATGGCTCGGCGTGTCTTGCGGTACAAATGGATATCGCACATAAGTAGAATGGAATGGAATTGAACGATCTTTCTTCAAGTTTTAGGGACGCTTCAAGTTCAAACTTCAGGAATGTAGGCTGACACGGACTAGGCCATAACTCGATATACCAGGGCATCCACGGTGATCCGACTCGGACTCTGACTCTTCTGGCAGATGACAGCCCCACGTTCGGGTTGGTTCGGCTTTCTCTGGTCATCGTCGATTGAATATGGAGATTCAACCGTAGCCCATGAAGTCTAGTACGGATAACCAAGGTATGCCGAAAGCTAATTCTGTATTTAAGGGAGCCCGCACTGAAGGCTGTATTCAAACATGATCGCTCCAGCCGCCGACCAAATTTCTTCTCTCTTAACCCTGATTAACGAGGCTGCGAGAACCCTCCAGGCCACGTACATCAATGGGAGTGGTTTTGTCCCTTCCCTCGACGACACGCAACCCCATCCGCTCGATGGAAAGCTGTCTGCGCCAGAAATGAAGGAAGCCGTCCAGTTGCTTGAGGGTGCTTGCGCTCAGCTCTGCGCAACTTTGGCACGTCCAAATCATACTGTACTTAATGTAAGCCCGAATCAATTTCTGCATTCGCGAACACTGATTTATGCGAACAGAAATTCTTTTTGACGGTTGGCGTTTTTTCTTTCTTGATAGCAATTATCTGATTATGGCGCAGGCTCTCGAACCAAACTGTCTACGTGTCGCGCTAACATGCCAGATTCCTGACATTCTCCAAGAGAAACCGTCCGGAATGCACGTAACCGAAATCGGGCAACGATGCGGTGTAGAGCCTTCGAAACTTGCCAGGATATTGCGTTTGCTATCTGCGAAGCACTGCTTCCGCGAAGGTATTTTATCCATCAATCTCCCGAGACGAACCATGACCGCGTTTCAGTTGAAAGAGATACATTCGGGAACAACCGGCTCAGCGTGCAGCTGCTTGCTTCGAATCCTCTCTATAGCCTTGGGCTACACATGTCAGCTATGACACTTTTTATCTTTATTGTTCTAACTGGATGAATTCTTTGTGCCCAGGACCGGGGACACAACGGAAGGAGCAACCAAACTCGCAGAAACATTAGCCGATCCACAATGGGGCCCTTCTTTTCTCCCAGTCCATTCGCCATGGAACAAATTCACCGGACAGCCGATGCCGATGTTTGATTTCTGGGCTCAGGTAAGTTCCCGTCGGTGTATGCGCACCCTTTATCAAATATGCGCAGAACCCCGATATGCACGCACGCGGCGAGCGTTTTGGGATCGGCATGATTGGGTGGGGCACTGCTGTTGAAGCAGCAGCAGTCGTAACCGGTACGTTGATACCTCGTTCCTCGCTGACAGATTTATAACTTTTTCGCGTTAGCCTACCCCTGGTCCGATCTCGGACCCGGCGCCACTGTTTGCGATCTAGGCGGAGGTGTCGGAGCAATGGCCATTCAGCTCGCTCGCGCTCATCCGAGGATCCACTTGAAGCTGCAGGATCTACCGGATCGAATGCTACAAGCCGAGACCGAGGTATGGCCCAAAGCGTGTCCCGAGGCGATAGCGGAAAAGCGAATACAATTTCAAGCAATTGATTTTTTCGTCGACCTCCCAATTGCTGGATGCGACGTGTACTATGTGAGCACACTCTTTCGGTTAAAATGCGCTGACTCGCTCAAATCGTCAAAGCTGAAAAATATATTGCATGCATTCTCGACCTCAAGATGCCTCACTATCCTAAAAGGCATCCGTAAATCTATGAAACCTAGCAGTCGGGTGCTTATCCGTGAGTTCATGATTAATTGAACATCGAGTTAACGACTGAGTTGAACGTGGAATCGTAGATGAGTACATTTTGCAGACCGCGGAGAGCGGCGATAAACCCGCCAACAAGCAGCTCAAGAACGCTCCCGCACCTTTGCTGAACAACTATGGCGAAGGACGAATCCGCCAATACTATCTTGACGTCAGCTTGATGGTACTTGTTAATAGCCAGGAGCGAACTTTGGAGGAGTATGTGGAGCTCGGGGAGGAAGCTGGGTTGAAATTCATGAAGGTCTGGGAGTTCGGCGACATGAGCGGTGTGGAGCTCTGTGCAATGGAGGATAATTAAGCGCCTTCCATGTGCACCTTAAAAACTGACAAGAATGTACTGAATTCACGACGAAATGATGATTATACTAAATTCTTGGTGATGAACTTCAACACTGCCGCCCGAGAGCCTTCAACATTCAACCTTGATCAATTTGATGCTTTTTCGACACTAATCTTGAACGGAAATTGCTACAGGCTGGCAACTCGAAGGTCTTCAACCTAGCTGAAAACCCGCCGAATCAAGCAGTAAGCTCTCTTGAATGCATCATATATTTGCGGTTGAATTTCAACTCAGTGCCGAAGAAGTGTGCAACAAGGTTCCACCCAACCCCAGTCTTCAGACGACTGTAGTGCTTCAAGCTTAAGGGGAACTCAGTCTGTCAGCATGTGTATTTATTGACGAGGGCCAACAGACTGAGTACAGAAGCAATATATGCTTTTCATCGTTAACACTTGTATCTACAGAAACTCGTACTTTAGCGGGCCACTGGCCCATTACACACGCGCAAGACTCGATATAGATTAGCAGCCAAAATAAATAAATTCAACCACACACGCGCTTGTTACAGTTTTGTTTTGTCTTCGAGTCGTTCGTCTTGGTCTTGGTCTAGCCAGCATCTCTTCGCCCAAGTTTCAACACGCAGAGTCACACATACGCACTCGGCTCAATCATCGCCAAAGCTCGAACTGCTGTCCGATTCCATCAGATCCCAGTCCGAGCCGCTCCCGCTCGCCGAAGGCGTCGAGGGTGGGAACCGGGCACCGGCACTGGCGCTAGAACTGGTAACCGAGCTTGGGACGCTCTGGAGCGAAATGTCGCTGAGAGCCGGGCTCGAGGCGCCCGACCTGTCCAGGTCCAGGACAGTCCTCTTCCGCGCGCCCCCATCGAACTCGCTCTCCGCGTCCGAGCTTGCCCCATCGTACGGATCGCGGCGATCGCGGACCCAGTCCGTTGGTGCCATGCGCTTTTTACCCTTGCTCCTCACAGAGCTTGGTGCGGGCGAGACGGCCGAACCCGCGTCGGACTCGCCTGCATCCGACTCCGAGTCCGGCTCCAGCGCCATCGGCACAGCTCGGAGCGTCTCCACGCTCGCGCTCCGCTTTACGCCCATGGCTCCCGCCCGCCCCTGCCCTTCCTCCCACCTCAACAACTCGTCCCTCTCCCGCTCATGGCGCAAAAACAGCTCGTCCCAGAGGCTCTTCGGTGCCGCTTTGAATTTGCTAAGCGAAGCACGAAGCGCCCAGTCCATGTCGAGCAAGGCGAGCGTGGTGACATCCTGCCATTCGCGAAGCAGGGGGTGGAAGAACGCACGGCGCTTGGTGCCTTCGTGACCGAATCGCCTGCCGACATCCCAATTAGTACTTGAATTAAGAAATAGGGCAAAAAAATGCAAAACACAGGTTGAATCAATAGGGAGGGCAGGAGGGACACTCACATCTGCGTAAGTATCCGCATCATCCCCTCCCTTGCCGCCGCGCTACCCAAAAGGGACGCCTGCACACGATGGCATCGGGCGACGTCAAACGCATGCTTCAACACGAGCTGCAGCGCCTCGCTTGCGTACCCCTTCCCACGTGAAGCGCTTTCGATGACCACCCCAAAATTCAGCTCCCCCACCCCAGCCTGCTCGGGCGGGGCCAGGACAAACGGCGAGGCGGCGAGGTAGACGATGCCGATGGGGCGTCGGGGGACGTTATTCAGGGCCCCACGGAAGGCGGGGGAGTCCTCCCAGGCGACGATGTTACGACTGGTTGGGTTGGATCGAGTAGTAGTTTCGGGAGTGTTAGCTTGCCATGTTGTGAAGGGCATGATCTTGGTTGAAAGAATATCGTTGTTTTGGTGTGGCAGTGCTGACGCTGGATGGGAAGACGGGAGAGCTGCAGGTGCAACTGGGGGCGGCAGTGTTCCCGGGCCACTTGGCTTGCGGGCTCCTGAGATCACTTGTAACGCATGTGCATACCAGGAACTCGTTGGGGAAACAGCAAAGGCGGCGTCGGTGGTGCTGGTGCTGAGAGCGGGTTGTCTCGATGCGCCCGCAGATCGTGCATCAGTCGAATCATTAGTGGTAGATTGAAGACCGGCGTCGGACATATCCTGTGCGATCGGGTGAGTCAAGTTGAACAAGCGGGGTCGGAATGTGGTATAACTCACTTGAGGACCTTGAGCAGTGCTGCTTCCGTCCGAAAAGTAGAGGAGGTCGTTATCCCAATGCTCGGGTTTCTGAAAATTATTGTTTAGAGACATGTATGTTGTACAGGAAAATAAAATAAGCCACTCACGATACCCCAGTCCTCGACGTTAGTCTCTGGAGCTAACCAGTTAAGCTTGTCGTACAAACCCATGGTATGACCCTGGTGCCATAATTGGTGAGGGAGAACTGTAATGACACAAGACGATGAGCGTACCTCTTCAACCGTCGTCTCAGAACTGAGCGGAAGATATCGAGCCGCAGCGGAGGTGGGTGTAAACCAAGTGTCGTCCGAGTCAACTGAAAGCGAGCTAGTTGAAGAACCCGCCTTGACTTGAGCTGGGGGCGGGCTCGAGGCCTGGGTCTGCTTCGGGGCAGGTACCTCGAAGACCGGCTCCTCGTATTTGGACATATCCGTGATAACCCCAAAGTAGAACGCCGTCTGCGCAAACGAGAGCAAGTCGCACTCAGGCTGGGATGCGATGTCGAACGAGGACACGCCCAGCTCCTCGAAGAGGCCCGAGAGCGTCTCGAAATGCGCATCCTGGTCCTGCAGGCCTTCCGAAATCCAGATGTGTTCGCCTTTGAGTGGGGTCATTGGTGGTGGAACGTGGTGGTTGTGATCAAGAGGCACTGCGGGGCGTCTAATCTCCTGCCTAGAAATACATTCCAGCGTCTAGATCAGGAATCATTGACTCCTGGTCCCGCGATATCAATCGAGTCATTGCAGGGATAACTATGAAGTGAGTCAAGGGCTGTTAGATACAGCCTCAGTTGGGCGCTCGGCGCTCATCCATTCAGCGCCGCTTCTCGCGTAGCACTTAGATCCAACATTATAGACTGGACCCACGCGAGTACGTACGCCCGAGTCGGGTGACCGCTGAGGTCTCAGGGTGGCCACGCAGTAGTAGAGGTTCATCTTCGCGAAGAAGCAATCTGTTAGCGTATATCAACTGGGCCACGAATGCAGACTCCTATTGCGCTGTTCTTCAACGTGGCAGAAAGTATCGGCGAAAAAGAAAAGAGATTCGCGATCACGTGGCTTGATATGTCGAGCGGCGATCAAATCTGAGGTTCAAATCGCGTCTGAAACTGGATTATGGACTAAGATAAATATGCACATCCCATGATTTTTATGGTCTTCCAATGAACCAGCATAATTCTGTGTGAAGGCCAAACCCATAGTAAAACAATAGTGCTTGGTGTGTTCGACCGAGACCGACTTCGGCTCTCTTCTGGCAGGATTGCAATCTCTCCAGACAATGGGTTGGACAACGAAATGAGCAGATCGTGGAGCTGGCGGAATCAAGTGGTAAAGAGCTCAAGACAACATATGCATGGTTCGGTAAGATGCTGGTTAATCTTGTTCTTCCGCAACGAACTTTATTTATTAATCACTGTAAGTAGTCTAAGTCGCTCTGTGGTTCCAACCTCCGTTGGCATTCCTCTACTTTAAAGCCAATTCAAGGGCCACTGATACCACTGCAGCGTTTCTTCGAGTGATAAGTCTTGGTCCACACCCATCGCCATCCTCGCTGCCTGAATGAGGGGATCTTGGGCCGCATTTCGGGCTCGATTGATGTGGTCCGCCTTGCGTGTGTTGAACATCGCAATCAGGTAAAATTTATTCCCCGCTAGCCAGGGCTCTGGTGCAAGGGCATGGCTGCGCATTGGCATAATTCAACTACCCAGACGAAGCAGCGACAAGGGCACACCCAAAACTATGATGCTATTTGCTCGACACGGTTCTCGAGAGGTTGCAGATGTCCACGTCACCGCCAAGATTCTTGAAGAAATCGGAGGAAGGGCAGACCCACGTGAGGACGTAAGTATGTGAGTCGGACGGCCGTTGAGCTGTGACCCTTCAGCGACAGAGATTGGTCTACGAGCAAACGACGAGGGAAACTGAAGGAGGCGAGACGCGCCGCGGCGTACGCCAAGATAAATGGACTCACAACTCTCTATTCGCCATGATGGTGAATGCCAACTAGAGGTCGGCGTCACGCGGCGCTGCGAATAGGCGGCGCATCAAATTCGCACGGTTTAAACGTTGGCGGGATAGACTGAATTCCGGCCGCGAAGGAATGCAGACGCTCGCTATGGATTAGGCTAATTGGTTCTCGTAGACGGAAGCTCTGTAACAGCTTATACCTCGTAGGATTGAGCGGTATTTTATTGATTTATTCAACGCCCTTTTGTTCGATCCCAGGGCGGAGTTACAAACCACCGACGTACGAGCTTCAACCGTTTGTAGCGTCTGTCTACGAGAGACTAGGGCAGAGTTGGATTCTGACCAGGCGACATGTTCAACTTTCGTTCTTAGAGGACATCTCTATGCTCGAAATACTGCGGAAGAGTGAAGAGGTAAAGCGGGTATCGAAGAAATTCTGCTACTTAAACTTATGAATGGTGGTTCAGCCTGGACTGTTGGAAAATTTGGATCGACGCAAGCGAATGCACTGGATCAGCCACTATTCTTTTGGAGGGGTTGCGACCAATCAGTTAAGTCCAACTCGGAGAATGTGCTTCGATGTTGCCGACCGGCAGGGTCCAGATTTAGGTACGAAAATATATATACTAGTAGCGTCTGTCTAGAGAGACTAGATTTGGTACAGATCTTAACATTCTGTGGTTTAGGGCAGAAAAAAAAACTACCGTAGACTCCACGAGAGCGAAGCAGCCCACTACCTCGATTGAAAGGCAAGGAAAGCGAGGTGGTACTAGAAGAGCATTCGGCATTAATGCGGCATTTACCCTTAATTGATGCGCACGTGACCGCATACATCTTGTCGCCTCCCTTGATCTCCCAGTGCACTCGAGCCTCAGCCTTCAGCGCTCTTTTTCGAGACTACATTCCTGTCGCTCACTCCCCACATCTTCCGGTGAGTAGATGTTCCCGCGAGCTGGCCGTGGAACGGCCCTCCTTCCCGCAAACTCTCACGTTTGCTTCCCGTTCTGTTGTCTCCATCGCGGCCACAGGCCGCTCTTCATATCTTCTATTTCATTCTTTCATTTATTAATTTATTCATCAGCGGCGTTGACGACCCATTTGAGTTGGAGGCCATTGGACAGCACGACAACAGCACGAACGTACACAATTTTCTTTGAAGATGTCCCCGGATGCAACGCTCCTTGACAGTCTTTCTGAATGGCACACAATTCGACCGGGAAAACCCCCTCTGTCGCTCTCTGTCCGCGAAATTACATCCGTCTCGGTCACTTTTATCTTGTCCTCAACCTTTTCCGACTTTGGCGCCGATGCAGAGCCTTTCCTCGCTTCTCTGGGCCTTACAGCCGAGGACAACGACAACGACGAAGACGACCGCGGCGATGACGAGACAGACGACTCCGGCTCCGCAGAGCCAAAGAAACCCTCTGTCATATCTGAAGTCCTCGCAAAGGGGCTGTCGGTCAACGTCAACTCTGCGACCTGGAAGAACGTGTACATCCACATCGACGAAAAGACCGACGAGGCTGTCATCATAATCTACAATCTCATGCCGGGCAAGAAATACGACATCGATCTGGGGCTAGTGCAGGGCGGGCAGAGTAACAACATCCGCAGACAGGTTGTTACCGATGGTACGCGCAGCTTACTCTGTCTTCATTCCTAATGCGCTAGCAGACCTAGAGCTGCCGACGACGGCCCTGCCCGAAGCCAACCACACGCACTTCGAGTCCGCCGACTCCCCCCTGCCCACGCCTTCCACATCCCCTAGCCGCACCCCGGGCCTCGCCTCTACGCCGCCCCTCCCCAGCACCAGCAGCCTCACCGCCTCGCACCCGCACCCGCACCCCCAAGTGACCCCCGAAGACCGCCTCACCCAGCTCACCCACGCTCTCGCCCTCCTTGCCGCCGAGCGCGAGGCCCTCTCCACGTCCCTCAAGTCCGCGCGGCGCGACGCCCAGCGCGCCGACGCCGCCCTACGCTCCGAGATCGACGCCATCCGCCGCGGCTCAGAGAAGCATGCGGCGGCCGAGGCGCGCGCGCGGCAGAAGGTGCTGGCGCTGCAGGAGGCGGTGAAACGCGCGCAGACTGCGACCAGGGAGGTGGAGGAGCAGGTGCGCGAGGTGGAAAGCGCGCTGCCGGGCCTGCGCAGCGAGCGGGCGGCGAGGGAGGAGGCGTACGAGCGGATTCGGGGCGAGGCGGACCGGGTGAGGGGGGAGCGCGCGCAGGGGGAGGAGCGGGAGCGCAGGCGGCTAGAGGGGCTGCGCGGCGAGCTGACGGGGCTGGGGAACAGGGTCGAGCGGCTGGGCGGGAAGCGCGAGAAACTCGAGGGGGGCGTGATTCCTGACTTGGAGGCGCAGTTGCGCGAGATTGAGCTCGAGATCGAGCGGGCGGAGGCGGATCCGTGGGCGGTGGGGTATGACGAGGACGGTGAGGACGAGCATGACCTGTTCGGAGCCGCGTGGGCGGCCGCGCAGCGCCATGGCCAGCAGGTGCCGGGCATCCTAACGCGCCCGTCGCCCATCCCCATCCAGCGCCCGGGGCAGACGTCGTCCTCCGCATCGGGCTCCGGCTTCCTGCAGTGGACGGCCCCGGCGCCGTCGCGCCACCATCAGCACGCGTCCAACACCGGCGCCAGCGCCTCCCAGCACCCCTCCGCGCACCAACGCTCCTCCTCCTCCCGCGCGCCCGCGCCCACACGTAGCCCCACCGCGTCCTTCGCCCTCCCGCAGCGGCACTCGTCGCTCAAGAACTCAAAGTCCAAGGCCACATCGACCGACCCCTCTGCGTCCGCGTCGCTCAACCCGTCCCCCACGCCCGCATCCGCAGTGGCCGCGTCGACGCTCTCGAGCCGCGCAGCGCCGTTCGAGCCCGGGCGGATCTCGTTTCTCGCCTCGAGCGCGAGCGGGAATGGGTGGCCTGCGACGGGTCGGGGGAATGGCGCGCACGGTCAGAGCCACAAGTGGGGGTCGTGAGCGTGAGTGTGGGCCTGAGGGTCGAGAAAATCTCGTCTCGGCTATGTACCCTGCGGGTTGGGGATGGGGGTTTGGGGCTGGTCCGATAGATGGATACAACCCGAAACCCGACCCGACCCGACCCAGAATCCAAATCAGAGTGTTGCCTCCCTTTCGCAGCCCATCGCTGCGAAGTATGGGACATGGCGCGCAATAAATGTATCTATACGTGGCCTTGCCTCTTTGTGGCATCGATTTGCATACTTGACTGTATCATACACGCACTTAGACTATCCATGTCTTGCCATTCCAAGCCGTGCGTCAGTATATCCCTCCGTGCTCAAGGATCCGGGAACAGCATTGAGCCTGTCGTATCGTCTACAAAGCTTGTACAAAGCGGCTACAAAAATCACAACTTGAGAAACTGATCTACCTACGCCCCTGTGCCCGGCCGCACCACGATCTTGAGCGCAGTCTTGCTCTCGAGCTTGTCGAGCGCCTTCTGGTAGTCCTGCACGGAGAAGACGTCCGTGACCATGCCCTTGACGCGGACCTTCCCGCTGTCGAGGTACGCGACGGCGCGCGGGAAGCAGAAGACTTGCGCGAAGGAGCCGATTATCTGCGTGGGCCAATAAAGTTAAGTTGTGCGAAAAAAGCGAAGCAGAAGGAAAGCTATGCGACTGGAAAGGAATGGAGGGACGGATGGATGTAGGGATGTAGAGATAGACGCACCCTGATCTCGTCGCCGAATATCTTGGCCGGGGGCCAGTGCACGAGCGCCTCGTTTGCGTAGACGCCGTAGACCATGAGGGTGCCGCCACGCCGGACGTAGTTGATGCTCGCGTTGGCGACTTTCTCGGAGCCAGTTGCTTCGATCTGGCGCCAATGGTTAGTTTGAAGCACGCTTCGGCGATACGAGAGGGAGAGGGGAAAGAAAGGGGACCTACAACGGCATCGAATCCGTACGGATAGTCCTTCTTAAGCTGCGCCCACTGCGCGTCGGGCGCGTCACGGTCCAGCTCGACGTACTCGTCCGCCGCGTCGAGAGCGCGCGCGATTTCAGTCTTGACGCCCTTGTTCGCGGCGATAACGACCTTGGACGCGCCGTTGAGCTTGAGGAGTTGAGCGAGGATCAGGCCTGTCATTCGAAAATAAGGGAGAGTGAAGGGATTGAGAGTGGCGGGACACTAACCTGTGGGTCCGGCACCGAGGATAAGGACCTGGTTAGGGGTTAGGGTAGTTAAGGTTTGGGTTAGAGGTTAGTGCCTTCCTCCCACCTCTGCGCCGACAGGAAGGTCGAGTTGGTCGGCACCATGCACAGCGCAGGCGGCAGGTTCGACTAGGGTCGCTTCTTCGTCTGTCAGATTGACGATCTTGTACACCTTCTTGCTCGCGCTACATCCTACAGAGTAAGCTTATCATACAAAATGGAAAGAAACATATTACACGGTAACGTAGTCCGCGAAGCCTCCAGACATGGTCACGCCCAGACCTTCGAAATTCTCGCAAAGCAGAGACTGCCCTCGGCGGCAGTAGAAGCAATTTTCACACTACGAATTATTGAGAGACAGCAGAGAAGAATCCAGCGGCTTCAGCCTCACCGTCACTCCGGGGTCTGCGACACAGCGGTCGCCAATGGAAAACCCGGTTACGGATTTACCTATTTTCGAGATCGTGCCGACGATTTCGTGACTTGATTCGCGAGGTGAGTCGAGGCTATTGCCAGAGACCAATTCTTACCCAGGGATAAGCTGTAGCACGAATTAGGGTAGCAAAACGACGGCAAGAAAAAATCGAACATACGGGGAACTTGGCAATAAACTCTCCTGCGACGCGTTCAGAGGTCCAACATATATCCAGAAAATAAGGTTCCACCTTTGGCGATATGGCTTAAAGCTTATCAGCCAGTTTCACGGACTCGTGTAAAAGCCATAAGTGGACAGACCTGTCCGTCCCGCATATACCGCAGCAAGAAACTGATCGTTCAACCTTTTTAGAACCTAGACCGCAGATTTAAATAGTCAATGCTAACCCTTGATTTGGACCTGATTGTCCTCTATTTCCGCGACTGGAGCTTGAGAGAGGATCTCGAAATTCTCGACCTACCAGCGACAGAACGGTTAATCAAGCGGTAATCCAAGGAAGGACCCGCATTCAATTACACCATGGTAATAAACGGCGTTCATCGTCGTGTAGTGTATTTCGCGATTAGTTGGTGTCGAGGGAGGAGTGAGAAGCAGCTTCGAAGAACCTTGAGGCAAGCAGGCGGCCCGGCGTCAGCCGTAGATTAAAGCATCGGCAATTTCGGATTTATCCTAGGCCCTCTGTTTCTTGAGGCCATGTCTTGCGAAGACGAAGTCCTGAGCGAAATCCTAATAGCTCAGCTCCTCGAGGAAGATCTCCGCCTCCTAGGATCTGCTAAAGAAGCGGAGCGCCTCCAGCTCGACCAAGTTTTTGCGGTCTCTGCCCGCGCCACTGGTCGAATCCCTAAATTTTCTGCCAAGACAGGGGTATCGACGACTCAGGACGACGAAGATCTCGCTCTGGTGCTCCTGGCAGAGAATGCGAGAGTGAGCAGCGATGCGGCATTTGCGCAGCGTGTTCAAGCGTCGACCATCGCGGACGTGCACTACGCACAGAAAGTCGCTGCTGCTGAAAAGTCGGCGACGTTCAAGTTGAATCGACCCAGTGCTAACATCGTTTCCCAAGGAAAATGATGCTCGACGCAGAGTTTGCGAGGCGTCTGCAGGCTGTCGATGATGAGGGTCAGGACACCGACCAAGTCAAAGATGCCGAGAGGTTCGTCAATTTGTTCGGCTGAACTTCCTTTTTGAGACTTATATGCAGCTTGCTCGGGCGCGATGCCGTCGAGCGTATCATGGTGGGCAAGATTGCACCTTCAATTCCTAACCAACAACTTCCATAGGCCTCAGATTTGAACGAAAAGGGGAAAGGGAAATTTGAGTCGAATAGTCACAGTGAAGAGCCAGTGAACAACTTAGGTAAGTGGAAGCGCTGGGAAACTGAGGAGGAGCATCGCAATACTAAACGCTTACGCATGATGCCAGGTATGTCTCGTATGCCAGATTATCCTGCGCATTTTAAACATCCTCTTTCAGAGGACGTGAAAATCAAGCAAGAGGATATGGAGGGAACTATAGCAGCTCCCTATGCGACCTGCGGGATCTGCATGGACGCCTTTCAACCGACCTATTCGCCGTACACTGCATCACTCTCTGCAAATTCGTCCAGCCGTCTACAATTTGGTCTTCGACTCCCTTGTCCTCAGCAGCACGCATACTGCGTCGGATGCCTGACCAGCTACATTGAGAGCAAACTGGATCCCGATGGCAATGGCTCCGGAAACTCAGGCATCATCGTGTTCCCCATCCGCTGTCCCGAGTGTCCCATCACCGATTTCATGGACGGGATCGCAGACGAAATTGCCGCGCGTGTCCTGGGGCCCGAGAAAATGGTTTTATGGGTATGTTCGCAGCGTACTTATCTGAATTTTATTTGCAGCATTTATCGACGCGACGGATCTAGGATCACCAGAAGCTACTGAATTCAATCCCGCATTTATACTGTCCCAACCCCAAATGCTCTGCAATTTTTCAGACGCCAGAGGATACTGAAAACCCTCAAGCTGAATGCCCCTCTTGTCAACTGCTTTTGTGTGTAGCTTGTCGTATCGCCTGGCATAACGGTGAATCATGATCTACTCACTGCTTCGTGTTCTGAGTCTTGCTTCTTAGATATTTCTTGTGAACAGTATCAGGTCGGATGGTGTTGCCTCTCCCTGTGCATTGTTGACGAAATCCTCAGGCTCTACCGCCTGACGAGAGATCTCCAGAAGATCGTCTACTGCATGAGCTAGCAAGCGTTAGTTGCACGACGAACAGTTCAATTTTACCACTCACCCGTAAGCCAGGCAAAGAACTGGCGGCGTTGCCCGAATTGTTCTGTGAGTATTTCTATCTCTCAGCTTAATCCGGTTCTTTATGAAAATGTGCTTCCAGTCCCTCGTTGAGCTTATTTCTGGATGTAACCACATGACGTGCAGGTGGGTAGATTGACACTTCCCGCGCGCATCTGCTCAGAAAAAGCAGGTGTGGGACGCACTTCTGTTTCAAGTGCGGCTCGCTGGCAACGACCAAGGGAATGTGTACGAGGGAACCCCCGTGCTCGCTTTGGGACGAAGAAATGCTCCTCGAGGAACGGGAACGGGAACGGGAACGGGTGGCCATCATCGTTCCTTTTGTGCTACCTCCGCCTGCGTACAACCCAGCGCCTGTTTACAATCCGCCGCCGGCTCCATACATCCCACAAATCAATTATCGTATCGCAGGGTCGCTGGACTGGATGGATAATCCCGGTACGTAATCATACTCTCTGCGGAAAAAAATAATCTCATATGTTCTCTCCATAGACGTGGTCTGCAGCCGTCACCCGTTCACCACCAACATGATCAGCAATCTTGTGTGTGGTTATTGTAATGTCAGGCTCAACTCACTCGCAGACCTACGCTTCCATCTTTCGCGCGTTCGCCACCATCCCGTTTTCTCTTGCTGCGGGCGATTCTTCCGCCGAGTTCAGGATTATGAGCGGCATATCGATACGTATGCGGCGAGGTTTAACGGCGCACACGTACACCAGATGAGAAGAGACTGACTCCCATCGCTTTACTGTCATGTATGCAGATGACTCGTATCAAACATTTACAGGCGAGTCGCAAACACACTAAATCAGAGGCCCTTCGACCCATGTTCGTCGACTCTGCGGTTTATCCCACCCGTCAGGATTTTGATCATATCCAATGGCTTGTCGACGGGAGCGAAGGTCGTATCGACTATATCCTGGAGGCCGATCAGCAAGGTCTGGATAAGAGTTTGAGTGCACCCACCCGAATGTCGTATTTGGTCCTCAGATTATTGTCCAGCGACTCCAAATACCGTGTAGCCGCGGTGTTGCCACCGACTTGGACAAACTGGATCCCAACTTGGCTTAGGAGTGCGTGTATCGAGTCCAACTCTCTCGCTGCATTTACAATGACGCGTTCAGGCTCTGTTTCCGCGCGGTCGGCTTCAGACATGTCAGCCAAAAAAAATTGAACCACAAGAGAAGGTCCTGACTAGGCGCGCCCTTGAACAAATCAGACCAAAAGTTCGAACCTCCAGAGACGACCTCACATCGGTTATCACAATGAAGTTTACACTTTTCAAGTTTGGATTGGCTTTCAGAGCAGCGAGATACGGCTCAAGGAGACTCTGCAGTTTGAGCCCCATAGGTGTTGAATTTGTGGGTGTGACTTTGTTGAACACATCCTCCACTTCTTGGGCGGTCTGAAATTCAACGCAAATAAATGCATCGAATGGAAGGTCTCAGCGGGTTTCTCACCTTGACCTGTTTGGCGACAACATTGGAATTGAAAAAGTGAATTTCCAGCCCGTCGGTATCATACTCGGACGCGACAGCGGCTAGGTCTTGGAGCGCCTTGCCAGCCTGTAAAGAGTTTCGGTTCAAGATTGGGTACGGCACAGAAAACCATCTAGCCGTCTTGCCTGCTTCCAAAGCTCGCCCTTCATCGAGCGCGAGTCATCGACGATCAAAACCGTCTGGAAGTGTCGCAGAAGCTCCAAGGCCGACTCCAAGGCCGACCCAGAGATGCGAGCAGATCGCGACCTTGACAGTTTCGACCCCATCTAGGGAGAGCTGAGGGGCACTCTGGAGGAGCTCCTCCGCCGTGGTTTAAGGCATTCTCGACTGAGCCGAGGCAGTGAAGGAGAAGTGTGGAATACACATATCACATAAATCTCGGAATGTAGCTCGTGGTGATATATATGTCCGCTAATGCGCCAGCGCAAATTAGCCTTCAGAAGAGTCGATGAGGAAGCTTCTTCGCCGGCGGTGTACAGATGCTGTGTTCCTCATCGGAACGCATCGCCGACGCATGCGGTTGACATGTGAAAATCACGTCCACCACAGCCCGATTCATGCTTGGTTCGAACCAACTAGAAGGACTCGGGTTTCTGGAACGAACTTGCGGCACGAAAAAACATCACATCCTTGTCATCAAGAAGACAGCTCACTGGAAGTAGTAGTCGGGCAACTTCTTGTAATCAGGGTACCAGTCCATCTCGCCGCCTCGAGGTCCAGGCTCGAAGCCCACTTCCTCGCCGCCATACGATACGCCTGGCAGCTCCCATCGCCCATGGCAAAGCTTGTCAAAACTTGTCTCCATATCCGACGCTGTCCCGAGATCGTGTCCTTGGCCATCTGGCGCTCCTTGCTAAATAATTTGGTGAACTTGGGTTCTGTGCGCTCTTCAATTGCGGCTTTGTCGTCCCTGCCGGATGGATCCATATCTCCTCTTTCTTCAGAATACAGGTCACTCCACGATTGACAGCGCCCAAAGTCGACGACTCTGAAGGACAGGGTTTTCAAGGACCGTTGGTCCAGCGGATGCGTCAACGGTCCTGGCTGAACCAGAACGTTGCGGGCGTAGAACGATCCCTGAATGAAGCCCGCAATAGAAAGTCTGTGTGGGAGCGCGAAGCAAATCATCTTGTGGACCGTTCTCGGTCAGACGGGTCGTGCAAACAGGTAAGCAATCCACCTCTGCTCTGGTGTCAGAGATTTTGGATCAATCGGTTGACGGCAGTCTTCCATCAGCAAGATTGGCCGCGCGCTACTCGATTTCTCCACCGTTTTCTCGCTTGAAACAAAATAGCCGTAGAATTTTGGAACTACGGCCGTTGCGGGTACCACCGCAGCCTGCCCGGGAAATTCGTCGGTCTCAGCAGAGCGGATGGCGTTGAAGCCCGACCAATCTTGGTTGAGATGTTTAGGAAGCTCGTTATACATCCGAGCCTCGTGCTCGAGCATAGCGAGATCGGCGTCGTCTAGTACGGACGGAATTTCCGCCTGGATGGATTAGCAACGCACTTCTTTACAGGTGACAATTTCTTCCTCGGAGGGATCCTGCACGGATTCATCCTTCAGCTCTAGCAGTCCATCGTTACACTGTACACCAGCCGCAACCGTCAACACTGGCCAGACTCGCAATTTCCTCGGCTCGGGCTCGTCATGTTCAACCTCAAGTTGTTGCCACTGTCTTCCAAATATCCGTTCCTGGTACGATGGATGATGTGCATGCTGCTCTCGGCTATTTTTGCCATACTAAAGACCAGTATTCTTGACCGTATTTGCGAAGGCCGGAGATGTGATGCGCCCAAACCCTGTCATTCGGGGTACGTTTGGAGCTCTTCTTGCATGCTTTTCTATCTGGCGTCAGCGGTCGTGGAGGATCAGATGAGGTCGCGGGGGCTTGGAGGTTGCGGTTGTAAACATTTTCATCGAATATGCCACCGAGCTCAGTGAAAACTTGATGAAAACCTACCATCTCCCGAATCGCGCGAATCCGATTTCGGTGCTCTACAGATCTTTTTTAGGTGATCTCGCTGGAGTTTTAAGAGGCATATGGCGGCAAATCGAGGGAAGAGGGCCTGAGTTCCGGCGCGTTCGGAAGTGAATTGGTGCACGTGATCGTGATTCGTCTAAAACGAGCTCGGCCGAGACGCCGATGACTCCAAAAATTCTTCCACAACCTCCATGGGAGACTCCCGGCTTGCCAGCGCTCTTGCGCGATTGCAAGCTCTTCCATCGATCGCACTGCCCACAGATTACCCAAGACCAGCGGGCTCGAACAAGTTGGTTGAAGCTGCACACTTAGCGGAGCTCTCTGATCAAACGTCTCTTGCGCTCCTCAAGCTCGCATTGTACGACGAGAGTGCAGACACGAACCCGGACGAGGATGGTGATACTCAGACGAACCCTCCGTCCGCCTTCCATCTGCTGTTGGCGGCATTCACTGTGCTTTTACACCGATATACTGGTGATACCGACATTGTCATCGGCTCATCGTCTCCCACCGCTCGAGATCCATTGGTTCTACGCTTTTCTGTCGATCCTCTGGATCCTTTCTGGTCTATTGTTCGACGTGTACAGCAAATCGAGAAAGAGGCCGAAGCAGATGCACTTCCCTTCGAAGTCCTAACGAAGGAGCTCAATAAAAACAAAGACGAAACCATGACGGTGCCCATCTTCCGTGTTCGTTTCTTCGACGAGACGGATGAGCCCACCGAAAATTTTATTCGGTCTACGAGCTTGACTTCAGACCTGACTGTCTTCGTCACAAGGCCGCCAGCCTCAACTCGAGCTTCATTGGCCCCTCAGATATCTCTGCGGGTCCTTTACAACTCTCTCCTCTTCGCTCCCGCACGTATATCGATGATCATCGATCAACTCTCCATACTGCTACGAAAGATCGCTACTGCGCCACTTTCTCCTGTGGGATCAGTGCCCTTGATGACCCCGTCTCAAAGGACGAAACTTCCGGATCCTATTGGGGATCTTGATTGGTGCGGCTGGAAGGGTGCAATCACGGATGTTTTCTCGCGCAACGCATTGCAGTCGCCTGAGCGTCCCTGCGTTGTGCAGAGCATACCCGCCGCATCCCTCACCGACGTCCAGGAGAAGGTCACATTCTCGTATGGCGCCATCCGAAATGCGTCTAATATCCTGGCACACCACCTCATAAAAGCAGGTGTACAGCGAGAGGAGGTCGTCATGGTCTATGCACATCGGAGTGTCGATCTTGTGGTGGCTGTAATGGCCGTCCTCAAGGCTGGTGCTACGTTCTCTGTCATCGGTATGTCTTTTCACTCTTTCCCCGCGTCAGTCTTTCCAATTTAGATCGCAGACCCTGCATACCCTCCATCAAGACAGATTTTGTACCTGCAGGTCGCGCAGCCGCGAGGTCTAGTTGTTCTCAAGGGTGCCGGAGCCATCAGCCCCACTGTACGGGAATATTGCGCCACCGATCTCAAGATCCGCGTCGAAGTTCCTGCGGTAGAGGTGCTTCCTAGTGGCGAGATATTTGGTGGAAGCGACGCCAACAATGAAGACGTGCTAAAATCGCATGCTCACCTGGGAGCCACCGACCCCAACGTCACCTTGGGTCCGGACAGCATAGGAACCTTGTCTTTCACCACTGGAAGCACTGGGATTCCGAAAGGCGTGAAGGGGCGACACTTCAGCTTGACGCACTTCTTCCCGTGGATGGGCGAACGCTTTGGATTGGACGAGAACTCCAAGTTCACAATGCTCAGCGGTATCGCGCATGATCCGATCCAGCGAGACAGTATGTTCGACTTTCATGCGCCAATGCCGTGGCTGATGCGCCATCCGTACAGTGTTCACGCCTTTATTCTTTGGTGCCCAGCTGCATGTACCCACCGCTGACGATATTGGAATTCCCGGGAGACTCGCGGAATGGATGGCGAATAGCGAGATCACCATTACACATCTTACGCCCGCGATGGGGCAGCTCTTGTCTGCACAGGCAACGCGCCAGATCCCCTCTCTGCTGAACGCCTTTTTCGTCGGCGACGTGCTGACGAAACGCGATTGCCTCCGCCTGCAGGCCCTCGCTTCCAACGTGCGCATAATCAACATGTACGGCACAACGGAGACACAGCGCGCCGTATCGTACTTCGCCATCCCGCCCGTCTCCGCCGATCCGACTTTCCTCGCGACCCAGAAGGACATCATGCCCGCCGGCGCAGGCATGATCGACGTCCAACTACTCGTTGTCAATCGGAACGACCGCACCGTGCCCTGTGCAGTCGGCGAGGTCGGCGAGATCTACGTCCGTTCGGGCGGTCTCGCGGAGGGCTATCTCGATACCGCCGCGAGTGCCGAGAAGTTCGTCGAGAACTGGTTTGCGGTCGGCGCGCCTCCGCGGAAGGACACGATCCGTCATCCGGTCAACGGGCTCCCCGGCCCCGAGGCGCGCCACTGGAAGGGTATTCGCGACCGAATGTACCGTTCGGGCGATCTGGGACGCTACCTCCCCGACGGAATCGTTGAGTGCACCGGGCGCGCGGACGATCAGGTCAAGATCCGCGGATTCAGGATTGAGCTGGGAGAGATCGATACGCATCTCAGTCAGCATCCTCTTGTGCGGGAAAATGTGACGCTGGTACGTCGCGACAAGGACGAGGAGAAGATCCTCGTGAGCTATTTCGTGCCGCTCGACGGACCTGCTTTGAACGACTATGCGAGCGATGTTACGGACGGGGAGGAGGAGAAGGGACTGGTACAGGGGGTCAAAAAGTACCGTCGGTTGATCAAGGACATACGCGAGCATCTCAAGAAGAAGTTACCAAGTTACAGCGTGCCTTCGCGCAGGTATTTCTGGTCTCCGCGAGTTTATGAGACTGACTTTTTTTCGGTCCAGTCTTCGTACCCCTACGTCGGATGCCGCTCAATCCCAACGGCAAGGTCGACAAACCTGCACTTCCTTTCCCCGATACCGCGCAAGCTGCCACGAACACCCCCAGTTCCAACAAAGCCAACGCAACTGAAGAGACGATCAGCCAGATCTGGGCGTCGATGCTGCCGAACCCGCCCCAGCCCATTCCGTCGGACGAGAGTTTCTTCGATCTCGGCGGCCATTCCATCCTCGCAACGCGTCTCATATTCGAAATCCGCAAGGCATTTGTGGTGGACGCGCCTTTAGGGCTTGTCTTTGAGCGGCCCACCATTGCGGGGCTCGTCGAAGCTGTCGAAACACTCCGGAACGCGGACTTAGGGCTCTCGTACAAACAGCCTAATGCGCCGACGTCGACAAATCTCTTGACGGTTCCGGGGACTCAGCAGACACATGCCGCGCCCTCACTCGAATACGGAGACGACCTCGAAAAACTGTTGCCCCACCTCCAGGATTCATATCCAGAGCTACCAGCGGATTTCAATGTCAAACCGCTTACGATATTCTTAACTGGAGCGACTGGGTTCCTCGGAGCATTTGTGCTAAAGGATCTTCTGGCCCGCGATGCGAGGGTGAAGAAGGTTATCTGTCTTGTGCGCGCACCAGATGCCCAGAATGGATTAGAGCGACTCAAGGCGGGCTCCAGCGATCGCGGAGTCTGGGACGACGAGTGGGTCAAGAGCGGCAGACTCGAGGTCGTTATCGGCGACTTGGGCGTGGAGTTATTTGGTTTGGGCAAAGATGGCTGGCAACGGATCGCCGAGGAAGCGGACGCGGTCGTCCATAATGGCGCTCTAGTACGTCGCGCTATTCTTTCCCTTACCGTTTTTTGAGCAATCTCTTTTGACAGGTCCATTGGGTTTATCCTTACGACAAGCTCCGCAATGCCAACGTTTTGGCGACGTTGACGGCTATCGATCTCGCGTCGACAGGAAAACAGAAGCTGGTCGTGTTCGTATCCTCTACGTCGGCGATCGATTCGGAACACTATGTCCAGCTTTCCGATTCCCTGGCGGACGGCCACTCCGAATATCGTGGAGTGCCCGAGATTGACGATCTCGAGGGTGCACGATCATCCTTGAAAACAGGCTATGGCCAGAGCAAGTGGGTGTCCGAGAAGCTTCTCTTCGAAGCCGGTCGGAGGGGTCTGCAAGGGCACATCATCCGGCCTGGATACGTTGTCGGGGACTCCGAAACAGCCGGTCAGTTCCCCTACTGCTCATACTTCTTCTCGTACACTAAATCGTAAAAACAGTTACGAATACGGATGATTTCCTCTGGCGGCTCGTCAAAGGCTGTATCCAGCTCGGACTCGTCCCCGACATCAACAACACCGTCAACATGGTCCCCGTGGACCACGTCGCGCGCTGCGCCACCCTCGCAGCCATCGCGCCCCTCCCCAACGCGGCGCTCTCCGTCCTCCACATCACCGCGCGCCCGCTCCCGACGTACAACGCCCTCCTCGGGCCGCTCGCGCAATACGGCTTCGGCACGACGCAGTGCGAGTACGTCGTCTGGCGGCGGCGCCTCGAGCAGCACGTCATGGAGACGCAGGACAACGCGCTCTTCCCGCTGCTGCACTTTGTGCTCGACGACCTCCCCACGAGCACTAAGTCGCCAGAGCTTGACGACACCAATACGGTGGCGGTGCTTGCGGCGGCGCAGGCGGCGCGGGAGAGCACGGTGTCGGAGGAGCTGATGGGCAAGTACCTCGCGTGGCTTGTGCGCGCGGAATTTCTGCCCGCACCGACGGAGGGCTCCCCCGAAAAAGCGCTCCCAGTCTTGGGCGCGGGGGTCATCAAGGCCGCTGGCCGTAGTGGAATTTAGGATAGATTCTATCTACCCCATCTTTACTTTACTTTTCCTTGTTTGCGGAAAACCCGTTGTACATTAGCTAGAAAATTACAGTGCTTCAAGTGTACCGTGTGCTTCGTACATCGGCGGTCGCTCTCTCTCAAATCACACTGCAATGGTCTGCATCTAAGAAAGGTC
This sequence comes from Mycena albidolilacea, assembly GCA_029282495.1. NCBI lineage: Eukaryota > Fungi > Basidiomycota > Agaricomycetes > Agaricales > Mycenaceae > Mycena > Mycena albidolilacea. Next base: position 601,855 of record JARIHO010000031.1, on the reverse strand, counting down.
TCTTCTCTACAACTGGCGATTGTACGGTAGTCTAACCTAGTCTAGTCTACTTCTTATTCATTCTGACATCTACAGAATCTAATTTTCTAAGTAGCGGTAATAAGGAGTGATAAAAAAGGGAGTGCTTTAATGCGTAATGCGTCGGCTGTATCGTATCTGTATTCAAAAAGAGATCGTCGGGGTCGGGCCAGGGTCTGGCTGGGTGGATGGATCGACTCGCAGCTGCGAGAACGATGCACGAGAGAAGACGAGAGAGGCGAGGTGAGAAGCGAGGAGCGCGCGCCTGATGCGGTACCAAGAGCGTCTACTTGTCGACCTCGACACCCGAGTCCTCGACATCGCTGTTAGAGGGTGCCAGCACGGGTCGTGCAGCCGCGAGCCCGCGCGCATTCTTGTAGAACACGACGCCGCCCTCGTCTTCGACGAACTTGCACTCCTTGAAAACCCTATACACCTCCGCCCAGCCCCCAGGCCGCCCGACGAGGTTAATCCCCGCCGCCGCCAGCCGCTCGCGCAGCGCATACGTCGCCTCCCACGCATGGTAGTGCGGGATCTTGCTCGTAACGTGATGCAGCACATGTGTCTCCGAGATCCCGTGCGTCGCGTGCGCGCCGAGCCACCCCATCACGGGCCCCAGGTCGCCCAGCAGGCTGCGGTCCATAGTGCAGAGCGCGCCGCGCTGGAAGTTGAACATCTCCGCGCGGTAGTGCGGGACGAGCGGGTCGGAGTGCTGCAGGAAGGTGATGAGGACAAGCCAGTGGTTGACCCAGATGTAGGGGACAAGGTAGGTGCGGAAGACGGTGAGGAAGGACCAGTGCATGCATGAGAGGACGATGAGGCCGAGCCAGATGAAGATGCCGAGGTCAGAGAGGACGATCTGCGAGTACTGGTGTGGCGCGAAAATGATGGACGAGGGCTTGAAGTCTGGGCAGAGTAAGCGTAAGCGGCGGAACAGAAAAGGAGAATATTGGAAGGGAGACGCACGGCTGGTGCCCTTAGGGTACCGGGTCTGTCCACCAATGTTCCATATTAAGTACATCGGGAGGCCAGCGAACTGCGAGTCGTTAGTTCGCGTAGGGACTCAAAGACGGGTACGCACGAGGTAGATCACACATTGGATGAAGGCGGCGATGGGAGAGTCGCCGAGAGCCTCCCACAGCTCATTCTGGACCGCCTGAGAGACGTTCGCGCCGCGGACGTCGTCGCGCGCAGGATCGAGAGGCGGCAGGCCCATCTGTGAACGCGTCCATGGTACGAAGACCTGGTCCTGGGTCATATGCCCAGTTGCGGCGTGGTGCTGAGAAAGTGAATCAGAAAACGCCCGAGAGGAGCTCTCTTCAACACACCTTCGCATGACTTTACAGAGTCAGAGAGGGATTAGTTAGTCAGCGTTCTATCGGGTGCAATTCCTGGAACGTACGATATGCGCCAAGAGTGATATGGGACACCGAGCCTGAAAAGAAGCCATCTTAAGCGAGAGAAAAAGATGCCAAAGGCAACTGCCAACGAACCCAGAGTGAAGAACCCAGCCAACAAAATTGTTAATCCGCTTTGAAGTGCTGAATGCCTATAACACGATGAATATCAACCGCGGGAAGCCACAGCGAGACCTACGCCATGTCCTGCCAAAAAAAGGTTAGTCGCCGGAACGCGACAAGTTACCAAAAAAGGAACGCACCAGCTTCGTGCGCAACAATCCACAGTCCCATGGCGAAAAGACCCGCAAAAAAGCCGTAAAGCGACCAGAGCGAGAAACTTGCCAAGGTCGCTGCAGTCGGGGAAAGGTCCGCAGTATAGGAGTCGGCAATACTGGTGAGTTTCCACAACGACCCAATAACGAAAAAGTCCCATATCCTGCAAAGAATTGAATGCGCTCCGCCGAAAAACCCAGGAAAAGACGTACGGGTACAGGGTCGATTTCCACAGAGACCTCTCGTAGCAGTGCGCCCTGTAACATTCATTTTGTGAGCCAAGTAGCTTGTTTTCAAGCAGAAAACTCACGGAATAACGGACAAAAGGTCCTTCATGGAAAGATTGGGGACCGTAACGGGCACCTGCTCGACCGTGGCGGTATTTTCAGCCTCTTTGGAGGCCAACATCGTTCGTGACTGAAAGACACTTAATGGGAGGAAGAAAGGGAGGAAATGATCGGGTACGATCGCTTGCAGCGAATAAATTGGTCGGAAGCCAAGGAGATCCCCGTTCACCCCAACTCCATACACCTCTGTCCGGGAGTACGTGGCAGATTATCACGGTCATGGATGCAGGGCCGCCAATCCTGCCCCAAAATAGACCCACGCCTCAGAACGCTAAGAAGACGTTTCAATTGCGTCGTTGCGTGCAGAACAGCCCTTGCGTTTGAAAATGAATAGGACAGCCTACGGCGCCAAAATCTCAACTGATACATCACATCTCCGACCCCACCGTCTGTTCTTTACCGCCACGGCTCCTGGAAAGCAAAGTTCAACGATGGCTACAAGTACGCGATTGTAAGAAAAAGATGTGAAGATGGCATCGACATCTCGGCAATCGCATGTCTTCGCCAAGTCGACAAGTGAGCAATGTCAATATATACCCCTATTTAAATTTAGTCTAAGGTTTGGCCAAGACTGATGGTTTATAAAGGGACATTGTGGTTTTCAAACGGATAAGCAAGGTAGCTTCAGGCCAAGGTTAATTGACTCGAACTTGGCGTGTAGTCATGGCTTCATAATGCCCTCAGTTTCCGAGTGCTTTTCTTCTGAATCACGATATTGCAAAGAAGAGCGGAAGAACGCCGGAGACCTATCAACGCGCGGAAACACATGTGATTGATATTCTGGTCCACCATCTTCGTTCCGTTGTCAAAAATAAGAAGGCCGCTTCCTTCCACAATAGCGCATGATGATGGAGTTGACAAGGTCGTGGAAAAAGGTACCGGTCAAGCCAAAGATACATTCGCCAGCCCTGAGCCAGTAACATCCTCGACGTCGTGGCGCATTTCCCAGCCCTGTGGACGCATATTCAAGCACGTCCCGCCACGACCAACAAACAGCCATCCGCGATGTCGAGAGTTGAGCGTTGCGAGAAATTTATCCAGTCATCAACCGATGGCGCCTCAAGCTTCACCAGTTCAAGGTCTCGACGCTCACTAAGAACTCGACGGGAAACTCAAGATTTCAAGCTCCAATCAAGCCCGAGCTCTGGCTCAAGATTTCCCTTCAAACTCAAGCTCAAGCTCAAGATTCAGGACTCGCTTCGAATCAAGAAATCAAGTCAAGCCTCAGAACTCGGATGTGTCAGCACTTCAGGCTTCAAGCCGAGACCAAATTCTCGTCTAACGAATATTCAATCTCAAGGTCAAGAACTTAAAGATGAGCTGTTTCGTTTTGTTTCATTTCGCCGACAGACTTGCACACAGCTCCTCCGATCTCGTTATCATGCCCACGCATCAACACACGTGATCCAATTGATGGCGACCTCGGGCAAGTGCAAGGAGGGCAAATAAATCTGTTTGAGAGTGTCTATAGACATTTCGGACATGTATGAGGTTAGTTGGAGGATACAAAAAAAAATTCCTGAGGAGTTTGGTTGAAACTGAGGCATCACCGGATTTACATCCCAATTCGGCAGGAAGGCCTCTTTCACTCAGTGGAGCACGTTCTGGGACTTGTAACTTCTAGTAACTTTTATATCATAAAAGACGGTCATCTGGAGTGTGTAAAACTGTACTTCAAGGTTTGCATTGGCCGAGAGAGTGGTAAATGCTCTCGAACAAGTGTTTGATGGGGGCCAAATATTTGGGGGGGGGGGGGGGGTCTCACGTGTTGATCATAGTGGGTCTGATAACGAGATCAGAGGTCGCTTGCAGCTAACGAAGGAGCGTGCGTAAGCACAGAAGTTTTTCGCTAGCCTCGAGCTCAAGAGCTTCAAGTCAAGAAACCAAGCCAGAGGACGCCTCAACCGAGGCAACCCTCGAACAAGACACGACTGCGCCAATACTTCAACCGAAGACAAAGTTCTCGATTCTTCGTTTCATTTCACGAGATGGAAGCCAAGAAATTTGAAACTCACAACACAGCGAAAAGGGCGGAAAAAAGGGCTACTGTGAACAACCCTAATGTGTTGTCACCAATCGGTTTCTCTTTCTTCCTGTGGTGTGCAACAGTACTATGTGTAGTCTTATTTTCCTGCTGGGTCTTCAGCACTATGGTCTCTCCTTGCGCCGACCAAATGATGCGCGTCCAATCCCTTCTCGGTGATCATAGTCAACGAATTGTACATTCATTTCACCGGCAATCTGCCACCGCAATCACTCCTACTCTACATCCCCAAGGGCCTTCCTCACCACCTCCACCACCGTCTTCGGATGGCTCGCATTAATAGCATGGTCAGACCTAACCAGATGCCTCTCCACCCTCCGCCCAGCCATCTCGCTCTCCATCGCCGCGATGATCTTGTTCTGCACCTCCGGGGTCACGAGCTTGTCGTGTTCGCAAAACAGATACGACACAGCGACGTCCTTGTACGCCCCGTACGTCAGGCTCTGCGTGAAGCTTATCGCGGAGTGGTCGGGCATTTTGGATGCCCAGGCGAGCCCTTCCTCCGGGGAGAGGTCAGAGAATGCGACGGCCGCGGAACTGGCGGCGTCCATCACCATATATCCGGCCTTCAAGTTGCAACCATCCAGTTCAGCCCAACATACTCAACCAAAAACCAAAAACTTCAGCATACCTCAACGTGAAAGAAATCCAGTTCCCCATCCGCAAACACGTCCTTCACAGACTGACCCTCCAGCCCCACCACCGCCGTCACAAATATAATGCGCACGATGCCGCCGGGCTTGCCTTCCCTCTCCCGCACGCTCTTCGCGAGACCCTTGGATGCCTCGCAGGCTACGATCCCGCCGTACGAGTGGGGGACGAGGACGACGTCCCTGCCTTCGTCGGCGAGTCGCGACGCGAGCGCCGCGACCTTCGCCGCGTCGTCGTACAGGCCGGGCGCCTTGTCGCGGCGGCCAACCGTCTCCAGCTCGATGCCGTGAGCGTCGTATCCGTGCGCTTTGAGGTCGGCGATGATGGGCACCCAGAAGGCGAGGGGGGTGAATGAGCCGGGGATGACGATTATTGAGGGTTTGGTTGTTGTGCTTGACATTTGGTAGGTAAGTGGGTAGGTGTTTAGTTTTTGTGTTGAGTTTGGTCGGTTTCGTTCAACCCGTTTATATAGTCCTTACGCTGAGGGTGATGAGGTGAAGAGATCGTATAACCTCGGACAGACTAGGAGGCGGAATGCTCACTCATAAATGCCTCGCTGCTGTCATGAATCTCGGATCCCCGGAGTCTCTTCCAACTTGTGGCATGGCCTCCGAGTCGTACGACGTACCGCGCAGGCAAAAAATCTCCCCATCAGCGCCTCATGGATGAACTACTTGTTTGCAAGCCTGTGCTGATTAATACGGCGGACAGTACCAAGAAGAGGCTTTGTCAATAGCGCCTTATGGATGAACCACTTGTTTGCAAGCCTGAGCTGATTAATGCGGCGGACAGTACCAAGAAGAGGCTTTGTCAACAAGTTAGTAACACCATAGGCGCGTTTGTTCTCATGCGGAACGCTGCCCAAAGCTGATTAAAGTCAATGAGTTGCAATGTTCAGGCTCACAGATAATCCGGCCTGCCGGTGCATCCGCCGAATGGTTTCTTCTATCATACCGTGGGGTGGGTTTGGCGTTTCACTGGCAGTCCAAATGTCACGGTAGAGGTCCTGTGTTTTCAACAAATTTCAAAACCTACTTGGGGATTATATTCAGCGCGAGGTACGCACAGCATAGTTGCTTGCACTTTGAACTGTGGTCTCCATCTCTTGGGCTGGAACCTCCTTCATTAGACTGTTTCGGGCTTGAGGCTGCGACTCTCGTCAGCTCATGCCATATAGATTCCGATTCCGACTTGCCGCTATGTCCTCGACCACTCAAGTATGTACACTACCTCCCCTAGCTCCAGGTGAGGCCGATAGTCGAAGGATCTTACATACGAAATAGAAATGAAGAACCGGAGCGGCTATCTATGGTGGTGATTTAGGGGAACATCCAAGTTCAAACACTTGGTTCGAGGGACCTTTGAAGCGCAGAAAGGATCTAGCAGGCGGTTTGCGTGTTGGTGGTGTGGGAGAGGGGAACACCTGGCTCATAAGGTCTTGAAAAGGGTCGGTAGTCCGTGCAAGCATAGAATGATGGTTGGGAATAAGATGCGAAATGAAGTGAGGTCTGTCTGCACTTTGCCGTCCGTCGAAAGAATGGGATAATGTAGATGCGTGAGCGGACATTTTTAGTTACCCTCGCTTCAAAAGAAACAATACAACCTATGCAATGGGAGCACCCATACTAACAATAAATCGGATATGGTGTACGCAGATCGCCTTTGCTCATTCTGGTTATCGAACCAACTTAGGGTTCGGCTTCTTGTGTCCGGATATGTGAGTGTCATTGCGCCTTTTCTTTTCCTTTTGAGATCCTGCCACGGAATCTATACGGACGCTTAGCATCTTCGATACATTCTTGTGGTCCGTGCCAGTCGCAGCCTCCGGGGTGAGAAGGCGCATTTGGAAGCCAAATAACATTGGAATGGTAGACTTCTTTGCATTTTTCATTAACTAGCGTGCTGTTTGTATGCACAATTAAAATAAGCCTTTTAGCTTGTTGGACTCTGGCTTCAAACGCGATTTGAAACAAATGGTGACGCGATTTAACCGTGACAGTAAACTCACGTGATCGCGTACATCCCTCTTCTGTGCCATTGTGTTGACGAACCGACTAACGTGAGTCTGAATTCATCTGTCAATAGCGGCTTATGGGCTCTAGATTTCCTTTCGCTTGCCCGTAGACCAACCGCCGCCACTGGCGGGTTACCGTCTCAATGGCCGTGGCCCGTCGCACCCCAGCATACGTACTCATGGGTTTGTAGCCGAGAAAAGTTCCCTTCTGAATCTCGGAGCGGAGAACGGGGGAAATTCGACAGCACCAATTACCGCGACGCGGTCTCATAGAAATGGGAGCCGGTTCCGGGTCCGAGAGATGTCCTTGCCATCTTTCGTCTCATCCTTGGATTCGGTGCTGTATCCTACTGATTTCCAGCTATTCCCTTGCGCCGTTATCCTGCCCAACCGTCGGCGACAATTTCTACCTCATCGCAATGTTCAAAATCCCCGAGGCCGACCACCTCAATCGAACTCACAATGTGACTGAGGATCTCGTTATCCAAGCCGCGAGGGTCGCGATGGGTGTGGACACTGGACCAAGACCCAAGGCTCGAGAAAACCATGTGGTGGTTCAGGTGGCCCTTACACTGGCTAGCAGCAGAGGAGCTCCAGAAAATATTGTGCTTGGCACTGAAGACAGCGACTGGACGGAACAATAATAACGTTAAACCATTGGAATCCTCACGACTCGGGGGCGTTCCACTGCTACTATATCTACTTAATACAATACTCATAAGTTTAACAACTCTGGATCTATAGCATTGCCGACACTTCGGTCGATTCGATAACCTTCCGCTTCACCAGATCCTCTAAAATCTGTGCGTCAGCCGAGAATTTGGCCAATCCCTCTGCGACCTTCACCGCCGCAATCTTCTCTTCCAGAATGTCTCGAGCATACAATGACGCTCCCCCCACGGAATCGGAAGCCGAGCCAAAGTACTCTGGCGTTGCCTCCATGTCAATTGGAACGGGATCGAACTTGACCGTTGGTTCCACATATTTCCGGCGTCTCAGCCCATCCAGGAGATTCGGCGGCAGCGTCACTAAATCAGGGCCGCCCTCGACGCCGTATTTCCCCAATTCGACAACCTCCTCGACAGCCCTAAAGCCCGCAGCCATTATTTGTGTCTTGCTGCTGTATCCATGTGCGGAATATGTCGACCGAATATTCTGCACCAGTAGGATCCCGGGGTGTTGTGACAGCTCTTGGGAGGGAGATCCACCTTGTGCGTCCCACCAGTCCTTCACCCGCCCAATGAAGGGCGAAATAACAGACAGGCCAGCTTGCGCACAGGCAATTGCTTGGATTCTCGAAAAAATGAGTGTGAGGTTGGTGTGGGTAGGCTCCCCAGCGGAAGGATGCTCCAAGGTCCGAGCCGCGCAGATGCCCTCGTAGGTTGCAGGGATTTTTATGAGAATCCGACTCCGCGGGATGTCGAGCTCTTCGAGGAGTGCCACGAGAGTTTCAGCCTAATACCGATTGGTTTAGGTCATGACAGAAGAAATAATCCCACCTTGCGAATTATAGCACGAGTGTCATATCCAATCCGAGGATCCACCGATACTGACACGCGTCCAGGTACAATTCGGGAGATGTTAACACCGACCTGAACGAGCTACAGCGGGAAACGTTGGAACTTAGATTCACGGGCCGGATAATCACACGACACACCGCCCGATCCACAGCGAGCGCCGTGACCTCCTTCACGGACGTGGACTTCAATTTTCGCTGCGCAAAATCCACGGCCTCCTGCACGATATGCGCATATTCCGGTTTTGATACAGCGGCAAGCACCAGCGACGGATTAGTTGTCGCGTCGCTCAAAGCTGCCTGGAACTCCTCGATCTCTGCAGGTTACATAAATAGATATTCTTGAGATATTCAATCCGTTGCAGGTAGGTCAACTCACGACGATATTCGGCCGTATCGGAGGCTACGCGAATGCCCGAGTCTCGGAGGGCCTGGAGGGCAGTGGTGGGCATAGTCGAGGGGATAAAAGAGAAACGATCTCCATACGATTCGCGCCCAGCATGATAACAAGATGTCGCCATTCTTGTTGATACGATTTGTGATCGATTAGGTCCCGGAGGCCAAGATCTAGTCCCCATGTGCAACGCAGAACCTCGCAGAACGCAGTCGAACGTGCGTCGTCATCGACATAACCATTTTTGAAAGACTCTGATATTAGTGATAAAAGCGCGTCCAAAAAAATTAACTCAGAGCGTGACCGTACTATATCAGCTGATTGGTTTGCGATAATTTGGGACAAGATAAGATTTGAGATTCGCAAATCGCAAGGAAGAGCTGGATCGTAACGCCTTCCCTCAACGAGGTGCATGAGCATTGAATTATGAGATGTTAAGTGACTTCAGAATATTGGACAACCTCTCTTTTCTCAAAGGTATCCACAACACCTCCCCGCCGGAGCTCGCCTGAGAGCTAACCACCAAGCCATGGTCCCGAAACTCTCCCAGGAGCGCGCGCATGGCAATATCATTCACTGCGATGAAGTTCTCCCTCGCAAGGGGGAACAGCACATCATACGGCACCGCGAACTCGCGCAACCCGTCGACGTTCGGGTCGCCCGTGTCAATGGCCGTGAGCTGCCGCTGGCCCATCAGGTTGAAGAGCTTCTGCGCACGGTCATTGACTGCCGCCAAAACGTGTTTCGCTGCGGTCTCGGACATCGCGACTCCAGTCGGGAGCGCCGCGGCGTCGGCGCGCTGTTTGCGCGATGCATGGGCGCCAGTGACGGACGTCCGGTCCGCGAAGGAAAGCTCGAAGTCATAGGGCGCGAGCGTCGTGAGGTCGTACCACAGCCATGCAAATCCCCGCCGCGGCGTCTTGCCCGGCGCGACGAATCCGTCTTTGCGGGCAGAGACCTCCGAGGACGACCATAGCAGCGGAGAATTGACATGGTCGACCGATGCGATGAGATGGATGTGCGGATGGAGGGCGAGTAGAGAGAGGCACGCCTTTGCTTTCGGCGTCCGGACGAAAAACGCGTCGATGTTGTGGATGACGAGATAGAGGTGCCGCCGCTTCGGCGACAGCTTCGAGAAAAAGTCGTAGATGCGGCGAGTCTGGCCGTCCACGGTGGAAGACGGGAGAGGGATGGAGATTATCCCTGGGATATTCTCGATCGAATTGAGCATGTCTTTGACCGACAGCTCGGGCTGGAAACCATTCACAACGACGACATGGCCGACTTTACAGCAACGCGAGGACGCGAATTCGTTGAGGAGCTTCCTTTTGGAGCCGAAACCATAGCAAATGAGGTTAAAGCCCTCGTTCAATTCGCAGAGCAACCTTGAGAAGAGAGTCGAGCGCGCCGGTTCAAGCAAGATGCGTGACCGCAGGTGCTTGGAACCAAGGAAGTCCTCTGCAATGGATTCTGCGTATTCCTCTGCAGAAAGCGGCTGGATGAGCGACGAAAAGATGTTGGAAGACGTTGAGGCCTTTGCGGCAGTCAACGCAAAATAAGCGTCAAAGGAAGACTGGACGATAACGCGTTTGTCGTCGTCGGCCAGGGTCTCTTTTCCCTTTCCTTTGCCTTTGAGAATGGCCTCGACCTCAGAAGTATCGGAAAGCGCGTCGGATTCGTCGGAGCCGCTTGGAGGCATGGTGGTTTGGGACAAGGGCCGAATTGATGGGAGCGTGACCGTTTCGTTAGTCAATTTCCCAACTTCGCTGAGATACTAAATGGACTTCAAAGACCAAAGAGCAAAGAACAAAGAACAAAGTGTCATTAAAGAATACAGAGAAAGTACCGATGCAGCGCGGATACATGTGCAGCGACTAAGTATGATACGAAATGACTAACGACGGACGGACGAAGAATGCAGTCTAGGGATTGGACATGAGAGTATGGGTAGCATGGGCATATGGGGCATGAAATTATGAGGTCATAAGCAGTACTAAGTTCGAGAAAGTTATCACTGGGGAACGAATCCAGCAGCCTGCAAGCTCATGATATCACGGCGCGCCTTGAGGAGGATGTCGAGAACCGCTCCCGCCGCCGCAGCGACGTCTTCGCGCTGGGCCGGGAAGACGCGCGGCAGGACCTGCGCCGCTAACCGGTCCATCTGCCACCGCTCGATCTCATCGGTGAGCCGGGGGACCGCGTCCGCGGGCACGTTCTCGAGGTCCGAGGTGCAGAGCACGAACTGGTACACGTCGACCGCGTGGATGTGCGAGCCGTCGAACGGCGCGAGCGCGACGGGCCAGGGCACGTCGCGGAACCGCAGCATCGGGGAATCCTCCGCGTCGAGCGCCACCGCCCAGTCGCGCTCGTACCTCACCCAGCGCATGGCCGCGGAGGGGACGGCGCCGCTGCTGCGGATCCGGGCGAGGATCTCCCGATCTTCCCTGCGTGCGTTACTGGCTTGGTTCCTCCCGTTCCACCTCCGCACAATGAGACCGGGGTGGGGGGGAGGCCGCGGGACGGGTGCGACCGGCGCCGCGGATGCAGTCGCGGGAGCGGGAGTCTGCACGCGCTGGGTCTGATGGGCCCTACGGCCCGGCCGCTCATGCCAATGAACGCGAAGGCGCATTTTCGCAAACTCCATGCGAAGGCGGACGTCCTCGGATACCTGAACGGCATGTAAACACTCGAAATACCCGGGCGGGGTGGTGTGCGCATGAGCCGGCGCGATGGAATCCGCGTGGTCCGGCGGGGTGAAAGACGAGGACAAGTCGCCACTCGAACCGGAGGCCGAGGACTCCGAGTACTGCGAAACAGTATCGGACGTCCAAGAAGCCCGCTCCTGTTTCTTGTACTTTTGGAAAGGAGTGACGAGGGGCGCGGGTTTGTAGGATTTGGGATGTTTGGACTTGCGTCCGTTGTCGCTGGGCGCGGCAGCCGGAGCTGGAGCGTTACCGTATGGGAATAACTGGCCGAGGTTGGCAAGCGCAGCGGACCACAGTGCAGCCATAGTAGAGGGTGGCAGGGATGTATGGGGGTTGACGAGTTGTGCGGGTGTTAGAAGCGTTGGATGGTGTGTTGGATGAGGAGGTGAGTGGCAGGTCGCGTCCCTATTTATACAAGTTTTGCAGGAGACACCGTTATTGGACCTCCATTGTCTTCCGCATATTCGCACCAATCTTCAATAAGACTTACTGGAATAGGCAGATATAGGGCCACTCCATGTGAGGGAGGCCCAAGCTTGATCAAAGCACCGACGCTTTGAAGTCAAGCGCTTTGAAGCGCTTGGAGTTCAAAGCAAGAGTTGATCCACGTGCCGAATACGGGCCGACTCGGAGCGCGCGCCGTCCTCGAACGTAGAGTGGCGGGGTTGAATGATGGTCGCAACGGGCACCGCATGCTACACAGCGTCGTCGGTCCCGACGCCCGCCTCCAGCCGCCAGATGTCCAAATGCGGCCAGGTCTGCACAGCCCCCAAAGAGTCATCTTTGGTTATAAAAGACCAAAGCAGCCGTTGCACGCTTGACTATAAGGTTGCCACCCTCGTTCAAGGTCAAAGCCCTTGGAATATATAAGCATATAAAGCCTGAATAAGCGGTAGATTCAGACCTTGACTCTTGAGCCACCCCCACCAACTTCACCGACAAGATGCAAACGCGCCGTCAAGCAAGAGAAGCTGCCGAGTTAGCAGCGGCAGTCCAAGCAATTTTTCAGCCCGTCGACAAAGTCGCGCCATCACCCTCAGCACATAACCCTTCCCTCGTTTGGGCGCCCTCGTTTGCCTCGTCTTTGTCTGATCTGACCCCCACCTCATCTTTCGTGTCCGATGCCGGAACTGTTCGCGCGGACAGTCTGAATACGGTAGACGGGACAGACAACGAGTCCAACGACGGGGGATACGCGAGCACGATCGCTGCCGCAGCACGCGCGTTCGGTGTCCCTCAGACCAACACCGGAAAGCGTTCATTGAGAACTCCGATGCAGTCTCAAGTGTATCCACAGGAGGTCTTGGAGACGCCGAGGAAGAACTGGAGGCCGAGACCAACCGAGGAAGAGCAGCGCGCTGCCCAACTGTCCCGCGATTCAGAAATTGCGCGGAGTGGGGGGCGGGCGCAGCTCACGCAGACTGGGACGCTTCTCGTATTCCCGGAGCCATCTCCAGATCCCGACCAGGAGAGGACAGGCGCCGGCCTGGGGTCCGCTTTCACGAGTCCTTCTTCCGCCGGCGTCGTCCGAAGGACGACGGCGCCATCATCCAGGGTGGCACCGTACGGGGTGTCGCCTTTGAAGAAGAGGGCTTTGCAGGAGGCGAAGACGGAACGGATGATTTGACCCAGACACCGGCGTTTTTGTGTGGTGGACTGGGAATGGCAGATGAATGACGGACAGGCTTACTATAATATGTACTCACCTTAACCATGGCTATGAAACAAATGTATATGATCCGTAACTTTCAATTATTGCCCGTTTGTGACCATGAAAACGCTCAGCTAGCCTGAGATGTCCTCTTGGTAAGTAGATCTGGCGACAAATTATTCATGTTTTGGATTCGTGAGCTGGAAAGCCAATTGTCGACGATGAAACACGGTGAAGCATTGAAAGGGCTCGGTAGATGGACCGCATGCAGAGCAAAGGCAGGAAGAGAAACGAAGAGAAAGTTCAACGAGGCGCGATGTGCCAGCACGTGGCCACATTATCAGTGATGGACCGGCAATGACTTCAACGGTTGGAGTTATGAATAGAGCTCTTTGGAGGAGGAGGCTGACACGGCTAGAAAAATGCGAAAAAGCTGGCTCCACCTTCGCTCTACATTCCACCGGTATTGTCTCTCGTACTGTACTCCTCTATCTGGTTCGAAAGCTTGCCACTCGATCGCGCCGCAGGCAGCTCAAGGCGGTCTCGTTAAGCATCCCAGTCAAAAACGGCGGCCAGAGGCCATGGTTCGCAAGAAACTAGCACGGCAAGGTTCCTGCTTGAATATCAAACTGTGGGGCAAAGACTGGCATCCTGAAAAACGGTGCTCCACTTATCACAACGAATCGAGTTGACAGCTAACTGCAATACCCTAGAGCACTTTCGAAAAAATCTCGCAAGCTCCACCTGACATCGCTTGGGCGTAGCCTGCAGCGGACAGCCGTAGAAAGTGGAGCAGAACTACCGCAAAAGGTAATTGATTGACAGGTGGAGGTGGGGAAGTTTTTTCGAAAGTGCTCTAGGGTTTTGCAGTTAGCTGGAACGATTCATTCTGGGTTTTGGTGCTCTTTCGACTGACTTGACTAGCAAATCTCTGGCCTCGGTGCTGCCGCTAGTGGGACTCGCTTTTCCTCTCTTTTTCCACGGGGGTAGTGAGCACTGGGCAGTGGCGGAAACCACGCCACTTGAAGCGGCAGACTGGAAATTTCTCATCCACACAAGAACGCGGCCACCTCATCTGCGCGATCTGTCCAGCGCTTCTTTGGAAACCAATGCCATGTTGGTTTCAGCCTCAGACCAGAACATTCTACTAGTTGCGTCTTCAAATTGTGTATGAACATCCAAAACGAGTCGCCTCCCCAAGCACTGCAGAGTAAATTTTACTTGTCAACTGGCACCGCTGGTCCCGCGGAACCCACGCAGCTATTTGCGGCTCATAGTAGGAACGCTGTTGGCCCAGGCAATTGATCCAGTTCTTTTGATGGATTCGTTGTGAATGTACTAGTCCCACATTTATCTCAATCCGCCTCGGGAAGATATTGGACCATGGTCCCCTCACACCTTTCGATCCGCACCTCAATCCGTACGCCCACAATATTGTTCTTTATCGGTTGTTAATACTTGTTCTCAGATGCTAGTGACACTGCTTATCCGAGTTTCGGCTCAGTGCTGTGGCCTAGTGGGACTCTTTCCCGCGGTAAGCCACCGTGGCGCATCAGACAAGCTGGTAGCGGCACTGTGACAGACTTCTCATCCATGCGGAGCGCAGCCCCCTCATCTGTCCGGGGTTTCTCCAGAAACCAATAATGGCAAGTTGTCCGTTGTTTCCAGCTTCAACCTGGAACGTTCTATTCGTCTCCAAATTGTGTGTCTACATCCAAACCGACCACGGGCACCGCCGAGTAAAACTACTTGTCGACCGGCGCCTGTGGTTCTGCGCGCTAATTAGGACTCTATAGGAACGCTAGTTAGACTGCTGATGGTTCCCGTTCTTTCTGATTGACAGATTCGTTGGAAATTTTCAAGTTGTCCAAGATTTATCTGATCAGCCTCCGGAAGACACCAGACCATAGTCCAATCACATCCCTCAATCTGCGCTTATCGGTACGCTCAGAATTTTGTTCTCCATCAATGACTCGGAATACGACCTTTTCTCAGGCGCAGCCTCGCCGCGAGAGCCGCTTCGGGGTAACAAGTTATGCTAATTTGGGTCTGTCATCCGGCACTCGCGGAGTAATGGAAGACTAGTCGAACTGTTCAACTGATTATTATCTTCTTTCTGATGTATGAAGTCAGTGCGGCATTCGTAAAAATATCATTGAAGAGGTGCATATAAGTAGTGGCAGAGTTTACGCCACCTCCGGGAAAAACCAGCAGCTATGGCTCCCGTCGAAACCTTCAACCCACACCTCACTATCGGTACGCCGCAGAATCCTGTTTCAATCAATCAATAATAACGCCTTGTTCTAAGGTGCCAGTGAAATCGCGGCTTTAGTGGATTATATGCTGTTCGGAGTGACCACTATCCAGGCGTATATATACTACGGTCGCTTTCCAGAAGACTCCTCCAAACTGAAGGCTTTGGTTTGCGAAACGACTGACTGTTGAGACCGTCACTGAGTAGCTTGCATAGGTCGCATTTATTTGGTATGCTAGTCCCGTCAACCATTTTCACTCATTCGAGCGTCCCACCACACTAGGACCGTCCTGCTAACGCAAGTAATTTGCATCGGCCATGGGCTCTACACGTTCACAATCTCCGACTTCGGGCAACCTCTGAAAATCGTTGGTCCCGTCCCGAAATCGCTCTCCGCTGCCGTCTTCACAGGCGGCTTAATTGCAGTCACTGGTGAGTTGTTCACTGGCAACAAGGCCACATGTCCGTGTCACGGCCCGCTCTCATGCCCCTACAGTGCAGTCATTCTTCGCGTACCGAATCTACGCCTTCACCAAGAAATTGTATATCCCTATCATCTCCTGGTTCATGTCGTTTGTACGCCTGCTGGGGGTCACCGCGGTTTGCGTTACGACGGCGCGAATGACCTCGGCGGTCACTTACGAGGCGCAGTGGTCATGGCTTCTCACGAGCCTCTGGTCCGTCAGCGCTGCAAACGATTTGACGATCACCGCAACGCTCGTCACACATCTCATCATCCAGCGGTCCCATGCACACAAGCGGTATCTGTCGTTCAATTCGTTTTTTTTCATGGCATTAATTGTCCTAAATCGCATTTAGAACTGTGGCATTGGTCGATAAACTCGTTATATGGACCATAGGTCTGTCAAAGGATCCATGTCTACCTCTGATTTTTGCTCACAATCAATTCTCATGTAACAGAGACTGGCGCGTTAACGAGGTTGGTTTCAGGGTCGCTCACATCCTGCATCGATCTGATTTCTTCAGTCTAGCGGCGATCATCTTGGTGATTTGCGTATGTGGCCTGGAATCCTGTTCCGCATTATTTTCCTCAACAGATTTTTGTTGCAGTTCGTCACCCAGACACATACTTGTGAGTGTACCCAACAATCAGAGACAATTTAGACTCAGATTTGATGCTCAGTTATCTGGACTGCAATATATACCATTATCCCAGGACGTGAGTCCGCATTGTCTCTCTTAACATGCCTGGTCCCAGCTCTGATCAATCGGCGTCAAAGTGTTTTCGAATTCGCTTCTGGCAAGGTAAAGGAACACCGATCTGCCAAAGAAAGTGTGTTAATGGGGCATCGTCCACTATTTGTAGTCTCAACTCCAGAACGGTGCTCCGCGCACTGGAGAATAATTCCATGCCAATCACGACATTCAAGTTCGCGGTGAGTTGTAGTTCACTCGTAGTTATCGATGGCTTCAATTCTAAGATAAAATGAACAGACTTCTGGGACGAGCTCAGACCATACGTCAAAGGTGACACAGCAGTACAACGTGAAAGATACTACAACTTCAAGCTCGCGTCCTGAGGATGTTTGAATGTATTCGTGTTTCACCCAAGCTTCACCGTCGTCTGTTAATTCCAACATTGTCTTGTCTGCGGTCGGGGTATTGGGCATGTATTGAATCGACATATACTTATGCGGCGTTTCACATTGGTAATGGTTCTTGCAAGTCGTGTACTGTATTCAAGCTTCTTCAAATCCGTGTGCCCATGCTAGACATCTGGAATAGCCCGGACCTCGGTGGTATTACAGACTACACGTTCCTGAATCGCTGTCAGTTTAATGCGTCTTCGGAGCAGGAACAATATCAATATGACAGCTTGAAGGATGGAGTCGAAAGTTTAACTTACCCCCAAGCTATCCCACCCACCCGCCAACGAGCAGGAACTTGAACCATTCATCTCGACTTTGCGTTCCCGGTGTTCCAGTCAATTTCAGCAAATTATAGCAAGAAAGGGCAAGTTACAGTCAGTGGAAACTACGACAAATTTTGAGGGATCAAGCAGTTCGGGTATCCAGAAGAACAGCGTCATTCTGAGTGACCCGAACCTGCAATCCTACTTGGGCAAGGGCGCGGAAAGCGGTGATGACGTGAGCAGGGGGAAACGGCGCGGCTGGCCCCAGAGACAGCTGGAACGACCGTAAACTGCCGTGCGCCTGCCTCCACCACAGCATATCTGCGAGTGCCCGATAGTCATCGTCACTCCTGGCAGCAGCTTCGCGAAACCTCCAGGTATGCGATTGGGGGTTCAGCGAGTGCCTGATCCGCGGAAGAACGATCCTGGTGGGATCGCGAATCTCGAGAAATTCGAGCTTCGGAAGAATGTTGGTATCTCGGAAGATCTGAGATTCAATCCCCTCGCCTTGGAGCTGCAAGTGCACCACGGACGTTGCAACGCGTAGGAGGGGCTCCAAGTGCGGTGCCGGCGTTCGACATATCTGCACGCAGAGAACCCGCAGATCGCATGACGAGCGCGATATCAATGACTGCAAGTCGCCCGCCCTAATATTACCTGCGATGTCGAGCCGTTCCAGACGCGGAACCGTCAGGAAAGGCAAAATGCGCTTGTCGACAGCTGTCAATGAGCGCAGAGAACGCAGCTCGACCGGCAAATATGTCGTCGACTGGTCTCCTACGCCTGCATAAGCGCAAGCGAGATCCAGGAGGTCCGGGCAGCGTTGCAAAATAGCAATGGTTTGGGGTACACCACTCTTGCCAACTCGAAGGGTGTTCAACTGTTCGAAAGGAAGATCGACCTGGGGGAAGATGGATATGTCGGCAAAACGTAGCAAGGGAGCATCTCGAATGATAAAGAGATCATCGGCAGCCCAGATGTTGTTCCCGACGGTAAAAACTGTAAGTTGCTCCAAGAGCGGGAAGGGCATCATGTTGAGTTGGAGAACTGCCGACAACGGGAGAGTCAAGCGGGCCTCTTTCCATCGGGAACAGTAGGGAATCACGGCCTCCATAAACATGCGAGCCCTCGACTCATCGCTAGTCACGAGGAGTATGGTGAGGGGAAGGTTCCCAGCGCGCGAGAGCCAAAGCTCCAATAACTGTCTAGATGGTGCCACAAAACAAATGGATGTCCATAATGTCGGCATGCCTAGGGATAGGTCTCTCCACTGGCGGCATATTTGAGCAAGAAGTAGAGGAGCTGCGCGAGGTGAGGGCCATGGGATCGGCCGCGATTTCGAAGAGAGAGTAGGGAGACAGGTGGTGAAGATTTTCGCTGTAATTTCCACTGGAAGTAAAAGGATCGGAGAATTGGAGCCAGAGGACACATGTGGGAGTGGCGAGCTCATTTATAAAAGGGTCTGTCGATCAGACAACAGATATTTTGAAGGTCAAGTTCCGGTGAAGGCGGAGGAAATCTGCGTCAGATACCGGGGTGACACAGGAGCACACCAAGAGTGGGAGATGGGAGGGTAAAGGGTGGCAGAGTGATGGGCTGGTGGGAGGAAAGAGAGCCTGAGAAACCGTAGACGACGAAGTGATAAGTAGTATCAAACGTATCCGCGATTCTGATGTGATCAAATCGGGGACTGAATCACTGTTTCATTCGACGACCCGCCGCATTTTATGAGGGTATTTACAGAGGTATACATTGGACTTGGTCGCACTCTGCGAATTCTTTATGCTGGAGTATACGCGCAGAGGGCGCTTGATTTAACGCCCAGTCGGCCCAGATTCAACATATTTGGGCCCAGAATCCGAGTCGAATGAACTGGAAGAAATGCACGGATTGATCACGGAGTGAGGCACGTTGTGGGAAGGACAAATAATAATCACCAGACACAGCCCACAAGTTCGCTAGATTCCTGAGATCCACGCTGTCGTGAACCGTGCCTGCGGGAATTGGCACCAATTTCACATAAACACTTCTTGTAAGGGATTAATAAAAATTCATCGCCTTTTTTGCTCTTTTGACAAACTAATCTCGATTTCAACCACACACCTGACATGGTTCAACTGCGCCTCATACAGTATCTCGTTACTTCTCCGGCTGATTTATGTAAAATACCATTACATTTTGATATTCTAGTGGTACCCCAAGTATTCCGAAAAGAGAAGATGTAAAAGAACGAGGCAAAAATTGAATACTACTTACATACGCAAAGTTCGTCACCAACGCCAATTTGATGGGATATCAATCGATCACTGATCACAACTTCCTTGACGAAACCACGACGATCTGTTCGGCCAGTTTAATCTGGACGCTTGCAATCGACTTCGCTCGCAGACCCCAGGCTCCCGGCTTCCTTATTTTTAAGCAACGGTAACGCAAGTCACCCGACGCGGAAATAGCGCAGAAGACTCAGTAAATCTCCCATCCTCACAAGATCCACCGAGATTTCACCAGGATGTCAAGTTGTCCGCATTTCTCAGTGGCAAACCGAAATGCTCTATTCTTCAAGAAAACTGCTATGAACTTCAAGAATGAGACCATGTCAGTGATCCTCTTCATAGTTTCCGTGCAAATTTATGATTGTGAAGCAAGACTTAAGCATTGCAGAATAGCACCCTTATCGACTCAAACCTGTGGAGCTCACCTATCTATTTCTCAATGCAACTGGTGAATTTCTAAGAAGTTCAGTTGAATGATCATCGAGTTCTTTCTGATGAACAAAATCACTGTTGGAAGTGTATAAGGCCCTGGAACCCTACTAGTACTCCATCTCAGGAAGAATTGAAGAGCCCATGGATTCCTCATCTCCTTCGATCCACACCTTACCATCGGTATGGCCACAATTCTATTTTTCACCCATTAATGACCTTGTTTTCAGGTGCCTGCGAAATCGGGGCTTTAGTCTCTTATGTTCTCTTCGGAGTGACGACCATTCAGGCCTATATATACTACAGCCGCTTTCCGGACGACTCAAGGCTTTGGTTCCCGAAGCGCTGATCCATCGAACAGGCAACTGACTATCAATGTATAGGTCACATTTGTTTGGTATGCTAGCCTCATTGCCCATAATTTTACGCACTCGAGTGTATGGTCACAGGGTTTGTCTGCTCGTGCAAGCGAGATGTATGTGTAGGCCATGTGATTTATGCATTCACAATCTCTGACTTGGGGCACCCTCTTCGAATTTTTTGGTGCTGCCCCAAAGTCACTCGCCACTGCTAGGGGCATAATTGCAACAATGGGTAAGTTCGCGTGTCCGTGATGAACAAAACTTTTTTCTGTCCCGCGTTCATGCCCTCCAGTGCAAGGATTCTTCACTTACCAAATCTACGCCTTCAAGAAATTGCATATCCCTATCTTCTCCTGGCCCCTGTCGTTTGTGTGCTTCAGGGGGATCACCGCAATTTTCGGTACCGTGCTGCCCATGAAATCTGTGCACAGTTACGAGGCGCAGTGGTTGTGGCTTCTCACAACAGTCTGGTATATCAGCACCTCCAACGACTTTACGATCACTACAGCACTCGTTGCGAATCTCCTCAGCCATTGGTCCCGTATACACAAGCGGTATTGATTTTCAACCCGTTCTATGAAGGACGTCGACTGACTGTCCTATCTCACACAGAACTGTGTCCCTGATTGATAAACTTGTTGTGTGGACCATAGGTTTGTCAGGATGCATGTTTACGTTGCATTTGCGCTCATGATATCGATTTTGTACAGAGACTGGGATGCTGACAAAGTTGGGTTCACTGGTCACTCACTTCATGCAAGGTTTTGATTTTCTCCCAGTTTCTCGGCGATTGTTATGATGGTTTGCATATGTATGTGTCTCACAAGAGTGCTCAATTTGTTTTGTTTGTCACCTTTCATCTGCTTCAGTTCGTCACAATGAAAGATAATTGTGAGTATATGAAATAAACAGACACATGGGGAACACCATTGTACGCAGTCATCTGGGTTGCCCTGTATACTATTATACCAGGACGTGAGTCCACTGCATCTCTGTACATACACTCCCAGTTCTAACACATTGTTTTCAAACACTCTTCTGGCAAGGTAAAATCACGTTTTTGATTGCAACACTTTTGTTAATTTAGCATTCCTAATACCCCACCCACAGTCTCAACTCCAGGGCGACGCTCCACACAATGAACGAATCACTGCCAATTGCAAAATTTCCGGTGAGCTGTATTAGAGAGCTTGCACAAAGCCACCCAGAGCCACCCAAGTGGCTTTAAGGCATGTGCAAGCCAGTGGCTTTGGCTTCTGGGTGGCTTTTCAGGTGGCTTTAATATTGTTGTCCCATGTCCCTCTCTGTATCCCAGAAAATCTGTCTGTCCCCTGTCATGTGCAAAGACATTACATGAGGCTGGATTCTGTTTTACAGAGATACTGAAAGCTATTTTGGGTGAATGAAATGAAGGTTTCGGCAATATTGGTGAATTAAGTGAAGAAAGGGGAAATATCTGGTGATCAAATGATGCTCAAGGGCCAAATTCTTCTTGGTAAACATAATTTGGGTTTGCCGAAGAGGCCCACTGGCTGAAATGACATCAACACACCATTAATAAGCCACCCAGAAAGCCACCTGGAAGCCAAAGCCACCGGCTTGCACATGCCTCAAAGCCACCTGGGTGGCTCTGGGTGGCTTTGCGCAACCTCTCTATTATACATTCAGTTGCCATTGAGGACTGCAATCCTGACATCCACAGACTAGGTTACTATCCGGGAAAAAAGCAAGCTTGGAGCAGATGTTGAAGGTGAGGCAGTGTAAGACACCATGAACAATACCACAAGCTCGCCTCTGATGATGTTTGATATATATTCAGGTTAATAATGTGTTTCAATGTTGTCTGGTCTGTCTACGAGCACCAATTTCTGAGAGCTTTCAAAAACCACACTTCGTTAATGTTCAATCTGCACATCTTCCTTTCAGAGACAGCTCCCCCCAAGAAATACTGTTCATTTTGGTTGCAGATACTGCCGCGAATTTAAATTTCAACCACACATGTGACATGGTTCAAGTGGTGAAAGGTTTTCGCAATATTATATACACAGTTGAACTATGTTACGCCTTGGCTTTGTCTACTTCCCCAGCTGTTTCGGCTAGTTTGCATGAAGAATTCATTCATTTATCTACTCGCCATGATCAAAAGTAATCGGAAACTCGGGTTTTATGTAAGCAATTTGTACGATATTTTTGTTCAAACAATATGGACATGTTCTTTTGGATATATGGCCATCCTTTAACCCAAGCATAGCCTTGGAAATGGCCAGTTTTAGCTGGAGAGATCAATGAATTCTGTCACACGTGATTTCACCACAAATGACCAAATCTTGTTAAAAATCTCTCACTATGTGGCTAGCTCTGGCTAGTGGCCAGCCAGATGAGGCTTATTGGTCCTCCAAACATGTTGTATGCAAAAAATATGGAGAGATGCTTGTTGATTAACAAAAACAGAGGACTTCTTGTTCAGGGACCCAAATGCTGTTTTAGCTTTGCACACCCACATTGTTGAAATGCCCAGTTACAACTGACATAGGCCATTTAGCACTCCCTGTCTCCATCAGAATGTCTCATGGTGCCCTCTAGTTCTCTTCTGATGCATTCATGAGCCACCATACCACTGTCCTTTTGCCTAATCTGTTCATAACCAAGAAAAGATAATTCTATACAGCTTATCATTTTTCCTCTCACCGTGATGTCCAGACCACACTCTGAGTCAGTCGAGAGTCACAGAAGAGATCCCGGTACTCACTCCAACATTCATTTGGAGTTTTTCTGATGTTCTAGACCTGTTTTCAGACATTCTTTGTGAGGGATGCTGAGATGCCATAATGTCAGTTGGCACAACTGATCTTTTTATGTCTCTGGATGCCACCAATGAACCTATCAATGCAAGATAAATTATGTTATCAACTCGCAATATCCTTGGGTAGTTACAGATGGCAGCTTATTCATTTTGGTCTGCATGATATTGTGAAATAAATTGATTTCCGGTTACTTATGATCATGATGAGTAGTTGCGGTCTGTGGCGGTGACCTCTTCCTATGATTCACAAGGTCAGACTATTTTCCTCTTGACAATCTGAAGTTTCAACCAACCAATAGTCTACTTGCGCACCGGGTCCAGACTCGCCATCTGTTGGAGTCATAAAAGTCCCTGCAACTCACGAGTGCATCTGGGGCTCACCTCGAGGTCGAGGAGTTTTAAATACGGATCCCATTTGATGCCACTGCCGCCGCAGCTTCGATGAACCTAAGAGTCGAAAGATTGAGGGTGACGTGTTTACAGTAATTCAGATTCCGCACGGGGGTTCGAGAGTATGAAAGAGAACAGTAGTGGTCATAGGGGGGTCCAGGGTTGAAAACTCTCGGCTGACGCGGAGGCGTACATAATTCCCCAGAGTCACTAATTTTCTGAGTATTGAATCAACGAGTACAACCTGGATTATAGCGAATCTGGGTCGACGGGAGCAAATGCTGAAGCAGGGACCACCATTCTATCGACGAACCAGTTCAGGATATGGTCAATTTGGAACAAGGTTCAGACATTTTTCTGCGTATCAATCTGACAGAACAAGATGATGAAGTCACTTACAGTGCCTGTCCTTCTTTCCAGATCCATGGCGAACGGTTGGAGAGGAAAGGTTCAGAGAACCGTGTCATCCGTCAATGGACACCGACCTGCGGCTGTGCTCTCTTGCGCCGCCGTCTCTCTCTGGTTTCGCTGGCGTTCCTCATCTTCGAGCTAAGTAAGCGGCCTTTAAACCCCCGCAGCGTTCTCTCGAGCGACGGGTCTTGGTCCATACACATTGTGACCCTCGCAGCGTTGATGGCAGGATCTTGGGCAGCATTATAGTCAGGCTGATGTGGTCCACCCCGTCTCTATTGAACAACACAATGCAATAAAAATTACCGTCTGCCGCGTAATACGGAAGGGGTGCGAAGTCATGGCTGCAGATTGGTGACGTAAAACAACTTGAGGAGAAAATGGGAAGAACGCACCCAGGGCCATGAGGCGGGTCCCATTTGTCGGATACTACGTCTCTGTAGTCGTCTTCTCCGCCTCCGAGATTCTTGATGAAATCACGTTCGCGACACACCCATGGGAGAATGTATATTGGTGTCTGGCGGCCGCCGATAATCTGGCCACTCAGCGGCGGATACAGGGACACGACGAGGAAATCTACGGGCATGAGACGCGATATAAATATTGACCGAAGAATGCAGACTCACAGTGATCTCGACATAATAGCAGTGGAAGATCTAAAGAGTGTCACTAGGTCCGTGTTGGTCGTTTTTCGGGTTCGCTATTCGGGTTATAAGCGAGGCGCGACTGCGGTTGGACTGCGGATGACGGAGGTTGGAAAGGCGGAATGGACCTAGTAAAATGCAAGTAAAATGTATAAAACAGGTAGCGTGAGGCTATCCGGACCTGGATATCTAGCGCAAGCTGTTCTCTCGACCGCGAAAAGAATTTTGCGCCAACACACTGGATCTCGCTTGGATGTGGGGAGCGTCAACCTTGAAGACCCAGGCGAAGCCCAGGCGCATCAATTTCGCCACCCAATCGAGATGTCCTAAAAGGGAAATTGGCTCCGAGCCTGTCTTTTCTTCGTTGACGATGTCCAGTGTCCGTTCTTCTACTCGGCACATACGCTATAGTAACCCAGTTCCGTACCCGCCTTAGACA
This sequence comes from Mycena albidolilacea, assembly GCA_029282495.1. NCBI lineage: Eukaryota > Fungi > Basidiomycota > Agaricomycetes > Agaricales > Mycenaceae > Mycena > Mycena albidolilacea. Next base: position 576,964 of record JARIHO010000031.1, on the reverse strand, counting down.
TGGACTCTATCCTTGGCCTCGGATTCCTCTCGAACCTCTTGACTAGCAGTCTGCTATTTTCGAGCTGGATCCCAGGAGAACATCACACAGCGTGCCTCGCTCTCAAGTCTGGCTTAAACGTCGAAAATACGACCATAATCGACGTTTCCTACGTTCCCGCAGGCTCCAAAGTCGCAACCCTCGGAACTTGCGCCGAAAGGGCGGATGTGAGCGTATCACTCTGCCGCGTACAATTCTTCACAAACACAACTACTACTTCAGTAGTACACGGCGAGGCGTGGCTCCCAGATGAGTGGTATGGTCGCTTCTTGGGACTCGGAAACGGGGGCCTTGGTGGATGTAAGCTACACCACATAGCTGGAAAGCAGAACTGGAATTCTTCACAGGCATAGACTATGGTGGTCTTGACTACGGCTCGTTCCTTAACTTCGCCACCATCGGATCGAACAATGGGCACGACGGGTGGGGCGGCGCGGCTTTCCTGGGACACCCAGAGGTTCTCAATGACTTTGCCTTCCGCTCCATCCATGTCGAGGCAGTCGTCGGGAAGCAGATCGTCGAGGCCTACTACGGACGGCCGCACAGTAAATCGTACTATATGGGGTGCTCTACGGGCGGGCGCCAGGGTATGCAAGCGGCGCTCAAGTTTCCTGCGGATTTCGACGGTATACTTGCTGGCGCGCCAGCGACGGACTTTAACCACCTCGTACACTGGACGAACATGCTTGCACAGCACGTCGGCGCCCCCGCCTCGGAGTCCTCTCCCGCATTCATACCGTCGGGATTGTGGAAAACCGTCGAAGCGGAAGTCATGCGGCAGTGCGACGGCATTGACGGCGTGCTCGACGGGGTTATCACCGAGCCAGATGCATGCGATTTCCGTCCTGAAGCCCTCCTTTGCCACCCGGAAGCTGCCCTTGACACTTGCCTCACCCGCGCCCAGGTCGAGGCGCTGCGCAAGATCTACTCCCCCCTGTACGGCCCCGGCAACCAGCTGCTGTACCCCCGCTTCGACCCCGGCGCGATCTATATACCCGGCGACCTCTTCAGCGGGGATATCCCCCAGCGCTCCAAAGTACATTTACCTCCCTTTGTGACACCTGAGCGCCGACTGACCGCACGTAGGATTGGCTCCATTACGCGGTCCTCAACGACACGGAGTTTGATTTCCGTGAGTACGGGCATGAGCACGCGGTTCTGATGGACGAGATCAACCCGGGTGGGGTGGCGGCGTTCGATGGCGACCTGTCTGCGTTCCGCGACCGTGGGGGCAAGTTCCTCACCTACCACGGGCGCATCGACCAGGCGAGCCCCTCCCTTCCGCATAGCAGCACATCTAACACACCCGTCTGACCCCTTCAGCTCATCCCCTCAGGCAACTCCAAGCGCGTGTACGACCTCATCTCTCGCTCGCTCGACATGCCCTCCCTCGACGTGTTCTACCGCCTCTTCCTCATTCCGGGGATGGGGCACTGCCTTTACGGCCCCGGCGCCGCGCATTTCGGGTTAGTCTATCTCCTCCTCCTGCTCCTCCTCCTCTCCCCTCCGCTATCACTCCGGCCTCTACCACCATAGGCTAACTTGACTTGGTTTGGTTACATACAGACAATACGAACGCGGCACAAACGCCGTCAACGCGAGCTCACACAACATCCTCCTCGCGCTGGTGGACTGGGTCGAGGGCGGTGCGGCCGCGGCACCGGACACGATTATCGGGACGGCAGAGGACGGGGCGACGCGTGTGCATTGTCGGTACCCGCAGCGGAGTGTGTGGGACGCAGTGGAGGGGAGGTTTGGGTGCGAGGCGTAGGTAGCGGAGGCGGAGGCGAGTGGTCTATTCTCGTTGTCCCTTCAATCCAATAGATGATTCCTTGAACCATTTGTAAGCTTGCACTCATACTTGTCCCAGTTCTCCCTTTCACAAGTGGACGCTCATCTCGGTCAAGGTGTATACATACACTCCGCCAATAAATACACCTGTTAATATACATCGTATAATCGTGATGGTTTATTCTTCGCACGTCCATCGACATCGACTGACGAGGACGTTTGGCCAACTGGCTCATTCAGTCTCACTGCTAAGCGCATACTGCTGTGCCAGTGCCAATATTTTCTGATGCTCATCTGCTGCTAGCCAGTGCAAGGGCCACCTAAACCACTGCAGGGTTTTCTCGAGCCTTGGGTCTTGGTCCACACCCATCGCAACCTTCGCGGCTTGAATAACGGGATCCTCGGTCACATTGTGAGTTCGGTCGAGTCGATTTTGGTCGGCCTCGGTGATATTGAACATTGCGATGAGGTAGAAATTGTCGCCGACGGTTGGGTAAGGTAACCGCGCAAGGGAATAATTGGAAATCGGTAGGATGTTAGATTCAAAACTAAAACGAAAGATGGCAAGGACATACCTCGAACCCGGAACCGGCTCCCATTTCTCTGGGACCGCCACCGTAATTGAAGCTATAGACCTTTCCCCGCTCGAGATTCCGAATCAGAAGGAACTTTTCGCGGCTACAGACCCACGCGAGTGCGTATGCTGTGGTCGGCCGGCGGTGAAGAAGGTCATCCTTAAGAGGCGGAGGGTTGTCTGGATCGAAGCGCTGATGCTGACAGGGTTGGGTTCACTGGCACTCATTTCGTGCAAGATTTTGATTTTCTCTCAGTCTCTCGGCGATTGTTACGACGGTTTGCGTATGTGTCTCATAATATATATATTGCTCAATTGTTTTGTTTATCACCTTTTATCTGCTTCAGTTCGTCACAATGAAAGATAATTGTGAGTACATGAAATAACCGGACACACAGTGACTCACCATTGTACACAGTCATCTGGGTTGCCCCGTACAATATTATGCCAGGACGTGAGTCTATTGCATCTCTGCACACACAGTCCCAGTTCTAACCCAATCGGCGATGAAGTGTTTTCAAACTCTCTTCTGGCGAAGTAAAATCACGTTTTTCAATTGCAACGCTTGTGCTAATTTAGCATTCCACCTACAGTCTCAACTCCAGGACGACGCTCCGCGCAATGAACGAATCACTTTCAATTGCGACATTTCCGGTGAGCTGTATTATATATTCAGTCGCCATTGAGGACTGCAATCCTGACATCCACAGACTGGGCTGCCTTCCAGGCAACGAGCGAGCTTGGAGCAGATGTCGAAAGCGAGGCAGATTACGTTGGTTACCACAAATAATACCACGAGCTCGCCTCTGAGGATGTTTGATACGTATTCAAGTCGATAACTTGAATGGGTTTCAATGTTATCTGGTTTGTATATGAGTGCCGATTTCTGGACGCTTCTTGGAAGACACACTTTGTTTATGTTACATCTCCGCATTATCTTTTCAAATACAGCTCCCCAAGAAATCCTGTTCGCTTCTGGTTGTCAATACACTGTTCGCTACTTGAACCATGTCACGTGTGTGGTTGAAATTTGTGGACACACACTGTGACACACTTGAACTAAGTATGTCACGCCTTGACGTCTAATTTCCCAGTTGTTTCGGGTGGTTTGCGTGAGTAATTCATTCATCTATCTAATTGCGGTCTGTGGAGGTTAGAGTGCGAATGTACCATTTCCGGCCCAAAAGGCAGTTGGCGGCATACTCTTTCTATGATTCACAAGGTCGGACCATTTCCCCCTCGACAATCTGGAGTTTCAATGAACCAATAGTCTCCTTGCGCTCCGCGACCACAGACTCGCCATCCGGTAGGGTCGGATTATCATATAAGTCCCTGCAACTCACGAGTACATCATGATCTGCGGGTCTCACCTTCAGGCTGTAGAATGAGGAAAATATGAGACCGAGAGTTTTCCTAATTTAATGGTGCTACCATTACAGCTTCGATGGGCTGAGGAGTCGAAAGAGCGAGTGAGGGGATGCGTCCTGACGAAGAGAAGAGCGGCGAAGGTCGGAGGGGGTTGACGAAGTTCTCGGCTGAGGCAGATAAGAGGAAGCGCACGGTCATGGAATCGGCCAAACTGTCGGCGATACCAGAGTCGATGGATTTCTGAATATTAAATCGGCGAGTACAACCTGAGATACAGTGATACCGTGAGTGCGGGATCGACAAAAGCGAAAGCCAGAGGAGCCATTATTCTGTCGATGTTCAAGATTTGCCGCAGAACAGTACAATTTAAAATAAAGGTGTGCGTTGTTCAAGTCGCTTGCGTACGTATCGGTGTCGGATCCTTCTTTCCCAAATTAGAGGCGAACGGATTGAGAGGGGAGGCTCCAGATGATCGCAGTCCAACCGCATACATCCGGCAATAGACGGTAACCAGCGATGGCGACGTCGACGAACTGTGTTCTGATCTTTTCTGCTGTTCCTTCTTCCGTCGCCGTCTATCCCGGGCCCTTTGCTGGCGTTCTTCGTCTTCAAGCCAAGTAAGCGGCCACCTGAACCACTGCAGGGTTCCCTCGAGCGACGGGTCTTGGTCCACATCCATCGCGACCCTCACAGCTTGAATGGCAGGATCTTGGGCAGCATTATGGGCCCGGCTGATGTGGTCCACCCCGTCTCTATTAAACAACGCAATGCAATAATAATTCCCATCTGCTGCATAATACGGAAGGGGTGCAAAGTCATAGCTCCGGATTGGTGACGTCAAATCGGGGAACGACTTGAGGGGAATTGGTAAGAACGCACCCAGCGCCAGGAGGCGGGTCGGGCCATTTTTATCAGATACCGCATCTGTGTAGAGTACACTGTGTGTAGTCGTCTTCTACGTCTTCTCCACCGAGATTCTTGAAGAAATTCCGTTCGCGACACACCCACACAAGCACATATCTTGGGATTGGGCGACCTTCAACTTGAACAAGCTGGTTGTGTAGCGGTGGAGGTCGGTGTACAGGCAAGCGGCGAGGGAAGCCGTGGTATGCATGAGACGTGATTTATTGACTGATGAAAGTAAACTCACATTTTTCTGTTCGTCGGGATTGGTGGTTGGGAAGAGGCGCTGGCTTCCAGTAGATTTTGCTTTGGATGTGGTGAGCTGCAGCGACACCGCAGCGCATCGATTTACAGCCACCCGGCTCAATTCGGTAAGAGACCCCTTTTCATCGAGAGCCTGGACGAATCAGTATTGAGTTGAGTAGTGGATCTTGCACCGACCTGAAGATCGGACCAAGCTACTTACATAGATAAATGTACGGACCGACATACCAGATCAGATGTCCCAATTTAGGAACTGATCGATATATTGATCGATGAATAGCAGTCTTCCCGAAACCGGACTCGAGGTGTGTGTATCCGAGTTCCTCATTGGGGACCGCCGCAATTATGCATTCCTCTTGACCTAATAATTATATAGGAAGGAAGACAGGGAGATACGCGCGTGCCTCTATGATTCAGACGGCAATCCCGCGTGATCGTGTATCGCTCTCTTCCTGCCGCCATGTCGACGAACAGAGTAAGACTGTCTTCGTGGTCAACCAATGTACCTAAGGACCCATGTTCTGCAGATTCCCTCGTCGCGTCCCGGTTGATGACCCTTCGCTCCCGGGTGACCATCATCGACGGTCATCAGACACGGATTCGCGTGGGTCTTGCTACGATTGAACAGTGATGACAATATGTCCTGTGTCCGTTCTTCTATTACTAAAGGCACACACCCTACGGTAACCCAGTTCCTTATCCTCCTTGGACATGGACTCCTCTACCCTTGGCCTCGGATTCCTCTCAAAGCTCTTGACTAGCAGTCTGTTGTTATTTTCGAGCTGGAGCCCTGGAGAACATCACACAGCATGCCTCGCTCTCAAGTCTAGCTTAAACGTCGAAAATACGACCATAATCGACGTTTCCTATGTCCGCGCGGGCTCTAAAGTCGCGACTCTTGGAACTTGCGCCAAAAGGGCGGATGTGAGCGTACCACTCTGCCGTGTGCAATTCTTCACCAACACAACCACTACTTCGGTGGTACACGGTGAGGCGTGGCTCCCAGACGAGTGGTATGGTCGCTTCTTGGGACTCGGAAACGGGGGCCTTGGTGGATGTAAGCTACACCACATAGCCGGAAAGCAGAGTTAGAATTCTCCACAGGCATAGACTATGGTGGTCTTGACTACGGCTCGTCTCTCCACTTTGCGACCGTCGGATCGAACAACGGGCACGATGGGATGGGCGGCGCGGCTTTCCTAGGGCACCCGGAGGTTATCAATGACTTTGCCTTCCGCGCCATACATGTCGAGGCAGTCGTCGGGAAGCAGATCGTCGAGGCCTACTACGGCCGTCCGCACAGCAAGTCGTACTATATGGGGTGCTCTACGGGCGGGCGCCAGGGCACGCAAGCGGCGCTCAAGTTTCCTGCGGATTTCGACGGTATAGTCGCTGGCGCGCCGGCGACCGACTTTAACCGCCTCGTGCACTGGACAAACATGCTCACGCAGTACATCGGTGCCCCCGCTTCCCACTCGTCTCCCGCGCTCATACCGCAGGAATTGTGGAACGCCGTCGAAGCGGAAGTAATACGGCAGTGCGACGGCATCGACGGTGTGCTCGACGGGATCATCACCGAGCCAGACGCATGTGATTTCCGTCCTGAAGCCCTCCTTTGCCACCCGGAAGCTGCCCTTGACACTTGCCTCACCCGCGCCCAGGTCGAGGCACTGCGCAAGATCTACTCCCCCCTGTATGGCCCCGGCAACCAGCTGCTGTACCCGCGCTTCGACCCCGGCGCGATCTATATACCCGGCGACGTCTTCAGCGGGGATATCCCCGAGCGCTCCAAAGTACATGCATCTCTCTTTGTAACACCTGAGCGCCGACTGAGGCGTCATGCGTAGGATTGGCTTCAATACGCGGTCCTCAACGACACGGGCTTTGATTTCCGCGAGTATGGGCTCGAGCACGCGGTTCTGATGGATGAGATCAACCCGGGCGGGGTGGCAGCGTTCGATGGCGACCTCTCTGCGTTCCGAGACCGCGGCGGCAAGTTCATTACCTACCACGGACGCAAAGATCCCGCAAGTCCCTCCCTTTCGCATAGGCTATACATACTAACATAGCCGGCTGACCCTTCCAGTTCATCGCCTCAGGCAACTCCAAGCGCATGTACGATCTCGTCTCGCGCACGCTCCGCATGCCCTCCCTCGATACGTTCTACCGCCTCTTCCTTGTCCCGGGCATGGTCCACTGCACCTTCACCCCCGGCGCCTCGCGATTCGGGTTCGTCTCTCCTCCTTCTCTTTCTTCCTCTTTCCTCCCCTCCTCCTCCTCCTCCCCTCTCCCTCTCCCGTTCTTTCCTCTCCTTCATTCTCCCCCATCCTCTCCCTTCTCTATCACACCAACCTCTACCACCATAGGCTAACCTGACCTGGTTACACACAACGCTAACCTCCAACTCGTTACAGGCAATACCAACGCGGCTCCAACGCAGTTAACGCGAGCTCGCACAACATTCTCCTCGCGCTGGTGGACTGGGTCGAGGGCGGCGAGGCGGCGGCGCCGGACACGATTGTCGGGACAGCGGAGGATGGGGCGACGCGTGTGCATTGTCGGTATCCGCAGCGGAGTGTGTGGGACGCAGCGGAGGGGAGGTTTGGGTGTGTGGTGTAGGTTGCGGAGACGGACGCGGTTGGTGTGGTCCAGACTGTAAAGTACGGGTTCGCCCACTCGTAATGAATATTTATTTCCTGATACACTTCTCGTTCTCTTTCTCTTTGACACTTGGCGCGGAGACTGGACGTTCCAAGCTTTACCTTTGAAGATCTTTGTGGGAGGTTTGCACACCCAAAACCTCCGCATTTTGGAACCGTTAGGCAAACTTCAAGTCCCTTCAAGACGCGTCAAGCCGAAACCCTTGGTGGGCTTGAGCCGAGCGTCGATGATTCAAGAGCTCCAGATTCCAGTCGCAGCAAGACTTCAGTACCTCAAATCCACAACAGTTGAGAAAGTCAAGACGCACGTCAGGCTTCTCGAGTTCCACTGCGGCTCAGCTCGCGATTTTCAAGACCTCACCACGACGCTTTGGTCTTCAAATGGTATAAGACCTCGAGACCTCTGTGGGAAGGGCAGCAATTCCGATAACCAGGTTTCCGAGAAAATAACCACAAGGCCGAATGCCAGTCCATTAATGTATAGAACAAAACATCATCATGAAGCGATCGTATCCACCCGTCAATGAACTTATGGTTTATTCACCGTCAGTGTCAGTGTCGCTCTGCCTCTCCAGCTCTCGTCGCTCCCGCTCCTCTACTTTGAGCTAATAATGGCCACTTGTACCATTGCAGGGTTCCCTCGAGCGATGGGTCTTGGTCCACACCCATGGCGACCCTCGCGGCTTGAATGACGGGATCTTTATCCGCATTGTCAATGTGGGCTCGATTGACGTGGTCCGACTTCACTGCATTGAACTTTGCGATAAGGTAGTAATTGTTATTCACCGCTAGCCAGGGTCGAGGTACAAGGCGACTAAAAATCGGGGCATTTGGGTCAATGAAATAACTGGAACCAATTGCAAGAACACACGGAACACCAGGAACAGACACCCATTTATTCGAGATCACTTGCGAGGAGTTGCAACTGCTGAAATTATCCAGCACGCCGCCTCTAAGATTCCTGTTGAAAGTACGAGGACTGCAAACACACGCGAGGATGTATGTTGGGCGATCAGCGACAGGAGGGGGGTTGTTTACAGGCAAGCGGCGGGCAGATCTGCATGTCATGAGCTATAATTACCGAGACGAATGCAAACTTACGTTTTGTCGTCCATCGGCAGACAGAGTGGCCACTGTGACATGTCCGTCAATGTATTCTTTAGATTCAGAACGTGAAGGTTGAAACAGGCTTAAAACACGAGCCTCTCATTTCTAAGCTCAGACAGCGAGACGGGTTTCGAGTCTTCAATCGGCTAGGCTGCAGACAGAACTTGAATCCAGATTGCGAACCAGCCCAACACGCAGCTATGCTGGAGCGGAGTGTTGGGCTGTCTGACCTCCTAGGTTGCTGGTGTCAAGGGAAATATGAAACTCGATTAATACAGGTCCGTTAATGTGCCATCGATACCGTTTTCAATCTCCTCCTCTCGCGACTCGTCAGGCAACTCTTCGGGGCTATACCCGAATATGATGGGGAAGGCGTTGACGGTTGGCACACAGAGGGGTGGGATCCACATCGAGGGCTCGTAGGGCATCCGACAGAGTACGGACCGATGCTCGGTGGTCCGCGCGGTTGCATCGGTTGAGGGTTGCCATCGCGTCCGTGTTGCCTGTGTGGGTGTGCATTAGCGTGCTTCGTCCGTCCGGTCGAAAAGAAGAGAGGAAGGGTGTGGACGGAAGATGAGACTTGAAAAAGGCCAGGAGGAGTGAGTATAATTCCGCGACGAGACGCGCATCGACATGAGTGGAAACGGAGATCATTCGCCTCCCCTCCTCCTGCCCACAATCTTTTAGCCTTTGTTCCCTATTGAGACATGGACCCAGTCGAAACTGACCTTAACCTTCCTATGTACGACCACGCCCTCCCATATACCCACCCCACGCCGCGATAATGTACTCATAAAAATCGCCCAGCGGGCAGATCGTCGGCTGCAAACGTACGCGCAGCGGTGCCTAACAGCATGACAAAGCCTGGGCTTGACATCGCAGTGGAAAATGCGGCCACGGATAGAAATGGCGGCGCGGATCCTACCACATGAGTAATTTTCAGCCGTCCCCAGTAATATTCCAACCTCATGAACCGGAGTTCCTAGCAAGCGGCGAAGACAGTCGATTTCAGACGTCCAAGTATTATAGAAAGTGCCATTTTCTCAGGGACTTGAGGGCGCAGTTGCGGCAGAGGATAGTAAGCACAGTGCGCGAGGTCATCGACGGTGTATAAATGTTTGGCCAAGAGGAAAGAAAGCACGAAGCACGAAGCCATGCTGAGGGAAGAGACGAGATGAAGAAATCCCGTTCGCGGCACCCTCACGCAAGCACGTATCTTGGGGTTGGGCGACCTCAATAAGCTGATTGTGTAGCGGTGGAGGTTGATCTACAGGGACACGACAAGGAAATATGTGGGCATTGACATGAGATGGGATATTGACTGAGGAGTGTAGACCCACAGTGTTCGGTTCGTCGACATAATAGCAGTGAGAGGCTTCTGGCAGATTTGTTTTTGCTTGGATATGGCCAGCGTCAAGTCGAGACCGGGCGCATCAATTTCGTACAGCTGACGACCAAAAGGCGAAAAAGGCGAGGCTAGGTGAGGATGTCGAAATTTGAACCAGGAAGAAAATTGTGGGGAAGGTTTGGAGTCTTGAGTACTTACCTGTTTCACAGCGCACGAACACGACGAGGTGGTTGAGGTTGATGTCCGAAAAAGGAAATCGGCTCCGAGTCTGTGACTCTGTGTTCAGCGACGACATGTCAGTCTTCTATTGACGGCACATACGCTACGGTAGCCTAGCTCCGCAACAGTCTTGCATGGACTCCTCCGGCCTTGGTTTCGGATTCCTCTCAAAGCTCTTGACTAGTAGTCTGCTATTATTTTCGAGCTGGATCCCCGGAGAACATCACGCAGCATGCCTCGGTCTCAGATCTAGTTTAAACCTCGAAAATACGACCATAATCGATATTTCCTACGTTCCCGCAGGCTCCGAAGTCGCGACCCTCGGAACTTGCGCCAAAACGGCGCATGTGAGTGTACCACTCTGCCGTGTGCAATTCTTCACCAACACAACCACCACTTCGGTGGTACACGGCGAGGCGTGGCTCCCAGACGAGTGGTATGGTCGCTTCTTGGGACTCGGCAACGGGGGCCTTGGTGGATGTAAACTACACCGTATAGCTGGAAAGCAGAGCTAGAATTCTTCATAGGTATAGATTACTATGGTCTTGACTACGGCTCGTCTCTCCACTTTGCGACCGTCGGATCGAACAACGGGCACGATGGGATGGGCGGCGCGGCTTTCCTGGGGCACCCGGAGGTTCTCAATGACTTTGCCTTCCGCGCCATCCATGTCGAGGCAGTCGTCGGGAAGCAGATCGTCGAGGCCTACTACGGGCAGCCGCACAGTAAGTCGTACTATCTGGGATGCTCTACGGGCGGGCGCCAGGGCACGCAAGCGGCGCTCAAGTTTCCTGCGGATTTCGACGGTATACTCGCTGGCGCGCCGGCGACGGACTTTAACCACCTCATGCACTGGACAAACATGCTCGCGCAGTACATCGGCGCCCCCACCTCCGAATCCTCGCCCGCGTTCATACCGCCGAGATTGTGGAAAACCGTCGAAGCGGAGGTCATGCGGCAGTGCGACGGCATCGACGGTGTGCTCAACGGGATCATCACCGAGCCAGACGCATGCGATTTCCGTCTTGAAGTCCTCCTCTGCCGCCCGGACGCTACTCTTGACGACGCCTGCCTTACCCTACCCCAGGTTGAGGCGCTGCGCAAGATCTACTCCCCCCTGTACGGCACCGACAACCAGCTGCTGTACCCCCGCTTCGACCCCGGCGCGATCGCTGTACCCGGCGACCTCTTCAGCGGGGATATCCCCGAGCGCTCCAAAGTACATGTATCTCCCTTTGTGACACACCTAGGCGCCGACTGACCGCACGTAGGATTGGCTCCAATACGCGGTCCTCAATGATACGGACTTTGATTTCCGCGAGTACGGGCTCGAGCACGCAGTGCTGATGGACGAGATCAACCCTGGCGGGGTCGCGACGTTCGAGGGCGACCTGTCTGCGTTTCGCGACCGCGGGGGTAAGTTTCTCACCTACCACGGGCGCATCGACCAGGCGAGTCCCTCCCTTCTGCATAGGATACACAGCACATCTAACACACCCGTCTGACCCCTTCAGCTCATCCCCTCAGGTAACTCCAAGCGCGTGTACGACCTCATCTCTCGCACGCTCGACATGCCCTCCCTCGACGTGTTCTACCGCCTCTTCCTCATCCCGGGGATGGAGCACTGCGCCTTTGGCCCCGGTGCCTCGCGATTCGGGTCGGTCTCCCCTCCTCCTCCTCCCCTCCTTCGCTCCCCGTTCTCCCCCCTCCTTCGCTCCCCGTTCGCTCCCCTCCTCCTTCTCCCCCCCTCCTTCGCTCCCTGTTCTCTCCTCTTCATCCCAGTGTATCACGTCAGCCTCCACCAACATAGGCTAACCTGCAATTCGCCACAGACAATACCTCGGCTCAAACGCCGTCAACGCGAGCTCGCATAACATCCTTCTCGCGCTGGTGGACTGGGTCGAGGGCGGCGAGGCCGCGGCGCCGGACACGATTATTGGGACAGCGGAGGACGGGGCGACGCGTGTGCATTGTCGGTATCCGCAAAGGAGTGTGTGGGACGCGGACGCGGGGAGGTTTGGGTGTGTGGTATAGGTAACGGAAGCGAGGCGGTTGGGGTGGTCCAGACTGTAAACCATGGGTGCGCCCACTCGCAATGAATATTTATTTTCTTTCCTGATGTCCTCCTCATTCTCTTTCTCTTGACACTTGGCGCGGAGACTGGACGTTCCAACTTCACTTCCGAAGATCTGTGTTGGAGGCTGTCTAAAGTTTGCCCCAAACTTCGGCATTTCAGAACCGCCAGGTAAGCTTCAAGTCCCTCCAAGACGCGTCGAGTTGAAGACCTTAATGAGCAACTGTGCCAGGCTCGAGTCGAGCGTCGATACCATTCGAGAGCTCCAGATTCCGGTCGCAGCAAGACTTCAATACCTCAAATCCCGACAGTTAAGGAGATCAAGACGCAGGCAGGCTTCAAGTTCTCGAGTTTGATTGCGGCTCGGCTCGTGACTTCCAAGACCTCACCAGCTCAACACGCATCTCCACCGATGTTGGAGCGAAGCGTTCTGTTGTCTAACCTCCCAATTGTTGAGCAAAATAAATTCCATGTCCCTTAAGTAATATACACAACATCAACATTAAGTATTGTGAAGGAATTGCATTCATTTTCTGTGCGACAATTGCATCCACTACCAGTGTCACTCTGCTTCCTTCGCGCGCGCTCCTCCAAAGCAAGCCAATTCATTGGCCATAAACCACTGCAGTGTTTCGTCGAGCGATGGATTTTCGTTCACACCCATCGCCACCCTCGCAGCTTGAATGACGGGATCGTTGTAGTCTTGTGTTTACCGCGGGGGTCTGATTGGAGTGCGCCATTATTATGTAATCTTATGTCAGCTTTCTCTGATTCTCTTCCCTCAGCACAGAGGCTTTCAAATTCTATGAAGTTTTGCAGCAAATGTCATTTGTTGCTACCTCTCTAACTCTTTGTCTCCTCAGAAATTTTAAAAACAGTGTAGAAACTGTTCTGTTGAACATCGGCCATTGCCTGCGCCGATCGTGTGAGTGCCGAAACAAAATCCAAACTGAAACACAAACCAATGGAAACTTGAAGGATTATTCTGAGAAAATTAAAGGTAGGTAGAAGTTCTATCAGAAAGAGACTTTCAGTGATTCCTGCCTCAAAACCGTGCTGTTTACTGAAAGAAAACAGGTTGTAGAGGCCAGGAATTGAACCCGCGCCACGTATCGATTATATAATAAGGCAGCACCACGATCCGGACTCCGCGGTAAGCAACAGACTCTATACAGCGAGGTACAAGCTTGGTTCGTATAGAGCGTCTGTCTACGAGAGACTAGGATCATTGTGCGCATCGGTTGATATGGTCCGCCTCTTTTCCGTTGAAAAACGCGATGAGGTAAAGTTTCCGTCCACTTCTAGCCCGAGCAAGGATGTAAGGGCGTACCTGGGTTAGTCAACGAACCAGCCCACGAGAAGGAAGCAACTATAAGAACACACTCAAGGTCAGGATCCGGCTTCCACCTATCCAAGACTGCTTGTGAGTGATTGCAGGCGTTCACTCGAAGATCCTTCAGTCCGGCCCCGATATTCTTGTAGAATTTGGATTCAGAACAGACGTGCGCAAGTATGTGTCTCGGGGTCTGATACCCTTCACATATCACAGCAGAGGTCTATTGTAGCGGAGGTGTATCTACAGGTGGGCGATGAGGAAATCTGCGGACTGCGAGACACTCCATGTTGACAAACATGAATGCAGACTTGCAGGTCTTTTCTCGACATGGTGGCTTGATGGTGAATGCCACTCTGTGAATCTGATGCTCGTAACAGCGGTTGTGGCCCGGACCCACGGTTTGTCGAGGTGGTGGCGGAAATTGTGGCCACCAGCTCCAAAACAATGTTACAAGTGGGAAGTCATTGTACTTACAGTACTGGTATACAATTGGAAAGTCCGAAAACTATGTGCCTGACAAACAAGAGACAAATAGATGCAAAGCACTGTGAATAGTCTGGCCTCGGAATACACTGCGACCAGCAATGTTAGGCTTGCTTGGTGGGGCGGGTGTTGTGCTTGGCGCGTTTGTGGCCCAGAACACAGCCCTTGCTGTACAATCTGCCCACAGAGCCAGCCCAATGTTATCCACAACCTCTGCCCCCAATCCAGCCCATCCTGCCGTCTTTCTGGCCAGCGATTCGGGCAGCAGCAGCCCAGGGCATTGTAGAGTCGAGTATTGACCTAGTAGAGCCCATTTTGTTGTTGGAAGTGGTCGTCTGAGGCGGGAGTGAAAAAGTCTACAAAAATTCAATTTAATCAAATCAAGCACAGCCTCATGGACCTCTACGCTGTCCTCGACCTCGCCCCAGGCGCGTCTTCCACCGAGATCAAGGCAGCCTACCACCGCGCCCTGCTTGCCGCCCATCCAGACAAGAACAACGCCGCCCAATCCGCCCCCGACATCGCTGCCATCAAGGACACCTACCGTGTCCTCTCCTCGCCCGCCCTCCGCGCAAAGGCAAAGGCGGACCAGGACCCGCTGAGGTGCCTGCACCCGGTGCAGGTCATCTCGCTCGCTGACTTTGACGAGCACGGCAATGACGCGTGGATGCATGTGTGCTGGTGCGGTGGTGCGTATGCTGTTACGGTGGTGCGTATGCTGTTACTGGGGCCGAAATGGACCACGGGGTGCATCTCGTTCCGTGCACCAGCTGCTCAGAGGTCATTTGGGTGGACTATGAGCTGGCAGAGGAGGAGTAGTGCAGGTCGACTGCGCTCTGACTTGCGAATCATCCAACAACTGTCGCCACTGTTGCCCGATAGGACCTCGTCTAGACGTCCGCTGCCGCCGACACATGCACGTACAGCCCCCACCTACCTACAGGGTGGTGATGCGCACCCAAACTGAAGGCAGGCGGCTATAATTGCGACACGGTAGAGAAGACGGGCACTCCCCTCCGCCTCTCATCCTGCTTCTTCGGCTCGCCGCTCGTCGCAGCCATCAATCATATACCTACTATCATCCAGCACAATGTATAAAAGCTTGAATCTGAACACTCCATCTCATCTACCTGTATGCATGCTGCATGAGCCAGACAAGTAGTTTCCTCGAATTGATTGCCCAATGGCTACCAAAAACATTACATGTACGCGTTTGACGCAGGTATTATGCTTTCAAGTACAAGAAGGTCTACAGCTCATCCTTCAACTCCAGCTCAAAACACCCCGGCAACTCCTCCCACACCTTCCTGCACCCGGTCGCTGTCGCCTCTACAGCCTCCTTTGCACGCACCGCAAAGCATCTGGCACACCTTGTCGAGCTTGTGCAGCCCCACAACAACACCGTCATCCATGAAGTGGCAGAATATGGACTTGCGCAGCACACAGCATCACCACATGTGGGGCTCTGCGGCCACGCGTGCAGCCAGTCGAGCGTGTATCCTGGCTGGAACTGTTTCACTAGGAGGTGTTCGTGGCCGATGAGGCAACCGTGCCATCCTGGCATGTGAGGCCATCAAGGAGCTGGACCCATGCATTTAAAGTTTAAGATTCAAGAATATGACCAGGATGTGATAGGCGTGGGTGAAAATGAATATGTGATAGACCCACTAGTGAGTTGTTATTGCCAACTACAAGTGTGTGGTAGTACACGGGAGGCAGGGCTGCTGCAATGCTGTTCTCACATGCCAGCACCGCAAGGTCGGAGGAGAGCCCGCGGTGGGGCATGATCTGCATCGTTGTACGTGTCGAGCATCGTGGGGTTGATGCGCATGATGTGCACCACTGCGGCGGTGAGGACATTTGTAAAGTTGTATTTGCGCCTGAGCCAGATGAGCGCGCCAAGGGCCGCGGGTGGGAGGAAGGGCTGGCCTAGGAAGATTCTGCATCCTACTCACCGCCATTCAGCATGTGCATAAACTCAAGCAGGACTGAATGTGGCACACACACAGGTCGTATAGTGCCTTCAGCAGATATTTGACAAAGTAGCTATAGTTGGGGGCTGGCTGGAATCAGACATTGAAGATGCCATGAACGAAGCTATGTGGTGTTGGTATGCATGTGAATAACTTAAATCCAATTCAACTCGTGCTATAAAACTATACCAAAACATAAATACATTTTTAGCTAGAAACTAAACACAGCACATAGCATTCAGAGATTGTAAGTAGCTAGGGGCTCAACCAATTTCATTGCATCCAAATCTTTATTTTTGTCTCCAAGATCATCCTCCGTTTCATCTGAAATACCACTAGAGATTTTCAATTCTGCCAGCTTGACCAAATTCTCTCTGTGTTGCTGGTGCACATCCTCACCAACACTTGCCAGCCTTTCATCAATCTGTACAATCTGTTTTGCCTGTGATGACCTTTTAAACAGAGGTCTTGCAGTTTCCCAATGGCCCACTGCCTTCAGCAGGTCATTGCATCTCTTGTGAATATCCCCAAGTCTGAGCATGCATTCCGCTCTGCTGCGATGCACATCCATTGCAGTAAATCCCTCCAAAGCAACCGTGAACAGGCTAACAGCAGTATCCTCATCATTGTATGAGAGAAATATGTCCCCCAAGAATTGAAGAGCTTGATACATGCCAAGTCTATATGTTGACTTCAGAGACAGTGCCAGAAATAATACTGTCCAGCTGGACATTGAATGTTTTTCAGACCAGCAACTGACATTACCAAGTTGCTCCAAACAGTAGAATATGATTTCTGCATTTTTTCCTGTCGATAATTTGATACACTGTTCAAAGATCATCTTTGCTTCATGAAACTCTCCTTTGAGGAGATGGAAATGTCCTAGTACAACATCACACATTGCTAATCCCAGGATCTGCTCATTAGTCTCATATATGTTTCTGGCTGCATCCAGGTTCCTCAACACACTATCCTTTGAGTAACCCATGTGCACACCAAGCTCTGCAATATTGAGCAAAACAAATGCACGATTTCGTTCATTTTGATCTGGAGGCATTTCCTTGAGCTTCTGGACACGAATGTTGTATGCTTCAAGGTATTCTGATTTCAACTTATGGATCTCTGCCTGTTCATTCATGAGGTTCTGGTAGGTCCTGTCACCTGATAGTCCACAAAGACCTAGGAGATGCATGGACCTTTTCAAAGTAGAAACACTTCTGCTATAGTCACCAAACCATTCCAAGCACCTTGCTTGAATATTCAGTGCACGTGCTTCAGCAAGCAAATTTGCAGAAATTCTGGCTAGCCTCTGTGCTTCAAATGCCTGCAATTGGGCTGTAGAATAATCACCAATTAGCTGGTTCATTGATGCCAGGTCACACAATGCATTTGAATGCCTTTTGGTGTTACCAGTGGAATGTGCCAAAGATACAGCTGCTTGGCAAAATTCTATGGCTTTGACTAGGTCACTTGCACTTCCCTGATAGTAGTTTGCAATGCAACCGTAAAACCGGCCTATGCAACTTGTGTTAGTGTCACAACAAAGCAAGCCCAACTGAGAAGCCCACATTTAAGATCTGGGTCATCAAAGTACTCAAAATAGTTCAATCCTTTAGTGACAAGTGTATCTGGATCAGAGATTATAGTTTCTCTCCAGGACCGAAATATTTCAATGATGACATAGATCTTGAGGTGATGATCTTCTGAGTGTAGAAGAATTTTGTGGACCTGATGAACCAATGGTCTGATTCTCTGGCTCATGAGTTGGCTAAATGCATTCAGATGACATATACTATAAATTATATCATTGAGCTCAGGATGACCCTGTTGGAGTCCATTGTGAAGGATATTCTGTATGTTGGCTAGATTTGATGATATCTGTGAAACTGTTGCTGACACTTTTTCAGATCCTCGGTGATCTTCAAAGAATTCGAGGAGGAACTGGAAATGTTTGAACAGAGGCCGGATGAGATTCTCAGATGGAGGTTGGATTTTATTCATGTATTCCCTGATAGGCACCAATGCCTTGAGGCGTTTTTGCTCATTGCTGTATGCCAGAGCAGTACCAATCAATGCAGCTTTACATCCAAGTACATTCCTGATTGGTAGTTTGCTTTGCACTAACTCCACATCTGAGAGTCCATCTGGCAGCATTGATAGGAGACTGAGAAGATCCTGGGAATGTCTATTGAGCCTAGGACTCAATAGAGACAGTGAAATTGATATTTCCAGGTTGGCTTCTTTATCAGTGCCCACTGAGATCACAGATATTTTCTCCCTCTCCCAGCGGGCCAAGACATTAGGGCATCCCTCTGAGTCCACTAGATGTGCAATAAGATTGACTGCAAGGGGCATGTTGTCTGTCAGGGAAAGGACCTTATCAACCTCACCAAGGTTGTGGTTTTCATCTGCAATGTCAATGAATGTTTTTCGAGCAGCATCCTGATCCAAAGGCTTGAGAGGCTGCAAAAAAGGCCTTGTCCACTGCATTTTCCCAGGTCTTTCTGCCCCTCGCATTGTTATCTGTCACGATTTCAGCAAACCTACACAAAGGAAAAAATGAACTCACCATCAATGCCAGATGCTCCACATCTGCAAGCAGGGACAGAAATTCTTCAACATCACCACGACACTCCATAGGCTCCCACAATATTTCAAGGTTATCAAGAACCAAAAGACTGCTGGGGCTACTGGAAAAGTGCTGAACAACTGCTTGACTCAGATTTCTGCCTGGCTTGAGCCCAATGTTGACCCCAATGAGTGCTGCAAGCTCAACTGTGTTTGATGCAGAGTCGCAGGCAACAAAGAAACAATGTTGCTCATATCTGGTCTTGATCTGTGCATGATGGATAACAGCTCTTGCAAGACTGGTTTTGCCCATTCCTCCACTGCCTAGAATTATTATCCGTGGGGTTCCCTGGTTGAAAAGTTGAAGGATATCTGAGAGCTCAGAGTCCCGTCCATGGAATATCTTTGGTTCTGAGGGTAGCATTGAGATTGAGGTTGAGCTGGAGATTACTATGAGTAATTGATTATTGGATGAATCAAATCACTACCTGTTGTGGGATCCTGAATAAACACGGCTTGTCTGAAAAGAATTTAGTATGATATTGGCAAAGTGGGGAACATTTCTTGACCATGGATAGTCCATCTGAACTACTTGTATCAGGGAGTTCTCCAATCATCCTCAGCACTTCCTGGTTTCTCTGTTCTACCTCCTGTCGCATCTTTGAAAGATCTGCCATAATATTGGCACCTCCAATCTGCATGGTATTCATCGATGAGATCTCCCAGAACAGTGATAGGCTTACCTGAAAGAAATCCAGTCCTTGTTTCAAACCAGACTGGCAATCCCTGAACAACATGCTCAACTCTCCCTGACGGAGGAATTTTTTGATTTTGTTGCCAGTCCTTTGAGCCTCCACAAATGTGTGGATTTTATGCAGAGTCCTACATGGATTGTCAGTACAGAAAAGATTGTCTTTCTGCAAGAAACATGCTAGTAAATTTTCCAATATTCTTCAGGATAGTTGGTGGCAGCACCCCACTGGTTGCAGAATTACCATGGACAACTATAATTGCATTGATCAATGTGTAGGTCTGTTCCATCAACTGCACGCAGCTGTCTTTGTTTGGTTTGACTGCCTGAGAAGAGTGGTGAGCCAGGATGGTTGTAAAAGCAACCCCTGAACTCTACCTGAATATGATCCAGAAGGGACTGTGTTGTGTTAGAGATGGCTTGAAGGAACGGGGTATCAAAGTTGGCAGCAAGTAATTGCAGGGCATTGATAGTCATCATCAAACATGTTGTAATATTGTTCAGTCGGACTTGACTGGCAGTGGGCTGAGAAGGCATCTTAAGAGTTGTTGGGGGGTGTACACCTACCTTCTACCTATATAAAGTCCATGCCAAGGCCTGAGAATGCCCTGTTCTCAGGGCGGTTTTCAAACACATACTGAGGTTTAAATCACTGTTTCATTAGTTGATGGGGAAAGACATCCTCTGATGATCCGCTGAGCCATTAAAAATATCCGGTTTCTGCCAGGCAATGTTTGGCACCTTTGTACATTCAATGATTCACATAACACCCAGGTCAGACTCAAACTGATTTATTCAGCCTAACTGGAGAAACTTCGGGCCTCATGGTGTATTAGCACAATTTAAACTGGTGTCGCATGGTGCCATTCCAGCAATGCCCAAATCAAAGATGAGGATGCATCGACTTGGCTGCAATTATAACTGGTTCCACCATCATCAAATAGAACAGAATTTTGATGTGCATGTCTGAGAGATTCTCTAGGGATCCCCACCGTAACCGTATAAAACTGTAATACGGTTACGGTTATACGGTTACGGTACCGTACCGTACAGGCTCTCAGAGAGACCTTTTACGGTACGGTGATAACCTTACTGTATACCGTAATGACCCGTAACAATACGGCCGTATACGGGTTTTTACGACGGTAAATTCACTTGATATGGTTCGATTTTGGAGCCCATTCGGCCTGCCAACGGCCGAATTGCGTGATGACGCGTACACCACCCCGGTGACGCGTACATCAAGCCGGACCACCATGTGCTTTCCTCACCGCATCCGACGCGTCCCTGATTGAGACTCACGCATCCACGACCGTGACGCGTCAAGATGGCTGCTGCCTTGGCTGATTTTTGGAACAGGTTCTGCCGTTGCTGTGGAGCGGGTTTTCTCTGGCGGGAGAGATACAATATCCCTGCGACGCTCCCGTTTGAAACCGGAAACCATCCGGACTTTGATGGTGCTTCAGCACCATCTCCGTCTCAAGCGCAAAACCCTCGAGAATCTTGTCGATGATGCCAAGGCAGCTGAAGGAAGAGTAGATACGTAGATTTAGTGAATTATTATATTTTATGTTAATTCATACGGCCGCGTATACGGCCGTAATACCCGTACCGTAACCGTAACCGTACCGTACGGCCATGAGAGAGTGAATACGGTTACGGTTACGGCTGCATCAGGAAAGACCTCCTTTCCTAATAGGGTCTTATTGCCCCAAACTTTGGGATAATTCGGCCAAATTATCCCTCTTACCTTCATTAGCTTTCTAGTGACGTTGAAAATAACTTGGGGGTAATTTCCCCAAACTTACCACACATTCGCGCCGTATTTGCGGTAGATTCCCAGCTAGTTGGTACATTTTACATCGGATTTCCCTTCATTGGAACATGATTTGTAGGCAAAAGCGGCCGTGCGGCATCATAATTCAATGGACGGTATCGTAAACTAAAGGATGATAATAGCTACTGCAGACAAGCATCAAAGTATTGACTGCCGTGAAATAACAATTACGTAGAAGAGATTAGCAGCGAGCACCGCGCCCACTGAAGAAATTAAAAAGGCATGGCACGACATGACATGGAATGGAATTTAATCAGACTCGGGGACCTCGACCAGGTTGATGAGGACAAAGGAGCTGCCAGTAGCGGTGGCGGTGGCGGCTGTGGACTCACTAGACAGTTGCATAAGTACGGCGAAAGGCGTGGCAATGTGAAACAGTACGTTACGAGGATGTAGAGCCTGTGGAGGACGCGATGGAGAGCAACCGGTGCCGTTGCACGAGTGTCGATGAGGGTCCTCATGTGGTTCCGGTAGATATCCTCGTATGCGCCTTCTGTGAAGGGAATGTTTTGAAGAATCCCCGTGGCGCGATACTCAACCAACGCACCATAGACCTGAAAGGAGTGAGCAACCCGAAAAACCCCCCATAAAAACCCGTGGACTAACCGCGGTGGCGGCGAGGCAGACCATAGCATCAGGGAGTTCGACGCGATCAGGATGGTTGACGCTGGTGGACGCAAAGAGGTCCAGGTTCCTGGTCCGAAACTGACCAGTGAATACCGCCTTTTTGAGGACACTAACAATCGCCTCGTGGTGGAATGGGAGTTCACCCTTGAGGCGATTCTGGGGAGTGTTGGCATTGTAAAGATGGGAAGACTGACGAACTCACCGTGGCTGAGTCGACGGGAAAAATGTATCGATGGTCTTGAAGACGTTCCGTGACGATGGTTCGAACCTCCACCGCCGGTAAGTGGGCAAAGCGGTAAAGCCCAGGAACCTCCTGCGCCGCTATGCGCTTGAAGTCCCCGCGGGTAATATTGATACGATCCAAAGGCTGTCTCGCATTGAGTATTAAGTCTATAAACATTGAAGTGGTTCACGTACAATGTCGGCAAGGCGCGCAGCAAAGCTGAGATCAGTCTCAAGTCGATGTTTGATATGGACCGCGGCGGAACCTTGCGCAGCTGAAAGAAGATAAGAGCGTGCAAAGCCGGCACGGGAAACGATGGCGGGATAGGCATCCTCGAATACTAGGGAGAGTTTGATGAATTCGATGCAGCCACGGAGCACCGCCTTGAGCTCCTCTGTTTGACTAGTGAGCCCGATGTCTTTACCGGGCGCAGGGAACATGATGCGAGCCGACATATGCCACTCGCTTTCAGGGCGCGATGCCGCATCGACGCTCGCGACCGCAATGCGGTCAAGCTGGGTCTTGAGACCTTTAGACAGCTTTCCCGCCACGGCCGGAGCCGGTCGAACCTCGGGCCTCTGAATAAATCATAAGGACCGTATATTTTGACAGCAAATGAGCATACCTCAAGCTTATCTTGCTTCTGACGAGCAGCAGACACCTTGCGCACCTTCGAGGTAATTAGAATCAGCTGAGGACGATGCAAAAATAATTTACCTTCTTTGGTGCGGGCCTGCTTTCCCCGTCGGAATCAACTACCTTGCTGTCGATTACCATGTCCTGCTCCGATCCGGTCGAACGGCGACGGTCGGAGGTATCAACAGGGATGGTGGAGAGGCTTTTAGCAATCGCCTCGTGGAGACGCATATCATCGCCGCCGTAGGCTTGGTTCTTACGGCTGACGGACTTGCCCTTCTGCAAAAGTGGTTAAATTGATATCCCGCAAGCGTGGATAAACCGTACCTTCTTGGGCGGGAGCACAATGCTGGGGGCAACGTCCTCCTCCGCATCGCTGTCCGGGACACGCAAGTCCTGGCCCGAAGACCAAGACGCAGCCGAGGAGCGGCCGCTGCGGAGACTGACGGCGGACTTGACCACGGACAAGGGCATCTCCGAGTCGCTGTCATCGATGAACACAACGCGCCGGGGGGCATCAGAGAAGGTGTCGTCGGTGTCGGGTTCGGACTTTTCCTCACGGCGAGCTTTACCTTTTGACTTGACACGAGGCTTGTCAATCTAGTGGGAGTCATGGGGTCGTTGAGAATGTGCAAGGAAAGGTAAAAGGCAGTACGTACCTCGATGGACTCGTTGTCAGATTCGAGGAGTTCATGCACCGAACCTTGACGGCTAGCTTGACCTTTCGACTTGACGCGAGGCTTGTCAATCTAGTCGGGGTTGTGGCGTCGTTGAGAGTGTGCAATGAAGTCTAAAAGGCAGTTCATACCTCGATGGACTCGTCGGAGTCGAAGAGTTCATGCGCAGACTCGGAGCCGTGGTGGCCCTTCATCTGTTACAGGTGAGTTATAATTCTCCTGGAACAGACGACTACGATACCTCGAGATCAATGTCCGAGTTATCGCCCACCTCGTCATCGGCAACCTTGGATTTGCCAGAAACGACGTGAGGAACCTGATGTGTAATGAGTAAAGGAAAGAGTCTGTGTGAATGCCCACTCACCTCGCTCTGAAACTCATCTTCATTCGGCGAGACATCACAAACATCCTCGCCGTCAGACTGGTCGCTCTTGGTGACATCAGTCGAGTTTTCTTCTGAGGAGACGGCCTCCTCATCCTCCGAGGCTGACTCCGCGATGACGCGAGGTTTTTTAGCCGCAGCCTTACCAACCTTCGCAGCCCGAGACTTCACTAAACATAATCAGTTCTGAGTGACATAGATGTATGAGGAAGAAGGACACTTACCGCCAGCGAGAGCCTTGAGACCCTTGGTAACGACAGCCTTGACCTTAGTACTAGTACTCTTGGATTTGATCGCTGCGGGGACTATTTTAGTAAAGTCGATATAGACTGTATAAGTAAATTGCGAGCAGAAGCAAAAGCACTGATGAGACGTACGTGACTTTGCGGCCTTGGGCGCGGGGTCGTCGGAGTCATCGAGGGTGGCGGGAACATACTCTAAAATTGGAAGGTAACGTTAACGGCGTTACTGTTACGTCAACGGCGATCAACTTGAACGTACTTGTCCCTGTCGTCGACGCTTTGACCTTGGGTGCAGGCACAGGCTGCTCAACTGGCAAAGAAGCATATCAGCAAGATGAACTGCAATAGCAAGCAAGAAGACTCAACCTGTTGCTGCATCCTTGGTGCCCCGGGCCTTCTTGACGACCTCCGCGGCTGGCGCTGTCTCAGACAATGTCCGTTTGCGGGATGCTTCAGACTGGTCAAGCTTCCACACTAAAAGGATGAATCAAGGTCTCGCTGGGAATGTGCTAGGGAACATATCTCTCAAGGACGTACCAGCTTTTTCGTTAGCCTTGACCTTGGCCTTGCGTCCACCGGGATTTTTTTCTAGATATGGACGATGTGCATTAGCAAGATGTCCCCCAGGCCCAAGAAAGAAAGACTTACTGGATTCCACCTCGAAAGCCGCTTGCTCTCGCTTCTCTTGCTCGGCCTTGGCTGCCAGAGTGATTTTGCGTTTCTCGGCCGCAGTGAGAGGTTTGGTGGATGGAGTGGACATCGTGGCTGGAGGAAGGGCTGAATGCGATGGGAATGGGTGAGGATTTACGAAGAAAGGATGGTGGAACGAGTGTGGTGCAGTGGTGGTGAAGGAGAGAGACGCAGATGGTGAAAATAATTGAGGTTCGTGTTTGGGTTTGATCGCACCTGCAGACTTGTGCTGATTCCACGCTCTTCCATGCGTTCAGTCGTGCCCGGTGATGATACCATCAATTATATCTTGCTTAGCGCCGTTTCAGACTCCAAGCTTCCAAGTACTACTCGTCGACTTTCCTCTTGAAATCTTATCCATTTCCTCAGTCTCTATGCCTCGCTGCCCGGGCTGCCAAACGGATTGTAATGGTCAAAAAGGGCTCACCCTTCACCTGAGACTCACGACAAATGAGACTTGTGCCGCAATATTTACAGCCGCCGAGAATCACGTTGGCAACACTCCACCCACACTAGCCGCCCTGACTCTGCCGTCGGAGCGAGAGCAAACTCAGCGGCCTCAGGATCACGGGCTTCCCAGTGGAGAGACCGAATTTCTGGGGGATTTTTTTGGCGACAATTATACGGCCGGAGATTTTCCGCTGGACTCGGACGACGACGGTGACAAGAGCGATAGTAATTCCGACGTGGGGGATGATCACGACGCTGCGAGCCGCGCTGATCTCGAGGGAGGGTTCGAGGTCCCTCGGCCGAATGACCAAGATGACCCAATGTCGAACCCTGATGAAGGCGACGCACCTCCGATCGCCCCTCCCCGCGAAGCCCGAAAACTGGCGCAGGATAAATTCCACCATAAACCCATTGTCGAAAAATTTCCCGGAGGGCTGGCGGGCCGTCGCATCCCTTCTTCAGAGGCCCAAAATTCGGAACAACGATATGGCTCCATCCTCGATAACGCCTCAACAGCTAATCCATACGCTCCGTTTAATTCCAAAATGGACTGGGAGGTGGCGCGCTGGGCGAAGCTCCGTGGATCCGGCTCCACCGCATTCACGGATCTACTCCATATCGAGGGTGTACGTTCATTTGTCATTTTAATCCGCTACGTCAATTAACTCATCTGGCTCCAGGTTCGCGAGTCCCTGGACCTGTCTTACGGAACCTCCGTCCAGCTCAATAAGATCATTGACGAGAAGCTCCCTGGCCGCCCTAAATTCACCCGCTCGGAGGTCGTCGTTAACGGCGAGGTCTTCCATCTTTACTCCCGAGACATCATCGAATGTGTTCGCGCGCTATGGGGGGACAGTGATTTTGCTCCGTACCTTTTCGTTGCACCAGAGCGACACTACATCGACAAGGATAAGACTATTAGAATGTATCACAATATGCACACCGGTAAATGGTGGTGGAGCACGCAGGTGATATTAGTTCTACTTCATATCTAGGTCGCAATATTCATGTAACTCCAGGAGGAGGTCGAGAAAAACCATCCTGGCGCAACAATCATCCCTATTATTATTTCATCCGACAAGACCCAGCTCACTGTCTTTGGAAACAAAACCGCATATCCCGTGTACATGACCATCGGCAATATCCCCAAAGAAATCCGTCGCAAACCCTCGCGCCACGGGTATGTCCTCCTGGGTTATTTACCGACATCACGCATGAAGGACGTGAAGAACAAGGCCGCGCGCCGACGCATTCTGGCCAACGTCTTCCACGCGTGTATGCGCCACATTCTTGCTCCCCTCAAGGATACCGGAGCGACCGGGATTCCGATGACGAGCGGGGATGGGGTCACACGTCGCGGACACCCCATCTATGCGACGTTCGTTGGAGATTACCCAGAACAATGCCTCGTCACAGCCGTCAAGAACGGGGATTGCCCCTCATGTGTAGTCCCCCGCGACGAACTTGGAGAGGACACCACCTTCCCACTGCGCGACTTGGAGGCTGTCCTCGCGGCTCTTGATACTCTCGATGAGGGTCCAGGGATTTATACAAAAGCGTGTGCAGAGGCGGGGATCAAGCCTGTGTTTCACCCGTTCTGGGAAGGGCTTCCTTACACGAACATATTCCAGTCGATAAGCCCCGACATACTCCATCAGCTCTATCAGGGAATCGTGAAACACCTTATTGCATGGCTGAAAGAATGCCGTGGCGAGGCTGAGATCGATGCTCGCTGCCGTCGGTTGCCCCCCAATCACAATATTCGCCTCTTCATGAGCGGCATATCCAATTTGTCGCGTGTGACCGGGAAGGAGCACGACCAAATTTCGCGCTTCTTGATGGGGATTGTCATCGATGTCCGGCTGCCCAACAACCTCGCCTCGGGCAGACTGCTGGCCGCCATTCGCGGTGTTCTTGACTTTGTTTACCTTGCGCAATATCCCATGCATACCAGTGAGACATTGGTGCTCTTGTCGGATGCGCTCCAGCGCTTCCACAATAACAAGAGCATCTTTGTGGCGCTTGGCGTACGTGACGACTTTAACCTCCCCAAACTCCACTACTGTCGCCACTATATCCTTTACATCAAGGGGTTTGGTACGACCGACAATTACAACACGGAGTACACAGAGCGTCTTCATATAGACTTGGCCAAAGACGTGTATCGTTCCACCAACTTCAAGGACGAGTTCCCGCAGATGACGCTCTGGCTGGAGCGCAAGGAGAAAATTTACAGGCACGAAAAATATATTCAGTGGCGCCTTGATGGCTGCCCTTCCCCTCCAATCATGGACCAGCTTCCTCCCGGCATCATCTACGAGCGACAACTGAAAATGACAAAGCATCCAACCCTCAAGTCTGTGCGTCTGGGTCGGCTCGTTACAGACTATGGTGCTCAGTTTTTCCGCGACGCGCTGGCGCGCTTCATCACAAAGTTCAACAACCCTTTATTCACCTCCCGCCAAATTGAATCTGAATCCGCCCACATCACATTCGCATTCCATGCCGTACCTGTATTCCACCGCATAAAATTCACCACGCAGGACCCGTATACTGCCCTTGGTCCGTTGGACTCCGTGGTGGACTCGATTCATGTCCAGCCGAGAAAGGTGCTGAACAATGGGGAAGACGTGCCGGCTCGATTCGATACAGCACTTGTTAACGATTCCACCGGTGGGCTCATTGGCGTTGATGGTAAGTGAAGTACTACTGATTTTTTTCCTGTACTGTTTAACAGTGTCACATAGGTTATCGAGTCGCTCAAGTCCGTGTTGTTTTTTCAATCCCCCCTCGCCATGTTTCCACCCTCTTTCCCTCTGGTGTCTCCCCGCCGAAATATCTGGCGTACGTTGAATGGTTCTCGCCATTCACAGAGCCAGAGCCGAATCACATGATGTACAAGGTGAATCGGTCCTTGAAGGACGGTGATCGCATTGCTAGCGTTATCCCTTTGACCAACATTCGACGCAGCATCCACCTTTTACCAAAGTTCGGCCCCGTAGCTCCAGCTGAGTGGAAGTCCAGCAATGTCCTGGATGAATGCTCCCATTTTTTTGTTAATTCGATGACTGACCGTCATATCTACGCTACATTATTCTAATTCTCTTACAACTTTTCAATCCATAATTATTTGAGTG
The DNA here is from genome assembly GCA_029282495.1 of Mycena albidolilacea. Lineage (NCBI taxonomy): Eukaryota > Fungi > Basidiomycota > Agaricomycetes > Agaricales > Mycenaceae > Mycena > Mycena albidolilacea. The sequence continues at coordinate 548,605 of JARIHO010000031.1, read as the reverse complement.
ACGTAGATGCATTTTGGGGGGGTGTAAGGTCGGAATGCATTTGCGTCATAGTTCCCTTCCATCGGGTCTCAGTTGTTGGTTTTAAGCAGATGTATCAGAGTTCTTTTCCGTATATCTGTGAAGGGTATAAATTTCGCATGAAGGTAAGAATAGGACCAACATTTGATCCCCCCTGGGGGGAACACGGTAACGTGATTCACTTATCATCTCTGCCCTACACGCGACGATCTAATACCTGGCTGCTGTAGCAACCGAAAATTTACCTATGTACCCGAAAAACGAGACCTTTTTGGTTCGAACTCGTGCACAACGGACCTGTAAGATAAAAAAGCATTGGAGTAAAATACCGCAAGCATTTTTCGCGGATTTATATGTGTTCAGCTGGGACTTACTACAATGCGAGCTCCTCCAAACTCCAACCTTCCATGCAATCACGGGAATCGTGGTAAGCAAGATAATCTACCAAACTTGCCCCGCATTGGGGTAATTCGCTCTTATTACCCTAATTTGGCGGGCGGGAACCAAATTTCCCCTAAATTAGCGAAGGAGGTTTTTTCCTGATGTGGTTAGGACCCGTAAATACCCGTAATTCTTACGAGTAAACTCGAATTTTTCAACCACGCATGTGACATGGTTCGAGTGGCGAAAAGTGTATTGCAAAAGACTTTCGCAATACACACAGTTAGAATATGTCAGGCCTTGACTCGTCCACCTCCTTCCCGGGTCCCCAGCTGTGCTGACGACCAAAAGGCGGAAAGCGGGGCTAGGTGAGGATGTCGAAATTTAAACCGGGAAGACAATTGTAGGGAAGGTTTGCAGTCTTGAGGAATTGGAGAGTACCCGCTTCAATGGCACACGAACACGACGAGTGGTTGAGGTTGCATGATGTCCTAAAAAGGAAATCGGCTCCAGCATGTAACGACGAGTCGGACGATATCTATTGACGACGCACAAACTACGGTAGCCCGGCTCCGCGACAGCCTTGGACATGGACTCCTCCGGCCTTGGCTTCGGATTCCTCTCGAAGCTCTTGACTAGCAGTCTGTTGTTATTTTCAAGGTGGATCCCTGCCAGTGGAGAACATCACACAGCATGCCTCGCTCTCGGATCTCGTTTAAACCTCGAAAACACGACAATAATCGACGTTTCCTACGTTCCCGCAGGCTCCAAAGTCGGGACCCTCGGAACTTGCGCCAAAACGGCGCATGTGAGCGTACCACTCTGCCGTGTGCAGTTCTTCACCAACACAACCACCACTTCGGTGGTACACGGCGAGGCGTGGCTCCCAGACGAGTGGTATGGTCGCTTCTTGGGACTCGGCAACGGGGGCCTCGGTGGATGTAAGCTACACCGTATAGCTGGAAAGCAGACCCTGAAATTCTTTCGACAGGTATAGCTTACTCTGGTCTTGACCACGGCTCGTCTCTCCACTTTGCGACCGTCGGATCGAACAACGGGCACGACGGGTTGGGCGGCGCGGCTTTCCTGGGGCACCCGGAGATTGTCAATGACTTTGCCTTCCGCGCCATCCATGTTGAGGCAGTCGTCGGGAAGCAGATCGTCGAGGCCTACTACGGGCGGCCGCACAGTAATTCGTACTATATGGGGTGCTCTACGGGCGGGCGCCAGGGTACGCAAGCGGCGCTCAAGTTTCCTGCTGATTTCGACGGTATACTCGCTGGCGCGCCGGCGACGGACTTTAACCACCTCGTACACTGGACAAACATGCTAGCGCAGTACATCGGCGCCCCCACCTCCGAATCCTCTCCCGCGTTCATACCGCCGAGATTGTGGAAAACCGTCGAAGCGGAGGTCATGCGGCAGTGCGACGGCATTGACGGTGTGCTCGACGGGATCATCACCGAGCCAGACGCGTGCGATTTCCATCCTGAAGTCCTCCTCTGCCCCCCGGACGCTACTCTTGACGACGCCTGCCTTACGCGCCCCCAGGTCGAGGCGCTGCGCAAGATCTACTCCCCCCTGTACGGCATCGACAACCAGCTGCTGTACCCGCGCTTCGACCCCGGCGCGATCGCTATGCCCCGCGACCTCTTCAGTGGGGACATTCCCGAGCGCTCCAAAGTACGTACCTCGCTTTGCGACATGCTGAGCGAGCACCGACTGACCCGCACATAGGATTGGCTCCAATACGCGGTCCTCAACGACACGGAGTTTGATTTCCGCGAGTACGGGCATGAGCACGCGGTGCTGATGGACGAGATCAACCCTGGCGGGGTCGCGACGTTCGAGGGCGACCTGTCCGCGTTCCGCGACCGCGGGGGCAAGTTCCTCACCTATCACGGACGCATCGACCCGGCGAGTCCCTCTCTTCTGCATGAGATACACAGCACATGCTGACACACCCGTCCGACCCCTTCAGGTCATCGCCTCAGGCAACTCCAAGCGCGTGTACGACCTCATCTCTCGCACGCTCGACATGCCCTCTCTCGACGTGTTCTACCGCCTCTTCCTCATCCCGGGGATGGGGCACTGCGCCTTCGGCCCCGGTGCCGCGCGATTCGGGTTGGTCTCCCCTCCTCCTTCTCCTCCCCTTCTTCGCTCGCCCTTCTCTCCTCTCCATTCCAGTCTATCACGCTAGCCTCCACCAACATAGGCTAACCTCCAATTCGCCATAGACAATACGCCGACTCAAACGCCATCAACGCGAGCTCGCACAACATCCTTCTCGCGCTGGTGGACTGGGTCGAGGGCGGCGAGGCCGCGGCGCCGGACACGATTATTGGGACGGCGGAGGACGGGGCGACGCGTGTGCATTGTCGGTATCCGCAAAGGAGTATGTGGGACGCGGACGCGGGGAGGTTTGGATGTGTGGCATAGGTAACGGGAGTGGAGGCGGTTGGGGTGGTCCAGACTGTAAACTATGGGTTGGCCCACTCGCAATGAATATTTATTTTCTTTCCTGATGCACTCCTCATTTCCTTTCTCTTGACACTTAGCACGGAGACCGGACGTTCCAAGCTTCACTTCCGAAGACCTCTGAGAGGCTGTCTAAACCTCCGCAATTTGGAGCCGTTAGGCAAGCTTCAAGTCCCCCAAGTCGCGTCAAGTTGAAGAGCTCGGTGGGCAACTGCGCCTGGCTCGGGACTCAGAGAGTTAATTTTCCTTGTCTGATTAGGCCGGCCCAAACTTTAAGCTTGGGGCAACTGCAACCGCAGCCCCTTCAAACTGTAGTTCCCTGCACCGACGTATACTTAGATCTGAGCTTGGATCTCGATTAATGCCGAAGCGAAGCGTTCTAGGCCAGACGCAATTTGTCCTTCTCGAGCTTCTCGCCTTGGGCGGTCGTGATCATCATCTTCTCCTTCTCCTAGTCCGCCACCGCAGGACCATCGTCTTCGTCCCGCAGATCAATCTGCGTCGCGGCGATGACGCATGGCACGCCGGGACAAAAGTGATGCGCTTCTGGAAACTACTTGTCTCAGATGTTCTCGAACGACGCAGGCATCCCAACACTGAAACAGACGAGAAAGACGTCCGACTGAGGGTGTGCTAACAGGCGTAAGGTGTCATAATGGGCCCGGCCTAAAGTGAGATTTCCTTTTAGATGCGAATCGGAGGGAGGGCGACGGAGACGGACAGTAGTATCGAATACACCCAGCGTACAGGGCTCCTCGTCAACCATAACAGTTGGGGCACGACCCTCGAAGATCTGGGACGGTTGCATGAGCGCAGTAGAAGACGAGTACCCGAGCTACGTACAGCTGGAAGATACTGAGTAGGGAAATTCTCGGATGTATACGAGATGAGCAGGCAGGTCTGGCGGGCAAGGAAAATCAGATCAATGGCTTGGAGCTCACGGACAAAGAGCGGGGAGCGAACCTTTCCTACACCACTGTCTCCGACCAGCACGCACTTGATGGTATTCATCACGCGCTCGGTGGATGGGAGCGAACAAGGCGTAGCCAGCGCGTAAGGGTGTGGGGCAAGTGGCAGGCTCGTGCACGTCAAAGAAGTAATAGAGGCTTTGCGCTGAGCCACCAGTTCAACTGGTGGCTGCTGTCATGGATTCGCATCAAGGCCCTCCGACCCGTGCTAGCCACCATTTTTTTCTCTATTTGAGGGCTATAAATGGTGGCTGTAGTGGCCCCAGAGTTTTACGGGTTGCCGAGAAAAATTAACCACCAGTTGATCTGGTGGCTCAGCGCAAAGGCTCTACTGTCGTCTGTGCAATCGAGGCCGTGCTCGCAGCGCGCCAATCATCCTCCACGTCATGGGCGCCTGGATCGCGGCCGACAACCGGACCCCCTAGTCGTGCGCTCGGATTTGACCCTTGTCTATGACGAAACAAGGTCCGGCGCGACCAAATTGTGTCGACATCTCCATCCGTAAAGGGGGGAAAGGAAGCCGTGTAGACGACAATACACTCTCTCCTGCGTTCTACGAAGGAAGGCTGACATTTGAGCCCTCCGGCGACAACCTGAGAGGCGGCAATGAGCACCGGCGAAGACTAGGAGTGAGTGTGTGGACTCTGCGTACCACGTCGAAAGCGTCCTCCACCCTTTTGTGGGTCTTCGCTGAACACTCGACATAATCCGCCACGTCCGGGTCCCGCGCGAGCCCTCTCACCTTGGGCGGTCGTAATGGTCAGCCTCCTCGCCTTCTCCTTCATCGAGTACACCTCGTCGTCGTCCCGCAGATCGACCTGCATCGCGGTGATGATGCACGGCACACCCGGACAGAAGTGATGTGTTTCTCTTCTTGTCTGTTCTAATGGGAAGGCAATCATAAGTATGAGTCCCATTGTAGCGCGCACAATAAGGGGAGTAAGAACCTTTCCCAGTATTCTCCGTGCTGCCAAAGAAAACTATGGCGCTGGTTGCTGGGAGTCGGGAGATGAAACAGCGCCGCGGGAAATTTCGTGCGTAAACGGCGCAGGGTGAGAGGAAGTGCAGGTCAAGGCGGACGTGATTTCGTTTCCTCAGCCTCGAGGCAGTTCAGAGCCCAGAAGTCGGCGACAGAAGACCAGTCGGCACCTATGTAGGAAATCGAATGCGCTTCCACTCGCGATCGTTACGTATCTCCTCGTCGGCGGACATTGAGGCAACACATACTCCAAATTGACAGGGGGAAGCTGTTGGCCCGACTTGAAGATGACTCTCAGCTCGCGACCGCGTACGCCATGGGCTCAGACACCTGCGACCCAGATGACGAGACTGTGGTCTTGCAGTGTAAGCCGACCTTGCCTGCAGGCGTGTAGGACTACACCATATAGCCGGGGTCATTCCAATACGGCTCCAGGGAGGACTGGTTAGGAAAATTGCCTGAGTGTGCGTCAGGGACTAGTTCGGAGTTAAATGGCTATCTATACTTTACCTGTTGTATTGGCATCGGTAGTAGAAATGAATGTGCGACAGCCCGACACACCCGTTCTCATTTCGTCCTAGTCTCTATGCGGCACGGGAGTGAAGCGAAAGCGTCGAAGCCCATAGGCCCGGCTGCCTTGGGCACCTGCTTCGCCTCTCTCCTGGAGAGTGGAGGGTGAGAAATATACAACTCGAGCACACTCGCAGACGGCAGGAGCATTCATGTGCTCTTACTTTTCTCACTCGCGTCGCATTCGGAGGGAAAGCTGGTGGACAATGAGACATTAGCACGAGACCGGATACAAGATAGAGAACGTACAGAGACATTGATAAATAGTACGTAGCGAGAGGAGGAGATAACAGACAACTGGAAAGGGGCGGCCGGACCGCACGCGCCTGGGCGATGGTGGTCAGTAACCGCAGTAGCAGCGTCATCATACGTGTCACTGAAGTTCGCGTCGATCCTTACGTCCGGGTCGATCTAGATCGGTTACCGGTTCTAGGCAAGGGGTCTCCACGATAAGAAATGTCAACACAACGTTCCGTGAGAGCACAAAGTTGATTGCATCTCAAAATTACTGGATATGGTTTGACAGGCACCATATATGGGATTTGATGCGATCATTATTACGTAGGGAGGGTCCTTAGCGTCAGAAACAAATTTCGAAAGTCACGCAGAAAGGCCCCATTCCTTCAGAGAAATTCGAGATCTTGGTCTTTCCTTTTGGGGAAATTTTCGTTCTCACGGGTAGGTTGTGTTGACATTTCTTATCATGGAGACCCCTTGGTTCTAGGTCAAACTTGTTCTCCCCACGTTCATAAGGGCCAAAGAAATCAAGTAGGGTGCTGCCGAGCTGGGCGACATCTACGGCGTTGGTCCGCCATCGATGAGGTCGCACTTGGTGATGTCCCGCGGCCCGGGATAAGGCCCGGGTCGTTACTTGGAGTCGCTGAGGTCGACAGCATCCGCAACGGATCGGTGGCACCCAGCTGCGCGCAGGGCGTGGGTCCGTGGGATCACCACCCGGCAGTGGCCCTCGCCAGCGGGTTTGGCGGCGGTAGAGGTGTCGCTCTGAAGCCGCTATGCCTTTAGCCCTCCAAACATTTGGCCGCGCAGACTGCCGTGTTATCAATAATCAAACAACCGCAGACTATGAATGAGGAAAACGGAACACGCACCTAGAGAACACACGCTAGACTCCATCGCCGCTGGCCGCCAGCGCATCGCGCTGAGGTGCGTAGATTGCTGTGGATCGGTTGTGTCGTGCCCGATGTGCCAACGGTTCTGTGCCGATTGGACGGAAGAGAAGGCCGGGAGAGTCACTGAGTGCGTAACACAGAGAGCGCTGACTACAACGCAGGCCATCCTTGTCATTGGCAGAGGCGGATAAATGGGATTGAAGGCAGTCTTCATTTTTTTTCCCTTTCTCTGATAGAATTTGAAAGAACACCTAGAGAGCATGCATGGGACATGAACAAACGATACGTAGCAGAAAGAGGAGGTAACGGACAGTCTTTCTGGGACTGCGCAGCATTCATGAACCGCCGAACACCTTTGATGAGTCGAGGGAGCCCAAAAAGATTGGTTTGGAAATTGCGATGGTCAAAGATTCTGGATAGAGTAGAGCGGTGACTACGCACGCCGTCTTAACCCCTGCGCAAGGCCGAGAAAGGTATTGCCGATCCTCCAGGATGAACGACATTGAGGCGGAGGGTTGCTAGCTCTCTCGAGGCGTTGTGGTCTCGAACATGCCGCTGGAGAGGCTTTCTGCTGGAGACAGAATACAGAAGTCGCTGGCTTGTTGTATGCATAGTAGATCCTCGCGAGATGGTGATGGCGGACCTCAGTCGGCATCTTGCCCAGGCTGAATCTTGCGAAACTAAGGAATTACAGTAAATAATGGAATAAGCAAGCACATTCCGGGTCAATCTTGTATCGTAAGTGTCAGCGCCCTGCGCTAATGCGTGCGAAGGCATATCTAGATATATACGCCTACTGTACACCTCCTAACCCAGGGACGCTTGGAGATTGCGACGATACCCAGGACCGCGAGAGTAATGATCCCTAAGTCAAAGCGATGCCGCCGGAAAAACGACGACCAAGACGAAGGCGCTGGTTTAACACCAATAAGTCGTTAGCATTGGATCATGATCTGGACGCGGCATGGGACTGCCTACATTTCCTGCCTTCACCGTTCGGGGTGATGGGCGTATTCCTGGGAGCCGAGGAGACCTTCCCGTCGCGGAACCACCCATTTTGCTGAGGCGAGCCCATAATCACCAAGGTTAAAGTATTTTGCTTGATGACCAGTTGGTCGATGACCAGGATAGGCCCCTGTCCGGTTCCCCCCGTCCCCCCGAGGCCGGCTCGAATTCCTGGCCCTCCAGACCCTCCGGCTCCTCCCGCAATCGAGATTATACTCTGCGCTCCAGCTGTCCAACAGAAGATTCAGAGGTTTGTTCGCAGTACATAACAGGGACGAAACTCACTTTCAAAACCGTGATTCATGTTGAAGATTCTATTTTTCACTGTATTTCGATCTTCGAAACCTCTGAGTGGGTGGCCCGCAGACTAGATGGCCAAAGCGGTGAGTATATGCTTGAACTTATGCAGTTGAGGTGGGGGATAAAAAAAACATACCACGAATGAAACTGGATGGGTACAGCACCACCGTCCACGCACGAGCCATCGATTGTCGGATGTGTTCCCATAATATCTTTATTGGCGTATGAAATCCTGAAGGTCCTGGTGTCTTGAGAGCACGTCGAGCGACGTATCGTCGCAAGGTGCCCGGCAAGAAGAAATCGGCACTAAAATTTCGGATAGCCAGAAGAGTTGAAAAATCATCCCGGAAGTGGGCGAAAGAATACTGTACCATTTCGACCATAGGTTCGGCGGGCCACCACAATTTGAAGATGCGGGACAGCCCGCAGGCCAGTACAGGGCCCCGGATATGCCCAAATTGGCTATGAAGGTCGAGTGGGGTACCTTGAAGCCGCTGCGGGGATAGATAATTTTTTCCCGTAGAATAATGGCCGTATAAAACAGGAGATTTAAACTGATTTAAAGGAAGCCTTTTTTCTCATTCGGAAAACTCACCAACAAAGGAGCTTCCTTTGTTACTCCGTTTTTCTTCACGGAGAAACAGGGATAGGTAAAATCTCGCATTTCGGATCAAGGGCTGCCTCCAAACGCAGCAGGTTTAGGCGCTGTTTCGTCGTGTCGTATAGCCGTAAAGATTATAATGAATGTTATAGTGCTGTCTGAACAGACACATATCGATTTCATTGGAATGCAATTAATTTTGCGCCCGACGAGAGGGATTGAGACTTAACTGAATAGTAATCAACACAAGCGACGAGGTTAGTGGACTGGCAATTCTGCGCACCGCGTCACAAGTGTTCTAAGGTGCTTTTTAGAAGACTTCCTCAACAACAACAGTCTCTGCATGGCCGCTGTAGAGGGTTGGCACGTGGGCGCATTTGGAGAGAAGCACTAGGAGTTGCGCACCGTCGGAACATATTTTCTTGTCTGATGGGAGCCAGGAGGCCTGGTAAATAGACCAACGTGCATCTGACAGTACTCGAGAGCGATATATCGCGTGAACGCCGCTCGTGCCCGCGCGGGGTGGGGCCGAGGTGATGTCGCTTGGGTAGTAGTCTGGGGTCGCTGGGCTACACAGAAAGCGGGATAATATCAAGACTTTAACATATAGCGGTGGGTGATACGAGTAGATAGGGAGGGAGGTAAGTGCAGATCGAATACGCCCACGTCAAAAAATTCTCATAGTTTTCCACGATGAATTCGCGAACGGGGCCCGATGGGAGGGCGACTACATCCAAAAAAGACTCAGTGTCATAGCTTTGAAAAGAGATCAAGCCCGACGAACAGTCGTGACCATTCTCCGAGATCCAGTCGTCGGCAGATGCCGGTTGACAGTGGCGACCATGAGCTGAGTGGCAAGGTGGTAGGTACCATCGACCGAGAGGTTCTTCCTCGGCTCGCGGTGTGAAAATGTCGCATGGCATGGAAGGTCACTCGAGGACCTCTGCAGGGAGATTCTTTTGCCAGGGCATGTACTAGTCGGGTACGTCCGACATGGGAGATAGGGAAGCGGCGCACACACGTCAAGTGCCCTGTTACATGTCACTGAAGAAGCACCGCCGGTGAAAAAACGTGGCATCGCGTGATACTGTATCGGGCGGCCTTGAAGATTCAGATTTCTTTTGTAAAGACCGAAGAGCTAATTTTTGCTGGCTGTGACATGGAGGTACATCGTGGCTTCGCAGGTATGGAGACGGTTTTCCATGAGCTTCGAGTCGATCTCGTACCTGCACGGGCCATCAGTGCCACAGGCGAATGAAGTGGGTTTAAGGTACCGCGTGTCTTCCGTAGACGACATCTCCGTCCTCATTGGTGTGTTACTGGTGTTCTGGCGGCAGCTGACAGCAATGAGGGTTCTGCGGCTTAGGCTGCGAAGGAGGAGTCCGGCCGACGCCCGCACGCTGCTGTCTCAGGGGCACTTTAGACGTGCAACCTGCCGCGCTCCCATCCGCCAGCTGCCAACTTGGCAGCTAGAAAAAAGCGAAAGAAATACTTTCAGAACACGCAGCGCCTCCGCGTCGCTGCTGGCCGTCAGCGACTCGGCGTCTTGCGTAAGAGGGTGGAGATCTGCCGTGTCGTGCCCAATGTATCGAGATTCTGTGCTGATTGGTGGAAGAGATGGAGAATACGCATATCCTCCTACTCGGGACGCAACACAGAGAGGAACAACTGCGGCGTAAGCTGTCCTTGTCATTGGCCAAGGCGGATGCGAGGGGCTCTTCAGTTTTCTGACTCGCCTCGCATGTGGAAGAGAAGCTGGCGCACAACGCGACATTAACACGAGACATAATATAATATATAGGGAACGCACAGAGACTAGAGAGCTCCGGCTGCGTCGGATGAGACCTTGCTTGACCATAACTTTGATTTGGCTTTGACCTAATGGCGACGTACTTATTGAGCGCACTCCAAGTTTATTGAGACTCAAACCAGGTCGCCTCGTTCAAGTTCCAGTGCCAAGTAAGACGTAAATGACGTAAACGAACTGTCGGGAAGAGACGGATCGACGGGCAACACCGGGTTGCTGGTGTTATCTCGAGGTTGGGTAAGGCATCAGCAGATGATGCATGGCAACAGAACGGACAAGTTTCTCCCCAACCTCGTGCGGCTCCATGCAACTCTTGGCGAGTCGGAACGCGCAAAGTATACCTCTGGCAATTGCGATGGTCAAGGACTTGAAAAGAGAGACAATCGTGATACGTCCCTCTATTTACTGGACGTTGTCCCGACTACTGAGAAAAACGGCCGTGACCATGGACACGGGGAATGATTGGTAGCGCCCAAGGTTTGCTGTCGACAGAGATACCAGTAAATCGGAACGACTGAGTCAAGACGTTCCTTCGTACGGTCGCAATGTTATCGGATATCACAAAGAGACTCGGGGTCACGCCGCAGTCAATTGACCCAGCACATTTTCACGAGCACGTGCCGTCTGCCTAATGCGATGTTTTTCGCCCGTTGCGTGTTATTTAACCTGGTTTGCCCGGTGCTCGTGCATGTCGAATCAAGGTAGTACTCAAAGAGCTCCTATCATTCACAAATAGATATTTTGAGTCAAATTGACTTCTCAGCGGCGGTACGACCTGGAGCACAGGGTTAACCCCCACTGTTCCCCTCTAGGTCTTGTGTGGCTTAGCGGTATATGGTCCCGCTGTTGTATCCTTATTACCTAATGTGCTTGGTTCGTTGCAAGCCCCCAGGTGGGCTGAATAATTTTTTTTTTTTTGCGGACCTTTTCTGTCTGCGACGGTTACATCCAGCTCTCCAGAATTTGAGGTCAACTTGAAGCTCTTTCATTCGTAAAATTTCAGATACACGGCTCAATAATTTAATTATATCTGGGAACGATTCAAAAAATTCAGAGACCAACTCAATAACCCATTATATTCTGTGAACAATACTGACCCTCTTTGTCCCCCTTCTTCGGCTAGGTCGTACTTACTATCGAAGGGGTACCTTTGCAAAAAATTGATCTATTGTTCGCAATTTTGAGACAAATGCCTTGAGATAAAGATGGTATGTTTATACGTCCTAGATGAGCCTTCCTATGTAGTTTCTGGAGCTGACGACGGGGATGGGAGTCCACAGGAAAATCGAGAGTCGATTTTTGATGAAATCCATCAGAAATGATGATCTGCCAATTTGGCGGGCCATCATTTTTGCAAAGGTGGCGTTTTGAGGTTTTCGACTCGGCAACCTCATGGCTTCCTTTACAGGCCACCAAGATGCCTGAAAATATTCAAGTGAGGGATTCATATATATGGTTCCGTAAACCCCAAAATTTGCAGGAATCCAAGGTGAGACGCTCACATACAATGCCCATCAAAAATATTTTGCAAAGGTACCCCTTCGATAGTATCCCGCATTTGAGCGGTAAATTTGTGCCTATTAATGTCAGCTACCATCAAACTTACATTGCATCTGATGTTTCGCTTAACAAAAATTGACATCCACAGCCAGTTCCCGTGCGGAACCTGTGCACGCAGGATTTCCGCTGCCTTCTGGAACACATCTGCTCGCCGAAGTAGGTCCTGAGCATGTCCTTCGACCTAGAAAATGAATCGGCGGTCAGTATTTATTGAACAATAAAAGAAATAATTTAAAAGCACTGACTTCCTCATCATGGTCAATATCTTGAGCTTCGAAGGACGGGAAAAGTGTATGGTGGGTCTCCTCCATATCTGCTGTGTCGTCTGAGTCGGCATCTGGTGACTGCACGTGCTTTCCAAGTAGGCTCGGTGTCATGAAGCTGAGGTTTCTCCAGCCGACCCCTCCTTCAAGCATCTCAGGTTTTTGTACAGGTCCCATTGCCTTTGGTGCTGAATGCTACTGCGGGTTGGGTAGTTTTACACCCAGAGCGCAGATGGACATCTTTGATCTGCTCGGTGTCCGACATAGTGGGGACCAGCACCGCCCTTGATCGGAGCGGCAGCTTTGTCGTTGTTTGGTTGGCAGGGGCGCTCGGTCCCAGTTGACGCTAGTGCAGTGTCCTGGCAGGCCTCATGCCCAAATATGGACACAAGTTTATGTCTTTACTCGGAAACACTTTCCCACACTCTTGTCATGCTCCTGGTGACATCTCTTCGACGCGTCTGGCCCTCTTTCCGCTCCTCCCTACTTCTCAGTGGCACAGCGGCGTCGCTTTTCTCGCCCCAACCCTTTTCTGACACCTCCAAACTCCTTGTGAAGACCCTCACCGGCAAGACCGTCACTCTCGAGGTCGGACAACAATGTCCAGAAGGAGAGCGCTCTTATTGGTACGGGAGCGTGTAACGATACACATGAAGGAACAAATGATGTTACGAGCCGACGACTGTCCACCTTGGTATGTTCAATGCGCCTCAGTCCATTGTTACTCATTGCCGTCTTCGTGGTGGCATGCAGATCTTTGTAAAGACCCTCACCGGCAAGACGATCACGTTTGAGGTCGAGTCGTTCAACATGATCGACAACACTAGGGCCAAGATCCAGGATGAGGGTATCCCTCCAGGTCAGCAGCACCTCATCGTCGCCAAGCAGCTCGAGGACAAACATGCCCTGCCTTTCGAGAAGGTACGCACCTTTTCCAGCTGTATCTAGATGCATCGGGCTTGTTCTACATTCATTTTGACAGCTCTGTAGGTATTCACGATGACCACAAGCATACGCATCCCCCGTGTTGCGCTTGAACCAGGCACGGTGGCGTGGCGTCAGCTCGCACATGTCAGGAGGGAAGGGGTATGTGCTCTGTGCTTTTTAAAAGTTCACTAAACTCATTTTGGTGCAAGCTGCGAGAACGAGGAGGCCGGTACTACCTGTTAATTTCACAAAATCAATGTTTTATAAGTATTCTGACCAATACATTGCATATTTCGATACTTTGCTGGATTTGCCAACCCAATGCACCCAGCAACAAGTGTTCGACCGTTGCTTGTTTCAACGCTTCAAGGCTAAGACTGCAATATACCACCTGCACCAGATTTCAAGTGCAAAATTATGTGTCGACTCAGTACTTCAAGCAAGCTAGGGTGTAACCTGTAAGTACTTGGGTAAATTTGTCCCTGCAGCTGGATCCTGAGCTGGATTGTGGTGTAAGTACTTGTAGTGTATGTTTTGCTGAAGGTGATGCCGTCACAGATCAAACGCGCCTTTTCGCTCTCTGTTTTTTGAATACCAACCAACTCACTGCATGGCGAAAGGCTGTAAACCGGGAGCCAAGAACAAACCTGACCACGAGGCTGGAGGAGCAATGCCAAGGAGTGGCTCAGGCCGAAAGCGCAAAACACCCGATTCGGAGGACGAGCAAGATGAAATAAACTCAACTGATGCGCCTCGAAAGCGCAAGCAGCTCGAATGTGAGCGAGAGACTAGTACCCAGTCCAAGGGACAGAAAGAATGTGAGTCAATTTTTTTTTTCATGCACTTCTCGCTCACAGAAGTATCAGCCTCCGACCAAGCCGAGAGTGGCTCAGGAAAAAAACCGGGCCCTTCAAGAGTACAGATGTCTTCCGCCTGCTCTCTGTATCCAATGTTTCGTGAGTCACTAACTTTGTCACCAGAACTATTCTAATTGTTGCGTAGGGAATAGAGTCGGTGCCACCAATGCTTCCACGTCGACAAGTTCACAGCAGACTCACCCCGAGGGCTGCCTACCATTCCCAATGTCATCCCTCCTGTTATCTCCAACCCTGATGTCGTACCCACAGGCGTTGCAGAAGAAATCACTGAGTCATGTTCAACATACGACTCCAACATCCTACCAGACCATAATAGTGTTGTGCTCGACGGCAGAGACATGGACCATCCGGCAGAAGATACTCCAGCACCGGCGGGTGTTGTTCAGGCCTACCTGGATCACATTCAAAAGGAGGTCCATGCACAAATAGAGGGAAAACACAAAATGCCGGATTGTTATCTCAACGGGACATTCTGGATCCGCCCCCAAGACAATTGGTTTGCATTACATTGTAACAAAGATTCCCCGGAGGCGCTCTATTATCCGCATGTGTTTGTCTGGGTCCCCCATGTGCTGATGCCGCTGGATTTTGAGTTTCGCTGCGTATATTGCGAGAAAGCCGATGCCAAGATGACTGAGAGTGGTGAGTGTGTATTTTCCACACATTACAACGGAATCTTATCTTGCAAAGGCTGGAATAGTAACCCGGTTGCACACCGTGTCGTAGATCTCGATTCAAGCTACTACATACTGTCGAAACGACTCAAGTGCAGAAAATTTTGCAAACACTCATGCAGCATGTATGACGACAAGATTCTTCAGCAGCTTCCTCCACATCTTCGCAATCAGTTCCCAGGTTCGTACTTTCCATTACACTGCATTGCGTTTCTGAAGCCGTTGCCCAGCATTCTTAACACACCGTAGTGGAATCGACAAGGGATTGATGACCCTCGTGAGGAGTTCAATCGCCCACAGCTTGACCTCAAATTCTTGGGAGAGTGTCTTGCGAGAGCTCAACATTCGAAAATGCGACCTTGCCGAGCGTGATTATCTCCATGCTCTCAAAAGTTGCGCGGAGGCCACTCTACCAGAAAAATTGGAGCCTTTCTCGCTTTTCTCTGATAAAACAGGATATGCTGGCTTCTCACCGTCACGCTGGTATATCAACCAGGTTTACATAGAATACATGGGCCACATCAAGCCGTATCAGGATCAGGCTATGGCTGCTGTGCCTGTCACCGCTGCACACATGGATCAGTCGTACAAAGCAATCAAATATGTTGCACGGCTGAATGGCGTCAAAGTTTTTGGAAGTCTTTGGACGATGACGAACGAGTTTGAACAGATACGGCAGATGATTCTCACCCTCACCAGCCACCTTCACCACATTGAACGCCCATTACGCGGCATCGTAAAATCACTGCACGAACACGGACATGCCCCCATTTCTCTGCTTTGGACAGATAACGTCAAAGCAGACCACCAGTTTGTCGAAAGTATTGTTCCAACACTGCGAACTGGTGTGGATCACAAGACAGTCGATGGCGGTCGGACCTACCCTTTGTTGAAGATCCCGAGCGATCTTCAAATTCGCGTTGCATCCTCCGTCAATCTCATTGATGAAGCATGCACATCGATTCTCGTGGATATTGGTGATGTAAATCCCGACACCAAAACTTTTGTTGGCTTTGCGATGGAATGGGACTGGAATGCCAGCAAGAATGGCCACTTTCCTGCCTCTCTGATGCAAATTGCAGTTGGCGAATACATCTATCTGCTACAGGTATATTCCATTTGCCTTTTGCTTGTACGTAAATGGGTGAACTGATGATTCTACCAGATCTATCATATTGTTGCCCCACACCATGTCCCAGAATCATTGAAGATATTGCTATTCTCGCAACAGGTGGTCAAGATCGAACATCACATTCAAGGAACCCTTGAACTGCTTTCATTCCTGTGGGATCTGACTCCTCCCTCAAAGTCTTTCGATAAAAATGCTGGATGGATTGATCTCGGAGTCCTGGCGAGATCTAAAGTTCTCATTCCTTACACATCAATTTCTCTTCCCCGCATCGCAGGAGAAGTCCTCGGGTGCACAATTGAAAGCCCTGAGGAGATTCGCTGCTCTGAATGGTGCCAACCCGAGCTATCTGACAAGCAAAGGATGTATGCCATCCAAAATGCGTGGCTTCCCCTCCATATTTTCAAAGCCATTGCTGAACGCCCACCCGCCGGAGCCCGACTATCAAAGATTGGGCTCCCTGGTGACGAAATAACATTGCGAAATGGGGCTGTTGCAGTTGCGCATGGATATTTTGTCGTGCAGATGACACAGTTCCCAGTGTCCGAGGAGGACCCAAGCCAAGGATACATCAAAATCTCCAGCTCAAAATGAGTGTCGGTCCGTATCACTAAAGTCCTTGCCCCAGTGCTTGTTTCCTCCTACACTATCGCACATTGGAGGAATTTGGCGCAGTCCCATTTGAGATGGTTGTCGATCTTGCATCACTTGTCTCACGAGAAAATATCCCCGAGCCAAATGGCGACAACTCAGAGGCGGCTGATTGGACTGGGAGTGAGCCTGCAGATGACGGGGATAGGGACGAAGGCCGTGATGAGTCTGAGAGCTCTGATTCTGATTCTGAGCCTGACCGAGACTCAGGCGACGATGAGGATTCTGCTAGCCAATCGGCATCTGATGGCAACTCGGATTCGGACGAATTTGAACAATTTATGGATCCTACAATCGGCGCATACATTGCGACTCATCCAGAAGGGCCTGAAATCGGTGCCCCTCATCCTCTGGTTCAGCCTGCAGAGGCAACGGGGCCTCGACCAACTCGTACTTTCCAAGACATCTGGCACCTGATGAATCGGTTAATCAAGCATATTGATCGGCGGAACCATTCACTCGGAAAATAATTCGCCAGATTCCTACGCGATGCCATATTTGTTCCAGACAAAATTGACAAGGCTCAAGTCGAGGCAGTCTTGAAGGCGGACAATATAACGTGGGATCAAGCAGTTCGGAGTAAACCAGGGTGGATCTGGGAGCGAGTTCGGCGATATGTTCCACCGCCCGAGATTCTCGTCCCCATTTTAACGGAGTTGTTCAAGAGCCATGCGAACTTGAAGTGCTCTAAGACTGGGGCCAAGCTTTTCAATGCGGCATGTCACAAAGCCGCAAAATTGATGATTGAGGACATTCGGAAGGGCTGGGTGTCTGATCCCCCAGGTGTTGTGATGTACAACCGAGTCCGGTTGGACAGATATGGTCTATGGATATTCCATGACATCTGGGGCACAAACAGGCTTGAAGGGGGGTGCATCATACCGTCCGAAGCAAGTTTGGCTCACTTGGGGCTTCTGTAGAATTGACAGTCAGACTGTTGTCAGATTATTGTTACCGAAAAAATGTTGAGGTGCGTGTGGTATAAAGCTGTTCCTGTGAAAGATTACTGACTATTAAATTTTATAGTCTGGGTCTCGTCACCGAGACGGAGTGGTGTACGACGAGCACTATGATCCGTGGATTGAGGATGATATTGACATTGCGTATTGATCCCTGCCATTTGAGCTCCCCCACCCAACTCGTCCGGGATACATAAATGTGTCGCTGTTCAAACCTACGCAGGAGAGCTTCATCATCTCGGAGCTTCCACAAAAGGCGCTCGATGAATTTGACATACCTCGGCATGATCAACCTTCCCCAATCGATGACAAGATTCCGCGGATGCTGCTTGTGAATCTATCCGGCACCTGGACAGATCGGTACGGGTATCTCGCATCAGCGCAGGACACCAAATTTGCCCTTGTGCCAATACACACAAATGAAGAATACCGGCTGTTCAACCAAGAAGTTCGCCGCTTCATGGACACTAGCGGCCAGCCGGACTTCAAGCAGATGACCAAGTGGTGGTTGATGCAGGTGAACGGCAAGAAAATCTTCTACAAAATTCCCGAGCATCTGCAGAACTACTTCAAAACATGGAATGCCATGCGCAGCAAGATCAAAACCTTGCATGGAACTGTGGAGCAGCGTGCAAAATTCATGAATATAATTCGGTCAGATGCTCACACGAGTGTCGTTCTTGATGAATCATATTCCCCTGTCGTACAAACACGTAAAGCTGCGGCTTCATCAGCTTCTGTTGCGACCGAGAATCGGCGCGCGGCCGTGGTACCGGCAGTGCCGGCGACAGCATCCTCATCTTCCGAGTCCCACCAGCAGCCACGGCAGATGATGTTCATCAACACCGGTGCCTGTGCTTCTACGAGCAGGACATCGACATCAGGTTATTCCGGGACCATAATTCCCGCACCACCGGTTGCTGGACCATCGACAATCATGCCTGCCGAGCCTGTTCTACCTGCATCCAGTAAGGTACGGAAGAAGAAGGAGTGTAAGGTTTGCCAAAGCCTCAACAAGAACGGGTATGATTGTCCTGGAAGAGGAGATCGCAAGCAGTGTCTGTATTTTGGGACAGCAGGTGCACTGGGGGCAAAGTGACCTTTCCACAGATATTTGGTGCACTAGAACAGTTAGTAAATATATGTGCTCAAAGATCTAGAGAATTGTTGATGTACTTTCTGAGAAATGAAATGAGACGAGAGAGAAAAAACGTCAATTGGGAGGTTCGAACGCATTGCCTCTTCAAAAAATCACGTCAAGAAGACAGCGTCGCAACCAACTAGACCAAAGAGGACTTCCTGGAGCAGTCGCCACCAAACTCCTGTACCTTTCTATTTGAAAAAAAAACTTTTCAAATAGCTGCCAGGACATAACACCGGCGCCTCCCAGTTTTCCAAACCCTAAGGCTTTTCACCTCGTCACGTTTGCCTCTTGAACCAAAGTAAAACTCATAATGAAATTAGCATTAGAATAGTGCTATCAGAGCGCATTTTCCATTTTTGTCCCATACATCAAATAGTACCGCTTTCCTGGGAAGGTTGGGCAATAATTCTGGTACAAAGGCCGGAATCAAAAATCTGGCCTGATAGCTGTGTGCATGTAGCTTAGAGATATCACTTTCCCTGCGGAAGCGAACCAATTTGTCTTGAATTGAAAAAGCCTTAGGCTTTTTCCGCAATTTCAGCAAAATCAGCAACTACTAGCTGCGAAAAGAGAAATATGTCTATTTTTTTTACAGAGCTGGCTCTCAGCATACTACTAGAGGCTGCATGTATCACAAACGAGTTCATAATCAAGTCAGCAGGTCTAAAACGAAGTGAAGTACTTGAACTGTGACAAATGTCACGCCTTGTGACAGATCGATTCGTGCAACCAAATTGGCCAGCTATGGCTGAATTTCTCACCTTCTCTTCCCAAAAAAAAAATAGTGAAGGGGATGCTGGCTATTTGAAACGAATATTTGTGCGAAATTGCACAGTAATTTCAAAAATCATTGATTCTGTTGAAAATACTGTTTGCAACTGAGTTCTGAGAACATCGTCGAAGTCAGTAATCATGGAGCCGCACACCGAATGGCGAGTTTTATACTTGCAAACCTTGCCTTGCGTTCAAATTAGAAATTTCAGATCCAGAGCCATCATAAATAGGTGTTTCTTTGTTCTGTACCAGTGAAAGTCCGAAGAAATTAATATTCTGGTGGATATTTTGGAGGAACAGACATTTTTACACTTAAGGAATATTTTGTCTCACCAAACCAAGTTCATGCGGTGTGTGAGGGAGCGAGTATACGAGGGAACATGCAAGGTTGAGATGTGAAAGAGAACAAACAAAGATAAACACGCCGCTCCGATCAAGGGCGGTGCCGGTCCCCAGACATAGAAGCTGATTGCGGGTTTGACATGGGAGTGAAAACACGTGACGCGTCGAACACGTTGTGTATATGGCCTTGTTTACATTACAGCTATGCACGGCAACTGGCTTCCTGGCAAAAAAAATTAAGCATATCATGCCGAATTTTGTATTTAAGCCTTGGCCAGGGGCACCGACCGATCATGGCAATCATCGGCTGATGGCATCATTCCCCGTAAGGGAATTCCTCACATTGTAGAGCATTGAGAACATGAAGGAGCAACAAAGGTGTTCATGCATCGGTACTTAGTGCGTATTACAAGCGTAAATAGCCATGGAAGATTTTTATTTAGCTGAGATTTAGCCAAAAAACAGCCCGAGATTGGCTAAAGTTGTGTGCAATAAATAACACCCCATTGAATGTTCGCAATTTATATCTTCAATTCATCTGACCCCGCTTCTGCGTACATGCATGACATTTCCAGTCTGGGCGCAGGTCCACACATTCAAGATGAAACTGCACATGCAGACGGTCAGTGGTGGATTTCAAATTGCAAATTTGGAAGCTCCATACCCAGCATGTTTCGCATCCTTTACCTGCACATCTAATGGCGTCATTGCCATTTTTTTCGTGGTCTGCAACAGGCCTTCCGCATTCGCAATCAGCTAATTCCATCTTGAAATTTCGCCTTTTGACATGTCCACCACCACACGTGTGAACTGGTGATAGAGAGGGAGGAGGTGTGGGATCGGCTGCGGGTTGTGTATCGGGCTGTATATCGAATACAGTGCTTGGCAGAATATATAGCCTATGGAACGGGGTCAGTCATTCAGAGTACCTGAAGAAGAAACATGCATATTTCTTCCATGACAATGTCCTTGTTGTTTTCAGCCGTAAATGAGCTCGTTATTGACTTTGGCAAAGCAAGGTGTAAAGGTAGGTCCTCCTGCTACAATTCAATGCAATATTATGAGGGACGGGATGCTCACTCACATCATCACTCTCAGGTAAATTTGGGAGTGCACTGGCAGAATTGCCTCGGACATCGCAGCTTGTCTCTCCCTCTAGAACTGCCTCCACAACTTCATGCGTACCTGACTCGTCGACTCCGTTGTCATTGATACTTCATGATTCAGTATTACGTGAAAAACATATTAAGTACTTGGAAGAACAAAACTCACCACAGCGCCCAACTGGTCTTGTACTGCTCCGACGCATCCCGCTCGATACCCTTCTTTTGTTTCGATTTTTTGGACTTGCGCTGCATTTTTGTGTGCCTATTGTCCCACAACGCTTTCAGCAATCCTTTCTCCGTCGCTGAAATCACATGTGCATCGTAAATGGATTGTGGTAAGCCGGAGTGGCATTCTTTGAAATGTTTGTGGAGCACGTATTTTCAGATAACAGCGGAACAGGAAGATGTGGGGCAGAGAACTAGAACATTAGAAGACAGATTTTTTGTCTCGGAGACGCTGGTGGTTTGATAAGAGAAGCGACTGTACCCCGGGCAGTTTGACTTCTGCCCATCAACCTGGATGTCCACCGGCGATGAATCTTTGAGAACAAATGTGCATTGGGGAGCTGGGCGAAGGCAGAGACCACAGGGCTGATCTTCCAATTTGATTGCGGGGTTGAAGAGGATGTGAGCTGCATTGTGGTTGAGAATATCCGGAATCCGTGAACTAAGTTTGACCGGCGGTGAGTAATGTGCGCAACACCCAATTCAGGCAATCTCGTGTTCAATTGTTTCGTCTTCACAAAGAAAGCAGAGTTTGCCTGGTCCCACTATATCAGTACAACTAAACACACCGGTTTATCATGCACTGTCAATGTTCTGATATGGGAAGTGGGCTGATTGCAGAATTGAGGCAATTTTAGGACCATCTGCAGCAGTGATGTGTCCAAAGATCATGGCCCCAATTGCGAGAATATCCTGTGAATTGAATAACAGGCGAGCACTCTGACCTTTTGTGACATTGATGTCAGGGTTGATGAGCTCTGTAAAGCGCCTGGGAGTCGTGAATGTCTTGCCTCGGTCCTTTTCCCAAATCCAGTCGTTCTTGCCAGTTTCATCGGCCTCCTGCAACGCTGGGTGGATGTGCAGAAGCCGGAAGGTGATTGAGGTCGAAGGCTCGCCTAGGAGGTCAATGGAAAGTGAGGTATGATGCTCGTAGTTGTGGATAATGCCAGTTACTTCCCCAATGCAGACGAAGAACTTGTCCTTGCACTCGACGAATGTGACAATTGGAATATCCAGAGTGATTTGTGTTCCCATTGGATCTTCATCGGAACGAATAACGAAAGAATATGTTGTATCCATTTGAACCATATACCTTGAAACATTGAATAAGTTTAAACATGGTGCAGACAATTGAACCGTACTGTGGAAGGTTTGCGACACGCTTCAAGCGATCTTGCGATCCAGCCTGAGGGTTCTTGTAGTCGCGAAAGAGCTGGTTAAGCCACCTGCCCTTATAGACCTCCTTCCCTCCCAAGGTGAACATTGGTGAGTGCTTTTGCTCGGGATCGTCCTCCACAACAGCGTCCTCGGTAAATGGCTCGGGGGGCGGATCTGAATTGGAAGTTGAAGGGTCTACACTGGCCTCCTGATAATCTTCTACAGAGTCGTCAACATCGTCTGCGGTCCGTTCAGCATGCACAATATCCTTCCCAAATGGCTGAAGGATATCAATCTTCTCCCCTGAAGTGCATTTATCGGAAAGTTCTTTTAGAACGGACGTGAGTGCGGGGAATTCACCTTCAATATTCTTCCTTCCCATGATCCACGCAGTGCGCAAGTTGATGTTCTTCACTGCAACGTCCCCTGTCCAGCTTGATGGGGTGATGTGATCCTGCTTCTGTTCAATCTCAATATCATTTTCCGAGAGGACAGGTAGCTTTAGGCAGCGAGGAGCGGTGTCCCAGTGCGGGAATAATGCGAGGATGGTCGAGACTTCTGTGGTTCCAGTGATGTGGAGAGCTAACTGGAGAAGATCAACATTGGTGTTGCTGCCAACCATTGTTCGCAGAATTCCAAATAACACCTCCAGGCGGTCTGTCCCAAGCAACATCAACCAAAATTCTCCCATGGGACAATCAGCTTGGGTTTTCGCAATGCAGAAAAATATGTTCTTGATCATCAACATCAGGTCGATGTACAACTGCGTTGGCATGAATTTAGCACCCGCGTTGGTCTTGGGCATCAGCGCCAGCAAGAGATGAGCCGCTGAACTGGGGTGACGAAGTTGATCACTAAGACTGAGGCTCGTGCAGATGTAGGGGAAAATGAGATGTTGGAAGAGGAAACCTAGCATTTGGAATGTTTCTCAAGTTTTGATAAATCGAACCGGTATCTCGGATTTGCTGTCCAGGCTTGGCAGGCACCACACCTCGTGCAGGAGGTCATATGCAAGCTTAACATCCTGATGATTGTTTGGTTGCAGCAGGTTGCCAATCCGAATCGGTGCAAGCCCGTGAAACTGCAGTTGGGAACAAATGACGGCCATTGTGATCTCCAGATCGCCAATAACAAGTTCCGCTTGCGAAGAAGCCAATTGCAAAGCCGCTTGAAGCAGTGCTTGTAGTCCTTGTCACCTGTCAAGTTGTCCCCGCCTACCATGAGATTCAGGAATTCGAGACCATGGAGAAGAGGATAGATAGGAGACGAAGGGGCAAGGGAGAACTTGAAGGTGAGACGAATCATAGGTTCTCCTTGATGAGCCTCTCTGTCTGAGCATATGCAAGTGGTCCGTAGTTTTGTGACAGCGCTCGCATCCAATGCTGTTTTCAAGATTTTTGAATGGCACTCATCTGACTCTTGCTTGCAGGAACCCGAAATGAGGCCAGTTCTCGTGCCATACAAGGTGGGGTCTTTGGTCATCAGCCCAAGCGATGCTACAGTTGCCTAGAAATACATGAGAAATATGAGACCGGAGGAGATGTGGATCATACCTCCACAGCAAGATGGGTCTTGTTTGCCCGCAGGTCCTCCAGAATTAGCTTCAGCTCGTTCTCCGATACGAACTCAAGGGACATTCCCACAGAATGCTCGCAGCACAGTCCCGAGATTACATTGGTGGCTGGATCCCAACAAAGTCTCTCCTCAACCTTCAACTCGTCCACCATGAGGATCTGGTGTACCACACCTTCGCTTTCAATCCATGGTTCGATCTCTTTGAAGCAAGCACAGAAGTTTGCTTCGATATCGGCTGCCTGAGGTTGGGTATGGCTGGCGATGAGGTTGGGGACAATGGAGTGGTGTCAGAGAGTGGAAACAGATGGAAGATCCAGCGCCCAGTGTGCAATCCCTGCAAGTCTGGCACTGCTGAGTCGCCAGATTAACAAACCTCAGAGATAATCCTCCTGCATGTAGTTGAGAGGCTTGTAGATATGCTTGGAAGCATTGAACCAGTGCTTCAACAGGCCCGCAATTCCAACCTTGTGATTCAAATGTGTAGCTGCTGATAAGCCAGTAATTGGGCCATAGTTAGATACACGTAATTTTGCATGTTTCTGATTGTGCCCATTGCTGAAACTGTTGTTTCTATGCAACAGTACTGGTTCCTGGTAGCTGTTGGGCAAACCACAGAGAAACAGGTGGGGTGTTCTAAGTAGTTAGAAACACCCATTAGCAAGTCTCACCCTGAAAATCGTAAGGGAAATGTGTAGCCAATTAACAAGTCAAGGAACTTTGTTTGACTTGTTTCCTGTTGTAGGTCAAGAGTTCAAGGTCGTTCAACCTGCGACCATTCTCTTCAGACTGAACTATATTGGAATGATATACAGATTACTCACCTGCGACTGTTCTCTTCAGACTGAAGAGAATCGACCGCAGGCCTCTTGTATATACACCGTGAACCGTGATAACCCGCCCGAACCAAACACCGTGTAACCGTCGTGTTTCCATCCGGACTGGATAGCAAGGTTACTACTACAACAAAGAGATCGTCGCAGGCCTCCAAAATATACATGACCCCCTCCGCATTGCGGTCCCCATCGGGACACAACTGGACGCGAGGTCCATACTACAACACTCCCCCTGACCTCGCAGTCCAGCTATTCCAAACCAATCATGCGACGACAGCGCAGCGTCGTGTCACAGGGAAGGATCTTCGTGAGAAGGTCGACCGGATTTGCGTTGGATGCACAGTAGTGGATGGTCACATCGCCGTCCTCAATGTAGTCCCGGATATTGTGGTACTTCAATGCAATATGTTTCGCCTTGTCGTGCATCAGATTCTCGGCGACGGTTATCGCCGATTGGTTGTCGCAGTGCATGGGTGACGGGTGATCCAGCGGCTGACCCATGAGCTCACCAAGCAGATTTCAGATGAGCATCAGCTCGCGACCCGAATGGCTTCCCGCAATGTATTCCGCTTCCATCGTTGACTGAGCCGCTACACTCTGTAAACGGCTGATCCAAGAAACGGCTCCGCCCGCAAGGATAACAACAGTGCCAGAGGTCGAGCGTAACTTGTCCTTTTCACCCGCCCAGTCGGCATCAGTGTAGCAGTGCAAAGTGTCGGGGAATGGTGTGACACGGTGTCCCAGACCTCGGTGGGTGATGCCCAGGTTGTGGGTTCCCTTGATGTAGCGCAGGAGATGCATCAGCGTGTTCCAGTGCTCAATGCCCAGATTGGAACTGAAACAGCTGAGCATGCCGACAGCAAAAGCCAAGTCAGGACATGACCCGAGCATCCCATACATGACCGAGCCCAAACCGCTGAGATAATCATTGCCGTGCATGAGTCGGTGTTCCTCAGCAGTCCTCGGCGCCATCTCCTTGGTCAATTTTGTGCCAACCGGGAATGGCGTAGACACAGGCTGGCAGTCGGCCATCCCAAAATGCTCGAGTATGCCCTGGAAATATTTCTTTTGGGAGATGCGGACCGTCTGTGCATTGAGGTCTTGAGAAATTTTGAGACCGAGACAATACGACGCGACACTAAGATCTTTCATCTTCAAACGGGCAGAAAGTTTGGATTTCAGAACATTCCAGGTGGGTTCATCATTAGTAGCACCCTGGAGGTCGTCAACATATAGTGCAATAACGACAATAATGTCCCCGCGCTGGCAAAGGTAAATGCTGTGGTCGGATTGCAGTCGCGTGAAGCCGAGGGATTTAAATATCAAATTGATGAGTCGGTACCACTGGCGGGAGGCTTGCTTAAGGCCGTAGATGGATTTATGTAGTTTTAAAACCATTTCCTCGCCATGCGCATTGAGTTTCAGCGGAAGACCAGGAGGTTGGGACATGTAGATTTCCTCGTCGAGATCAGCATTAAGGAAAGTGGTGACGACATCCATTTGGTAGATAGTGAGACCATAGTGGGCAGCGAGGGTGAACATGACACGGAGAGAGGTGAATTTGACGACAGGGGCAAAGGTTTCTTTGTAATCAATGCCATGAATTTGTGTGAACCTGTGTGCAACGAGGGGCGCTTTGAAGCATTCAAACTCATTCCACTGGTTCCTCTTCACGCTAAACACCCACTTGCAAGTGATCACCTTCCGGCCCTCAGGAGCATTGATGTACTCAAAGGTCCCTGTCTCCACAAGTGAGCCAAACTTGGCTGCCATTGTGTTCGCCCATTCCTCGGACTCCGCACTCGCCATTGCCTGCCTGAACATCAACAGGACAGGAATCGAGGACTCTGGGGCTTGGGCAGCGCGAGCCTGAGCTTGGAACTCCCCCTCCTCCTCAAGCTCAGGCACATCTTCGATTCCTAGTGCCAGCTTGTGCTGATATCGTCCTATCGTAGCACTTGTAGGCCTTGGACTGTGTTTCTGGGAGCGTGTAGTAGCCCAGGAGAATACATTTGACTGCTTTCTTGGACAACGTTGGACGACTCTTCTCTGGCAAGACTTGCACATAGCACTTGCATCCAAAGGGGCATAGATGGCTGATGTCCTGCCGTTGGTCGGTCCACGCCTCCTCGGGGATGCGCCTGTCGAGCGATGCACGTGTCGGACAGAAATTCCGCGTCACGGCGCCGTAGAGCACTGTGTCAGGCCAGAATCCAATGGGGAGCTCAGCCTCAATTAAATTTGCTCTCATGCTATCTTCCAGCATCCGGTTCGCTTGCTCCGCCACACCGTTCTGCTGGGACGTGTGAGGAGCAGTCGTCTGGTGAATTATGCCTTCTGATTGCAGGTACGCCTCGAACTCGTCTGAAGTGAGCTCGCCCGCATTATCAGTGCAAATCTTTCCGAGCTTTTGACCAGTCTCCTTATTGACTCAAGCCCTCCACACGCGGAACCGGTGAAGCACGCTGCTCTTATGCTTCATGAAGTCGACATCGAGGTGCGCGGTGTAGTCATCCGTGAATGTAATGAAGTAGCGGTTCCCGCCAATGGAATTCAGGAGGGGGCTAACCATATCTGAGTGTACTAACTCTAGAACACGACTAGCCCATCGCCTCCTGTTCCTTGGGAACGGCTTCCGTGAAGCTTTTCCTTTCAGGCATGCTTCGCATGACACATCGTCATCCCACTGGCCCATTTCCGCACCATCAACCATCCCCAACGAGATGAGTTTCCTGAGGTCGGAGAAGTTCAGATGGCCGAGGCAGTGCAGCGTGAGGATGTCGAGACGCTTACCAGCAGGCGTGGGGGTTTTCGCCTTGAGGAGGGATGGGTTACTGGTCGGGAGCACAGCGGATACAGGTGCGTCGGCCAGTTCCAAGGTGTAAAGGCCATCTTTGAAAGCAGCCTCGCAGAGTGTAGCTCCATGAAGCTTGATGAAGCACACCTTGCCCTCGAACTCCAACTTGACGCCTGGGATGGCCATCAGCTGCCCAACGGAGAGGAGCGAGCCCACGAGCTTCAGAACATGCAGCGTGCACGTGAAGTGGACTGTCTGAACTCCGGTCGGACTCTTGATGCGCCGCGCACTCGTTCCAGTTCCAATGGCGTGGATCTCGCTGTTGTCCCCGAGTTGGATAGGGATGGGCTTGTCGAGGATGGTGTATGTGAGGAAGGAGGCGCGCTCGGAGGTGAGGTTGCGCAATGAGCCCGAATCGACGAAGAGCACGTCGGCGCAGAGGCCATTGGTGGCCTTCTTGGTGAGAAGCACCTTGGGGTGCTCGTCGTCACCGCTGGCGCCATCATATGCGAGTTGTGCAAGGCACAGCTTCTCCTTGAGCTGCTCCCTCCCCTTTAACGGACAGTTGCGCGCGATGTGGCCCTTGTTCCCACATCCATAATACGTTACATCTCACTTCCAATCACCGCCGCCACCACCGGTACCACCACGTCCTCCGCCTTGTCCTCCTCGGCCGCCACCGCCTCCACCACCCTGACTCCCTCCAGTGGAGGTGAAGTACGCCTTGAGCACGTTCGCAGCGACCTCGTTGTCGTGCGCCTTCGCCAGTGCGAGGTGCTCCATATGCGCCTTGAGCGCATGCTCCTCACGCTGTCTTTTCTCGAGCGCATTACGCTGCCATTTCTCTTCCTGCAGGAGGATTGGTGTTGCAGCGTTGAACGTCATCATTGCGCCAACAACGCCCAAGGTCTGGACAAGACCGGTCCAATCCTCCGGAAGGCTCTGGAGTGTAAGCTGGATGAGCTTGTAGTCGCTGACCGGGTTGTGCCCCCGCTTCAGGTCGTTCGAGTACCCGAGGATGATATCAAGGTGGTTTTGAAGCGGCCCGCTCTCTATGCCCTTGTACTTGATGGTGGCGAGCTTCTTGTGAATCACAATCATTGACAGCATGCCTGTTGGTTCGTAAATGGCGCGCAAATTATTCCACATCTCTGCGGCCATCTTGGCGTCTCGAATGTACGCCACCTGGGCGTCGCTGACCATCTCGGTGATCCTGTGCTTTGTCTTCTCATCGCCCTTGCACCAATTTGCGTAAGCGGGATTCACAACCTCCACGTCGACGGTGCCTGTGTCTGGGGCGACAGCATTCTGCTGCTGTATCAGCATCGGAAAAACCCATGGACCGATGATGTAGTGCCAGTGCTCTTCATCTTCAAGCTTTGATTGAGCCTTGAATGACCAGGTGTCCCAGTTCGTGTTGTTGAGCAAGGTAAAGGTGTAGCACGTGCTAGAAACGTTTGGGTTTGGGGTTCCCATAACCTGTTGTAGATCAAGAGTTCAAGGTCATTCAACCTGCGACCGTTCTCTTCGGACTGAACTATATTGGAATGATATACAGATTACTCACCTGTGACCATTCTCTTCAGACTGAAGAGAATCAGCCGCAGGCCTCTTGTATATACACCGTGAACCGTGATAACCCGCCCGAACCAAACACCGTGTAACCATCGTGTTTCCATCCGGACTGGATAGCGAGGTTACTACTACAGCAAAGAGATTGTCGCAGGCCTCCAAAATATACACGATCCCCTCCGCGTCGCAGTCCCCATCGGGACACAACTGGATGCGAGATCCATACTACAACATTTCCAACATCCACTTAAGCAACAGAAACAGGTCAAAGGAACGGGAGTTAGGCAATGTATTGTGCTGTGTTGAGATGCTAAGGGGACATGTTGGGTCACAAGTGTTTTGGTTGCTAGAGTTGCCGGTTTCCATCGGATGTGGATACACTGAAACAGGTGGTTGGCTATTCCGAGGATCTGGATCACAACTCTAAAGGTGTTCTAAGGTTCTTTCTCAAGAACCCTTTCTGGGAAACACCACAGAAATGGGTATCTCCCGAGACCTACAAAGGAGTATTATCAAGTCCTGCACTTGTAACAGAGGGGAGAGCAAAGTTGAAGCAGAAACAGGTCAAATGAGCGCAGCACCAACCCACTGGTGATCGACACACCTTCTGAATAATCCAGGGGTGCTGCTGATGGGTTCCTGCCTTGTAATTGGCAAGGGAACATGGTGTGCTTACAGCTGGGAACCAATGGGAGGCGACGCTCGGAAGAACAACCGACAGAAACACAGTTAAAGAGGCAGATAAATGGACATTTGACTCACTGGGATTGTGTTTTGGGCTTTGTAATTGTGTCTTGGCAGTTGTATAAGTATCCGAGGGTGTTTCTACAATGGACACAGCATCATCCCCTGAACTAGTAGGCTATACGCTTGCGCATTGGGATCCTCAGTGAACACACTCTTATAGAGTAGCATTATTAGTCGAAATCTTATTTGTTTCTGAATCATATATTATTCTGGAAACACACTTGGGTTCTGCCTGGAAACTGTTAAAAACTCTGTGAATCTGCTTGAACTGGGACTCTGTCAAAAGAAACATTATTGTTGTTGTTTGTGGAGCGGGTTTCAGAAAGTACCATCTAGGGAAAACTTTGGAAACGTAACTGCTGTGTGCTGCTCAGAAAGTACCTTTTAGGGAAAGCTCTGTGAACACTCTTGGCCTATAAACTAGGGGCCCTACTTGAGTCTACAGGACTACTTTAAACTTGTTTCTCTGTCACTTGGATGCACACATACACGCTGCAAAGCTATAAATCTACTTTGTTTGGAAACTATGTTTCCACTGTGTCTAGAAACATGTTCCATGCAGTTTGCTCTTCATCTCTTTGAGATACGAAACCTCTCCCTACAACCTTTACAAGGCCCTGTACTAGGGGCTGTAACTCATCAGGATCTCTGGAAACGTGCAGATATTGTTGTTTGATGTGTTTGTTGGTTGTTGGGACAGTCTCGGGACTGTTTCTGTACTGCTCTCAAGTCAAGTGGGGTTATTTGTGTGTTTCTTATATAGGTTCTGAGCACATCAATCACTGCCAAGTGATCTACCCTCAAGACCTTTCCACTTGCAATGGCTGCAACCCATTGCTTGCACTAGGTACAGTAGGCACTTTTAAAAGAACCATGCTAACGACTGAACCGGGACTTTGTAGTGTCCCATGCTAAGCAGCAGGGTATCTCCAAAAGGGAATTGTAAAAGAAATAAAAGAAAGTCCATAGCAGGGATTGAACCAAAAATCTTTCCATGACGGCCATCATTCTGGCCATGTTATTAATGACTACACTATCATAGTCATAACAGCCTGCTAGCCACATTAATCTATAGTCAATATGGAAATTCAGAATAAGCCTTGCACCACCCCTGTAGGGCCCACATAGGGCCTGGTTAGGGGTTAGGGTGGTTAGAGGTCAGGTTAGGGGTTAGAGTTAGGGGTTAGTGCCTTTGCCTTCACGTGTATTTATTATTTTGGTTAGAGGTTAGGGTTGGTTAGTGTTAGTTAGAGTTAGTAGATATTATGAAACACATAATAAACAGTGAAAAACAATATTCAAAGACCTAGGGCAGCTTGCCTGCCCTAGGTCTGGGTATTAGCAGTCCCAGGTAGGGTAAGCCTAGGCTTACCCTAGCTGGGGTAGCTTCCCAGCCCAATATCACTTGCTTGGTAGTGGTAACAATGCTGGATAATAATATTATCCAGCGGTCACCCGTTTGATTCCTGTTTTGGGCATTTTTCCTGCTTTAAATTCCTTTTTAAAGGCTTTCACAGTTAGCATGGGACATTACAAAGTCCCGGTTCAGTCATTAGCATAGTTCTTTTAAAAGTACTTTACCAGCTGCTGCTTGTGCAGTGTGAGGGCCTGTGTTCAACTTGCAATCTTTTTCCCATCATTGATGCGCACCAGCTGAAGTGAGCGGACACTATGCTGCCCCTCACAAACCTTCTTGACCAGGCCATCTGTTAAATAATACATGAGGTTTGTTTTTTGCTTTGGGCAGATTGAGAATGTGGTGCTGTACTGTTTGGAAATGAGCAGAGGTCGTGATATCCTCGCAGCGCATGCACATTTCATCGCCATTGTCGGTGTCCTTCTCGCAAGAACGCGAAAATATCTGCATCTCCCCTTGTTAAATCACAGCATCCCACGAATCGTTGAGCTGACTGTGAAGACCATTGGTATAGCCTTCCCATGCGGAGATCCTATCTGGAAATTTCACTTTGACTCCTATGCAGCTGTATGTTGGTTTGCAGCGCGCATGTCAGAGGTATTCAAGTCGAGGAGATGAGGCATGGGAATGGATACTGTCAACATCAATGATCAACAATGCACAAATGGATGAAACAGGTGAGGATGAGGCCAGGGGAGGTGCAGGTCGAGGAGATGATGGCCAGGAATCAATCCCGTCGACATCAATTATAGATGAGGCTTGCAAGAACGATGGCGGAGGAGACGTGGTAGGTGTGTGCAATGTAGATGTTGGCAAGTGCTCAGTAGGCTCATTCCCTGGTGATGTGGGCAGGCCGAAATTCGCTTAAAATTGATACACGAATTTTCTCAGCATGAAAGACAAACACTTACAAACTCTCCATCGCTTCCATGACCCTATTTATTTTGGGTTCCATCACCCCGATGTCCACTTGGTGCATTGTCGAGAGCCAGAACATTATGTTGTACATAGCCTGGACACCATTTGGCCCAGACATGATGAGGGGATGCAGCTCTTCTCGGGAGAATGGGAGCTGGTTCCCAATTTTGCAATCCTATACCTCCCATGGCACCGTGTCCTGCACAATGCTGCCTTCATAATTGTGGAACTGCACGAAAGGATGTTCCTCGTCTGCCTCAGGAACATGGCTGGT
Organism: Mycena albidolilacea; assembly: GCA_029282495.1. NCBI lineage: Eukaryota > Fungi > Basidiomycota > Agaricomycetes > Agaricales > Mycenaceae > Mycena > Mycena albidolilacea. The sequence goes on along the minus strand of JARIHO010000031.1, from coordinate 516,445 downwards.
GAGCTGCTCTATCAATTTGTGGAAACAGGCCAGAAGAGGATTCTCAGTCGGGGAAGGGGGGGATCAATTTTGGTGTGGGCCTGGCTTGGAAAGGGGTGCCAGTGTGCACAAGTGGTATGAAGGCCCACTGATGGTAGGCTTTGGAACAGGCGGTACCGTTGGTTTTGCATATTCTTTTCGTTTACCAAAGAAATTGGAAAGCATAGACTGTTTGTGAGGGGCACTGTGCGTGCTGTGCGCACGTGCGGCCTTACATTTTTCGTTCTTTTCGACGTGTGTCTTCATATTGACTTTGGCAGTGGGAACAGAGGCACCCACAGGGATTTTATGACCATAGTAGGGACACTGGATGTGACCATCCTCGACCACCAAGTCATCTGCCTATGGTTTTGTTAAGGTTCACCCAATTTGTGTGAAGCATCGTGCAGGCACACCTTGAATTCCGGCGCAGGGTTCGGGCTTGAGCTTGAGCCAAACATTTTGAGGTTCCGGAATGAGTAGTGGATGGGAATAAATTTGGTGCAGAGGCTGTTGGAAATCGGCCCGATGCACAGTGACCCTCTGCAAACACGCAGAGGTATCGATTCAACAGGGTGGCTTATATACAATATATGTACCGAAAGGGGTAAGTAACCGTAACAGAGGAACCATGCGTGTATGAATAAGTATGAGTCAGTACAACTAAGGTGTCAAGGGAACAACCAGAAAATGATTCTGGATGAATGGAAACGAGCCACTGCCTCAGCGCCCAAACAGCTGTAGTGGCAGTGCATGGTGTTTCGGTTGTTATTCCAACAGAGGCATGTACAGACAGGCCTTGGACGCGCTGAATGTCGAGACGTCAACGGAAATGAAAAAGAAGCCACACCGCCACCTGTCATCGGCTACGATTACGCAGAGTCAATGACACACCATGTCGTTACTTCCAATCTGAGTGAATGTTGCTAAAACGGGGATTGAAGCTCTTCAAAGCTTTTAGATATATGTTGAAATGTCGCAAAGTCATTTGGGATCCCATCCAGAGCCCAAGCAGGTCTTGTTCAATTTTTTGTTTAAGGGTCGGGCGGGGGGACCGACCGACCGGCATGATGCCATCAATTTCTCACGTGCCAATCCCTTGGTTCACGCCGCAAACAACTTCCCGTGCTCATTGTACTCCATTCACTTTGCTTCCGCCTTAGCTGCACCAATATATGGTGTGGAAACATGGCGTGGTAAGCTTCCACAGAACAGGGTAGGGAATCCCATCTCGATGAATAGCCAGGGCGAGCAAACTTGACGACTACTTATCCTGTAGCATAAATCATGAAGTCGACTGCTCGAACAGAGAGTTTGGAGTCTTAAAGAGCATTTACAAGTCGGTCGTATGCTCGAACACTCGCGGGTGGTAGAGACGTATGAGGGAAAATGAAACTTGGGCGTGGAATTGGCGTGGAAGAGACTCAGGGCGTTTGCCTCTTAGTGACATTTTTCCGGGCCGAAATCTGACTTTTGCTCAATCGATGGATGATCAATGGATGATGGCGGAAGACCAGAGACCTCTTCAACGTCGCTGCGGACACGTCTCATGGAAACCGACGCCGAAATGGCGCCCTCCATGCGCGACTGCAACTCCTTGCTGTAGCACGCAAACCGATCGTCGAGGTTCTCAAATCTATTACCTACCGGTTCTTTCCATAACCCCTGAAATCACCGCCGAGATTTTCAGAAAATGCGTCGACGGCACCTCGATTCTGGCCAAAGGGAAGTGGCTCGGCCCTCTCACTCTGTCCAGCGTCTGCAGGACGTGGCGCTAGATCGCTTTGAACCTGCCGGCCGTATGGTCGCAATTCAATATACCCAATGAACACGACGCGCTCCGTGACGCCATATTCCATGCAATGGCGGAGCATGTGTTGCTGGGTGGATGTAACATCGTTTATATCCCCCGAGCACACCCAGGTACGCATCCCATTTTCGCGAAGATTGCAAGTTACCACCACGTTACCCTTCGGCATCTCTCGGACGATTCGACTCCGATTACCATATTTTCCGAAGCGCCAAACTTGCGCGAGGTTGGATTGTCTACGGTTCTCTCCGGTTCGGCGTTGTGATTGATTACGCTGCCCTGGGCGCAGATAACACATCTCATGCTGGAATCAAGGCGCCGCCGAAGCTCTCAAACTCCTTTCCCTTACTCCCCGCCTGGAATCATTCTCCGTCGGCCATGGACGTCTGAGGTCGTGCTGGCCGCCAGTCCCGGCTGTTCACCCTCACCTCCACACACTCCAGCTGCATGGTCACAGCTTGCCAGTATGGAACTACGTCACCCTGCCCTCGCTCAAGTGCCTCACCCTTACCGTCGTGGAGTACCATCCTGCACTTGTTCCCTTCCTTGCTGTCCTGAGTGTACACCCGCAAGAATTCGTACGAAAACAGGCCAGTCTTAGGTGCAGCCTCATGGGTATGCTGCATGCACACGGGAGCGGACCGCCGGCAAGAATTTCCACTCAAAGTAGAACCAGCATGAATAAATTTACTTGATTTGGGATTCAACTTGAACACAATAAACATCAGAAGAGGCCTCTTTGTCCCCCAAGCCAGGGTTAACTTCCACGTCGGACACGTTCGGTCTCACGTTGGTCATCTGCACGCCGTTAGAAAATGAACCGATCTGGGTTCATCAGCAAAGGACTTGGAAAAGCCAATTCAAGATCTCACCGGAGGCATCGTAAATGTCAAGGGGGCGTCGCTCATTGCGCGAAGTTTTGTTCTGCCATTTAGACTGCAAGAACAGACAGTAATGATAGTTGCGTTGAATAGATGTTCGAAATGGGTCCGTAGCTTACCTAGCCAGGAATGAGTTCGCAAACACTTTGGGAGGAGCGATGCGGTTAAAAAAATGCAGAATGTCATTAGGGAAGATGCCTACATCGTGCCTCGATGGTGAAAATTGCGATCCATATCCCTGGAAAGGAACCCATCAGCATGTTCGAAATTGTTCTCACCGTGCATGCGTACAGCTCAGTGGCATGGCCAGAAGCTGAGAAGAAAGAAAAGGTTCTGATCAGTTATAATTAAATGTCGATGCATGGACGTGAACGCCTACACATATGAGTTCTACAATTGCCGCTGCACTACGGGCAGGTGATGAGGTTTAGGATGAGTGGGCAGTAAACCGAACCTTGTTATCATTCCGGTCTCTGTCGCGAATGTGAGTGCAAAAATGATAATAAATGAAGACAAAAGTCGAGACCTATGGTCCAGGCGATGATTTTATCTGCAAGCACCATGGTTCTACATAAGCGATAAAGTCGGTGTAAGAATCGAAAGTATTCAGAGATATCATACCTCTTATGCACATCTTTACGCTGGCGGCGGAGGAGAAACACCAAGGTGATGGTTATGAGCAAGTCATTGGCAACCCCAACGACCCAGGCGGACGTGATGAGTATGAATGATTCCTCCATTGTGGTGTCTGTCACCACCGTGCTCAATGTGAACAAGGACAGACGTAGAAATGCCACAATCCAGATGAGAACGGGAATGCATAATCTTTTGGAAAGCATATAGATTCTGAAGCCGAAAAACGCTTGCACTGGTGGGTGGGTATGAGGAAAAATGTACCGACGAAGGAGAAATGGGAATTATCAGTGTGGTTGCACTCACCACAGGCCACAATGCAGGCAGTGATCGAGAAGCCCGCGAGGAGAGTTCGTGGGGAAGTCTGAACTTGGATGGCATCAGGGTGGTTGTCACCTGATATTGTGTAGAAATATAGCGTGTGGCCAATACACAGCGCGTGGGCAAACTCGCAGACCCTGTTGACCCGCATTCATGGTTGTCAAAATGGGTAATAGTGAGGACGCATACCACACAAGTGCAACCTAACCGTAATCATAATCATAATCAGTGGTTTATCTGCTGAATTTCATTCTGCATACCAAGCTCTTGAGTTTGCGGGAGTCGTCTGCGAAGCGGCTGTAGTAGATGTACGTCTGCGTTGTCGTTACCCCGAAGAGCACACAGGATAGCAAGACCCCGATTTCGTAGGCACCTAAACGAGTGCACGCATTAGTTGACGAACGGAGCCAGTTTCGAGTTTCGCACCGATATTATTAGGTGCGATTTGAGAAGTGGGGGAATTCATATGGTGGGTGGTGGCCGAGAGAACGCTTACAGGTTAAATACAACTGTGTAAGATTATAATTAAGCCTGATGAATGTGAAACCACGGGAGAAGATCTGGTTTCTGCAATGATCATGAACACCCAACTGCATGATATGTGATATGTGTGGGATGGGAACTTCTGAGCAGTTTATTTTGCTCGTGCATTGACCGTAGGTATGTTCGTTGAGCCGGCGTCCCCGGACATTGCCCGGGATCAGACGAATTTTGGCAGGGTTTCCCATTAGAATTCGAGGAGTTCTCTGATGGGCAGGGCTAGATGTGAATGAGAAAACGAAAGCAGGAATAAACCGAACGCAAGTCACGGCACCGGCTCCAGGACCGCATCTGATATCCAAGAAGCTGCCGCCATTCAGTTTCGCACCGTCTTCGAGGTTCTTGAAAATATCCCGGGCAGACTGCCCGCAACACGCCAAGTCCACAAGTCCATCTTCGGTGCAGATTCACGGGTATGTAAATGATAGCAGGCAGCCGACAAGAGACTTGAAGAGTTCCCTACAAGTAAGCACACGAACAAGACGAATGCTGTTTGTTGACATGATGGGCGGAAGCAGAGTTACGAACCGAGCAGCGCATCAAATTCCCAGGACCAACAAACCGTTGCGAAAGCTCGCGCGCCTTTTTTACGCCGATGAGACTCAGGCGCCCTTCCAATAGCCATGGCAGAATAGTCCTTGAGCGCGCAGCCGACCTCGCATTCACCAATAAATTTAATTCATACATACACCTCTAGATCTTTCTTTGTAATACTTCTCTCTCTCCTCCCTGATCTACCTGTATTTTCACTCCAAAAAAAGGTTTATACATACTACAACGTCCGCTCCGATAAAGTAACAATCCATGGCCAAGTATCAAAATATCTACGAAAAAAAGAAAACGAGAAAGAGAACGAGAGAAAGCTAAGCGCATAAAGTAAGGTAATGTAGGCGAATCAATGTGTGTAGAGGGTAAATATGAGATGAGACAGACGAAAGGGAAAGGGAAAGAGAAAGAGAAGCGTGTAAGGGGTAGCTATAGATTGGATTGTATGTGCGGCACGAACGGAAAGCAGTTGAGTTTTGAGAGGAAAAGAAATCAACGCCGATGCGGGGCGGGCAGGTCGTTCATTGTCGTTCGTTGGTCGGCGTGCGTGGGCCGGCGCGCCCTCGTCAGCGGGACCGAGCGGTCGGCGGTCGTGGTCGATTGGCGGCGCTCCCACTTCACATGATAACACAATCCTTGTCCTCCGCCTTCGCCCCCGTGAATCCCATCTCCGCAAACGTCGCAGGCCCCGTCCCTGGGTGCCCGTTGACTCCTCCCCGCCTGCTGCGCCTCCCCCACCACCACCTACTGCGCCCCCAGGGTTGTTCGCCGCTCCAGGCCGCCGTAACGGCGGTGTCCCCTGCGCCCTTCCTCCTGCTCCTATGCCCCCGCCCCCGCCGCGTCCCGTAGACGCCATACTCCCCGCCGCGCTCCCCGGCCGGCTCCTCGCGTCGCTCAACGCGCACCCTCGCCCCGCCCCCGGCGTCCCCTGCCTCTGCTGTGGCGGCAGACTCGCCTCGGCTGCCCCCTCCCCCTCCCCGCGGGCCCCGCCCCAGGCGGCGGCGTCCCATGACTCCCGCTCCCATTCTGCCCCGGCCCCGGCCCATACCCAGCGCCGGGCGGCAGCGCGCTCCCCGCCCCCGCGCGGTAATCGAACCCGCCCGCGCTCGACGCCCGATAGTGCCCCCCGTCCGCAAGCGAGTTCTTCCGCGCCAGCTCCATCACGCGCATCCGCCTCTGGCTTGGGTCCGCCTGCGGCGGCGGGGCGGTCGCGCGCCCGGCCCCAACACCGTACGGATCCGCGGCGGATGGTGCCGCGCGGTTGACGCCGTAGGGATCGGGCAGCGGCCCTTCGGGGTGGGGGTTGGCGTAGGAGCCGGGCTCGTCTGTGTATGCGCTGTAATGCAGTTAGCGTTTGGTTTCGAGTCGAATTGGGGTAAAGGAAACTCGCCCAGGCCCCGGCGCGTCGTGCTCCGTGCGACTGAGGGCCTACGAGCCGTAGCGTTAGCTCTCCAGCTCCATTCCACCTTTCCTTCCTTCCAAGGAAGAAAGGAACGAAGCAAGCGCACTCTGCGCCAACGCCCGCAACCGCTCCGACGCGTCAGTATTCCCGTGCGCGACTGCCTGTGGGGTGCATTAGCGTTCGTTCTTCCTTCGTCCTCGATTTCACGTCGCGGGAAATGGAAGATCGCGCGGACCGACATGCCAGGAGGAAGACGGACGCGGATCCCCAAGTCGCGGAAGCTGACCCCCTCCCCTCTCTGTTCCTTCTCCAAGTACTCTTGAAGGCGACAGAAAAAGCCCGCAACGCACCTTCCCATATTACGCCCGCGCCTCCCCCAAATCCAGCCCGCCTCCAATCCCCACCTCATTATAGTACCCCATCGCAAACTCGCCCGACGGCAGGCCCTTCGCCACCGCCTTGGCTGCAAACATGCGCGCGAGGGATTCGTCCTTGTCGGACGCGCCTGGGCGGAGCGTCAGCGGTGAATCGTACAACACGGTATGGTATGGAAAGGAAGCGAAATAGGTAGGGAGGGAGGGAAACACGAAAAAGCACGTACCCTCCGCGCCACAAAGGAACCACTTGCTCAGCGCCATGTCCGCCTCGCCAGGCTGTACCACTGCACCGACACCAGCGGGTCGAACGGGAAGGCGCTGTTGCGACGAGGAACGAGGAGCGAGATTGCGTCAGAAGGGACACAAAAGACACGAGACACGCCAACGCACCTTGCAGGCACCGCAAACTCATACGCGTGCCCGAGCTTGTACTGCGCGGGCGCAAAGTGCAGCGCTGCGGCGCCAGTATAGCGAAAATCTGGAAATCGGCGACGTCGAGCCGAGAATGATGTCAAATGATAAGATTCACATCGACAGTGGGACTCGCTTATATTTGGCGAGTCCTTCTCGTACTTATATACTCTGATCGCATGCTCAGTCGCGTTCAAATCGCGTCTTTTCCGTCCTGAACCGAAGTTACACCGGATCATGCATATTTTATGGGAGCTGCATTGTATCAAAATCTGTCAGTCTAAGGATTCCTCGACAAGACCTCGGCCTGTTCTCTGTTCTGCTTCCTAGTTGATACGTTTCCTGCGATATTTCGGTGAATCTCTCCCAGATTATGATATCTCTAGTTGCGTCAAAGTAAAACTAGTACGAATAAAGTCATTCGATTTCCGATTCGACTTGAACGCCTCTTTGTTCTCCAAGCCAGTGTTTAGTTCCGCGTCGGACGCGTTTGGCCTCACGTCAGCAATCTCTACACCATTAGAGAAAGACTGGATCTAGGTTTATTAGCAAAGGACTTGGAAGAAACTCAATTCAAGACCTCACCGTGGGTATCACAAACGTCAAGGGGGCGTCGCCAATTGCGCGAAGGGTTGTTCTGCCGTTTAAACTGCAATGACGTGCGGTAAATTGTGTGGAAATGAATGTTCAACATAGTGGTTGTGATGGCTTACCTAGCGAGGAACGAGTTCGCGAACACTGTGAAAGGAGCGATGCGGTTAAGAATGCAGAACGGCATCAGGGAAGACACCTACCTCGTGCCTCAATGGTGGAAATTGCGATCCATATCCCTAGAAATGAACTCGTCAGCATGTTCGGGATTATTTCACCATGCATGCGTACAGTTCTTTGGCATCGTCAGAAACTGAACAGAAATAAGAGCGTCCTCGTCAGTTGAACATTGATTCATGGGCGTGAATTCCTACACAGATCATCTCTGCAATCGCCACTGCACTGCAGGCACATCAAGGATAAGAGGACTAGGATGAACGGGCGGCAAACCAAACCTTGTTATCATTCCAGTTTCTGTCGCGAATGTGAGTGCAAAAATAATATTAAATGAAGACAAAAATCGGAGACCTATGGACCAGGCAATGATTTTGTCTGCAAGGACGACAGTTCTGTATATCATGAGCATACAATTGGAAATATGTGGAACCATACCTCTGATGGACGTCCGCCCGTTGACGGCGAAGGACGAATACCAAGGTTGCAGTTATTAGCAAGTCGTTGGCGACGCCCAGAATCCAATTGGACGTGGTGAGCAACTCCTGCTTTGTGTCGGCATGGTAGCCCAGTGCGGGATTCACTGGAAGCTCGAAAATGATCGTAGATGCCATTAGACGCAGAAGCGCCATGACCCAGACGACAATAGGAATGGAAAGCTTTTTGGACAACCGGTAGATCCTCAACCCGAAGAACCCTTGCACTAGCACGTATGAGTAAGAATGACGTGGAGTTAGACCAGAAAAACAATTATCATTGTACGCACCACAAGCCACAATGAGGCCAGCGAGGACGAAGGCCTGGGGGAGGGTCCACGGAGGGCGACTATGGTCTGATATTGTGTAAGAATACAGCGTATGTCCGACACACATCGCATGACCGAGTTCAAGAACCCTAACCGCTGACCTATTCAGAGGTATCAAGATGGTCAGCTGCAAAGCGAACGTACCAGACAAGTGCAACCTATGCACAGTAATCAGTGGCTTGTCTGCTGGGGTTTCGTTCTACATACCAAACCCTTAAGTGGGCGAGAATCGTCTGGGAAACGGCTGTAGTATGTGTACGTCTGCGTTGTCGTCACCCCGAACAGCATGTAAGATAGCAAGACCCCGATTTCATAGGCACCTAAACCAGTACCCGCATTAGTTGACGAACGGAGCCGGTTCCGAGTTTCGCACCGATATTATCAGCCGCGATTTGGGAAGTGAAGGAATTCATCATGGCGGATAAGTAGTGACTAAGAGAACGCTCCGAGATTATATACAACTGTGGGAGATTATAATTAAGCTTGATAAATGTGAAATCACGGGAGAAGATCTAGTTTCTGCGATGATCATGGGCATCTAACCGCGCGATATGTGGGTCGGAAGCTGAGTGCTAAGCCTAGAACGCCGAGCATCAGTGAAGTGACGGTACGAAGCCGGTTGCAGGAAAACAATCCGTGATTGGTATGTGTGGACACCAGAAGCTACCTCGGTCGGGAGGTACCACGGCAAATGTGGAGATGCGGTGAGCTAAGAAGCTGTGGTGGGTTCACTCGCCCCCTCCGTCTTCGTGTCCTGTGTGTACACTCGCAAGAATTCGTACGAAAACAGGCCAGCCTCACGGGTATGCTGCATGCACACGGGAGCGGATCGCCGGCAAGACTTTCCACTCAAACCAGGACCAGCACGAATAAATTCATTCGATTTGGAATTCGACTTGAACGCGATAAACGTCAGGAGAGGCCCCTTTGTCCCCCAAGCCAGGGTTCAATTCCGCGTCGCACACGTTCGGTCTCACGTTGGTCATCTGCACGCCGTTAGAGAAAGAACCGATCTGGGTTCATCAGCAAAGGACTTGGAAAAGCCAATTTAAGACCTCACCGGAGGCATCGTAAATGTCAATGGGGCGTCGCTCATTGCGCGAAGTGTTGTTCTACCATTTAGGCTGCGAGAGCAGACGGTAATTAGAGTTGCGTTGAACAAATGTTCGAGATGGGTTCGTAGCTTACCTAGCCAGGAATGAATTCGCAAACACTTTGGGAGGAGCGATATGGTTTAAAAAATGCAGAATGTCATTAAAGAAGATGCCCACATCGTGCCTCGATGGTGAAAATTGCGATCCATAGCCCTGGAAAGGAACCCATCAGCATGTTCGAAATTGTTCTCACCGTGCATGCGTACAGTTATTTGGCATTGTCAGAAACTGAGAAGAAAGAAAGGGTTCTGATCAGTTATAATTAAATGTCGATGCATGGACGTGAACGCCTACACATAAGAGTTCTACAATCGCCGCTGCACTACGGGCAGGTGATGAGGTTTAGGATGAGCGGATGGTAAACCGAACCTTGTCATCATTCCGGTCTCTGTCGCGAATGTGAGTGCAAAAATGATAATAAATGAAGACAAAAGTTGAGACCTATGGTCCAGGCGATGATTTTATCTGCAAGCGCCATGGTTCTACAGAAGCGATGAAGTCAGTGTAAGAATTGAAAGTACTCAGAGACCATACCTCTTATGCACATCTTTACGCTGTCGGCGGAGGAGAAACACCAAAGTGATGGTTATGAGCAAGTCATTGGCAACCCCGACGGCCCAGGCGGACGTAATGAATGAGCCCTCCGTTATGATGCCTGTCACCGCCATGCTCAATGTGAACAAGGACAGACGCAGAAGCGCCACAATCCAGATGAGAATAGGAATGTATAATCTTTTGGAAAGCATATAGATTCTGAAGCCGAAAAACGCTTGTACTGGTGGGTGGGCATGAGGAAAAATGCACTGCCGAAGGAGAAATGGGAATTATCGGTGTGGTTGCACTCACCACAGGCCACAATGCAGGCAGTGATCGAGAAGCCCGCGACGAGAGTCCGTGGGGTAGTCTGAACTTGGATGTAACCTGATATTGTGTAGAAATATAGCGTGTGGCCAATACACAGCGCGTGGGCAAACTCGCAGACCCTGTTGACCCGCATTCATGGTTGTCAAAATGGGTAATAGTAAGGAGGCATACCATACAAGTGCAACCTAACCGTAATAATAGTCATAATCAGTGGTTTATCTGCTGAGTTTCATTCTGCACACCAAGCTCTTGAGTTTGCGGGAGTCGTCTGCGAAGCGGCCGTAGTAGATGTACGTCTGCGTTGTCGTTACCCCGAAGAGCACACAGGATAGCAAGACCCCGATTTCGTAGGCACCTAAACCAGTGCACGCATTAATTGACGAACGGAGCCAGTTTCGAGTTTCGCACCGATATTATTACGTGCGAATTGAGAAGTGGGGGAATTCATATAATGGGTGGGGGCTGAGAGAACGCTTACAGGTTAAATACAACTGTGTAAGATTATAATTAAGCCTGATGAATGTGAAACCACGGGAGAAGATCTGGTTTCTGCAATGATCATAGACACCCAACCGCGTGATATGTGATATGCGTGGGACGGGAACTTCTGAGCAGTTTATTTTGCTCGTGCATTGACCGTAGGTATGTTCATTGAGCCGGCGTCCCCGGACATTGTCCGGGATCAGACGAATTGTGACAGGGTTTCCCATTAGAATTTGAGGAGTTCTCTGATGGGCAGGGTTTCTCTGAGAAACCAGGTTTCCCATTAGAATTATCCCAATTCTCGAAGAAAGCATTTCAAGTCCAGTTTCAACGTCAAGGGCGGAAAATGGGAGTATTGCGAAGAGTACGCCGCCATTTTACAGCGCTAATCTGGATGTGGCATCGACCAAAAAGCTTCCAGAGCTAGGTGTGAATGAGAAAACGAAAGCAGGAATAAACCGAACGCAAGTCACGGCACCGGCTCGCATTTGTCCACGACCGGACCGCATCTGAGATCCAAGAAGCTGCCGCCATTCAGTTTCGCAGGTTCTTGAAAATATCCCGGGCAGACTGCAACACGCAAAGTCCACTAGTCCACCTTTGGTGCAGATTCACGGGTATGTCAATGATAGCAGGCCACCGACAAGAGACTTGAAGAGTTCCCTACAAGTAAGCACACGAACGAGACGAATGCTGTTTGTTGACATGATGGACGGAAGCAGAGTTACGAACCGAGCGGCGCATCAAATTCCCAGGACCAACAGACCGTCGCGAAAGCTCGCGTGCCTTTTTTTTTTACGCCGATGAGACTCAGGCGCCCTCCCAATAGCCAGAATAGTCCTCGAGCGCACAGCCGACCTCGCATTCACCAATAAATGTTAATTCATACATACACCTCTAGATCTTTCTTTGTACTTCTCTCTCCTCCCTGTTCTACCCGTACTTTTACTCCAAAAAAGGTTCATACATACAACGTCCGCTCCAATAAAATAACAATCCACGGCCAAGTGTCAAAATATCTACGAAAAAAAGAAAACGAGAAAAGAGAACGAGAAAGCTAAGCGCATGAAGTAAGGTAGTGTAGGCGAATCAATGTATGTAGCCGGTAAATATGAGATGAGACAGACGAAAGAGAAAGAGAAAGAGAAGCGTGTGGGGGTAGCTATAGATTGTATTGTATGTGCGGCATGGACAGAAAGCATTCGAGTTTTGAGAGGAAAAGAAATCAACGCCGATGCGGGGCGGGCAGGTCGTTCGTTGTCGTTGTCGTTCGTTGGTCGGTGTGCGTGCGTGGGACAGCACGCCCTCGTCGGTGGGACCGAGCGATCGGCGGTCGTGGTCGATTGGCGGCGCCCCACCTCACATGATAACACACTCCTTGTCCTCCGCCTTCGCCCCCGTGAATCCCATCTCCGCAAACGTCGCAGGCCCCGTCCCTGGGTGCCCGGTGGGTCCTCCCCCGCCTGCTGCGCCCCCAGGGTTGTTCGCCGCTCCAGGCCGCCGTAACGGCGGTGTCCCCTGCGCCCTTCCTCCCGCTCCTCCGCCCCCGCCACCGCCGCGTCCCGTAGACGCCATACTCCCCGCCGCGCTCCCCGGTCGGCTTCCCGCGTCGTTCAACGCGTACCCTCGCCCCGCCCCCGGCGTCCCCTGCCTCTGCTGTGGCGGTAGACTCGCCTCCCTCGGCTGCCCCTGCCTCTGCTGTGGCGGCAGACTCGCTTCCCTCGGCTGCCCCCTCCCCCTCCCCGCGGGCCCCGCCCCAGGTGGCGGCGTCCCATAACTCCCGCTCCCATTCTGCCCCGGCCCCGGCCCCGGCCCGTACCCAGCGCCGGGCGGCGGCGCGCTCCCCGCCCCCGCGCGGTAATCGAACCCGCCCGCGCTCGACGACCGGGAGTGCCCCCCATCCGCAAGCGAGCTCTTCCGCGCCAGCTCCATCACGCGCGTCCGCCTCTGGCTCGGGTCCGCCTGCGGCGGCGCGCCGCCGCGGTACGCCGACGGCGGGGCGGTCGCGCGCCCGGCGCCAACGCCGTATGGGTCCGCGGCGGATGGTGCCGCGCGGTTGACGCCGTAGGGATCGGGCAGCGGCCCTTCGGGGTGGGGGTTGGCGTAGGGGCCGGGCTCATCTGTGTATGCGCTGTAATGCAGTCAGCGTTCAGTTTCGAGTCGAATTGGGGTAAAGAAAATTCACCCAGGCCCCGCGCCCCCCTGATCGCTCCTCATCCGCGCCTGCGTCCGCTTGCGCACGAGCTTGTCTCCCGTCAGCGCGTCGTGTTCCGTGCGGCCGAGGGCCTGTTAAACGCGCATCCGTCAGCTCCGCTATCTCTTTCCACCCTTCCTTCCATCCTTCCTTCCCACAAGAATGCAGGAAGGAGAAGAGGACAAGGGAAGAAACAAAACGCAACGCACCTGCGGCACACTCTGCGCCAACGCCCGCAACCGCTCCGACGCGTCAGTATTCCCGTGCGCGGCTGCCTGTGGGGTGCGTTAGCGTTCGTTCGTTCTCGATTTCACGTCGGGGGAAATAGAAAAGATGAAAGATCGCGCGGATCGACACGCCAGGAGGAAGATGCGCAAATGGCGACGCGGATCCATCCCAGCCTCAGATCCCAAGTCGCGGAAGCTGATCCCCTCCACTCCCCGGCCGTTCCCGTATGCACACAAAAAAAAAACCCCTCAACAAAGCTCAAAACACTAACGCACCTTCCCATACCACGCCCTCGCCTCCCCCAAATCCAGCCCGCCCCCAATCCCCACCTCATTATAGTACCCCATCGCAAACTCGCCCGACGGCAGCCCCTTCGCCGCCGCCTTGGCCGCAAACGTGCGCGCGAGCGACTCGTCCTTGTCGAAGGCGCCTAGCGTTAGCGTTAGCGAATTGCATCACAGGGTATGGTATAGAAAGGAAGCGGGAGGGAGGGAAACACGCACCCTCCGCGCCACAAAGGAACCACTTGCTCAGCGCCATGTCCGCCTCCGCCTCGCCCGCCTGGCTCGCCAGGCTGTACCACTGCACCGACAGCAGCGGGTCGAACGGGAACGCGCTGTTGCGACGAGGAGCGAGGAACGAGCGACGCGGAACGAGGGACGAGAGCAAGATTGCGTCAGTGAGAAACACAAGGGACACAAAAGAAACACGCAAACGCACCTCGCAGGCACCGCAAACTCATACGCGTGCCCGAGCTTGTACTGCGCGGGCGCAAAGTGCAGCGCCGCGGCGCGCTCGAGCATCTGCCGTGCGTATCTGCGTCGCGTGGACTCAGAAACGAGAGGACAGGACGAAAACGAAAACGAAAAACGAAAGGCAACTTACACCTCCCTCGTCTGCCCCTGCGGCAGGAACGGCTGCAGCAGCGGCGCCGCGACGGGCGTCGTGAATTCGCCTAGACGGTGTGGTTAGCGTCTCAAAAATACTCAACAGAAACAGAAAAACACGCACCCAACAAAATCAACGCAAACACATACGCAGGCTGCGGGCACTGCAGCGTCGCGCGCGCCGCCGCCTGGTGGAGGTACGGCAGCGCCGCGGCGGGGTCGGGCTGTGCATGTGTGCGCGTCGTCAGTCCCGCTGCTTTCAAACTTTTTCTCAAACAAACGCACCTGCAACCCCAGCTGGCCGAGCAGATGCGCGGTCCCGAGGCGGTGCAAAGCGGCGGGGTCGCGGGCCTGTGCCGCAATTAGTCTTAGTTGCTCGGAATCGGAATCGGATAAGGGTCGATAAAAATCGGACAAGACACAGCACAGCGCGCGCGCCGCCACAAGTCCGTCGCGATGGACTGCCAGGGACGAGTCCATGGGACTGCACACCAAAGCAAGGCGGGCAAGAGAAAACTCGCAAAAAAACGCACCTTCGCCCCGCGGTTCAAACAATCAATCGCATGCGCCGTATCGTTAAACGCCTCATAGTCGCGCGCCAGCCGAAACCACGCCGGCGCGTGCCCCGCCCGCGCGGCCGCCTCGAAGTCGCGGAACGCGGCCCGCGGGTTGGCGGGGAGGATGTTCGGGTACGTCCCCGCGCTGGCGAACGTGGCGCGCAGGTACACCGCCTCGGGCATGGGCGTCTGGGGCACGCCGCTCGGGCTCGTCGTGTTCGCCAAAGACAGGATCAGCGGGGCCGCGGCGAGCGCCAAAGGGGAAGAGGAAAGGGACGGCGTGCGGTCGACGAGGAAGAGCACGTCGCGCGCCCAGGCGAGCTGGAGGGCGGGGTCGTGCGCGGGGGATGTGACGGTGGGGAGCGCGGCGGTCAATGCGGCCACAGTAGGAAGCGGGACGGTGAGTGCGCCGTCGCGCGGGGGGCTTGGGAGGCGCGCGGGTGGCATGGGGCTCGGTGTGCGCGCAGCTGTCACTGCGGGTGCCCAGGGGCTCCAGTCGCCTTGGGGCGGGTTGGGGGAGGGAGTGCGCAGGGAGGAGGGGTTGGGGTTGATGAAGCCTGGGGCGAGGCCGGACTGCGCCTGCATGGTGTTGTCGAGATCGCGGGCGATCTGGGCAGAGTCAGAGTCAGAACAGTCGTCACTGTGGGCATAAGGATCCCAGTCCGGCCAGCACCACCCCCAGAGCAGCAGCGGGCAGTTGCCCCACCACATCGACGGTCGTACGTAAAACAGGGCTCAGATTACTCACATTCGCGCTGAGACTCGGGTCGACGCGGTGGGGGCGGGGGGCGACGAGCGGGTCGTCGTAGTGCGGTGGGGAGAACGTGGGGATGGATGTGGTGGGTGGTGGACGGGCTGGCAGAGGCGGGAGAGACATAGAATAGAGACACTCGCTTATTCTGTGGTATATATACACAGGGGCTGTGCTGGGTAGTTCCCGCGTCTGTTTGCCGCTCCATGCACTGCCTTGTCCGCAACTCGGGCCTAGAGTCTTAGGACCGCCGCAGTCTGTTCGATACTGTACTATTTCGACCAAGTGTTCAGTAACGCGTAACATCCAACTTTTTTTAATGTGTGCAAAAATCGCCATAATTCGAAAGGAAATTTTTCGGTCTTCTCGGACATCGAAAAATCCAAAATTGATGAACACTTGGTCGAAATAGTGCAGTACTTTGTGTACGCAACGTGCATCTGCCGTGATCTCGTTCTCTTAACCTCTTGCTACCCACCCAGTCTCCGGCACCCCGCATCTCCAACGGCAATGGCCGTAATGACGCGGAGGCTATGCCGTCTTCCCTCCCTGACTCTCCTTGACCCTGAAACTGGGCAACTGCGGAAGAATCCTGGCTGGCTGCGGAGTGCACTGCTCTTATACGATGCGGCGGGGTTACGCCTTTTCGCTACCTAACCTGGCTTTGCTTTCGTGCAGCCTGCTCCATATGCGAGCTTGAAAATTAGAATCATCGCTTCGGGTCCCCGCACCTCCTCGGTTGTGGATGCAGCTTCCCTCGAACTCCGCAAGTTTCTCATCGCTACCTTTCCACCTGGTTCTTAACTTCCTTTCGGCGCCTTCCACCTGCTCCATGCTTCAAGCTTCAGCTGTCATCTTCTTCACAAGCTAATCCGGCTTTATCTTCGTTCAACCTGTGTGCTCTACATCCACGCTCATCCGTCCGTCCCTTGAACTTGTATCTCGGTCCCTCTTCTCCCTCCTCTGCCACTCATCCCGCTCCTCTCTCATTTCTCACTCCGGGTCTGGCACCCGCGGGAAGCAAACATAGCACCGCACTGCGCACTGGCTTGTACAAGCGGGGTGGGTATGCGTCCCGCTCGTACCATTCTCGCCTCCGTTTAAGCTGCCCCACACACATCTGCGGGCTCGAGCGCCCCGTCGATGCCCAAATCCCTCCAAGACATCAATGTACCTTCAACTCGGATGCCCGCACTGGCTTTTATACGCAGCACCACACTGCTCCACGCGCATCTGCGAGCTCGGATATTATTTATCAACATGTACAGTTACTTACACCAGCTTCGGATCCCCGCACACACGACTTTTATCATCCACTCCTCCTCCCTCTCCCCTCCCTCGGTTCTGCATCGATGTACTCTCGGCGCTGCCCTGCCCTCGAACTCCTCCGAAGCACTACAACTACATCGCGCCCTCCCCTCGACCCCAAAAAATATCACCAAGTCTTCGATCCACTGCGGCTCGTGGGCCTCCCTATTCACTCGAAGATCACTATGTACTGTACCCAATTCAATATCATCTTCATTTTCGAGTGCCGCTGCTTCTTCGGTGGATAGATGTACAGTTAGTTGGCTTGCCCACCCAACCCTCGAACCCGGAAGATGCTTTTAGTACATGTACACACCCGTTGGTCTGTCAAATCGCACTGGTCTTCACACACGCTCCCGGCTCTGCGTACTACACCAATCATCTACGTCCCAGTGCCCAAACCTCGTCAGGCTCAAAGCAAATTCCGCCCCGGCTTCGGGGCTTGCAGTAAATTCCGGCCCGCGTTTCAATTTATTCGACTGGGCTGGGACACCCCGCAAATCCATCTTTCCCCGTCCACAACTCAACACAAAGGAAGATCATGTTCTGTACGCCAACAAATAACATTCGACTCCGATTCCACCCCACATATCTACGTTCGAGTAACCCTGCCGCCACCTTTTTTCTTTCTTGCTCAGTTTTCATCCGATTAGCTCAAAACAAATTGCAAACTACTGCTATGTCTTGTTACACGTCGTCCAAGCCGTCCAAGCCGGCATCGTCGTCCACGTCATCCCAGTAACCGGGAATGTCACTGGTGTCCACGCCTACAGACATGCTGTCAGCAAGAGTTCGTTCGCTCAGAGTTAAGCCATCGCGCGTTGCGCTCACGTTGGTAAATGGGATCGTCGTCTGGCGTCTCCGCTGGCGTCTCTGCTGGCGTCTCCGCTGCAGACATGCTGTCAGCAAGAGTTCGTTCGCTCAGAGTTAAGCCATCGCGCGTTGCGCTCACCTCCGGCTGATTCTACACATACGCGATCTTGGCAGCTGAGACCGCCCCTACAGCCGCACATATCCGAGTCACAGGGGCCCCCACTGTACCCCAACCGGGTGCAAATGCCCATGTCGCCCATGCCCTGTCCCTGCAACATCATTTCAGATAATCAGCCGTTGTTGTGTGCTCGAGGCTGTCCAGAGAACGCACTTTGAAACAGCAAGGCTGGTCGGATGAATGGCAGTGGCTGTTTTCGAGACAGGTCTGCGCATACGCGGTGATACCGAGCGAAAGCAGCCCGAGGACGACGAGGTGTGCGTTGGCGAGGAAGCGCATACTGTGGGTGGTTCTATGTGGGGTTGGATGTGTGTATGGAAGTGGGGACCACGGCCAGACTGAGGTTGATACGCAGGGAATGCGTGCCTTTATAGCACTCTGGGACGCGTGACAGTGTGTATGGATCCCCCGGTTCCATTCAAGAAACGTACATAGACAGGTGAAAGGGCCGCTTTCTGCGGCCATTCCCGCTCCAAAGAGTAAAGTGCCGGCTCTACTTAGGTTTCAACTACTCGACTGACATCCCACTCGCAACTATTGCCATCCAGTGGGGTTACGAGTGAGTCGTTCGCCGACTCTTCGCGTCCGAAGTTCGGACGCTTATATGTTCCCTCTGGGTTGTAATATACGTTTCTTCTTTGCCTTTGGATTTAACCAGTGGCGGTAATTTAAACAGTAACGACTAGTATACAATTTTGAACATGGTCACGTGTGGGCACGGGTTGAAAAATTTGGTGACCCTCTATTTTGGTGTAACGAGAATTCCAGTGGCCCTCGGGGCTTGGGTTGAGTGTGAGACAGTGTTAAACTGCCGAGGGGCAGACTTCATGCAACATATGATGATTCTGATTGTCGCACTATTACTGCTATTCGGCTCAATGCCAGGCCTTCTGAACACTCCTAGTTGATCACACCCCCTGATCCTCGTCCGGTTGCTCGGGGTCGTCCGCCCCATCAGTTCTCGGCGGCAGTCCCACTGCAGACATGCTGTCAGCAAGAGTTCGTTCGCTCAGAGTTAAGCCATAGCGTTGCGTTCACCTGTTACACATATGTTTTCTTCGTCGCACTTGAGGCCCGGCGCACACCCGCATGCACAGAAGGCCCCCTCGGCCGAGAGAGGTATGCAAACTCCTAGTACCACCGTCTGCAATATCATTTCAGATAATCAGCCGTTGTTGTGTGCTCGAGGCTGTCCAGAGAACGCACGCGCAGACAGCAGTGATTGCGGCCACAGTCCACGTTCTCGGAGCAGCTCTGCGCATACGCGGTGATACCAAGCGAAAGCAGCCCGAGAACGACGAGGTGTGCGGGAGCGAGGAAGCGCATATTGTAGGTGGTGCTGTGTGGGGTTGGATGTGCGTATGGAAGTGGGGACCACGGCCAGACTGACGTTAATAGGCAGGAAATGCCCGCCTTTATAGCACTCACACTAGACGCGTAGCAGTGTGTATGGTCCCCCACTTCCATTCAAGAAACGCACATAGATAGGTGAAAGTACCGCTTTCTGCGGCCATTCCCGCTTCAAAGAGTAAAGTGCCGGCCGTAGGTTTCAACTACTACTCGACTGACATCCCACTCGCAGCTATTGCGATCTAGTGGGGTTATGGAGTCTTTCGCCGACTCTTCGCGTCCGAAGCTCGGACCCTTATATTTTCCCTCTGGGTTGTAATATATCTCTCTTCTTTGCCTTTGGATGGAACCAGTAGTCGTAATTTAAACAGTAACGACTAGTATACAATTGTTTAGTGTGCGACAGTGTTGAACTGCCGACTATTACTGCTATTCGGCTCAAAGTCAGACCTCCATTGAACACGCCGAGACCCCCTGACCCTCGCCAACTTCCTCGGTAGTGTCCGCCCCATCGACGCCCGGCGGCGGCACTGCAGACATGCTGTTAGAAGACTCCGTTCACTCAAAGCTCGTTGCGCTCACCTAATTTTTCATATATGCCTTCAAGGCACACAAAGCCCGCCGCACACAGGCAGTCATTGCTACAATTCCTCCTGGCGCAATAGCCGACTTCCATTGCCGGTTCAACGTACATAGTAGGACCGCTTTCTGGGGCCATTCTATGACGGCATTTATTGTCAAAAATTATCTACTTTCTGGGGTGGCAGATTGTGCATTGCACGAACCACTTTCATTTGATGTGTGTGCACACGAAATTGCACAGTGTACTCCGATATTACAACACAGTTGACGTCCACTGTGCACTTGATCCATAATTACCGAGTGAAATTCAACGCGCCCACATCTACTCAAGTCTTCGATCCACTGCCGCCCGTAGGCTCGTATTCAAACACCCTATTCAGCTTGAATATCACTACATATGTACTGTATGCTCACCAGCGACATGTCTGTTCCTGTATCCAATCAGTATTATAAATTCATTCTCGAGTGCTGATGCTGCTTCCTCGGTGGATATTCAGTTAGCTGGCTCGCCCGCCCAACCGCTCTCGAAGTTCGGAACCCGGGCCGTGCTCCTAGTATGCACACCCGTTGGTCTGTCGAATCGCAGTCTTCACACACGCTCCCGGCTCTGCGCACTACCTCTAATACCATCTACGTCCGATCCCGATGCCTATTGCACCGCCTCAAAGCAAATCCCGTCCCGGCTTCGCGACTTGCAGTAAATTCCGACCCGCGTTTCAATTTATTCGACTAGGCTGGGACTCCCCGGCTCGTACTTACTTCCCGACCCCGCAAATCCATCTGTCCACAACTCAACACAACGGAAGATCGGCCATGTTCTGTACGACAACATTTATTCAATTCCACCCAACATGTGATGATTCCTTCACTATTACTGCTATTCGGCTCAAAGCCAGGCCTTCTGAACACTCCGAATCGATCACGGCCCCTGACTGGCGCCGCCACCCATGCCGCCATCACCCATGCTGCCACCACCCATGCCGCCACCCATGCCGCCACCACCCATGCCGCCACCCATGCCGCCACCACCCATGCCGCCACCCATGCCGCCACCACCCATGCCGCCACCCATGCCGCCACCACCCATGCTGCCACCACCCATGCCGCCACCCATGCCGCCACCACCCATGCCGCCATCACCCATGCCGCCACCCATGCCGCCACCACCCATGCCACCACCCATGCTGCCACCACCCATGCCGCCACCACCCATGCCGCCACCACCACCACCCATGCCGCCACCACCTATGCCGCGATCCTCATTGTATTCCCTCCGCACTGCAGACATGCTGTCAGCAGAGGTTCGTCAAGCCATCACGTGTTGCGCCCACCTGGTACAATTCCTCCACATACGCCATCCTCACACGGGATATTGTACGCACAGGCGCATGTAGTCTGACCACAGCTCTGCCCCACGCCCGGCAAAGAGCTGCAAAAGTGTACACGACCTCCTAGCTGCAACATCATTTCAGATAATCAGCCGTTATTGTGTGCTCGAAGCTGTCGAGAGAACGCACTCCGCTGAGACAGCACTCATTGTCGGCACATTCCGGGGAGCACCCCTGCGCATACGCGGTGATACCGAGCGAAAGCAGCCCGAGGACGACGAGGGGGTAAACTTGAGCGAGGAAGCGCATATTGTGGGTGATGCTGTGTGGGGTTGGATGTGCGTATGGAAGTGGGGACCACGGCCAGACTGAGGTTGATACGCAGGGAATGCCTGCTTTTATAGCACTCTGGGACGCATGGCAGTATATATGTTTCCCCCGCTTTCATTCAAGAAACGTACATGGACAGGTGAAAGGGCCGCTTTCTGCGGCCATTCCCGCTCCAAAGAGTAAAGTGCAGCCCCTAGGGGTCTCAACTAGCAACTAGTCGACTGACATCCCACTCGCAACTACTATGGCGATCCAGCGCCGACCGGGCTGTGAGTCTTTCGCCCACTCTTCGCGACCCAAGTTCTGATCCGTATTTTCTCCCTCTGAGTTGTACTATACCTTTCTTCGCCTTACTTTAGATGGCGCTAGCGCAGAATACAATTTTGAACATGGTCACGTGTGGGCACTGGTTGAAAATGTAACTTGAACTTGACCACATTAATAAATTATTCAAACATTATCATTGGTGTAACGAGAGCTCCGGTGGACCTTTTGGGGCTTGCGCTGAATGTGCGACAGTCTTGAACCGCTCAGGGGCATACTTCATGCGATTTCATGATGATTCTCGTACTGTTACTGCTGTTCGGCTCAAAGCTTGTTCATTAGTATCCATCGACGCCCGGCGGCCGCACTGCAGACATACTGTTAGAGTCCGTTCACTCAAAGCTGGCCACCGCGCGTTGCGCTCACCTAATTCTTCACGTATGCCTTCAAGGCACACACATCGCTACAATTTCTCCTGGCGCAATACTAAGCCGAGAACTACTACTGCAACATCATTTCACATGATCAGCCGTCGAAATTCTGAGCGTGCTCGAGGCTTTCGAGAGAACGCATGCCGTGAGAACAGCACCCATCGTTCGCACAGGGGTCAGTCCAGGTAAGCTGGATCCCCGATCCCCGCGCGCGTCAAACTTGGTCCTCGCTTCCTTTCAACTGACTGCCGGCGTCAGTGCTTTGACTTGCTCCGCATGGCCTGTTGGGGTTTGGGTTTGTGCGAGCCCTTAGCCCTATGGTGCCGCTCACTTAGTCACCGCTACTTTTGTACAAGGGTTTTTTCTCACCCAAAAAAAAACAGATCTTTAATCCCTTTTGCAGAAATGCTCCTTTCCATCCAAGTTAGACTTTGGCAAGATGGATTGTCCTGAAAATAAGTTCTGAGTGAGATGAATAATATTCTGTACACCAAATTGGCCACCCACACACAACCGAATCTCACCAGACTGGTCCGGAAATACTTAGACTAGAGAGCAATAAGAGAGGTATAATTCATTGTTTTCCAGCGCGCTACGCGCGCCACACGCCTTGTGCTTCTTTCATTTCCACACCTAAAACAGGTCAACTTGGGTGTTTCCCAGCCAAAATAAATTCCCCGATCGATTTGGCCACTGTACAAATATAGCGGCGATTAAGTGAGCGGCACCATATCTCACCAGGACACAGGGGATCGGTGATCTCGGGCGCTCTGTTAAATAAAGAAGTGTACAGTGGCATGTCAAACTTGAACCAACCCGCCACATGTTGAGCTAGCGTATCCCCGAAACCTCACACCCGCAACCAAGACGGACTGACTGGATTTTCGGACAGCGGTGATTCAGGGTCATGAACTTTAAAACGAACAACGAGTTGAGCATGATCAGGTGCACTGGTTGAAAACTGTGAGAATTAAAATATCATCGGCGTAACGAGGTCAACCACTATAGCCACCAATGCTGCTCCTTAGACCTCGCACTTAAACTTCCCCTTGCTCGCATTCCACACACTTCGTTGCGGATACCGACAATGCGCACACGTCGCCCCATTGTCCGCCGTCCCGATAATCGTGTGGGGTGCAACACCGCCCTCGACCCAGTCCACGAGCGCAAGCAGGATATTATGCGAGCTCGTGTTGACCGCGTTTGAGGCGCGCTAAAAGTCACCAAGTTAGCGTGCCGTCCATTGTAATGGAGACGAGAGAGAAGAGAGGAGGAGGATGGACACCCACCCGAAGCGCGTGGCACCTGGACCGAAGGTGCGATGGCCCATTCCCGGAATAAGGAGGAGGCGGTAGAACGTGTCGAGGGAGGGCATGCGGAGCGCGCGCGAGATAAGATCGTAGACGCGCTTGGAGTTGCCTGAGGCGATATACTCAGCCGGATCTGTTAGTATGGTCCTTTGAAGTTTGGATTGTTCGAACGACGTACAGTTCTTCAGCATCAAGGCAAATTGGAAATGAGTAAAAGCATACTTAAGGCGCTGAATAAAAGACGCAACCAAAATGGGGCTTACGCAGACCAGTGTTGCAATCCCGAGCGCTATAAGTTAAAAAATTAGGTATACCACCCGGCCTGAGTGCAAGCCGGACCTCGTTAGAAAATATGAGCGAAACTAGCACTCCCAGCATATCATCCCAACAGACTTATTGCCCACACAATGAGTTTATCGACCAGAGCTCTGGTTCTGCGTGAGAGAGGAGAATGGGACTGCATCGAGAGATAGATAATGAACAAAAACCTCCTTTGTGCAAATAAGCGATGGCGGACAAGGATAGTCACGAGCGCTGCTGTGGTTGCAACGTTGGAGAGCGCCTATATTCGTATATTCGATAGGGTAAGAACCCTTGTACTAAGGCGACTGAGCGAGGATATTCCAGAAACACTGTACGTCAACATACCGCATGCCGCGATGAGGCTAGAGAAGAAGACGGTCGTGACGAGGGATTGTGGGCTGAAGTTGAAGATGCTCTCGGGGTGCATATAGTCGGAAATCGTCCACACGTAGCCCGTGTGTCCGATACATATCGCATGCGCGATCTAGCAGACACTAATTACAAACTCCGGTGCGCAAGCACACTCAACGGGCTGAGAAGCGTACCAGACCAAGCAACCTATGTAATAAAACATCAGTTAATGTTCTGCGTTTTGTTGTTCCACGCACCAAAGCCTTGAGTTTGCGAGGGTCTTGTGGGAAGCGGCTGTAGTATATATACGTTTGGGTTATCGTCACTCCCAGCAGAACATAGGATGTCAGAACGCGACTTCAAGGGCACCTGCAAAGAGAACATAGAAACCATTATCCAACTAGCAGATAGATCGTTCTGTGCGTACCGAGAGTGTTGCTGGGATTGAAAGACATATGGCGGAGTCAAAACGGCCAATGGTTGGATTTTATTGAACCGGAGGACAGCCACGGAAAAACATGTGGCTCTGCCAGTAATCAGTCAGCGCCAACATGTGCGGTTGAGACGGAGGTCTTGGTGGTTTAATCAATTCAATAGCCGCTCCGAGCTCCAAAGGTAGGATACATTGGATAGATTTGTTCGTCCTACCCGTGCAAAATACATCCAAAAACTCACTACTCGACGAGTCGAAAGTCCATCCGTTGTTCAGGCAGTACCGGCGGGCCAACGCCACCACCTCCAATCCAATGTAAGTACACCTCCCGCCATTCCCATTGTTGAAGGGCGGAAGTATCACCGCCTGGACCGAAGCGGCCTGCCTGAAACACCAGGAGTCGAGGGTTTGACGATAGCGCGGTCCACCCGCCCGCTAACCGTCACCCACTCCTCCTCCCTCATTCTCCCGCCCCCCGTCATGCTCTCCTCCCCCACGCGCTTCGACCCGCCCTCGCCCCTCACCCCCTCCGATGCATCCTTCGCCTCCCAGCAGGAGCTCCTGCGCACCTCCCGCTCGAGCTCGCGCTCCTCGTTCTCCTCCATAACGACCTGCGCCCCCCATCTCTCCGAGATGCACCCCGGCGTCACGCGCACGCAGGGTAAACAGCCGCCGGATGAAGTGAAATCCGGAGGAGCATCACGTGCGCCTGGGTCTGTATGTGCCTCTCCCTCGCACCCGTCGGCCGGAGAAACCGTCGTTCAAGAGGGAGTGGAGCGTCTTGAGCGACCAGACGCGGCCTGGGGCGGGGAGCCGCACGGGGAGCGTGGCGCGATCGGAGGATACGGTTCACGGGACTCCGCTCTTGCTGGAACCCGGTTGGGCCCTGATGTTCGGGACGTCGACCGGGAAGTGCGCGGGGAGGGCGGGAAGGTCCGCATTCTTGCGCATGTTGCGCGTCAAGACGGGCATCGCGGAGAGGTGAAGAAAAACCGGGGGGTTTTTCTTTCGTTCATCGAATGCGGGACAGCGCCAACAGACGCAACGTAAAAAAACGCACCTTCGCCCCGCGATTCGATCAATCAATCGCATGCGCCGTATCGTTAAACGCCTCATAGTCCCTCGCCAGCCGGAACCATGCCTGCGCGTGCCCCGCCTCGCCGCCGCCTCGAAGTCGCGGAACGCCGCCCTCAGGTTGGCGGAGAGGATGTTCGGGTACATCCCCGGACTCCCCGCGCTGGCGAACGTGGCGCGCAGGTATACCGCCTCGAGCATGGGCGTCTGGGCCACGCCGCTCGGGCTCGTCGTGCTCGTCAAAGACAGGATTAACGGGGCCGCGGCGAGCGCCAAAGGGGAAGAGGAAAGGGACGGCGTGCGGTCGACGAGAAAGAGCACATCGCGCGCGCAGACGAGTTGGAGGGCAGGGTCGTGCGAGGGGGAGGTGACGGTGGGGAGCGCGGCAGTCAATGCGGCCACAGCAGGGAGCGGGACGGTGAGTGCGCCGTTGCGCGTCGTAGTTCGAAGTTGGTCTAATTACGGAATGTGATAGCCGAGCCCCCTCCTGCCGAGAGTCGAGCCGAGAGTCAGGCCGACGTTGCTGTATTCTGTGGCCTACAACCTGAGTTCACTACCTTGTGTACGCAACGTGCCCTCAACGTCGTGTCCACGTCTGCCGTGACCTCGTTCTCAACCTCTTTCAACCTCCCTCAACCAACTCTGCGGCTACTGTAGCATTTCGTTCAATTCGCGGGGCCTGTGACGCGTGACACCCATTCGCGAATTTTGGTTTTCGCGAATTGGCTCGGGGTACTGTGACATTGAAAAAAATTCGCGTTTTCGCCCGGAGCACCGAGGCCTACTACTAAGACCTAGACAGAGCTCATTTCTCACTCAAATAAGCACATTCACGCACCAGCATGTGTTTATGGTGCCAACAAGCTGCAGTCATGCTATACTCACCAACAAGGAAATCAAATCCATTGTGCTTGGGCACTTGCCACAGCACTGTGACAAATGTCGCAGTTGTGTGGGAAGAAGTCCTGTTTGCTCCCAATCACGTCAGTCGCGTGAGCACTGCGGCAAATCAAATATCGAGGTACTTGTGGGGGAAAATCGCATTTTTCGCGGTTTTTTTGGTGATTTTGTGACTTCTTTAGCAAGTTCGCGACTGGCCTCGGTGACCCGTGACATTCGCGAAATTTTTCGCGGATTTGGGGGCCTGTGACGCGTGACACGCGAATTGAATGAAATGCTACAGTACCCGGTCGGCACCCCGCATCTCCAACGGCAATGGCCGCAATGACGCGGAGGCCGCGAGGTGTTCTCTCTTCCCTGACTCTCCTTGACCCTGAAACTGGGCAACTGCGGAAGAAATCTGGCTGGCTGCGGACTGCACTGCTCTTATACGATACGGTGGGGTTACGCCTTTTCGCTACCTAACCTGCAGCCTCCTAGTCACCTCACCCCTTTATTAAAATTACGTGTGTTTGTCTGTCTGAAGCCATTTTAAACTCCGCTTTTAATCTATCAATTCCGGCGAGCGCTTGTTTGAAAATTAAAATTACCGCTTCGGGTCCCCGCATCATTCTGCACTCCAGCTTCCCTCGAACTCCGCAAGGATTCTCATCGCTACCTTTCCATCGGCGGTGGCCTTCCACCTGCTCCATGCTTCAAGCCTCAGCCGACCCCATCTGTTGCCTTCTTCACAAGTTAACCCGGCTTTCTCTTTGTTCAACCTGTGTGCTCTACTCTACATCCATGCTCATGCTCCGTCCCTTGAACTTGTATCTCGGCCCCTCTCTTCTCCCTCCTCTGCTACTCATCCCGGTTCTCTCTCATTTCTCACTCCGGGTCTGGCACCCGTGGGAAGCAAACACGGCACCGCACTGCGCACTGGCTTGTACAAGCGGGGTGGGTGTGCGTCTCGGCTCGTACCCGTACCTTTCTCACCTCCGTTCACACTGCCCCACATGTATCTACGATTCGGCGTCCCGCCTTCGAAATATCCCCAAATCCAAACTCGAATTGGCAAGCTTCAAGATCAATACATGTACCTTCGGATGCGGCCGCACCGGCCTCTATACGCCCCACTTGCGCCAACCCCCCTGAATCTGCTCGAGCTCCACGCGCATCTGCGAGCTTGAAGATTACTTATCAACATGTACAGTTACACCCACCAGTTTCGGATCCCCGCACACACGGCTTTTATTATCCAATCCTCCTTCCTCTCCCCTCCCTTCGTTCTGCATCGGTGTATTCTCGGTGCTGCCCAGCCCTCGAACTCCTCCGCAGCACTATAACTATATTGTACCCTGCTCCCGACCCCCAAAAATATCACCAAGTCTTCGAT
Source organism: Mycena albidolilacea (assembly GCA_029282495.1). Classification (NCBI taxonomy): domain Eukaryota; kingdom Fungi; phylum Basidiomycota; class Agaricomycetes; order Agaricales; family Mycenaceae; genus Mycena; species Mycena albidolilacea. Next base: position 488,488 of record JARIHO010000031.1, on the reverse strand, counting down.
ACACTGCGGCTCGTGGGCTCGTATTCAACCTCCCTATTCAGCTCGAACATCACTATGTACATACTGTATGCTCACCAGCGACATTTCTGTTACTGTATCCAATTAATATTATAAATTCATTCTCGAGTGCTGCTGCTTCCTCGGTGGATAGATGTACAGTTAGTTGGATTGCCCGCCCAACCGCCCTCGAACCCGGAAGATGCTCTTAGTATATGTACACACCCGTTGGCCCGTCGAATCACAGTCTTCATACACGCTCCTGGCTTTGCGTACTAGACCAATCATCTACGTCCCGGTGCCCAGGCCTCGTCAGGCTCAAAACAAATCCCGCCCCGGCTTCGGGGCTTGCAGTAAATTCCGGCCCGTGTTTCGATTCATTCGACTGTGCTGGGAGTTCTTGCTTGGCCCATACTCGGTGACTTAATTCCCAACCCCGCAAATCCATCTGTCCCCGTCCACAACTCAACGCAAAGGAAGATCACGTTCTGTACGCCAACAAATAACATTCGACTCCGATTCTACCCCACGTATGATGATTCTCGCACTGTGTAGTATTATTAATAATGCTGTTCGGCTCAAAGCCAGGGCTTCTGAACACTGATCACGTCTCCGGACCCCCTTCCGGTCCCTCGGGGTCGTCCGGCCCATCATCCCTCGGCGGCAGCGGCACCGTCGCTGCAGACATGCTGTCAGCAAGAGTTCGTTCGCTCAGAGTCAAGTCATCGCGCGTTGCGCTCACCTCGTCGACATGTTTGCATTGTTGAACCTCCCACGCACTCGAGGTCCTCCAGACAGCCGCATGAAGTTATCGCAGTACAGCTCTCCCCCTCACGCGCCAAAGGGATGCACCGGGCACCTAGTCGCTGCAAAATCATTGCACACAATCAGCCGTGGTTCCGCGCGTGCTCGAAGCTGCCGAGAAAACGCACTCCGCTGAGACAGCAATGATTGGGGTCACAGTCCACGTTCTGAGAGCAGCTCTGCGCATACGGGGTGATACCGAGCGAGAGCATCCCGAAGACGACGAGGGGGTGAACTTGAGCGAGGAAGCGCATACTGTAGGTGGTTCTGTGTGGGTTGGATGGGTGTATGGAAGTGGAGACCACGGCCAGACTGAGGTTGATACGCAGGGAATGCGTGCCTTTATACTCTCGGTGGTGTGGCGGTGCGTCTTGTACCGACTTCCATTATGGATTCAACATACATAAACAGGTGAAAGGGCCGCTTTCTGCGGCCATTCCCGCTCCAAATAGGTGCAGCCCCCTAGGTTTCAACTACTCAACTGACATCCCACTTGCAACTATTGCCATCCAGTCACCAGTGGGGTTACGAGTGAGTCTTTCGCCAACTCTTCGCGTCCGAAGTTTGGACCCCTATATGTTCCCTCTGGGTTGTAATATATTTTTCTTCTTTGCCTTTGGATGGAACCAGTAGTGGTAATTTAAACAGTAACGACTAGTATACAATTTTGAACATGGTCACGTGTGGGCACTGGTTGAAAATTTGGAACTTACCTGACCGCATTGTTGTTATGTGTAACGAGAATTCCAGTGGCCCTCGGGGCTTGGGCTGAGTGTGCAACAGTGTTGAACTGCCCAGGGGCAGACTTCATGCAACATATGATGATTCTGATTCACGCACTATTACTGCTCTTCGGCTCAAAGCCAGACCTCCATTGAACGCGCCGAGACCCCCTGACCGTCACCAACTTGTTCGGTAGTGTCTGCTTCATCGACGCCCGGCGGCGGCACCGCAGACATGCTGTTAGAAGACTCCATTCGCTCAAAGCTGGCCGTCGCGCGTTGCGCTCAGCTAATTCTTCACATGTGCCTTCAAGGCACACGAAGCCCGCTGCACCCAGGCAATCATCGCTACAATTCCTCCTGGCGCAATAGCCGACTTCCATTGTGGGTCCAGGTTCAACGTACATAGTAGGACCGCTTTCTGCGGCCATTCTATGACGGTATTTATTGTTAAAAATTATCTACTTTCTATTGTGGCAGATTGTGCATTGCACAAACCACTTTCATTTGATGTGCGTGCATACAAAATTGCACAGTGTACTCCGATATTACAACGCAGTTGACGTGCACTTGACCCACAATTACCGAGTGAAATTTGATGGGCCCACGTCTATTCGCCTGCATTCAACATTGAACGCAAGAATATTGCATGAACCACGTTCAACTTGAGGTGCGGATCGGCCCGAATTGATCACGCCATACTTTTGACCCCAGTGATGTCAAGAGGTGAGCGATCTTCCACACCGACGATTGCCGAATATTGGGTGATTCGACGTCGATGTCGAGACATTACTCGAAAGCTAAGGTATCAGATTACTATTTCATTGCACTTAATTCCAATCTGATTCCAAAGATTAAAGCTGTGATACCAGCTCCCACTGAAATCAAAGCTGATTTTACTAGTTTCGGTTTTAGATTTTGGGTGACCCGAAATGTCAGCTGAGACTTGGCCTGTTGACATCAACGTCAGACAGTCCAATATTTGGCAGTATCTCCTAGGTACCTCTGTCCAGAGGCAAATGGCTGCCTGGCGACTGAACATACCCAAGATTCCCAACTATATGTCCATCCAATGTTGATACTGCCACTCAAAATATCGAATTGGTATTCAGTTGGACCAATATCAAAGCAAAATCCACTGCTTTCAGCTCAGATTTTGGTTCAACCTACATGAAAGGAGAGCATTTGGGAATTGGGAATGTTACGTGCCATGGCATGATCGGTGGCACCATCAATAGCACGGATCACCAAGAGACCATCACTCGCTTCTCCTCGGCATAACACGATTGGCCAGTGGCCACTGGCTCTGTGCGCGCCATATCCGTCTTCTCCACTGTGTGACACGACCCCGACCTCCGGGGTCTATCCCTTACACACATAATGACCTTCACCTGCCTTCTCTCTGTCCTCAAAAACAATATTATGCTATGTCAGCCCAACTACATCACTGCGTTGGATGTACCACCGCCCAGTCTCCCGCTGGTCATCCATCTGTTTGTTTCCAACACAGCAGATATCCCCTCAGACGCTGTTAGCAAACTGTGAGAGTTTCTCAAGGAGGATGTGACAGCCAACTGATTACCGCATAGCGGGCAGAGATTTCCATTCACGGTGACGAGGGACATGGCGGGACGGAGGTTGGGAGACACAAGAGAAAGACTGGCGGGAGGAGGAAGAAAAGAGGAGGAACGAGACGGTGCATGTGCATGTTTGGTTGTCGCATATTGATGGCGTATTGATGGCTCGACGCGTTCTGGTCCATTTCAAAGTCCGCAAAAGTAAGCCGCATGCCGATGGCATTGATCGGGGCATTGATGGCAGCATGATTCGTGAAATTCCCAACTCCCAAATCTTCTGCATGAAAGGTGATTCCAGTAATTTCAGGCTTTGGTTTCAGTTTGTTTGAAGTCCAGCTTGATATTCAGACTTTTGAATTGAATTCCAACATCAATATTGGGCCACCATCTATTTGGCAACTGCCGGTGTGCTTCGGATCTTGGGATTTGATGTGGCCACGTCCATCACTTGATGGAAGCATGCCGTAACACTCAAGCTACGTCTCAGGAGCGGGAGGTCAGTGTTTCTCACTCTGAACGCTCGCTGAAATGTACAATTCAGCTCGGCAAGGAAATCACAGAATCCCGGTACGCACCAATTGTCGAAGGAATACCTTTTTGACCACCCCAATGGGAAGTCATTGGTGATAAGTCTTTTCTTGAATGCATGCTTCATCCACTTGAGGTGTGGGCACTGCACGGGCACCTCTCGTGTCCCTATCGCTGAATCTCCTCTCTCAAGATATTTTTATGTGCATATGCAGCGCGCGGTTAGTGTTTGTCCTGTCAAATACTTTCCTTTTTCGGGGGGCAGGTAGGTCGTGGTAATGTTTGCCAAGATCCGAAGATCGCTCACCTCTTGAGTGATGTCCCCAAACCCAAACCCCATGCGCGCCCAACCCAACCCAATGGCTTCTACAGGCTCCTAACCCAATGCCCAACCCTTTCCCTTAATAAATTCCTCAGGCCCGATGATGTCGAACAACTCAAATTACCCTCACCCACTTGATGCTTCTTTGCTCCCTCAAGTAATCAAACTACACTCAATAAATGTCGTCCAATGGTACGCTGCTGTGTTTGGTGGATTTCCAAAATACATGTTGACTGCCTACTTTCGGAATAGAAAACATGGGCAACAACCCTTTGTTCGGCATGCTCCAGGGCATGGTGCAGGAATTCGTCCGCGAGGCTATGGCTAGCGGGAATATTTCTACTGTGGTCTCCGACTCCGACACCAATGGTCCATCGCATACGTCTCGTCCCCACCTTGTCTGTCCCGGCTGCCGTTCCATATACCAGCACCCGCTCGGTTCCTCTTCCTGCGGCTGCAACTAGACACCCTATCCGGACGAATCTTCCCTCGCCTGTTGTTGCGGTTCAGCCTATGCTCGGCGTTGCTGGACTGGCTATTCCGCTCGCTGCTGGGCATTCCAACAACGCCCGCCGCCGTGTGCGTGTTCGTGACCTCAGCCCTGCTCAAATCTCTCAGAAAAATGCTGTCAGTGTTGCGGCGGCGAATGCTCATCTTGGTGGTACTGGCAATACCCTCCAGACTCGCACTTGTCACCGGGGAAACACCGTTCGCGACCATTTTCTTCACCCGGGTCTCCAGACGACCCTCGAGAAAGTCTCATCCTTGAACCCAGCTGGCGAGCGCGAGACCAGGCTGAGACAATATTTTCAGCCTCATCAACTATGATCCATTCTTGTCCTTCCCTCGTCTCGACTTATATTCTTCCTTTTTTTCTTTTCAGATTGGCCAGGAAGTCGTCTTTCACAAAAACTTCAACGGCGCTCATCACAACTATGTTGTCGATTCTTATTTGTCCTTCGACTACGCTCTTTCTGAGCACACTCGCATCAGCAGCATCCTGCAGATGAGCGCCGAAAACATGCGGGTTGGATCAAGGCATTATGCCTTCGGCTCCTTGCCTCCTGGACCCAGCACTCGTCTCCAGCAGGAGGCGCTCGAGCTTCAGGCCCTTGTGTACGTCAACAATGGCAAGACCCGACAGGAGGCTGCTGCGCATCTTCGTCGCGAGTCTATCACAGCCGACATCATCCGGAAAGATCTCTTTCAACCGCTCTGGAATAACCTCTATGCGCTTCCTTTGTACTGCACTAAGGATGATCGTTTCATTCTTCACTCCAGCAAGGGGGATGGTTCTTTTGCTACTTACGCACCAACTAATATGATCTTTCTCCCTACAGTCGTGAAATACGCTGGCATTACTTTTGTCGAGACCCTCGAGAATGCGTTGCCACGAACACATAGCTGCCTCACCAGCGCCAGAACTTGCAATTCAACGAGGCGGTGGAGATGGGCTGGGACATTGACACCAGCGACAGCGGCTCGTCAGGCGGAGTCCCCGCCGGCTTTGATTCCGAGGATGACGATGAGAATATGCCGGTAGCTCTCAATTATCTTTCATCTGTCTCCCGCTGATGAGAATATAGTTGACATCGATAGGCGCTTTGGCCGCCTCTCGTGCCCCGCTCTCGGTAAGTTTCCACTCACTATCATCGCGGTTGCTTACTAGCCCTTTAGTCCTGGCGCTCTCACTCATCAGCGGCAAGGGAGTGGGGGATGTATCACCGGCTCTCATTCAATATGCGCTCAATCACTGCAACACCGATTTCCTCACCCCTAGTTTTGTTTCGGCTTGGAATCCCCGCTTCGACCGAGTGGTTCGGCAGCTGCAGGCAATCGGCCCCGAGGGCTCTTTTCGTGAGTTTAATGTCCATTACTAATTAGTGGACCGTTGAATGTGAATTGCACATAGTACTGAGTCCAATAAAATGTTGTTAGTGCGTAGCCAAATGTGCATTAATGCACTTCTCGTCAATAAATGATGGTCCATCGTGCGTATGCTAATGCACAGTGCACATAATGTTGTGCATATTATTTGACAAAAAAAACTTTTATACCATTCCCGCCCCAAAGAGTAAAGTACCGACCCTAGGTTTCAACTAGTCCACTGACACCCCACTCGCAACTATAATCGCGATCCAGTGCCAGCCAGGCTACGAGAAAGGGATGGAGCCGGAAAGTACTGGGTTGTACTATACCTGGCCTTGCCTTTACTTTTGCTCGACCTGTCGATAAATGCACAAGAACGGGCAAGCATCGCAAGAGGATGTGGGTAGAAGAGGGACAGAAAAGACGAAAACAAACGCAAAACGCACCTGTAACCCCAACTGTCCCAGCAAATGCGCGGTCCCGAGGCGGTGCAGCGCGGCGGGTTCGCGGGCCGTGCGCGTGTTACTCAGAATCGGACAAAGGTCGATAAAAATCGGACAAGACACGGCGCGCGCGCCGCCACAAGTCCATCGCGGTGGACTGCCGAGGACGAATCCATGGGACAGCACCAAAACAAGGCGGGACAGCGCCAGAACTCGCAAAAAAAACGCACCTTCGCCCCGCGATTCAAACAATCAATCGCATGCGCCGTATCGTTAAACGCCTCATAGTCGCGCGCCAGCCGAAACCACGCGGGCGCGTGCCCCGCCCTTGCCGCGGCCTCGAAGTCGCGGAACGCGGCCCGCGGGTTGGCGGGGAGGATGTTCGGGTACGTCCCCGCGCTGGCGAACGTGGCGCGCAGGTACACCGCCTCGGGCATGGGCGTCTGGGGCACGCCGCTCGGGCTCGTCGTGCTCGCCAAAGAGAGGATTAGCGGGGCCGCGGCGAGCGCCAGAGGGGAAGAGGAAAGGGACGGCGTGCGGTCGACGAGGAAGAGCACGTCGCGCGCCCAGGCGAGCTGGAGGGCGGGGTCGTGCGCGGGGGAGGTGACGGTGGGGAGTGCGGCGGTCAATGCGGCCACAGTAGGAAGCGGGACGGTGAGTGCGCCGTCGCGCGGGGGGCTTGGGAGGCGCGCGGGTGGCATGGGGCTCGGTGTTCGTGCAGCCGTTACTGCGGGTGCCCAGGGGCTCCAGTCGCCTTGGGGTGGGTTGAGGGAAGGCGTGCGCAGGGAGGAGGGGTTGGGGTTGATGAAGCCTGGGGCGAGGCCGGACTGCGCCTGCATGGTGTTGTCGAGATCGCGGGCGATCTGGGCAGAGTCCGAGTCAGCGTAGGGATCCCAGTCGGGCCAGCACCAGCCCCAGAGCAGCAGTGGGCAGTTGCCCCACCACATCGACGGTCGTACGTAAAACAGGGCTCAGATTACTCACATTCGCGCTGAGACTCGGGTCGACGCGGTGGGGGCGGGGGGCGACGAGCGGGTCGTCGTAGTGCGGTGGGGAGAACGTGGGGATGGATGTGGTGGGTGGTGGGCGGGCTGGCAGAGGCGGGAGAGACATAGAGACACTCGCTTATTCTGTGGTATATATACACAGGGGCTGTGCTGGGTAGTTCCCGCGTCTGTTTGCCGCTCCATGCACTGCCTTGTCCGCAACTCGGGCCTAGAGTCTTAGGACCGCCGCAGTCTGTTCGATACTGTACTATGTCGACCAAGTGTTCAGTAACGCGTAACATCCAACTTTTTTTAATGTGTGCAAAAATCGCCATAATTCGAAAGGAAATTTTTCGGTCTTCTCGGACATCGAAAAATCCAAAATTGTTGAACACTTGGTCGAAATAGTGCAGTACTTTGTGTACGCAACGTGCATCTGCCGTGATCTCGTTCTCTTGACCTCTTTCAACTTTCAACCTCCTTCAAACAACTCTCTCTGCGGCTACCCACGCGGCTACCGGTACCCCGCATCTCCAACGGCAATGGCCGTAATGACGCGGAGGCTATGCCGTCTTCCCTCCCTGACCCTGAAACTGGGCAACTGCGGAAGAAACCTGCTGGCTGCGGACTGCACCGCTCTTGTACGATGCGGCGGGGTTACGCCTTTTCGCTACCTAACCTGGCTTTGCCTTCGTGCAGCCTGCTCCATATGTGAGCTTGAAAATTAGAATCATCGCTTCGGGTCCCCGCACCTCCTCGCTTGTGGATGCAGCTTCCCTCGAACTCCGCAAGTTTCTCATCGCTACCTTTCCACCTGGTTCTTAACTTCCTTTCGGCGCCTTCCACCTGCTCCATGCTTCAAGCTTCAGCTGTCATCTTCTTCACAAGCTAATCCGGCTTTATCTTCGTTCAACCTGTGTGCTCTACATCCATGCTCATCCGTCCGTCCCTTGAACTTGTATCTCGCTCCCTGTCTTCTTCCTCCTCTGCTCATCCCCGTCCTCTCTCATTTCTCACTCCGGGTCTGGCACCCGCGGGAAGCAAACATAGCACCGCACTGCGCACTGGCTTGTACAAGCGGGGTGGGTATGCGTCCCGCTCGTACCATTCTCGCCTCCGTTTAAGCTGCCCCACACACATCTGCGGGCTCGAGCGTCCCGTCGATGCCCAAATCCCTCCAAGACATCAATATACCTTCAACTCGGATGCCCGCACTGGCTTTTATACGCAGCACCACACTGCTCCACGCGCATCTGCGAGCTCGGATATTATTTATCAGCATGTACAGTTACTTACACCAGCTTCGGATCCCCGCACACGCGACTTTTATCATCCACTCCTCCTTCCTCTCCCCTCCCTCGGTTCTGCATCGATGTACGCCCTGCCCTCGAACTCCTCCGAAGCACTACAACTACATCGCGCCCTCCCCTCGACCCCCCAAAAATATCACCAAGTCTTCGATCCACTGCGGCTCGTGTGCTCGTATTCAACTCCCTATTCAGCTCGAAGATCACTATGTACTGTACCCAATTCAATATCATCTTCATTTTCGAGTGCCGCTGCTTCTTCGGTGGATAGATGTACAGTTAGTTGGCTTGCCCACCCAACCCTCGAACCCGGAAGATGCTCTTAGTATATGTACACACCCGTTGGTCTGTCGAATCGCAGTGTTCACACATGCTCCCGGCTCTGCGCACTACACCAATCATCTACGTCCCGGTGCCCAAACCTCGTCAGGCTCAAAGCAAATTCCGCCCGGCTTCGCAGCTTGCAGTAAATTCCGCCCCGCGTGTCAGTTTATTCGACTAGGCTGGGACTCCCCGGCTCGTACTTACTTCCAAACCCCGCCGTCCACAACTCAACACAACGGAAGATAACGTTCTGTACGCCAACACATAACATTCGACTCCGATTCTACCCCACTGTGTAGTATTATTAACAATGTTATTCGGCTCAAAGCCAGGGCTTCTGAACACCGGTCATGCATCCGAACCCTCTTCCGGTTCTTCGGGGTCGTCCGGCCCATCAGTGGGCGGCGATGACGGCTGCCGCGACGGCGGCAGTCGCCGCAGCGGCGGCGGCGGCAGCGCTGCAGATATGCTGTCAGCAAGAGTTCGTTCCCTCAGAGTTAAGCCATAGCGTTGCGCTCACCTGCTGCACATGTGCCGTCAACGCACTCGAGGCCCGGCGCACAGGGGCATGTGATCAGACTACAGCTCTCCCCCTCGCGCGGCAAAGGGGCGCACCGAGCACCTATTGGCTGCAACATCATTGCACGCAATCAGCCGTGGCTCCGCGCGTGCTCGAAGCTGTAGAGAGAACGCACGCAGCACATATTGGGGCCACATTGCGCGTCCGTGTGGCACCGTTGCGCATACGCGGTGATACCGAGCGAAAGCAGCCCGAGAACGACGAGGTGTGGGTGAGCGAGGAATCGCATGTTGCGGGTGGTTCTGTGTGGGGTTGGATGTACGTATGGAAGTGGAGACCACGGCCAGACTGGAGTCGATACGCAGGGAATGCCTGCTTTTATAGCACTCTGGGACCTATGACAGTATGTATGGATCCCCCGGTTCCATTCAAGACACGTACATAGACAGGTGAAAGGACCGCTTTCTGCGAACATTCCCGCTCCAAAGAGTAAAGTGCAGCCCCTAGGGGTCTCAACTAGCAACTAGTCGACTGACATCCCACTCGCAACTAGTACTATGGCGATCCAGCGCCGACCGGGGTGTGAGTCTTTCGCCCACTCTTCGCGACCCAAGTTCGGATCCATATTTTCTCCCTCTTGGCTGTACTATACCTTTCTTCGCCTCACTTTAGATGGCACTAGCGCAGAATACAATTTTGAACATGGTCACGTGTGGGCACTGGTTGAAAATTTGAAACTTACCTGACCACGTTATTATTGGTGTAACGAGAATTCCAGTGGCCCTCGGGGCTGGGGTTGATTGTGCGACAGTGTTGAACTGCCGAGGGGCAGACCTCATGCAACATATGATGATTCTGATTCTCGCACTATTACTACTATTCGGCTCAAAACCAGACCTCCACTGAACACGCCGAGACCCCCTGAACGTCGCCCACTTACTCGGTAGTGTCCGCCCCATCGACTCCCGGCGGCGCTGCAGACATGCTGTCAGAAGACTCTGTTCCACGTTTGGGTTATCGTCACCCCCAGCAGAACATACGATGTCAGAACACCGACTTCAAGGGCACCTGCCAAGAAAACATAGAAACCATTATCCAACTGGCAGATGGGTCGTTCTGTGCACCGAGAGTATTGCCGGGATTGAAGGACATATGGCGGAGTCAACACGGCCAATGGTTGGTTTTTATTGAACCGTAGGACAGCCACGGAAAAACATGTGGCTCTGCCAGTAATCAGTCAGCGCCAACATGTGCGGTTGAGACGGAGGTCTTGGTGGTTTAATCAATTCAATAGCCGCTCCGAGCTCCGAAGGTAGGATACATTGGATAGATTGTTCGTCCTACCCGTGCAAAATACTCCTTATAGACAAAAGTGATGGACGGTGGATTTTTTGGGCATACTTCCGCAACCAGTGAACATTTTCACTGTAAACTGGACATGGGACGAATCCTCCGACCTGGACACACATTTTTAGCATGTTGATGGAATCGAAGAGTGCTGATTTACCATCAATACTGCGTGAACATTGAAAACCACAATTTCCAGCTTGGCCCACAATTTTTTTTCAGGAAGATTTAGAAGGTCAGATTGTAGTTTTTGATAATGCAAACAAATCCACAAGTTGAATTATGGTGAAATCTATTTTAGTTCAGGAGCTATAAGTGTCGCAAAACTGCAAAATGGGCCAAAATGGCCAAAAATGGCCAAAAACAGCAAAAACAGGCATTTTGTAGGTCTCATAGCTCCTCAACGACAACAAATTGCAGCATGGTTCAAGATAGGGACTGATTTGTATTATCAAAGACTACAATCTGGCCTTTTAATTTTTCCCCCAAAAAAATTGTGGGCCAAGTTGGAAATTGTGGTTTTCAACTTTCACGCAGGATTGATGGCAGATCAGCGATCTTTGACTCCATCACTATGCTAGAAATGTGCGTCCAGGTCGGAGGATTCATCTCATATTGAGTTTGAGGCAAAGATGTTGACTGGTTGCGGAGATATGCCCAAAAAACCCACTGTCCATCACTTTTGTCCATAAGGAGTACATCGAAAAACTCACTACTCGACGAGTCGAAAGTCTATCCATTATTCAGGCATGATTTCAGAACTCGTGCTTCTTCAAGAATACCGGCGGGCCAACTCGTTCGTGCAGAATATCCGAGCGTACAGTGCACTTGACGCCGTCAATGACCTGTTCGAGAATAAGTAGACTTACTCCTTTGTCGAAGGGGGGGGGCTTACCTCTTCTCCCGTATGGAACAAGTCAGCGTGTTGGAATACGAGCACTCGGCCCGGAACAGCCTCAACGTCGGCGTATTTAGTTCCTAGGAAGCGTGTCGAGCCGCCCTGGGCAGGAACGAAGCTCTCCTTTGATCCCGAAGCATCTGATGGGAGATAGAATTGGAGCGTGTAAAAGGTCCTTTGTTTGGTTTCCCTGTTCAAGTTTTGAGTGTTGCGACGATAAATTTGGAATGTGTTAGTACTGATCCACGTATATGCCATCGCAGTGACCTATACAAATCAGAGTCGATATGGGTACACAGTAAAGAGGGCGAGATCAACCCCGAAAGAAACCGCCCTTCGGATACCGCAGGAACCTCAGTCTCTCGTTGAGACGAACCATGCGCCATTTTTGTACAGCCTTCTGGGTGTTTATGTATGTCGTTTGCTCGATATCTTTGAGGCGGGGGCGAACTTTCTCGAAGATCTTTTCCGGTAGCTCAAAAGATTCGTAGATGATGCGCTCGCCGTTCTGGTACGACGTATCAGTGTAGGCGTACGTTATCGCATTTACTTGAGCGACTTGCCAGGGGGTTGGGTGCGCGGGGAGGGCGGGAAGGTCCGCGTTCTTGCACATGTTGCGTGTCAAGACGGGCATCGCTGAGAGGTGAAGAAAAATCGGGGGGTTTTTCTTTCGTTCATCGAATGCGGGACACCGCCAACAGACGCAAGAAAGAACTCGCAAAATCGCCCTGCAATTCAATCAATCAATTGAATGCGCCGTATCGTTAAACGCCTCATATTCCCGCGCCAGCCTGAACTACGCCGACGCGTGCCCCGCCTCGCCGCCGCCTCGAAGTCGCGGAACGCCGCCCTCGGGTTGGCGGAGGGGATGTTCGGGTACGTCCCCGCGCTGGCGAACGTGGCGCGCAGGTACACCGCCTCGAGCATGGGCGTCTGGACCATGCCACTCGGGCTGGTCGTGCTCGCCAAAGACAGGATTAACGGGGCCGCGGCGAGCGCCAAAGGGGAAGAAGAAAGGGACGGCGTGCGGTCGACGAGGAAGAGCACATCGCGCGCCCAGGCGAGTTAGAAGGCTGGGTCGTGCGAGGGGGAGGTGATGGTGGGGAGCGCGGTATTCAATGCGGCCACAGCAGAGAGCGGGACGGTGAGTACGCCGTTGTGCGTCGTAGTTCGAAATTGGTCTAATTACGGAATGTGATAGCCGAGCTCCCTCTTGCCGAGAGTCAAGCCGAGAGTCAGGCCGACGTTGCTGTATTCTGTGGCCTACAACTCACATTATGTACGCAACGTGCCCTCAACGCCTTTTCCACGCCTGCCGTGATCTCGTTCTCTCAACCTCTTTCAACCTCCCTCAACCAACTCTGTCGCTACCCATCCGGTCTCCGGCACCCCGCATCTCCAACGGCAATGGACGCAATGGACGCAATGACGCGGAGACTGTGTTCTCTCTCCCCTGACTCTTCTCTCCCCTGAAACTGGGCAACTGCGGAAGAAACCTGGTTGGCTGCGGACTGCACTGCTCTTATACGATGCGGCGGAGTTACGACTTTTCGCTATCTAACCTGGCTTTGCCTTCGTTCAGGCTGCTCCACGTCCAACTGCGCATCTGCGAGCTTGAAGATTAAATTTATCGCTTCGGATGCCCACACACGGCGTTCATCCCACCTCTCTGTGACCATGTGTAATATCCTCCTTCGTGATCAATACCCCTTCCTTCTGGATGCAGCTTCCCTCGAACTCCGCAAGATTCTCATCGCTACCTTTCCACCTCGCCCTTGGCTTTCTTTTGGCGCCTTCCACCTGCTCCATGCTCCAAGCTTCAGCTGACACCAACCTGTCGCCTTCTTCACAGTTAACCCGGCTTTATCTTCGTTCAATCTGTGTGCTCTACATCCATGCTCATGCGTCGGTCCCTTGAACTTGCATCTCGGTCCCTCTCTTCTCCCTCCTCTGCTGCTCATCCATGCTCATCCCGGTCCTGTCTCATTTCTCACTCCGGGTCTGGCACCTGCGGGAAGTAAACATAGCACCGCAGTACGCACTGGCTTATACAAGCGGGGTGGGTTCGCGTCCCGCTCGTACCTTTCTCGCCTCCATTCGGACCGTCCCACATGTATCTACGATTCGGCGTCCCGCCTCGAAATATCCCCAAATCCAAATCCAAACCCGAATCAAGCTTCACACCGGGGGCAAACAACAACGCACTTGGAAGTCGAGTGCGTTACACGCACTCGGCCCATAGTGCATCAGTCGACACGACAAAGGTTTGAAAGACCTTTGTCGCATCTTTGTTTTTGGGGGTGAGTCAAAGAAAAAACAAAGATGCCACAAAGGTCTTTCAAACCTTTGTCACATCAACTGACGCACTCCGGGCTGAGTGCGTGTAACGCACTTGGAAACCGAGTGCGTCATTTGCCCCCGGTGTCAAGATCGGGGATGTTCTCACGCAGTAACCACCATGACCAAAAGGTGCCGGCCCACGGTCGCGCACCCCCGACCCTCCTTGCTCCCCATAGACCAGCAGGGGACTATCTGCAGCAGCTGGACCCTCTCTCAGCCCATTATTTTCGCCTCGAATCTCTGTTGGACTCCGCCCTCGCTACGCTGACGCTCATCCGCGATTACGCCCCAACCACCGACCTGCCAACTCTCACTGACCACATGACAGAGGTCTTGCGGGCTTTGTGTCGACTTGATCCCTTGCCGGCACCCTGTCCAGCGACACCCACCACGACCCCAATGGTGACCCCATCCCCGTCCCCGCCGCCGCCTTCAAAAACTGCCACGTACGCCGAGGCTGTTGCAGCACCTGATCCGGTTGCGACGCCAACGGCCGATGCTGACGAGACCACACCGACAAATCCCTCACCCCATTCTGAGCGCGTTAAAACTCATACACCGACCCCGGACCTTGTCTTCCGGCTCAATAGCCCTTCCTACACGTTGCCGCCTATCACCAGCCGCCCGCATCCTGCGCAACTCTTCTTCGACATCAGTGGCAGCCCCATTCTCGGTGATCTCTCACTTACCAGCATTCGTTGGACGTCAAAGGGAAACCTTACTTTGGCATTCCACCACGGCCAGAATTTCACTGCGGAGGAGGCAATGAACAAGGTTCCTGCAATATGGGACTTTGTTCGGCCCCTTCTCAAACTGCCCAAACACTGTGCCTGCCCCCGTGTGGACCGAGGAGAACCCTGGCATAATGTTGTCATACACGGTGTCCCGACTGCTGGAGACGCCCACCGTAAGGACAGCATAGGCTCCCCCGAGGAGTGGCTGCAGGAAAACAGGATCCACGGCACTGTTGTAGGAGTTTCCGTCATGGGCGGTGATGTGGGGCACCTCACACGAGGAGCCACACCCCTCAGGGTATCGCTGTCATCTAAAAACGATGCAGACTTATTGGTACGAAACGGAGCTCTGATCTACGGTGCTTGGTGCCGTGTCTCGCGGTACATTGCCAAAAAGCACCAGTCGCCTCATGCTTCCCCCCACCCATGATGTCCCCTTCGTCTACTGCCCCCCGTAACTTACTTCCCAGTGCCTACCCTCGGGAGGCCTACACCCAACCTACTTTACCGCTTGAGCCTGCTTATAATACTTCACAGGGCCCTGCGATACCTCTAATCGCCACCGTTCGTCTTGCCTAATGTCGGCGGTCAGATATTATTTCGAGGAACGATCTACCCAGTCCCACACCCTCCCGCCATCCCCTTTCCCTTCTTTATAAGTAGAATTACTCTGTGTAGAAGTATGCCTAACGTGCCGCTCGCGGCGAGGGGTAAAGTTATGCGATTAAAAATAAAATAAAAATAAAAAAAGGTTCAAGATCAATGTCCCTTCGGACGTCTGCCCTGCCCGACCGCACTGGCTTTTATACGCAGCACCACACTGCTCCACGCACATCTGCGAGCTCGGATATTAGGGTAAGTCAAAGTTGCAGCAGATGGGCCATTCTGGCTCCGATTCACGACCGATTCTGTTTCCAGAATCAATCAAGAATCGGCCTCAGCTTTGACCAATCCGATTCTCACCGTTTCGAGGCATTGCGATTTTCCATGCGATTATAGTTTGATTTGCGGAGATATCTAGGGTTAGGGCGATTATGGACCGATTCTGATGCAGTTCCTGCTCGGGAGTCGCAACACCGATTCTGAGCGATTCTCGATTTGCACTGATTCTCGTCTCAGAATCGGCCTCAGAATCGATGTCTGAATCGGCCTCTGAATCGGCCTTGGAATTCAACTTTGACTTCCCCTATTATTTATCAGCATGTGCAGATCCCGCACACACGGCCTTTATCATCCGCTCCTCCCTCCGTCTTGATCCCCCTCCCTTCGTTTGCCTCGACGTATCTCTTGAACTCGGTGCTGCCCTCGAACTCCTCCGCAGCACCATAACTATATCGTGCCCCCGAAATATCACCAAGTCTTCGATCCACTGCGGCTCACGGGCTCGTATTCAACTCCCTATTCAGCTCGAAGATCACTATGTACTGTATGCTCACCAGCGACATTTCTGTTACTGTATCCAATCAATATTATCTTCATTCCCGAGTGCTGCTGCTTCCTCGGTGGGTATACAGTTAGCTGGCTTGCAATTCTTATCATTTCCGCCCAGCCGCTCTCCAACCCGGAACGTGCTCTTCATATATGTACACACCCGTTGGTCTGTCGAATCGCAGTCTTCACGCACGCTCCCGGCTCTGCGCACTACCTCTAACGATCCCGATGCCTATTGCACCGCGTCAGGCTCAAAGCAAATCCCGCCCCGGCTTCAGGGCTTGCAGTAAATTCCGGCCCGCGTTTCCATTTATTCGACTAGGCTGGGACTCCCCGGCTCGTACTTACTTCCCAACCCCGCAAATCCATCCGTCCCCGTCCACAACTCAACATAACGGAAGATCGGCCATGTTCTGTACGACAACATTTATTCGATTCCACCCAACACATGATGATTCCTCCACTATTACTGCTATTCGGCTCAAAGCCAGGCCTTCTGAACGCTCCGAGTCGACCACGCCCCCTGATCCTCCTACAGAACATCACACCCGGGGGCGTCATCCTCCGAGACATCGCATTGCCGCCGCACTGCAGACATGCTATCAGCAAGAGTTCGTTCGCCCAGAGTCAAGTCATCGCGCGTTGCGCTCACCTGGTCTGATTTCTACACATTCGCCATCTTCACACGTGAGACCGGCCGGACAATCGCAGCTAGCCATAGCACGACTCAGCCCTGCGAGCAGTGGAGGGCCGCACACGCGTAGGGGACCTATTGCCTGCAACATCATTTCAGATAATCAGCCGTTGTTGTGTGCTCGAGGCTGTCGAGAGAACGCACGACACAGCGCTCATTGGGTTCACAGTCCCTGTCCCCGTGGCAGGTCTGCGCGTACGCGGTGATACCGAGCGAAAGCAGCCCGAGAACGACGAGGTGGGCGTTGGCGAGGAAGCGCATATTGTGGGTGATGCTGTGTGGGGTTGGATGTGCGTATGGAAGTGGGGACCACGGCCAGACTGAGGTTGATACGCAGGGAATGCCTGCTTTTATAGCACTCTGGGACGCGTGGCAGTGTGTATGGATCCCCCGCCTCTATTCAAGAAACGTACATAGACAGGTGAAAGGGCAGCTTTCTGCGGCCATTCCCGCTCGAAAGAGTCAAGTGCCGGCTCTAGGTTTCAACTACTCGACTGACATCCCACTCGCAACTATCGCCATCCAGTGGGGTTACGAGTAAGTCTTTCACCGACTCTTCGCGTCCGAAGTTCGGACTCCTATATGCTCCCTCTGTGTTGTAATATACCTTTCTTCTTTGCCTTTGGATGGAACCAGTAGTGGTAATTTAAACAGTAACGACTAGTATACAATTTTGAACATGGTCACGTGTGGGCACTGGTTGAAAATTTACCTGACCATATTATTATTGGTGTAACGAGAATTCTAGTGGCCCTCGGGGCTTGGGTTGAGTGTGCGACAGTGCTAAACTGCCGAGGGGCAGACTTCATGCCACATATGATGATTCTGATTCTCGCACTATTACTGCTATTCGGCTCAAAACCAGATCTCCATTGAACGTGCACGCCGAGACCCCCTGACCGTTGCCAACTTGCTCGGTAGTGTCCGCCCCATCGACGCCCGGCGGCGGCGCTGCAGACATGTTGTTAGAAGACTCCGCTCGCTCAAAGCTGGCCATCGTGCGTTGCGCTCACCTGGTTTTTGACATGTACCCCTTTGGCATTGAAGACCCACCGGACACGGCCACGAGGGTTCACAAGGGTCCTCTGCGGGCACAGGGTTAGGCACGCACATTCCGAGTCCGAGCGCCTGCAACATCATTTCGTGACGGGATCATTGACAGCCGGGACCGTTAGTCTGAGGAGGCCGTCCAAAGAACGCACGCCGCTTGTAATGCAGCACATGCCCACGGAACACGGAGTGTGCGAGGGGCTGCCGTACAGTTGTGCATACACTTGGATACCCGTTGGCCCGTCGAATCACAGCCTTCATACACGCTCCCGGCTCTGCGCACTACCTCTAATACCATTACGTCCGATCCCGATGCCTATTGCACCTCGTCAGGCTCAAAGCAAATCCCGCCCCGGCTTCGTGGCTTGCAGTAAATTCCGGCCCGCGTTTCAATTTATTCGACTAGGCCGGGGGTTCTTGGCTCGTACTTGGTGACTTACTTCCCAACCCCGCAAATCCATCTGTCCCCGTCCACAACTCAACACAACGGAAGATCGGCCATGTTCTGTACGACAACATTTATTCAATTCCACCCAACATATGATGATCCCTTCACTATTACTGCTAATCGGCTCGAGGCCAGACATTCTTCAGAACACTCCGGGTCGATCACGCTCCCTGGCCCTCGCCCGCTTGTTCGGTGCCGTCCGCCCCAGCAGTGCTTGGCGGCGGCGGCGCTGTAGACATACTGTCAGCAAGAGTTCGTTCGCTCAGAGTCAAATCATCGCGCGTTGCGCTCACCTGGGTCGAATTCTACACATACGCCATTTTGATCACACATGAGACCGTCCACACAGTCGCATGTAAGCGGATTACAGCTCTCCCCCAGGCTCACCAAAGGGCTGCAAAAGCTTAGGTCGCCTATTGGCTGCAACATCATTTCAGATAATCAGCCGTTGTTGTGTGCTCGAGGCTGTCCAGAGAACGCACGCCCAGACAGCACTGATTGCGGCCACAGTCCGTGTCTTGGGTGCAATCCTGCGCATACGCGGTGATACCGAGCGAAAGCAGCCCGAGGACGACGAGGTGAGCGTGGTCGAGGAAGCGCATATTGTGGGTGGTTCTGTGCGGGGTTGGATGTGCGTATGGAAGCGGGAACCACGGCCAGACTAACACTAATACGCAGGGAATGCCCGCCTTTATAGCACTCACACTGGACGCGTGGCAGTGTGTATGATCCCCTGCTACCATTCAAGAAACTTACACTGGTGAAAGAACCGATTTCTGCGGCCATTCCCGCTCCAAAGAGTAAAGTGCAGCCCCTAGGGGTCTCAACTAGCAACTAGTCGACTGACATCCCACTCGCAACTAGTACTATGGCGATCCAGCGCCGACCAGGCCATGAGTCTTTCGCCCACTCTTCGCGACCCAAGTTCGGATCCGTATTTTCTCCCTCTGGGTTGTACTATACCTTTCTTCGCCTTACTTTGGATGGCACTAGCGTAGAAAATACAATTTTGAACATGGTCACGTGTGGGCACTGGTTGAAAATGTAACTTGAACTTGACCACATTAATAAATTATTCAAACATTATCATTGGTGTAACGAGAGCTCCAGTGGCCCTTTTGGGGCTTGGGCTGAGTGTGCGACAGTCTTGAACCGCTGAGGGGCATACTTCAAGCGTTTTCATGATGATTTACTCACTATTACTGCTATTACTGCTATTCGGCTAAAAGCCAGACCTCCCTCCATTGAAAACACCGAGTGGATCACACCCCCTGAACCTCGCCCACTTGCTCGGTAGTGTCTGCCCCATCGACGCCGGCGGCGGCAGCGCCGTCATTCGGGGTAGTTCTCCAGCCATCAAATCGCTCGAACCGATGGCTATAGATTCAGAATGGCTCAAAGGTGCTAGAGCCAAGCTCATGTCAGATCTTGAAGCAGAGTGCGTTTCTTTTTTCTCCGGTTTCTTCCAGTATAAAAGTCAAAACACAGGGACCACACGCTTGAAAAATCACTCAATAATCCACTGTTGCGTCTACACTGGGCTGTGGACCGCGCACAAAGTCTCTTACACGTTGAAGACAACTTCACCAATGAATACTAGCCTGGATTTAGCAATGATACGGCCTTTCCGTAGAACCTCGTGGAAACCCAAAACTCGCACCGACTGTCCGATTCGGGAGTCGACCTCTGCCGGGAATTCAAAGTTCATTGCTCTCGCTCATGTTGTTCGTGGTGCTCTACTTTGCCCATATTTGGTGGACGTGCAGGGGTATTTTATGTCATGGACTGCATAGATGAGGATATGTATTTACGCAACCATAATATACATTGAATCCGGTTAGACACTTATATTGTCTCATTTGAATACATACAAGGTTGACAGTGGCGCAAGCTATCTCAAGGGGTTCTAAGGCTCCCTGGAGACTTGGGTGACTTGAGGCGGCTTGCGAGATCTCCCATGACGCCCCGCGGCGACTCCCGAGTGGTCTCAAGCCGGCGCAAGGTCTCAAGCCGTGTCGATCCGTTGCGAGATAAATAGCTTTTTTCCGACATTGCACAACACCTCCATCGCGGCGTTGGATTTACCCCGCCTTCTCTGCACTGCGCGCGATGGAAGTGATCGTGAAGAAGAAGGATGCGATTCAGGAGGCGAGGAATAGATGACGCAGGAGAGCAAACTCCAGTATGAGGGGGCGAACCAGGGAGCTAGAACTATGTTGTCGACGTTGTAAATGTTCTCCGATTGCCATCGAAACACTACAGGTTCATTTCCCTCACGATTTAAGAAGATTTACCTTGAGGAGCTGGTCATGCCCTTGCTGTGTTCATTGTGGAGTCGGATACGCGCGAGTAGGCGAGTTCCGCATACTGTTAGATTCTGAGGAAGGAATGAAACAATGCGGGTTAGCTCTGTTTCAGGTTCGAACTATTCCACTGTGCCAGAGCATAGGAAGTGAAGATGTTTCTGGTCGATATCGATCGACACAACACCGGATTCAATGAACGGCGTAGTAAGAGTGATACAGCCGCGGATATTGAGAAGGACAGCGTGGACGGTTGGATGATCTTGGGGTCTCCATCGTGCGCATGTGGGCACCTTTCGGGATAGATTAGGATGCACAACTAGGCAACGGGGGTGAGTGAGTTCTGCTGTGCAACGTAGGCAAGCGGTATGTAGAATCAACAATCACACAGGCACTCCTGCACGAAACCGTGTCGGTTCGAGGCGAGAAGTGGCAGGAATGCGCATACCACTGCGCCAGTGTGGGCATTCCGCACACACACGCCGCCGCACCCGACGCCGCACTGAGCCCTGCAATCCGGTGGGTTGCATTGGAACGGCAGAGTGGTGGCTGCGGGAGCAGCAAGCATAGTGGTCACAAACGTTGGGGGCACGTTGTCGAAGCGCGTGGTAGCCAGAGCTAAAGCGGCGGCCAGAGTAGCCAGAAGGGAGTGTATGAATGGTGGCGGGTTGCGGGACTCGGAGGATCTCACCTTATACTTACTTGTAACGTCGAGATGACAGGGGAGGTCGGTGCGTTGGGAGAGCCGACACTTCTGAATCCAAAAATTTAATACGGGCGCATGGCTCCGCAGGTATTCAAGGGTCAGACGGACATGCAGCTGAGAGATTTGCCTGTCGAAATATCTCAGATACGTCAACGCGCCTGCTGATCAAAGTTACATGGAAAAGAAAAAAAAAACCTACGCAGCACGTCGCGCGACTTGTAGTCTCTCGTAGACAGACACTATATGGACCAAGCTCGTACCTCGCTGTATAGACTCGCGCCCAAGGTTTGCTCCACCCGGAATGCAGGGAATATTCTGTGAGAGATCCCACTGAACTTTTATAATGGCCAAGTTGTGAATGAGGCCTGTAGTCAGAGTTTCAATGCTTCGTCATGAGAGCTTGATGACTCGGAGAATGAAAGCTTGATTTGCCGAGCAGCCGAAATCATGATGTGTTGGCCAAACACCATTAAAGCAAAGCCCCTAACCCTTGTCTTGACGTCCTCCCTACACTGAGTCGCCCATGGCTCCACCTAGGCGCGCCTTTGACCTAAAAGCGGTTGAAAAGCTCTTTCGCGACACATTGGAAGCCGTCCGGGACGACACACCTGACACCGAAGGGCTCAAGTCGCAGGCCATCGAGTGGCTGAAAGCCGCCCGCTACAAAATCACTGTGCGCGAGCTTAAGTCGGCGTTCGTAAATCTCCATGTCCGTTTGGTAGGTCTTGACACCCCTTGAAGATATTATGAGCTCGAACGCTCGCGCGATACATCTTTGTAGCGTCCTCGGTGGGCAGACGGCCTTCAGCCACTGTACCTGAGGTATGTGTCTTCGATGCGGTTATTCTTCTTCACCGACTCGCACCTTCTTTCAACCAAAGCACCCCCGGAATTCCTACTTTGCTCCAACCTCCATCCGAGCTCAAACTCGTTCGTCAACGGCCAAATACCCGATTTCTGCGATTTCGGCCAACAAGGACGCGTATCGCGCTCAATGACCGCCAAGAACTACCGAAATTGTTGTAAGGCATCGTCAGTCGCATATTAGACGCCTTTCACGCCATCGGTGCTGCGATTGCCTCAAGCCAAAGACGCCGAGCGACAGGAGCACGGAATCATGTGGGTGTGTGAGATTAATAATCATGTTATAATTTTGACGATGATAGCTTCCTGGCTGCTTTCGGCGTCGGGTCCTCTCCTTTACAACTGCCGGGAGCCATCCTTGGCGGCGGTAAAAGTGTCCAGCCCTTGGCGTGAGTCCCCCAACTTCTGCATCCTTTTTCCTTCCCTGTCCTCTATGTCGCGACCCGTGCGCTCGCCTTGGAAGCCGGTCGTGTCTACCCTTCTCTCCTTTCATCCACCCCCCGTCTCTGCCCGACGTCAGGTTTCTATTCTGATCAGATTGGGCGACCTTTAATAGACCGTCAATCGTGGCCACTGGGGGAATTCGTAGTCCGAGTCTCGGTGCACGACTCTTCATTCTTCGTTTTCTAATTACTGACTTTATTGAGCTGTGGAAATGCCCGTTCAACTTGAGCTCGGGCCATATCCCCATTTGTAGTTCTTTTTCTTTGCTCTCTCTCTCTTCCCTAACTCGGATGCACCACCGCGACCGCGCTACTTAATTCCACCAATCACCTCCTCAGTATGCTCCCACAGCGTCCGCTGCACCTCCTCCGTCGCCGGCAGGTCCATCCCAATGTCGTCTCCGTCCTGCCCCGTACGCGACGCGCCAGCCGGCGCTTTGAGGAGCGCGTAGAGCTGGTGTTCGCCGCATATCTCGATGGACTTGCCGGTGGCGAGGATCTCGGGGGTGAGGGGGACGCTCTTCAGGAGCGGTGTGTCCACCAGCCCCGGATGCGCGTGGAGGAATGTGATGCCGGCGTTTCGCGCAGCGTAATCCTTGTACCAGGTGGGTCAGTTAACCATTGCATAACCTCCTCAGTGAGCACGCGACACACCTTGAACATGAGATCAATGTACGTCGACGCCTGGCTCCCAGCCGTCGCGAACCCAGCAAAGTCGCGCACGGGCTTCAACGCCTTCTTCAGCCCCAGGTCACTCAAATCGAGCTCTTTCCCATGTCCAGCGCTGAAGACAGCCATGACGCGCGCGTCCTCGCCAGCCGTGTGCGCCGCGCGTATGGTGGGGAGCAACCCCGCGACGAGCGCCCACCGCGCGTAGTACCACACCGCCGTCGACACCTCCAGCCCCTCGCTCGTGATCGCGCTATCGAAGTTAATTGTGCCCGCGGTCGTGACCAGCAGGTTGATGCGCGGGAAGCGCGTACCCAGCTCAGTGGCCACGCGCTTGACGCTCGCGATGCTGGTGAGGTCGCACGGCACGAAGTCGCGCGCCGCATCCACGCCGGCGGGGGCGGGCGGGAGGCCGGCGAGGATTGCGGCGGCGGCGGCGCTATTGCGGCCTACGATGACGATTTGCGCGTTGCCCTTGGTGTGCCGCGCAAAGGCCTCTACGATGCCTTGCCCGATGCCGGAGGTGCCGCCGACGAAGATGCCGACGGGGGTGTAGGCTGGCGCCCAGGCGGTGTTGAATTTGCGGACGGTGGAGAGGTCAGGCATGGTAGGATGGAGAAGCGCTTTCCAGTCTTTATACACTAAGTTAAGTTAGTACGTGGTCATCGAGGATGACACTGGCTGACAAACACATATCCATGTTGATGATTCAGCTGAGGTTCCATGTCGATGATTCAGCTGAGGTCGCGGGATGCCGCTTAGGCTCTAATAGACGGGCCACTAGCTTGGTTGTTTAACAATTTAACAATGTGATATTCGTCTACGTATGAAATACTTAGGTACGGGCCCGGTACCTCAACAAACCCAAGTGAATGAAGGGAATAAAGGAAATATTGTAAGTGTCATAGAGTCGCAAGTATCGTAATGGTCTCTTGGGTCGCTTGAAAAACCTTTGTGTCCCAAAAACCCAGTGGGAAAAGAGGCGACGAGAGAAAAAAGCGACGACCAGGATGGCAAAGTTCGGTCCGGAGAACGGTTGGAACCTGAACCGAACTGAACCGAACGTCAGGTTCAGGTTTAGGATTCGGAGAATTGCTGAACCTGAACGCAAAGTTCGGTTCAGCGTTCGGCGAGTAGTGATGGCGTTCAGACCTTGAACCTGAATTCGAACCTGTTGCCTCAATTTTGAACATTCTTGCTGTGTGTCTGAGTGTTTTTGTGCTTAAAACTTGAACTTACCCCTCGAAACCGTCACTGGACATGTTCCCAGATTTAATCAGACGATCATTCCAGATGCCGAGGCAGATGGTGTTTTCGAGGTCGTTGTCATGTGAGGGCCGCTCTTCAAGAAATGTCTTTCGTGCATCCATTGCAGGCTCGGATAGCAGTCTAACATACATATGAGCACTGTAGGTTGAACAAGAGCATAATTAGAACTTGCCTCACTCGAAAAAACTATTAATTATTGCCTGGACAAATTTTTGAGGTTCGAAGGCGTTCGAACCTGAACCGAACCTGAACCCAGGTTCAGGTTCAAGGTTCAGACACCGAACGCGAGGTTCAGATTCAGTGTCCGGAGAAAGGACCCCCGAACCTGAACCGAACCGAACTTTGCCACCACTAGTGGGGTGACGGGGAAAGACTATCCCGCCGCTGCGCGCAGCCATAGTCCGTTGGACACTTCCAAAAATTCTTCCCGCTAAGCGAACTGCACTCGTATGCCAGTCTGCTGATAGATGGCTCGCCAATTCTCTTCTCTTGATTGTATCGGGGAGCATTTCGTAGGTGATGTGGTTTTGAATGCTCGGAGTTTCGCCCAGATAATACTGTGTGATTTTCCATACAACTGGATCATCTGCGAAAAGCGACTTAGCTGCGTTGAGAATGGGCTGACGGTCTTCTTCTCGGATCTCCGCTTCCTCAAGCTTCCCAAGGCGTCAGCAGGAAGGAGACCTGGTACCTAAACCGGTGCCAGGAACAGCAATGTCCGTCTGCCGTGATCTCGTTCCTCGTCGCCGCTTGTCTCCTGCCGCTCTCAACCGCGTGGCGGCCACCCATCCGGTCTCCGGCACCCCGCATCTCCAACGGCAATGACGGCAATATGACTCGGAGACAGTGCTCCCTCCCTCCCTGACTCTCCTCGAACCTGAACAGTGAAAGTGGCAGGTGCGGAAGAAACCTGGCTGGCTGTGGACTGCACCGCTCTTACATGATGCAGCGGTGTTACGCCTTTTCGCTGGCTTTACCTTCGTTCAGGCTGCTCCACATGCGAGCTTGAAGGTTAAATTTATCGCGTCGGATCCCCGCGCCTCCCCCTTGGTTGTGGATGCGGCTTCCCTCGAACTCCGCAACTTGAAGGGATTCCCATCACTCATCGCTACCTCTCTATCTCGTCCTTAGCTTCCTTTCGACACCTTCGTTTCACCTACGATTCAAGCTTCAGCTTCTACCTTTCACCTTTCCCCGAGTAAGCTGGCTTTCTCTTCATTCATTCACTTGCCTGTTTCCCATCCACGTCCATGCGTCCCTTCAACTTCCATCCCAATCAACATATACTGTCGTCCTCGGTCCCTCTCTTCTCCCTCCTCTCCTCTGTCGAACCCTCGCTACTAGATCCTATCCCTGTTTCTCACTCTGGCAGGTACCTGCAGGAAGCAAACACGGCACGGCAGTACGCACTGGCGGTGTGGTATGCATCTCTGCTCGTACCATTCTCCCCTCCATTCGAGCTGCCTCACACACATCTGCAGGCTTGAGCATCCCGGTGATGCCCAAATCCCTCCGAGATCAAGCTTCAAGATCAATGTACCTCCGGACGTCTGCTCTGCCCGACCGCACTGGCTTTTATACGCAGCACCACACCATACTGTTCCGCGCGCAACTGCGAGCTTCAAGATTACTTTGTTAGCATGTACAGTTATACCAGCTTCGGATCCCCGCACACGGCCTTTATTACCCACTCGATCCTCCTTCCTAATCTCCCTTCCCTTTGTTCTACCTTGATGCACTACTCTCAGTGCTGCCCTCGACCCCCTCCGCAGACAAGCTGGTGGGAATCGCAAACTCCGTGCTGCTGTACTGGTACCATATGACTGTAGCTGTGTCTGGAATCTGAGATGCATGCGCCTTTGCCTCGGCTCTGCGCAAATCCCTCTCCCCGCCAACAACTCAACCGAAGCGATCATGCTCTGTACGACAACAAATGACATTCGATTCCCTACTGGTGATTCCGATTCTCGCACTACTATGTACTGCTATTCGGCTCGAGGCCAGGCCTTCTGAACACTCGGGTCAGAGTCGATCACTCCCCTTGACCCTCGCCCGCTTGCTCGGTGCCGTCCGCCCGCCGAACGACCTACAGCCCTAATGGCATGCTGTTAGTAAGATTTCATTCGCTCAAAGCTGGCCATCGCGCGTTGCGCTCACTTGGTAAACATGTGAATTGATCGAACATCGACGAGCCCTCTTCTTGTCTGCACACGAGGCCCGACTCACACGGGCATCTCAACTGCACGAATTGTATTGGCATGCACAAATCCCCCTCGCGCAACTTAGGCCTGCAGCTGCCGACACGCTCTGCTGACTGCAACACCATTTCAGATGATTAGCGCTGTTGTGAGCGTGTCCAGGAACGCACCAAGTCTGAGATTTCCGCACAGCACTCATTCAAGGCACAGTCCGCGTCCGTGCCGCAGTGCTCCTGCCCATACGCGGTGATACCGAGCGAAAGCAGCCCGAGAACGACGAGGTGTGCGTGAGCGAGGAAGCGCATGTTGTGGGTGTGTGCGGTGTTGTGCGGGGTTGGATGTGCGTATGGAAGTGGGGACCACGACCAGACTAAGGCTGATACGCAGGTACTTCCCACCTTTATACTCTCGGTGGTGTGGGGGTGCGTCTTGTACCGACTTCCATTATGGATTCAACGTACATAGAAAGGTGAAAGAGCCGCCTTTTGTGGACATCCCCGCACTAAAGAGTTAAGTGCAGCCCGCTAGGTTTCAACTAGTCTCTTACACCAACTGACTGACATCCCACTTGCAACTATCGCGATCCAGCGGAGTTATGTATGAGTCTTTCACCGGCTCCCCGCGCTTCTTTGCTCCCTCTGGTTTGTACTATCCCTTTCTTGCTTTGGATGGAACTAGTATGCAGTAGCTACAACAATTTTGAACATCGTCACGTGTGGCACTGGTTGAAAATAAATATGTAACCTGAACCAAGGGGAACTCGGGATTCGAAATAAGTACATAGGGTCGAAAAGTTTTTTTCGACCCTCGGCGGACCCCCCCTCCCCCCCCCTCCTTCCATATAGGGAAGGAGTTTCCCACCCCTAGCGCCGGGCCGTCGCCTCCGCTTAGGGCCGCAGCTTAGGATACCACTGGGGGCGGGCTCGATGGGCAGTTTGACTATCTTACAGTGTAGTAGCAGCTTCCTGGCCATCTAATATACCTCTGGTGTGCTCTTCCTTACACCCCTGTACTATACTGGTCTATCACCCCCACTTTAGCACTGGGCACCAAATTATCATAACCTAGGTGTATATTGGCAGCGAAAATAATGGGACTGTATATCCATGATAGTGAGTCTCAAGTTATTTTTTTTTGAACATCGGGGAAGGTGGTTGAGTCAACGGAAGGCAAAATCTACGCGTCGTACGTGATCCGGCATTCCATATTAGGAAATTGACCTCCAAGATGGTTCGGGCATCGTACAAACCCTACCTGACATTGTCCAAACAGCAAATTGAGGGTTTTCAACCCCTTCCAACAAAAGTATCAAAAAGTTTTTTTCAGCCTTCCCCGGGACCCCCCCCCCCCCCTCCCCACGTACGAAATTTTAATCCCGAGTTCCCCTTGACCTGAACTTGACCACATTTTATTGGCGTAACGAGAGCTCCAGTGGCCCCTTTGGAGTTTGGGTTGATCGTGCGACAGTGCCGCTGCGGTGCCGAGCGACAGACGTTATGCAACATATGATGCTTCTCACACTACCCATATTACTGCTATTCGGCTCAAAGCCAGACCTTCCAGTGAGCACTTCGAGCTACTTCGAGTCGATCACGCCCCGTGACCCTCGCCCGCTTGCTCGGTGCTGTCCGCTCCATCAGTGCTCGGCGGCGGCACTGCAGATAATGACATGCTGTGAGAAGAGTTCGTTCACTCAGAGTCAAGCTATTGCGCAGTGTGTTTACCTCGTTATACACATCTGCTGGATACAGCGTCGCACGTATAATCATCCATACACAGGCAGAGGTTGCTAAATCTATTCCAGCGAAAGCTGGAAGCTCCTAGCTGCACCATATTTCACATAATCAGCCGTTGTTTTGAGCGTGGTCGAGGCTGTCGAGAGAACGCACGCGTAATATAGTTGCGGTACATAGTGGCCCACGGACGCCGCACCGTTGCGCATACGCGGGGATACTCAGCGAAAGCAGCCCGAGGACGACGAGGTGTGCGTGAGCGAGGAAGCGCATACTGTGGCGTGGGGTTGGACGTGCGTATGGAAGTGGGAACCTGAGGCTGATACGCAGCGAATGTGCGGCTTTATACTGTCGGTTGCGTGGCGGTGTGTACTTGTGCCGACTTCCATCATGGATTCAAGTTGTCAATAGAGAGCTTGAGCCCAAGCGGCATGCCGCTTTTAGGTTGTGCAAAAAGCGGCATGCTGCTTTTTTTACAACTTTTGTGTGCACCTCAAATTCACACACCTTGATGCTATTGCACCTGTTAATGCCCTTTAGAGGAAAAAAAGAAAAAAGCGGCAAGCCGCTTGGGCTCAAGCTCTCTAATATACATAGGCAGGCGAAAGGGCCGCTTTCTGCGGACATTCTCGCTCCAAAGAGTAAAGTGCTGTCCCTAGTTTTCAACCTCTCGAAATCCCATGGCCAGTCGCAACTATTGCGATCCAGTGCCTGCCGGGCCATGAATCGTTCGCCGACTGTCCAAGTTCGGACCCATATTTGGTCCCTCTGGGTCGGCCTGACCTTGCCCTGCCTTTATCTTCGTTCAACCTGCTCATACCCAGGTCCCCAAACCCCAAATCGCGATCATTCTCGAGCTCTTGGTCTCAATGATCTGGTACATCTGGCTGGCCACCTACCTCCAAGATGAAGCTAGCCTCGGATCCCCGATCCCCGCGCGCGGCAAACTTGGACCTCGCTTCCTTTCAACTGACAGCCGGCGTCAGTGCTTTGACCTACTCCGCATGGCCTGTTGGAGTTTGGGTTTGTGCGAGCCCTTAGCCCTATCTCACCAGGACACAGAGGATCGGGGATCTCGGGCGCTCTGTTAAATAAAAAAGTGTACAGTGGCATGTCCAACTTGAACCAACCCCCCACATGTTGAGCTAGCGTATCCCCGAAACCCCACAACTTTAACCAGGATGGACTGGCTGGATTTTCGGACAGCGGCGATTCAGGGCCATGAACTTCAAAACGAACTACGAGTTGAACATGATCACGTGCACTGGTTGAAAACTGTAAGAATTAAAATATCATCGGCGTAACGAGGTCAACCGCTGTAGCCACCAATGCTGCTCTTTATACCTCGCACTTAAACTTCCCCTTGCTCACATTCCACACACTTCGTTGCGGATACCGACAATGCGGACGCGTCGCCCCATTGTCCGCCGTCCCGATAATCGTGTCGGGTGCAACACCGCCCTCGACCCAGTCCACGAGCGCAAGCAGGATATTATGCGAGCTCGTGTTGACCGCGTTTGAGGCGCGCTGGAACTGCCTGAAAGTCGTCAAGTTAGCGTGCCGTCCATTGTGATGGAGACGAGAGAGAAGAGAGGAGGAGGATGGACACCGACCCGAAGCGTGTGGCACCTGGACCGAAGGCGCAGTGGCCCATGCCCGGAATAAGGAAGAGGCGGTAGAACGTGTCGAGGGAGGGCATGCGGAGCGTGCGCGAGATGAGATCGTAGACGCGCTTGGAGTTGCCTGAGGCGATGTACTGGAGGCGTCAGCGGATGTGTTAGTATGGATAGCCTATGCGAAAGGGAGGGACTTGCGGGATCGTTGCGCCCGTGGAAGGTAATGAACTTGCTGCCGCGGTCTCGGAACGCGGACATGTGGCCATCGAACGTCGCGACCCCGCCCGGATTGATCTTGTCCATTAGTATCGCGTCTTTGAGCCCATACTCGGTGAAATTGAAGTTGGTATCGTTGAGGACGGCATATTCAATCCACTCCTACATACGGTGCATCAGTTGATACCCGGTCTCGCAAGTTTTACTGCGGTATACTTTGGAACGCTGGGGGATTACCCCACTGAAGATGTCGCCCGGCACAGGTATTGCGCCAGGGTCGTAACGGGGGTATAGCAGCTTGTTAGCGCGGCCGTACAGAGGAGAGTAGATCTTGCTCAGCGCCTTAACCTGGGGTCGCGTAAGGCAGGCACCAACAGGGGCGCCGGAGCCGCAAAGGAGGACTTCGGGCCGGAATTCGCAGGCGTCTGGCTCGGTAATGATCCCATCGACCACGCCGTCGATATCGTCGCACTGGTTCATGATCTCCGCTGCGATGGCATCCCACAGTGCCTGTGGTATGAACGCGGGAGACGAACCGGGGTCAGGGGCGCCGATATCCTGCGCGAGCATGTTTGTCCAGTGTACAAGATGGTTGAAATCCGTCGCTGGCGCTCCCGCGAGAACTCCGTCGAAATCTGCAGGAAACTTGAGCGCTGCTTGTGTGCCCTGACGTCCGCCGGTCGAGCATCCCATATAGTATGACTTGCGGTGTGGACGCCCGTAGTAGGCATCGGCGATCTGCTTCCCGATGACTGCCTCGACATGGACTGCGCGAAAGGCAAAGTCGTTGATGATCTCTGGGTGTCCCAGGAAATCCGCGCCGCTCAGCGTGTCGTGCCCGTTGTCCGATCCGACCGTAGCAAAGTGAAGGAATGACCCGTAGTCAAGACCACCATAGTCTATGCCTGTGAAGAATTCTAGTTCTGTTTTCCAGCGGTGTGATTAGCTTACATCCACCAAGGCCCGGGTTTCCAAGTCCCAGAAAGCGACCATACCACTCGTCTGGGAGCCATGCCTCAGCGTGCACCACCGAAGTGTCGGTGGTGTTGGTGAAGAATTGTACGCGGCAGAGTGGTACGCTCACATTCGCCGTTGTATCGCAGGTTCCGAGAGTGGCGACTCGGGAACCTGCGGGGACGTAGGAGACGTCGATTATCGTCGTGTTTTCGAGGTTTAAACTAGACTTGAGAGAGAGGCACGTTGTTCCAGTGCTCCGAGCTGCAGAAAATAAAGGTAGACTGCGTGCCACGAGCTTTGAGACAGCCTTGAAGCTAAGGCTAGAGGAGTCCATTTCCAAGGCGGGTGAGGCCTTGGGGCCGGTGTGGAACTATTAAGTAGTACTGTTGGGTAAGGAGTGAATTAGTCCCTGGACAGCCGGCTCGTACCTGAATCAATACAGTGTGGGCTACATAGTAGCATTTACGCAGAGAGGTGTCGATCGGGGAACGGGCATTGGTTGACGGTCTTGTCATAGTTAGAGATTGTTGAGAATGTAGCAAGAATGTAGTCAGGCGGTGGCGGTCTGAAACTGATGCGCCACCATTTGTCTGTCGGCGGTAGGATCGGAGCAAGGACACCAGTCGTGCCATCCGGCTTGACCGCTTGCTAGGCGATTGGTCGTTACTCTGCGCCCTCTGGTCATATCTGTGTCGTTCTTTTTTTTGTTTACTTTTTTTGGGTTAATTCTTTGGATCCGGCTGACGTACCGCTTTTGAGGTGTTAGGGCAAAACCAACACGCCAAGACCCCGACAATTTCGTCTCAACCAGCCAGGCTTAGCGGTTAGATATTAGCGGTTAGTGGTCAGGATTCAGATGAAGGCCAGTTTTATTGTGCCTGAAAATGTCGACCCGATTGGGAGTGCATTTATTTCTTTGACCCGTTGGTTTCTCATGGTATCAACGCCGCAATGGCTATATATAGGAGTCAAGGTGAGTCAAGAAACAACGACTCGTAGTGTTTCGTGAATTGTTGACTGGGATTTGTCGGCTCTGATCCGTCCATGCTCTCCGTCAGGCAGCTGATATCATCTGTAGCAAGGGACCACAGGTCATCGGTCACTCCTTGAGACCATGAACTCCGTATCTTTTGCCCAGACTCCAGAGTTACTGAGACTGTTTCTGGGTTTACTTAGTGAGTTCAACAGCGGAGTAAGAAGTTTGAACTTTTAATTGCACGTCCCAGAGCACGGTGAGATACAACGATGGTTATGGAGCTTACTATACACAGCTCTGAAAACCAGGTTGGTTGGGAAATTGATAAGGAACTTGGAAGGGCACAGTCGAACCGTGCGACATGTCACGTGAACAGCAGTAATCGGGACCCGGTCTCTTGGGGAGAGACTTCGTTCTCGAGCTCGGGTAAAGCCGGGGGGAAGGGAATGAGTCATTGAAATCTCAAGAATCTTTGCCTGGAGTGCTCAGAAATGAACAGTAATGACTTTCAATTCAAGCGCGCTGAACGATCCCAAAAATCGTAACAAAAATTGAGTAGCTACGACACTTGGTACCCACGCGCCGGGATCACTTTTACTTGGTTCGGAAATGCCTTCAGCGGGCAAAAACAGCAGCGTTACGGTTGATAAAGTCGATCTGCTGGGCGCGATAGTTGTCCTACAAAGTCCATTCGTGAGTGGGATGAAATTCAAACGGAGTGGGAAAAACGCACAGGAATCATTGACATGTTCACGCTGGTGAGTTCTAGGATGGCCTAAATTTCTCTTGCTTGGTAAATTTGTGGTAGACTGCGCATGAACACATACCTTGTGGTTGTATGTGTACTCGTACCACCCCGGGCCTGGCAGAGACAATGATGAGTTGATTTGAAGAGGAAACATGCATCAAGACATACGAGAGGATCCGAGCCCGTCGTTAGGATCCAGGCTGGTTGCGAATGACAGCCAGTAGTCGATCATCTGCGTTCCCAGTATCACGGCCAACGGAGGCCTGCCAAAGACCGTGTTGAGGCCAAATACGTAAAGCAAGTCCGCAGTGTGGGTTACTGCGGTCGATTTGTGGATGAGACCAGATCAACCGGCGGAGTAAAAGGATGTTTTCTCACCACCAAGTGTATCAGGAGCCGTGGGTCCAACCGTGGGTGGCGAAATCGGTGGTGCGCCGGGGTCAGTGAGCAGATAGCCGAATGTCTTCACGCCGAATTTTTTGGCGGTCTGCATCCATGCGCGCCGCTGGGATGGAACCATAGATCACCCACTATAACTGCATTGGGTTTTTCTCTTGAGGAACGGTTGAAAGATGCGTACTGAGTGCAGCCAATCTCTTCCATTCGCCGCTAAGTCCAAACGTTTGATTCCCCATGTTGAAGGGGGAGTCCAAGGAAGGCACATCCGGATACAATTCAACCAGCTGCTGAACTGCGTCGCTCAACTTTGTTGGAGAGACTGTGGGTGTTGTGTAGTTGGAAATCAAGAACGACTCGATCATCGCAGTCGAGTTGACATTGGGCCTGGTAAAATAAGTTCCTGTACGCACGAGTGCATCAGCAAATTATGGTGCGATGATCAGACACGTGGAACAGCACCTTCATCCAGATTTGCGCCAGAAATGAACGGCACGCGAGCGAATTCCCCCTTGGCCATAAGTACGGAAGGGAGATCAGGAAGAAGTCCGTGTGGGCCGTCAATGACGGGAGCAAACGGATACCCTTCATTCGACTCGGCCCAGGATGTCTCGATAGCCTCTAGCAGCGCCGCACTTGAGTTTACCTGTTGCAAACAAGCAATGGAATCCTCCTTGCAATTCGCACACTCGGGAACAGCCCGGACAAAATTATCCCAGTCGGTCTGTCCCCTGAAGGCGTCAAATACGTGGGTACCCCCGGCGCTGCCCGACTCGAATATCTGCTCGAAAGTCAGAGCGGGTGATGAATGAAATATCCGACGCACCGCAGCTCGTACAAGGTTCTGTAAATTCGAGTTGAGGTACAGGACGCCGATTGACATTGCACCGGCACTCTCTCCGAACAGCGTAACCTTGGGGCCCGGGGATTCATAAGTATTTGAATCCTGCTCGAAGACACTTGCGCCACACACCTTAGACTTGTCTCCGTTGAAAGCCGCGATGTTATCCTGGATCCATTGAAGCGCCAAAAGCTGGTCTTTGAGTCCAAGGTTGAGAGCATTCGCGGAGAGCGCGTCGTGACCGTTGGGAAATCCGAGAGGTCCAAGCCTGTAGTTGAAACTGACGTAAACGATAGGCGTCCCCTAGTATAGATTTAGTCAGACTGTGCGTAGGATGAACCTCGAACGCACTCGAGTGATGCTCTGCTCCACGATCGCAGTGGCGTTCAAACTCGAAGATGAACCAACTTTAAGGAAAGAAGAGAAAGGGGGTTCATCAGCTGCTCAGAGTATGAAAAAACGCGAAATTCACATATATAACCCCCTCCGTGAATGAACGCCATGACAGGGAGAGCCTCAGTCCGCTAATCCCGCCGGCTTGTAAATATTTAGAGTCAGGCAATCCTCTGAGCTGGAACTGCTTTGGCTCTGTTGTTGATGATTAATGGGACGTTTATGAGCAGCGAATATACTTACCCTGGGCTGTAGACACGGGGAACCGGGTTTGCTGGCATCAAAGGTGGCCTGGTTCAAGTTAGAGAGAGGGACAGGAGGCTTGAACCTCAGACTGTCGATGGGGGGCTCCGCATACGGAATGCCTATGGAAACAAGCTGAATAAATGCGGGACTCATACGAGCGGCGCACATACCTCCATAGTACTCTAAATTACTGAATCTCAGGCCCGTTACCGTGGTCTTTCCTAATCGAACCGTGGGAACAGACTTGGCGGCGGTCGCAAAGAAGAGAAGAGAAGTTAAGAAGTTTTTGAGAACCATTTTGTGAATGATATCTTGGGTTCCGTGGACCATCTTATATACTTTAATACTTTCAAGTTGCAACGTACGATAAAAATGGACCGCTGCTGTGTCCCACGGCGTTGGTGTCGGCAGATTGCATCATCGGACGGATCGGACACTGTATGATTGAATCATACCGCAGCACCCGACGCCGTCGCGCGCGGATGATGGCAAGTTTGAATCCAAACCTGCCAGTGGGGTGTAGAATCTCTGTAGAATAACGGGTATTAGAATCCCGCCAGTGGTGCCTGACAAAGCGCTTTTACGGATTCCAGGTTTCCCTCGCACCATTAAGTAATATTATAGAACCTCGGTCCTCAGCATTGTCAGCAGTGGGAAACCTTCGGAGTCAGAGCACACGGGGGCTCCACATCAGTACTTAACCTCCTAAGCACTGAAAGCGGAAAAAAAAAGAACATACCAACAGCGTTGGCTGTAGGAATGGCTTGAGGACGACCTGGACGATCATCTGCCGCTCACTCGAACCATCTTCAACATCGACTTCTGCTCGTCGTGTTGTTCACGTCCGGCTGCGCTTCAATTACCGCGCTATTTTTTGTCAATGCTTGTCTGCTCCCTTCTGCTCCTTTCGCATCAATTCTACCATCGACTCCGGGTAAGATTGATCTCAATTTATGCTCCCCTTGGCGAGGTACGCTCCAAGCATAGCCATCGGTCAACGGGCCGTACAACACTTTCTCAGTCTGCCCCGCGTGGGAGTGCTTTAGTGTGCACTGTGCCATTCCATATGTAGCAAGGTCCTTCGCCGATGAATACAACATTGCGATATCCGTCACGCTTCCTCCCATACATAGTCGCACCCTCGTTCTGAAACGGGACTGTCGCGGCCCAGTCACTTAGATTTTGTCGGCGCCGCCATGTGTTGGCTCAGGGCCATCGTACGAGATCCGCCTCGTTTCCGTCATCTGCTGGTCCACCTCAGCATTAATTGAATACCCTAAATCCAGACATGAAACACTCACCACTGTTATCGAAAACGGCAGACCAGCCTCGTTCATTGTGCGAAGTGTTTCCCTGGAGTTCAAGCTGCGTAGTATAAACACCGTTTAAGTTCACATGATAATTATGCCAGAAATCGCTGACCTGGCGAGAAGGGTGTTCGCATATACTTTGCGGCATGTCAGCTCTGGGGTGCAATGTGAAAGCAGAGGTGCTCACGTCGCGAGACGACAGAAAACACCCCAAGAAAGATAACTGCAAGTTACCCTTCAGGTTTTCTTTGAAGTTTGGATTATTCGAACAACGTACAGTTCTTCGGCATCAAGGCAAACTGGAAACGGGCAAAAGCACAATTAATATCAAGGCGCTGAATAAAAGACGCAACCAAGAATGGAGCTTACGCAGACCAGTATTGCAATCCCCGAAGCACTAAAGGTCAAAATTAGGTATACTACTCGGCCTGAGCACAAACCAGACCTCGTTAATAGGCCAGTCTCTGCCAAGAGAGTATGAGCGAACTAGCGCTGCTAGCATATCTCAACAGACCTATTGCCCACACAATGAGTTTATCGACCAGAGCTCTGGTTCTGCGTGAGAGATGAGAATGGGACTGCATCGAGACACAAACAATAAACAAAAAACCTCTTTTGTGCAGATGAGCGTTGGCGGACCAGTATGGTCACTAGCGCTGCTGTGGTTGCAACGTCGGTTGCAGCGCCGACCGCCCAGATGGCCATGATAAGCCATTCCCACTGCGCAGTGAGTCGTTGGATGGAGGAGGGTATACGCAGCCCCGCTACAAATAACACGGTCGACCCTAGCAGGCGCACGAGAGCCATGGCCCAGATGATGATAGAAATATAGAGTTTCTTGGAGAACGCGTACATTCGATAGGGTAAGAACCCTTGTACTAAGGCGACTGAGCAAGCATAGTCCAGGAACACTGATACATCGACATACCGCATGCCGCGATGAGGCTGGAGAAGAAGACGGTCGTGACGAAGGATTGTGGGCTGAAGTTGAAGATGCTCTCGGGGTGCATATAGTCGGAAATCGTCCACACGTAGAGCGTGTGTCCGATACATATCGCATGCGCGATCTCGCAGACGCTAATTACGAACTCAGCTGCGTAAGCACACTCAACGGGCTGGGAAG
This sequence comes from Mycena albidolilacea, assembly GCA_029282495.1. Taxonomy (NCBI): domain Eukaryota; kingdom Fungi; phylum Basidiomycota; class Agaricomycetes; order Agaricales; family Mycenaceae; genus Mycena; species Mycena albidolilacea. The sequence continues at coordinate 451,140 of JARIHO010000031.1, read as the reverse complement.
CATACCAGACAAAGGCAACCTAGGGTAATAAAACATCACTTAATGCTCTGCGTTTTGTTGTTCCACGTACCAAAACCTTAAGTTTGCGAGGGTCTTGTGGGAAGCGGGTGTAGTATATATACGTTTGGGTTATCGTCACCCCCAGCAGAACATAGGATATCAGAACGCCAACTTCAAGGGCACCTGCAAAGAAAACATAGAAACCATTATCCAACTGGCAACGGGTCGTTCTGTGCGCGCGTACCGAGAGTGTTGCTGGGATTGAAAGACATATAGCGGAGTCAAAACGGCCAATGGTTGGTTTTTATTGAACTGGAGGACAGCCACGGAAAAACATGTGGCTCTCCCGGTAATCAGTCAGCGCCAACATGTGCGTTGAGACGGAGGTCTTGATGGTTTAATCAATTCAATAGCCACTCCGAGCTCCAAAGGTAGGATAAATTGGATAGATTGTTCGTCCTACCCGTGTAAAATACATCCAAAAACACACTACTCGACGAGTCGAAAGTCCATCCATTATTCAGGCATGATTTCAAAACTCGTGCTTCTTCGAGAGTACCGGCGGGCCAACTCGTTCGTACAGAATATCCGAGCGCACAGTGCACTTGACCCCATCAATGACCTGCTCGAGAATAAGTAGACTCGCTCCTTTGTTGAAGGGGGCGGGTTACCTCTTCTCCCGTATGGAACAGATCAGCGTGTTGGAATACGAGCACTCGGCCCGGAACAGCCTCAACGTCGGCGTATTTAGTTCCTGACGCTCTAGTTAGGAAGCGTGTCGAGCCGCCCTGGGCAGGAACGAAGCTCTCCTTTGATCCCGAAGCATCAGATGGGAGATAGAATTGGAGCGTGTAAAAGGTCCTTTGTTTGGTTTCCCTGTTCAAGTTTGAGTGTTGCAACGATAAATTTGGAATATATAAGTACTGATCCATGTATATGCCATCGCAGTGACCTACACAAATCAGAATCGATGTGGGTACACAGTAAAGAGGGCGAGACTGACCCCGAAAGAAACCGCCCTTCGGATACCGCAGGAACCTCAGTCTCTCGTTGAGACGAACCATGCGCCATTTTTGTACGGCCTTCTGGCTGTTCAGGTATGTCGTTTGCTCTATTTCCTCGATATCTTTGAGGTGGGGGCGGATTTTCTCAAAGATCTTTTCCGATAGCTCAAAAGAGTCGTAGATGATGCGCTCGCTGTTCCGGTACGACGTATCAGTGTAGGCGTACGTTCCCGCATTTACTTGAGCGACTTCCCAGGGGCTTGAAGCCTCGGCTTCTGCAAGGAACGCCGAAAGCTCCGTTTCGGAGAAGAGCGAATCGAGCACCACGGCATAGCACCCGTCGTACTGGTGTAGGCCAGCTTTCTTGAAGTTGATATGCCCAGGGGGGACATAGTGAGGTTCGAGAAGGGATTCGGGGGTAGACTGGGTGGGCGCCTAAATACCTAGTAGGTTAGAGCCATACTTAATCAATGGATGGAAGAAATCCACACACCCGGCCTCGGCTGAACACTTGAGCAAACATATAGATGTAGGTAGTCCTTAGCGCTTCGATTAGGAGCAAGAGAGTAGAAAGTGGTCGAGCGCAGTGACAGTGGATGCTGTGTTCCAACGGGCGCTCACTGGCAGGCTGTGCATCCGTATACGGTAAGTATCTTGTCCGTATCTGCCAGCCTCAAGTTTAGACTCAGCGGAAAATCCAAGCTGAATACAGTGTACAAGAGCGCGAGCGTATTGGATTGAGAGGATTTTTCCACTCCGTTGTGGCGTGCAGCGTGCGCTCACGTTTGTGGTACTCGGGATTTGCCGTGATGCCGGAACTTGCCGGAACTACTTCCCTCTTCCCTCCATTACTTATCTCAACAAACGTTTTTAGAACTTGGACACTTGTCCTTCCCCGAGGGTGCGGGCTTTCGCAAATGGAACCGCCGAACTTGACCCAGTTTTAGCGGTTACTCAAGCCACTCCCGTCTTAGCCCGTCTTGACTCAAAGAGTCTTTCCCTTATATGTTAACGTTGCTGCAATACAATCAGGTACGAATTCAGATTATATTGAAGCGTCTATACTAATATGTTGCCGACCTCGCAGATAGCCGTCACTGCGACATATATAAACTGATATCGGTATTATGGAATCCGCAGTTCGGAATCGCGGAATGCGGCGAGAATTTTGAATACTAGTACCGGGTTCTCGAAAAGCGTTTGGAAAACCGTATCTATGCTCTTCCGCCTGCCTTCAAGCCCACTTAAGCTGGAACCGCGATAAATTCGTCAAACTGGTTGTTTCGTTTCCTATTGGCCGAATGATGCTGCGTCCCCACCCCAAGTTCTGGCACCGGAATATATTACCGACTCTGGAAGCCACTCCCTCTTTGTTTCTGCAGTCGCTCGCCATTAGCAGTATCCGGAGATCTCGAGAAATAACTCCAAGTCCCTTCATTAGAGCCCTCAGAATTACGCGGTTACTTCCAGCGATTGTCGTTCTTATTGTAGTACATAACCTACTAGTAAGCATACACATACAGTTCCTCTCGACATACAACTACAACGGTCATAAATCATAAAAGCAACTCATCATCGTGTCCATCCAAATTGTGTCGTGTCCGCGTAGTCGAATTCGAAGATCTACGCGCCGCGACCACCTCCAATCCAATGTACACCTCCCGCCATTCCCATTGTTGAAGGGCGGAAGTATCACTGCCTGGACCGAAGCTGCCTGCCCGAAACACCAGGAGTCGAGGGTTTCGACGACAGCGACGGAGTCCCGTGGACCGTATCCTCCGATTGTGCCACGCTCCCCGCGCGGCTCCCCGCCCCAGGCGGCGTCTGGTCGCTCAGGACGCTCCACTCCCTCTTGAACGACGGTTTTTCCGGCCGGCGGGGGTCCCCCGTGCGAGGGAGAGGCGCATGCAGACCCATGCGCACGCACTCGTGATGCTCCTCCAGATTCCACTTCATCCCCGCTGGCGGCTGTTTGCGCTGCGCGCGCGTGACGCCGGGGTGCATCTCGGCGAGGTGGGGGGCGCAGGTCGTTGTGGAGGAGAAGGAGGAGAAGGAGGAGCGCGAGCTCGAGCGGGAGGTGCGCAGGAGCTGCTGCTGGGAGGCGAAGGACGTGTCGGAGGGGGTGAGAGGCGAGGGCGGGTCGAAGCGCGTGGGGGAGGAGAGCACGACGGGGGGTGGGAGGATGAGGGAGGAGGAGCGGGTGACGGTTAGCGGGCGGGTGGACCGCGCGCGTGCGCTCTTGCTGGAACCGGGTTGGGCCCTGATGTTCGGGACGTCGACCGGGAAGCGCGCGGGGAGGGCGGGAAGGTCCGCGTTCTTGCGCATGTTGCGCGTCAAGACGGGCATCGCTGAGAGGTGAAGAAAAACCGGGGGGTTTTTCTCTTTCGTTCATCGAATGGCCTTTGCGACTGCTCAAATACCTTTACTTGCTTTACTTCTTTGAGCTTTATTTGCGCAAATTAGGCCTTTGTCGCGGACACTCGAAAGATCCCATTGTCGGCAAAGGATTAGATATGATGGATCCCTTTGTGAGACGATTTGCAGGAGGCTCCCGTGAACGTGCATGGCTTCGGACAATGAGCAACAGCAGGGTCGTGGTAACTGCAGAAGCAGAGTAAATACTGATTCGCCAAAGATGGGGCACCACGCGTGTTCGGAGCTGTCAAGCACGAGCAGGACCGGGGCAGAGACCAGATAGGACAGCCGCGAGGCAGAGATAAAGATGCGGCAAAGATGGACGACGACGACGAATTGAGGGAATGTGAAGTCCAGAGCTTCCGTTTTCAGCAGATCCATGACCCAGTTTTGGAGCCTCAAAAGTACAAAAGCTTCGAGGTGTAGCTGAACCAGCTGAACGCCGTCGGATCTGTCAGAGTGCGGCCTGCGGAACAGACTGACGTATGTTTCCTGCGCCGCATCTGAGCCCGGGCCAAGTGCTGCGTAAAGCAGTGAACTGCAAGTGGGCTGCGAGAGTAAGACTGCGGAGAAGCCGCCACAATAAAAACGCCGCGTCCGCTCAAGTATTGACTGAATCCTCGTCGAAGTTGGTGGAAGGGCTGCAAGCCGAATCCGGATATTTCCTTTCTTGTCTCCTACCATCATCCGCGCCCTTCTCATTATATTTTAACTTGCCTTTGCTCGTTTCGCGACCATGGAGGCCTTACGACTTCAAAAGAAGTATCCTGAAGTGAGCAGGGATGAGATGCTTGATCTCATAAATCGATTCAAGTGCGTCTGCGCAAACACTGTGGCTGCTTTGCTTAGAAGGTTCTAGTGCGATCCAAACCGATTCTCCGGGGCGCGTCGACAAAGCTGCTGTTCTCCAAACCCTACAGGCTAGTGGCCAATCCTATGACTTGGCTCGCGAAGCCCTCAAGAAAGTCAGTGTCGACGCCAGTGGCAAGGTTGAGGTCGAGGACTGGGTCGAGGTAGCGCGAATGATGTCACTGCCAGCTTCCTCTCATGGCCGTTGCAGTTGAATGTAAAGCTGCGGTCGGAGGCTTCTTCTATCTCTACCAAGGCCGGCAAAGTCACAGTACAGGGCTCCAACGCCAACGTGAGCCACACCATCAACGAGGACGAGCGGTCCGAATTCACAAACCACATCAACAGCGTACGTCTCTCTGTCTTACTTTTCGTGTGCTGACGGACCCCCAGGTTATCGAAAACGACCCGGATGTCAGCGGCCGCTTCCCGATCCCGACGACGACCATGCAGATTTTCGAGGAATGCAAGGATGGCCTGATCCTGTGCAAACTGATCAATGACTCCGTGCCTGACACCATCGATACCCGTGTACTCAACAAGCCCACCGCCCGGAAACCGCTCAATGCCTTCCAAATGACGGAAAACAACAACATCGTCATTACATCCGCCAAGGGTATCGGGTGTTCTGTGGTGAACATCGGCTCGACCGATCTCGCCGAGGGTCGCGAGCATCTTATTCTCGGTCTCATCTGGCAAATTATCCGCAGGGGTCTTCTTGCGCAGGTCGATATCAAGCTACATCCCGAGCTGTACCGGCTGTGCGAAGACGGAGAGACAATCGAGGATTTACTGCGATTGACTGCGGACCAGATATTGCTACGGTGGTTCAACTACCATCTCAAGGCCGCAGGGTGGAAGCGTCGGTATGTGTCCGTGGCTTGTGATGCGCCGACCTTACTGATCCCTCCTCCAGTGTCAACAACTTCAGTCGTGATGTCATGGACGGCGAGAATTACACCGTTCTCCTGAACCAGCTCAAGCCCGAGCAATGCTCCCTCGCCCCTCTCAAAACCCCCGACCTCCGGCAGCGCGCGGAGCAGGTCCTGCAAAACGCCGCCGCCATCAACTGCCGTCGCTTCCTCACACCCTCCTCGCTCGTGGCGGGCAACCCGCGGCTTAACCTCGCCTTCGTCGCTAACCTCTTCAACACGCACCCGGGGCTCGAGCCGCTCGACGAGCAGGAGGCAAAGGACTACGGCGCGGTCGAGGACTTCGACGCCGAGGGCGAGCGCGAGGCGCGCGTGTTCATGCTCTGGCTCAACTCGCTCGGTGTCGAGCCGGGCGTCTTCAACCTGTTCGAGAACCTCAAGGACGGGTTGATCCTCCTGCAGGCGTTCGACAAGATCCTCCCCGGGACGGTCATCTGGCGGCGCGTGTCGAAGCCCAAGGGCGGCGCGTCGGTGGAGCCGGTGTCGTATGCCAGCGGCGGCGCGGGCGGAGATGACGACGAGGGTGCGGATATCGGGGTGACGCCAAACCAGAGCCAGCTCTCGCGCTTCAAGGCGGTGGAGAACACCAACTACGCCGTCGAGCTCGGCAAGCAGAATGGGATGCACCTCGTGGGCATCCAGGGCGCGGATATCACAGACGGGACGAAGACGCTTGTGCTCGGGCTCGTGTGGCAGCTGATGCGGTTCGTCGTGGTCTCTCTATCTACTTACCTCTATTTTGGTGGGCTGATGAGGTGTGGGCCAATAGGATGAATATCATCAAAACGCTCGCGCAGTTGTCCAAGTCGAGTGGCGGGCGGCCGCTCAGCGACACCGACATGCTTAAGTGGGCGACATCCACCGCCAAGTCGTCCCGGCCCATCCGCTCGTTCAAGGACCCGTCCATCACCACCGGACTCTTCTTCCTCGACCTCCTCGAAGCGATCCGGCCGGGCATCGTCGACCCCGCGCTGGTGCTCGACGTCAGTCCGAGCGGGGACTACGAGGACCGGAGGCAGAACGGTTAGTTCCCTTTCCTGGCTTGGCGATGATAAGCACCCGCGCTAACGGAATGATTGTGGATATAGCTAAATTGGCCATCTCAATCGCGCGAAAGATGAATGCGCTGATCTTCCTGGTGCCTGAGGATATTGTTGATGTCCGACCGCGTCTCGTAAGTATCTTATCGAAGCTGGAGAATGCCGTATTTATTCCTCATCTCCCTTTTAGATTTTGACGTTTGTTGGCAGCTTAATGAGCATCGCTCAGTGAGCGTGTACAAGCGAATTAGGAACAAGATAACAAACAACTGTACGATACAGATTGGCTGTACGTGTGTATGTACAGTAAGCACAGGTACATAGCTACCCATCATAAGGACCATGTATGTTTTTTCTTCCGTACAGGATAAATATCCATAATTGCAAATAATACATCCGCGTGTCTCACTAGCATACATACAAGCAGTCCGAATTCTGTTTAGGGTATAACCACGAAGCCCGTCGACCTGCGAGCGGGCGTTGATCGTCGTGGTGACCCTGACCTGGCACGCCAGATCTGAGCTGCAAGCGGTGGAGCATCCATAACGCGTTGGTGCTGAGGGAGCATCGGGTCATGCGAATGTGGGGATGACATGACTGGTCGCGGTGTCGGCCGCGCGAGAATTTAAGATGCGGTTCGAGAATTCAATGGCGCTCTCTTTTTCTTCGGATTCTGCAGCTGCCTTGCGGACGGACAGCGTCAGGCGGTTGATCATGATCGACGTAAGGCTGCGACGCGCAAGTGGGGCGGGTCAGCTTGGTTCTATCTGCTTAGTAGAGTCGACTCACTACATGCTGGGCCTGCCGAGTTTCGTTAATGCTGTGCTGTATACAGGAAAGGCAGAGCGAAACGTACTGTGCGTTCATGAACTTCAGTCCAGGCTGAGAGGAGGAGGGAAGACACTACATCAGCGACTGGATGGCTGATGTGAGGGAGGGCACATACGCGGGCGTTCATTGCGAGTGACATCCAGACGACGTTTCCACTCAGGATTACGCAGAAATACATGGTACCATCCCACCGTATCGTTCGCAATATGTTCCAGTAGCGGGTGCCCTGTGATGCGTTCTTCACGGCGGTGGAGATAAGGGTGATGGCCAGTACAATGCAGTCGAACGCAATGGATGTGGAGAGGTAGGCGGTATCCCTGGAGATGGACATAAATTAGCAAGAAAACGCGGTCTTGGAATTGCGCTCACATCTTGGTGTCGGAGAACAGGATGCAGACTTGAGACAGAATGAGTTTCTCGCGCATAACCCCAGGTTATTGCTCACCGCGAAACGAATCGATTGGGACGTGAGGCAAGACCAGGGCTGCTCGAGTTAGTCTGCGGGTTCGAGCTAGTAATGGGAGCTGGATAAATACCATTATTTGTCCCAGGCAAAGACATTGCATAAAACACAATGATAAACTCCGTGAGAATGATCGAGACGAGGAACCCAAGGAGGTACTTGTTTGCGTTCGTTAATGCATATATTCTGTGCATAGATAAGCGGGGAATGATGCCTCGGCCCTCGTACATACCGGAGCAATAGAACCACTTCGGCGGGAACGACTATGAGGAGCGTCTGAAGCCATTCCACAATTGCAAAGCGGTTGCAGCTGGTGCGCTCATGAGATCAGCGATTTGGAGAGCGGGGGGAATTAAGCGGCGCACATCTTAAAAAGAAGTAAATACATTGGTATTCATCAAAGCCGACCCGCAGACTGACCTCGTAATTCCATAACATTGAAGAGTATGCTGACCGCCCCCACCATGAGCGTGCGCCTCGATAGATCATCGAGCTGAAGAGCTTACCAAATAAGGTGATTATAGCAAATGCCATAGGGCAATAACGATTCTGCGAGGCACCGAGTTAGAGCTGGAGGGGAGGAGAAAAGGCTAGTGTACATACCATTAGAAAGAGATAGAACACTGAAATGCGACTTGATGAGGATTTGGGAACGTTAACTTGGCGAAAAACTCACCGGTCCCTTTCTTTCCTTTCCAAATAAATTGCACCTCGTCCGCCAAGGTCAAAAAGAAATCGAAGAAGATCAATGCAAAAATCCCGGCAAAGTACCACTAGAGAAACAGTCGGGAGAGGTTATTAGGTTTTCGCCAAGCACCTCACCTTGTGCGCGAGCCTAGAAGAGGGTCAGTCAGCCCAATGAACACAGTCTTCAACCCAGCGACACCTACAGATCTTCCGCCAATTGAATCACGTCTGGCGTAATCGGGTCCATTGGGGACGGGGGCGGGAACGGCCGCAGTGGGCCTCCAAGTGGGGGGTGGAACACAAGTCAAGCAGCCATTCAAAATCTGAGATACTTACTCTAATACTTCACTGCCATTCGGGGAACCAATTGAATGATGGCTGTGATGTGTGCGTATAAATTGGCTCCCATGCTTACCCGCGTGGCGTTACGGCGTACGCGTCAAGCGCGTACATCGGGGGAATCAGCTCATGACATCCATCAAGTATTCGTTTCTGGCCGGTCTGCCTATCCTCCCAGCTCACTGATGAGCCGAAACGTGGCAAAATGTGAGCGACATGTCTGTTCCGGTCAGTCAAAAGCAAGTCAAAAGAATTGTTGCCTCCGCAAACTAGTCCTTGTGGCGCTCCACACCACACGGGATATGCGGTCGTCGCGGTGATGGATTAACAGTGGATTAACCCAAAAACGTGAAAAAAGTTACGGAACCTGATATCGCGCTGATTAGCGCTGATTTATCCGTTATCGTTGTTGTGACGGGAAGCATGAAATATCGGTAATTGCCGGAGTCGAGAGTGGCGGTGAAGATGTCGATCTTCGGTAAGTAGGGTGCTGTTTATAATTGCTGGCCGAATTAAAAACATGTTTGTAAATACTGTTTGCAACCAGGTTTATAAACTGGTTGACTTTCCGTAAGGCATTTTCTATTCTCAAGCTTAACGGAGGGGTCCCAAGCGTGCCGGCATATGGGTTATTCTGAATAATTTAATCACTGTGTAATCCCATAAGCATTGAAATAAGTTTTAGAGGTAATAAAGATCTGCACGACATCCAACGACTGCAGCTGGATAGCGCCCGCAGGTTTGTTTTTTGTGCGAGTCAGTACTACGGGTTTGGTTACAAGCTCTTTCGCACATCGTTCAAATCCTTACGGTATGGATGGTACTCGTCGTCCTCCCCTCATTTGCACCGTAAATTCGAGCCAAAAGACTGGAGGAAGCCGTATCCCAGGCACTGAGATATCTCAGTGCCTGGATAGCTGCGGTTAAGAAGGAAGCCGAAGTCCCTGTGGTGCACACAATTTGCTGAACAGTTGAGGCGCGGTGTGGCGGTGAGACGTGCTTGCCCAAAGAGGCGAAACCTTGTTTGAAAGCGTCACAGAAGCTCTATTCAAGCGCAAAATAATCTGAAGAGGGGGTAGCGACCCCCCCTCCAGATTAAACTTGAATTCAAGTCTGGAAGAGGGTCGAAAATATTCTAACAGAGATCTGGGCCCGATGGGGTCCTGACAGGTGTCATGTCATTGCGGTGATCCTGCGGTTTTAGACCTCAAAGTATTCGAAGAAAATGCCTTATGAAAAGTCAACCACTTGTTCACAAACCACGCTCAAAAATGGGCGAAAATTATGTTTTCTCTTGGTTTTTCCTCAAAATTTTCTTCCCCACCCCTGATATTCTTCTTTCGTGCGCTGCTAGGCACCCATCATGACCCATGGAAGTGGACCAGCACCCAATTGGCGGAATTTATCACTTTTGAAGGTCTGTTTGCTCGGGCTTGTCGGGATTTGAGACAAAATAGGGGTGCTCAATTCTTAACTCGCCCGTCCCGTATATGTTATAGATGGTATGGGATCCATCGTGGACAAAGAAAAAATTATCTCATCGAGTTACACTCCGTTTGTCTTCCCGACGTTTTCGGCTTGTTAACAAATGTCATGTAATTTTCTCTGGGCAGATCTTTGGCCCGGGAACTTATATGGTAATTTATTGATCATTTCCATGGCTCAAGCAGCATGTTAGAGGTAGGAAACAGCGAGAGGTTGGCTTGCAACATGGCGGAGTTTGAAGTTTGTTTGTTCTGAGCAAATATTAATTGATTATTCGACGAGACGGGACGGGCGAGTTAAGAATTGAGCACCCCTAATTACCATAAAATGGCAGTAGAGGGCAGGTTCTTGAGGAGTTCAAAGTTGAAAGTAAGTCTCCCCAATTGATGGGCCGACTCAGAGCTGGTGTAACAGCAATTCAAAACAGGCACTTTGTGTTGGAATTAAAGCTGCAGCGGATATTCAATAGACCCTCGGCAAACGCGCGGGGAATTTATTCAGTATCTACAAGTATTTAAACACAAGTCTATAATTACTGTATGTAATTAGGTACAAATTTATCTTGTCGGTACCAGGGCAAGGAACAGGTACACCAATTGTGGTGTCGTGTGCGCGGGTGCAAACTCATCCGCCAGTACTTTGGTCCAAACCATAAAAACCGGGTTCATAAACACCTGTTTAGAAACATGTTTGTAAACATCCATTGTAAACAGCACCGCAATCTTTGGTCCCATAGGTGGCTCGGTAATAGTAAAATGGGCAGGCACATCGCTTCCGAGGACCTATGTTCAAAGTTTCGAAAATTTTGCACAAGCAGGCGATATCCAAAAAACAACCGAAACAATCGGACACCGCCAAGGCCTGATAAGTCCTGGCTAAGTCGATTGATAAACCACGGTTTTGGAGGTCACAGCTTATTCGATACTTGTGTAAGGAAGCATCGAAACCTTGTCCCAGATCCATCAACTAATCCGTCTGTCGTCGTAACAAATTGAATCGTCTTTCGTTGATACACCACTGGCAAATTGTTCTGAACATCGTACAAGATTACAAGCAGATGTATTGTCACAAGCACTTCATATTCATCGCACAACTAACGGGGATCGGTCACCCTTCAGCTTCAAGAAAACGCCGCAATAGCCTTGGCGAAAGCCGCAAGAATGGTGCTCTCAATAGTCGTTGCTGTGCCCTTCAGGTCGGCCTGTAGTAATTCGTTAGCTATAACCTGGTCAACTAATAGGAAGGAGCTTACGGGGGCGGCGACGATCAGTGCGGCAGCAAATGCAACGGTGGAGGCGTTAAGGGTTTTGAGATCCTGAAGAACCAATGCCGGGATGCCGCCGATGGGTAGAGCCGCCTAGGAACACATGTAAGTATATATCAGGAGGCCAAGGAAGGTATGTATTCACAAATGAGGGCTGCTTAGCGGTGATCTGGGACAGCGCATCGAGAATGGTGGGCTCGATGCCCTGGACCTGAGTCAGGATGGTGTTTCCGTCGGCTTCGTTGACAGCGCCCGTGTTCTTCAAATTTCCGTCAGTAAGTATCCGGTGAGAACTGAGGTTGAGAGAAGGGTATTATAAGACATGTACATACCTTAACATCGGTTGTGCCCGTATTCACTGTGGTTACCAGGTTGCTTGCGGCGGTGTGGATGGCCTGGAGATGAAAAAGGGGTGGTTAAAGAATGTAAAGGAAATACGCAGCAAGTACACACCAGAGCGCCGGCAAGACCGGAGGCGGGGAACCCCGTGAGGTCGGTGTCCAAAGTCTTTACTTGGTTGCCGATGCTAGTGATGTCGGACTCGACCTGGGCGACGGTCCTCTTGGCTGGAGTAGCGAAGCTAACCGAGACGAGACAGAGCGAGAAGAACAAGCGAGTGAGCTGGACCATGTTTTGATGGATGGGTTTCCACCCCGCAGCGGAAGGGATTTTATAGCGGTTCAGCATGCACTGAGAGCCGGAGTCAGGCGACCACGGTGAGAATACAAATCGGCATGTGCGTAAACAGACTGTCGACAAGAATCCAGCGGAAGAAGATATAGCGCGCTTTGAATGTTGAAGAAGAACTTTGAAGCCACACGACCATTCAGTTCGGACCTGTATTTAGAATTTTGACATGCGGACGATGTCCACGGGATACAGTCTAGACGTTGGAGAGCCGCACTTGGTCCGCACCCGGTGACACATGGGAATGCATTGGTGGTGCCAAACGAGCGTTTAAGAGTCGACCAAGAGAATGCAATTGGAATGCACGTTGGACTTTTGCTTCCGTGCGGCGGCCACCCTGAGAGCTCGTATGAAAGAAGCCGGTGGTGTGGTGCTTTGAACTTTAAAATGATTGGAAACGATCCACAGCCAAGGCGTTGAAGGATTCAAGGAATTCAAGGGCAACATGGTGGTTGTGGCGGAGCGGCCGGTAAAACCCGGGCTTCACCGGGAACTACCGGGAACTTTTCTGTGCTCGTTGCCAACGTAACACGGTTATTCAAACGTAACAGTCTTCCTTCTCTTAGATGTCGGCCAAAAAGAACGATGACCGGAAATCAGGTGAGTTATTACGAGAAGCTCGTCCAAATATACGTTTGTGAACATCGATCGTCGTTCCCAGTTGTAGTGGTGGGTGGCGGCGCAGCAGGGGTGAACATCGCACGTCCTCTCTCTTTCAAACTCGACGCGACGAAATACGCCCTCGTCCTCATCAACCCCCGCCCCTTCCGCGTCCTGCTCCCCGCCACCCTGCGCATGGTGGTCTCCGACGCCGACAACCTAGGAACGACCGCGCTCGTCCCTTACGACAAGATCTTCCACGCCGAAAATGGCACCTTCCTTCAAGATTCTGTGCGCAGCATCCAGGAGAAGAGTCTCACTCTTGGAAGCGGCCAGGAGGTGCCATATGATATTCTTATTTTGGCCTCCGGCCTTTCATGGACGGACCCGATTGCCTTCCCTGACAGCGCAGAAGACACGAAAGCGTATCTTGTTCGCAATCACGAAAAGTTCGCGCAAGCAGGAAGCTATTTGCTCGCCGGCGGGGGTGCTGTCGGATGCGGTCAGTCATCGTCATTGGGCTACAAAATTGCGTTGTCCACTCACAGTCTGATGCGGTCCATTCAGAGCTCGCCGGAGAACTCAAAGACATATGGCCGGTAAGCATGCATATGATAGACGTGTGTTGCCCGCTTCCCAGGGCTGAGTGGAGTATCTAGGAAAAAGAAGTCACTATTATGCACAAGCAGCGCTTGCTGTTCAACGACACGTACACCGATAGATACCGCAGGTCGGCAGCTAACCACCTCACCGCCCGGGGCGTGACGCTCCACCTCGACGACACCGTCGAGGGCCTCCCCGCTGAGGCCGGTCCTGCTACCGTCCTGACCAAAGGCGGGCTTAAATTGAGCGCCGACCTGGTTGTAAGTGTCCTTTATCCCGATCGACACTATGTTCAACCAGCATTTTATGTCAGCTCAAAACCACAGGCCCCACCCACCCGAACACCGACTTCATACCCTCCTTCGACGCGGACGCGCTGACCCCCGCCGGCTTCGTCAAGGTCAAGCCGACGCTGCAGCTGCTCAACCACCCCAACATCTTCGCTGCGGGCGATATCATCGAGTGGAATGAACAGAAACAAGCGATTAAGGCCGGCGCGCACGCCAAGCTCGTCGTGCAGAACGTCCTCGGCTACATCAGTGGTAATGGCTCGTCGCTCAAGACTTACAAGACGGGCTTCGAGGCGATATTGGTTACCAATGGCAAGGTGTGTTTGGTTCATGCTTGAGAATTAGAAAGGGAATTAAACATCGTTACTTACTTACCTCCAGCGCGGCGGAATCTCCTACTTCGGCGTGCTGTGGGGCCTCATTTTCGGCGGGTGGTTCACGGCTTTGCTCAAATCCAAGTCGTTGTTGGTTCCCATGTTCAGGAAGGAGTCCGGGCTGGTTTAAATTATTCAGTAGAGGTTGAGTGGGATTGGGGTTTATACTTAGGCGGGTGGGAGTAATTTATTCATAAAGATGTTTAGAATTCGTCGTTGTGCCGCGCAAGTGGGAAGACCTTCGTGTCTAGGATTTGGTGAAAAATAATGTTATGGCAGCAGTTACTTGTATTCCGAGATTTTCGTTGTGGTAGCGTGGACTCAGGCTCATCAATTCGGACCTGAGTCACCGAGCTCAATATTCCGAAAAGCCATCAGGACTCCCGTTGCCACCAAACCCCGACCTGGAGATTCAAAAAAGATAGGCAGGAATTTCTGCTTCAAGTTCCGTCGTCCAAATCACAGGGGTTAATCTCAGTCAATCTTCAGTCTTTGTCCGACTCGGAGTCAGTCAACCGAGTCAACCAGGATCTGCGCGCAGTGGGCCGCCTTACACCTTCTGGCTTGAAACCAACTTGAGACAACTTCGAAGGACGACCGCTCAAAGGATAACTGCGAGGTTGGGCGATGTTGCCGACACGTTGATATCGCCACGTTGAACCGACAACACAGCCTCGACCCTCACAGCCTCGACAAAGAGTCGGCGCCGACAACCGATTGCCAGTGACTCGAAAGTTCCGAGCGCCGTTCAATAAAAGGCGGCGTGTCTGGTTATTTCTGGCTAACAATACTTATAGCATGCTCGCGAAACTCGTTGGAAAAGGGGTACGCGGACTTGCTCGTCCTCAACGTTCGACCCTCGCTTACATGCTATCAACTTCTCTCCAGCCCCGCTACGTCCCCTCTGGGGGTATCGACTTTGCCGCAGCAGGCCTCCCCGACTACAACGGCTGCTACGCCGTCGTGCTCGATTCTCTCTTTTCGAAACCCGAACTGTCTGCCACACTCGCTCAGGCGGAAGCTTTCTCGCCGTGGGAGATCGCACAGGTCAACGCGGGGGCACAGGCGTTCACCAACACCTCGTATCGCAATGGCCAGCGCATCATCTACGACTCGCTCGAGCTGTCGGAAGAGATCTTCAAGAAAGTGCGCCCACACCTCAGCGACATTGAGGAGATCGAGCAGGTTGTCTTTGTCAACGGGCACAAAGCGGTGCAGAAATGGCGCATGGTTCGTCTGAACGAACGACTGAGATTTCTGCGATACCCCGAGGGCGGGTTTTTCCGCAAGCACGTCGACGGCCACTATGAGAACGAGTAAGCACTGCGCGGACTAATTTAATTCAACCACTCAATTTAAGTTGAATTCAGGGAGAACGGACAGCGGACCTTCTACACGCTTCAATTTTATCTTCCGTCTGATTCATCTGGATCGCACGAAAGCTTCTTCTCTGCCAAGGGCGGCACGACGCGATTTATCGGGCGAAAGGGTGGTTACGCAGACGTTGAGGCCAAGCCAGGCCGAGTGCTCGTGTTCCAGCACGCTTCATTGTTGCATACTGGAGAGGAGGTAGAATGCTTTTGGTTGTCCGGAATGCTCGCTAACTAACAAATGTTAGGTCACAGGCGGTGTCAAATGCGCTGTTCGCTCAGATATATTGTATGAGAAGGTCGGCAGCCCTGTCCTCGTTAAGAAATAAAGTACATACATGTGTAATCTGGTTGTATAAGTTGGATCACATTTCATTTCATTTTTTCGGCGTCAAGCATTTTAAAAAAGCACAGAGTTGCTTTATCTTGTTGGCGAAGGAATTCTGACGGCGAGAATGTATCAAGTTCTTCTTGGTTCTTACCGAATCACTTACCTTGTGTGATTACATCGCAATGTTTACCGTTGCATCTCACTGTGCTTGTTCTGTCGGGGCCCGGATGCGGCGGGAGGACGACTTTCCACCTATTTCTCGTGCCCTGGGTCTGAGCGTTGGTCTCCTTCGGAGTGAGGGCAAGAAATGGGATTGTAAGGACTCACCCTTTTCAGGTTATCTGAGCTTGGCCACTAGCAACCCTATGGATATCAGCAAGCGCCATTTTTCTTGCGACTTCTGACCTTCTTCTTCGAAGCAATCGTAAGAGAAAAAATTACAATCGAGGAAGGTAACGCACAATTGTTGGGAGAGGAAATGGAAGAGTGCACACAGTCCTGGAAATCAAGTGTGTCCGGGTTCCAATTCAAGGGACGGGAAAGGAATTCGAGGTTTATGAACCCACGGGAATGTCCTCAACACAGAAAAACTCGATGCGGCGAAAGTGTTTCACACCATCGTCGTCGGAATGTTGCTTTGGCCCGTCCTTGGACGGTCCATGACTGACCCAAACTTTTTTTTTTAAAATGGAATCGAACCGCAGAATTAACTTACCGGAGAGACGAAGACCTCTGAATCCGAGCCTGGCAGTCTCGGTTAAAATCATCAGGAACTACTTGAAAGAGTTTAGAACATCGCAGGCTGAACGAGCGATCAACAGAGATTCAAATCTATTCGAATCGCCGCACGCACCACTTTCTCCAGCCGGTTTGTGCAATTGGCTTCGATTTGGTCTCATGTTTGCAGCGAGGGCAAGTCCTCCGCTGTTCGAGAAAGTTGGCTCGCTCGCTTAACAGCATACTCATTTCGAGGGTCATTCCTGGCTTGAGGACCATACCTGCGGGTGATAACCGCGAGAGGAGGCCCTCAGAGGAGTGCAGCGGGTGGTAGAGTCCCTCTTTGATATGACGGCTTCCAGCCCGACCTTCTGGATAGTACGCCTCGATGATGCGGTGTAAATCCTGGCAAAATGTTCATCCGGTCGAAATGGGAAACTAAATTTTCGCGTAATACCTCGTACTTCAGGCCATATATCATGGATATCCGAATTACGTCTCCAAGCGGGTCTACGATGAAGACCATGTCTTCTACAACGTGATGGGGCACAGGCTTCAACGTCGTGGTTAGCTCCTGGATGGTTTCGCGGCACGCGCGCACTTCGTCCCTCGTTGCGGTGGAAATAAGTCTGAATTTCAATGAGTAATGTGCCTTTCAACACAGAGAGAAACAAACAGGTTAGACGAGCCGATGAGAACGCCGAGAGCCGCCCTGCGACGTGCGACCGCGTCTCTCAACACCCGCAGCTCCCTCTGCTCAGAGGCAGCCCACCAGACCTTGAATAATACCCCCGCCACTCCGGTGGCAGCGACACCCTTGGTTTTGTCTAGGAACCGCTGCATCTCGGCGCGGCACCGCCTGACTTCCTCCGCGACATTGTGGCGGATGAGCTCCCCGGGTCCTGAAGCGGTGTCGAATTGTATAATATCGCTGATCAGGACAAGTTCGTGGTGCAGAGAAACCAGCTCGGTCAGTGCGTCCTGGTAGTCTTCCGAGGCTCTTGGGCTGTAGTACAAAATTTGCACAATTTTCATCGCTAGGTCGGCGGCAGTAACAAGGTCCCCGAAGGACACCATGGAGAAGGACATGATAGACTGGGATCAGCACATGAGGCCGTGAGACGGACCGGGTACTGAATGCTTTAAAAGTTTAAATTGTATCAGGAATAGAGTGCCACCGAAAAATCCAGCCTTCCAGTGAGAGCACAACTTGGCAGATCCAGATCATGATAGATTTAAGACTGAATTGACCACGAATTGCAAAAGAATTGACCTTTGACATTCCATGCATTGATCCCTCTGTGACCATCCGTCCAGTTACGATTTAACACCCGGCAATTCTCCAATCCACTCCACCAAAAACGCATTCACCCTACCGCATGCGACATAACCATGGTCCCCATCGATCCCCTTTTCAACTGAGGGCATAAGGCTTGAACAGATTTCAGGAGAGCAAATTTCATCCAGGACCTTTTGATTTCTTTGATCACGAACAAAGGTTGAACAAGGGCGAGTTCTGAATCCGTTATTTCCTATTGCAAGGGTAAAACTGCTGAGGGGAAATCTGATCTGAGCGTCAAAAGCAAGTTTCTCGGCCACGCTGGAGTCACACCAACGCGAAGAAGTCACGAGATTGACCAACAGCCCAGCCTCGCCGCAAGAGGTGCTTGATCGGAAGATCATGTCCTGATGTCCAACGTTCCCACGACACCACACCCCCAAATTGGGAAATTGTTTGGCAGGCACAAATATCGGCGATCGACGGCAGCAAAGGCGGCCATCCAGTTCCACATGCTCCGGCCTACGGCTTTGCGATAAAATCCGCTTCTAACTCCAGCAGTGCCCATCCATGCACCAACGTCCCAATCCGGTGCATTCTCTGCCAAGTGTCCACTGGAAATACAAATGATCGGTGCTTACAAATCTCTCGCTCGTGGCCACATCAGAGGACAGGATCTTCCGATCACTCACCTCTTGCCTCGCCGCATTGGCCACACTCAGACCGCAACTTGCCCCGGTCCACAACGCGACTAAAGCCTTGGTTACATTCGAGGAATGCCCGAAGACAGCCAGCCTTCATCTCCACATGGCACATTGGTCGCCCTTGTGCCCTCGCCGGAGCATGAATGGCAGCCTATCTTCCATGCTTCCAACCAAGTCGTGCTTTACAACCCCACATCTCATGCTCTTTCCATCCAGCATTCATTCAACTCTCCCCCTCCGAGCTCGCGGCGTCCGTGTCCATATTGCCACCAGACCTTACCTCCGGACTTTCGACCTGACCCGGAATTGGAGGACGACCCGGTGGATGCAGAGTCCAGCTTTCGAGCGTCAAATTACTTTCATCTGTTAGCAATTGCTAATGAGACCACTTCCCGCCCGTCCACGCCGCCGACTCCTACTGAATCGCGATCGAGAAGAAACACGTTTGCTGCAGAGGCGATGGCCGAAGGGTATTTTAAAGCCTTCTTCCAAGAGGAATGTAGGCTGGGAATGGGTGCCAACGGGAGTGTTTATCTGTGCCAGGTTGGTATTTTCCGCAATTCTCTGGATATCATAGGCTGATACCCAACCCCAGCACGTCTTGGACGGAAACGCTCTAGGTTGGCTACAAACTAATCGGTGCTGTCAGTTTTTACCATCCTCTTACAGGCCATTTTGCCGTGAAAAAAATTGCCGTCGGGGAATCTCACTCATATCTGATAAACATCTTAAAAGAGGCAAGAACGAGAGACCTTTCGAGGCAGTAAGCTAATGCGGTACTAGGTTCGACTACTCGAACGACTGCATCATCCAAATATTGTGACTTATCAGTAAGTCGCATAACATCATCGACGGTTCCTATCCTTTACCTTTCTCAAGCCATGCTTGGCTCGAGTCTTGCCAGTTTTCTTCATTTGGACCCAAAGTCCCAACTTTGCAGTAAGTCGCTCACTGAGAAGTCCGAGCCGAATCAAACCCTCCCACAGTGTTTTAATGCAATGGGCGGAAGGCGGAAGGTATTTATTTCCGTGGCGTCTTGATTTATTTAACAGTATTCAATAGTCTCGACGATTTCATCGACGTTCGCCTTGGACGGGGATCGCACCACGTTCACATCAATCCCGCGGCCCGTCTAAGCGACGCCTCCGTTCCACAATCCGACAACAACCAGCCCAGCTCGCCTGGGCCCGACCAGCTCTCGCGCTCAGCTCGTATTCGTGCATTCCGCGAGTTCCAGCGAGCGTCGCCGGAGCAACGGGAGCGGATGCGGGACGACCTGGTTCGGAATCAAAGCAGCGGAAAATCTCCAGCTACATGGACTGCGGTGCATCTGCTGAGCGCCGAAGAAGTCAAGACCCTGTTCCACGATATCGTGGAGGGCCTGGGTTTCCTGGTACTTTTCATGCACTCGCGGCCAAATCATGAGTTCAATCGGAATTATAGCATAACAAATCGATTCTACATCTCGACTTGAAGCCGGGCAACGTGCTGTTGACTTGGGATGAGGGGAAGCTAATGTACATCGTCTTCTGCTTCATCTACTTTGTCTGACTTCCGCAGTCCACGGGCGATGTTGTCCGATTTTGGAACCTCCCGCGACATGCTTCACTCTTCGCGCTCGCGATCAGGAAATACTGGAACGTACGGTATCTCAGGTAGACTACTGAGAGTGAGCACTGACTTCCCATAATGTACAGGCTCGAATATACCTCCCCAGAATCGCTGCCCTCGCCACGCACTGGCCTCCTCAACCCAGTCGACTCGAAAGCGGATATGTGGTCTCTCGGGATGATATTGCACAAGCTCTTATTTTTTAAACTGCCGTACAAGTACGCCTCGGACGGGGACGCTGTCGGAAGCAAGGTCGGCGAAGGGGATAAAATGGACCGGCTAGAAAACGAGGTGGTAACCTATCCCGGGTGCGTCCGATTTGTTTAAAAACCTATCCAAAATACTGACTTGTTTTCGCAGGTTCAAGTCCAACCAGGCGCTGGCCATTCAGTTCGACTCTCGACGCCTTCCGAGAGCCTTCCTCGTTCTTCTGGAAAGTCTGCTGCATGTTGCACCTTCTGCTCGGCCGTCGTGCGAGCGGGTTTCGGCCGCTATTCGGGAAGGAAGGGTAAGTCTTCTTAACGCATCCTTGGGCTTCATTAAATCATCCTCAGCTCGACCCCGTGCCGTTGGGGAACGTACGGATACACGATGATGACCACTCGTTGATCCCAGCTCCGCGTCGACTCTCAAACCCCGATATTGAGCCCGATGAGCCAGTCGAGACTAATATTGAGCTACGTTCAGACGGTCGTGTTGACGATGCCGAAGTCCCCGATGGGCATAACTGGGAAGAAGAGACCCAAACACTGCTACTTAGTCTTCCTTCCCCCATAGAAAATGTTAGCCCGTGGGCCATGGTCGCTGCGCAGATTCTCCCGTTACCTGCGCCTTTAGTACTTGTAAACCGGACCGTCAAGTCGGGTATCCTCATCGCCAAGGTCAGGACATTCTGAATTCGAATTGTGTGCTGAAAATTGGCAATGTAGATTCTCACCGCCATGTCGGCATGTCATACTGGACCTTCACATACGTTTGTGACAAGTATCCTCTTCGCCCTCGCTGTCGTTGATATGTGGTTCGACGGGCTCTGGGTTTCTGTCTTTTTTGGTTCGCTGCACCTCGCTATCATTCGTTTCGGCTGCTCGGACCATCTGCTGTTATAGCTAACTGCACCTCATCTCATCATACACGGAAAATTATCGATTATAACTGCTATATTACAGTAAATGCTGCACGGTGGGGTCGTATCACGGAAATTGAATCGTTCAGTGGGTCTTGTGTTTGACGTGCGTGTGCTCATGCTTGGATATAATCCACCTGTACGTACACGTTAGGGGACAATCTATTGCGGATATGGTGGGACGGGGTCCGTACCAGGCGTGAATTACGCCGGGGATCCAACCGAGGACCGTGAGGCATATGTTAATCCAAAAGTCTAATGCGAGTTGTGAGTCTGAATGGGAATTAAGTAAACGGTATCGCAAACCTGCTAGAAGACCTCGTTCTAACGAATTTGCTTAGTATACTCATCGATAACTCCATTTCGAAACGTACTGAAAAACACTGAGACGGGAGGCAGGACACTTGAGGCGGGCTGTAAGCTTGCGCCTCAACGATGAGAGACGGTTGGGAACGTACATGGCCAGGAGGTAGAGCAATACATTCCAGGTGGATGAGACTTCGGTGGCCATGATTCGTGAGTAGATTCGAGGGGTAGATAAAGATATCAGCATCGCTCTCCACGCCGCTGTTTTATGGGCCTTGAAGGCAACTACGTCATATCGCTTGGGGTCGAATCATTGCAGATCATTCCAAATCCATCCACGTTGTCAACCGAGTGGCTGTCCACAACAGTTCGCACAACAACTCCAAGTTACAAAAGTAATCGCATACGTGTTGAATATTTTGAAGAATAAACAAATGATTATGACGCGGCAGTGTTCGTTCTCGAGAATGTTTCGTAAAATTTGGACGCCATTTCGTTGGTGTCCGATTTTCGAGTTGTCGGGGGTTTGAGGCTTGCAACAGAACCCAAGCTAGACAAAAACCGCACCCGTTTTAAGGGCTGGACGAGATTTAGAGGAGCTTTCACGAATCCCGTCTGTCTTTGTCCACGGGTAGAGGTTTTCTCTTCATTCCCTGCTACTAATCCGAGTCCCGATCCGCCCAACCGATGTCTGAGTTGGTTGGAGAATGTGGCTTCCTCTTTCTGCCCAGACTCCAAGTGAATTTTTTCCTCCATCGGGACGGTTGTTTCCGCATCGGGAACTCTTCCTCGGAATACGGGTTCGCCCAGGGCCCCTCGTCCTCCGTCAGCCAACCCTGCGACGTTTTCTGTTTTCCGCTTTTTGAGTTTTTGTCTCGTCGGCTTTCGTTGGCTCCCGGTTGCATCCAGTCGAAGGAAGAAATCGATTCCATGTCGTGATTGGCGTTTCTGCTGGGTAGGATCGATCTACGTACAAGAAATGAATATCAGACTGTGGATTGCCGCCGGTATGGTGGAAATATTACCCCAGGTTTGAGATCCATCTCGTCAACCCGGAAAGAAGGCCAATCTCCTGGGGCTCTTCTTGATATGGCGCCAGCGGCGCGAAGGCTAGTGGCGGCGGGGAATCGTAATCCGACATGTCGTAAACCTCTCCCCTGTGCAGCGCATTTCTCCGCCTTAGTTGAGGGAACTCGTCGACGGAAGGGCTCACTGCATAGGCGTCCTCCTCCGTAACGTTAACGGGTCGCAGTTGCTGCCTACGATGGCGAGGTCGAAGGCTGCTTTGATATGATTCCACGAACTCCGATCCAGGGCTCTGGTAGCCTTCAAGGTAGTCCCGTCGGGGACTCTGGTAAGCTTCGACATAGTCTCGACGAGGACTGCGGTAGGCTTCAGCGTACTCCCGTCGAGGACTGCGATGATGAGCGTCGAGATATTCCCGTCGAGGACTGTGATAAGTGCTTGGGGAAGCGTGCTCTCGGCGGGGGCTGGGGTAATCGTCGAGGTGATCCCAACCTCGGAATTCACGGCGCAGCGGCTTTCGTGGAGGTGGCCGCATCGCTCGTTGTTGTGCGGCTCTTCGCTCCATTTCAGCCGCCTGGTGTTTGCGCAGCTCCTTCACCGTGATCGCCTTCCATTCTCGCTCCTTCACGTCCGCAAGCTGTTCGATGTGGCGCTCGAAGTCTGCCTGGGCATCATCTCGCCGAGAGGGGTCCACCGTGGCGAGTATTCGTTGGAAATGGACGGAAGCCTCGCACGCTTCGGCATAATACTCGCGGATTTTCTCTTCACTAATATGTAGCGCGAATGTCTCCAAGTCAGACGCCGCAACGGCATCCAGATCCGTGCCCTTCAGAAGAGCACCGATAGAGTAGAGAGGCATGCTCGCGCCCGGAAGGTCCACCGATTTAACGGACTTTGGAGGTTTGTGTGGAGACGCGTGGGACATTTTTGCGAGCTCGGATGCCCAGTTTGCATAGGCAGGCACAGCGCCTTCGTGTGTAATCTATTACGCGCCGGTTTAGATTGTTTCGAGCACGACAGTGGATTACCTTACCGGATGCTTGAACCTGTTCGGCGAATTCAGGTATTTATTATCACCTGGATCTTTTGTCCCAAGAGTAGTTGGGTCGACGCGCTGGTACATTGGTCCCATCTCCGCCTGTTGTTTCGCATAGGCGTCGACCATCTCCTTCGAAGTCCAATTCAATGTCTGCTGCAGCTTGTGCTTCTCGTCCGGCGTCATTACCCAATGCTCTAAATGCAGCTGGCTGTGCCGGACACGGTCGAGCCATTGGGCTCTTGCGACGCCGAGAAACTCCTCTCGCAATCCGAGAATTTGCTGTTTCTCTGCCTCCTTCATTTTCCCCCGTTTACGATGTGCTGCAGCCAAGATCTCGTGCTCGTGGTATTCCAGCCTCCTATGTTGGTCGGAAAGCCAGTGCTGGAAGGAAGCCCACTCATGCCGAATGACCTCGTGGATCTTCACGTCCGTCGCGGTAGAGTAAGTCGCTTGCATGAAAGACCTGCTCAAGATATAGCGGTAGTAGGTCGGTGTACACCGAGAACCCAGACAATGCTCCCGAATTGGTGACGGCTCACATCCCGTCCCGCTATCATTTGCCTCGTGTATCTGACAACGATATCGGGTGGTATGACCTGTCAGCGCTAGATGCGTCAGACTTCGTCGAGACGCTGGGTGTGTAAATAAAGCCCGTCAGGCGCCCATAAGTTTCCATTGGAATCCGTCCTGAACTAGTTTTGAAACCGTGCATTTTTGAAGCAAGGAAAGAGGATGGAGCGGATACCACGAGATTCCACTGCCAGACAGTGGGGCGGCTGCCGCGAAGGTGTAGTGGTATTTTAAGCTTGAACGACAGAAGCGCTGGAAGAACGAGTGCCAAGAGATCCGGAACATCGGTCCGAGTGCGGAAGGATATAACCGCGAATAGTGCCCAATATCGGAGATTTTCGGTTTGGTCAAAGAAACACGTTGATACAGCGTGCAGAAGCAGTACAATACGATTTACATTCATAGGCATAATCTTACACGAGACTTCTCCCTCCTCCTTTCCGCTACGATACACATTCAGTTCCCAAATCTCGCCTTCGCTTTCGTCTTCGCTTTCCCTCTTTCTCGTTCCTCGAATTCTTGCGTTAGCCTGGTAACATTACTGAGAGCCCGAGGTGTCGTCCCCACCGCGTCGTTTGTTGAGCGAGGCCGGAAAATCTCGTAGGACGAGGTCGAGGGATATTGTCGATAGCGCGAAGAATCCACGACAATTTCGTCCGCGTATTGTCCGCGTCCATTCAGGCTCCGCTCTTCATTCGCGTCTCCTCCACTAATCATTTCTCCAAGGAAAAACGAAGAAGGCACGTCCCCCATGTCGTCCTCGTCAGACCTGAGCGAATCCACGGGGACGGTGTCGTGACTTGGGACGGCGCCTGCAGGCGCGGATGCATTTCGGAGGATACCGCGAAGGGGGAGAGAATGTGCTGCGTTCGACCTCTGCCCTGGAGTCCCCCCAAAGATCGTCGGCGAATCTGCGATGCGCGCATGGCGCCGTGCGCTAGGTATTGGGTTACTCGGTGGGGAAGACTGGCTGAGTAACCAGTCGTGAGTTTCCCATCGTGCCGGAGACTCGTCAGGAGGACTTTGAGCGGCCCTCATGTGCAGATACTCCGTTTGTTGGATCCAGCGTTCCTTCATTTCTTCGGCCATGGTCACCATGAGCGCTTCCATTTTCGCTCGATGGCGTGCGAGAGCCTCCTGTTTCTTCTCTTTCGTGCCGAGAACATCCTCATCGTACAATTCCTTCAGGACGCTGATATCGGCGTGAAATGCAACGCAGTGGAACTCAAGGAGCGCCTCGACTCGGGCAGGAAAATCCAGCTCGAGTCGTTTGCGGTGGGTATTCGGCAGCCCGTCCATGCCTTCCCATAATAATGTCTCCACCAGAACGGGACTGCAATATGGACTTTCAGTACCTGGATCTTTCTCAATGCGTTCTCGGACTTCTTTGGTGGGGTCCTGAATCCGTCACAAAAACAGTACGTCAATAGGGCTTGATTGATTCATAATAGAGACTGACGGGTTCATGAGGGTGATTGAAAGCAGCGAATATGAAAGCCTCCTTCAGGCGCGCTTCCTCGGCTTTGAGGCCCTCTTTCAGAAAGCTCTCAAGCTCCTTCTCCTTCTCCTCGGCCGCTTGGTAAAGGCTCATAATTGCATGGTTGTAGTCGTAGGGTCTTCGACGAAGAAGCTCTCTGACCCTCTGTCCTAGCTCGGCGTTAATGTCTCGTTGTATATCCTTGAATTTGAGCTGGATTTCAGGCTCCTTCTCCTTACGCCAAAGGCGAAGCCGCTCCTCCCCCGGGTTTAAGTTGGCATAGGTTGTCATCGCTTAGAGAATGGGGGTCGAGAACAAGGTTGTGGGCGTTTAACAGGTGTCAGAAGGCGAACGTGACTCGGTGGTCGAGTGCCGTCCGAATGTGGCGTGAAAGCTGTTTTCTGGGCACCTTCTGAGGGAATCAGATGACTGCCCGAGAGCGCTCGATTTGATAACAAGCGTTCCGGCCCGCAATGAAAGTACTATTTTGCCATTTCACCTTAGAAAACCGAACGGGGCAGCGGCGGACATCCTGATGAGGTCAAAATCACTGTATCATACTATGAATTGGTTTATGCCTGGATTTTTGTGGTCAAGAAGAGTCTATTGCGTTCAGAAAGTAAGAATCCTCGGGCGATGAGTCGGTGCGATTTCCTGGGCTTTGTTTGCAACTCACCGAAATAAATCCAGAACGGACCAGTATCAGACGAGAGTAAGTGTTGACTTCAGCTGAGAACAAGGTCTGGAGGCAGCCTTGGAGAACTTCGTGTCGACAAGTGCCGCCGATCGTCCTGGCACCCCGATTTTTCTGCTGCCAATCTGTCGCACAGCTGCAGGTAAATAATTTTCTACAGATATTCGGCAATGCAGTAGCTTGAAAACTTGGAGGCCACGAGAGATTGTCCAGCTGTAGTGGTCGGGTTAAAAAATCGTGGTGGCTGTTTGTCTGAAGCGCTGGATGGAAATTTTCGGATGCAAATGAGTCCAACTCGGATGTATTCGGATTTATGATTTCGGACTTCGGAGTCTGCAGTGCTTCCTACGCACGAAACGGCCAATGCACGTCGATCGGTTGCACCCAAGGTATCGCGTTTCGAGAGGTACCGAATGGTTGTGCCCTGCCCGAGACGTCGGAAGGCAAGCGCTCCAAATTTCACAAGTGTAAGAAGTTGACAGCTTCATCAGGATAGGGTTCACAACAAGGCTGGACATTAAAAGCAATGCGTCCTTTTGGTCCTTTCGAATTCGTGCCTCGTTAACTGTCCTTTCACCTTTACGGGGCCGTCGCGCCTTCTCCATATCAAATTTCTCTCCCAGCCGGGCATCCACTCTTTGATTTCTTGCAATGTTGTCCCTGGTGTCAATCACTACCATGTCCGCAATCCTGCCACTGGTGCACGGCGCAACTATGGCTGTCATAGCCGATCCAGTCGGTGTTGTACAATGCTGTAAGCCTTCGAGTTTTCAGGTTTTTTTGGCGTATCGTTAAACATCATCGACAGTACCGTATACCTTCACCTGGACGGTAGGCACACCGCCATACGACATGTCTGTTTACGACGCGTAAATTATGCTCGAAGCTTTGGCCAACTGACCATGCTGACGGGAAATTGATTCAGACAAAGTTCGGAGTTGTTCAATGTCGTTACGAATGACACCAATGCGACATGGACCCCAGTCAACGGCGTAGGAGCTACTGCCGATTCCCCAGTCGAATTGTGGGTTTAAATCGCTTATAAATTTTGAATCCCTGAAAAAACGGCGAGTAGTAATGTTCTAATTCAAGATGGCGGTCCTTTTTCAGTTAGCCGTTCCACTGCTGAAAACATTACGGCCGGATCCATCGCCGTAGATAGCTCAGGGTATGTGTGTTTCCTCGCTTATTTGGTCGCCTCGGCTCATTACGATTCCAAGTCGCTGTGCCAACGCACCCGCGTATTTATCTTCGATTATTATCCATTTCGTTGCACTTACACCTCCTTTGCAGACTGAGTTCACAGACGACCACTTCTGCAACCGCAGTCACCGCTCCGATTTCTAACAGCGCCTCTACCACATTTATTCCTACTACAATCAAAGGGGCTTCAAAGGCGTATGTCCCTCTCTTGCGGATTCCGAACTAAACCGACGATATATAGTGACTCCGGCGCTACCAACTCTGTTTCTACAATATCGTCCGCTCCCACGAATTCAAACGGCGTAGTTTCAGTGGATCACAGGGGTAGCTTACTCTTGGGTACTGTGTTCGGCGTTTTTCTGGTCGTATTGCAGTGAACGAAGTAGCTCTGACTTGAGGCTGGAATGTGTTTGCCTGCAATTTTGACTTTTCGAACATGTTGAGAGGTCCAGAGATGTCGTCAGGACAACGGACCTCGCTGAGACGGCGAGGCCCGCAAGCAAACAAGTGTCCGGTTTCGCTACTTTTTAGGGAGCCTCGCCCGCATCGCGCACATAACGCGCCGCAATCAATTTTAAGTCGTTTGATTCAGGGTCAATGTCAACGCGGCATGTCTCGCCCGCTCTAATAATATTGCCGGTGCCGAGTATGTAATCCTTCCGTGGGCGCTCAGGAAAAAATAGGTTTTTTGTCTGACAAAAATTCCAGGTCGACGTCCAACCAGTCCAAACGATGGGGATTTGGACCATTTGTTTGCGGAGGACAATCAGAAGTGAACAAACAGGAGACAAGGGAAGACAAGGGAGGACAAAGGGGTGTTGAGGCCGTGTGTGACAATGACATGTTCGATGCAGTGCTGCGGAGATCAACCGGATTTTACTCTAATGCGGAAACTTTGCTCCACGTTTCTTCCTCTCTCCCTCTTCCTCCCTCCACTCATAACCTTGGGTCCAGCCCAACGACAACGCTCTTTGCTCTCCCCCCTCTCATTTCCGCCATGTTCGCTAACATCGCCATCCTCCTCTCTGCCTCTGCCGTCATGGCCAGCCACCCCCAACCTCGCAGCCACCGCTCAATTGCGAGGGCCGCAGATGTCTCCTTGGACAAGCGGTCCGCGTTCACCAACGTGGAGATGACTTGGTATCCCACCGATACCGGCGCGTACGTTTAAGGCTCTCTTTACATCTTGTGCGTCCTTCCTGACCCTCTTTTCAGTGACGCATGCACGGGCAAGAACCATCTCGACAGCGACTACGTGAGTCTTTATTTTATTTTCATGCCTGAAACAAATATTCACCGTTATATGTAGTACATCGCCATGGGCACCGATGTGGGCTTGATTCAACTTCTACGTTTTGCATTTGAGCTAATCGTCCTTTGACAGCTATTCGCCAATGGTGGATGCTGTGGAAAACAAGTCAAGATCACAGCAAACGGAAAGACAGCCACCGCTACCTGTGTCGATGAGGTATATCCATTTCTTCTTGCATGTAACCTCTTTTTCGCTGATCCATTTACTCTGTCCAGTGCGCCACATGCCCAGAATGTTTGTCGTTCACTTATGTACCGTCGCATGAATAACTGCTAAAGCCTCCTCCTTGACAGATGGCCACATCGACCTGACGAAGGGTCTCTTCGAGTACTTTTCCGGCGGAGACCTCGACATCGGGGTTCTCACTGCGTCTTGGTCCTACGTAGACGGCAGCAGCGGCGGCGATAGCGGCGATGACACGACAACCACCAAAAAGACCACGACCTCTACGACCCACACCACCACCCACACCACTCCCACCACCACTCCCACCACCCACACGACGACGGCGTCGCCCAACCCCCCCGCCGAGGCGACGACCACCCATACCACGTCGACCACCCACGCCGTCACGACGAGCACACACACCACCACCCCCACAACTAGCTCGACCCAGGCCGCATCCACCCCCGCTGACAACGGAGACGGAGATGACGAAGACTGCGATGACGACGAGGATGCTGGGAACGACGACGACGGCGACGACGACGAGGACTGCGACGACGAGGAGGAGGAGACCACCACCACCACTCACGCAGCGCCCACCACCAAAGTTGCCGTCGTTGCCCCCAAACCATCCTCCACCAGCATCCACGTCGAGCCCACCACTGTCCACGTCGAGCCCACCACTGTTCACGTCGAGCCCACCACTGTCGACGTCGAGCCCACCACTGTCGTGCACACCACTTCGGCGAAGCTAGTGCCGTCCTCGTCCAAAGTCGTCTCTCCCGTCCACGTAACCTCATCATTGTCCTTGGCCAAACCGCCCGTCTCGTCGGCCAAACCGCCCGTCTCGTCGGCCAAACCGTCCGTCTCGTTGGCCAAACCGTCCGCCTCGGCCGTGGTCAAGAGCGTGACCCCGGCCCTCGTCGGCAACGTCGCGACCGCTCCCATCGCCGACACAACCTCGGCCGCCGATATCCCCGATGGCCCCGCCGGAGGCCTCGGAGAGGGGAGCAGCGGTGCGGCTTCTCTCAGCGCGAGCACCCTCCTTGGGGCTGTGGTTGTTATGGCTGTCGCCATTGTGCAGGCTCTCTGATCCATTGATTCCTCCAACCATTCCACCTCTGGACGTCACGGCCAGCACAGTCCGTGATCCATCGTTTCTCTCTCATTCTTTGCTTTGCTTTCCGGGACATTACAGATACACACACACATAACTACCTCGCACATCTATCTCGCACATACATACTTACGCGCGTTGCAAGTCCGACGCAACAGTGGATTCGATCTGGCTTTGGCTAGGGAGGAGTTCTAGAGGAATTCCGCAGTACTGCGTACCTCTCGCCATTCATCGTAACTCACCAACTTGCTTACTTATCTACCTACCCGCTCGCTGGCAATACAGAGCAAACAACTAGAATCATTATTGATTATTTGTGGCCTTTGGGTCGTTGCGATTCAACGATATGATTTTGAATATAGAATCTTGGATTAGTACTGGAGGGAAGCAAACGCAGGAGCTTGCGGAAGACGGCAATTCAGAGGACTTGAAGAACGCGTCGAAGACCTTGAACGCGCGCGTCCACACGTGATGGCGTCGCGGAAGCAGAAATTCGACTCCTAAGTGGGATACGATAACCTTGATTTTTACGACAAACTGTAGCTCATAACCACGCCTACTTGCACAATCCGCATGTTCTTATCCGCGCTATACTTTGCTGCAACAAACTCGGCTTCAGCGAGGCCTACGCCTGGACCGAGTTCTTTCAAGCCGACCACTTGCAGCAGACCGAGAGGGAGGATCTCGGAGATCCTCCCTCCTGTTAGGACCGTTTCCTGATCATTCTCTGGCGATAAGCATTCAGCGTTGAGAGAGTCGAAGCATCGGCACAGTCAGTCCGAGTGCGGTCGGTGTTCTCCTGTATGTCTTTCAAATTCCATCTCATCGATTACTTCTCATATGTCGCTCTAGAGTGTGGAATGTCGACGTCCCAGTCTGCATTCGTTAGAAAGAAACAAGAAAAGGGATCCATTGAATCGTGCTACAAAGTGCGTTATAAACTAATAATTGGGGCCAATTGGCTCTGATTCTACTAGGTATGATACTTTCATTAGCTTCGTCCGTTACGGTCCGTATCCGATATGCGTCAACCTCGTGTGGTGAAGTCCAGTGTAGCCCCCTTCAAGTACCTGGCGAACTCATCATCGGCCTCTAGCTCCACGGCTCGTTCTTTACCCTCGCCTTTCCGGTTGCCCGTCGTCAACCTCGTGTGGTGAAGTCCAGTGTAGCCCCCTTCAAGTACCCGGCGAACTCATCATCGGCCGCTAGCTCCACGGCCCGTTCTTTACCCTTGCCTTTCCGGTTGCCCGTCGTCGCCGACTGCAGGAGACTGCTCGCCCGATTCCGAGCACCCTTCTTCGTTCCACTCGGAGGGGGCGAGAGCACGTTGGTCTCCAGAGCTTCCAGCGCGGCCTGTAGCTCGTTGTTCTCTGCCAGAGAGGATCGCGAGGTTGGGACCGCATTGCCGGGAGCACTAGGCGTCCATCGAACGTGTTTCTCCTTCGCGAGTTTCCCATCGTCGGCCGGGCCACGCCCATCGCTCTTTCTAGAGGACGCTGGAGGTTGGCCGACTCGCGATGAGCTATCGGGCTGCAGTGTGGTCGAGGGCGGGACGGGAGGCGGGGTGGGGGCGAAATCGAGGATCTCAGAGAACATGGTGGGCGGGACGCTCGGCTTGGGCTCGAAAATGTATTTGGAATCGACCGGAAGCCGCTCCAGCGTATCCGCTTCCTCCTCGTCCGACACCTCCTCGATCGTGACGCGCTTGGCTTTAGCCTGTTTCCCCTTCCCCTTCTTCGTGATGCTGGAAGGGGCGCCCGCCGCCGGCTTTAGCTCCTGGACGTCATCGGGGAGGGCAAAGCTGCGGGGACTGGGCGACACGGGATCCGACATACGCCGTGATCGAATGGTCTCTGCGAGGGGCGGCACCGACATGGAGGTCGACTTTTCGATCTGCGAGGATGAGGAGGACGAGACCGCCTTCCCTGTATCGACTTTCTTCGCAGCGGCAGAGCTGCTTGAGACCCATATTTCGCGTCCCGGTGCCGCTGCGGGCGGGGGTGGAGCGCCAAACGAGGCGTTCGAGCCAAGGGATTTGTGAATGAACGGGCGCTGCATCTGCTCCAGCGTAGTTCGCGACGAGGTGGCTCCGGGCGTCTGTATCTCCACCACTCGTGTTGTCTTTTTCTGCGGAGGTGCGGGGACGGATGCGGTAGGTTTCGGAGTGTGGGCTGCAGGGGAGGGGGCTTTAGCGGATATCGGCGGAGGTTGGGAGTTCGATGGAGGGGACTGGCGCTTCGGTGGTGCGGGAGGAGGTTGACTCTTCGAGACTACGGGAGGAGATGGGGCCTTGGATGTCGCTGGAGAAGGCCCTTTCGCTTTGGATGAGGTGGCGCTGGCGCTGGAGACCCCGACCCTGGTTACTGTGGGTGGGAGAGATGGGAACAACGTTGAAGCTGCGGAAGGGGAAACGACGAAGGGTAGTTGAGGTTCGACAGCGAACGAGGTCGGTTTCGTTGGTTTCGTTGGTGTATCGTCTGCCGTAGGCTTTCGACCCTGCTGTTTCATCGTCCCAGCCGACGGTGTCACATTGACCGACGCCCCAAGATCCACAGCGGGAGGTCCGGGTTTCTTCTTCGACTTCGTCGTGGACACAGCGGCTTTAACGATTTCAGGGGGCGGAAGCCATCGGGAAGGAAGTTGGGAGGAGGAGGTCGAGGATGACGCCGAGGATACCGGGGTAGACGAAGCCGTGGACGAGGACGAGGTTGGGACAGATAACAGGTCGGGCACACTGGCAACTAGCCGGTCCAACTCGGGGAGGATTGAAGCCCGCGCACTGCGAGAGCTTATCGTCGACTGCGACAGCCGGCGGTCGCGACGCGTCTCCGCCAAAGTCACAGCAGGCTCGGCCGCAGAGGCGGAAGCGGTCGCCATCCTGAGTTTCGACTCGACCTCCTGCGCAAGGCGGTCCCGCGGACTCTCAGCTGCGGCTGCGCTCCAGCCCATCGGCGTGTTGCGCAGCTGTTGGCGCAGCAGAATCGCGTCCCGCCGCGCGTGCCGCTCCGCCCGCACGATCGCCTTCCGCTCCTCTTCCTTCGAGCGCCGCAGCTCGATCATGCGCTTTTCGTGCTCTATAATCTTGCGCTCTTCCTCGTCGCGCCAGGTCGTGCTCGTCGTCCGTGCATTGTATATGTCCTGCGCAAGCTGGATGTCCGCGCGCGCAGCCTCCTCGTGGAATTCCCGGATTTTAGTGATGCGGGTGTCCATTTTGAACCGCTCAAAGTCCGCCTCGTCGTCGAAGACCCCGTCGTTGTCCGTCATCTGCGGCCCGATGTAGCGCGGGGCACGAGTGCGGGAATGGGAATGAGACGACGACGCAGAGGTTGCTAGAGACTCCAAGCGAGCGGAGAGTGGCTCGGTGACGCGGGGGAAGAATGTGTGGTCCGCAGCAATTGTTTTGGGCGGTGGTCGTTCTGGCGAGCCTGTTTGAGAACTCTGCCGCGACGATTGACTCGTGGCGGCCGACCATACGCCGTACGAGGACGAATCGCCGTTCCAGCCCCAGGGAACGGACGTTGGCGCGTCGAAGATCTCGTCCACCACGCTTTCAGGACCAGAACTCGGCAACTACATTTCCGAAAGTTAATTTTTATCAATTCCGCAACCTGTTTCAGAACTCACGATTTCATTAGCGAAAATAGGTTCGAATGTCTCCCAATCATCGTCTAAAGTGCCCAGCGACGTTGGGCTGACGAAGGAGTAGTCGGACAAATTGGAGGCACGGGTCTCGTGAGTCAATGCTGGTAGCCCGCGAGTGTGCGAATCAACATCTGCCTGCGCCACGCTCGTACCGAGGCCTTCGTCGTCCAAATCCCCGCCGAGGAGGTGCACAACGGCGAGTGTTTCCTCTGCAGTCATAGGTCCCCAGTCCTCGTCCTTCAGTCCAACCTCCGCCAGTCTTCGTTGCCACTCTTCTCGTGCGAGCGCGAACAGGTTGTCCTCGAGCTCGCGACGGAATGCGGCTTTGAGCTTGTCGTTATCTTGCTTGGTAGGCCGAGTCCTCGCCGGAGTGGCATTCCATTTCGTATCCATTGCGCGAAAAGTTTCCGATATTTCTTGCGTCATCGCGGCGCGCGGGACGGTCTCGACCCACTGCTCGAACGCGCGCCATTGCCGCCGGACGCGCTCGGAGGGTTGCATGTAGGAGGAGGTGAAGGAAGAATACATATCTAAAGAGCTGGGCAAGGGTTTATAAAGATGACTCGGTGCCACACAATTCGATTTTTTTTTTTTTGTTACAGCCTTGAGAATAGATGGGGAACAGGGACGCCTCGTGTTTGTTGCCGAGCCGAATGAAATCCGTGGAAGTCGCGTGGCGGAGAGGCCAATTTGTCGGACCTTTTTGCACAAGTCCAAGCTGATCTGGTCCGGAGGGGAGTCGAGATAGAGGTACTGGTCGGGGTCGAGGGAAAGAAATCCTGAGTTGTACTTGAAGGGCGCTGCGATAAGATGGTCGATGATCACGTGATATTCTTTTATGGGCAAAACACGCGGACGTCGGTATGCCCTTTGCCCTACAGCGCCACCCGGATTCGTTCGGGTGGATACGGCGCGTCTGCTGTGTACAAAACTTATCGGGGGACTGCGTAGATTGTCCTTACTTGATCCCTGCCATCTGAATCCCTTCATGCCATTTTTTCCATGTCCCTCCGATGCCTGGTTCAAAACCGAGAAAGCAAACGTGTTCCACGCGTATTGTCGTACGAGGTACGCTCGAAGCTTCGATGCGCATCTATTACAGTCGATCCTAGGATCCTCCGATTGGAGTCCTATTAAATACCCAATAATCTCTGATACCGACTCGCGCCTACTTATCTCGTTCATGATAACGTTATGCACCTGCCTATCTCAACTTCTCGGCATTTTTGAAACCTCTGGCAGCCACAGACGCATCGACAGTCCAGATTGAAGCCAAGACGTGAGAAACTCGGAGGAGTGGCGGAGTAGAGATATTATTCGGTTCGGAGTTTCGACCGATTCTGAAATTGCGACCCAACCACCAACAGCAGCGCGTCGTCGTAGACCAAGCAGCACTCAGATGACCACGGCGAGCGCCGCAACCAAGATTGACCAGATGGGTAATGCGGTGTGGAAGTTTCTTTAGAAGGCCACTGATTTCAACAAGTGACAGAGTTACGCGTCGTTGCATCGTGGCCTCGGACACACAGCGCGCATCGGCGGCGCAGGCAGAATCGTCGTCAATTCGTAGCGTAAGTGCCACTCGCGGCGCCTCCAGAATACGCGTGCTCAACCCGCGACGGTCTGTTATGTAGCCTGAATGAACTTTACGTGATATCCACTGGCTGCCCAAGTTCCAGTTCCCCACAAACCGCATCGAATCCGCCACTTTTTGCCATCGGACTGCCTTTAAATAAATCCGACCCCAGTCTCCGTGATTTCTGTCACGTTTTATGTCGACCTCCGTTGCTCCGCGATCGGCCCCAAGGAGCGTTCCCCCGTACACGACCCCGAGCCCAGTATCGTCCCCCGTGCCGGACCTCGAGCCAGATGAGGCATGGATAGCGAACAAGAGGATCCGAATCGAGGAAGAATTCCAGTCTCTGATCCAAGACGCTACAGATCGCCTGGAACGCACTCTCCGAGCATTGCCGTTTGACAGGCGAGATCCCCAATGGGACGCAAAGACAAAGGGTTTTTTCAAGGCATGCCAGGATGAAAAGGATGTAATCAGGCAGTTGGCACAGGAGGAGTTGGAGGACGAGATAGCGACCGAAAGGTTGATGCGAGGGATGACTATCGCAGGACTGTCGGTGGATGCGACAGTAAAGAATTCGGTGATGCAGGAGCAAGAGGCGATATTGGCCATGATAGAGAGGGAGAGGCGAAATTCTACGGCCGGGTCGGTATCTCAAGCCAATGTTTCCTCTGGGTCTTCAGATACTGCGGCTGCCTCCCAGCAGATTCCCCAGCAAGCCCCGCATTCGCAGAGCTCGCATTCGCATAGCTCGCAGCAGCGCGAAGCGCCCAGACTGACGACTGTGCCGGCTGCGACTTCAACTTCTTCAAGCACCAACGCTCCCGTCTGGGAACCTCCGTCCGAGCGCTCGTCGCCGGAGATATTCAAACCCCCAGTAAGGCCGTATCACCCCGAACCGCCACCGACGGAACTACGCACATCCCCCGGTCCACACTCGGTCCCTCAGACCTCGGCAAATGATGGCCATTCTGGCTCACTTGGGCGGACAACGGCGTCGGCGGCAGCGCAAGAGCGACGGACGACGGGGTCGGGGGCTGCGCCAGCTTCTAATGGCGCACCAACAGATAACCGGCGTATGTTCACAGCGCCGACTGGCCCTCCGCCTAGTGAGGGTTCGTTTGGATCAGTTGGACGCACAACAGCGAAAGAGCGACGGATGTCGGGAGCAGGAGCACCAAGTGGCGCACCAACAGATAACCGGCGCATGTCCACGGCGCCGAGTGCCCCAAATTCATCTCACCGCACACCGACAGCGCCTCTCGTTTCTCCCGTTTCGGCTCGCCACGAGCCGTCTCGACAACCAACGGCACCTCCAGTTGCGGAGAGGACGATTCCTGGGTCTGGACCACCGCCATTTAACCCTTACTCTTCACCCGCTCGTCCTTCGGCTTCACTTCACCGGCAGACATCGCAGACCTGGAAGGAGGTTACTTCGACCTCAATTTCGACGGAGTCCTACCGCCCGGTATCATCCTCGCTCAGGACCAAACCCTCCCAGAGTAGCTTCCACAGCACATCGTCCTCGAACTCCGGGGTGCGAGCCGAGGCGGCTTGGGCCCCAGAGTTGACCGACGAACCCGAGGAGGAGTCGTTTGAGCGGGCAGTTCCCATACCATCTTCCGCACGCTCGAGGGATCCAGCTTCAATTTCGGAGAATCCAATAGGCAAGTCTGTTCAGTGAATCTCAGCACGCCCGAATTGAGTGAGAGAAACAGCGACCTCCCCACCCGCGGCACGCGAATTCTGGACTCCCACCATTACGCCGGAGGAAGATGCGCAAGCTTCCAGGTTTGGACGCGACCGGGGCGGCTCCGGGCTGCGGTCATCACTGTCCCTTAAGCGGAAGCCCATGCCCTCCCCATTCGTCGAAGCATCGGCTCCCTCTACTGCTCCCCTGGATGTCAGGAAGCATGCAGAGCGAGAGGCGGTCGAGAGACAGGAAACGGAGCGTTCTTGGAAGAACCTCGAGCAGAGTCGGGAGAAGGAAAAGAGCGTGGGGCGTGTGGGGGGTGCTCGGCTGAGCGGCGATTCGTCCTTATACGGCGTATGGTTGAGCAACGTATGGTTGAGCAACCCATCTCTGCAGCCTGAGGAATACATTCACCCGGAGAATCAAGACGCCGCAGCGACGGCAGGAGATGTCCAGAGTTTTTTAGCGAGCTGGGAACGACGATGCCTGCTATCGACAATCGTGGCGCCAGACGAGGACAGTCGAGAACTTTCCTCCCGCGAAGATTTGAAAGTCGTAGAGGCACAGATCACGACGTTTCTCACCCACGTTCTTGATTCTCGGGATGCGAGGCATGCGGCCCAAGAACTCGAAGGGAGCAGGGCGCAGTCGTTTGTAGATGCCATTCAAAATGTTTTCTTTCCTGCGTCCTCCAAGTTCTCTTTTTTAACTTGCCCGATAGATACTCGATTGGGGAACACTTCCGGATGCAAGTTACCGTGCAAAAGCTCGCCGATTGATGCGGAAGGTTGTCGAGGCTGGGGAACACCTTCCTTCTTCCCTTTTCATCACTGGTGTCAACGATCACGACGAACATCCCACATTTGCTGGAGGGTTCGGCGACGTCTACCAGGCTTCCTACAACGGGAAGAGGGTTGCACTGAAGCGCATCAGAATATTTACGGCGGATTCCACTACGCATCGTAACCAGTTGGTGGGTCTGTTCCCGTTCTGCACAACTCCAGGAGCGCTTATGATGACAGCAATTTTACAAGGAGGCACTGGTTTGGCAGGGCCTCCGCCATCGTTTCATTATTCCACTGCTGGGTATCGATCGTTCAACATTTGCGCCGTCGTTCTGCATGGTTTCGCCCTGGATGAAGTACGGGACTGTACTCAAATATCTACAAGACCACGGAAGGGGAGACGCAAATCGATTGGTTCGTGGGTTTGCATGGCTCTGCTTGCCCCTTACTTAACACACGCGACAGTTGCTTGAAATTGCACTGGGCCTCGAGTATCTTCACTCTCTGAATATCGTTCACGGAGACCTGCGGGGCAACAATATCCTAATCTCCGATGATGGAAACGCGTGTCTTTCGGACTTCGGCCTCGCTTCTACTTTTTCCGACGCCGATTCGACTGCAGGAATCACAGCCAGCTCGAATCGCGCTGGGAGTGTCCGATGGTTTGCGCCAGAACTAATCAAGCCCGAGTCTTTTGGTTGCGAGAGATTCGCACGGACCACAGCAAGCGACGTCTACGCCTACGCATGTGTCTGCTTCGAGGTGCCTTCAATCTTAAATTCTATGAATATATACCTAGTGAATCCTAGTTATATACAGGTCGCCCGCCTTTCGCGCGTCTGCCGGATGTCGCGGTAATGTTTCGGGTTATTGAGGGAGATCGACCGGAGCAGCCCACGACCATTTCAGATGCACTATGGCAGCTTGTGACCGCCGCATGGGCCCCGGAGCCGCATGCCCGCCCCAGCATCCACGATATAGCCGTTGCATTGCAAGGCGGCCCCGCAACGGTGCCAGCATCTCCCATCTGATCTTACGCTCCGTGAAGCAAGAGGTGGGCGGACAAAAAATCGATGATATCATGCTCAGAAATCCAAAGGAGGGGGGAGGGGGTCCACGCGAGCGGTTGATCGGTCCGAAGGCACTCAGAAAACGCTGGCAAGAGCTGGCGAGAAAAGATTTTAGTGATGACGTAATGCAGTTTGGACTGAAGTCAGCGACAAACAACAAGAGATCAATTCACTTAAAGAACTTTCCGAAGCAAAATAGGGATGAAAGTGAGCAGGCAGTCTTATTCGGAGGGCATGCTTATGGGGGGCCCACCTTTTCTCCTTAGCTATCTGTCAAGAACTGAGGGAGCTATACTGAAATCGAGCGAACGGCACTCAAGAAATCAAAAATGGGTCGGACGGCCACCGGTGGAGCTGCATGATATCGCGGCTCTTTCGGCCGACCACCTCTTGGTTCAAAGTATAATATATTGGCATCGCACCGAACTGTCCGCCAGGAGGCGTAACGCTGTGCGATTACCTCCTGTCAGAGCAACGACGGCGAATGTGTGCTATGTATGTCGCTGTGCCGCGGATTTCTTGACAGACGTCGGTATGCCCTTTGCCCTACAGCGCCACCCGGATTCGTTCGAGTCGGGTGGATACGGCACGTCTGCTGTGTACAAAACCTATCGGGGGACTGCGTAGATTGATTGTCCTTACTTGATCCCTGCCATCTGAATCCCTTCATGCCATTTTTTCCATGTCCCTCCGATGCCTGGTTCAAAACCGAGAAAGCAAACGTGTTCCACGCGTATTGTCGTACGAGGTACGCTCGAAGCTTCGATGCATCTATTACAGTCCATTCTCCGATTAGTCTTATTATATACCCAATAATCTCTGATACCGACTCGCGCCTACTTATCTCGTTCATGATAAGGTTATGCACCTGCCAGACAGGCAGCCACAGACGCGTCGACAGTCCAGATTGAAGCCAAGACGTGAGAAACTCGGAGGAGCGACGGAGTAGAGATATTATTCGGTTCGGAGTTTCGACCGATTCTGAAATTGCGACCCAACCACCAACAGCAGCGCGTCGTCGTAGACCAAGCAGCACTCAGATGACCACGGCGAGCGCCGCAACCGAGATTGACCAGATGGGTAACGCGGTGTGGAAGTTTCTGTAGAAGGCCACTGATTTCAACAAGTGACAATAGAGTTACGCGTCTTGCATCGTGGCCTCGGACACACCACAGCGCGCATCGGCGGCGCAGGCAGAATCGTCGTTAATTCGTAGCGTAAGTGCCACTCGCGGCGCCTCCAGAATACGCGTGCTCAACCCGCGACGGCTGTTGTGTAGCCGAATGAACTTTACGTGATATCCCCTGGCTGCCCAAGTTCCAGTTCGCCACAAACCGCATCGAATCCGCCACTTTTTGCCATCGGACTGCTTTTTAAACGGTGCAATCCGACCCCAGTCTCCGTGATTTCTGTCACGTTTCATGTCGACCTCCGCTGCTCCGCGATCGGCCCCAAGGAGCGTTCCCCCGTACACGACCCCGAGCCCAGTATCGTCCCCCGTGCCGGACCTCGAGCCAGATGAGGCATGGATAGCGAATAAGAGGATCCAAATCGAGGCAGGATTCCAGTCTATGATCCAAGACGCTAAAGATCGCCTGGAACGCACTCTCCAAGCATTGCCGTTTGACAGGGGAGATCCCGAATGGGACGCAAAGACAAAGGGTTTTTTCAAGGCATGCCAGGATGAAAAGGATGCAATCAGACAGTTGGCAAAGGAGGAGTTGGAGAACGAGATAGCGACCGAAAGGTTGATGCGAGGGATGACTATCGCAGGACTGTCGGTGGATGCGACAGTAAAGAATTCGGTGATGCAGGAGCAAGAGGCGATATTGGCCATGATAGAGAGGGAGAGGCGAAATTCTACGGCCGGGTCGGTATCTCAAGCCAATGTTTCTCCTGGATCTTCAGGTACTGCGGCTGCCTCCCAGCAGATTCCCCAGCAAGCCCCGCATTCGCAGAGCTCGCATTCGCATAGCTCGCAGCAGCGCGAGGCGCCCAGACCGACGACCGTGCCGGCTGCGACTTCAACTTCAAGCACCAACGCTCCCGTCTGGGAACCTCCGTCCGCGCGCTCGTCGCCGGAGATATTCAAACCCCCAGTAAGGCCGTATCACCCCGAGCCGCCACCGATGGAACTACGCACATCGCCCGGTCTCCCCGGTCCACACTCGATCCCTCAGACCTCGGCAAATGAGGGCCATTTTGGCTCACTTGGGCGGACAACGGCGTCGGCGGCAGCGCAAGAGCGACGGACGACGGGGTCGGGGGCTGCGCCAGCTCCTAATGGTGCACCAACAGATAACCGGCGTATGTCCACAGCGCCGACTGGCCCCCCGCCTAGTGAGGGTTCGTTTGGATCAGTTGGACGCCCAACGGCGAAAGAGCGACGGATGTCGGGAGCAGGAGCACCGAGTGGCGCACCAACAGATAACCGGCGCATGTCCATGGCGCCGAGTGCCCCAAATTCATCTCACCGCACACCGACAGCGCCTCTCGTTTCTCCCGTTTCGGCTCGCCACGAACCGTCTCGGCAACCAACGGCACCCCCAGTTGCGGAGAGGCCTGGACCACCGCCATTTAACCCGTACTCTTCACCCGCTCGTCCTTCGGCTTCACTTCACCGGCAGACGTCGCAGACTTGGAAGGAGGCTACTTCGACTCCAATTTCGACGGAGTCCTACCGCCCAGTACCATCCTCGCTCAGGACCAAACCCTCCCAGAGTAGCTTCCACAGCACATCGTCCTCGAACTCCGGGGTGCGAGCCGAGGCGACTTGGGCTCCAGAGTTGACCGATGAGCCCGAGGAGGAGGAGTCGTTTGAGCGGGCAGTTCCTATACCATCTTCCGCACGCTCGAGGGATCCAGCTTCAATTTCGGAGAATCCAATAGGCAAGTCTGTTCAGTGAATCTCAGCCCGCCCGAATTGAGTGAGAGAAACAGCGACCTCCCCACCCGCGGCACGCGAATTCTGGACTCCCACCATTACGCCGGAGGAAGATGCGCAAGCTTCCAGGTTTGGACGCGACCGGGGCGGCTCCGGGCTGCGGTCGTCACCGTCCCTTAAGCGGAAGCCCATGCCCTCCCCATTCGTCGAAGTATCGGCTCCCTCTACTGCTCCCCTGGATGTCAGGAAGTATGCAGAGCGAGAGGCGGCCGAGAGG
The DNA here is from genome assembly GCA_029282495.1 of Mycena albidolilacea. Lineage (NCBI taxonomy): Eukaryota > Fungi > Basidiomycota > Agaricomycetes > Agaricales > Mycenaceae > Mycena > Mycena albidolilacea. The sequence continues at coordinate 409,306 of JARIHO010000031.1, read as the reverse complement.
CAGGAAACGGAGCGTTCTTGGAAGAACCTCGAGCAGAGTCGGGAGAAGGAGAAGAGCGTGGGGCGTGTGGGGGGTGCTCGGCTGAGCACGGCAAGCGAGCAGGTTCACCGCCAGAACGAGCACGTCAGTGGCGGCAGCACCTCGTACCCGGACGGCCCATCGACGTTCACCCGGCCTGCAGATAGCAGCAGTAATACAAAACCTTTCCCCAGTCCCAATGCTGCTCCATCTCCCAGGACCGTCGACCCTCCGGAAACCTTCCCAACCTCGGGATCGTACCGCTCTCCGTCGCATCTTTCACAAGGATCCATCCCCAACGGAATGTCGACGGGTTATTTACCGAATGTCCCCCCTTCGTCTCTTGAAGACTCCACGGAAGAAGAAGACGAGAACGAAAGCAGCTCGTATTCTTCGTCCTCCTCAGAGCCGATGTCGAATCCCGCTCCTACCTCGATATCAGCCTTCCCGATTGGCGGCGGCAGTCGTTCTACTCCCTATTCCTATACCCCGTCCAAGTCTGCCGCCGTCCCTATCCCTGCACGGCAGCGCATCCCGGAAGACGACCCTGACCCGCTCTTGCCCCAGAGTCCCGGCGAGTATTCGCGGTGGGGGACCCCTCAGCGAGGAGCAAGTAGCTTCTCCGAGTCGCTCCGGGGCGCCAGCTCGTTTTCATCTCGGGACAAAGCTTTTGAGGCCGAGCGTGAACAGGAACGACTCCGCGTGGAAAGGGAGCGTCGCGAGGAACGGGAGCGAGAGCAACGGGTTCAGGAAGCTGAACGGAAAGCGAAGGAAGTAGAAGAAGAGGCCCAGCGCAAGGCGGAGGAGATACAACGTAAAGCGGAGGAGCTGCAGCGCCAACAGGAGGAGACGGAGAGGAAGTTGAGGGAGATCTCTGAGCGAGAGGCCAACCTAAGGCAACGAGAAGCCGAGATGAGGCGGAAAGAGGAGGAGAACAGACAGAAGGAAGTGGCGAGGCAGAGGGAGGAAGCGGCGAGGCAGAGGGAGGAAGCGGCGAGGAAGAAGGAGGAAGCGGCGAGGCAGAGGGAGGAAGCAGAAAGGCAGAGGAAGGAAAAGGAAAGGCGGCAGGCGGAGGAAGTGGCGAGACAAACGGAGGAGGCAGAAAGGCAGAGGAAGGAGAAGGAGAGGCGGCAGGCGGAGGAAGTGGCGAGACAAAGGGAGGAGGCAGAAAGGCAGAGGAAGGATCAGGAGAGGCGGCAGGCGGAGGAAGTGGCGAGACAAAGAGAGGAGGCAGAAAGGCAGAGGAAGGAGAAGGAGAGGCGGCAGGCGGAGGCCGAGAAACACAGGAAGGATTTCGAGAGACAGTTTCAATTCGAGCAACAAGCAGCCGAGATCAAACGCAAGGCGGAGGAGCGCAAACGGCAGGGGAGTATGGATTCGGAGAACACTTGGTCGTCTTACTCCTCATGGGGCACGCCGCCGCGCGCCGCTCCGGCCAGTCCCTCGCCGTCCAATACCACGAGCTCTTCTACGCGCAGCAACACGACAGGATCCAGTTCTGCGGGAACTTGGTCAAGCACTTCCAGCCAGGCCTCTTCCGGTGGTGCTCGGACGTCCAGCACTGCGACGCCGAACGGCAAGCCAACATGGACCGGGGCGTCGTCGACTCCTCGAGCAAGCACTCAACAGAACCCTGGCTCTGCCAATTCTGAGGATTGGGCGCGTCGACAGCGGGAGCAGGCGGAGGAGCAGTTTCGGAAGATGCAGGAGCAGCTGGAGCGGGAGCGGCAGGCGAAGGAGCAGAAGGCGGGGCGGATCCTGAGCAAGGAGGACGTTGTGCGGATTTACCAGCTGCACGAGCAGCAGTGGGCGAAGATGTCTTCGCATATGGAGGTTACGTGGGATATGCTACCGTGGCCGATGTACAAGAAGCCGAACAGCGCGGAGGAGATCACGTCGGGCGCGGTCGACGCGTATATCATGTCGCCGAACTATCCAGAGCCGGAGAAGTCGACGAAGGACCGCGTGCGGCAGCATCTGCGGAGGTGGCACGAAGACCACTTTAACCAGAAGGTGTTGGTCAAGGTGGGCGAGGCTGATAAGGAGCGGGTGAAGGCGGCGGCGGGGACGGTCACGAGAAATCTTAACAATCTTTTGGAACGGACTAATGAATCCAAGAAGGCCGGTTCAGGTGTTTTTGGGTAATCCAGGAGTGAGTGACGCAGATTTCTCTACTTGCTGAGAGCATTCGTTAACGATAATTCCTGTAGCCTTTTCAAGCATGTACTTATACCACTCACCATTGTATGAATAGAATCAAAGCAAAGGAAATATATCACTATTTGTATGCATCGCACCACAAAGAAAGAATGATGACGCGTCGCGCTCGACGTTCTTGTACTGCACAAAGAGCCCAAAGTACCTGCGGTTCAGGCCTGCGCGATAATATTATGGGGTGGCCGTTGAAGTAAGAGGGATAACCTTGAGATCCGGGGCAAAGTTAGGGTCGCAACTAGGGTAGCCACTCGAGGTCGAGACGAAGACAGGGGCCATTGAGAAGGTTTCTTAAGCTCGAAACGGGAATGGAGATATTGGCATAAGATGAACGGCAGAACCCAAGAGAATGCCGGCAGTGTCGCGTAGCAGGGGAGAAAAAACGAGGCCCAAGGCGACAAGAGACGACGTCGAAGCCAAGAGGAGTTGTCCCGATTAGGATATCGTGTTGTGGGTCCCTGTTTGCACGCACTCCAAGTTTCTGCACTTTGCTTCGCAGCGAAAATAAACGAAATATGTACCGCCGGGGCGTAATTAAATAGTAAATACAACAATATATCCGACCTGAGGAACCGTTCATGTATGGATCCACACCGCAAATACACCCATATCCAGTCAGGCGCAGACCTGTATGCAGGCTCGCTCGACGCACGCGCGCACTCAGCCTTCGCGCGTAATCCGATCCACATCGCGCCAGCTCTTGAGCAACGTCCGCCGAATCGTCGCGAGCCCGGGCTCCGCGTCCGCGTGGTCCGAGTGCTTGTATGCCTCTTCCGCGTTCGTCGTGAGCTCCTCCGCATTGCGCCGGTCCGCGGGCGCGAAGGGCTGGTTCCACGACGTGAAGACGAAAGTGCTCGGGTCGGGCATAGTGTGCTAAAAAGACGAACATCAGTATTCGTTGGGGCCGGTGGGAGGGAGGTAGAGCGGGAGTGTGGGTTATGGGTTATGGGTGAGGGTCTGGTACGTACAGCAGTGACCTCGTGTAGCTCGCGCTGGATGGAGAGGCAGAAGTGGTCCAGGTCTTAAAAGACACAAACGGCGTTAGTACGGAAATACTACTCAGCAGAGTCCAGACATACCGAGATCGTTCTCGTCGTAGTTGAAGGGGTTCTCACTGCAAAGTGGTGGTCAGTTAGTCCCTCCCGGTTTGAACAACTTATGGAGGCGCACATTTCCTGTCCTAATAGCATAGCGTAACGTCAGTATCATACAAAAGAAAGGAGCAGGAGATAAGTCACTCACCGATCTCAAGGAACCCAAGGAGCAAGAATGATGCAAACGCCGTTCCGGGAATCGTCAAGTAGTGTAACGAGCTCACGACCTGGAACGGCAGGACGAGGAGGTAAAGCCTGTGTGCCGCTTAGTTAGTTACACGGTTCCATACTTCCATGACGTGAGGCAGACGAACCACAACGACATGCGGAGATGAGCCTGGTACGCAAAAGGCAGGGGCGTGTTCCCGATGCGGTCCAAGTTCGACAGCGTATCCTGGAGACTCGCGATGTTGTTCATCAGCCCAGTGGCGAGCGCAGGCTGCAGCCATCCGTTGCGCAACAAGTCTAGGAGCTCATGTCAGCTAAAGACGCCAAAATAAACGCGGAGGACGCACAAGCAAGATAGCTATTCAGATAAATCGTGATCTCCAGCGGCACATTGCTCTCCGTGAAGCTCGGCTTGATCTTCCGCCCCAGCGCGTCGCGGCGCACGTTCTTCTTCCGGCGGCAGCACCGCGTGAACACGAGGAAGATGCGCAGGAAGGGGAAGTAGTCGAAGATCGACGTTTCGGGCGGGTTGCGCGCGGGCTTGAGGGGGACGTGGCTCTGGATCGTCGCTAGCGCCTTCTCGGGGTCGACGGAGTTCGCGCGCGAGGCTGTGCGGCGCCCAGAGCGGAACCAGCTGCCGTTCTTCTCGGTGCCCACATCGTCGGAGGAGCCGGCGGGGGAGCCGACGAAGGTACGGGCGTCCAGGGTATTGGAGCGCGAGGGCGGGGGCGGTACGGCGGTGTGCAGCGGGTGCTCCTCGTCTTCGGATGCTTTCCACAAAGGGAGCATGTCTGCCTCAGATGGCTTGGTGCCAGCGGAGCTGGCGTAGCGCGGGAGGAGACAGATGAGCGGGTAGAGGTCCTCATAGTACACGCCGGTCTCGCCGCGCAGGAAGTGCTACAATCGCCGTCAGCATTTGTCTGTCTGAGAAGGATCGAGTCTACATACCTTGACGGCGACAGAGAAGCCTTGCACCTACACAGATATCCAAAAGAATTGGGTGAGAGGGGAACAATAATTTGGGGGGCGGCTTACGAGGTTGATCATGGACTTCTTCTCGATGACACTCTGGACAGTCGTCATAGCTTTCTTGTCCTTGTCGGTCCGGTCAATGGCGACGTGAATCCAGATCTAATAGCGCATTGTTAGCTCTGCGCAAGGAGAGGAAGACGGCACTCACGATTTGGGCAATATTTCTTGACGCGACACTAATATTGGTCCACATCTTCCGTCCCTCCTGGTATCTGCGTGAACGGTCAACTATAGTTTCAGAGCTGTAGGAGGTATACACACCTCTCATACGCTGAGCTGGTACGGAAGGAGATGACCAAACCGAGTACAGTACCGAGAACCGTCAACAGAGCGTTGTTCACGGCCTGGTAAAATAATTAGATTGGATGAGGTTGTAGACTCGGTCGCTCGACTACTGACAAGGTTGTGTATTTTCTTTTCAGTGATGGTAGCCACCACTAAAGCAACTTTTAGCATCCTCAGTCAATCGACATCACGGCCACGCACCAGCAGCGACCGCGGTGAAAAATGCCACCTCGGGCCAAATGTCGTTGACGACAGTCGCCGAGAATTTACGCATCGTCCAGCCACCGCGGAAAAGGGGATTTTGGGCAACCATTGCGATTGCTTAGAGGTGAGGTGAAAAAAATGTGGTCGTGTGCGTTCGGGTGAAGGGAGAAAAGCGCCGAAAGAAGTACAAGGATTGCGTGGCGTGGAGTCTTTGAGAAGAAGGTGGAATCCCACAGCTAGACACGTGCTAGATGAAGAACGATACGCAGGCAGGCCACAGATGCGGGGAAAGAGACGGAAGAACGCCTTGAGGATTTTGAATGATCCCCTTTATACGGAAACTCGGCATCAACGGAAACTGACATTGGGCGCTGCTTCGGCCCACCCGATCGTCATTGCCGTGTGGCGTGCCCTCGTTGCCAAACCCACTGAGTCTAATAGTGACATCTGGATGGCCGCCATACACTTGTATCGGTCACCTTGCTCTAGGACATGGTCGACGACGTTCGGGCATTCGACCCCGCGTATGTAGACCGATCATGATCGACCCAACAAAAACAAGCACTGGGTTGCATTTGGAATTACATAAACCTCACGTCTCAGCCCATCAGCTTGGGCGCTCTTTAGCTTCCCGAAGATTTCGCTCAATCAATCGCATTCTGATGAGGACCGCAATTGCGAGTCTTGCTCGGTGGATGTCCTCAGGCTCTGAGGCAGTCGCTGTTTTTTCGCTTTCTCCGCCCTGGAAACCGTGAAGCATTTTGACAAGGTATATTACCGGATACTTACCCCCCACCCGGCACCAGCGGAAGCTTGATATCTGCGAGATAGATGCATAAACAGTCATATGCGGCATGGCCATCTTTCGAACACGCCGATGACTTAAGTGAGCAACACAATGTCCCAACTACGTCCATCATGTTGTTGGTTTCAACCACAGTTCGGCGCCCAAGAAGCGCTAATCGAACCAGCATAGCTTGATCGGGTGTAACTACAAATCAGCGAAGCGTTCGTCGCGGGCGCCGAAGCAGTGGTCTGTGTACAACCGTGATCAGAATCCAAGATATCATCGGACCAGTCAAAAATCAGGCCGCCTGGGCCTCCGGAGCCTACCCCAGACCAAACTGGCTCGATCCCGTTACCGAGTCCGATTTTTCGTTTCTTAAGTACAGTTGTCTCCAGCCGTTACGCATTGAGCTGCTCTGCGCGTCATGTAACCCGATATAGCCGGAAAGAAATATCGAAGTCCGTGCTTACTCACGTTGGGAGAATTGACGCGGGTAGCCCGTTGTCGGGGCGTGAGGGGGGTCGCAACACAACACACAGGAACCTAAAAGGCTAGGACGAGCGCGCGTTTCGATGTGCATGAGTCCATAGATTCCGTGCATTCAATTAGACGTCCTGATGCACTCAGCGTTCAGCGCTCAGGACCCATGACATGACAACGACGCGGAGGAGAAGAGGTTCAAGCGTGCCTGTGTGCCAGAACCAATTACAGCCAAAATAAGAGGAGATGAATGAGAAACGAGGACTGCACGCGATGCGGAGAATGAGGATGCAGGTCGAGCAAGCGCGTGGAGCGAGGACGAATTATCCATTCGTTGAAAGGCGAGAAGGAAAACACGATGTATATGTGCCATCACGTTTAAAGCAGGGGAATTCGGGGCGGTGCAAACAGCCAGAGATCTGGACAAGAGAGGACGACTCGGAGGCAAGCAGATTGCAGAGGCCAAATATGAGCATTGGTGGCAAGCCCCAGCCCGAGCTCATTGGTATTAGGCCTGAGGTGTCTATCGCTGAGCTTGCGCGTTGATTGCTGCACCGACTGACCCGGCTGAGGGGACCAGGATTCTGATTGCTCTGATTGAATGAATTAGACGAAAATGAAGGGAACAAAGTTTCCCGGAAAATTAGAAGTCTGCCAGCTCGGATGGATGATGCGCAAGACGCCGATTCGCATCAAAGAAAGCAGAACGAAAGCCAGGTCCATGTTCGCCCGATCCAAGGGATTCGGAAAGCTCCGGAAGTAGCTGATCGCATTCTTCAACTAAAATGGCTCAGAATTAACTCAGAACAAGCGTCGACGAGCAAAATTTCAGAAAGTTCTTCCGCATTTCGTTATAACCTGAGGGCAACACTTCGAACGACTCGCAAACGCCTCGAGTCGTAATCACTCCCCAGGTCGATTCTTGCCACTTGGTCACACTTGGTCGATTTCGGATTCAGTCTTGAATCTATTGGCATGATCTGACACTTTCACGGGCAGGCTGAATTTTTCTGGCACTCTATTTCTGGTACAATTCGACTCGGAAGCATTCAATATCTAGTGCGTCTCACGGTCATCTGCTGACCCACATGTCCTTCTCCATGGTGTCCTTCGGGGACCTCGTCACCGCCGCCGACCTAGCGATGAAAATTGTGCAGGTCTTGTACTACAGCCCAAGCGCTTCCGAAGACTACCAGGGCGCACTGAGCGAGCTGGTGTCTCTGCACCACGAACTCGTCATCATCAGCGACGCTATCAAACTCGCCGATACTGCTTCAGGGCCCGGGGCCCTCATCCGTCACCGTGTCGCGGAGGAAGTCAGGCGGTGCCGCGCCGAGATGCAGCGGTTCCTAGACAAAACCAAGGGTGTCGCTGCCACCGGAGTGGTGGGGGTATTATCCAAGGTCTGGTGGGCTGCCTCTGAGCAGAGGGAGCTGCGGGTGCTGAGAGACGCGGTCGCACGTCGCAGGGCGGCTCTCAGCGTTCTCATCGGCTCGTCTAACTTGTTTGTTTCTCTCTGTGTTGAAAGGCACATTACTCATTGAAATTCAGACTTATTTCCACCGCAACGAGGGACGAAGTGCGCGCGTGCCGCGAAACCATCCAGGAGCTAACCACGACGTTGAAGCCTGTGCCTCATCACGTTGTAGAAGACATGGTCTTCATCGTAGACCCTCTGGGAGACGTAATTCGGATATCCATGATATATGGCCTGAAGTACGAGGTATTACGCGAAAATTTAGTTTCCCATTTCGACGATGAAAATTTTGCCAGGATTTACACCGCATCATCGAGGCGTACTATCCAGAAGGTCGGGCTGGGAGCCGTCATATCAAAGATGGACTCTACCACCTGCTGCACTCCTCTGAGGGCCTCATCTCGCGGTTATCACCCGCAGGTATGGTCCTCAAGCCAGGAATGACCCTCGAAATGAGCATGCTGTTCCGCGAGCGAGCGAACTTTTTCAAACAGCGGAAGAGTTGCCCTCGCTGCAAAGATGAGAGCAAATCGGAGCCAATTGCACAAACCGGCTGGAGAAAGTGGTGCGTGCGGCGTTTCGAATAGATTTGAATCTCTGTTGATCGCTCGTTCAGCCTGCGATGTTCTAAATTTTTTCAAATGGTTCCTGATGATTTTAGCCGAGACTCCCAGGCTCGGATTCAGAGGTCTTCGTCTCTCCGGTAAGTTAATTCTGCGGTTCGATTCCATTTTTTAAAAAAAGATTGGGTCAGTCATGGAACACCCAAGGACGGGCCAAAGCAACATTCCGACGACGATGGTGTAGAACACTTTCGCCGCATCGAGTTCTTCTGTGTTGAGGAAATTCTCGTGGGTTCTTGTTCCGTTCCTGTCCCTTGAACTGAAGATCCGAGCATAGGACTCCAGTGACATTCACGATTTCTGGCAGAAGAAGGTCATTCTATCTTTTCCCCAAATGGTGGTGCACTACCTTTCTCGATCGGAAATTCTTTCTTACGGTTGCTTAGAAGAAGGTCAGAAGTCGCAAGCAAAATGGCACTCGCTGATATCTACCGGGTTGTAGTGGGCAAGCTCAGATAACCTCAAAACGGTGAGTTCGTATGCGATTTCTTGCTCATCTCGAAGGAGTTCAACGTGCCCTGGTGTGCGCAGGTGGGCTTGAAAGGGCCAGATGGGAAGTATGTCGCCACGGGACCCGGGATTGTTGTAGCAGTGCAGAGCAACTGGCAGAACCACAAAAGGTCAGCGATTGGGCAATCATCGATATCTGCGTCGGGATTTCTGATACATAAAGATGAAACAAGACCTTGATTGATTTCCTGACACCAGAAAACGGGATGAAATGGGAGTTGTACAACAAGAAAACGATTGTAAATTTATTTCTTAACGAGGACAGGGCTGGCGACCTTCTCATACAATATATCTGAGCGAACAGGGCACCTGACACTGTTCTAACAGTCGACTCCGGGCAGACAGCATATTCTCCCACCCCTGCAGCAGAAGAGCATCGACAAAATAAAATCCGAAACAACCACTGGCACACTCAACTTGAAGTGCATTGTGGGTCACTGAGAGAATTACTAGCTAGATATCGCAGAGCAGCCTTTGCATTTAAGTGTATGTGCTTATTCTCAATATTCGTAGTAGGTTCCCCTAGTCAGACGCAACAATTCTGAGCTCGTTCCTCGCTTGCTGCACATTCCTGGCACAGCCATTTTTTCTTCTTTATGCTCCCACACAGTGCTAGGCTGTCTGTCTCGGGATTAAAGTATGAGGAGCCCATGTACTCTGACTCCGAGGTTTTACTCCTGCTGACAACACTGAGGACGAGCTCTGGGTGTAGCTGGTAGCGTTCGCTTCGCACAGTCGGTGACAACGCTGAGGACCGATGTTTCATAATGATGGTGCAAGGTAGAATACACTGCGTTCCCACCCCATGTAGACAGAGGGTCTGTCTACCCCCGTAGCCAAAGGTAGATGGACCCCTATGTCTACATGATGTAGATGCAGTTAGTCTACATTCGTCGGTCGACGTAGCCGCATGTTGGCCGACGTAGCCGCATGTTGGCCGACGTAGCCGCATGTTGGCCGACGTAGCCGCATGTTAGCCGACGTAGCCGCATGTAGCCGCTTGTAAGTGATGCAAAGGTTATGTAATGAGTGAGGTGTATCTACGCTGTAGATGCAGGCAGACACACGTAGCCAACGGGTAGATGCACTGCATCTACCTCACGTAAATGAACATAGCCGAACATCAATCAACCGCAGCAAAGGTGCGTCTACATGCGAGCGTAGACGCAGATCGCCGGACGTAGCCGAACATCGCCACATGTCGGCATATGTCAATCAACGTAGACACAGGTGCGTCTACAGGGGGTCGGAATGCAGTGTAATCCGTAAAAGCTTAGTCTCTCGCAGACAGACACTTCAATACATTCTAAACTCGTACCTCGTTGTATTGAGGTTTTTTATTTATTATTTATGTCCCCATTCTCATCTCTCACGCAGAACCAGAGCTCTGGTCGATAAACTCATTGTGTGGGCAATAGGTCTGTTGAGATAATATGCTGACAGCGCTACATGGCGGCGCCGACAAAATCTAATTGACTGGCCTGCAACAGTCCCGTTTCAGAACGAGGGGGCGACTATGTATGGGAGGAAGCGTGACGGATATCGCAATGTTGTATTCATCGGCGAAGGACCTTACTACATATGCACTCCCATGCGGGGTAGACTGAGAAAGTGTTGTACGGCCCGTTGACCGATGGCTATGCTTGGAGCGTACCTTGCCAAGGGGAGCATTGAGATCAATCTTACCCAGAGTTAGTGATGTTCTGGCTTTAGCCTCAGGCCAAAAAGCCATGGCTTTTTGGCTTTGGTACCAAAGCCAAAGCCAAGCCATCAATTAGCCGATGGCCTGGCCTGAGATTTGGTCAAGCCAAAGCCAACTTTCATCCAAATTTCCGCTAAAAGCCATGGCCTAGGCCAAAGCCAGGCTAAAGCCAGTCAAAGCCATGGCTTTGGCTTTGGCTGAGCTTCGGATTTTTGGAAGCCAAAGCCATGGCTTTCAGGCCAAGCCAAAGCCAGAACATCACTACCCAGAGTCGATGGTAGAATTGATGCGAAAGGAGCAGAAGGGAGCAGACAAGCATTGACAAAAAATAGCGCGGTAATGAAGCGCAGCCGGACGTGAACAACACGACGAGCAGAAGTTGATGTTGAAGATGGTTCGAGTGAGCGGCAGATGATCATCCAGGTCGTCCTCAAGCCATTCCTACAGCCAACGCTGTTGGTATGTTCTTTTTTTTTCCGCTTTCAGTGCTTAGGAGTTTAAGTACTGATGTGGAGCCCCCGTGTGCTCTGACTCCGAAGGTTTCCCACTGCTGACAATGCTGAGGACCGAGGTTCTATAATGGTGCGAGGGAAACCTGGAATCCGTAAAAGCGCTTTGCCAGGCACCACTGGCGGGATTCTTATAGCCGTTATTCTACAGAGATTCTACGCCCCACTGGCAGGTTTGGATTCAAACTTGCCATCATCCGCGCGCGACGGCGTCGGGTGCTGCGGTATGATTCAATTATACAGTGTCCGATCCGTCCGATGATGTAATCTGCCGACACCAACGCCGTGGGACACAGCAGCGGCCCATTTTTTATCGTACGTTGCAACTTGAAAGTCTTAAAGTATATAAGATGGTCCACGGAACCCAAGATATCATTCACAAAATGGTTCTCAAAAACTTCTTAACTTCTCTTCTCTTTTTTGCGACCGCCGCCAAAGCTGTTCCCACGGTTCGATTCGGAAAGACCACGGTAACGGGCCTGGGATTCAGTAATTTAGAGTACTATGGAGGTATTTGCGCCGTTCGTATGAGTCCCGCATTTATTCAGCTTGTTTCCATGGGCATTCCGTATGCGGAGCCCCCCATCGACAGTCTGAGGTTCAAGCCTCCTGTCCCTCTCTCTAATTTGAACCAGGCCACCTTTGATGCCAGCAGACCCGGTTCCCCGTGTCTGCAAGCCAGGGTAATTATATTCGTTGCATATAAAGGTCCCGTTAATCGACAGCAACAGAGCCAAATCAATTCCAGCTCAGAGGATTGCCTGACCCTCAATATCTACAAGCCGGCGGGATTGGCGGCTACTGCGGCTCTCCCTGTCATGGCGTTCATTCACGGAGGGGGTTATATATGTGAGTTTCGCGTTTGTTCATACTCTGAGCAACTGATGAACCCCCTTTCTCTTCTTTCCTTAAGTTGGTTCATCTTCGAGTTTGAACGCCACTGCGATCGTGGAGCAGAGCATCACTCGAGTGTGTTCGAGGTTCATCCTACGCACAGTCTGACTAAATCTATACTAGGGGACGCCTATCGTTTACGTCAGTTTCAACTACAGGCTTGGACCTCTCGGATTTCCCAACGGTCACGACGCGCTCTCCGCGAATGCTCTCAACCTTGGACTCAAAGACCAGCTTTTGGCGCTTCAATGGATCCAGGATAACATCGTGGCTTTCAACGGAGACAAGTCTAAGGTGTGTGGCGCAAGTGTCTTCGAGCAGGACTCAAATGCTTATGAACCCCCGGGCCCAAAGGTTACGTTGTTCGGAGAGAGTGCCGGTGCAATGTCAATCGGCGTCCTGTACCTCAACTCGAATTTACAGAACCTTGTACGAGCTGCGGTGCGTCGGACATTTCATTTATCACCCGCTCTGACTTTCGAGCAGATATTCGAGTCGGGCAGCGCCGGGGGTACCCACGTATTTGACGCCTTCAGGGGACAGACCGACTGGTATAATTTTGTCCGGGCTGTTCCCGAGTGCGCGAATTGCAAGGAGGATTCCATTGCTTGTTTGCAACGGGTAAACTCAAGTGCGGCGCTGCTAGAGGCTATCGAAACATCCTGGGCCGAGTCGAATGAAGGGTATCCGTTTGCTCCTGTCATTGACGGCCCACACGGGCTTCTTCCTGACCTCCCTTCCGTACTTATGGCCAAGGGGGAATTCGCTCGCGTGCCGTTCATTTCTGGCGCAAATCTGGATGAAGGTGCTGTTCCACGGGTCTGATCATCGTACCATAATTTGCTGATGCACTCGTGCGTACAGGAACTTATTTTACCAGGCCCAATGTCAACTCGACTGCGATGATCGAGTCGTTCTTGCTTTCCAACTACACAACATCCACAGTCTCTCCAACAAAGCTGAGCGACACAGTTCAGCAGCTGGTTGAATTGTATCCGGATGTGCCTTCCTTTGGTTCCCCCTTCAACACAGGGAATCAAACGTTTGGACTTAGCGGCGAATGGAAGAGATTGGCGGCACTCAGTACGCATCACTCAACCGCTCCTCAAAAGAAAAGCCTAATGCAGCTATAGTGGGTGATCTGTGGTTCCATTCCCAGCGTCGCGCATGGATGCAGGCGGCCAACAAATTCGGCGTGAAGACATTCGGCTATCTGCTCACTGACCCCGGCGCACCACCGATTTCGCCACCCACGGTTGGACCCACGGCTCATGATGCACTTGGTGGTGAGAAAACATCCTTTTACTCCGCCGGTTGATCTGGACTGACAAATTGACCGCAGTGACACACACTGCAGACTTGCTTTACCTATTTGGCCTCAACACGGTCTTTGGCAGGCCTCCGTCGGCCGTGATGCTGGGAACGCAGATGATCGACTATTGGCTGTCATTCGCCACTAGCCTAGACCCTAACGACGGGCTCGGATCCTCTCGTATGTCTTGATACATTTTCTCCTCTTCAATCAACCAATAATTTTCTCCGTAAGGCCCGGTGTGGTCCGAGTACACATCCAACCACAAGGTATGTATCCGTGCGCAGTCTACCACGAATTTACCAAGTCAGAAATTTAGGCTATCCTGGAACTGACCAGCGTGAACATGTCGATGATTCCTGTGCGTTTGAAAACCTTGCCACTTCGTTTGAACCGCAACTCACTCACGAATTGACTTTGTAGGACAACTATCGCGCTCAGCAGATCGACTTTATCAACCGTAACGCTGCTCTTTTCGCGCGCTGAAGGCATTGTCGTACCAGGTCAACGTGATCCCGGCGCATGGGTACCAAGTATCGTAACTACTCAATTTTTTGTTGCGATGTTTGGGACTGTTTATCGCACTTGACTTGAAATTAAGTATATTGTTCTTGCGCCCATTTCTGAGCACTCCGGGCAAAGATTCTTTGATATTCTAATGTCCGCGCGGCGCGCACTCGTTACCGTGGTACCCGTCGATATGCTTGCGGGTTCGCCCTCGGGGTGCAGAGCCTTCCATACCCTCACTCGCAAGGACAGAATACAGCGCGAGGCGCATGGAAGGCAGTCCCGAAAATCGTTTAATTGCATTTTCAATTCGACATGCGAAAAGAAGTACATTAAATGGACCAACTTACTGAGTCACCACCTCGAGGATGAAGGTGCCAGGGCAAGTCGAAAGTTACGCAATTTTAAAATGATCCCACAAAGCGCGGAGGGCAGCGGTCGAGTCGGTATCTCTGGGCATAACTATCGTACGCCCAGGGCTCAGGACCATCGGAGCCCGAGCGACTCAGCGACTGCTCTGCTCCGGGTTTCAGTATCTTCGTTTGGGATTCCCCCCTGGTGGGGACGGGACCCACGATTTTGATGATACGTAGGTGGACCACCCACTGCCTGCTATACTGGGGGCTGGTTGAGGGTCCGAAACGAGCGAGTCCGAAGCCTGACAAACAGGGGATGAATGGGTGAGTTGGATATTGATGAGAGATTGGCGCACCAGCCCATGGATAGGTGTTCTTGACACGAAACAGAGATAGATTTCAGGGTGTGCGTTCACCGGCAATGGTGAGTTCAAGTGCGGAAGAGAAATAGACGGGGAAGAGCTGGTTCATGCGGAATAGGGTTTTCTGAGAAGAAATCTGTGGTCTATCCCCGAAGATGGCACGGCACTACGAGAGCTGTTCTGCTCGTCACCAGATGCTCCTTTAGTAGCTGGTCCCGGGTTTCAGCAAGGTTCTTGTAGCATGCCACCTGGGGCAGAATAATCTGCTAAGGGAGTCCAGACGGTAAGAGCAGGTCATGACCATGGTCGAAGGACGATGGAACTTTATCAGAGGCAACGCGAAAACGGACGCCGCCTTCCAACGGCGCGGCATCCCGATCCCTGTAGTAGTGAAGAAATCCAGCAGACTGAGGGGGAAAGGATTTGAATAGTTTAAGGGTGGTAATGGTAGTGAAGGGTGTCTTGTGCATCGCTCGATTCGCTCCGTGACTTTGGAAAATGTATGTCGATGGCAGATGCATTCTCGTAGCGAAAGATCGACGTGGTCATACGGGAGAATGGAGACCGGATTCAGTGTGGAGAATGCATGGCCTGGATGGCCAGGGTGTCCGCTGTGTCTTTCTCAGTTCGGTGATGGAAGTCGAAAGCCATTACTTAATATTTAAGTACGATGCACTGCCAGTACAGGCTAGTGCCGGCCTTCAAGTTCGTTTGAGCCGAGTAAAAACGAGGGAAGATCCAGCGAGGAATATTATTTGAACAAGAAAATAATCTTGGGGTCACCAACAAGTGTCGAGGGCAACACCATGGGACGCCGATGCACGTCGGTGAAATAGGAAGAGTCGAGACGCGACTGGTCACGTGAACAACCTTCTGACATGTCACATGTGTGAAATGCGAAATCCTTCGCTTTGACCGCTTCTGGGTCCATGGGTCTTCTCTGGCTTATACATCGCCTGCCTTATTCCCTAATACCCCAGTTTTCCCAAAACAAATGAGCCGGGCTCAGGTGGAATCTATGGATCCATCACGGTCCATTAACATCTCATCCCCGGTCCTGGTACTTCAACTCAATCAGCTACTGGCCTCTTTGAATATCCCAATCACTGTGGTCTCTCACTCCCAACTAACCCCTTCGCTTCTGATCGGTATTTTGGAGTCCCTGTCGTCTGCCCGGCTGTCCATACCCAAGAAACATCGAGATAATCTCTCCTCGTCAAATACGTCAAAAGTCCACTGCATGAAAATCTTTCTAGGTGTCATGCAGTCCGATATATTGAAGCAGGACGTCGGGATAGGCAACCTCGATCCCCGGCGGCTTGCGGAGGGTGCAGACGAGGAAACTCTCTACGTCGCGCGGCTGTTGTGCTGGTACGGGCGCCACAACGGCCTCATCTCTCGTTCTGGCCGCAACCGGCGCGACGAGAGCGGCAGCCCGTCTACGTTAACCACCGCGACCAGGCGCACGGCTACGGTGACAAGTCCTGTGCACCTGGAGTCAAACACAAGTGTGAGCGCCGCGTCATCTTTCGAGGATGCGGGGCCAGCTTCCCCAGCGCAATATATCGTCGCAAGTGCGCGCTGCATTCACGAGGTCCCCTTACCCTCGCTCGTCCTCTCTCCTGGCAGCCACGTCGAGGACCTCGACGCAAGTTTCTTCGCATTGGGGGCGCATCCTGGGGACGACATCGAGTCGCGCTTGAATGCAATGTCGCACACCAACAGCACTGTCCGCTACGATGGGTACATATCTCTCGTGGACGAAGACGCGGAGGTCTCCGCCTTCCTCGAAGCGCGCGAACGCGCGAAGGGCAAGGGCAAGGGCAAGGGCGAATGTGCGCAGACGACCGCGGACAGAAGTACGCGTCATGTCCCCGCTATTCAACGCGATCTGTCTTCTCATGACGATGTACGCATCTCTCATGCTCATGCCTGCCTGGCCTGATCGCGCGCTAATTGGTACCAGGCTTCTGCGTCGTTGTCCGCCCTTGCTGCGGCGCAGGCTCGCGCGATGGAGCTGCAGCGGCGGCATACAGAGATGCTGGAAGAGCTAGCACGGCTCCGTGTCAGCGAATACGAGCGCCTCTGGCAATAGGACGTCTTGGGTACCATCTCATCTCTTACTCGGCGACCTCGTTAACGATAATCTGCTAGCTCAGAAGCCGCATGCCCGGCGTGCTGTGCAGTTCAGGCTCCAATATCCTCACCCACGAAGCGGCGAGGGGGAAGCTCTTTCGGATGGCCTTGTTAATCTTGGGTGCCCTCCCCACCCTCTCTATTCCCTGCGCTCCGGCGCAGGGGGGATTACGTAGGGTACCGCTGCCGATACGACGATCCTGACGTCGGACACTCAGATGCTATCTGCCAGCGCCACGACCAGTTCCCACCGACGATTGCGTGATCAGTCGTCACGGGAATACGGCGGATGAGGTCCTGTACCTCGTTAACGCACTAAGAAGCAGCTCTGCAGGGGCCCTGCCCTCGATGTGTCGGCGCACTCAGCCTCAGAAGTGATAGGTCTCCGGTCGATGGTACTTAGTACGATCATGAGCTTCCGAGGATATACACACGATACCTTTTGCGTGTAAAGCAGATTCGTCACTGGCTCGCCGTCATACGTTTGCCGCAACCTATCGCGTGTCTCTGCTCGGTGATGATGCATTGAATTCAGCGAGCCACTAGGAGCCACCCTCCATCACGGCAAACTTCTTCAATTGATTCGCTGTGGCCGAGGTGCGGCACCATCGCCTGTGCCGCGGCTTTGGCCTCCGTCAGCCCTTTACGGACTGATAGATGTGATAGATGTGATGGGTAGCCACGAAATACAGACATCCACCAATACGTTCATCAGGCTTCCATCTCCTTTCCTTCGTTTCAGTGATCCAAGAATCAAGGAAGGAGATGTCGCCATTAAATGAGCTCTGAGCTCCCTCGCCGTCTCCTCTCTCCCTCTATCTGCTGCTCGTTGGGGAAGCCTGGTTCTCTGCAACCCTCCCTACGCCCTATGGCTCACGAGCATGTCCTTCGTGAGTTCCGCTGTTCATTCGTGCGTCGAATACTCACCTGCTGCAGGTGAATCCGTAGAAGTAGGAAGAGCAGCGACCAGCTTTCGAGGATATAGAGACGGCTTCTACGCCCTAGAGCTGTTGGGCTTAGTTGGAGCAGTTTTAATGCTTCTCACTGCAATCATCTGGCGCAAGGTTGTGCGGAGACACGCTAGCTGGCTCAATTTCATGACCGCTTGGATAATATCATGTGCTTCATATTTGTGAGTTCCCTGACGATGGGATTTGTTCAGGATACTTATCGTGGCTCCAGATTTCTTATGGCGGAGCCAGTAGGCCGACACCCGAACCATAATCTCTGTCTTTTCCAAGCCGCACTGGTATACTCAGTCCCCACTTTGTAAGAAGCCATCCGAAACTCTTGATCTGTTTTCTCATGAGCGCGCAGGACGTCTGGAGCCACACTAGCGCTGGTCATACATGTGAGTGTCCGTCTCCCTTGTGGTCTATTTCGTCCGCTCACGATCGTCTCCTAGGTTCATATGACCCTACGGAGTTTACTCACTTTGCCGACGAACCACCAAAGATCATGGACTCCGGCTGTGAGGCCAGAACCTCTGCATTCCAAAGCCCAAATTGACTCCATGTTAGCTCGTCATTGGCCCCTACGTTCCAGCGTGGGCTATATTCACCTATGCTCTCAAAGTGGGATTGAACGACCCATCTCTGGTGCATCGCCTCGACGACGGAACGTATTGCGACCTCGCTAAGGAGTCGCCGTAAGCCCGTATATATACTTTCGAGTGTTCCTGCTAACTCCGTCTACTCAGTCAAAGAGTATCCAGCATCGTGGTGGTCATCATAATGGTGCTTTGCCTGGCCGTAGAAGTGGTTATCTTCCGACACTTGTGGCGGGCTTGGGAGTCTCTCAAGAGGGATGACCAAAGCTCCGTTTCGATCATAGTCAGAGTGCTGGCATTCACGCTCGTTGGAATGTTATCGATAATGTATGTCGTCCGCTCGGCCTCATTTTGGGCCACTGACGGAATATCGCTTTGAATTATAGTCTCAGTCTCTTTTTCTTGGTCATCCCAGACAACCACGACATGGTGTTCAACATAGTGATCGCAATACGTGCGTATCCTCGTTCAATATTGGCCATTTCTTTACCGCTCGTCATCTACAGCTCCCGTTTCTTCCGTTATTATATTTGGGACGCAGAAGGTGAGCGGTGCACGTGTTCATGGACGCTGAGACCAACACTGATCCTATAATGGTAGGATATATTTACCGCGTGGGCTTCTGGATTCTGGAATCGCAGAGCTCATGGCGCGGACACCTGGGATACATTTACCCCCAATGAAAGCCGCCGCAATACCGTCAGTCCGCAGGTTTCGCAAGTGTGACAATTGTTGTTGGCCATGACTGTATTTTACCACTGTATCAATATTTGCACATACGCATGGTTAGAACTATTTATGGCACCGGGTTCTGTCACAAACTGTGGCCTCCCTTTTGGTGTTACCTATTTGTTCAAGGTAACGATTCGTATGCACACTAGTCTTACATTACCTGGTATGGAAACCCGTTACATCCGGTAATGGTTGAGAATAAAAAATCTACAGTCGCGTCAGATCGTGAAAGTACGGCCAGATTGCATAAAAAAACATCCTCATCCACCGCAATGCAGCAGGGTGAATTTCTTTTTCGAGACTCGGGTTGTTTATGTATCCAAGTTTTGGCAAGGTAAGCAACGCTGCGGTTCGATCGAGTTTCAGTCTTGGTTTTCTGGTTTTCTGTGACAGGAAGAAGTGTACAGAAGTCACAACAATTATTATAGCTTCGAATTCTGGGTTCCATACCCATCCTCCCCATTCCCATGTCGCAGTGAAAGAGTAGAGGATAATTAAACCAACAGAACCAATGACCGAGGCATTCTGCGTAACACACAATTATCTGCATGCAGCATTGAAGCTGAGGGGCGAGAAGTATTGTCTGATGTCACAGCTCGTTCCCTGACCCTGAACGAAGTTACGGACGTCCAGACTCTCCGAGCCAAGGCCTTCGGAGAGGAAACCAAAAAAGTCCGGGGAGAATATAGCTACCACGAAGCATTCGGACCGACAGGTAGACGAGAAGGGGAAATAATGTGTATTTTGCTTCCGGTTTGGTGGGGTCGACGTTCTCCTGTTCAGTTTCGCTGGGTCTGTCGACTGCAGATGCAAGTGCGAGCCCCGAGGATGTCAGCGCTTAAGAAGAGAGAAACTAATGCGTGGGTATGCAATCTATGAGTCGGTATTGATCATGGGCTCTATGGAAAAACAATCGCAACCGCGCCCTGTCAAGCTCTGAAATTAGCCTACAGTGAAATTGGAACTGGAAGAGGATAGCACGTACGGTCGGTCAAACAGTCTCGACCTTTGAGTTCAACTGATGTAGACACAATACGACGGCGTGGATTCCATGGCGAACAGTTTCCAAGTCCGTCTCCACAATTCGCGCCAGGACAGCCGTCATCTTGTCCGGATGCCACCGCAAAAGAGCGACGTGATTTCATTGTCACGCATGTTTAGGGCCGGCTGCCGCAAATGCCGTTCTCGCGAATCTCCTTTCAGTCCTTTTCGTCCGCGCTGTCTCGACAGTCGTCGCCGATTGCGAAGTCCACGCGTACGACGTTCGGTGCGACCTAGAGCATCCCGCCGTTTCTCTGCCATGGAATTCTCCGGGTTCAACATCAAGTTTCTCTCAAAGCTCCTAACAGTTCCCTTGTTATCGAGCTGGAGCTATCATGAAAATTCGGAACAGCGCGCTAAATGTCTTTCACTCAAATCCACTCTCACTCTCGAAAACACGACAATTTTGGACGTATCTTATGCTTCCGCGGGCTCTACGGTGAAGCCGCACGGCAGTTGCGTTCCAAAAGCATTCGTCAACGCGCCGCTCTGTCGGGTCCAATTTTCCACCAAGACCACGGCCACGTCGTCAATACGTGCCGAGGCGTGGCTCCCAGATGAGTGGTATGGCCGATTTCTGGGCGTCGGGAATGGGGGCCTCGGTGGATGTGCGTCTCCTATTTGATGGTGGAATAATTCAAATTCATTGCAACGGTAGGTATATCTTACAGAGACCTCGACTACGGTTCAGCCCTACACTTTGCCACCGTTGGCTCGAACAACGGCCATGATGGTGACACAGGCCGTCCTTTCCTCGGAAATCCTGAGGTGCTAAATGATTTTGCTTTCCGCTCGATCCATGTCGAGGCGGTCATTGGGAAGCAAATTGTCGAGGCCTACTACGGAAAGCCACACGAAAAGGCGTATTATCTCGGCTGCTCAACGGGTGGGCGCCAAGGCACCCAGTCGGCGCTGAAATTTCCAACAGACTGGGATGGTATTATTGCAGGTGCGCCCGCGACCGACTTTAATCACCTTTTGCACTGGTCTGGGATGGTAGGGGCGGCCGTTGGCGCACCTAATCCCTCCTCGTCCCCGGCATTCATTCCTCCCGAATTGTGGAAACTCGTGGCTGGGGAGATTTTGAACCAGTGCGACAGCATCGATGGTGTACGAGACGGGATCATCACCGAGCCTGACGCATGCGATTTCCGACCTGAAGCGCTTCTGTGTACGGGGGCAGATGGCGAAAAGTGTCTCTCTCGCTCGCAGGTCGAAGCGCTGCGCAAAATATACTCCCCGTTGTACGAAAACGGGGAGCTCATTTACCCTCGGTTCGACCCTGGTGCAGAAAACATCCACCCCGGTGGTGTACTGATGAGTGGCAAGTTTCCGGCCTACACTCGAGTAATTACTACTTTACTGGATCCAATCTCCTGCAGTACCTGATCAGCTTCCAGGATTGGGTCAAATATGCCATCCTTAACGACACGGAATTCGACTTCAGCAATTATGGGCCGGAACACGGGCGTCTTGCTGAAGACGTCAATCCTGGCGGTATCGCTACGTTCGACGGAGACCTCTCCGCGTTCCGCGATCGTGGGGGGAAATTCCTCACCTACCACGGTCGCGCCGATGATGTACGTCTCCCACTTATCCATCACAGCTAACCTACTAATTTTCTGCCCCGTCTCTAGCTCATCGCGTCAGGTAACTCCAAGCGCATGTACGACTTGGTCTCGCGGACGCTGGCGATGCCGTCCCTGGACGCTTTCTATCGCCTGTTCCTCGTGCCTGGTATGGAGCACTGCACACAGGGACCAGGTGCGTGGGCGTTTGGGCAACGCGGGGGCACAGACGGGGCGCGGAATGAGAGTTCGCATAACTTGCTGCTGGCGCTCGTGGACTGGGTTGAGGGCGGGGTTGCGCCAGACACGATCACGGGGACGGCGGAGGACGGCGCGACGCGCGTGCATTGCCGCTACCCGATGCGGAGTGTGTGGGATGGGAATGCGTTTGGGTGCCAGGCGTAGTTTAGTTCAGGTATGCGAGGGAACCTGGCGGTAATTGGGCTCACTGACGTCGAACCAGTTCATTTACTTTATCTTTAACCGTATTTGAACTGGGATCCGCGGCCTTGCCCTTGCGTCTCGTTCCCTTTGGTCTATCCATTATTCACCCAATACAAACCATTCAGTTGACACAACTCCAGCCTAAACCATTTCGGTTTTCGAACCTTCGCCATCAGCGCCTGTTCAAAAAGTTCCGCGGTCTCAGCTGAACCTACAATGTAGAAGCTCACTACAAAAAAAAAAGCGTAGCATGGAAAGCTCAAGGGAAGACCCCGCACCGGAGCTTGTGAACGAAGGAAAGTCAAACGATGGCCTCACAGTTTGATAACTCAGATTTTGTCCTTCTTCCTTTCCTTCTGTTCGTCACTCACCCCAGAGAGGATGGTCAGCCTAAGCTTTGGATTTTCATGATCGTCGAACAAGATGACCAAGTAGGGCTGACTCGTTTCAACCCCGCTGGAATCAATTCCTGCCATTTCTTACCGACCCAGCAACGGATCCCAGGCTCTGTCGGACATGTGGCGGACCTGCCACACTCGAACGTCGGGTGGGCGGGCAGTGTTCCCCACAGGTTGCCCTAACGAATTCGGCGAGCAGTCCGCGCGGGCGCGGATCTGGAGAATGTTAGTGACGCGGCGACGCGGCATGTTGTCAAAAAAAGGGGGGTTGGCATGTCCAGTTGGAGAAATTTCTCTAATTTTCTTCCCGAGACTCGGAGCCGGCAATGAAGGGGTTCAAGTCAGAGCCACAGATACTGGCTGGCTGTTCGTCTCGCTCCTTGGTCCAGACTGTCCAGGTGTATTTCGAACGAGAAGAACGGAAGAAATGAACGAAAATGTGCGAGCACTGTGAGGGCTCATCTATGGATTGCAGCTTGACAGGTTTGATCCTCTCGATCCTGTCTTAATACTTATGTCAGATGCGGACTCTTGCGGACTGATGAGGATCTTAGAGATTCTATCGCGTCGCCGAGTGCGTATCAGGGCAGAGGGATCCGCGACACAGGAGCGTGGGATGTGCGCGTCTGGCGAAGCTTGGACGGTCAGTCAAAATACCCGAGGATAGGTGAAGGAACCCCCCGCGGGTTGGGAGCCGTTGGAATTAGTTGAGTAAATGGGTGAGGTGGATGATCAAAATTCATTCTGCGCATGGTTCCGGCGCAACTCGATCGTCGGATTCCATTGTCCACAACACTGCGGACGAGACACTCATCGCGCCACAACTGAACCCTATTCGCTCCCACGCCTCCTTTCCTCAAGCTGAACCCACCAATGTGTTCGGGGGAATTGACCGCCCTGGATCCTGGGGTGCATGTCGGGATAATCATCGTTACTATTGAGATCACTACGCATGGGCAAGGCGTCGGAGGTTGTTGGATGGTGATGAACGACATGTTGCGGAGCCATGGTTGAATAGTCAACCCAAGTTATTTGAACTTGAACCAAGAATGAATCGTAACCATCACATACCACATGCATACGTAAGAAAGCGCCTGCACAGCCAGATCCATATCCTGCCGACAACAGTACTAGTAGCTGGAATCTGGATGAGGTCAAACATATATTGGGTTTGTTAGCGATCTAGTACCAAATTGCAATTGAATGTACAGCAATTTGCTCAGAATTAGGAAAGGGC
This sequence comes from Mycena albidolilacea, assembly GCA_029282495.1. Classification (NCBI taxonomy): domain Eukaryota; kingdom Fungi; phylum Basidiomycota; class Agaricomycetes; order Agaricales; family Mycenaceae; genus Mycena; species Mycena albidolilacea. Next base: position 385,667 of record JARIHO010000031.1, on the reverse strand, counting down.
CTAGAAATTTGAGCCCGGGCGCTCGAAATGTAATAAGTATCGTCATCCGTATAATGGTCTGCAGTAGAGACTCTCGAAATGCACGGAGCGCGATGTCTGAAAAAACGATGCCCACTTGAGGACGTGGACCATGACTTTGAATGGAAGCAAAATCAGCCATCGAGTCACTCATCATTCTCGTGTTCCGTCTAGCCTAAAGGAAAATGAACGATCTTTAATGCGGATAGTAATGCAGCTTGTGATATACACTGAAAGGTGATCAAGGTTCGAATTTGTGTGATGGTTGAATTCTGTCGAACACCAAATCTTCGTTGATGCCTGGGTTTATGGCGTCCGTGCCACACTCTGAGATTCAAATTCCAGATGTCATTGGTATTACGAGGGAATGATTTGAGGGAATGCGATGAACCAGGATTATCCTCAGTCTTATCTAGTATATCCGAATTCGAATCATCATCAGACTCGGTGGAGTGTAGGTAGTTATATTCCGGCGCGGTCGAGAAGCAACGGTCCCTCTGCGTGCTGCGGAGGATAAATGGTTGAAATTGGACTCCAACGTAACTATGGTGAGGTTACACGGCGAATCAAACCCAAGACTGGAAGAATGAACTACCTACGCAGGCTGCAAATCGAATGAAAGCATATTCGGCCGCCTGCAGGATGTTTTTGTTACTCTCCACATAGCAACATTTGAACAGTTCGGTCATCTCGGCGACGTTGAATGTGAGACAAATCACAGAGCAACAACGCTCAGTCTCAGAATAACGCCGTCGACGCAATGCGCAGCTCAAGGTCAGTGAAATGATAACGCACTGACAATTGCAAGGAAATTCAAGTCCAACGTAGATGTGCGGGTGCGCCATCGCGAGCACGCAATCGATCGCGTCGGGCCCCGAGCTTGCTTGCCCGAATGGGGCATTGTAGCATGCGCCTCATCCCCGCCCATCCCCGCCGTTGTCAGTCGCCACAAGCTTTTAACCCCACCAAGCTATACAACAGATCCATCTGAATCACTCAGACTGGGGCCTGGAATCGATAACGCCCTGAGCTCCAAGCCGCACAATCGTCAAACCAGTCGCAGTTGAAACGTGCGGCAACTCCGGGCTGGGGACTGGCCGGATGCCAAGAAGGATAGATCCAAGTTGAAGCAAGCGAGCTCCTTGCAGTCGATAACGGCAGCAAGGGGAAGCTCGAACTTGAAGAAGTCGAAACAGATCCAGAGTTTAGTAGCGGACACCAAAGGTTTGACGTCCTTGTTCGTCTTGGCCTTGATATGTTCCATCTAGTTGTAGAATTGAGGTCCTGGAAAGAGAATGCGGGAGGCGTTAAATAATCCATATACAGATGATTGTGTGCAAGATGTGTGCAATATGTATCGGAAAATGAAAACGAGAACATGAGTTTATGCAATGCAAGGTATGTACGTAGAAAGTCATCATAATGCAAGAAAAAAAGGGACAGTGACAGCGACACCCAACCCAAAAGCGAACAGAACGAATAAAAAAAGGAGAGACAAAAAAGCTCTAAATAGTAGCTCTAGCACGTACAGGTACAGAAGTCAGTTGCTGGGTGTGGGTGGGTAAGTGGCGGTCAGCGGCGGGTGGGGTCGCCGTACAGGGAGCGGAAGAGGACGGTCTTGTTAGCCCGCTGCGGGCAGGCAACCTCGTCGGACCCGCCACTGGACGAGCTCGCGCGCTCTGTCGCTCCTCGCATCATGAGCGCCTCCGCGCTCGAGTTCGCCGTCCCGCTGCCACCGCGCAGCAAGCTAAACGAGGCCCGATGCGGGACAATGCTCTTCCTCATCGCCTTCTCTCTCTCCTTCTCCGCCTTCTCCCTCTCCTTCTTCTTCTTCGACTGCTTCACCGTCTCCCGGCGCGACGGCGCCTTCTCTGGTAGTGAGGTTTCGCAAGTGTGACGGTTGTTGTTGGCCATGACTGTATTTTACCACTGTATCAATATTTGCACATACGCATGGCAAGAATTATTTATGGCACCGGGTTCTGTCACAAACCTTGGCCTCCCTTTTGGTGTTTCCTATTTGTTCAAGGTAACAATTCGGATGCACACTAGTCTTACATTACCTGGTATGGAATTAGGAATACCCGTTCCATCCAGTAACGGTTGAGTATTAAAATCTACAGTCGCGTCAGATCGTGAAAGTTCGGCCAGATTGCATAAAAAAACATCCTCATCCATCGCAATGCAGGAGGGCGAATTTCTTTTTCGAGACTCGGGAGGTTGTTTATGTATTAAAGTTTTTGGCAAGGTAGTCGGGTCTTCAAGGGTCGCGTAGGAGAGGGAAGGAGAGGAGAGGAGGTCGTGTCCGCTTAGCGGACCCAGAGGGAGAAGGGAGAAGGAGTCGTGTGTGGTTTGCGGGGGGATCGGCCGTTCCGGCCGAGGGGCTTTGCAATGCAGAGGGAGATCTGCGGGAAAGCGCGTCGGGGGGAGATGGAACGCGGAACAGGGCGAACCCGTACGCAAAGGCAACCACGGGTCTGATGAAGGAGACCCGAAGCAACCCAAACGGAGCGCAGCAACCAAGCGCCAAAGGCGCGTGCGAGGGCAACAGAAAGAGGGCCCGAGGGCCCCACACCACGGCAAAGCGGAGGAGAAGAAAAACAGATCTTAGAGCTTACAGTTCACACCGGAAGTATCAAGTAGTCGATTGAAACGAAGACGAGTGTTACAAATATGAAAGATGAGAGAACAATTAATCGAAGTCGAGAGATGCAGCGTCAGAAGCGAGACCATGAGACTGCGCAAATTCTGCAATGGGCTTGTCCCAAGCGCGAGCGATGGCGAGGGGAATGACGCGCTCAAGGCGACGCCAGTAGATCAAGAAACACAAGGATGTCCATCCACCTAGCTTCATAATAATCTCGGGCGCGACGCCGGCGAGAAGGAGATTGAGGGAGCCTCCGATACGGTAGCTGTGTCCAAACACCAGCTCGAGCCCAGCGGCTTTGAAGACTTGCAACGAGGACTTGATCAACGCGTCCTTGGTGATCATGCGCCAACCCGAGGGAACTCGATACGCGAAGAGAGGAGTGTCCGGAGGAGGGGAGTGGTTGACACGGCAGTGGTTTTTCCATGCCCAGATCGGGCAGAGGTCTGCGTCTTCTCCGAAGACCTCGGTCAGAATGCACTCGCCCCCAGCGGATAGGGTGGTCTTTGTCCAGACGAGGTGTATGCTGAGGACGCGGCGTCCAGCTGTGAGCGTCTCCGATATACGAGTGGACCGGCATGTGTCCCGCAGTGTAGAGAACTTGACGACGCTGCGAACTGTCACCTCTCCGAGACGCCGACAACCGTGATAAGGTGTGAGGGCGTTGGACCAGGCGGCGGCGCCGTACGACGAGTTGAGGTCGAGCGAGCGACGGTAGGCGCGAAGGTGTGCACGAGTGATAGGACCGCGCGGAGGGCGCTTAAAGGCGATGCCTGCCTTGTCAGCCGACTTTTTCAGCAGAGGGAGAAGACCGTCGTCGCCGTACCAAGGCGCGTCGTTGTAGGTGTGCCAGAGGTGGAGGCCGTTGAGCCAGTTGCGAATGCACTTGCCCGTGCATGTGCCACGGGCCTCTGCGACAAAGAGGGCGAGGAGGTGACGACTTGCTGGCATACGCGCTTCTTCGGACGTTCCCAGTCTGTCGCAGAACTGGGTGAAACGCGTCAAACCCGATGCATATGATTCCAGCGTCTCGGGAACATGCGCGTCGAGCATGCCCTCGAGAACGCACGATTGCATTGCTGCGGATGCACCTTCTCGATCCATCGCTTCGAAGGCACGTGCGGAGTACGGCGTCGTCCAGAGTAGAATGCGATGGGCGGCAGGGACATGCGGCCGATAGATGTTGACGGGAACACGATCCTTCGCCCTCGCACGTCGAGCCACTTTGGGTGGAAGTACGGCCGAGGCGAGGATGCGAACTTCTCTGGCCGCGACGGCTGCGATCGAGTGATGGTCCTCCTGCGACGCGGGCGTGGTGGCACCGGACCGGTGGTGTGGATTCGAAGATGATAAGGTGAGGGCTGGGAAAATCTGCGAAGCAATAGTGGAGCTGGCGAGGAGTCTGAGGGTCAGCGATGTGTGTATCGGCAGTGCCGGATACGTACTTTGAAGGCGTCGATGCGAGAAAAGAACGAGGTTTCTCGGTGCGAATGAAAGAGGATTTGGCCAGTCTAGGACAAGCTTAGTACACAATTGTACTCGATACATGATGAAACGCACGGCGAGATCAAAGATTTGAAGAGACCGTGATTGGGGCCAAGCGCCCGATGAAATGATGAACGAGCGAGGAGGGCTGAGGAGCTTGACGATGGTCAGAGCTGTGAGGGATGGGTCGTGTATGCGCGTACCTTCGATACAAAGACGAAGGCGGTCGAGATGACTCTTCCTGCCCAGAATAAGAGACAGCGGGTGAGCTGGGGCTGAGGTGAGAACGAGGGTGAGGCGCTGTGTCATGGACTTACCCAGACGCGAGGCGCATAAGAGGGTCGATCGATGCGAGGGAGAAGGAACAAGATGAGGTCGTGACACCACGTCGTGCCGTGAGTCCGGATGTCGGGTCGGCGCGCCGCAGCGAGGAGGGATGGGGTAGCGAGTCCAGACCGAAGGCGATGTCAAGAAGATCGACGTGAGCGCTCGAGGTGCGCTCAGTCCGTTCGAGGCGGTCCATCCACGTCGACGAAAACGCTTCTCAGATCGTGGGGAAGGTGAAAACCGCGCTTGAGGCAGTTCTTGTCGACGAGGTGAGAAGGGAGACCACGCGAGGGCGCGTCCGCGACGTTATCAGCTGAGGCGACGTAGATGATCTTTGTCGTGATACCACAGCCCGCCTTGACCGCGAATGAACGACGAGCACAGAGGTTGATGTCGAGGTTAGGGGATCGCCCCTTGGTGAGAGCGCCGATCGCGCCTTTGTTGTCCGATCGCACGAGGATGTAGATGTTTTTGAAGGCGAGCTGTTCGAGAAAGAGAAAGCATAGCTCAAGGGCGACTGCCTCGAGCCAGCAGATGTCGATCCCCTTGCGCTTCCATTTCTTGCGGAGTTGGAGTGCATACCAGCGTTCGCCAATGACGATCCCAACTCCCCAAGACGTGCTTGCGTCGACAAAAATGCCGAAGTCACAAAGCTTGCCTAGCGGGTGCAGTTTGCGGGTGAAAGACGGCTGAAGCAGCATCCTCTCCCACCAGACGAGGGTGTCAAGCATTGAGGACGAGAGATGTCGCTGCATGAATTGGTTTCCCCTGAAACCTTTCATCGCGTTCGATATAACCGAGAGATGAGAGGATCCCTCGCAATAAACGAAACATATGTAGCAGAGAGCTCCGTGGAGCTCCTGTAGATCGAGGAGGACGAAGGAGATGTGAGATTCGATGCCGGCAATCATGTCTTGAACGCGCGCAAGATGCTTCAGACGTTTGTTGGTGGGAAGGGAGACACAGCTGTCGGGAAAGTTCCAGTCTAGACCGAGGAAAATAATCCAGTCATCAAATTTTGTCCCCGTCTTCGTCCCGTGCCATGGAGTGTTGATGGGGTCAATGGGCGCCGCTATGGTGAGCCTGTCGAAGCGGTAGACGTAGCCGTTTTCCTCCAAGTGACCGACCAGACCTGGGAATCGAATGATGGGAAGGTCGTCTTCGTACTTCTTGACATCGCCGTCTTCGCCAATCTCTGCCTTCCATATGTCGACGAGGGCATCGCACGTCTGGCCTGCATTGCTGCCGGCAGACGATGTCCCGAAAGGGTGGCAGTGGTCCAGATAGAACACACCGTCGAAGTGTACGACGAGGAAAGGTTTATGTTCCGGCAGCACCGGACACGTCCGATGGAAAGCTTTGATGTCGAATGCGCAGGCCTGTGTACCGGGCGGGGCGTTCGCGACCTGAAGCGAAGTGATGGTGAGCGATGACGAGGAGGAGAGGATGAGGACGAGAAAAAGAGGCGAGAGGCGAGGTCCCGGTTAGAGACTGGGATCTGCTGACAGATGATAGAAATGATGCGACTGAACATCCACAAAGAGGAATGTGAAAAATTATAACAAGGGGAAGAGACTGCGTCCCTAGGACGACTTAATCCTTGTGTGATGGCTGCGGCCCGTAGAGGCGCCTGATCAGCAAAGATATCAACGAAGCTGCGCCGCGTGAAGCAGACGAGCCACCTGCTGCGTCGCGACGAGAAGAAAAGGGATGCATCACTGAATGGCGATGACAACCCACGAAGAGCGTGTGTTTCCTGTATACAGGAAACAGACACCACTGCACAGAAGAAGCTGCAACGCCGCTAGGACGCCTGACCAGAAACGAGGGGCTGCGTTGCGTGACGCAACGAACAGCCTGCTAGGAGACAGCAGCGCCGAAGACGCCTGTCCCCTAACTCGATGCGAAACGAAGAGACTGAAATCGGCAATGGCGATTACCAGCTGACGAAAGACAGCTGCTCTCTGTAAACAGAGAACAGACTGCACGAGGACGAAGACGAGGAGAGACGAGGGCGAGGGTGAATGCCATCAAAGGCGGGGAAAGGTAGCACGATCCAGACGAAGACTCACCAGCTCTGCCATGGCCGGAGCCATGTCAAATCTTGTGGGAAAATCTTCCTTCGAAATGAAGTCGTTAACCGCCGGCATGCCCGAGCGTGCGTCTGCTTTCGATAGGTTGCGGCAAACTCGTTTCTTGGGAGGAAGACCTGGCCCTTGGTCGTTCGTTGCCACGATTAGCGGTGATGCGTAAAATGGTCCGCGGCAGATGCGTTCCATTTCTTCTCTAGTGAATGGACCCGACATTCGACCAGCGTCAATTTCCGTCTTGATGTACTCGAGCGTTGTGTCGCGCTCGACGTCGGCCGTCCAATGGTTGGGCAAGATGATGGTGTCGGTTAGAACTGGCATGCGGCCGATCGGGAAACCTTCACGAAGGTTCAAAACGAGGTGAGGGTACGACGAGGAGAGGTTGTGCTTTTCTAGTAGCGATTCTATAACTTCGATGTTGTATGGGTGAACCACGCGATCAAGAAGGGAGTCGAGAGGGTCATCCGAGTCTCGGCGCGCTGGGCGCGACGTCACAAAAGGTCTGAGATCGGGGTATATCAGCGTAGTTGGTTGTGGTGTGATAAGCTCAAGAAAATTGTTGTCCCCTGAGACGAGCTCAGGGAACAATCTCTCCATTCTTGACTCGGGGGCAGGCTGGATCCTGGTCAAGAGCTCCGTGTCCTGGGTTTCCACAGAGGGAGCACGCGTGGATTCGGTCCTCGTCATGGCTGCAAGACTTCTTTTTGCCGACGTTGAAGGAGATGCAGATGGACTTCTGGGAAGGTCCCTTGAAGTTTCGCGCGGTCTTGACGTCGCGGCCGTCGGTCGTGCTGAATAGCTGCGATCCGTCCTCAAATGTCTTGACCGCGTTGTCGTGCTTCGACGGGAGGTGCGGTCCCGCACATACGATGCAGCAAGGGGGCCGAAAGGATCCACCGGGCGTGGAGGAACGCTCGCGCTGCTGGCGTTTCGGTGCGGTGTCATTGCCATCATCTGTTGAAAGCCGTTTCTTCGACGTGCCCAGGGAGGATGTCAAGAAGGGAGAGGAGGATCTGGATGACGCGATAACATCAGCGAGTAAACTGTGGGCGGCGTTCATGACGCCAATCTTGCTTTCCCAGGTGTTCTCCTCGAAAGCCCCTCCATCCAGCACCTTGTCCCGCAGATCCTTCTCCACCTTGAACCAGATCGGGAAGGTGTCGTCGAAGTCGCTGACCTGCGCGAAAAAACGGATGTGCCGCTCGTACTCGATGGCGCGGTTCGACCATCCTGGCGGTGCGTCAGCAGGAACCTCCTGACTCACAATCCGTAGGGCGCGCGCGAAGTTAACCGAGGCCTCGCGCCACTTGCCCGGCGACAAGTTCTTGAATTCGTCCTCCACATCGCCTAAGATCTTCTCCCCCTTCGCTGTCTCGAGGATCAGTATCTTTTTACCCTCTATCGTCAGCTCCCTCCACGGCAGCCAGTGCGGATTGTTGTTAGCCTTCCTCAGGTTGCTGTTGATCCACCAGTGCAAGGGAACTGGGATCTTCTGCACTAGACAGCCCAGAAAAGGTTTCGGGATCTCGATCTCCGACGTCGCCAGAGAGGAGATGCGGTGAGTAGGTCCCGCGGGCACGGCACCTTTCAGCGTCTGCCCGGCTGGGTTAGCCTTAATCTCATCCCGCTTTTTCTTCTCCTCCGCCTCTCCTTTCGCCGCCAGGACTCGCTGCCCCGCAACCCACATCGTCATGAAGAGGGGCAGCGGCCCAGACGCTTCCACCACGTCTTTGGAAGCGACGAGCAGCGCTTTCTCCTCCTCCGAGTAGGAGAAGAAAGGCTGGAGGCGGGCGCCGACGTCCAGGTCGCCTACACCAGCAGAGGACCCGGCGGCCGCCTCGTAGGCTCTGGTGAGGCGAAGACTCGCGTCGTTGGAGCGTTCCACTAAGCAGTTATCGGTGTTCTTCTCGCGCAAAGACATGTCGTCCGGGGATACGAGCTCTGCGGGCGTCTTGCGATAAGCGCGGAAGTCGAAATCAGTAGGAAGGGGGAGAGGAAGACCACAGGCGGAGGTACGAGGTGTCTGGTTGGACGCCGGCATGTCGTCTGGGTCGAAAGAAGACGGGGAGTAGGCGGGTGAAGACGTGGCGAAAGAGAAACTTTGGGTAAAGCTGGAGAGCTAGGGACTTGGGAACCACGGGGATTCAGCAGTAGGAAGGCTTGTGAGCTCGAAAAACGCGTCGATGTGGACGGGGATGAGCAGGAAGAACGGATTGCTGGACTTGATGTCGAGTTCACGAGGAAGCGTATGCGTGGCAGTGCATGTACCTTGATCCCGATTAGATTATAGTACTACTACAATCTAATCGACGAGGTCCTACGCTTTCTCATCGCCGCTACCTTGCCTTCCACTCAGGCCGCTCGCAAGCTCGCCGCCTGAGCTCGCAGCAAGGTAAACAACGCTGCGGGTCGATCGAGTTTCAGTCTTGGTTTTCTGGTTTTCTGTGACAGGAAGAAGTATACAGAAGCCACAACAATTATTATAGCTCATCGGTCTAGACTACCTCCTGACTGATAGATACGTAGCACACTGTGTGTGGAAGTATGCCTAACATGCCACTTGCGGCGAGGGGCAAATTGATGATTTAAAATAAAAAAATAAAAAAAAATTATTATAGCTTTGAATGCTGGGTTCCATACCCATTCGCCCCATTCCCACGTCGCGGTGAAAGAGTAGAGGATAATTAAACCAACAGAACCAATGACCGAGGCATTCTGCGTAACACACAATTATCTGCATGCAGCATTGAAGCTGAGGGGCGAGAAGCATTGTCTGATGTCACAGCTCGTTCCTGGCCCTGAACGAAGTTACGGACATCCAGACTCTCCGAGCCAGGGCCTTCGGAGAGGAAACCAAAAAAGTCCGGGGAGAATATAGCTACCACGAAGCATTCGGACCGACAGGTAGACGAGAAGGGGAAAGAATGTGTATGTTGCTTCCGCGGTGGGGTCGACGTTCTCCAGTTCAGTTTCGCTGGGTCTGTCGATTACAGATGCAAGTACGAGCCCCGAGGATGTCAGCGCTTAAGAGGAGAGAAACCAATGCGTGGGTATGCAATCTATGAGTCGGTATTGATCATGGGTTCTATGGAAAAACAGTCGCAACCGCGTCCTGTCAAGCTCTGAAATTAGCCTACGGTGAAATTGGAGCTGGAAGAGGATAGCACGTACGGTCGGTCAAACAGTCTCGACCTTTGAGTTCAACTGATGTAGACACAATACGACGGCGTGGATTCCATGGCGAACAGTTTCTAAGTCCGTCTCCACAATTCGCGCCAGGACAGCCGTCATCTTGTCCGGATGCCACCGCAAAAGAGAGGTCCGGACGCGTTCCTTCTTCGTCACGGTGCATCCACGGACCTTCAGACCCGCCAACAAGAACTCTTCGACGTGATCGACAGTCAGATCCGCAAGCGTCACACTTTGACCCTCTGGAGAGACCGGCCACGGCACGTCCTGGAACTGCACATCTCTGGGCTTGTCGCGATCCCGACCCGCTTTCCCTGCCAAATCCGCCCATCGAGCTTCATATTTCTGCCACCGCTCGACGAGCACGGCTTCAAGTGCGCTCAGCCGAAGTTCTTCCCGTATAGCCTTCGTCCGCGCGTAATCGCGATTTCCCTCCGCGTCTCGCAGGATGCCACCGCTGCGCACCCAGTCGATCTCGCCCTTCAGAGCCTCTGCGGCTTCTGCTTCGAGCCGAGCCTTCCGCGCAGCTTCGTCGCGTACGCGACGCGCGGCCCAAGCATCGTCTAAAGCTTTCTGCCTCTGACGTTCCGCCTCCTCTTCTCGCTTCGCAGGGAGATCTTCAGAAGAGATCAGAGGAATCACAGAAGCGGGCGAGTTCGGCGGGAAGGCAAAGTATCCCGCGCCCCGGGGAGGTGTAAATTGAGGCCGAGAGCCACCGGCAGTGGTGGCAATTGCGCCGAATTTGCTGGCGGGTATTGGTTTCATAGCTCGAGGTGGAGCAAAAACCATGGGAGGAGCATTCTGCTGAATTGGTTGTGGAGGAGACCACTGCGGACGGGGTGCGGTGTGCATGAGTCGTTGTGGTCGAAAAGTTCAAGTTGTGGACGTGATTTCATTGTCACGTATGTTTAGGGCCGGCTCATTAGTGCCGCAAATGCCGAATCTCCTTTCGTCCACGCCGTCCCGACAGTCGTCGCCGATTGCAAAGTCCACCCGTACAACGTTCGGTGCGACCTGCCATGGAATTCTCCGGGTTCAACATCAAGTTTCTCTCAAAGCTCCTAACATTTCCCTTGTTATCGAGCTGGAGCTACCATGAAAATTCGGAACTGCGCGCTAAATGTCTTTCACTCAAATCCACTCTCACTCTCGAAAACACGACAATTTTGGACATTTCTTATGTTTCCGCGGGCTCTACGGTGAAGCCGCACGGCAGTTGCGTTCCAAAAGCATTCGTCAACGCTCCGCTCTGTCGGGTCCAATTTTCCACCAAGACCACGGCCACGTCGTCAATACGTGCCGAGGCGTGGCTCCCAGACGAGTGGTATGGCCGATTTCTGGGCGTCGGGAATGGGGGCCTCGGTGGATGTGCGTCTCCTATTTGATGGTGGAATAATTCAAATTCATTGCAACGGTAGGTATATCTTACAGAGACCTCGACTACGGTTCAGCCCTACACTTTGCCACCGTTGGCTCGAACAACGGCCATGATGGTAACACAGGCCGTCCGTTCCTCGGAAATCCTGAGGTGCTAAATGATTTTGCTTTCCGCTCGATCCATGTCGAGGCGGTCATTGGGAAGCAAATTGTCGAGGCCTACTACGGAAAGCCACACGAAAAAGCATATTATCTCGGCTGCTCAACGGGTGGGCGCCAAGGCACCCAGTCGGCGCTGAAATTTCCAACAGACTGGGATGGTATTATTGCAGGTGCGCCCGCGACCGACTTTAATCACCTCCAGCATTGGAGCGGTATTTTAAGCATCTACATCGGCGCGCCTAATCCCTCCTCGTCCCCGGCATTCATTCCTCCCGACTTGTGGAAACTCGTGGCAGGGGAGATTTTGAACCAGTGCGACAGCATCGATGGTGTACGAGACGGGATTATCACCGAGCCTGACGCATGCGATTTCCGACCTGAAGCGCTTCTGTGTACGGGGGCAAATGGCGAAAAGTGTCTCTCTCGCCCGCAGGTCGAAGCGCTGCGCAAAATATACTCCCCGCTGTACGAAAACGGGGAGCTCATTTACCCTCGGTTCGACCCTGGTGCGGAAAACATCCACCCCGGGGGATTAATGATGAGCGGCAAGTTTCCGGCCTACGCTCGAGTAACTTACTATTTTACTTGATCCAATCTCCTGTACCTGATCAGCTTCCAGGATTGGGTCAAATATGCCGTCCTTAACGACACGGAATTTAACTTCAACAATTATGGGCCAGACCACGGGCGTGTTGCTGACGACGTCAATCCTGGCGGTATCGCTACGTTCGACGGAGACCTCTCCGCGTTCCGCGATCGTGGGGGGAAATTCCTCACCTACCACGGTCGCGCCGATGATGTACGTCTCCCACCCATCCATCACAGCTAACCAACTAATTCTCTGCCCTGTCTCTAGCTCATCGCGTCAGGTAACTCCAAGCGCATGTACGACTTGGTCTCGCGGACGCTGGCGATGCCGTCCCTGGACGCTTTCTATCGCCTGTTCCTCGTGCCTGGTATGGAGCACTGCACACAGGGACCAGGTGCGTGGGCTTTTGGGCAACGCGGGGGCACAGACGGGGCGCGGAATGAGAGTTCGCATAATTTGCTGCTGGCGCTCGTGGACTGGGTTGAGGGCGGGGTTGCGCCGGACACGATCACGGGGACGGCGGAGGACGGCGCGACGCGCGTGCATTGCCGCTACCCGATGCGGAGTGTGTGGGATGGGAATGCGTTTGGGTGCCAGGCGTAGTTTTATTCAAATATGTGAGGGAACCTGGCGATAATTGGGCTCACTGACGTCGAACCAGTTCATTTACTTTATCTTTAACCGTATTTGAACTGGGATCCGCGGCCTTGCCCTTGCGTCTCGTTTCCTTTGGTCTATCCATTATTCACCCAATACAAACCATTCAGTTGACACCACTCCAGCCCAAACCATTTCGGTTTTCGAACCTTCGCCATCAGCGCCTGTTCAAAAGGTTCCGCGGTCTTAGCCGAACCTACAGTGTAGAAGCTCGCTACAAAAAAAAAGCGTAACATGGAAAGCTAAGGGAAGATCCCACAACGGAGCTTGTGAACGAAGGAAAGTCGAACGATGGTCTCACAGCTTGATAACTCAGATTGTGTCCTTCTCCTTTCCTTCTATTCGTCACTCACCCCAGAGAGGATGGTCAGCCTAAGCTTTGGATTTTCATGCTCGTCTAACAAGATGACCAAGTAGGGCTGACTCGTTTCAACCCCGCTGGAATCAATTCCTGCCATTTCTTACCGACCCAGCAACGGCTCCCAGGCTCTGTCGGACATGTGGCGGACCTGCCACACTCGAACGTCGGGTGGGCGGGCAGTGTTCCCCACAGGTTGCCCTAACGAATTCGGCGAGCAGCCCGCGCGGGCGCGGATCTGGAGAATGTTAGTGACGCGGCATGTTGTCAAAAAAAGGGGGGTTGGCATGTCCAGTTGGAGAAATTTCTCTAATTTTCTTCCCGAGACTCGGAGCCGGCAATGAAGGGGTTCAAGTCAAGGCCACAGATACTGGCTGGCTGCTCATCTCGCTCTGTGCGCGTCTGGCGAAGCTTGGACGGTCAGTCAAAATACCCGAGGATAGATGAAGGAACCCCCCGCGGGTTGGGAGCCGTTAGAATTAGTTGAGTAAATAGACAGGTTGTGCAAAAGCCGTACAAGCCGCATGCGGCTTCACGCGGCTTTTTGGCATTGTGCAAAGCCGCGGGGAGGAATTCAATATCCCGACCTCATAACCCACTGTAAATGACTCACATGAATATCATCTTGAATGTTCTATCCATGCGGCTATCAAATCAGACTGGCAAATACAATCATTTGTCCTTCAGTTTCCGCACTGATTCCACCGCACCTACAAATTGAATGACAAATCGGACAACCATCCCATAGTCTAAGATGCTTCCCTCCACTCAGTGGGCTCACTGAAAGCTCAACCCTTTCTAGATGAACTCGGAAAATCCCTGCGGCTTTGCACAATGTCCAAAAGCCGCGTGCGGCTTGTGCACAACCTCTCTAACGGGTGAGGTGGATGATCAAACTTCATTCTGCGCATGGTTCCGGCGCAGCTCGATCGTCGGATTCCATTGTCCACAACTTTGCGGACGAGACACTCATCGCGCCACAACTGAACCCTATTCCCTCCCACGCCTCCTTTCCTCAAGCTGAACCCACCAATGTGTTCGGGGGAATTGACCGCCCTGGATCCTGGGGTGCATGTCGGGATAATCATCGTTACTATTGAGATCACTACGCATGGGCAAGGCGTCGGAGGTTGTTGGATGGTGATGAACGACATGTTGCGGAGCCATGGTTGAGTAGTCAACCCAAGTTATTTGAACTTGACCCAAGAATGAATCGCAACCATCACATACCACATGCATATATAAGAAAGCGCCTGCATAGCCAGATCCATATCTTGCCGATGAAAGTACTAGTAGCTGGAATCTGGATGAGGCTAAACATATATTGGGTTTGTTATATGATCTAGTACCAAATTGAATGTACAGCAGTTTGCTCAGGATTAGGAAAGGGCCTAGAAATTTGAGTCCGGGCGCTCGAAATGTAATAAGTATCGTCATCCGTACAATGGTCGGCAGTAGAGACTCTCGAAATGCACGAAGCGCGATGTCTGAAAATGATGCCCACTCGAGGGCGTGGACCATGACTTTGAATGGAGGCCAAATCAGCCATCGAGTCACTCATCATTCTCGTGTTCCGTCTAGCCTAAAGGAAAATGAAAGATCTCTAATGCGGATAGTAATGCAACTTGTGATGTACACTGAAAGGTGATCAAGGTTCGAATTTGTGTGATGGTTGAATTCTGTCGAACACAACAAAATTTTTCGTTATTGCCTGGGTTTATGGCGTCCGTGCCACAATCTGAGATTCAAATTCCAGATGTCATTGGCATTACGAGGGAATGATTCGAGGGAATGCGATGAACCGGATTATCCTCAATCTTATCTAGTATATATGAATTCGAATCATCAGACTCGGTACATAGAATGTAGGTAGATATATTCCGGCGCGGTTGGGAAGCAACGCTCCCTCTCCGTGCTGCGGAGGATAAATGGTTGAATTTGGACTCCAGCGTAACTATAGTGAGGTTACAGGGCAAATCAAACCCAAGACTGGAAAAATGAACTACCTACGCAGGCTGCGAATTGAATGAAAGCATATTCGGCCGCCTGCAGGATGTTTTTGTTACTCTCCACATAGCAACATTTGAACAGTTCGGTCATCTCGGCGACGTTGAATGTGAGACAAATCACAGAGCAACAACGCTCAGTCTCAGAATAACGCCGTCGACGCAATGCGCTGCTCAAGGTCAGTGAAATGATAACGCACTGACAATTGCAAGGAAATTCAAGTCCAACGTAGATGTGCGGGTGCGCCATCGCGAGCACGCAATCGATCGCGTCGGGCCCCGAGCTTGCTTGCCCGAATGGGGCATTGTAGCATGCGCCTCATCCCCGCCCATCCCCGCCGTTGTCAGTCGCCACAAGCTTTTAACCCCACCAAGCTATACAACAGATCCATCTGAATCACTCAGACTGGGGCCTGGAATCGATAACGCCCTGAGCTCCAAGCCGCACAATCGTCAAACCAGTCGCAGTTGAAACGTGCGGCAACTCCGGGCTGGGGACTGGCCGGATGCCAAGAAGGATAGATCCAAGTTGAAGCAAGCGAGCTCCTTGCAGTCGATAACGGCAGCAAGGGGAAGCTCGAACTTGAAGAAGTCGAAACAGATCCAGAGTTTAGTAGCGGACACCAAAGGTTTGACGTCCTTGTTCGTCTTGGCCTTGATATGTTCCATCTAGTTGTAGAATTGAGGTCCTGGAAAGAGAATGCGGGAGGCGTTAAATAATCCATATACAGATGATTGTGTGCAGGATGTGTGCAATATGTATCGGAAAATGAAAACGAGAACATGAGTTTATGCAATGCAAGGTATGTACGTAGAAAGTCATCATAATGCAAGAAAAAAAGGAACAGTGACAGCGACACCCAACCCAAAAGCGAACAGAACGAATAAAAAAAGGAGAGACAAAAAAGCTCTAAATAGTAGCTCTAGCACGTACAGGTACAGAAGTCAGTTGCTGGGTGTGGGTGGGTAAGTGGCGGTCAGCGGCGGGTGGGGTCGCCGTACAGGGAGCGGAAGAGGACGTTCTTGTTAGCCCGCTGCGGGCGGGCAACCTCGTCGGACCCGCCACTGGACGAGCTCGCGCGCTCTGTCGCTCCTCGCATCATGAGCGCCTCCGCGCTCGAGTTCGCCGTCCCGCTGCCACCGCGCAGCAAGCTAAACGAGGCCCGATGCGGGACAATGCTCTTCCTCATCGCCTTCTCTCTCTCCTTCTCCGCCTTCTCCCTCTCCTTCTTCTCCTTCTTCGACTGCTTCACCGTCTCCCGGCGCGACGGCGCCTTCTCTGGTAGTGAACTCTTGCTGGTGCTCGGGCTGGCATAGTACGAGCCCCTGCCATGTTGACCGCTCTCCGACGACCCATGCCCGTGCCCTGACACACTCGCGCTGGCCGAATCGTACTGTGACGACCCGTCCGAGCCGCGTCCAAGCAGCATCGCCGGCGAAGGGGGTATCGACGCAGGCAGCCGGGCAGCCGCGGCCTGGTACACATAGCGCATCTCTTGCACCGGTATAGGTGGAAGAGCAGCCTTTGCCGCACGCGCCGCCTGCTCCATACGGTACATCTCGCTCGGCGCGAGCCCGATGTCGCCAAAGGCTAAGATGCTGCTGTCTGCGCTGCGTGCACGGGGGCGGTGCAGCCCTGCAGCGGAGCCAAGGGGCACCGGCGGCGGCGCAGCGCGGGTGTTACGCCGTTTTCTGCGGGACCGCGTGGAGCGCGCGCGCGAGAATGTCGAGCGCGAATCATTGAAGACCGACGCCGCGGGCGAATCGAACGACGTCGCATCGGCCATGTACGCGCTGGGTGCGCGGTCGAGGTCGGACATGTTATCCTCCTCCTCGTCGCTCGAGTCCGACATGATGAGGTCGACGTCCACCGATGCGCGGCGGGCGTATCGAATCGGGCTCGGCGAGCGCTCCACGCGTGCGCGTATGCGTGTGTCGAGGCGGTTGGGGTCGTCAAGGTAGCCGTCATCGAAGTCGTTCAGGTCCAGCTCGTCGTCGTCGGGGTCGAAGTCCTGGGGATCTGCGGTGGCGAAGGTGGGCGGAGAGAGCAGTAGGCCATCCATCTCCTGCTCACGCACCTCGCCCTCGAGTGCCGCGAGCCACCCGCGCCCGTCCTCCGGCGCCTCGAGCGCGCTCTCCGGACCCGTGCTGCCGTCCCCCTCGTCCTCGAGCGGGTGCGAGTGTATCGGCGGCGTCAGCGGCGGCACAGGCAGCTCACGCTCCTCAGGCGACGGCGTCTGCGCAATCCCCACCTCCACCGGCGAATGCAGCCGCAGCCGCCTTCGCTCGCGCTTATTCTGCGGGGAGATTGGCGACCACACCGCCGCCGCCGTCGGCGAATACGTTGCTGCGCTTGCACTCTGCGCCAGCGGCGACGCCGCCACCGCCGGAGTCGACTTTCTCGTGGGCACGGCCTCGGTGTCAGGTATAGCCCACTTGCGCTGGTCGTCGCCCCACGCCCCGCCGTCTCTCGAGGTCGCCGGTGTCGTCGCAGCCGTCATCGGGCTGTCCGTGCCTTCACCGCTATACCGCCAGGCGAACCCTGATGGCGTCGAGCGCGCGGAGGACGGCGTCGAGGCGCTGCTTGCCGAAGAAGAGGCAGGGCCGTGCGCGCTGCTCGGCCCGTAGGTCGCGGCGGAGGGGTACGCGGACGTCGGGCCACTGCCGCTGCTGGCGGCAGACCATGGTGCGGGATACGCAGAGGACGGGGTAACAGCCCCCGCGCGCGAGCGCAGGACCGCGGCCATGCTGAGCGGGGGCGGTGGCGGGGGCGGCGGCGAGGCCGCCCTCTGCGCTGCGCCAATACCGATGCCCGGCGCTAGCGCACTCGACGGCGGGGTCGTCCGACTCGGACTCGGCGCCGGGCTCCCTCGTGCCGTACTCCCGCTCCCTGTACTTGTGTGCGTCTTTCCCCCACTTCCCCCACTCCCCCCGCTCCCCGCGCTCCCGGGGCTCAGATTCGTATTCAGATTCAGCCCCGCGCTCAAGTTCGGGTTGAGATTCCCCGCGCTCCGCGCCGTGACGAGGGGCGGCGGCGGCGGGGGGGGGACAAACGCGAACGGGCGGGCGGGCACGATTCGTTCCTGTGCCTGTGCTGGTGCATTCGAATTCGGCCGCTCGTTGTTGTCCACCGTCCCCTCGCTGCCCTTGCGCACCAACGGCGGCAACCCGCCCGCGCCGATAGACACCGCGAGCCCGGACGCAGAGACACTCCGCGCGTGTCCGTGCCCGGGGGTCGGACGCGTGCGCACGGTGACGAGCGGCGGCGGCGGCCCGCGCGGGGGGAGCGTGGGTGTGCCGCCCGCGGGGAGGTGCGTGTTCGAGGCGCTGGAGTAGGGGAGATGCGTATTGGAGGCGTTGGGCGTGTGCGTCGCGCTGGTGCTGACGTTCCCCAGACTCAGCGAGCTCGCGGACGACTGCGGGTTGCCCTGCGACGAGCTGCTCGTGCTCGTTATCGACGGCGCGCGCGAGTGCGTGTTGCGGCTCTGCGTGGAGGAGGGGCGGCTAGGGGAGGGGCCTGCGGGTGGATGGGTTAGCGCGCGCTCGCTCGTTCGTTGTTGGGAAAGGGCAGAGGGGAATGACGAGAAAACGATTTAAAAAAAACCACTTACCCGCACTCCCCGCCCCCGTTCCCGAATTCGAGGACTTCCGCCTCAGCCCGCCCCCAACAGCCCCCATCGCCGCACTCGGACTCGGCGGCGGAAACGCCCCCACACTGTTCTTCCTCGGCAGCGTCCGCCCCCCGACCCCCGTAAGCGTGAGGTTGCCCCCGCTCGTCTGGTGCCGTACCCCTCCAGTATTGGCAGCGGTGGCACTCGTGCCGGTGCCGATGTTGCCAAGGCTCGCGCTGGCGGCTGCAGGAAAAAGAAATGGCTCAGTCAGCCACAACTCGATTCACAGATTGCCTCGAGGGGAGGGAGAGTGGAATAGGAATCTCGAGGAGAGAGCGAGGAATAGACCAAGGAACGAGAACGCACCGACAGCCCCGCTCGTCTTCCTTCTCGGCCCCGCGTTCACACCCGCACCCGTGAAATCCCGCTCCGCGCTCGCCTTGCGCGACAGCACAGGCGGCCGCTCGTTGCTGAGCGTGCGCTTGCGCTGCTGTTCCCGCTCAGAGGCGAGCCGGTAGCCCTCCGCGCCGATGCGGTCGCGGTCTGATGGAGGTAGCAGTTAGTAAGGAAAGAAAAGAGAGAAGAAAAGAGAGGCAGATGAGAAGGGATGCAGGCGTCGGCTGCTGCTCCTGGTTTCCTGCTCTGGCCCCAGAGAAGAAGGGAGGGGAGAAGCGAAACGAAACGCCATTCCTCCACCTCGTCCGCCGCACGCGCATGCCATCGGCTCCTCCTTCCTCTTTCTTCCCTGCTCGTGCTGGTCCACTCCATCCCTGCTTCTGCTCGTGCTCCCCCTCTTCCCCCCTCCCCCCAAAAAACCACGCAAATCGAAACAAAACTCACCAATCCCCGCCCCCCCCCGCCCATGCATCTCCGCCGCCGGCCTCACCGTCATCGCCCACACATCAAACGGCAGCGTCGGCGACGGCGCCGTGCGCGGCGTCCGCGTCGGGATGCTCGGGCTCATGCTGCTCATACCCACACTTGATATCCCCGCGGCCGGGATGCTCGGGCTCATTGTGCCTGCTGATGACGAGGTCGTTGTTGGGATGGCAGAGGAGGAGGAGGAGCCAGCCGGCGGCGGCGGGGGAGGCGGCGGGGAGAAAGAGGAGGAGGAGGCGGAGGTGGATGATGATGCCGCGGCGGGGGCGAGGGGGAGGGAGGCGCTGGTGTGGGAGATGGGTTAGTATATTATGTTATGCTGGGGCGGAGGGAGGTGGACCACGACGAGAGTAGGGAAGCATAAAAATGATGGCAGGCGTCAAGGCGGGCGGGTGTGGACTCTAATCTTGTGCCCACATGCGGCAGCATCCACCGCATCCACATTCCCGCCTCTGAGCCACGCGGGCGCACTCTTCCACACCCGGGCCCGGACTCTGGTGCCCACATGCTGGCGACCAGACACGCATCTACCACATCCACATTCCTGCCTCTGTCGCAGGCGCAGGAAAGAGCCGCGCCAGCTCAGCCGGGCGCACCCTTCCACCCTTCCACACCTGCACTCCGCCATGCATGCAGGCGTCATTCACCCCGCCACGCCGTCCGTCCGGCGTCCATTCACCATCCATTCTCCAGTCCATTCCACACATCCATCAGCGGGGACCGCCCTCTGTCTCTGTTGGCACACCGACCACGTCCACGTCCACTTCACTTCACCTCGCTTCACTTCCTCCGGTCCCTGCCAAGGAACGAGCGTACGCAGTTGAGTCCCGACCCCGACCCCGACCCCGGCCACAGTACACATGCGTGCCATGCGTTGCGTGCGTGCCCCGCTCCGACTCCGACGTCACGCAGGCGCCTCCCGGCAACGGCGACGTAAACCCACCGCCGACATCATATGCCCCCGCGCCATACGCCCACGTACACCCACAGGCACATAGCCCCGCCCAGGAACAAAATTCAAAGAAGGCACAAAAAAAAACACGCACCCATACGGCACCCGGCGATCGGGCGTCCTCGAGCGGGATTTCGGGTGTGCAGAGCCCGCTGTTGGTTTTTGCTGTTGTCTAGAGGTGCTTGGGCCCGCTACGGACGAAGAAGATGATGCTGAAGCATAAGATTGAGACTGAGATGGCCCCGCACTCGGCGGAGGGAGCGGCGGCAGCGGGCGGGCGCTGGCCGGGGACGCAGGGGACGCCACCTCGAGCACGGGGAGCGGCAGCCCGACGGTGACGCTCGCGCGGCGCTTGCCCTTGCCTGCGCCGCTGGAGCTGGACTCTGCGGGCGGCGGGCGGGTGAAGGTGGTGCTGCCCACGGAAACGGTATCAAGTGGCGGCGGGACGGGGAGGGGGCGGGCTGCGGGTGCGTCGAGGGGCGGGGGGCGCCATGGCCTGGGCGCGGCGCTGCTGATGGGGAGGCGCTGGGTGGTGTGGCCGCTCGAGTGTGCACGGCGCCCTGATGCGCTGCCTGTGGGCGGGTGGAACGGCTCGAGGGTGTGGGCCGGGCCAAGGATGCCGTGATGTACAACAGTCCAGCCACCGCTGGAAGTGGTGGGGTAGACGGCGGGCGTTGGGGGAAGGCTGAGGCTTTCCTGGCCAGCGTTTTTGGCGAGCAGGTCCTTCATTTCCTTCATTTCCCGCTCGCGGTCGGCGCGGTCAGCGCGGTCGCGGTGGGCGGGGTTGTCGGGGCCCGGGAAGGCAGAGACGGACATCGCCATCGTCGTCGGGGCGGGGGCGTGCTCGTCGTTCTGGACGAAGCTCAGCTGGAGATCAATCCAGGATCAAGCTGAGACGCGATCAATGTGTCGAGTCACACAACGCGCCATGTCACTACCTCCGTTTCACCCTTAAGTCCCCATTAATTCTTCAACATCATCCTTAAACACTCTCGCTAACTCGCTTCAGTACATCACCGTCACCGCACAACCAACGCAGGATTAAGCTCTATCACCCGACCACTCGCCCCATTAATATTTCACTCTTCCCACCTCCTCACGACGATTCCCCTGATGCGACACCCTCTATCACTGATCCCACCAATCCGCCTTCTTTCGCCGCTTCATTGCCGCTTCGTTTTGGCTCCGCATCCCAATTAGGCAGGCTGACAAACACCCGTCAGCGGGCTCACGTAGTTGCTCCGCAAGCTGTGAGTGGCCAAGCCAGCGACCTCGGCGGCACGCCGAGACACCGACAGCTATCTTGCGTTACACAAGGCCCCCCATCCCCGAGCCCACGCGCCGGTCTGACTGAGACTGATACACATCTCTCCGGCTGCTCTCAGGCTGGAGTCGCGGCGCCTTTCTTTCTCCTAACTTACACCATACCAGCTAATTAATCTTATACAACTTGTCACCCTCGACGTCGCTCGCACCAACGTTAATCCGCTCTGCGCCCAACTTGGCCCGCCGAATGTTCGCGGGGGCAATATTTGTGTCGCGTGTACGATATTGCGTGATAGTTCGGAAATCGCGCTAATTTGGATTTTGAGGATCAGTACGTAGATCACTCGCGCATATCTAGATCTTATGTTAATCCGGCGTCGGATCCCCACCTCGAGCCGCCCCGAGTACTCTCCATCACCGTCTGGCCCCATCCACGCAGCCGTCCTGCTTTCAACTTTCGCCGGGTTCCAGCAACTGCTACGCCAATACGTGGCTTCGAGTCCCGGTTCGGGTCATTCGGGGAATTAACAACAGCCCATCTCGACGAGCGCTCATCTTATGTTATATTATTCTAGGTCGGTGGGGATCTTACGTGATATTGTCACCTCCTGCTCTTGGCACCCACTCGCGACTCGGTCGACATATAGTATATGATATAGTACTGTCGACGTCGGAACTCCGCCGCTACAGTGTTCATTTGCACCGAATCGTCAGGCTGCAGCGATCTAGCAAAAGCCGACCTGGACGCGGACCTGCCAGTCTCACCCGAACTTCAACTCGAACTTACGAAACTAAAAGCGTATTCCGTCTACATAGGACATAGGATGTCCTCTGTTATCCATCCCGTGCCTGCCCGTCCCGTTGGTGTTTCGCCTTGACTATCGAGCCACATGCACCTCCCTCGCGAAAGCAACAAAACGCCGACGCGACGCCATGAGCTCTGAGGCACCCACACGGGGCAGGCGCCGTGCAAGAACGAGGTGACCCGGACACAAACACATGTGATGTGGTTGGTTCACCTCAACCTCAACTTCAACTAAACTCAGCTCAGCTCGAAGAGAACTTACGAAACGAAAAGCCCATTCCGTCTACATAGGATGTTCTCTGTTATCCATCCCGTGCCTGCCCGTTGGTGTTTCGCCTTGACTTGCGAGCCACATGCACCTCCCTCGTGAAAGGAAGGAAACACCGACGCGACGCCATGAGCTCTGAGGCACCCGCACGGGGCAGGCGCCGTGAAAGAACGAGACGCCGGACCTCAACTTCAACTAAATTCAACTCGAAGATAGAAATCTATTCATAGAATGTACAACCAGCGATGTTTCGCTCACGGCGACTGTCCCTCGAACCACGCGCCATCGCACCTCAGAGTCCCGAGAAACGCCGAGCACCGAGCTGGCATGCGCGAAAGAAATTTAAACGCCGGACACAAGTAGACACAGACACAAGTGCACGCGGTTTAAGTCAGACCCACCCCACCAAGAACTCCCGGCCCCGAGCTCGACCCCGCGCCAGGCACCAGACGCCCCGAGCCCGAAATAAATTGACCTCTCGTTAACGTCGAACATGTGGTTCACCTTCGCGTCGGGCTGTGCAAGCCGGGAACTCGTTCCGGTCCTTCCTCCTTCCTTCCGGTCCATCTGGCTGAGCAAGTTTCAACACACCCGTTCAACCACTCCACTTTTCTTCCGGTCGGAGTTCCATTGAAGGTTTACTTTCAATCCGCAGCGTCCACACGCACGCGCGAATGCTAATCCCACGCGTGCCCACGGCGCCGAATCTTCACCGACCCGATCCATATTTGTTCCTTCCACGGGCAGTGCATCCTGATGATCCTGATGATCACGCCTCCAAGAAGCGGAAGAAGTCGAAGCCGAAGTAGTCGCAGCAGGAAGAAGCAGGTTTTTTTGGGTTGGAAACCTTAACGGCCCGGGCTCAACCAGCATCTCGACATCGCTGCACCGTTCAGGGATCATGGGGCGTACTCATGTTTGAAGCTCTCATCCTCGACTTAAGCTTGTTGTGGCAGGCAGCCTACCTAACGGCGGTATTGGGATCGAATCGATGCAATTTACCGGCCTACGCCGCGGCAGGAAACTCGCTGCTTTTAACCAAAGCAGGTTCAAGTTGAGGTGACTTTCCTCCTCCTGCTCGATAGCAATCCGGGAATCAAGCGGACCCCCTTGCTTCGCTCAACGTTCAGAAAACTTAAGCTTACCTGGTACACACACGCATCCACCAAGATCTCCCGGACCCGCACTTGACCCCGCGCCCGGCACCACCCGAAATACTCCTGCACACGTGGTTCAACATTCGCTTTGAACAGCAATCCGGGAACTCGGCATCCTCTCATCCCTGCTTCCGGCCCTTCAGGCTTGATTCCTTTCTAACACACTCAACCCACCTCCCCTTCCCCTCCACTTTTCTTTTAGATTTCAAGGTAACGGTTCACCTATAGCTACAGCACATAATGTTCAAGTTCAACACACCCGCGCCCATGAATATCAATCTCACGCCCGCTCACGGCGCCGAATCCTCGCCAACCGCTCCATGGCCATATTTACTGATTTCACACTGGGGCAATGCACAACGACCATCGCAGCTTCACGAAGTCGAAGAAGAGAAGCAGTTTTTCTTTGGGTTGAGAACGCCAACGGTTCGGGTCAACTTGGCAACTTGACATCGCTGCAGCGTTAGCTGTCATGGGGCGTATGTTATGTTTAATGTTTAAAGCTTCCATCTTCATCGATGCTTCATCCT
This sequence comes from Mycena albidolilacea, assembly GCA_029282495.1. Classification (NCBI taxonomy): domain Eukaryota; kingdom Fungi; phylum Basidiomycota; class Agaricomycetes; order Agaricales; family Mycenaceae; genus Mycena; species Mycena albidolilacea. Next base: position 361,294 of record JARIHO010000031.1, on the reverse strand, counting down.
CAGCAGGCAGCTAACAGCGGGTCAGTCTCTTATAAACAGACGCTATAACTAGAACCTCGTACCTCGGTTGTTATAACGGCGGGTCGGGTCGGGATCACGGTGGTTCAAATCGCTTCGATTGGCCGGGAGCCCATCTGGCGTTGCCATTGCAATTGACCACCCACGCCGCGGCAAGCGACTCGACTCGCTGTTTTTAACTAGAACAGGTTCGAGTTCAAGTTGAGTTTCCTCCTCTGCTTGCATTTTTCGTATCAATACTAATGTTCTTACGCTTTCATTTCAACTCAAAGACAAGACCCGCTCCGGATCCAAGCCAATTTTCCCGCTCCCACCTCCGTTGAACCTCTCTTCAAATTTTCAACCAGACCTGAGCAAGTGGCGTGTCTAGCTTTAAAACATAGCAAAGGTCAAAAAAAGAGAAAAGGTACCGTAGCCGGGTATCCATCTTGTACATCTTTCCCACAAGCATGCTGCAGCGATGCTGCTTCGCCGAGATATCATGATGCTTCGAAGCTCGAAGCTCGAGGGTCGGATGTTGCCGCCGGGTGCAATTCTAAATAAGAGGGGTGGGGATGTTGCACGCGAGCTCAAGTTGGCGATCTTCCAAGATGCTCCAAGATGGCGGACCGCCACCGCGGTGGACCGTGTATCTTACAGTACTCCACGCCCGCGTGCGCGAGCCTCCATTCCCGCACCTCCCCGATCATGATCGTCCTCCGGCTATTAACCTACCTCATCATTGTTCAAAAATGCTGCGTTTATGATCATCCCAGCGTATCACCAATCTCTCCGGGACGGGCGCCACAATCCCAGTAAGCAGTATACTGACATGTGTGGTTGAAAACTTACTTATCTGAATCAACCATCATTCGTCTTTCAAGTCAAGTACGTATACGTATTAATTACCGTGCTATTGTTATGGATCGACCTTTCATTTCCCTCACGCTGGACACTGCAGGGCACACGGGATGACTCGATGTCTGATTCCGCTCGCACTCAAGGGTCGACTCTGCCGCGTCATATTTTCATTTTAGAGATCATCGCTTCTCGGGCTCGGGTATGAATTAATAAACAGTTATCGCCATGTACTCGGGCCCAATTTTCGCGGGCCAACCCGTGTACATGTCTGAATGGAATTCGAACCTCTTCGAACAGGCTCTATGTTAAGTAATTTCAACCTGCATTCAGGCGGCATGTCTGCCAACCAACCACTTGGTAACCACCCAGATCGCTAACACCCCTCGCTAAATACTCTCATCCAGATTCCAACCATATGGATCCAGCGCACACTACTACCATTGTATGGGCGCTTCCATTATTGAAATTACCTGTGTCATAATGGTTGCGATTCATGAATTCTTGTCTTCAACCCAACTTCAAATAGCTTGGGTGTGGCTGAACTGTTCAACCGTCGGCCATCACCATGCAATGTCGGGTCGGATCCCGTCGACGATGCGCATCTCCATGGCCAACACCAAACGATACTCCATGTTTGCCTCGCGCGCGCGCAGGAATCATTCCATGATCAACAGTAAAGATGATTAATTATCCCGATATGCCCCAGCTACCAGTAATCCGGGATTTACGGCGGTCTCTGCGGACAGGCCTAGGATTCAACCTGTTGTTCAAGCGTTTGAATTTGTTTGACCGCTAGAGCCTCATGGCATGGAATTATCACGCCGCCCATTTACTGCCCTGTCAACGGCTTCCAACCTGAGTCCAGGAATCAGCGGGATTCACCTCGTGTCGCGGATTTTCGCCGAATGGCCGTGCCTCGCGGAATGACACTGACAGACGCAGCAAACGCAGTGTCTACGCAACCAGGCCGCCAATCAACTTCATTCCCCGCGTTGATACGCGCCCTGGCGCGACGCGACGCGACAGAATCCGCATCAGTCCCTGCATCAGGCTTTGAAAGACAAGACACTGGACAGGATCAAGAGGGATCAGGAGGATCAAACACCACCTGCAAGGGCAACGCCGGACCGAATCCATTTCTTTCATTTCTCCGTTCTTTCCGTTCCACATATACCCTAACCGCGAAAGAGCGAAACGGAAGCAGCAAGCCAGGACCTAGGGTTCTCAAGTTGAACCACTGGTTCGGGAAGAACACTGGAGAAACATTTTCGCCTCGACATGTCGAACGCTGGTCCTGGCACCCAACATGCCGGGTCGTTAAATGGTAACAAAACATTCTCTCAAGATCAAGATCCGGTACGCGCCGTTTACTTATGCTGACTATGAAGTTAGGGCAACCGGATTAGCGTTTAGCAGGTCCGCCTCCGCCGCGGGTACACCACGCGTCTGAATCTGGCCGAGTTTAGGAAACGTTGCTGGGATCGAGGACAGCCTAGTAAATTTAAATTTAAATCCAGCGAGGTCGTCTCATCATCATTTTATTCGATTAGCCATCATGGACAGGAATCCAGAGCCCACCCAGGCTTCCCATTCGCATCGCTATGAACGACCCTCGGTGCCTAAGGGAAGTACTGAAGATCCGCAAGAACCTCCGCTTTATACTGTTATGTTTTGGGGTTGGGTATGGTTCAACTTAGTGCTTGCCATAATGCAATATGAATACGAATTTGCATATCATATTCACTGTATTCATATTCTGGTAGGTGAATATGAATGTATTTTGAATATGTCTGAGTATATTCAAGACCTCGCTTTCGGAGCAAAATTGGGTCATAACCTTGGGGAATCTATTGTATAATTATGTGGACACTCTTGTGGAACTATTCAAGGCTCTGGCTCTTTCCTATCGGTCAGGGATGAGCCAAAAAGTTGAACTCATTTCGGATCACAAAAGCTTGATCTCGGCGAATCCAAACTAAGTACCTAGATCGTTTCTACGGTTCAGAATGAATGAGTGTTCCAAATTCGATTTTCTCCCACAAGTCCAGGCGTGAAGAGGATATCAAATCGATTGTATAATTAAGCCGTCCTTCGCTGACTTGACCTTCGTCTATTCTGGCCGGCGTAAGCGGCCTACAGACCGTGTTGACCGGAAATTTCACTCAATCACGGCGAGCTTTGAGACGCCGAGTCGCGGTTAAGCACGATGGCACAACGCAAGTGCTTACACTCAAGTCTGGCTTCCAGCTTCTCGTCCAATTCTCGACAAGAAACAAGTCCAAAATTGCCGCTGGGCTCCCTTCACTTGGGTTTAACTTTCACGAAAGGTTCAACTCGAGGTATGTTTTCGCTCACTACCGTGCTGTGCGCTCGGGACAAATTTAGGCCGGTCCATATCGGCATAATTCGCCGCTTCTCCCTCCCTGAGAACATTGTGAATAATCCTCTACGCAATTTTCAGAACATGAATAATCTAAATCATCTTCCTATTTTTAGAACATCCTCAAAAGGCGCCCATTTGACTGCGTTGATGCATCGATATCCCCATGGCCGCCTTCTTCGCAGCCCTTTTGTTTTCTCTTACTCTCCCCTATCATCGCCGTGCACTCAAGTTCCGCATACAACTGCAGCTCTTACACGATTCCCCTCCGAAATATCTCGGCACCCTCTTTCGACCTCACCTTCGAAATAAAAACTCAGTGGGATATCACGGACTGGACCATAAATGAGGCGCGCCGCGACTCAGCCACAGCGTTCAATGGAATTGCCGGTCCAAGCACAGTAGTCGGCGACTTTGATATCAGTGCGCGTTTTTGCACGCCGTCGAAATTGACGGAGCGCGCTGAGACGGTATTGGTGATGACCCACGGACTAGGAGCAGACAAAACGTGAGTCTTAGTTGAAAGGGTGAAAGCAGATATCATTAATTATTGTAGATATTGGGACCCAACATTTGCGGGGGGCGAGCAATATAGCCTGATTCAAGCCGCATTGGCGGCCGGATATTCTGTCTTCCACTATGATAGACTGGGTACAGGACAGTCTACCAAGTGTGTTTGATTTCGTCTGTGTTCGCACGTTGAACAAGTCTCACATATTTTACAGGGCTGATCCTCACAGCGTGGTTCAGTTTCCGATCCAGGTTGAAATTCTGGCTTCGCTCACACGGCTCCTCCTGGCGCCGTCTTCGCCATACACTCTGGACGTATCCATCGCATCTGCTGTTCATTTTGGCCATTCTTATGGCTCTTACATTACTGCCGCCCTCGCTTCCGCGTACCCAGAGCTCACGCAGGTTCGTCTTCTCAACTTGACTTTCTCTGGTAAAAACAGGTGTTCACCCTATATATATAATACAACAGGCAATTTCGCTGTCCGGTTACTCTGGAATCTTCGACTTCTTCAACATTCTAATAGCCGGATGGCAGTCCCGCGTTGCCGCATTGCTTGACTCCGCCAGATGGGGTCACCTCCAAACGGGCTACGTCACCCCCGTCGACATCTATGCTGATGCATATCTCGAATTCAAAAGCCCATACTTTGACCATACCGTTGCGGAATGGGCATCGTCCGTTAAATCGCCCTACGCGGTCGGAGAACTAGCTACCCTCGGTCAAAGACCGTACGACACCTCAAACTTCAACAAGCCAGTCCAGGTAGATATTGCGGTTTTAATATTGAGACAAAACGGATCTCTGACGTGTTTTCACAAAGGTGTTCCAAGGACGTTATGATCTGTCGGCGTGCGGTGGAAACTGCGACGGTGTTCTAAACAGAACTGCTTTGCTCTGGCCCAAAGCTAGCCCTTTGAACATCACCGGGACATTTCCCGCCGGGCACTCGGTGAACCTGCATCACAATGCGACTCAAGCCTTCTCCGTTATGCTTGATTTTGTGGGAAGAAATATTTAATATAAGTAGCACCGAATTCGTTATCCAATCCTGCCCAAACTTTAATCGAGTTGAACGATAGATATCAAAGTTGTGTTATTTACATTTGAGAGCGCCAATATAGCCTGGTTCAAGCCGCGTCAGCAGTCGGATATTCTGCCTTTCTATGATAGACTGGGTACAGGAAAATCTATGAAGGAAAAACGAGACTCGGGAAAATATCCGCCGTAACAGCCATGCCGTGCGCACGCGCCCAAAGTGACGAAAAATATGAACATAAGATTTTATGAATAATTCCGGTCTGAGCCTCGGGGTTGTAAATCTGATGGCCATCGTATGACAAGGCCAAGCAACAAATTTTCAAATCACAGTAAAATTGTCGTTACACGCGTGCGACTCCTTTCCCTTCGGCATCAGTGACAGAGGATCCAACCAGCCTATACATCTCCCCGCACATCCTGTCCATCTTGGGACCAGCTCAGCTTTCCCTGCAAGTAAAGCGCGACCCAAGTCAAGGCTACTAGGACTGGGACTTCCACCAGCGGACCGATCGTGGCTGCCAGCGCTTCGTCTGATCCCACTCCATAGTTTGCTATTGCTACGGCTATTGCGAGCTCCTATAATCATGCTCAATAAGTAGCTCTCGGGCTTATAGGTATGGAACTTTACAAAATTGTTGCTGCCAGCCGTGAATGCTTGGACAACCGCCATCTCATAGTTGAAGTCCTTCTTTTTCGTGTCGCTCCGCCGTCCAAGCCAGTATATCAGCCCAAACCCCCCGCTCCACATGATCACAAAATACAAGATCATGGGCACAAACACGCGAAAGACGTTCCCGATGTTTAGCACGATGTGGTGGCCTTGGTATGCGAACATGACGAGAATAGTGTATAGCAAACCGAGAAGGGCGACGGGCCCAAACATGGGGATGAAGCGTTGTTCCAAAAATTGTTTGGACGCGAGGAACCATACGGTATACCTCGTGACGATGCCAGCGGCGAGTGGGATCCCGAGGTACTTTGAAAACATATAGTCAACTCTCTTTCGAAGCCAAATGAGAACTTACAATCAGGACAGATATTGCGACCCTTCCATAATCGAGATGGGTGTGGGAGACATCCCGGCCGCCAACTACGTTCACGAACAGAAGTGTGTAGGGCGAGTAGAGAATGATCTGCAGCACCGAGTTGATCACGACCAGAATAGCGCAGTAGTTCCCGTCACCCCTGGCAAGTTGGCACCAGATCAAGACCATCGCGATGCAGCGTGCCATCCCCACCATGATTACCCCCGTACGATAGGTGGGCAAGTCGGGTAGCGTTGCCCACGCGAGTCCAACCATAACTAAAGGACCGACAATCCAATTGAAGAACATCGAAATTCCAATGTGAGTCCAGATGCCGGAGGATCGAAATATTTGTGGGATGGCCTCGTACTGGACTTTGGTGAGCACCGGCCACATCTTCGAACAGACAATCAGTTTGGCCGTGTGGTTGGAATTTTAGGGAGTGCCAACCATTACAATCAGGCCTATGACGATTGCTGGATTTCTGGATTATTTAGTAGGTTCAGCAGTAGGTATAATTTTGACGCACGAATGGACACGCCGTCGAAACGGGCCGTGTCAAATGCCTCTTGAACAGTAGGCACATATTCTCCGATTATGACGCCTACGATCATGGCAACCAATATCGCAGGCGTTAAAAGTCGGTCGAGAATCGAGAGCCTTTTGAATAGGTCTACAGTTGGTAGAACTCAGCCGTACAAGTCAGAAACATTTCCAAGAATCTCCCACCTCTCGATGAATTGTTGCGATCTGAGCTTGATCCTAGGGCTGAATCACCTCGAGCCGCAATTGAAATCCCCTCCTTGTTTTGCTGGTCCATGTGGGTGAGGAGGTTGGGAGGAAGAGAAGGAAGTAAAGAAGAATCCTTTTTAGGCCATTTGATTTTGATTTTGATTTTGATTTTGACTGTCGTCAAATTCGGATCAATTCCGATTGTGCTAGATAAGATTGAGATACTTTGAGGCTTGTCTCAAGCTCTTTCTCCCGCCAGCTCCTGATCCTTTATTTCTTCTCTATTGGCCTTTCAAGTTTCACAGCGCACGTATCGTGGTCCTCGAGCTCTCCGCTTATGGCAAGAGGACGCAAGAAGGATCCTACGATCCCGGCTGGCCGAGCCCTGACTCTCCAGCGCGACTACCGCGCCCGCAAAGCACAATATGTTGCGGACCTTGAAGCGCGCTGCGTCGCCGCAGAGGCCGAGAACGCGCGGCTCCGAGAGGAGGTCGTGTTTCTGCGCGGTAAGAGCGGCCCCCCGGCGACGCTCTCTCCTGCAGTGGTGAGCCCATCCTTCAAGTACTTCTGCTATGGATACGGTCTTGACGTGAGATATCTGTTCTGTATAGATCCAAGCATCCGCACAGCTGCGGGACACGCTCGCCGCTGCTTCCTCTTCGCTGGCGTATTTCATGCAGGTTGCGCTGCCTGCGGAGAGCAGACTTGAGACGATGCCAATACTGGCACCGGTGTCTGACTCGGAGTTGCCCGCTGAAACGATCCCACCCCACCATCTGAATGATAATACTGCCGTCGCTGGATTTGACAGACCCGTGAGACCGGAATCCCCGTGCTGCGGCGGGTACATCATCTGTGAAGGGCTCGTCGAGGAGGAGGCGGGTGACGACGTCGACGGATATTGGGAGAAAAACGGGGCAGAGATCCACAATGCGATCTCTCAGATTCGGTCGACGTCAAGCGCTCGATGATGCGCGCAAATAGACTTTGCCTACTAGTACTCCCCACCAGCTCGGGGCATATGTGTTCACTCACAACTCATGATGACGGTGGCGACAATAAAACAGCGCGAAAACGAAGAGCATCTCCTCAGACTCGAAGGAGATATGATTTCACGAATCGGTGGCGACTTCAGACCGCACGGATCCCCCTGTGTAGCTCATCGAAACCAGACTTCTCGAATGCTAGTTTATTTTCCGCATCCTGCTCTCTGTTTCCAACCAATTAAGTCGAGCCTCTAGTATAAAGTCCCAGTCCGAGCATGAAATCATCACGGCGCGCGGCGCCTCTATGACAGTCAAAGCCACGTAGCTTACTTGGCCTGGCCGCGGACCATTTGGCCGAGCATCTCCGGCTGGGTGTCGACGAAGAAGATCGCCGGGCCTGCAACCGCACCGTCGGTCGAGCGAGTGGTGACATCATTAGAGAGGGGCGTGTTGTTGCTGGTGATCCAGAGCGCGACGGGGCCGTTGGTGTTCGGGGGCACGACGCACTGCGAGAGGGGCAGGTTGAGCGAGGTGCTGTTACCGCCTTGGATCATGTTGCAGAAGAGGTTCTGAGAAGTACGCGGTATTATTAGCCGCGGGGATCAAATCGCGTGGGCGAGACGAAACGTACATCAGTGCCGCTGATGCCCTGCCCGGAGACGGTCAACAGCGTGCCCGGAGTGACCGCTCCCTGGTTGGTTACGGTGAGCGCGTTGGTCGCTGCGGGACAAACGTCAAGTCAAAAAAGACAGGCAGAATCTATCGCACGCACGGGTGAGTCCGAGGTCGCAAGGCCCGTCAATGAAGCCTCCAGCAATCCCGAGGATTTCCTGGGGAGTGAGGCCGATATCAAACGGCGAAGGGATCGAGGAGCCCTGGCCAGAGAAGACGTTCAGGAGCGTCGAGTGGCGGGCCTCGATGGTGAGAATGGAACCGGCAGAATCGATGAGGTCCTTCGGCAGCAGGTGCGCTGCGCCGAGGAATGCGGAGACACCAGCAAATTCGACGACACGGGCCGTCGCGGCCATGGTGTTGACGTCGGTCAGCGCCGAGTCGAATTTGAAGTTGCACGTCAAGGGCTGGGTGCCCCAGGCAGTGAGTGCAGCCTGCAGGGCAGAAATGTGCGTGTCTTCGTCACCCTTGATTTGCGTCAGAACCTGGGAAACCAGCTGGCTGGACGTGAAGCCGGCGGCGGTGAAATCAGAGTCTTGGAACTTCTGGATTCCCTGGGCGTAGAAGCTGGACTCCAGTTGGTTGAGCACGTTGGCGAACTCTGTATGTACACGGTCAGGGCAAAGGGGTGGAATGGGCGGCGCTGGCAACGCACGGAAAACCAGCGAGTTGGTCGCTGCGTCGCGATTACGGACTGGGGCCGCAGACACCAAGAGAGAGGAGGCCGCGACAGCGAGGACGGAGGAATAACGCATTTCGAGTAAAAGAAGGGTTTGCTTTGAGAATATGTGGAAAAATCGCAAGCGATGATCAAAGGATGCAACCGGGCAACAAAGAAAGTCTATGGAGAGGCGGTGAGAATGAGTATGGTGTACCGAGCGCGGGACTCACGAGGGGCGAAAACAAAGAGAGGAAGAAAACAGGACGGAGGGTGAAGCGGGTTCTCTTGGCAGTGGCCGTTTTATATCAACATCTGTGAGAGCAATCCTGTGTTAATGCCGCAACGGGTTAATCAAAGGTATCAATCAACGCCACCCTACGTGATTCTTTGCGCGTCCGTTGGTGTGGGCGGAAACGAATTATACTTAGCGAGAATAGCCAGTCCCACCGAGGAACATGCGCCTCTGTACACGACCAAGCCCCCAGCACCGACAATGCTCTGACTGAGGCGCGCCTCTGCCCGAACCGTTTGGCCTGCGACGGCGATTTGATCCTCCAAGGAGTCAGAGCGACGATCCCAGATGTGGAATGATATTAGCTCGATCCAAAGCCTGACGGGTCAAGCTGGTACGGTCTCAGGTTGCGGATAGGTGTCGCAAGGGTATCAGACCTTCTCGATTCCCGAGGCATAATTAAGGCGAGGAGATAAAATCGCTTGCCACACCAGACGCAGCGGGCCGAAGCTCGCTAGCTATTTTTCGAGGTAAGGTGTAGGATTTCCTGTTTTTCGCAAGCTAGTCGTCGTGGTGATACGCGTCAAACGGGAAGGTGAATCACCGATGATGGCATCAGATGGCATTGCTTTGTTCTCGGCGTCGAATCGGTGACCTCGGTGGTTGATCGATTGATCTCCCTCCCGCCCACTGAGCTGAGCTCTGCTAAACTAACTCGAAGAACATCTTTTGTCTTTCTCCACAAGCCAGCCCATGACATCCGATCTGTTCCCAACTACCTGTGGCCCAACCCGGTCACCCACTGGTCCGTCGTTAGCGGTCGCTTGGCACCCTCAACAGCGGTATGTAGCAACCTGCAACGACGCATAATTAAATCCGAACCCAACGAGCGGCACCCTTGGTTTTGGAACGGACGACAATAATCGTTAACAGCTCAATATATCGGGAGAACCACAGAGACTGCTGCTTCGCCGTGTATGCGCCTCTTGGATCTTCTGAATCTTCTGACACCATCTGCCTCTCCCGAGTTCCACAAACGAGGAACGAGCTGGAACCGGCGTCTGTCAAGAATATCTGTCAACTCTCATAACGGCTTCTGTCCACCTGCCCATGCGAGTTCTGCCAAAGTTCCTTAGCGCTCCTTTCACCACTGTGACCACACGTCCGCTTTCGTCACTATTTTTCTTCTGCTCCGATGTTACGGGACGTGTCGCATATTCGGCCGCCAAGACTCGGTATTCTTGCTATCGTCTTGCGCTACCCAAGTTCTTGTGGTATCACGATTCTTTCAACGCAGTGAAATGGCTCTTCCCCGAAGGTTGTCCGCAATGATCCCGTTGTCTGCAAGCAGGAGACAATAACAGACGAGTCTTCTGCATCAGAGACCAACAGAATAGTTCCCTTGCTCCTTGTATTTTCCTTTCTTTTTGCTATATTAAAAGGCTGTGATGTCGAATCTCTGGGAGTGCTATTGGATGGTTCAGGTCTGCGATGACCTTCTCGGGCATACACCCGAACTACTGTAGGTGATTTGCGAACCTCTTCTCCTGCGAGGTTCCGACACGCCGTGAGCCGGGTCTATGAAGGCAACTCCCCCAGGAAGCCTAATGAATACCCACCCGAGGGAAGGTTTCTCCAGCTGAAGCCATGCCGACAACCATGGCGACCACGACGCTCAGCAATAGCGCGCGCATCCTTCGGTACCGCTCAGCTACACCAGTACACGCCCTCTACGTCACCATCAATAGGTGGGTGCCATGTCGAGTGTTGCTTTAGGCAAATCTTGTGCGGGTTGGAGACGTATTCACGCCAGTTCTACTTTCACTCTCCACTGCCAGTGCTTTCAATTTTGTTCGAGGTGAGGGAATTATGGTTTCTATTTGTTCGATTCTTCTTCCAACGCCATCTTCTTGCTTCTTTTCACTCCGCCGTCTCCCGTTGACTACGTACAACTTGCACATGTTGTCCAGATCATGAAAATCCGAAATAAGCAATGAACCCGTTGCAAACGCGTAGGGAATACAACGGGATTTAACAAGCTTTTACACCACTGGAACTATAATTTATCGATCCCGGAAGATACAGAAATAAAAACAAATGTCTCTGGCAACAAAGTGCGCCGCAGGTACTATCAATGCATCTGGCAACCAGGCACGTCGCAAATACATTGAACGGGGCAGTGCGCGCATATAGCACTCATACCACCAGCAGCACAGGTACCTCCACTCGCAGGGCGTCGCGCACCGCGCCATCAAGCCGGAGAACTTGCTCTTCGATGCAAAGGGGCACCCCGAGGTGAGCGAGATCTTTCATAATTTTGGTGGAAAAGAAGGGGGATTAAATGTGCCTCACTTGACTTCGCGGATCGGCAACTACGACGCCGCGACGATGTATTGCCTCCCGTTGCTTCTACACAAGGATCGCACGCTTTTGCGGGATGGTAGACCTACGGGTCTCAAAATCTATGCATTTTTTAGCAAGGAAGCTTTCCACGGGGTCGTGTCCGCGGTTTGGGACGCTTTTTGGAGGTTTCCCCGCTCTACGATTCAGATTAACCTCAAATGATTGGTCCGGATTCAACATATCGGGTAAGAGATCATATTATGCTGAAGTGTCTGTCTCAGAGAGAATATGCCCAGCCACATTCCCCACTGAGCGGTATCGCCCACAGTTGTATCTCGATGACCGAGTGCTCTAACATAATCTTTGATTCGGAAGTGATCACTTAGGTTTAAGACCGAATTGAGTAGTATTTAAATATTGGACATACAGATACGATGAATTTCAATCGCAGAGTTATGCAGGATTCGATTTCACCGTACTGTTGCGTCGGATAATATTTCTTTGCCTGTTTCCCCGAAATTCCCAAATTGGGACACTAGCGGCTGTTTGGGGTCTGGAGTGATGCCAAACAACCAGACAGCACTTGTGGACTGCGTCGGTCTTTTCGCGGCTCCTCTGTCCCTGAACTCCCAGCGAAGGATCAGAGAACATCCAGGAAAACCGACTCTTCCTCGCAACATACACAGATCTGTATCTCCGCTTCATGCGCCCGTCGTTTCGCAATCGCCGCAATTATTAATTAGGCGAGCCCTTTTCTACAAATCTGCCACTGTCACTGGGATCTCTCTGGCGGGACCCGTCTCGAATTCTCGGACTATATTGTTTTGCAAAAAACGAAGCATGCTAGATCTCGGAGACCTCCGAAGATTGACTCATGTATCCACCACTTATATTGGCGAGTTGGACGCCCAGCAGGCCAAAGCGTCGCGGCTAACATCTACGAGGCCATTGTGTATTGGAACCTCCACGGTCTCTATTGGGTTCTAGTCTGAGGAAACCTCCGTCCGCTGTCATCGGCTCGGAAAGTCGTGAGTCCAAGCCTCGCTGCGAATTATCTCCAGTAGGGTTGCGCGAGAGATCTCGATTACTCGCCAACTTCTTTAGAATCCTCATATTCAGCCTACGCCGTGATTTTTTTTACACAGAAAGGCAAGCCACGGAGGTGAGCTCGAGAGATCTATAACTTCCCGTATTTATTCTGCTCCCTTTACTTCAATGTTTTGCTCTCCAATGCTCACAATCGAGTTCAATTTGTGGGTTCGCCTCGAGGTGAGTGGTTATTGGCTCGGCTAAGCGCGCCATTTGCTTGGATAACTTTTCTCATCCATTGCCAGTCGACGGAGCGGAGACACCCGGGATAGGTCAGATGGTAATCGATCCTCACAGCGCGGCAAGGTTCTCCCGCGACCTCAGTTGTGGCTCGCTTTTCGTCGCCAACGGCTTTGGGATATATTTTTTGAAATCCAGAATCAAAGACCCAGAATGTCGTGGTGAGTCACAATTCGGTATTCTATGACACTTATAATGACCGCAGTGTACATTCCTTCTATCAAGCGCATTCTTCTGTACACACAACCCCAGCCTCGGGTTCACGTGGTGCATAAGAAGAACCTGAAACGGGCAGTTTTAAATGCCTCGTGTTGCCCGGGACCATCGGTACACTCAGAACAGGACGGTGGCGGCCTGGCAGACACACGGACGTCGACGCAAACCGTCTGTATAAACGACTACCGGACAAACACCTCCGGGGTCGTTTGCCATCTCATCCACCACACCCATAGTGTTCTTCGCACTCCGCACTCAGTATGGGCCGTTATGACCACTGGACAACATGTCCATCGCCGAGACGCCGCTGCGTTCCCTTACCAGCCATGTCGCCCGGACCAGCGTTCGCAACGCCAGACAGACTACCTTCGTCGCAGACTTGGCCGACCACCCCCTTTCCGTCCCACAGGCAGATTCCAATTCCGACAGCTCCTGCTCCGAATTCTCAATACCAGAGGACTCCAGACACAAGAGCCTATTCAACTCACAGGAGCCCTAGCACTGGTCCGTTCTTTATTCATGCCCTTTTGCGCCATAGTGAGCTCATCGAACCTCAGCGGCGTATAATTCGCCGATGCAATATGGGAGCAGAGATCTCCGCGCCCCACCCAAAGACACCTCGCGCCGACCACCACCAGTAGAGAGAACCAGATCAGAGACGTCCGCACCGCTCAAGTCGATCCTCAAATCGTCCAGGCCGCGAAGCCAGTCGATTTCCTGTAAGCCTTTTCGAACCCAAGTCAAGGTTGCGCGTATGGTAATAATATCCAACAGATCCGGAGGTCTCAGGGAATCGTCACACTACTGCTCCAAGTGACGTCTTATTCAGTTTGGTTTATCTTCTGTATTGATATATTCCAGTTCACGGCGCAGAACCTCGGAAATCTAATCTGAGGCAATCACAGACGGGTGAGTGCCTAGAATGCTACAGGTAGTCTAACTAATAGATGTTTCCAGTTTACCGCACAAAGCCGCTGAAGCCGGAGGCCATCTCTCTGAGTTGGCCGTTGGTTCAGTTCAACCCTAAGCGGCGCTCGAGGAACCCGTTACTTTATTTCGACGTTGGGTGCGATCCAAAGCGGCCTATGAATTTGCGGGACAATAGATCAGGTCAACTGGCACCGATGTCCGAGGCTGATCGAAATCTTCCCGTGTCGACCCACTGCACCCTAACAGAGATGGTGGTTGAATGTCCACAGATTGGGAAGATTTACCTCACGGAAGCGAGGGGGCTACGGTGTATTGATATCTTTTCCGCGGTCTACGACGCGTACCACGAGCCCCTGAAAACCTTCCAGTTGCGGGAAGACATGGGGAGATCTAGGGAACGGGCGCTAGGCGCGCGAGGGGTGGATCTATTGAGAGGACAACGCATCTTCAACGGATTGTCACGATCGGGTGCGGAGTGGAAGTTGGATTTCTACCCTTGAATGCAGCTTGGCTAGTGCTTGCGTTGCGCTAATTCAGGACGCTCACTCCACCTATAGGTTATTGTACGCCATGATTCCCCTCATAATACATATCCTCATGAATCACCGTTCACCATTTATGGACATGATTATTTCTCCCATACCATTGACAGTATGCCGCATACGACCTTACGACTTACAACTGTATGATCCCCATCACAATAATTTATATTCCATTTGAAATGTATTGCGATATCGTAGGTACAGGTGGGCTGAAGGAAGGTCGAACCGGTCCTTGAAAGATTTCAGGTTCGGAAACGAAGTCCCCGACAGCGAGGTTAAACCAGTTATCTAAAACGGCAGACAATGGGACAGGAAGTACGACCCAGTTGGAATTTCAGGGCTGACGAGTGCGGACATGTTGCGCAAGCCGTCCAAGAGTACAACGGGAAACAGTAATACCTTAATACCAGCTCATACAGCTGCTCTTCAACCTACGCCTCACATCCGAACGCAGTCCCATTCCACACACTCCGCATCGGGTACCTGCAATGCACCCGCGTCGCGCCGTCCGTCGCTGTCCCCGTAATCGTGTCCGGCGCAATACCTCCTTCGACCCAGTCCACCAACGCGAGCAGCAGATTATGCGAGCTCTCATTGCGCGCACCGTGCGTGCCCCCGCGCTGTCCGAAAGCCCACGCACCCGGGCCCTGCGCGCAGTGCTCCATACCGGGCACAAGGAACAGACGGTAGAACTCGTCCAGCGACGGCATCGCGAGCGTCCGCGAGATGAAATTGTATATATGCTTGGAGTGGCCTGAGGCAATGATCTGAAGATGAGTGCTGTGAGTAAAGGGCATATGGGATGAGTGGGATGGAGACTCACATCGTCGGCGCGGCCGTGGTAGGTCAGGAATTTTCCCCCGCGATCGCGGAAGGCTGAAAGGTCGCCGTTGAAGGTGTCCCTAGCACCATCAGTGTCGAAGAGACGCCGGTGGTCAGGCCTGTAGCTGTTGAAGTTAAATTCCGTATCGTTGAGGACTACGTATTTGAGCCAGTCCTGTGGAAGCTTGTTAGGTACACGAAATCCGTCAACGAAACAAAAATATGAATTTACATGCGTATACGGCGGAAATGTTCCACTGAACATTGGAGCACCGAGATGGATGCCTTCCGCTCCAGGATCGTACCGAGGATAGATCAGTTCGTCGTTCTCGTACAGCGGTGAGTATATTTTGCGGAGTGCTTTGATCTGGGGGAGAGATAGACATTTTCCGCTGTTCGAACCGGTGCATAGAAGGGATTCAGGCCGAAAATCGCACGAATCAGGCTCGGCGATAATCCCATCGCGTACACCGTCGATGCCGTCGCACTGGTTCAAAATTTCCTCCGCGACAAGTTTCCACGAGTCTCTGGGAATGAATGCCGGGGATGAGGAGGGACTAGGTGCACCGATATAGCGGGCCAGCATCCCGCCCCAGTGCAGGAAATGCTTAAAATTCGTCGCCGGCGCGCCAGCGATAATTCCGTCGAAATCAGACGGGTATTCCAGCGCAGCCTGTGTGCCTTGGCGGCCGCCCTTCGAGCACCCGAGATAATACGCCTTGTCGTGTGATCTTCCATAATATGCCTCGACAATTCGCTTCCCAATGACCGCCTCGACATGGATAGCGCGAAAAACAAAGTCGTTGACCACTTCGCGATTCCTGAGAAATGGACGCCCTGTATTGCCGTCATGCCCATTGTTGGAGCCAACAGTCGCGAAGTGGAGCGCAGAACCGTAGTCGAGGTCTCTGTACGCTATGCCTGCCATTGGATTTATCAGCACATGAAACGGCGCCGTATTAAAAAACGCACATCCACCGAGACCCGCGTTTCCGACGGCCAGAAATCGGCCATACCACTCATCCGGGAGCCACGCCTCGGCTCTTATTGACGAAGAGGAAGTGGTATTGGTGGAAAATTGCACTCGACATAGCGGCGCATGGACAGAAGCCTTGGGGACTCCACAGTTTCCGTAGGGCTGCACAGTAGAACGCGCGCCAACGTAAGAAGCGTCCAAAATGGTCGTATTTTCGAGGGTGAGACTGGATTTGAGCGAGAGGCATTTGGCGCGCTGCTCTCGCTGATGCCAGCCCGATAAGAGCAGGCCAGTTGTTAGGAGTTTTGAGAGGAACCTGACGTTAATTCCGGTGAACTCCATGGTAGAAAGAAAGCTGAGCATTCGGTTCCTGCGTCCTAGACTTTTGAGGAACGTGTGAAGACGAGTCACTCTCCGATGCTTAAATGCATCGCAGCGTCTTACCCTTATCCTATGACCGAAAGTGCAAGGTCCGCAGCCCGGATTCACCGAAGAAGGGCGCGATGTCACCTCAACGTGGATAAGCCGGGTAACAGGAAGAACGAGGCGTCGGAGGCGAAGAGTTCTCCTTGTCAGTGGTCACGGTCACCGGTCTGATGGATCGCCGGAACCTGTCGGATATTAGCCGGGTATCTTCTCGACGTGTCTTCCCGACATTCTGGGTGACTTGCAACGTCCTGGCAGGTCCTGGCTGGCCGTTCATCTGGATTCTGACCTGACGGCGCGTCGAGAGATGAAAGTGATTGGCAGCGGCGATCTTCGGGCGATCATTTGGCGATCATCTCACGGTTGACGGAACCCTACGGTTCAAGGGGCGTCCGATCTCTGGATCTGACCCACTGGCAACGACACGTGCATGACTGATTGCCGATCATTTCCCCGTTCGGAATTCTCGATACAACGCAGTCAATCGACGCAATATAAGGTGAGGGGTCATTTTGAATATACAGATAAAATGTTAGCTGTAGATTCTCATTCAAAGTAATGGTAGCAAGCTCCAAAATCATCAATTAGACCCCCGTCCGGGAGTAAATTAGCAAACAAATGTTCAATGCGGCGCGACATGATTACTTAGTACGGAAGATGCACCTTTGCAGCCAGGGCTTTTCATATAACTATCCACAGAGGCCGCATTTGCCCCTAGTTTGAATATTTTACTACATTTCGGATACTTCAACGGGGTATTGTCGATCGACGAACTGTCACTTCTCGCGATCGGACTTTTGCCATAGCTATAGACGGGAGGACGATAATATGATGTTGTAGAAGCCTCGTGTACATGGTCAGACTCGTTGGAAGGGGTATTGAGTGTATGCACCAACATTTGCCTGCCGTTGGTAGTTCACGGTGAAATCGGGCGGATTGAGGTGGTTAGGGAGGTGTGGATACAGCCAGCCCCAGACAGAAGGTGTTCAGGCAGGCAGAACCAGCAGGACGCGTCATGGACACGTCGTAGTGACTCGTAGGCGCAGTGATCAGCGGTTTGTTTGTGCCCAAATCATGTCCAAATATTTGGGGGGGGGGGGTCTCACGTGTTGATCATAGTGGGTCTGATAACGAGATCAGACGCCGCTTGCTACGGTTTGAAACTTGTTGTGAGGATCAACTGGAACTAACGATGTTAAGTTGAACGATGAAGATGCCGAGAGATGCCGAGTATCCCTTCCTGCAAGTCTGTACAGTACGGCGTAAATTTGTCTCCAAGTGCCGAGGAATTAGAAACTCAACAGACATTTGGAAGCCCCGACTTCCGGCACTGCGAGGTGCCTTTAATTCGGCTGTTCATGCGGGAGTGATGTGCCGCCCATGCCTAAGCATCGTGCCGAGACAGTGGCGGCGGCATTCTGTCAGAGAGTAAAAGAGGCCATTTAGGATCATCGGGTGACACGAAAAGTGGTGCCATTATGAGGGTGGAAAAACCTTGTCAAGCAAGGTAACATAATAATTGCGTACTTTACCCTCTTAATTGTAATTCTAGTGTAGCATCACAAAAAGATCAATCGAGAATGAATGGTGTACTTCCTAATATCGGGTATGGTTGATGAATTCGGGAGAGGACGATTGGTATGAGTTTGGGAATGGAACGGAGTCCTCCGAGGAAAAGTGACAGTTTGACCTCTTCGAGAAGAAGCCCGACTTTTATTCGACCATCCCGCACCCCCGAAACGCCCGCTATCACTCGACCATGATGGCGCTGATCGCAACATTGATGGCCGCTGCGATTGGCTGGATTCGCAGCATAACGGATGCGATATGTCTCTTAGAACCACGGTAATAGAACTGGAAAAAAAAAAGACCTGGACCCAGCGGGGATTCCATCCCCCCGTCCCCCACTTTCAAACCGGAAGTATCAAAGGATCAAACTAGGGAGTGCGCCACGCATCGTTCTATGCATACTTTGAAAGTCGTTGGATTAATTCTCCTAGACTGTTGCTCGCAACGACAAACTAAAATAATCGTGTCTGTCGGACCATGCACTGGTGGGGAATCAAACCCGAACAATCGCAGTAGTGTGTTCCTGACTGTGAGTGCGCCCATCCACCGTGGGTGCTTAATCGAACCTCAATGACCGATGTGAACTTGTAATCTGACCCGTAATAGTGTTCGGGCCGGAAACGAAAGAAGTAAAGGTTTCCTTGATGGTTGAACTACATCTAGATTCCTCACTGTGACCGCAGTCAAGTGATTCCCTTTGCTGCCCAAATTGGTGGTGATGAGTTCGGAAAGTCCTCAGCGCGCCCGGGGTGGTAAGAGACAAGCCAGAAAACCCCTGTTTCAATACATAAACGGTGTTTAAATACTCAGATGATCCGACGGCGCCCCTACTGTATTCCTTAACAGGTGGAGAATTTATTCCCAAATGTTGGGGATAAGCGGAACGACATCTACTTAAGTCTCATGTGAAATTTGGCACTGACAGGTTCAATTTTGGGCAATGCCCGGACTTCCGAAATGCTTACGGCATTTGCCTTGCGGCTTTCACGCGTCGCTCTTCTACCCGTACCACCACCTTGTCCTTCACACAGGCCACTCTTCCGGAAACATAACTCATGTCTCGGCTTGTCGAGTCTCAAACAATTAATATCCATGGTGCGAGTGAAATGGTTATTAAATCCGACCACACGGTTTATTTTTCCTAGGAGGTACTGGAGGCAATGGTGGGCGGGGCGGTGTACGAGGTGGAGGTGGGGGTACCGGAGAGGGTCCCACTCTCAGTTATGATATCCGTGCTGAATCCTTCACCCTTACGAACAATTTGTACGTTTACAGCTTGGTCTCTTCCCGACACTTCATATTGTCTGCTGATGTTTCAATCCAGAGTCGGCGTACAGGAACCAAAAAGTGGTGAGATAAGTTTGATTCCTTCTTACCGGTACCGGTGCCATTGATAAACTATCTGGTAGATTTTAGCTTTGTGAGGTTTGGTGATGTGAATCTTCTGGACGAGATCGACAAATGTACTGTGATTGAGTGCCACCGGATTGGTCGCAGACAGACTGTCAAAGCCGTCGTTACGCGGAGGATCTACCGCGCACAAATTTCTGGATGTCAGGGCCCAATGACTGTGGTCGCTTATGATAATTCCAAATCTGAACAGGCAAGTCATCATCTCAAAGTATGACAATCGACTTATTCTCCTGATTAAGATAAGGGCTAAAGTCCAGGAAGCCCGGCGACATCGGTACACGATCCCGCTTTGCAGCGTGTAAAATCTTAATCTTGCAGCGCAGTCATCCTTTCTTGGCACAACTATTTGGATTTACTTGTTCAGTCGGGGTGAATGCATTAATTTACCATGACGGTAAACGGGTTCTTGTACAAAATATATTCCACTTCTCAATCATCAGGCAGAGATGATGACAATTTCTCAAATTGAGACAATGCATCCCCAATCCGCGTTGGCCTCATTCTATATCAAACATGAAATGGTCTGTTCTTTCGAGTGCCCACGAACCATACATTTATTTTCAATTTATTTACAGGGGCGGCACATCGAGGTGAGTCCCATTTTAGACACTCATGGACAAGCTGACCATCATGAAGGCCGCACAATTGTATTGGGAGGAAACCACCGGAAAAGACGCCAATAACCTTCCAGGTACAATATGGATCCGACTGTCCACCGGGAAATTATGCCTGGACATTGGAGATGGGGTCGAATTTGTCTGGTCCATCCGGGCTGGCCTGAAGTATACACCGGCCGGACTGCCGTCATTCAAACTCACAGAGAATGAGTTGCACATCAAACTGTTACATGTGCTCAAACCCAATGAGTTTCATGCCATGTTCGCACACCCCTGGAGACAGAATATCAAATATAATCTTTCTTCATCAATAGAGTCCCTCAGTTTCCCCTCCATCTGGATTCCCAGCGAGCGTGTCGCCTTCAAGTCACCCCAGACCCTAATGATTCCCTTTCCAAACCATCTCATCACATCCAATGACATCCGTCTGTGGTCATGGACTTGCAGCAGATTTTATGTTGAGGTCATGCCAACTGGATGGACAAGGTAGGCTTCAGAGTTGCTTTGGACCATCATACTTACAGAAATATTTGGTAGGTTTGAATACCAGCACAGTCACAAAGGCTCAGATTGGTTGTCGATGTCAGTCAGAATGCATCGTGATAAAGAGAACAATGTCATAAAATGGTGGTTATCTCAACGAAACTATGTTCATAAGCACCTGCAAAATGTCCTTGGTGGGTGACACATTCTGTTGCCTATTGGCTCAGCATTGACTTTGCACCAGCCGCCAATGTGCCATTGCATCTTATCACTGGAATTCATTTCCGTTGCATTTTGGACCCTCAACTGGACAGCTTCACTTTTCAGGGAACATTCATGACAGATGCGCCCTCAAAAAAGGTTTATCTCTTCCTGTTTCCACCACAGGTTGAGATCCTTGATGGTCAACTGACCTTTACAAATCCTCCGGATGCTGAAAAGTATTATTGGGCCTTCGATCCAGCCGGACTTGACCAGTTGACTCACAAAGCAGCGGAGGACATCGGCTTACCTACCCCAGAGTTTTCAATTCAATTATCTGGACCAGTGTTGGGCGAGTTCACAGATGCCGCGATCTGTGAATTTCACTCAGCAAAAGGTTTTAATCCGGGCAGTCAAGATGCCGCCATCAAAATGGGATATCCACTTGTAGATGTCAAAGACATCAACAAAATTGCACGAGAGGCAAGTCTCCACTGCATGATCTTATGGCATGTTTTGCTGATGACTTGGTCAGCTTACTGGTGAATGTTCCATGGACTGCCAAGATGAAGAGGTTGACGATGGGATATATTACTCCCTTGCGCTCTGCTAATTCACATAACCACTTCCCTGCCCATCATTCTCCACGCCGGGTCCGTGGGGAAGCTAATGTTTATTTCCTGTACCAAGTTCACTTCATTATTTTTAATTCAATTTCAACCTCTCTCTTATTACTGTGCCTGGGAACCCCCCCCTATTTATTATTGATATCCCGTGTCACACCTGAGACAAGTTTTTCTTGTACGCGGGGAATCCCCGGGCGAGGAAAGTAAGAAGTCCCGATTGATGGGTATCGGAGTACGCACCCAAACTGTCTCACACCCCACCCTGCTGTACTTCGCTGCACTGGATTCGCGCTGGCCATCGGTGACTTCCTTTCCACAAACACACTCAAATTTTTTCTCCAGTTTCCTCTTGTTACCTTGGCGACGTGTCGGCAGGTCTTCGATGGCATCCGCTCCCACTACTGCTGCCGGTGCAACAGAGGTGTCATTGGCGTGTGAATCAGGTGTGAGTTGACTTTCGACAGCATGCGTGGGTGCAGTTGATGCCCAGCTACCACCGTTGACGCGGGCTTCACCAGCGGGCTGGGCAGTGAAATCTGTGGGGCTTCATGTGGATGATCTCGTGGTCAACATCATCGTCTTCCAGGACAGGCAGAGCGCGCGCCAACGTAAGAAGCGTCCAATATGGTCGTATTTTCGAGGGTGAGACTGGATTTGAGCGAGAGACATTTGGCGCGCTGCTCTCGCTGATGCCCGCCCGATAAGAAAAGGCCAGTTGTTAGGAGTTTTGTGATGGGGTGTTCTATGGCATTTCCAAGGCAGACGCTGCCAGACCTATAGATAGATTACCATATCTTAGATCACATGTTCCTATATCGTTACATCATGTAGATCACGTAAGACAATCTTAACTTGCCATCTACCATGATATAGCGAGTCTGAGATCACCCCGGCGAACCACCATTACGCGTTAGACCTCCTGCCTGGCTGAGCATCCGTATAACTGCTCCATGGCCTTGGTGCTGCAGAGGCTCCTGTCCAGGGTAACACGACCCCTTGGCGAAGGGTTACAACGGTACCCCTGTGAGCTGGCGCCTTTGTGCTTGCCCACCTCACTCCTACTACGGCTACTACCCACAGCGAAGCCTTCCGAACTACGATGCGCGTCTCCCGACTCGTGCCGCATCACAATGGAGCCCACCGCGAGGGCTTCATATCGGGTTTTAGCCTCGCGGATCAACATCAACGACGAGCTCAAGAGGCAGCTTGCCTGAGCTCCGGATGTTGCTGGTACGCACCGGGAGAGGCGAGAATGCCCCGCACTGCCTGAGGCGCGCAGGGCCTCGCTGGTGTTATGGCCTAGTTGCCACATCATCACTCTCCCACCTCTCTCTTTTCCCTCAGTGAAGAGAGCCCCGGTCTCCCGCTGGTGTACCGCTGGAATACACCACCGAACGCCCCGCGCTGCCGGCGGCGCGCAGGACCTCGTTCCCAATACTAGTCGGCATGCAAGAAGCACGCCGCCCCGCTCAAGTCTTGTCGACACACTTCTGATTCCCGCCCGCGCCTTCTCCTTCCCTCAAGAGCAAGACTTGAGGGAGCCGTCAGACTTGATGGAGAAGCTCACCCCGTACCAGTCTTCCCGGGTTGAGGTGCGGCAGGTGCTGCCATCTCCCCACCACGGATGCTGGCAGCGCAAGGTGAGGCTTCACCACGAACCCGCGCGCCTGGGTGGATCCCATACGCGCGCTCGACTCCCTTCTTGCCCTTCGGCTGCGCTTGACGCGTCGCCGGTACAAGGCTGGCCCAACGACGCGCGTGGGACGCGTCTGCGTAGTGGGAAGCAAGAAGTCACCAGACGGCGACTGCTCGCTGCGGCGGGGCGATAGAGCGACGCCGAGCGCACGTGGCGCTTGGGACCTCTTCTTCCACCACCACCATCTCCAAACTACGGCATCCATCGCCGTAGTTTGGACATCCCCTTCCTCCCACCTTCTCTCTCCGGACCACTACGACCCCGGGCACCCGCAAGCCTCAAGAGCTGCGACGGACGACGTGAAGGGAAGAGGGTAGCGAGGGGACAAGGACACCAGCGCTCTCGTGGCTGCGGTGTTCTCGTTTCGCCTCGGAACGGGACGCTGGGGGGCACGGGATGAAGAAAGACACGGGTGGAGGAGGGGATGACGGAATTGAAGGGAGAAGGGAGCTGGGGAAGCAGCTCATATGGTCAGGATAACTGGTTAACTGCCCGGCCTTGTCGACGGGCTCAATGCGTTATCTTGTGGCCCTCGCCGTACAGCCACATAGGCTTATATAACATGTTTTGCGGCTCCTTAGACTGATTGATGGCACGCTCGGCGTGCTATCCACGGCTGCTAGAAACCCCTAATTAAATAGATATATTCTTATTTTGTGTGCCGTTCATTAGGTGAATAGGGGCATCAAACAAAAGCCCTTTTCAGGCGGAATTTGGGTATATACTGGGCCCGCTTTTGGCCCCCAACGGCACGTCGTACTACCCCTGCCCCCTCTGTGTGCTGATACCTACCTGCACGCGATACCGGGACCCGCTACCCGCCCTATTCCTCCTCATCCACATCCATATCCATCAAAACTTCCTCTATTTCCTCAGGCGACAGGCCCTGCGCTTCCAGCTCGGCCCGCTTCCTCGCCAGCTTTGCATCCGCCTCCGCATCCGTACCAAGCGTGCTCGTGTCGTGTTCATCACTACTCGGTAGGGATCTGATGGTGGGCATCCCAGCGGGTGCAATACCCGCGGCGGTAGCGGGGGCAGTAGCGGCGGTGGCAGCGGTACCCGTATTGGGCATACCAGCGACGGGGGTAGTAGCGGGTGGGCAGTAGCGGGGTGGCACAGTAGCGGCAGCGGTAACCGTAACAGCAGGGGCAGGCACGGTAGTCGTAGCTGTAGCCGGGGGTGCGGTATCATTGGGCATGGGCGTGATAGCAGCGGGCGTGGGTGCGGCAGCAGCAGGCGTGGGCGCAGCCATGGCGGTGGGCATAGGTGCGGTAGCGGGGGTGGGTGTCCCATTCATCTGCCTCAATACCCAGGTCACATCCTCCACTGCTTCTTTCCACTCCTTTGACTCCGTCTCCACCCGCTCTCTCCACCACTTCAAGCAGATCAGGACGTTGAGGAACCCGTTGGTGCCTGGCAGATCCAGGCCCACCCACGGGCCGTCTCCCGATCTCGACATGGGGAGCGACACTTTCCTCCATGCGGGATTGATCTCTTGCCACCACTTCGCCCACTCGTTCGCAAACCGCTCGACATCCCGGATATCGGGCTTCCCCGTCCTGGCCCGCTGTACCCAGGCGCCTACCTGTGCCGGTCTGAGCTTGGCGGGTAATCCTTTCGGCTGTGAAACATCGTCCATCAGTGCTTCTTTAAGACCCGCCACCCAAAAAAAAAGAACTTACCGGAGAAACGAATCCCTTTCCCTGCTCCCGGAGCCACCATTGTTCCACGAGCTCAGACCAGTGCAGCCCAAAATTGCCTTCCTCGAGCTGCGTTCTCGCCTTCTTTGCCCATTCCTTTGGTGCCGCCGCCTTTGGGGTGGGTTTGGCGCGCTTCTCTCGGGCCGGGCACTTCTCTTCCAACTCATCCTCCTCCTCCTCCTCCTCCTCCTCCTCCTCCTCCTCCTCCTCCTCCTCGCTCGACGTGCCCTCTCCCTCCCCTCTCACGCGTTTTGCTTTTCTGCCCCCTCCCCCCTTGCCTCCCGACTTCTGGCCCGACTTCCTCGCTCCTGCCTTCTTTACGGGGAGGCCCATGGCCTCCTCAAACGTCTTGTTGAGCCCGAGGTTTACAAGCATCTCATTGTTGGCGCGCACCAACTCGTACTCGCTCAAGCGGCTGAGCCGCCAGATGGCGTGTTGCAAGTCCGCCGGGGTCTGTGACTCAGCAATCGTCTTGCGGCGAAGCGCCGAATTGACCTCAAGCCCCTCGAACGGGTTGCGTTCTGGACTGTCGACGTCCACGCCATCGACGTCCATGTCGTCGTTTTCCGGCTGTGGATCGGCTGCGGTGGATGCAGTAGAGGTGGTGGGTGCGGGTGCGGCACCTTCCGAAGTCTGCGCCTGCAGAGGCATCCAGTAGAATGATATCGCCATCGGGAGTAGGAACTGGAGGCAGGGGGAACAGCTGTGGCGACTTCGCTTTCGTCTAGGTAGAAAGGTATGTGCAGTCAATGTACAGCGATCAGAATGATCAAATCTGACTTACGCGCTGCCCAAACAAATCGCGAGAAACCTGGAGTGTAGATGTATATACACCCGTATCCCAGGCTGGGAACGTCTTCCCATTCTCGCCCTTCATCTTCCCCGCATTCAGCCTAGATATCAATCAGTACTCGGGTGGCGTAACCACGTGTAACTCACGTACCCCACAACTTGGACGTCGACCTTGGGTTCAGTGACCACTCGGACCCCCGCCAGCAGCAGTTAGTTTGTAACCCGTGTAGTCAGACAGCGTCATCAACAGTGGAGTCACTACCGCAGAGAACCGCTCTCGCGCACTACAAATACACCCTCGTCAGAACACAAGACACGGCGATTGCGTTTAAAGAACACTTACATGGCACAATCCCCCTCTTCCAACGACGGCAAACCATCCACAGCGCTGGCGTGGGCCTCAAGACTTTCCTCGTACTCCTTCTCCATCTCTTCAAGAAGCTTCTGCTTCACCTCCGCGGGCTCGGCCGCCAGTAGGTCCCGGGCAATTTGGCATTTCACTGCCAGCTGCTGCTTCTTTGGGGTGTCTGCGTGCTTCTCGTTGTACTCCGTCGTCACCTTGTCTTTGAAGTTGTCGTGGGTCATGTAGAAATGAAACTCGGTGGCGCGTTTGGGTGCCAGCAAGTCAGGCTGACGCATCTGCTTCAAGAATGGTATCCACGGGTTTGCCGCCAGCCCTGCCGAAGTACGGCGGTGATTGAACCAACTCTTAACTTTCTATAGACGGGTTTCAGTTCTGCAAGCCACTCAAACACGTCCTCAAGATACACGTACCTTTTGAGTTCCTTTCATCACTTCTTTTTTCCTGGTCTCCTCCTCGAACGTCAGAGTCTCGTTCGGCATGGCGGACACGACCCAGTTCTCATCGGTATCCACAAAAATTGGGCCAACCAGTTCTTCGGTAAGAGGAGAGCGCCAGGGGAAATTTGCCCAGTACTGGGGAAAGAGTCGCTCCCACATCTTCGCTGTGGTTTTCTTGCGCGACGCCTTGCTGTAGGCCTCCATCCAACTTTCTAGGAATTCCCCACGCCGGCCTTGGAAACTGCTCGGAGTCCCGCGTTTTTTCTGCTTGCCGGCCTTGTCAACCATTGTGAAAAAAGGAACGATTTCGTGATGCAGGAAGTCGCGTGATTTCGTGATACGGAAACTCGCGTAATTTCGCGATGCAGACCAACAAAGCCACCATGCAAACCCAAGAGGAAGACCCTGACTTCATCGCTGCTCGTCTCGCTGCCGTCCAACGATCTCTCGACATGGTCTGTGAGGCCTGCCGCCGAACGCGAGCGCAGTGATGAGGGAGACTGGTTATGGGCATACTTGCAGGCGCGTCGCGGTATGGCCCTTCTCTCCTTGCCAAAGAAAAAAAAACTCATACAGTATGTTTTTTAGCATGCCAAGAATATAGCTATGAGCGCCTCCAAAAAATACGGCGTGCGGATGCCCGCCGCACGAGTCGGCGTCTGTATCTCAGCTGCCGGGCTGAATATGCCCTTAAACGCGGCAGTGAGCACGTTCCTTCACCTTATGAGGGCTGGTGGGACGAAGCAGCATGGGGGGAAGGAGAATGGGGGAAAGGAGAATGGGGGAGCACCACCGATCCGGCATGGCAGGACTCTGGTTTCTGGCTGAAGCCAGAGGACGACAATATTTCCCCCATCGTTGTACTGCGAACCCCTCCCTTTCTACCTTTTGTAGCACCTGACCTTGAATCCATTCTCTTTCTTTATCAGTTTGTTTTGTGGTGTGAAAAATGGCACTAGGATCCATTTAAATAGGGTACATGTAATATATAAGAATTTTGAACGGCAAGTGCATATAGCAAGTACCACCCCAATCTCCAACTCGAACATGCCCTCCCAGCTATGTGTATGTCTTCCATTTGAGGGATCTGTCCTTGCGGCTTGACCTCGTTCAGACGTGTTTTGGTGCATGTGATCTGTGGCTACCCTCCTTCCTTTTGAGGGATCTGTTACGCCTTGCGGATGACCTCAATTTCCACGCCCACCTCGACCCACGAGCTACCACCTGCACCCACAGCAGCGATGCCTGGTAAGCCGTTCTTTATATTTTTTATTCTATTCCCCTCCCTGCTTTCGACCCGCTTGCCACCGCGTACTACGTGTGCCCGCCCCTGGGACTGCCGAACTACGGGTGCTCGCTTCCTTCCAATGTCTTGCGTCTTTGGCGCGTCTTGTCGCGCCTTTTGGAGTTTCTGCGTTTTGCTACACATTCACATTTTCTATTATTTTTGATTGCACGCCGCCCGCTGACAAACCATTGAAACCGCTATTAGGAAGAGTCCTTCGCAATGGCAAAAAATATGCCGAGTTCATGGACGACGAGCCAATTGTCCTCGACAACTTCCGCGTGTGTGACATGATGTCGCGTTGCGCTGCAGGTCCACAAGGGGACAGCGATAGCGAAAGTGAAGCCGAGGATGACACAGATGACGACAGTGATAGCGGCAGCTCCCAAGTGCCACCACCGCCTCGTTGCCCACCCACTGTCGCTCCCACACGACCCCGCGAGAGCCGCACGTTGCCAATTATCCGTGTAGCTCGTGAACGATGGGAGGCTCGTCTGACTTCCCCAGCGCCCACCCCCACATCGGCACCCCCACCGGTCGACCCCGCCAAAGAGAAGAAAAAGAAGCTTCATCGAGCGTCGCGCTGTCTGAAGCGCGAGGTCTTGCGTGAGGTGCCCGGCCAGCCTCGGGGTCCTAAGGCGATAACACTACGACGCACGGAAGAGAGCTTCCCGATTCTTGTGGATGCAGCCTTTCGCTCCCATCCTGGAGTGGCCTCGACTGGGTGGATGGGCCTACGACAACCTGAGACCGACTTCGAGCCAGAGGCGCGCGAATATTCCCTGGAGGAGGTGAATAAAATCCCGGGCATGCGAGTTATTGACTGGCAAGGGTGCGTCTTTTGTGTTGCTTCCCCGTGCCTGTGCTCATTGTACATAGGGCCCCCAGCCCGCTGGTCGATGCAGAACACTACATATTCGGCGTCCTGGGTGGTCAGCCACGCGATTCGCGCTGGGGCCCTGACGTTGTCGAGCCTGCTGCCAAACTCATGGAAGAGGCAGCTCAAAACATGTACGATCAAGTTTTCTCAGGCATCTACTACGGCACGCGCGCCCACCGTAAGAAGAAGAACGCGGCCGCCTGACCCGCGCCACGACGCGGGACTCACCCTGCTGAATCCGTCGGGCCTTCGATGGGCGGAGGCCAGGAGTTCCCGACCATGTTCTTCCACAACGTACTCAAGACCATCATTCTCGCCGGTCTTCTTGCGCAGAAGCCATTTCGGCGTATCGCCGGCTTTGCGAATAGTAAGTGCTCTCGTATTCAAGTGCTCTGCCCTGATCATCAGCGCAGCTCTCTTTCAATGCTACGCACCCGACCTACATGCGTATTACAGCCACACCATGGACGAGCTTCATAAATGGAATTCGACGCTTCTCCACAACTTCCCCCGGAACGTCTCCGTCTTTGCCGCCGCCACCTTCAACTTTGGTCCGAGAACTGTCACCTTCCCACACCTCGACTTCGCGAATCTCGCCTCTGGGTGGTGTGCCATCACCGCGCTTGGGGACTTTGATCCCAACCGCGGCGGCCATCTCATTCTGTGGGATCTCAAACTGATCATACGCTTTCCGCCAGGGAGCACCATCCTCATTCCATCGGCCCTCATTCGGCACTCCAACACCTCCATCCAGGCCCACGAAAAACACTTCTCATTCACGCAGTACACATCTGCAGGGATCTTCCGCTTCGTCGATAATGGCTTCAAAAGCGACCAGTTGGTGAATGATCTGGGGGTCTCGGCGGCTGAGCGAGCAGAACGTCTGGAGGCAAGGAAGACGCGTTGGGTGGAGGGTCTGAAAATGTATTGTCGGCGGAATGTAGCAGCGTAGATTATTATTTAGCTATTACATTTAAGTCTATACCTTCTATAGCAGCACCGCAATGAATAGGGTCTTCTAGTTCTGCCTTCGAGTCTTGCGTGCCATGTGGAAAGTGAGGAACATAATTTTTTAACACAAAAGTCTGGCTTGTGCAGGCCAGACAGGCGTATCACGAACTTGGTACGGGTGTATCACAAACTCGTTACACATATATTTTCCTCATTTCGTTGAATTACGGGCACTGTATGGGAATTCTGAAGATGGAGAAACAGTTTAATGGCATACCTGGACTCTCTCAAATTATTCTGAATTTTACGGTCTTTTCTTTGGGGCTCAGATGTTGGTTGCAGTAGGTCGCCCAATTTGGTCTCTGATTACGGTGTCTCTCATACTTCGACCACTATCTCAAAACTTCAAACTCCACTTTCTCAAATGAAATCTTCAAAGAACACTCGGTAAGCACTCCTCGGTCTATCTATGCTCAAGCTAAACAATAACAAGGGCCAAGGCCGCCTCCAGAGAGCAGGGGAAGAAGGTTCGCTCCCCAGCCACTATGGCAGCCAGGCGCCAGGCCTCAGCTCGGTATCGCGAAAAGTGGGTCACCGATACTCCATAGGCACCCAAGGCCTCATTTTCTGTGCAGAAACCTCGACGAAGAGCGGGATAAGGCCAGGGAGAGGATGGCGCGGTGCGGGATGGAATTTTTCATTGTTTGATCTGTCTAACTAATCTCTGCTAGGCACCGCGAGCGAGTCATGGATCAAGCAGAGCTTGCGGAGGATTTCCGGGCCCGTGCGCGAGAGGCCAGCCGTCGCTATCGGGAAAAGTAGCAAGCTCTCTCTGCCCATGAGCGCTTGGCTCATTGATTTTTGTTTCAGGAACGGCAAGGCTTTGGCATACCGGCAGAGGGTCATTCGCATGAGGTACGTCCGGTATAGTCTTGGGTTCCTGGCTAGGCCTGATTATCTTGCTTCCCGCCCAATCTTGCTTCTGCCTTTTCCCCTCAATACCTGGACCCTCCATCACCTCAGCACCTACGAGACCAGACACGGGCGGCATGCATGGCTCAAACGCCAGAATGAGTTGGAACAGCACCGTGCTGAGGCGGAGGAGGCCGAGGAGCTCGCCGATTTCCGTCGTCGCGCTGCTGAGGTGGAGCGGATTGTATCATAATGTAGTATCACTCACCTGTCACTGCAAATACAATCTGGTTTGCCTTTGTGTTTGGGTTTGAGAGAGACAGACAGACATTGAATGAGAGAAATATATGCGGTACCCAGCACTAGATTAGATTGTGCTACTACAATCTAATCTACGATGTGCGATGTCTGATATCTCATCCACACTTCCTTGCCTGAGCTCGCAACAAGGCTTTCCACTGTCTCTTCCTCTCCAAGACGAACACCGCGCTATTGTCGCTGTTCTGGATCGTGAAGGAGGCCTTCAATACCCAACAAATTCCTTGTCGCACTCGACTATTGAGTTGGAGATTGGGGTGGTACTTGTGGTTGCATTATTTTCGTTCGACATCGTATATCGCGCTCGCTCACCTTGACCAAATTTTTCAGAACCGGGGGTGGTGGTACTTGCTATATGTGGTTGCATTATTTTTGTTCGACATCGTATATCGCGCTCGCTCACCTTGACCAAAAATTTCCAGAACCGGGGGGTGGTGTTACTTGCTATATGTGGTTGCATTATTTTTGTTCGACATCGTATATCACGCTCGCTCACCTTGACCAGAAATTTCCAGAACCGGGAGGGCATGTTCGATGGAGATCGGGGTGGTACTTGCGAGGGGCACCAGCAGCGACAAGGTTCCGGATTTAGGCGCACGCGCTGCGTGCGGTGGGCGGCACGACAAAGTTGGAGTGGCCGGAGAGCCGTATTCGAAGAGCCGTATTCGAAGGAGCAGAAGAGTTGGGTGGGATTGGGCCGATCGGCCGTAGTTGCTGCGGGTGGCGTGGCGGCGCCAAAGGGGTCGCGCCAGGTGCGCGTCGTGTCGAGGTGGGGGGTGGGCGCTGGTGTCTCGCCGGCAGCCCATGGGCCGAGGTGGGCAAGGAAAGTGAACGAGGTCAGTCGCAAGGCGTGACAGATCCCTCAAAAGGAAGGAGGCACACATACACATATCACATGCGCTGATCTGGCTGCAAACACAAACGCGTCTGCGCGCACTACCGCAATGCAATACTAGCCGTTATCCATTCCCATGCCTCCTCGCGTTCGCCGTATTCGGGGGAGACACCTGGAAATTCTCCCCTCCGCATCCACCTCAGTCTCAAGCCATTCGTTCTCCCCTGCAGATCTCATTCCACAAGCTGAGGTGCACCGGCCTATCAGCACTTTTGTCGACCGCCCTTCCGAGGATTTACGCCGCATATACCGCGATGTAGTGCCCATCGAGCCGCCATCACCTATCAAAAGGGCTCGGTTGTCCATGGCTGAAGGCGGGCCCTCACACGTGCCTGAGTCTGCACCAGACATCAGTATTTTCGATGACTCGCAGGCTCTGGATGAGCGCTACGACATGTTCTTTGATAGTGACGGCCGGGCTACGGCGCCAGCGCACCACCCTCCTGCCCGTACGCGTAAGGCTATATATTCGGTGTGCTTTTATTTTATTTTATTGGCTAACATTTTGCTGATGCGTTCTTTTGGCGGAAAGGACCCCGTTCTTTATGAATGGAAAGCAAACTCCCGAGATCGATACCTGCTGGAGTTTCTGCGACTCCATGGCTGTGGAGGTCGCAGCGTGGAGTTGTGCCCGGACTGCCAGAACCCGGCGCGTCCCTGCGTGTACAGATGTCGCGATTGCATGGGTGGTGTTCTTCGATGTCGAGAGTGTTGTGTTGCGCGCCACTTGTACAGTCCGTTGCACCGGGTGGAGGTACGAGCACCTAAACAGATTTCATTGTGTAAGGCTGATTTTTTTACAAGGCGTGGGGTGGGTCGTGCTTCTGGCGTACATCCCTCAAAGCCCTGGGTCTGCGGGTCCAGTTTGGGCATGCTCCTGGCGAATTTTGTGCGAGCCCGGAACCCGGCAGGTCGGAGTTTGTGGTACTGCACCACAACGGAATTCATGACGTCGCAGTGGATTTCTGTGGGTGTGAGCATCGGGGACAGGCGGGGGGAATGGACACGCAGCTGCTGCGCGGGGGATGGTATCCGGCGTCTCAAGACCGGCCGCAGACCTGTATGACCCTGGTCGCACTGGAGCAGTTTCACATCGTGACATGCCAGGCCAAGACCACGATGTATGACTACTACCAAACCCTCGTGAAACTGACGAGCAACGACGGGACAAAGCCGCCCGACCGTTATCAGGTGTTCATTCGCATTTGTCGGGAGTACCGCCATTTGATAATGCTGAAACGGGGCGGGCGCGGGCACGACGCAGGAGGCGCCCGTGCAACACAATCGGGCGAGCTTGCAGTTCGTTGTCCGGCTTGCCCCCGCCCGGGGGTTAATCTGCCGGACGGGTGGGAGAATGCAACGAAAGACCAGCGGTGAGTTTAGATATCAACCCTTAAGGATGGAGTGTTGATTGCGGATTTATAGATTCATTTATGTCTTTTTTTTGGCCATAGACGCCTGTTTTCGCCTCAAACGCAGACTCGTTTCAAGCGAGTTAAAAGACCCGGGCTTGGGGACAGGGATGTTGTACCTGCTGGAGGATACCGAGTTCAGAGAGTTCTTGCTGACAGTGACGGATCAGGTCGAGGTAAGTGCAGCATAATAATCAGGTTTATCGTGCTAACACAAGTATATTGGCAGATGAGCACTTGCAGCGGCCTTGCCGCCCTCGACTATGCAAACACAAAGTTTTTGCGGGGGTATAGCAGCACCGGCGTCGGGATGGGGGTGTGTGCACGCCACGAGTTCATTCAGCTGAACGGCGTGGGGGATCTGCAAAGGGGGGAACGGTTCGTATTATTGGCTGCATTTAATGTTGTTTTGGGGCTGACAGACATCTAGATATGCAAACATGGACTACATATTCGGCTCGATCCTCCGCCACCACAGCCCCAGCCTTCGTAAAACTATATCTTACGATATTGTTTGCCAGTGGTGGAAGCATTTAATGGAGCGTCTCCTGGTGCTACCACCACTGGTCCGTTGCGCAATCGTGCTGGGGATGATGGTTTTCGTCATCCCAAAGATGCACATTGAGGGGCACGACGTCGACTGCGGGGCGCTCTACTCGCTCAACCTCATTCCGGGAAGCGGGCAGACTGACGGGGAGGGAATAGAGCGGCCGTGGGCAAACATCGGGGGGATTGCAAGTAGTACGAGGATCATGGGTCCAGGGGCACGCCACGACACAATAGACGACCACTGGGCGTATTGGAATTGGCAGAAATTAATCTCGTTGGGTAAGTCAGGCGCAACTTTGCGAGGTGGTGTGGATACTGACAGATGTTTTCAGCGGCAACCCTTTGGCGAAAGCTAGACACGGCCCTGGAGCAGCAGGTCATTCAAAGGGAGGCGCTGGATGCGTTTTCGCTGGCGCAGCAAGATTGCGTTGAAGGCTGGAAGAAGATGATCCATGACTTTGAGGAGGACCCCACCTTGACGAACCCATACAAAGTCGACTTCGCAGGTGCATGCCAGTGTAAATGTATTTGGTAGAGCTGAAAACTAACGAGAAATTAGGATTGACTGAGATGGACGTACGGCTGCAGTTCCAGAAAAAGGAGGAGGAGGCAGCCAAGCGGGGGTTACCGGCGAAGCACAAGGTCAGCCCGGGGGGATTCATCGTGGAGTGTTTGGAGGTCGAAGAGGAGCAGTACGTGTTCTTCCTGGATATGTGGGTTTGTGCGTGGCTGACGCCGGTGTTTTAGACGTGTCGTTCGTGTACAGGCGGAGCTGAAGAAAGCCAAAACGACCACCCAGCAAATTAATATCGGTGCCCTGCGCACGAAGCTCATCCGTCGCCTGAATCGTCTGCGTCAGCTGCAGGGTACCTACTGCCCTGCAGTGGTTGTCGCGTTGGAGAAGCGCAACGTGCCGGAGGATGAGCAGCCTGAAAATGAGCCGCTGTTCTTGCCTTCCGCTCTGTCGGAAGTACAACGTGCGGCAGGGGGTTGCAGCCCGGGGCTCCTCGAGATGGAACAGTTGATGCGCGATGCACAGTGTCGCAGCTCGCTCGTCAAACTGCGCAACCAGTTGATCATCAAGGCCCGCTTCCTGAATTACAAATCGCTGCACGCCCGACACCAGGGGGCAACCACCCGTTCACGGACGATTGTTAGTCGGAATGAGACCAAGATTCGTCTGCACTCCGAGAAATACCAGGCAGCTTGGAGTGCGTTATTGGCTGCCGCCGGCGGGAACGTATCGCAGGTTGGGTGGCAAAAATTGGTGCACGAGGACATTCGGTGTATGGAGGACTCGGCGGACTTGGTGACGAAGGAGACGAAACGGAAGAAGGCAAAGGAGAGGTGGAAGAGGAAGTATCAGGAGCTGATAGACCACGGGATCGACGTCCCCGCCTGGGACAAGAACCAGGAGGAGGACAGCGACGATGGTGACGAGGAGGCTGTGGGGAGGAAGACTGACAGGAGAGCCGGAGAGAGGTGTTGTGGATTTGGGCGGTAGCCGGGAACTCCGGGTCAGATGCGGGCTTCGAGAACGGTAAGATTATCGTTTTCATTTGAAATATATTCTAACTAGAATGTGTAGCCCTCCGGATTGAGTGGTCCAAGGCATACGTGCGATCGCGGCGGTGGGACGAGGAGGTGATGCTCCTAAAGGAGGAGTTTCGGCGTCTTCCGATTTCGCTGGAGTTCGAGGCCGAGAGGTGGGTGGAACACAGCCGAGGTGTGGAGGCGAGGAGCGAGCTGGAGGAGGCGTACGTGCAGGGGATGCGTGCGTATGCCGCGCAGCAGGAGGTGCTGTTCCAGAACCTCGCGGACCAAGCAAGGGCCACAGAGATCGCCCCGAAGCTGGCGAGAGGCAAGGGGAGGGTGCGCACCCGGGCGGTGGATCCGCTGCAGGATACCGAGGTGCCGGCAAGCGATGGGGAGAACGGGGATGATGATGCGGCGATACTGGCTGCAGTACAGGACGAGGACACTGACGAGGAGAGGGGAGAGATCAAGAGTGACGAGGAGGTGATCATGGGTGGCGAGCTAGACAATATATAGAGGCGGAAAGGTGGTTTTCGTGTTTTTTTTGGGATGGGCGCTTATACAGCGCCTATCCATTTTGGGATCAGTAGCACGTTCCCCGGGTATCTCCGGGCCAAAATATTGGTTTGCGCAGTATATAGCCCCCATTTTAGGGGTTGAAAGTAGTAATTATCATTTATTTCAGTTCTACGAGGGGTTATGTACAGTGCGGGAATGGTCCTGGAGATGCCGGGCAGAGCCAAGGTGATGACCAGACGGCATTGAAAGGCATTGTATATGCCCGAGATCAGCGGGTTTCCCTATATAGGGTTGCCACAGATAACGCATTGAGCCCGTCAACAGGGCCAAGCAGTTAACCGGTTAACTTGACCATATGTACTGGGAACAGCGTGTGGGCATGCCCGTAGGGAGTTCTGCGAGCAGTATAGGGATGGTTTGGAGGACCATGGGGTGGTGGAGGGCGGGGAGCGCGAGCGCGTGGAGCAGGCACAGACGGTGTTCGGGCTTGGTGCTCGGCGCGACAAAAGTGTACCTGAGCCACAAGGCGTTCCACCGCTTCGAGGACGTGCTGCGTGCGGCGGAGCGGAGGGTGAGGAGAAAAAGGTGGTGTACCGCGACGGGCCCGGGGCGGACCAGCACGCACCCTATGCGTCATCGCCGATGCTCGAGAGGGGTGAAGCGCCTTGGGGTGGCAACAGCAACAGCGGTGCCGCACCACACCACGACCATATTTATATATACATATAAACGGCGGCTCGACGCACGGCGGTCGCCATTCCAGCACACGGAGCTGTACAAGCGCGATGACGACGCGAGGTACGACGAGCGCGGGTCCCTCCGCCGGGGCTCTGACTCGGGACTTTGACGCGCGCAGCCGGTACACGAGCGCATGGGACGGGGACGAGGAGCGCGAGACGGCATCGAATTTTGGGAGCGAGAGCTATGAGCCGTCCCGGAACATGTTTGGCACGGAGGGCAAAGGCGGCAAGGCCAGCACGGGGGGCGCGCCGCTGCGCATGCTCGACAAGGACGTGCTCGCGGCGGAGATTGCCGAGGGCGAGACCACCGAGGTGTACAAGGAGTCGAGCGCGGAGGCAGTGTCCTGCTCACTTGGTGTGGCGCATGAAACACGGGGACGTGCGCCAGGCGTGGCATGAGAAGCTCGCGCTCAACATGCTCATCTGGTTCACGTGTCTGTGCACCGTGTTCATCATGATCATCGTGTTCCTCGGGCGCTGCCCCATGAAGCATGTGTTCAGCCAGAGCGAGCTGGCGAGCCATAATTTCGCCAACAACGCCAACAATGCGTTCACGAGCATCCGCGGCGAGGTATTTGACCTCAATACGATCGTCTCGCTCCATGACCGCACCCTCGCTTCTCCTTGTTCAATGACACCGATCCCAGCGCGCAGTACCACGACTTCCACTTCTTCACCAGCGACTCGCGCTCCGACCCGCCGTGGCTTCATCGGCATCACGCCCAAGGAGATCTGCACCAGGGCCAACAACGGGAGCTCGATTGGCATCTACAACGGTCTCGTCTACGACCTCACCAGCTACGTGTAGAACCCCCGCGGCGTGAAGGCGTGTGCAGGCACGAAGGAGCCCGAGGTCGACACGAACTTAATGTCGGACAAGGTCGTCGATATCGTCAAGTTAAACGCCGGCGGGGACGTCACCAAGGACATCAACAACCTCGTCGGGAACGGGCTCACCGCCGAGCAGCTTGCGCGCCAGAAGGTGTGCCTGCACAGCCTGTTCACAATCGGGCGTGTCGACTCCTGCGAGAGCGCAAAGTGCATCTTCTCGACGTACCTCTTGCTCATCCTCTCGATCATCATAGTCTCCGTCTTCAAGTTCCTCGCGTCCATCTCGCTCGCGGGTGTCCGCGCACCCGAAGACCACAACAAGTTCGTCATCTGCCAGGTGCCGGCCTGCGTTCTTCTCCTTCGCCCACTGACATTCGCCCAGGTCCACTTTAATTGCCGATGAACTCCCTCGAGCTGGAGATGTACCACTGGATCAAGAATGTCATCAGTGTGAACCCGACGTTCTACGAGTACGTGTTCATGGTGGACGCCGATACCACTGTGGACCAGTATTTCGTCAACCGTCTCATCTCTTTGTGCGTGCCTCTCTCATCACTCACAAGTACTTATACCTCCCAGCATGATTCACGACATGTACAAGAAGCTGCTCGGCGTCTGCGGTGAAATGCAGCTTGCCAACTGGAGGCAATCGATCATCACGATGATGCAGGTCTACGAGTACTTCATCTCACACAACATGGCCAAGGAGTTCGAGAATCTGTTCAGTTCCGACACCTGTCTCCCCGGTTGTTTCACGCTCTACCGCCCCTCCGCACGCCCGACACGCACAAGCCGCTCCTCATGATCATCTCTAACCAGCTCATCCAGGACTACTCGGAGAACCGTGTCGACACGCTCCACATGAAGAACATGCTGCACCTCGGTGAGGATCAATACCTCACGACCCTCCTCAAGCACTTCCCGGCCTTTAAGACCCAGTTCGTGCGCGACGGCCACGCGTACACCGGACGACTGGAAGGTCCTGCTCTCACAGTGTCGCTGGATCAACTCGACCGTCCACAATCTCGGGAGCTCGTTTTCCTCGAGCAGCTCTGCGGATTCTGCTGCTTCTCCATGCGCTTCATCGTCATGATCGATTTGGTCTCGACGCTCACTCAGCCCGTCACCGTCGCCTACATGAGTTGTCGTCCGCCCTCCGCACGGGCGCACTAACATTCTTGCAGATGGTCTACCTCATCTAATTGGTCGTCACCGAGCACCAGCAGATCCAGACCATCTCCTTCATCATGATCATCGCCGTCTACGCCATCCAGATGTTTGTATTCATTTTGCGGCTCACGTGGGACATGATCGGCTGTATGTTCTTCTATATCCTCACCATCCCCGTCTTCTCGTTCTACCTCCCGCTCTACTCGGTCTGGAAGATGGATGATTTCTCGTGCGATCAGACGCATGTCGTGCTCGGAGAGTCTGGGAAGATGATCGTCCACGACGAGGGGAAGTTTGACCCCCGCATTACTCCTCTCAAGTCTTGGAACGATTACGTGCGTCGCTGCTGCCTTCATTCTCCATTACACTAACTACCCCCTCAGGAAAATGAGCTCTGGGACAAGGAATCGAATCACAGCATCGGTTCTTGGGTACCTCCGCTGCGCTTCAAGGACCGCTTCCCTTGCTGCTCATTTGACGTCGTGATTCCGTATACTGGGCCATGTGCCTTGTTGACGTGCGCATGCTTCTGGCCATGCGAAGAGGAGCGAGTTGAGCGTCTTGGCGATGTGAGTGAGTCGTTTCTGCGGATCCGGAGAAAGTACTCCAGCTTTTAATGCGCATGCGACGTATAGTAATTATAATGCCCAAACAGGTACATTCCAAATCTGGAATGTGCTGGCACAGCCGCAGATACACACATACGCACCTGCCACCACATTCTTGCGCCTTCCTCTTTCCTCCGCGCCATCTCTCGACCACGCCGCTTCATCGCGCGTCCAGCCACGCCAACTTGGGCATATGCGCAACACGGCAGACGCGGGGACGCGGGAAGCGTAGGATGGAAGAAAGAAGAGAACGAAAAAGGTGGTGCGTACCTTGAGTAGCATCATCCTCTCGTCCTCCGGAGCGCTTTCTCGTAGGAAAAGAAGAGACGTACCAAGCTCGTATAGTCATACGAATATAAGTACGTAGTAATTGAATACATCTACCTTCCTCTTTCTTTCCCCACCTGCTCGATGTCGCGCTGCCCCATTCGAATTGATATTTCGCGTTTCCGCGAGAAAGCCGCATTTTTCTTTCCTCCCATGCGCGAGCAGCTGATATTGATCTTGCCCTCAGGCCATCCTCGAATTCAAAGTTGGATTTTTTGCAGCCCCACGAGCGAGCCGGACGTGAGGGAGAGTTTGGATAAGGTGCGGGCAGTCACGCGACGGCTTACGAAGAGCATGCAAGAGGGCAGGGACGGGATGTTGGATCGAAGGGTGTTGCGCGAAGACAGCAATTTGTTTTTCTGGGCGAGCGCCTCGGCAGCGGGCGGTACCTCGGCGTGTACTGCGGACTCACCGGGAACAGAGTCTGAGAGGGTGTCTGTGAGATGCGGGAGGTGGGGGAGAAGGGCGCGGAGCGGGCGCCGCCAACGCTGCCGCTTCTGTGCGTGCACATGCTTGCACTGCCATTTGTGCTCGTTGCGTATTCAAGGGCGGCGGGAGAGGTACGCATGCGTGGCGTGCTTTTGATGAGATGGCGGTGTACTTACATCTAAAGTGTATATATTCAATTTCCACTACCCTTTTTGCCTTATATAGCAGGTCTTATGGCTATCGTTACAACTTCCACTCTGAGTAACTTAATTTTCTTTCCTTATATAGCAGGTCTCGTTGCAGCCTCGTGGTATCATATTTCCGCACCTGCGGAAATACGGCGGAAATGTTGCGGAAATGATGCGGAAATACAAAATTTCCGCCGAGTTTCCGTGCCGCGGAAATGTTGCGGAAATGTTGCGGAAATTAAAAATTTCCGTGGCGCGGAAATTCGGCGGAAATGATGGTTTGCACCCAGTGTGAGGTTAGGTATTTACCTCTGTATGTGAATGGCAGGAAGAGCAAACATTGATTTTGGAGCATCG
The DNA here is from genome assembly GCA_029282495.1 of Mycena albidolilacea. Lineage (NCBI taxonomy): Eukaryota > Fungi > Basidiomycota > Agaricomycetes > Agaricales > Mycenaceae > Mycena > Mycena albidolilacea. The sequence continues at coordinate 320,807 of JARIHO010000031.1, read as the reverse complement.
GAGTCAAAGTACACAGATTCTTATCCAAAATCTCACAAAAAATATGAGTTTTGGCCCTCAGAAAAGGTATGGCTTATGGGGTACCACAATGTTATGGGATTTAATTGAGAAACGGCCTGGTGGAGCCCAAAATGTATGGGTTAGGGGAGGTTATGAGTTGTGACAGTGATGGGTTAAGACAGAGGAGACTGTGCTTTCCCATTGTATAAATACTGGTCCTAGGAAATTGCAAAATAGCACTAGATGCTGCACGCTCTTGTTATGGTGTTTCACCACTTCATATGTCGGGATACCGTATTCCAAGGGGGGGGAGGTGATGTCAGGGGAATCCCTGCTCCAGCTCCAGCTCCGGCTGCTTCTGCCCTGGACAGTTTTCCATCTGATGCCCCAGAAGGTTTTCCATCTGCCACTCCAGACACTCCTGTGCCCATCCATCCATCCATCCAACCATCTGGGACATCCGTCCACTCTCACTGGCACGTGTTATGCGATCAGGCCTGGGATCATTGTAGATACTAATGTTGCCGCGACTTGGACAAGACCGACTCCAAGTTGACACACGGAGTCGATTTGAGCCAAGTTAAGTCGAGTCAATGCAATCTACTCAAGGTTGACTTGAGTGACTCAAGTCGGGTCCAACGTAGGTTGTCTCTTTTGGCCCAGGGAAGCGATTGGGGACATCGAAAATTTTGTGATATCTGTGACACTATGACAGATCTGTGACATTCTGTGATAGGCAAAAAAAAAAAATCAAATTTCAACATTCGGTTTTTTACGAGGTCTAGTGGTGTTTTTGAGCAATTTGGAAATTTTTATCAACTGAGTCGACTTCAAGTGACTAAGTCAACTTGGTCAAGTCGACTTTGGAAGTCGACTCACCGAGTCGTGACTCGACTTTCCGGGTCACAGCAACATTAGCAGATACCTATAGACATGTGCTACTGGGTAGTATATAAGGATTCACCTAGGGTGGGAATGCCTATCCTTTCTTCTCTTTGGATTCCCCTGCTAGATGTGTAGTATTTCTGCTCCTGTATTTTAGTACCCACATTTATTCTTTGGATTACCCCGCTAGTTTCTGCACCCCACACCAAGCTTAAGGTTGCCCTTACATTAGATTCTTCTTGATAAGGGTGAAGGGATTCAGTGTTGAATACCCAATAAAGAGTTTCTGTGGTGAGCCTGAGGTGTTATATCCGTGTCGGAGAATGGCTGGAGGACGAAGATGTCAGAAGACGGATAAGGCTGGAAGTGATACCACATAAATGATCGGGTACACCAACTAACTTGGCTCGAAGACGGAAGAAGTGGAAGTCAGACCACAGAGCTTTGTGGAAGCAAAGCACATTATTTACAACTAAAGATACAGTGATACAGTAGAACATAATACATATTTATACTAAATATGGAGATAAGTCTAATGCAGAAAGAAGTATGTAAAAGACAATAAGTACAATAAGAACAATAAGAGAGAAGCATAGTTGCATAAGTCATATGTTTGATTTGGGGAACACTCAGAAGAACTTCATTGCAAAAACCCCAAAGGGTGTGTGTCAACGGAACAAAGCCGGATGCAACGGCATATAGACGGACACGAGCCGGAGTGCGGGTTGTGTCCGGAATAAGAGGACAAGTTGGAGCCTCGGCTCTGGATTAAAGTAGATGGAGAAGTGCCAGGGAATAGCCAGAAAGTGCACAGTCATAACATGAGGCATTTGGGGTTCAGTGCAGCGACAGGTGTGGAGGGCATTGAGCAAGCTCTATATTTGTGCACGGATTGCAGGCTCAGATTTTGAGCTATTAACTTCAAGAGGTGGGCACAACACAAATTTTTGAAATCAACCTCTTTTCGGATTCTACAGCGTTAGAAATTTGAAGCATGTTTTTGAGCAGGAATTTTTTTTGCAATCCTGGTCCCCCCTGGGAAAATGGGTATATTTTTCACCTGGATCTCACCTCAGGCTACCACTATGTGACCCCCTTTAGGTCTATTTTTTATAGTGACTTAATGTACCTAAAGGGAGGTAAAACTAGGTGGATGTCCCATGGAGGATGGGATGTCACATGTTATGGAGGATATGACCCAGGGATGTCCCACACCTTTTCTTGTGGGACATCCCACCCTCTTCTGGTGGGCCCAAAAAATATCCAGGGATATCCCACTGGCCCATTTTTCAGGCAGGACCCCTGGCACCTACCCAGGAGAAAAACTGCATTTTCAGGCTCATTTCTCCACCACTATTTATTCTTGAGGGTGATTCTCAAAGCCCTCTCTTGGGGCTTTCATCCTAGGTATATACGACACAGATGGGAGCACATTTATTCCTGCCTATTACCCAGCATCCAGCAGGTAGTTCATATCCATGTTCATGTTGTTGAACTGAGAAGAGGTGGAGGGGTGTTAGAGGTGGAGTTGGGATGCAGGTTGTCGTGAAGAAGGCCCAGACAAGATGGGGAAAAGATGGGACACCAATATAGGCAGCTAGGGCCGGAAGTGCAGAGGGATAAGGATGTCCCAAGACACATTTGTGAGCAGGCCGTAAAAATTTTAATTACCATGCCAGCAAGCAAGGAAGATGTTCCCCTCAACTCTTCTTTAAGTCTGCTATCCCCCCCCATCATTGTCCTCCTCATTTGGGTTGCGGTGTTTGGCAGATGAGGGAGCTGGTATATGAGTAGGGTCCAGCATTTCCCAAAATTGGCACAGGTGGCAGCGAGTTTATCCAGGCATTGATTCGTGAGCAACATCTGGCTAAGAGCATTGTGCTGGCTCAAATGGTGCCACGGATATAGTACCTTCTTTACCCCTACCAGATGATTTAATGAGTATCTTACACATCACAAATGGATGACTGAGTCAACTGGCTACCTGCTACCAAACCCTATCCAAGATGCACATGATGCTACAATCCACTCTGGTGTTAGCTGCAATGTCCATTTATGGCACCTACTATTGCTGCTGGGTGCCTTCAAACAGAGCATTCACTTGCTACTGCTCCTCATGTCTACTGCACTTTGGTCTCTCTTCTTACATCTCACTCTATTTTTCAGTGCTGTAGGCGGGATATCCCACTCTAATTTTCATTGCAGTGGGACATCCCACTCCATTTTCCAACACCGTGGGACATCCCACCTGGTTTACTGTTTTGGGTGGGACATTTCACTCTATATTTCATGGGGATGGGACAGCCCATCCGTTTTTATTAGTGCGATGGGGCATCCCACTGTATTTTTCAGTGCCGTGGGACATCCCACTCCTTGCTAGATTGTGGTGGGACATCCCACTCTAATTTTCATTGCAGTGGGACATCCCACTCCATCTTTCAACACCGTGGGACATCCCACCTGGTTTACTGTTTTGGGTGGGACATCCCACTCTATATTTCATGGGGATGGGACAGCCCATCCGTTTTTATTAGTGCGGTGGGGCATCCCACTGTATTTTTCAGTGCCGTGGGACATCCCACTCCTTGCTAGATTGTGGTGGGACATCCCACCCTTTTTCTTTCGGTGCTGTGGGATGTCCCATACATTTCATTATTCTGGTGGGACATCCCACTGTATTTTTCAGTGCCGTGGGACATCCCACGTGTTTCATGATTGCAGTGGGACATCCCACAGTATTCTTCAGCACTGTGGGACATCCCATCCTCTTCTTCGTTGTGGTGGGACATCCCACCCATTTTTATCATTGCGGTGGGACATCCCACTCTATTTCTTTCAGTGCTGTGGGACGTCCCACACATTTCTTTATTGTGGTGGGACATCCCACTCTATTCACTCTATTTCTTTCAGTGCTGTGGGATGTCCCACACATTTCATTATTCTGATAGGACATCCCACTGTATTTTTCAGCACTGTTGGACATCCCAGGTTTTTCACTATTGCAGTGGGACATCCCACTATATCTTTCAGTGCTGTGGGGCATCCCACCTCCTTCTTCATTGTGGTGGGACATCCCACCTGTTTATATTTCTGTTACTTCTGAATACACTATTACTACCCAGCTTAGATGCGTGGCCTATTTGAAATCTTATAATCCAGGCTGTCTTATAATTGCTTTCAGCACCATTTTACACTCCCAACTCAATTGCTTTGCTTTAAATGCAATTGTCAATTCACTCTTGCTTGCGCACACTACTTATCTCGAGTCTGACAGCATACAAAAATCCTTTGATGGAATTCCAAGTTCTCCTGGTGTCAACCACACCTTTCTTTCTGTCTACCCCCGAATACACTATTACTACCCAACTTAGATGCATGGCCTATTTGAAATCTTATAATCTAGGCTGTCTATAGTTGCTTTGAGCACCATTGTACACTCCCAACTCAATTGCTTTGCTTTACATGCAGTCATCAATTCACTCTCATTCATATACACAATTTTTTGGTGACAGGCCACCATGACCTATGCAGCTACTCACAGTCACTCTATGTTTCTCATACCTTAACCTCCAACTCTGAGTTCTCCTGGTGGCAACCACACCTTAACTTTCTTTCTGTCTACCTTGGAATACACTATTACTACCCAACTTAGATGCATGGCCTATTTGAAATCTTATAATCCAGGCTGTCTATAGTTGCTTTGAGCACCATTTTACACTCCCAACTCAATTGCTTTGCTTTACATGCACTCATCAATTCACTCTTGCTTGTGCGCACTACTTATCTTGGTCCGACAGCATACAAAAATCCTTTGATGGAATTCCGAGTTCTCCTGGTGTCAACCACACCTTTCTTTCTGTCTACTTCTTAATACACTATTACTACCCAACTCAGATGCACAGCCTATTTGAAATCTTATAATCCAGGCTGTATATAGTTGCTTCGAGCACCATTTTACACTCCCAACTCAATTGCTTTGCTTTACATGCACTCGTCAATTCACTCTTGCTTGCACGCACTACTTAACTTGAGTCTGACAGCATACAAAAATCCTTTGATGGAATTCCGAGTTCTCCTGGTGTCAACCACACCTTTCTTTCTGTCTACTTCTGAATACACTACTACTACCCAACCTAGATGCACGGCCTATTTGAAATCTTATAATCCAGGCTGTCTATAGTTGCTTCAAGGACCATTTTACACTCCCAACTCAATTGCTTTGCTTTACATGCACTCGTCAATTCACTCTTGCTTGTGCGCACGACTTATCTTGAGTCTGACAGCATACAAAAATCCTTTGATGGAATTCTGAGTTCTCCTGGTGTCAACCACACCTTTCTTTCTGTCTACTTCTGAATACACTATTACTACCCAACTTAGATGCACGGCCTATTTGAAATCTTATAATCCGGGCTGTCTATAGTTGCTTCGAGCACCATTTTACACTCCCAACTCAATTGCTTTGTTTTACATGCACTCGTCAATTCACTCTTGTTCATACACAATTTCTTGGCGACAGGCCACCAAATTCCGAGTTCTCCTGGTGGCGACCACACCTTAACTTTCTTTGAAGCCCTTTGTTGCCTAACGAGTTTGAGAACGTCAGTGTCAGATTGTCGTTCGATGATGGCAAGCTAGGGCAAGCCGCCGTGATTTGAAGAGCTTCAGACATGTGATAGGCGCCGCCTATTAGGCAGGATGGTCAAGGTTCGATTGTGAAATTTGACATTGGTATCACGGTATCGGTCGAAAGAATATCAGCTATAAACCGCCTGTGCTAATGGTATGGAGAACTCCCACACTCATCCGCATTCTCCAATCTTAGTCAGATCCAACTTGAGTTCAAATATTGAACACAGCGCTGCCGAGGTTGATGGCAACTTAAATGGCGATCTCGGAGTCCGCATTACGAGATTACCCGATCGGTTGCCGTCGGCCGACCATTCGTGAGAGATAAATAATCAAAACACAGTTTTTGGAACTGCTGGTGCATTGAATATTAATTTCAGTTATTATTAACATGTTGAGCAATAACGAGCAGCATAGAGAGCATGACCACCCAGTTTGCATGACTGGAATTGCCGACACTAGTTACGGAATTGTCAGATCGGACATGTCAAATCCCGATCATCCTGTCTACCGTGGGTAATTTTATAAGAGGCTAACTCCATTGTAGTACTTTGTACAGTAGTGCTCCACCTAGTAGTCAGCTTCGTTGTTACGGTAAATGTCCGCCCTCTCCATAGCATCTAGCATCCCAAAATCGTTGTCTTCTCCCCCGCTTTCCTCGCCAGGATCGACCTCACCATCACCCTCATCATTATCCTCCCCGTAATGCCTGTCCTCCCCACGTGCTGCGAGATGCACGTCCACACGACACCTCGGAAGGCACTTGTCCCATGTGGCGCACAGGCGAACAAGCCTGTCTTGTTGCAGACACAGATGGTACTCATCGGTGTCACATGCTGAGGTTGCCGTTAGCTGAGTCTCTAAATCCGTATTCAAGCGACGTACCAGCCCCTTTAATCGCCTCCGTAATTATTTCCCATTCTTCTCTGAACCACACCTGCAGCGCTAACTTCTCCCTCCGCAACCGTGAGTCTTCTTCATCACACCGATCCAGCTCCAGCAAAGCCTTGATACCGGCACGCACTTTCTCGTCAGACAGCCAAGGCGATGGTGCGTCGGTATCGTTGTCTATTCCCACATCCTGGAACAGAGTGTCATCAACGTCAACTTGCCACAGCCCCTTGGGCGGGATGGGGATTGGCGCCATCGACCCTGGAGGTGCGTTGGCATCGCGGATGAGCTTCGCAATCTGTGCGCAGAGTTTGTTGTACTCCGTTACCAATTTCGTGATCGTGGGTTCCCGACGTTTCACAGCCGACTCTGTGTGTGCGTGTAGTTTTGCATCTAGATATCACTCAGTCTAGGCATCGTATTGAAATTATAACAATTACCGTTACGTAGCCGTCGATAGGCGCGTTCCACAACGTCCATCTCAAACTTCCTCGCTCGCAGGCACTTGCGGAGTCGCAGCTTCAAAGCGCGGGCGTTCATACGGAGCCGCATATACTCGCTAGTCGCGAGCTGTTCCAGCTCCTCGTGCTCATCAACGCCCAGGGCCTCCTCCTTCCGTCGCAGAGTTCCTTCGGCCTTCTCGAGAGCCTGTTGATCCGCCAGGTACTCTGCCTGACACACGGTGGCGTCAGGGTGGCCGTGCTGGACAGCCTCAAGGAACCGCTGGCGTAGTTCCCGCACCTGCCCTTGCCGTATCTTCACAGCCGCACGCAGAAGCATCACCGCGTTCACGGCCTGCTGCCCCCGGGTTTTCGTTCGACCTACAAACAAGTCAATGGATCTGCTTGACGAGTATTTATACTGTATTCACGTACGCGGTAAAGGTTTCGTTTGTGCAATAACCTGCATCTTCCACTGCTCGCCCAGCAGTAATTTGGGTTTCCCGCACTCCCGTAGGGCCCTGGTGGTGTCAGCGCGCTTCTGCACGCTGTGTCGATAACGGCGACGGATCCACTCCGCAAGGCGGAAAAGGCTCGCCTCCTAGGTGTGCTCAATCTGGGCATCCAAGATATAAAGGCGGTTATGATACTGAGGAAATAAATCAGTGAAGTTTCTCGATGCAAAGGCACAAGACATACTCCGGAGATACGCAAATGCGGAATTAAGTGTCGTATCGACTGCCAGAACCGCTCACAGCCTTCCCCGTTGGTAAACCCGAACCCCACGCGCTTCCGAGGATGATAGAGGAGCTGGCATGCCCACTCGTGCCCGAACGCATGAAAGACCGACACTGCGAAGGCGATTCAATCCATGAAGAGGGACAGGAACCCCCACTTCAGACAGCTGCGCTCGAAGGCGCAGGCAACATCGTACAGCAGACCGACCCGAATGTCGTGTGGGAGATGCTGGAATAAGGTATGCATCAAAGCCACCACGTAGAATTGTTTCTCCCCCGCTGTATGCATATTCACCACCCATAGGACGCGGTCGTGGCGACATACCAGGGCCATGAGGGTGGTGTCCTCGAAGAATTCTGTGCTTGCTTTCTGTCGCTTTTCATCGGCCGCCTTGAAGGACGCTTCGCATCCGTCGAGGACAGAGCGAGGTAGGAGGAGCCTCTCGTGCTCGTATCCATCTTCCTCTTCCTCTACCGCTTGCACCCCAGCCCGGCGTTTACGAGTCCTGGCACTATTATGCGACACATTGCGCACGCCATCCACATACGCCTCGGTTCGCGCCGCCTGCTCTTCGGGGATGAAGTGCGTATCAGGGTGGTTTTTTGGGGGATCCCGCGGAGACTTCTTCTTTTTCTGCGTGAAGCAGGCGTCGATGCACACGTGTACGTCAGCTCTGCAGGCGAGGTGAGTCATAGGTGGCATGATATCTCCTGAACTTACATCTCTGAGGCGTCATGCTTGAGGTTGCCGAAGCAGGCGGGGCATCGACGTCGCAAGTACTCGCTTGGTCGCAGTCGAGGTGGCGGTTCGGGGAAGGGGACTTGTGGAGCTTCAGGCGACGGCTCCCTGCCGCGTTTGCCTATCCTGGTGGTCGGAGTAACAGTGGCGGTTGCATGAGGAGTGCCGGACAAAGTGGTAGGGGAGCCCGAGGATGAGGCTACCCGACGTGAAGCCTGCGTTGGAGCCCGTCTGCGAGGTGGGTGAGGCAAACACGGGGTAGGAGAGTCTGGGGATGAGGCTGCCTGACGTGAAGCCTGCGCGCCTAGAGCCCGCCTGCGCGGGGTAGGGGAGCCTGGGGATGAGGCTGCCCAACGTGAAGCCTGGGCGCTTGGAGCCCGCCCGCGTGGTGGGTGAGGCGAACACGGGGTAGGAGAGCCTGGGGATGAGGCCGACCAACGTGAAGCCTGTGCGCTCGAAGCCCGCCCGCGTGATGGGTGAGGCGAACGCGGGGTAGGGGAGCCTGGGGATGAGGCTGACCGACGTGAAGCCTGCGCGTTTGGAGCCCGCCCACGCGATGGTCGAGGCGAACGCGGGGTAAGGGAGCCCAGGGATGAGGCTGCCCAATGTGAAGCCTGCGCGCTTGTAATCCGCTCGCTTGGACGCCCGCGTGGTGGGGAAGGCGAAGCTGGCACCTCGGGGCCAACTAGCTCCTCACGTGTCGTATCGATAATGCTGCTATAGTAATGCTTCAAGAGGTTGCGGAGATGGGTGTACCACATTAGGCAGTTACTGAATCGCCGTCGCAAAGAGTTCTGTACGGAATTCCGTGATTGGCATATATGTTAGGAATGAGTGAGGACAAGCTCACCTGATGCTCAAGCTGAAATCCCATGTTCGCCAGCACTCGCTCTAGCGTCAGGCTAAATGCGGTGTTGTTTGGAGAGATCTGCAGAAACATATTCATCGCAAACTCCAGAACGCGTAGATCCACTGCCAGCGACGGCAACATTGGAGCGCAGCCAAATGCCCCCAGTCGCATCAGCTGCACAGCGGCCGGGGTGCAGTCACAGATGTGGATTTCCACATCTTCTATAGCTGGAACAAGTTAGTGTTAGACAATATTGATCGAAAACACGACACACATGAAAAATGCACCACGGCGACTTTATGACTCCTCCGATTGCACGCGCAGGAAGGTGATTGTGGGCGGCGTCCGTCTAGGTCGCGCAGAGACTTAGTCTCGTGTAACAGGCGCGCCAATTCTGGCCGGAGCATCGGTAAGACTGACCGCTGCCACCGTTCCCACTGGGCTGCTCGCTTGCGCCGATGTTGTGCTGGGTCGGGCGGCGGCGTATGCTCTATGAAGATAATGTCGGGATCCTCCGCTGCCGCTTCCGCAAAATCCTCGGCCGCACGATCCGTGTCCGACACCGGTGGCGCTGCGCGTCCTTCGGGTCGTGTTTCCATCAATCCAAACTGAGTAACCAAGGCGGGGAGGCGGGGCTGCACAAGAGTTCGTCCACCATGCAACAGAACGTCGAGCCGACGCGCAATGTGATCCAACTTCCGCCGGGGATCAGACACTCGCGGTCCATCTTGTAGAGTGTAGCTCGGGGAGGACGTCGCCGCCACATGCCGTGCCTTCGGGGTGAGCTTCAAGACCATGGCAGGAGTCCTAGTATAGTCAGGTTAGCGATACGTATGATCATTAATGCGCCAAAGCACGGCGACTCACGGAATTATATTTTTTTCCTCGTTTTTTTTTCAGCAAATTAAGCGGTTAAAAAACGACAGGTACAGTAAGAAACAAGTATAGTAAGCAAACTAACTGAACGAAGTGTCTATTATATAGGCGATGTTCTATTTCTATTTCTACTTAGGATGGTGGTTGTCGAGAGCAAGGAGCAAATAGGTGCCCAAGACAAACAATGGCTCACTTGATTTGACGATCTTCAGAGAAACCGATAATTTTGATAAGAGTTTCTCCAGCCGGCAATTAAAGCCCGGACGACATATCCGCCTCCGCGTTCCTCCATCCTACACGCGTTTGGCGCGTCTTACTACGCATTTGACGTGTCCAACAGCATTTAGATATCATAGACACGCGTCCCCCCCTTACTCGACCATTAGTAATTCCAACTTCAATTATTAACAGAAACTTTTACAAGCTATACAAACGTTGTAGTCTCAAAATTAGGCGCGTATTGACAAGAACTAGTTACAAATTACGCAAATACAGTAGCGTCGAAAGTGCCGTGCGCTGCCTGTATTCTGATATTTTTGGCCAAGCACAAGCTCCACATGTGGAAAAAATTAGGTGCCCCGCCCTTTTCGAATTTGACACCAACGACATCGGGACCATGCGTGTGCTGGAGGTAGGGGATCGTCTGGCCGTAATTCCCTTTATGACGTGTATCAGAGTGCACGTCTGGGCCAAGGACGACTACACACTCCGTTATCTCCCATAAGCGTCGTTTGAGGTCATCCTCCCGGCGCGGTTTGATACACGTCCTGTCAATGGCATGCTTGGTGCCATGTTTCCCCACCCCATAGACTTCGATTTTCTGATCGACGATGGATGCGGGGCCTGCCAATAGGAGGTAGCCAAATTTCCCTTCCAGCGCGAGCATTGTTTGCGAAACCCTTCCTCGAAGCTGCTTGATGCCAACCACTTGCACATTGACGCGCTTGTGGGCAAGGTCAGGTATGCACATCCATTCTCCTGTAATTTCCCCTGCGCGATCCAGTTGAGTGAATAAAATGAGTTGAGAATAAACGAGCGTACCTTCTAGTTGGGGTGGATGACTCGAAGCCTGTAGCGGCTCTCCTGCGCGATCTAGTTGAGTGAATAAAATGAATTGAGAATAAACGAGCGTACCTTCTAGTTGGGGTGGACGACTCGAACCCTGCAGTGGCTCTCCTGCGCGATCCAGTTGAGTAACATTTTATTGGGATTAAATGGGCTTACCTTGTGGTTTGGGTGGAGGGGTTGAACCCCATAGCGGCTCGTCAGAAGAGTCGGGGCATGGAGTGCACGGTCGGGGGGGCGGCGGTTCAATCGCAAAGACCGGAACAGCTCCCCGGCCCATCAAGATATCACGTGGTAGAAACCGCGCCTTGGTTAAAGGCAACGTCGTACTAGAAACTATTTGAAAGAAATCGAAAATAAAAGCCAGAGAAACTTACAATTGATGATAAACACTCTCGATGGGAATGCCCTCCACTCTGTGGTTCGTCGACCCTTCTCTAATGGTGACGAGGATGCCCTCTTGGTCCCACCACGGGTTCTTGCCCTTCTCCCGCTTCTTTTTCAGTCGGGCGGCGCGCGCTGGGCTGTCGTAATCCCCCACCACCATGCCACACAACCCTTTGTGCCGGGACTTGCTTCCCACGTAGACTTGAAGGTACTCGTATCTGAGACCCACCCTCATTAATGCGATCTTGGCCTCGGGTTCGCTCGCAATTGTTTTATGGCCGACCGTGACTGCGGTCGGATTGGCAGAATTGTCATTGGGGTCAACGTCTGCAGCGCGTACTTTGAACTGTTCCTAGTCAATGTATTGCGCCACACAAACGCGGGGTGATGTACCATGCCAGTGACTTCGTCTTCTCCCATTCTGTTCAACGCATCTGTGGCTCGGTCCTTCCCAAATAGCGTGAGTTTGTAGCCTGGCAGAGAGAGCAGAAAGGTACACACGTCGAAAATCTCAAGAATCCCGCCCACATTGGAAGCAACAATGACTCCTGTCCTACCTTTGTGCTCGTCCCACCTCACCCGCACCGAATCACCAAGGTACCATACTCAACTGACATGCCCAATTTCAATGGTGAAGAGTTTGATATGAGGTGAGACTGCGCTGGCGGTGGTTGGGCCCACCACATCGAAATTGTTGGGTATCGAGATGGTGAGGCGGTCGTTGGCGACATCCATCACGCGCCCCGTAGCACCTTTGTACAAGATCCCGGACACAACTCGAACACGGTCGTTTACCAGGAACTTGTAACCAAAGTCGAGCCCGGCGCGTTTGAGATGGGCGAGCTCGACATGAGCACCTTTGTCCACTTTCTTGATCTGGTAGGCGCCATCGTGCCCAGGAAGCACTACCTTGGCATATTCAATTCTCTGGCGCTTTTCCTCGTTCCACATCTCACGCAACACCACGATGAAGCCGTTCATCCCCTCGTGCTCGCCAGCTACGACGACAACGCAATCCCCCTCAGCAAGAGCCGGGCAAGGCCCTTCGAACCTCAGTGCGAGCAGGGTGTCATGTTGGCTGGCTGCGAATGGGACAAGTTGGTCTGGGGTGGGTGCAACACAGGGAAAATCCTTTCGTTTCATGAGGGAGCGGGACTGTTCCCTCAGTGGTTCGGGGGGCTCGCCGATGTACAGTTTCGTCGCTGTGAGCACGAATGCTAGCTGTCCACGCGCCTTTCCCCTTTGCGGACAAACCCAGGTTCCGGGTACCACCGGTAGTTGACCCTCCTCGCTGTCACTGCGAGCAATGGTGTCTAAAGCATCTGAGCGGGTGATATTCGCAGCCAAGGTGACTGCTGCTGGTGCAGATGCTTCCCTCTGCACCTCTTGTTGATACTGCCCCGCCGCGCTCTCGTAGTACGTGGCCAAGGCAAGATCGTTTTCATGCTCATCACGATACTCGGGGAGGGAAGGGGGACGGATAGGGCCATCGTCCTGCGCCTGATCGTCCAAGAAGTCTGGGAGATGTGTCAGCACACAGCTGCATTAGAACAAGAAAGCCAGCGCACCTTTGTCTGAGAGGGTCGCCTCGTCATTCTCATCCTCCAGTTCCCCATCTTCGTCAGAATCTTCCGCTGCCAGATCGAGAAGATTTTTGATTCGCTCCGGAATGGACTTGTCGGGACGAATGAATCGGCGACGAAGTGTTTCCTCGTCCTGCTCCTGGTCATCGTTGACATCTCCCTCCTCATCTCCATCTGAATCCCACTCGACACGTCTGCGCTTCTCGATAGATGTGGGTGGAGACGTCTCGCACATCCGCTATAGGGTGTTATAATGATGGCCAGTAAAGTGATAAAAATTTGACTTACGCTCAAACCGTACAATAGCAGTGGTGTGAATTCACACCCAGAGTAAGAGTAAGGGCTCCCCAACAATTCGTTCATGCTGTGGTCGTCGATGGACATTTGGCGAGATCTAAGCGTCGTCGGTGTCAGCAACAAAGTGTCCGCAGCGATCCACAGTGCATTATTTTCTTTATTTCTTCTATCACTTGAGCGCCATTGACGCGCCATTCAGATGTTCTCGCCTCATTGTTGGCTCGACGGCCGCGATAGTCCTTGAATTTACTACACTACTGACTACCCCACACTCAGGAACCAAGACTTACCGTTTTGACATGATGGTCAAGAGAAAGGCGGAAAAGCTGTGCAGCTGTCATGCAGCTCCGACTTGACGTGGCACGTTTCGGAGAAACAGATAACGATTATCTGTTTCTCCGAAACATGCCACGTCAAGTTAGTGCCGCGTGTGAGTAGCACCAACAGTCCAGGTGGTCGCATTATAATGTGCACTGGCCTGGCCAATGGTGCACATTACAAAGTGCCCTTTCGCTTCCCAGCCCTGGGGCACATTATAATGTGCACCCTTCCTTTTTGAGTTGCCCTTTTTTTTCTGGCAGCTCGGCATTGCTGTCGGCATCCCGGCATCACAGTCGCTGGCCCACCTGGGCTCGCTAACCCCCGGAACATTCCGAAGACCCATAATTATATTCCAGCTCTCGTAATTATATTCCAGATCCCCTAAAGGAGTGCCCGACCCTCGGCTGGCGACTTGACAGTGGAAGCATTTTGTATTGCCGCCGCCTCCCATCATTTAACCCGACATCCTCAAAAACATATTTAAAAAGGTGGAATACCAGAGGGACAAAAAAAAACACTCTACACAACATCCTCATCTTCGAAGTCATCAAATTCCTCCTCCTCCTCCAGCTCAACCTCCAAAGGAACCAGCTCTGTCACATCGACGATGCGATGACGCATCACGATCTGCGCGCGCTCCCTTGCTGCCGCCCATTTGGTCCGCCATTGCACTTCCCACGCCCTCTCTCGCACCGCCTGTGCCAATGCGTATGCGCGCAGACCTTCCGCGAGCTCCGGGGTCACAGAAATTGACCTTGACTCCACCCTCTCGTCCCACCAATGTGCCTTCCAAGCACAAAACTCAAGAACTCGCCTCATTTCCTCCTCCAAGAGGATCAATTCCTCCCTCCAACGGTCGGCACGCGCCCGGGCTTTGACCCATTCTACCCGGATGTCTATATCACATGTACAACATCAGCAAGAATTTTCAACAAAATGCTGTATACACTTACCCTCGTGAAGTGAGCCGTCTGCAGTTACATCACCGTCCTTCAAGGCCCCTGAGTACCAAAGCCACGAGAGGTTGCGGCGCCCTTCTCCGGTCTCCAGATTGAAAAGCACTGTCCGCTCTACTGGGTCACCGTACTCATCAAGATCTCCCCCATCCGCATCTTCGGGTAACCCCGCCATCCGCCGCGCCTTCCGGTTCTCCTCTTTTTCCTCTTCATTCAGCGCATGCTCGTTCATCCCACGAATATCCTCCTGCTTTAGCTCCTGCAGCCTATCCTCCCATGGGCCTGGGCCCCGCAATGCAAGCAGCGCCGCACGAGCTGCACAATAGCGCGTTGCTGAGGAGCGGATACGATCCTCAATCCCATCAACCAGCTCACGCGTCTTTGTGTAAGCACCTTGCCCATCAAAGTGCTTGCGCTTGAATCGATGCGCAAACGTCCTCGTTCGCAGTCCCGAACGAAGCTCACGCAACGACTCGTTTGCCTGGGCGTTACGCAGCTGGTCTTCCTGCTCTACGAGCTCGGGGGCGCACACAGTCTGACGAACATCAGCTGGTAGTGATGATGGGAGATAAATGGGGATCGTCTCCGGTTTTGCGTTGCTCCCCGTCGGCAGGGTCTGCTGTGCAATCCATGTTCATAATCCTGGCATGTAGTTGTCTTGAATATCGTGCAGAGCCTTGACTTTTCCCAGGAGCAGTGTGCGAGAGCGCTGAAGCGCGGTGGCCTGGATTGTTGTCCGTGCGACTCGTTTAGTCTCCAGTTTCAATGCCGCTCTAATTTGGCGTTAATAAAAATATTTCACGTTTTAGAACTCACTGTGTTGTTTGAATCTCGATCCCTTCTATCAAGAAAGGTCCAGGCTTCACTGTCAAAGCAGATGGGCCGTCGCGCTCGACACGCCGATGTTCTTCCTCGGCTATCCGCGCCAGCACATCCGCCATTGTCGTCGCTGAAGTTCGGATCAACCTCTTAAGCGAGCTCACAAGCGAAACAAAATGACACACCTTCCACCTCGACATAATCGTAGGGGTTTAGATTCTCCTCGTTATCCATCTCCCACTCCCTAACCATTTTCTCCCATTTGACCAAATCCTTCTCATTTCCTTCCCGCAAGCCGGCAGTGAAAGACGAAAATGCGCGGCTGTGTATCAAGGCCTCGGGGATCGCCAAGACCATCTTCCGGAGTAACGAGTTGCCTAGCCGCACATCAGCATACGATCAGGAAAAATAGAATCAATAATATACCCAAATCCACTGTCTTCTTCCAGTTTGAAAATCCACAAAGATCGTCGATGGTGTCTTCGCGCGCTCCAGGTCCCATCACCGACACCGACCTTGCTGCTGAGTTTAACCAGGACCAGTTTCGTTCCACGCCCTCGCCGTCTGTCTGTCCTACCCCTTTCGTAAAATTGAAGGAAAAGGGCACGTGGCATGCTTTGATGTGTGGTGGGAGGTGGAATTTCGGCACCTTGAAGATCACCTCCATCCAGTCAGGCAGCTGTAGGTGTGCCGGCATTTTCTTCGCGCGCTGCCAAAACTTGCGGCCCCATTGACAAGCGATATCATAGCTGGCAATCACAGTAAGCAGTGTGATGCCGATAAGACTGGAGAACCAAATGTAGTCCATATTTGAATACCTGTTTCGACAAGTAAGCAGCCAAAATATAAGAGTAATGTGACTCTCGCACCGTTCTCCCTTTTGAAGATCACCCATGCCTCGTGGGCGGAACATTTCATGGTGTGAGCAGCTCACGGAGCCCACTCCCGAAGCCCGCAATCCTTTGGCGCGTTTGTTGTTTGCCGACCATAACGCTGCAAATGATACGCAATGACTGATCTACTCGACAATCAATTTGACGAAATGGAATGGAAATGGATTGCTCACCTCATCCTCGTTAATGTGCTGAACCAAGTATTCTAGATAGGTATCATTCGCCACCATGTACGCCCATCCTGGCCCAAGTGTTGGGTCTCTCTCTCGTGTGGACTGCTGATGTCCCTTCATTTTGAAGTTCGCGTCTTCGGAGACCATGATCCGGTAAATCCATCTATCAAGCAGTCAGCATCAACGAATACCACAGGCAAGGGATCTCACGCAATCTCTGGTGGCGCATTTTCCCAACCGACCGGCAGATTGATCTCCGGATGTGGGCATGCATGACACGGAATCGCCAACTCGCCGCCTTGTGTTGCTGATATACCCGCCGGATCGTGCCCCCGCCCGGCACACTTGCACATCTGAAGATGCCGGTACTCTCGTACCATATTCATGAACTGCTGAAGCCGATCCTGGTTTCTATGTTAGCGGCACACATCCCATCTCAAGAATGACATACCGGAATTTTCTTCAACCCTGCCGCATTGGTCAGAAGTACCAGAGCGTTGTAGAAGTCGTAAGCCGGCAGCCGTGCCTGCAGATTGAGCTTGTGAAATTGTCGGAGCAAGCTGATCGTTGCTGCTGTCGACGGTTCTTTGTGTGTGGCCGGGTACCAGCCGACATTGAGCAGCTGAGCGACCTCTGAGGGAGCGTCGCTACAGCAGCAGAAATCAATATCCAAGACGTGGATCCCGTTGTTGTGCAGCACCACGAAGCCCCTAGAGCTTCCCAGGTAGTTGAACGGGCAGTCCTCTCCAAACACATGTCCAATCTGGAAGTGCAGTCCCAAGTCCTTCGTTGTTCGGGGCTGGAAATAATTATTCTCCCATTCCTAACGAAAGTCAACACATAAAAAAAGCAATCAGTGTTTAACACGTACCTGAAATAGATGCAACGGTTCGTCGCGATGCTTCTTGACCACACACGCCCCACACAAGAGGCGGTTCCCAAAACAGTCTTCGCAGCGCCATGTAGGGTTGGGGTGTTGACATATTGCACACCCTTTTGACCACCACGGGCCCCGACCTTTCAGCTGCAGGAGGGCATTGCAATATTCATCGCGAAAGGGAATCCAAGTCTTCACCGGATGGTCCTGTATACCATTAATCAAATATCTAACCCAAAGAGAAAGAAAATCCCACCGAATTCTCGTATTCTTTCTTCACTTTGACTTTCAAGGCGGCAGGACCTTCAGGCGTAACAGGTTCCAAGTAAGCATCATCCTCTGCAAAGCCCATGAGATGATCGAATGCATCGGCAGCCTGCCTCGTCTCTGGAGAACGGGGAGGTGCGGGATGGTGCTCAGTGTGGATGTGTCGATTGGATGCGCTAGAGGCACTAGGTTCCTCTACTGCCACATTGTGTGTGTAGACAGCACGCTTCCGTTTTTTCCTGTTTTCCATAGGAGATCCAAAATTTTGAGAACACAAAAATTGATTTTATTGCAGACGACATGGCGAGACACGGGTACAGGGATAAAAGTAAGAACCGACACAGCACACATCGATCATCGTTTCACGTGGTCACGAACTGATGTCTGCTCACTGTAGATTGCCGAGTAGGGGGGAGGAGCATCGTGATCAAGATGGGGCAATGGGGCGCGTGGCATGGGTGACGGGGTGCGTGAGACTGGCGATGGAGTGCGTGGCGGGGAGCGACTGTGGATTCGGTATCTGTGCAATGGCGGCAGCGGTGACAAAGGCGACGACAGTGCGGGCCGCAGGGAGGTGGAAGCGGACCGCGTGGGGGTGGGGCTGGGGGAAAGTGGTGTGGCGTGATCAAGATCTGCACGCGCACACAGCGGGTCCACCAGATGATCATGCTCGCCGAGCTCGCAACGGGCGTGCCACGCAGCCCTCAGTTCGCGGTAGTCCCAGTAACGTTTGACAGTCGCCCCCGGCACATGCATGTATTGCGCATCTGCAGAGGGCCTGAAGGTCGATGAGATTCTAGCCAAAACCAAATGGAATGAATAATCTTACCATGATGAGTACACCCCGGGCTGCTTGACGCACCTCCCGCAAACCAGATACAGTTTGCCACTCGGAACATCCTCAGATTGGCCGGGGTCCGGGTGGAATGGAGGCTCGCAGCGGTAAGGTGAAGACATGGTGTTGTTGTAGATTGTTGGTATGTGTCTGATAGATCTCGAAATGAGATGACAAAGAAGTGTTTATTCCCAAATAATAACTAGCGAGCATTACTCTTGCTCTGATTCAGTGGGCTCAATGTCCCAGAGCGCGCGATCGAGACGGTTACGCTGCTGCATCCGGAGGGACGTCTCGGCGCTGGTGGCCTGACGCGAGGATTTTGCTGCAGCACGCGAGGCAGCGGCTTTCGCAGCAAGTAGTTCCCGGTGACTGTGAATAGAATGCCATGTTAGTTGACATCCGACACGCAAGATATCCTGACCCACTTTTCACGATACTTCCTGGCAGATTCCTGCCTGGCCGCTAACCGCGCCGCCTGCAAAGTTGGGGGCTCAAGCCTTTGTCTGGCCCGTAGCATAGTCATGCGCTCTCTTGTTTTTTCATTGCGCGTTGCTCTGTTCCTGAGTCGTATGAGTATAAAAATTGTGTACACACATGCTACGTACCGTGCATTATACGACTTGGACGCCCGCCACTGCTTGTAGCGACGATAAGAATCTGGGTCACTCTCATCAATTCTGTGGGTGGTGGTTCTTCTTTTCATCTTGCGGGGGCTGTCAGTAGACTGGGCGGGTATGAAAAGAAGGCCGACCTGTGAAGTCGTCAACTCGACACTTGAAATCATAACTCGCAGTTTCGGTGTTACTGTCCGAACCTGACACACCCGCCTTACGCCAGGGTCGTCAAGAAGCGCCTGCCCGATGATTCACATCAGGGAGGTGGGAGAGGGAGCTGTGGCGCACCTGCCCGACGATTCACATCGGGGAGGTGGGCACCCTCATCAAGAGGACCGAGCGCATCTGCCGCCCGATGATTCACATCAGACATCAGGGTGGCGATGCATTACCCAGACGACATGCCGGATGCCAGCTTCCATCAACTTACCAGTCTCGGGATCACTAAGTGTAAATCGCTCAGTGAACTCGGGATTACTGACTGGGTCGCGATGTCCTCCGAGTGTATATCACTCGGCGGACATCGAGGAGCACCTGCATCAACACCCGTCTGTCCCGGGATCACTGAGTGTAAATCGCTCAGTGAACTCGGGATCACTGACTGGGTCGCGATGTCCTCCGAGTGTACATCGCTCGGCGGACATCACGCCTCGGTGTTATCTGTCTTGGGCAGCCGTCCATCAGGATCCACGCGATCTGCCTCTCATGTTCTGTTGTCGACTTGTTAGGCGACGCTTGCCATGCCAAGGCCTGGAAATATTCGAATCAAAGCTCTCTTTCTTTCTTTGCTGCGTTCATGAATCTGCCGGTTGTAGTGCCCTCGGGTGTATAAAGGTTTCAGATTTTCGCGGATTTTTAGGTGCAACATATGAATTAATTGTATTTTGATAACATTTACTCATTGCGCACTGCATAGCACCCAAATCCTATAGACGATCCATGCCCTTCATTGTCTTGTTGGACCGTTTTTTTTTCTTGAACCACAAAAACTTGTCCAAGCTTCGAGATTGGGTTTCTGCTTGTGGGAGATTTTTCCTGGGCTACCACAGGCCTCTTTCGACTCTCCATAATTTATTTCACCTTCAGCAATGTTTTCGACCCTGTAAACGTCTACTGTGTCCGGTCACCTCAAGTCTCACGCAGAATGTAGCGTTGGGATGGGCAAATCACCTGATCTGTTTGGATTTGTGCCAGGCCACGCCCAGCGAGGGTGAAGGCGGTCGAAAGTCATTTCATGGTGAGTGCACCATTCGAAATTCGTGGCGAGTGCACCATATATTGGGAATCAGCGCCAGCGGCGCTTGGGAGCCAGCCCATGCAAGATATCCGAGCGACTTGTTTTGGGGACGTACTTGCCATCTAACTAAAAAAAAATTCCATTTTTTTTCGCAGTTTAGTATACGAAAATTGAGACTCAAAAGTCACGGTGAGTGCACCATCCTGTATTGCACATTAGCACACCCTCTTATCACATCCGATCAAGATGCCCAAGTACGAGATCCTTCATTCTGGGCAGTATTGGCAAGATATCCGTTGCCGCGCCAAAGAAACAAAGGCGCCTCACGCTGAATGGGAAGCTCGTGCACCGAGTATTGCACCTACACTCGGGGATAGCGGCCGTGTCTTCACTTTCGTGCCGGGACGCCGCCAGCCTTACACGGGTTTGGTACAGACCAGTGGCAAGATTATGGCTGTCTCAAACCCAAAGTCCACCTCGCAAGAGCAAGCCCGTGTTGCCCAATTGGCAGCCAAACACAAAGAGCGCCGCCAGGCTGCCGAGGCGGACAGAGTTGCACGAGCAAACCGATTGCAGCAGGTACGTGTATATCCCAGATATGCCTCACAGGAGCTCATTTCTCTCAGCAAACCAAGGACGCAGATTCAGCCCTTTTGGCCCGTTTGAACGGGGGGAAGCAACAGCGCAATTCCGAGGCTTCAGCAACGGGATTGAAAAAGAGGAAATGTGTGTTGGCTTGCCTTTCCATTAACTTTATTTAATTCCCTTCCCTCCAGTTCCGAGCACACACAACTGAGTAGAAGAGCGTACATATATGTCGTGTGTAGTATCCTGCACCGCACCGTGTACCATTCACCATAAAAGCGGCACCCAAAAAAAATTCGATTATTGAGCACAAAAAACATGATATTCAAGGTGCAGAAGCCGGGGAGGTTTACAGGGAAGCAGACCGAGATGAAACTACCATGGTGGTGGTAGAGGTGGCCAGGGGTCCCGGCCAGTCGTCACCCCAGGTTGTTCCTGACCCCTATTGACCCGTCTCGCCCGAATCTGGCTCCCACCCCGACCCTGTCCCCCACCCCGCCTCCATCAACCACCCTCCTTTTGTGTGTTCGCGTTCGAGTGTTCTTGCAGCGGCGCGCTTTTCGTGGGCAAGTTCATCCCATGCTTGGGCGTCGTCGGCGGCTTCAGCTATCGGATTCGTCAATGAAATCGAAGCCAAACATTGGATGGAATGCAGACGTACCTGGGGAGAGATAATACCCCGTACGTTTCCGCCATCGCTGGCGGAAACACTTTGAGTACTTGTGAAGGCGGCGTAGTTGCGGCTGGGTCTGGTTCAGGGCATAATAATGATCTCAACTGATCTAAGCTCAAAGTGGCAAAATTTATTTCAAGGAGACGGACTCACAGTACTGACGGCTACCGCACATTCGTGCTGGTTTGCTGGATAAAGTATCTGATGCCGACAAAACACGACCACATATTGCGCGGTCACCCCCTCCTCATCATCATGACCCGCAAAAAAACCGGCGAATCTCGAGGGCGTAAATCCGACTTCACGGGGGAGAAAGCAGAGTGGCTCGATACCTTTCGTGACCAACTTCGAGACGCAGGCAAGGATCCGGGGAGCGTATACACTGACGCCACGAATGCATTCATCACCCGGTACGGGTATGACCTCCCCTTCGCAGAAAACGTCGACGGAGATCCGGAGAGCAAGCCTCCAGTGATCCTGCCCACCACAGACGAAGAGGAGAAGGCACGCCGGGGATCTATACAAGCAAAGCTGCGCATCGTAAGTTTCTTGCAATATTTGATGGCTTTAAATCTTGAAACACTCACCGTCCTGTATACAGAAATTGAGTAATTACTTTTGCAATCGCTGGAGGGCCAAGAAGGTTCACTCAGCAGCTATCGCGGGTATCCTTGGAACTATGCAAACGATGAGTGGGCCTGGTTCCCGCCCACGACGCAAGCCAAATCTGGCTGTATATTCGAAGCTTCACTACGCGAGTCGTGTAAAGCCCCAGTTTGACTTGGTTTGGGCCGACGCCAAGAAGACAGTGCCCTGGACTGAGCGCGTCGCCATGGCCCAGGATTATGCGCGGACTTGCTGGGAGAAAGAAAGCCCGGAATTCAGAGCGGAGGTTGAGGAGGCAGGCATAGCGATGCACCAGGCCGACATGGAGGAATGGAAAGCGTCGCGGAAGATTCCGGAGGGGAGCGCAGAGGAATACCACAAGTACGTGACCCGAGAGGAGCGCAGAGAAATTGACCAACCGTCATCCAGCGCGATGGAGTCTCTGAATGAGGTTGGTATACCGTTGGCCGACGCGCTGGCTGAGCGCTTGGGCTCCCACGTCGTCATCCTCATCGTGGGCCCGGTGGGATCTGAAAAGGGGGAAGTATGTCTCAGAACGTATGCACATTCCATTTAAGTTTTTATGGTGACTTAAAACTGTTGCAGTGTTTTCTCTGAAACTAGCAATCTACAAACATCGAGAACGTGGGCACAATTTGACCACAAGGGCTTCACAGCGATGGAAAATTCCATCACGCGCTATGGCCGTGCCACATTCAGTAAGTGGACAAGTCCATAAAAGGAAAGACAAAGAATTGGCACTTACTATGTATTCAGGCAAAGCTGAGTGCAGAGGGCGCGCTTGGCCGCCTCTAGAGGATGGCACGCTGTCTTTACCGGATGGGCTGCTGTCGATGGACCAGGCCACTCCACCGATCACGACCCCCGCCATAGTTGCCACGCCCGTTTTGCACATCACCCCCGTCCCAGCGAACACTGTGCCCACCCCAACCCCCGTCCCTGCCCCTGTCCCCGTCCCGTCCATCATCACCCCTGTGATCACCCCCACCGTGCCCGTCCAGCAAATCGCTGAAGACGGCATTGACCGTGCGGGGTGGTCTGAGAGTCTGATTGAAATGCATGCGTACCTCGCCACAAAGAATTGGGGTCCTCGTTGGACTGCACTCTTGAGCGCGCTGGTGACTCACGAGTGGTCGTGGTTCCATGTCGAAGAAGACGGGAAATTACCGAAACTGAAGACGCGGCCAGATGAGTTCGCAGACTGGATGAAGGAGCATCGACCCTGCAAAGACTATCACATCGGGTCGGATTTTGGCGACCAACTCTTTGACTGGTGGAAGGACCTTGGGGCGGCGGATCGTTGGACTGGTGTCGGAGGTGAGGGCGAGAAGTTGGAGGCGAGTCGCGTTCAATCCGACTTCTTCGTACACGACTGGATCAAGCTGCGTAAGCGGGGACGTAATGGTCCGGTCCTCTTCATCTTGGGGCTCGCTTGGTGGGGACAGAATATTTGCAATGGCGCTGCCTCAGATGGAATAGGTGCTGATGACGCCGCGCTCGCAGCGAACAAGCTCTGGCAGCTCATGGTAGAGGACATCACCTGGGTTCTCAAGGACGTTTTGACGCAGGATCGTGCGGCGGTAGAGGAGTGGCAAGCGGAGAAAGCCATAGAGCAGAGGGAGATGGAGGACGATATGGAGGAGATGGGGGACACCGTAGAGAAAGAGGGAGAGGACGCCACGGATAAGACGAAGAAGACGCTGCCAAAGCCAGCAAAGAAACCCACAAAGGCCGCGAAGGGGCAGCCGGTGACAGCTTCCAAGAAGCGGTCAGTGCTTCTCTTCATACTTCCCTTCGTTCAGAGCCGGGCTAACGTTAATAATAACGGCTTGTAGTAAACGTGGAGAGGACGGCGACGTCCCGGCGGCAAAGAAAACAGATGCAAGGCAAGGTGCACAACCTAAGGCCCGACCTAAGGCACGACCGTTGACGAGGGGGTAAGTTCTTTTCTATAAAAATGTATTCGGCATCCACTGATAGCGGTCAATATGAAAATAGTGCTCGACGCGCCGCGGACAATACACCTGATCCACAAGCTTCTGGACAACATGCCGTGGCACCTGCGGGAAAATTGCAAGATGTCGCACCAGACTTGGGAGATATTCCCATCGTTCCCATCGCCTCCTCATCCGCCGCCGCTGTTATTGTTGGCACCTTTGCCCCTTCCATCGCTGCCAGCTCCATCGCCGCCGCCCGCTTCTTCCTCGCCATCCTCCCCGCCATCTCCTCTCGTGACTTCAAGCCCACGTACGCCAGCGACTTCGGAACCCGAGGTGGTGCTTGACTTGGCAACGCCGCTGATGGGCACGTCATCTGCCGCTGCACTATCTCCTCCTGTGACCTCAAGCCAACATACGCCGGCAACTTCGGAACCCAAGGTGGCACCTGTCATGGTAACATCTTTGCCGCTGATGGGCGCGCATCCTAACCCCGAGAAAAACACCGACACACCCAGCCACAAGCACTTTCAGGAGCCTGAGAGCCCGCTGGAATTGGATCCCTTTGCTGGCGGCGTAGGGCTGACGGCTGCGGAGCTTGCGGAGATAGCGCTGGACCCAGACGCAGAGAACGATGTTAACAACAATGATAACAACATGGACATTGATTGATGGTAGCTGTTCTGTTTTGTGTCTACAACTTTGTACACGAAAAAATCATTTTGTTGTTCTTAAAACTAGTGACGCAAATTCAATCTAAATTGAAGAACAGATGTGGGGATTTGTAGATTATGAGTATTTTAATAGGGCAACCACAACGAGGATATGTTGCGGAAATGCTTTTTTTCTGAATCAGTACATGGTGCCCGCTGAAATAAAAGAAAAGAAAAGCGCACATTGAGGTCGCTGTTACTGACAGTGCTTCGGTCTGGCAACTAATGCTTCTTTTCGTGCCCGCCGCTTCAGGCGGAAATTTGCATCACAGCACAGCTGGCAGGCGTTATCGTACTGGATGACCAAGATGGTGGATGGGTGGGTGAAGATGTGGTCGGGAAGAGACTATGCGCTCGCCGCGTTGGGGGTCTGAGCGGGGGTGGTGGGGGTGGGCATCGAAAAAGATTTGTTAAATTTTGATTGACAGGATGTGGGAAGTAAGGAAGTTAAAGAAGCCGCCATTAAGCGAGGTAAGCGAGGACATTGATGCCCGAATTTTTTGAGTGAGCTAAGCGAGATTATTGATGCCCCAACTGTTTTTCGGGCAGCCAGCGTGGCCGCGTACCCCATATGGGAGGGATAAAAGCAGAAATAAACAAGGGCAGCACATGCCGGAGATGCCGAGTGCCAGGTGCCAAGTGCCGAAAGCCCCAAGTAGGTGCACATTATAATGTGCCCCAGGGCTGGGAAGCGAAAGGGCACTTTGTAATGTGTACCACTGGCCAGGCCAGTGCACATTATAATGGGACTACAGGGAGAGCTCATAGCACAGCATTTTGTCCTTGCTCCCGACTACCATGTCGAGAGCAATGTTGAGACTCGTGGGCGCTCGTGGCCGGAGACGGGGGGACGACGGACAGAGGCTCAATGAATACCTGTAGAATTGTGAATACAAGTAGTATTTGTCTATAATAAATATAAGTAGGATCTGTACCAACTCGAATACAAGGGTAGTAAAGACATTGAATACAAGGGTAGTAAAGACAAGTGGGCTTGGCGGGTGAGGAGACCGGGGACAGCGCAAAAACATGACTGAAAATTTTGGCAGGGCTAACTCGCAACCGCTTTCTTTACCGATTCACGCACTTGGCCCGCAAACCTTCTGGGAAAAAAAAACACCACAATGCCCATCGTGACTCGATCCTCGGCTCGCCAAACTCGATCTACGGCCGCGACTCGATCTATGACGGCGACGGGAACTCACGCTCCCAAAAAAAACTGCCTCGAAGTCAAAATCCGCACTCGCGCGCGGGAAGGTACTTATATGACATCTCAGGCCTGGATAACAGCCAACTCACAGGTCATACTTCCAGGCCGGTGAAGCAACGTCGTCAGCCAAGTCGGCTGGAGGTGGCCGCGGCGGTGCGTCTGTAAGTTTTGTACATGATTTTGTTTCTGGCAACCAAATTTATGTGTAGAAAACCAAAGTGGAAGAACCTATCGCTGAGGAGGACTTCGCCGATGTTTCTAATGACTCAGTATGTCTGTCCTCAATGACTTTGGCTTGAATTTTGACTTCTTATTTCTAGAACGCGAAGGCGGCCCATGTTCCCGTCGAGGACCCTAGCTCCAATGATTCAATTCCCACCATGGTACGTCATCTGTCTGTGCTGTGTTTCGGCCTTGAATGAAGCCTGATATATTTGCAGCCGTCTGCTTCGCTTGTTGCTCTCCCCACGCCAGAACGCCCCGTGCCGCGGCCGCACCACAATGAGGTCCCAATACCACCTCCCGACGCGGCTCTCAACGATCTCGCCAATGACCCCTTCAACCTCTCTGGACGTGTCGCGTCTAGGCGCCGGGTGCAAGGCTCCTGGGACATGCGCACACAGCAGCAACGGGGGGAAGATGATGAGGAGGGTCATGCAGATGACGAGGGACTCGAGGGACTCGAGGTAGAGGAGCAGGAGTACGACGTTCATACAGGTGAAGAGCGATTCGAGGGGGAGGAGGGGGACGACCTCTACAACTTCAAAGATATGTCTGTCATGGGTTACGACGACACCATCGATCTCGAACAGCTGCGGGCATTCATACCGCCCTGACCCACCGCGCCGCCACTCTGCGTCCCCCCGCCGGGGCTCCTCTGCCAAATCCCCACACCGGCGTCGACACTCAATCGACTCCCCAACGCGCCCACGTCCGCATGCCGGCTCTCCCGCTGGCGATGACCATCGTGGCCGGGCCCTGCACGCACGGTATTGGAAAATCTGCCGGGGTCCAGTCGGCGTCGCAGAAAGCCGTTTTGGAGTCGGAGCTCAGTCACAGCAGCGACGACTACAGTGACGACCAGGCACAGAAGGCACGCATTAAGAATTGGAGGGTGGCGCAGGGCGGGCGTGTTAGTCCCTCTATTGAAGACGAGGACGAAGAGGATGAGTGGGAATTCGAAAAGGAAGTAGAGAGGAATGGGTTCCACGATGAACGTGGCGCGGACGAGCGTGCCAGTCTCTCTACTGAGGACGAGGATGAGGAGGATGAGCAGGAATACGAGAAGGAAGTAGGGAGGACGGACAAGCAGGTCGAGGAGAGCAATACGGTTGAGAAAGGGGGGAAGCGAAAGTCCAAAAAGTCTGCTGACGTTGTCGATGGGGAGTCGGGTCCTGTGGCTGCCGCTGGCGGGGCTTCGAAGCCGCGGCGCAAGAGAAAGGCTAAAGGCAAGGCCAAGATGGTGGACAGTGGCCGGGATTCCGACTGCGTAGTGGAGGAGAACAGCGAAGAAGATGGCGACGGCATTCTCAAGGCAGGGGCCATCTCAGGTGCCGTCAAAGACCGTCTTTACGAGCTCCACGACGATTTCACAACTGCAGTGGACGAGCTCGCTCGAAGCTGCGGCAAGTCTAGCTTGACGTTACACCAGATGGTCGGCAACGTCATCAAGACGCCGCGCAGCCTGAATGCTTGGAACGTATGGCAAAGGTATTTCGCGGAGACCACGCCGAAAGAGCAGAAATGTAAGTCTCAGCTTTAATTCGAGCCTTGGCCTTCGTGCGGTTCTGATCAAAGACATAGTAAAGGGCGCAGACTACACCAAACAAGCTCGCGCAGCATTCATTGCGGCATGCCGGGTCGGTGACGATTTCGTCGAGGAGAAACTTAAGGACTCTGACGCCGTCTTTAAACGCCTACCCTGGTTACTCGAGTGGAACCAGAATCTGACGCAGCAGGCGGTAATCGCCGTTCGGGAAAAGGGTAAACTGAAGCCTAAGCTTCGGCGAGAGATCAAGCCCGTTACGCAAATTGTGAGTTCTACCTACTGCGCGTCGTATTAGGGGCAGTACTCATATTTACTGCAGGCGAAGCAGATGCTGGACACATATGGGGTTCATGTGTGGGGTTATGTGATCGACCCCGAGGGCCAGGGTAGTTTCGTATTCGGTGCCGGTGACGATTTCAAGGAGATGAGAGCGCTCCAGCTGCACAACCTTAATCAACAGGTCAAAGATCAAGAACATACTTTTGGGTGCGTTTCTCAATAATAAGTCAAGTGAACAAAACCAATCTAAGAGTATGATAGCATGATCGAGATGAGAAAGCGCGGCCAAGCTGCTCGCTCGATTCCCATTCAAAATCTCGATCCTCATGAGCATGAGGGGCCACGCGATGCCTTTCGAAGACAGTTCACGTCGATAATCGGGGGACAGCTATGTAAGTGCATTTGGGTTGATGCCTCAAGACGTGCCGACAACAGTTTCAGGGGCATTCTGTCGCGCGGCCGGTACGCTGTCTGGTCAGGACGTCGACAAGACGAAGTTTCAAATGAAGTGGAACACGAAGTTCATCGACGTCGCTCGGGAAAGCAAGTGCCGCATTATCAACTACCCCGCAGCGCTCCAAGCCGCCAACCAGATCATTGGCACGCGGCAGTTTAACGTGAAGAGGATCAAGTCGGCGACTTTCGAGAAGTTCATGAGCAGCCTCGTCGATGCTCACGGGACTCGTGCTGCCCATGATGACGACGACGTTATGCAGATCGTTGCTTGGGAACAGGGTACGTTGGTCGTTTGGCGACTTCATATTGAGCTGAATACTTGGATTTTTAGACGAGATTGATTTGCCACTCGATGAGCAAGGGGATGTGGCAGTGGTCATTGACGAACATGGGGTGGGATTGGTTACGGTGAAGCAGAGCGAGGGGTATGCCAAGGAGGTGAAGAAGCAGGCGGAGAAAGCGGAGAAAGCGGAGAAGAGGAAGAGGAAGAAAGAGCGCGGTACTGGGGCACAACAGCAGGATGAAGAGGTCAGGTACACCCGTCCACCCACATCACGGCGCCACAGGGACGACGGCGACAACTACTATCGCGAGGAATCGCACCGCCGGCACCACCGCGTCTACTCCCGCTCCCGCTCCCCTTCCCGCCGCCGAGTCGCCACACCACTACCGCGTGGGCCGCCGACTCACGCTCCTGTTCTCCTCCCCGCGCCGGTCGGCCCACCACAACCGCCCTCGCACCGACTTACGCTCCCGCTCTCCTCCCCGCGCCGAGTCGTCGCACCACAACCCGCCTGCGCCCCAACTCACGCTTCCGAACCCCTCCCTGTGCTGGGGCGTCGCACGACTACCGCCCGCGCGCCAGCTCACGCTCGCGTTCCCCTGCCCCCCGTGCCGGGTCGTCCCACCAGTACGAGGCCACGTACCGCGACAATTACTCCTGGCGTGCGAACACGCCGCCTCTTGCCAGATCACCACCGCGCGCTCCACAACGGGCCAAGTCCCCTCGCCAGCAAGGAGCGCGCTGGCCCCTCAACAATGATGCGCGCCAGTGGGATGACGCAACTCCTCGCCCACACCCAGACGGCTGCGCTGAGTCTTCGCAGGCGCCACCAACCGTCCCCCCCCACCTCGACCTTTCACGGATGGACGCGGTAGCCGCCCGTGTGGCCGCTGACCATCGTGACCATCGTGCGCAAGGCCCGGACGAGAAGCGCGGCCCTAAAAGGAAGGCGCCACACAATGAGGGGCCGGAGCTCGTAGATAGGGACTACAAGCGCCACCGCGGGACAGAGGAAGCGCCCCCTCTTCTTAAATGCCGGATCATTGTGAATAAGAAGAGGGGGTGCGTCTTTTTCGCCACGCATTTGCAGAATGTGGACAGACCCATCCGCGCCGACGGTGTCATCTACGTCCACAATCCGGAAAGACGTGTATGGAAGCAGATCGGGCCCAATGTGGCCCCGGTTCTCGCCACAGAGGATGACCGCAAACAGTACGCGAAGGAGCTTGAGGACTTCGGTCTCTAGAGTACTACTCTCGCACTCTACTTGGTTATTGGTCTAGGGTTATATGTTTACGTCTTACTCTATGATTTATGCTACTCTATGATTTATGGAATGAAATATGATTTATGCAATAAAATATGATTCAAACCATAGGCGGGCGTAAGAGGTCGAACGGACAAGAGGACTGGAAGACGAAGAGGAGAGAGACAAAAAGTAGAGGGAAAAAGGGCCGACTCCTGCGGGAATCGAACTAGGGTACTTCACTCAAGTACAACAGTCAACACCTTTAACCACTTCACCATCCAGCAACATGACAGACAATACCCATAATACCATATGTCGTACCCAGATTGAGGGACATTACTTCACTCAATTCGTGGGTCACTCCTCACGGCCCCGAAATCTACGAATGTTCTCTGTGACAGGTCACCAAGACCACAATCTTGCAAAAGAAGTCACAAAAAACCCCAGAAAAAGACGAAAAATGCAGTTTTTCTGGGGTGGAAACTTCATAGTGCTCATACTATCCTTCCCTCACCACCCGGACACCTACGCAAAAGTGATCAATATCATTTTATCCAGAGGACTTGGGATAAATCTGAGTAAACTGATCGTCAGGAAATAGTATTTTATCCCGTTCACAGACTTTACTTCAAGGGAAACGGTTAGGAATTGAGCAAGCGGCGGTCTTTTTTCGGGGAAGGAGCGGTGTCCGAGTAGTAGGTAACATATCAAATTCTGATTGCCGATGTTCGCTCGAAGGCCTGTTTAGCTGTAGCGGCTTGAAACTTTGTATGATGAATCTTACATATATGCCATACAATACATGCACAGGACAAGACTAGTGGGTTCTTGGAGTGGCCAGCTCGTATCACACAGTTTGGGACAACAATTGCATCAAATTTGCATCAAATTTGGCACGTAGATCGCTCATTTTGGATCGTTGTGAAATGCACAAGGCACTTGGACACATCAGATTTTGCATGGGTACCAATGTGCTATATAGCTCAACTACAAGGTCAAATTTGGGCACTCTGGCTATGACTGGAACATCGTGAAGCACCAAGATCTCGAAATTCAACCAAATTGAGGCTACCTTGGATCTTTGCACGTGTTGTAGATAGGAACCATCCCAAAATCCGGGGAATTCGAGCCCATAGTCCATACACCAGACTATAACGATGGTCTGAAGCTCAAAATCCGGGGAAACGGTCAAATATTGGGTGAGAAATTGTTGTTTGTCCGAGTTGTAGGTGTGTCCGGGTCGGTGGGGGGAGATAGTAGTGCTCGCGATTTCTAACTTGTTTCTGTTTATATGGTTTTTGAAATGGTTGTATATCCCAATCCAAATGTGTGTGTTCCAGGTGGGACATCCCATAGAGTTTTTTGTGAGCTTGTGGGACATCCCATCTGTATTTGCATTCAATATGTATGGGACAGCCCATATGGTTTTGTGAGCTTGTGGGACGTCCCACCTGTATTTGAGTTCAAAGCGGGACAGCCCATCTGTTTTTGCGTTCAATGGGATATCCCATCCATATGTGTGTCACAGGTGGGACGTCCCACGTACTTTTGTGAGCATATGGGACGTCCCATCTGTATTTGAGTTCAACATGGGACAACCCACATGGTTTTTGGAAATGGTGGGACATCCCATCGAATTGTGTGTTGCAGGTGGGATGTCCCACATGCTTTTTGTGAGCTTATAGGACGTCCCATCTGTATTTGAGTTCAACGTGGGACAGCCCATCTGGTTTTTGGAAATCGTGGGACATCCCATCCATATGTGTGTTGCAGGTGGGATGTCCCACATGCTTTTTGTGAGCTTATGGGACGTCCCATCTATATTTGAGTTCAACATGGGACAGCCCATCTAGTTTTTGGAAATCGTGGGACATCCCATCCATATGTGTGTTGTAGGTGGGATGTCCCACATGCTTTTTGTGAGCGTATGGGACGTCCCATCTGTATTTGAGTTCAACGTGGGACAGTCCATATGGCTTTTGGAAATGGTGAGACTTCCCATCCCATATCTGTGTCGCAGGTGGGATGTCCCACATACTTTTTGTGAGCCTATGGGATGTCCCATATGGTTTTTGGAAATGGTGGGACATCCCATCCATATATGTGGCGGAGGTGGGATGTCCCACATACTCTTTGTGAGCTTGTGGGATGTCCCATCTGTATTTGTGTTCAATGCCATATGGTTTTTTGAATGAAACAATGGGACATCTTGCCCATATGTGTGTTGCATATAGGATTCTTTGAAATGGTGGGCCATTTTTTCTGCTACCCACAAGAGGTGTTCAATATCTGGATCATCTGCCCCCTGAATGAGGAAATTTCTTGTAAGCAGCATCAAGTTGGCCATCAAGACTCAAAAACACTGCACTCAACTACTTTGCACTGTGCATATTCAAGCACACCTAGACCTCACACCTCTTTGCCTGTTGTCTTTTCAGTGCATAAGTCCTCAACCCAAATTAATTCTCTGAATATCTTGCCTCAAGCTGACAATGTTGGTGCTTATCAACACCACCTCACATAACCAGATTAAATTCTAGAATCCAGAGATTAGGGATTGCACTCCTCTGAGCTACCAAGTTGCACAGCCCAAATCGATGGCCGGGGATACTGTAGTGTTTTGACCGAATGTTCTCACCATGTCACCCGTTGCCTCAAATTTTCACTGAACTTGGTGTTCATTTCTTGTCAGTCAGTGGAAAATTACCCTATATGGTATTCCGGTAAATGCTGAACCAAAGATTTGGGCATTTTTTGGCCTATTTGAGCGACAAAATTTAAAGTCACTGTCACCCATACCAAAATGTTCAGTTCACGGCCCTCTGCCTGAACATTCGGTTGAAACACTACAGTAGTGTTACTGTTGAGTCAAGCTCACCTGAATTTGCAAGTGAGGCTTTCGGTCTTATAGGCTGCTGGATAATGGATGGGTAGCCATGACATGATACAATGAACTACTGCTGGATGCTGGGTAGTAGGCAGAAATAGATGTGCCCCATCCATATGGTATATACCTAGGATGAAATCCCCAAGAGAGGGCTTTAAGAAATATAGGCTGCTGGATAGTGGATGGGTAGCCATGACATGGTGCGATGAGCTACTGCTCAATGCTGGATAATAGGGAGGAATAAATGTGCTCCCCTCAGTGTAGTATAAGCCTAGGATGAAAGCCCCGAGAGAGGGCTTTAAGAATAACCCTCAAACATGGAAAGCAGTGGAGAAATGGGCCTGAAAATAAGGCTTTTCTCGTGGGTGGGTGCCAGGGGTCCTGCCCAAAAGATGGGCCAGTGGGATATCCCTGGATATTTTTCGGCCCACCGGAAGAGGGTGGGATGTCCCACAAGAAAAGGTGTGGGACATCCCTGGGTCATATCCTCCATAACATGGGACATCCCATCCTCCATGGGACATCCACCTAGTTTTACCCCCCTTTAGGTACATTAAGTCACTATAAAAAATAGACCTAAAGGGGGTCACATAGTGGTAGCCTGAGGTGAGAAGGTAAAGAGGGCTGCAAACATATGCAAGCGGTGATTCGCGAGAATAAAGTTGTCAACGGCACATTACCAAAATGGAATTTGGTAAAGTGCCGCCCTCAAGCACGACACATTCAGCGCAAGTGCCGCGCTACGTCGAAATGTGCCGTGGTCCGAGAATGTTGACAAAAGCCGCCCTTGGTATATACCCTCTGAGTGGCGCATGATCAACGCTTGATAACATACAGTAAGCCTTGAAACCATCACATTTAAGGAGGCACCGCGGAACAGCATGACAACGGAGGCAAAATCTATAAAACGCCGCCCCACCCGCTCTCCTAGCACTCCCGCGTTTTTCCCTACAATGTGTTTCACCGCCCTCATCATTGCTCTCTTCGCCACTGCTGCCACTGCCGCAAACATCAATGCGAGGTGCAACCCCGGCAAGCGGGACATTTGTGTAAGTCGACAGCAGTCGACAGTGCCTATCCATTGTCACCCTCGATTGTGACTAAATCCCTCCAGATCACAGACCCTACCAACCCGTGCTGCCAGGGATGAACAAATCCCCTCAAACAGAATGTACATAGTCGCGACGCACAGGCCCGAACGTAACCCGTCCCTCCATGTTAGGGACATAGGATTTCAGAGTCATTTGTGGTGGAAAAAATCAATGCAATAATGATGGGTCGTCTTGGTCCGGCGAGTTCTTCGGTTGTCGAATGATTTGTTCTTTCCTTGAAGACCAGCTTTGGTGCATTGCCATCCAAAAAAAACCTGGAGCTCGTAAAGCGCCCACAGACTTTCTTGGACTCAGTCGTTAGTTCCTTGTCTAGATAAGCTCGGGGTAGGATGGCTAAGTTGAGGACGCCACACCGAAATGCGAAAAATTTACAAGGTCAAATTCATTTAACGTATCACATCTATGTCGCGAAGGTTTTGCGAGGCGGTAGGCCGCGAAGTACGCTGCGCTTAGGTCAGATAGTGTCGCTTCGTACAAAAAGAAGATGACCCAGCGAGAACTTTGACTCTTTGTTGCGGAAAGCTGAGACGCTGAACTAGACAACAGAGCATTCAACCTGAATTCAATTAGAGTGTCGAGTACTCACCAGAGGCATGGGTGGCTAGAAAATCATAAACGGAAGAAGTAAAGCGAAGAGGTCCCGGATGCAGGAGCTTCCCTTGAATTCGTTGAAAACGGGTTACAATAAGTAGCATTGAGAATCAACTGTGGTGAATTAGCCTTGTGCTTGCATGCGACTAGGTGATATTACTTCCACGTTGGAGCGCCTTACGACTCAAAGATGGAACTTGAGCTTGAACGAGTGAGAATGAAAGCCTGAGGCAGCAAGCACGATAGAATAATAAAGAAGACGAATGATTCGGGCAGAAGCAAAGTCTGGAAGAGCAGACAAGCATTTAGAATCAGGATGAATGAAGGTTAGAATAATGGACACCGGGACATACCGCGAAGTCTCTCGAACCGGAAGGCATAGCAATATCGAACTGTGTACGTTGAGAGATCACCTCTTGAACCGGGGGACATAGCGACATCGAACTGTGTACGTTGAGAGATCATCCAGTCTCGAGGGCATCGACAACGCCTGCATCGATGGAAAAGAAAAGAAAAGAAGGATCACAAAGAAACAAAGGAAAGGTGCTCGAGGGAAGGTGAGCAATGAAAGGGCGCAGAAAGACTGGGATACGATGATCGAAGCCGAAGGACAAGGGGTGAGAGGCACGGGGTGAAACGTGCTGGAATGGCGAAGGCGATGATGTCACAGTTGTATGAGGTGCGACTGGCGGTGTAATCGGGACAGAGGACTCGGTGCGCTCTGAGAATGGTGGATGAATACAGACATCAAGCTGTGATATAAAACTGGTATGGAGATATGAGACAGAAGGCTGCGCTGCTGCAGCGCGTACGGGCATGTGGAGGGCGGTGCGAGTCGTACCGGGTCAGCGTGCCGGCGCGATGTGGAGCGCGCAGCTGTCGGAGGGTTGCATTGCAAACACGCGTCCAAGGATGAGGTCGTGGGTCGTGTATTGATATTGCTGTGCTGCGGACGCTGTGCTGCCTACGGGCGAGTGCGGCTGTAAGGGCGTCGAAGATGATTGAGGGGGACGAGGGAGGGAGGAGGGTGGTGAGGGACATGTGGAAAATACGGTAGCCGAGCCGTGCAGATATCGACGGGACGCCAAAGCGAGCAGGACGAAAGAGGCGGAGCGGCAGTGTGGTGAGCGAGGTGTGTGGCGATGACCGTAGTCGTGCGCGTCGTACTGGGCGCGGCGCTGCAAACGGGGATGGTGGAGAGAGGGAGAAAGGCGGGGCGAAGAATGGGTGTGGGGGCAGCATGCACTGCGCATGGAGACGGAGATACGAATTGCGCCCGACGCGCGACAGCGCGGTGTCGAGCGCGTGGGCCAATACGGAGTCGGCGACGCCTGGGTGTGGGTGCAGCGAACGGGAGGGAGCGCAGAGTGCGGGATGCGGCACGGGTATGCCGTAGAGGGCATATGGACGGTGGCGAGTGGTCTGGGTGGTCGCGGGTGAGTCGGATGCGTTGCTCGAGCGAAGAAACGACCGAAGTCGAGGAAGGGCCTGTGTAGACGCGATGCGCAGAGATGTGGACGGGGTGGGCGCTGTAAGGGCTCTGGTGGCAAAGAGCGGTGTCGTGGACGAGGGGCAAGAGCCTTTGTACGCTGGATGGGGAGAAGAGAGTTAGGATTGAGGAACGAAAGACGGCAAATGAGGAATGGCGGAGTGGGGACAGGGAAAGAAGGGGATGGGAAGAAGGTGAGGAAGGTGAGGAGATGGGCAAAAAACGACTGTTAGACGTACTTTAGCAGTCCCCTTCCATATCTCCACTCCTCATCGTCTTGTGCTGCGAAAAGAGGCGAGGTCGACACAGAATGTCGTTAGGGAAGAGGGAGAATGTACTGGGCGCGCGTCGATGTGTTATTGGGAGGAAGCACGAGCAGGGGAGCAAGGAAAGATGGACGATGTACTGTGGCGAAGGCGGTAAGGCATAGACGAACGGGGCGGCTTTGCAGAAGTGGTAAATTAGGAAGGCTAGAGGGTATTCAGTGGAGACGCTGGGTTAGGCGCATTTGCAGAAGAAAGAGGGACGCCGTGCGCATGAGGGCGCCGGCGATGCTGGCTTGCCTTGTCATCGATGGGGCCTGGAAGATGAAGGAGGGCGGCGTCAGGCTAGAGCGGATAGCGCTAGTCAATGTCCAGTCTTCGGGCGGGCGGTCGAGCAGTGAGTCGTCATGGTGGTGGTGTGAGTCAAGGCGTGGCATCGGCGGTGATGGCGATATGCGCACAAACAAACGCGTCGCGTGGGGTTGGCAGGAGGCTTAGGGGCGGGCGGGAGCAAGGTAGTTTACAGGTGTGTCGCGTACGACGTGGAACGAACAGCGGAAGAGCTCTGAGGAGCGGGAAGCGCGGGAAAAGGGAAAAGGGACCGGCACTCGGAAGAATGCGGCGGCGTTTGTCGCAAAAAGCCTTTCTCAATTATAAGTTATTATAATCAACTATAAGCCAGTATAAGTCTATAAGTTTTTTCGAGGGTCTATAGACTTCAGAATGGCGCTATCCTCAGTTATAAGTCCTTACGGCACTTATAAGGGTTACAAGTCTTTATTGGAGATTATAGCTCCTTATTTGCGGAGCTTCTTGGAAAACAAAAATTTCGGTCATCCCTTCGACCCATTTGAAGGGACAATTCATTCGTAATTTACTTGGTAGTAGTAGTAGGGTCAATAGTACCAACCTAAGGAGTCAGTATAAGTAACATAGTCGAATTCGCTATCGGCACGAGGGCAAGCACCAGCACATATGTAGACATGCATGTGAGTGAAAATTTTGGAAGGTCATCAACTGAGTTATGTACAGTCACGGCCAAATTATAGTCCGCACCCCATATTTGGAAATTCCCATCAAACCCAGTCCTTTTCACCGTTTTTGAGCTCAGGAACACCAGATTTTGTCAGATAAAGCTCTGAGTATGTTTCCGGTCACATTTACCTTACTTGGTGCAAAGAAGTCAACTCAATCTGAGCTGTATGCACAATGCAACCACCACTGTTCAACTTGGCCAATTATGCTGTTGTGCTGTTCTGACTGCTACAAAAAATTCAGCCTTGCAAGCCTATGGCATCTGAAGTATTACACGACACTACGACCATGAAAACATCCCCAACTGAGTTCAAAAATGGTGAAAAGGACTTGATTTGATGGGAATTTCCAAATATGGGGTGCGGACTATAATTTGGCCGTGACTGTACTGTGTGTGGGCCGGCATTGGTGCTTCACTCCAGCTCCACTGCCTGTGAATTGTCGGAAAAAACCTGTTGCTGCCCTTCAAATCCAACCGAAAAATTATAGAAAAATTCTTAAACACCCGGAAGCTTGTAAGAAGCAGTCTCGTGTGTGGGTAAAATATCACCTGAGAAGCAGGAAAGTTATAAGCACTTATAAGCACTTATAACCCAGTTATAAGTTGGCTATAACCGACCTGTAACCCGCCTATAAGTCTGTAAGGTTTCATAACCCCTTATAGGCCAGAAGGCCCTTTTGCGACATTGTTTGGAGAAGGGCGGGCGAGTGGCGCCGAACGCGGTGGGAGCGGGGTTCATCGGGAGTGGCCGGAGTTGTGTGGGGATTGGCGGCGTCACGGCCGGGGTGATCCGGGTGCGGGTGGGAGGATTCAAAGGAAGTAGAAGCGGGGCTGGCCAGGTGTGGGCGATGTGGGCTGTCGTAGTGGGAGGGAGTGCCGGGGAGTGGCCGGGGAGTGGCCGGGGAGTGGCCGGGGAGTGGCCGGGGAGTGGCCGGGAATGGGCGGTGTGGGAATGCGGTGTGTAGAGGGACCGGCGCGATGTGGGCAAAGTGGAAGCGCGGTGTTGGGGTTTAAGTGGCGGTGAGAAAGGGGAGTGGGCGGGTGTGGGTGGTTATCGGGATGTGAGGTGTAGGGTTACAGAGTGGGACGGATGCAGAAAACGATGGCGCGCAAGTTTGATGGCCGTGATATCAATCAATCAGACTCCCACGTCTCGCTTAAGGACTTCACACGTAATGACTTCAAACTCCCGCCTGGGTGCCAACTTCCCGCCGCGCTCATCGTCCTCGTCGCGCCCGCCAACGTCGGGGTCGGCCATAGTCGCTGGTCTCCGGTGCTGAAACTCTGGGCACTCAAATAAATTGAATTCCACGTGATTTGGCGCGGATACACGTAAATTGGCAACCATGGTAAGAAAATCCATATGACTGCGTCCACACCATATTTTGCCGGATGGGTTGGGGCCAGAGACGTCTACCATTTATCAATGATCAACAATAGACTATTGTGATTTCCTATGGGACTCCCACCTTTTTTTCAGCATTTGACCATCACAACGGAATAACCATGTCCGACATGGGAAAAGAAATTGAAGGTAGTTAAGAAACAGGGAAAGGATTTGTAATATAATCTAAGGAATACGGAGACCCATGGTGTCTCGTGTGAATTTAGCTGAGGCTTTGTTACCTTTTTGTGCCCATGTGGTGGCCCCTCACGCAGTCTGTGCTGAAGGCAGAATTGATATATCTCCCACACAGCGTCGTATCGAATTTTGTCGGAGGTGCGAGTGCTGCCTACGCGATCGGGCAGCAAGGGGTGCTCACAGAAATGACGAATGAAGATTCGAAGCAGCTGCTTTCGATGGGGGCAAGCAGAATGCGTAAGTGGCGGTGGTTGCAAAAGCCGTCTCCCCTAGCTCAAATATTGATGCAGGGCCATCCCACCTGTCGACTGCGTCGGGATCCTCGTCGAGGTCCTCCTCGTCATTATCCAGTAAGTCCAAGTAACTCTCCAGAGCGTTGTCGTTATCGGCCGAAGCCTCGGATTCTGCATGCTCGAGGTGACCGTTGAGATGTATCACAATTTTTGAGTGCGATGGTGCGGGGACCTCAGAGGTCTGTTCGGTGAGGCGAAGCTTGAGAGTGGGGATAGCGGTCTGAGCAACCTTGAGATTTTCCTGTATTGGGTGATTAATAAACCAAACCTAAATGAAACTCCAAGTCGCAAATACCTCAGTTTGGAGTTCCTCGGGCATTTGGTTAATCGGAACGAACTCCCAGTCAATCCAATCGAACTCCCGGAATGCCTCCGCAGCATCGTAATGGGCAGGATGGCAGCCCAGGACAGAGAGGCGAGTCTTGACAGCGCGAATACAGTGCCAGAAGCACAGTTGGTACTTGATGTTGTCTAGGAGCTCCCCAAGGAGGGTGTTAATCTCTGTCATGTCCTTGTCCGATAATACCTGCTTCACACGAATTTTCCAGACGACGGTGATGAAGCGAATGGCGGCTCGAATATATTTCTCCTTCTCATTAACGTCCGGCTTGTTGGATTTGAGAAGGATGAAGCCGAGAGGAACCCCCGACCCGCCGACTTCACCAAGAAGCGCGAAGCATTCAAAGCTGGCCTTGTTCGTCTGGACTGGAACAAAATTTTTGAACACCCACAGAAAGAAGCAGACCGCAAATGAACTCACATGTGGAATCAAGTGCAACCTCACATATAATGCTGTCCCATTTGCGGAGCACGGACGGGAAGACAAATCCGAGGGCACAAAATCCGTCACTTTCCGGCATTGGGATTGATATAAGCTCATGCACTGGGTCAGAGGCGAACTCCTGGAGGAGGATCTTTGCAGACTCGAACTCGTCGTCGCAGCACTGCCAGCTGGTTTGCTGTTGTTTGACCCATTGATTATAGACTGATTTCTGCGAAAATCTCGGACGAGGGTGGGTCTTGAGTATGTCCTTCTAAAGCTGCCCAGTGGATAAGAGATTGAAGCCAAAAAAGAGGGAGATACATACCTGCGGTGCTCGCCGTTTTGATTTTCAGCAATAAACTTCTTGACGTCGTCCAGAAGGTCACTGCATACATATCTTTGGTGGCAGTTGAGATGGCGGATGCGGATAAAGCAGTCGGATTCGTCAGATGAGGCCCAGATATATAGTCACCCAGCTACCAAATTCAAACATGTCCATCTGGCCTTTATCACGCTGCTTGGTGACATCGGGATTTTTCATGGAATTGTGGCAGCGGGACTCATTTTGAGCGCAGTAATACGCATAGCGGTAGTCTTCTGAATCTTTGTATTGACGAAAACAGCCAGAAAAGATCAGAAAGTGCATGGTCGTAACACCACATCATCTCCATTGGTAGCCTGGTTTAAACCGCCTTCATATAGTCATATAGGGAGCAGGCTTTGGTTTGAACCATAGTGGTTTAAACCAGTTTAAGCCATGGTTTAAACCACAGTTTAAGCCATTGTGGTTTGAATGTGGTTTGAAATTATCAGGGTTTAAACCGGTTCAAACCTGATGGCTCAAACCGGTTCAAACCACATGGTTTAAACCAGCTTGAACCAAAGTTGTTTGGACATGGGTTTTTATTTTTGACTCTCTTTTTCCCCCCTCCTCTCTTGATATTAGTGACCACCCACATCCCAACCCCTGACTTCTTCCAAAAAAGGAAATTCATATCATTTGGACTCAAAAAATAACAGAAAAGTTGTGAATACTCACGAGTAGGTTGGTGGATGGCACCTACCAAAAAAATGGAAATCCATCAACAACAAAAAAAAGTTGCAGCCCCCATTGAGGACTGCAAGGTTGATCAATTGACTACGGTGATCAGCTCACTGGTTGGGCCAAAAAAGGCAAAAAAAAACTTCCAAAAACACGGTTTATTTTAGGGAATGATTGGGCCATATCCCAGTAATTTCTGTACAGATTCCCACAATACTAGTTGAAGTGGTTGAACAAGGGGTTATTCACCAGGAATTCTACACCACTTCTACAATCAGCTATTTTTATTTTTAGTCTTCTTAGACCCCAGTCTGTTCTGCACTCCCTTTTATACTACTGGGTCTGGGATGCATGCGGAAGAGAGTTGAGTAATACAATAAGCAAATATGAGGTGATTCAGGATGGTCAGCCAATGAAACAACTGCTATTGGTCTTGGGACTGGTTCTGGTATGCGCTAGGTCAGCCTCCCTGACCAGCTGGCATTCAACCGTGGGTATATCACAGATAATCAGGGTTGTTTTGCAGTTGTAAATATTGGGAATTGGTGGTTTGCTTTGCACCAAATCAGTATCTGTGATACCATCTGACAGGAGTGCCACCAAGCTGAGGAGCTCGACTGCAGAAGGGGAAGGCAACATATGAGGACTGGAAAGGGATAGCCCAATAGAAAGCTTCAAGTTCAAGTGCTTATCATAACCACCAGATAACATGGTAGTCCTCTGAGTTTCCCAATGCTCCATGGTTGCCTTATACCCCTCAGAGGCTATCATTGCTACAATGAGCTGAACTGCAAGAGGCACATTATCTGTGATGGATAACAACTGGTCAACTTCTGAATCATCATGGATTTCATCAGCAATTTCAATGAATGTTTGATGGGCAGCAATGAGAGACAAGGGGACCAAGGGAGCCAAGAATGGATGGGTCCATTGAACTTTGCTGAGCCTCTCAGCCTCACATATAGTGATCTGTGAAGAGACAGCGCCAGTGTAGATTTACGGAGGATGAAGAGAGGTCATGCAAGAATTGCCATGTGTGGTATATCAGTTAGCAGAGAAAGGAAGTTCTCAAACTTTGCCCGACCATCCAGAGATTCCCATTGTGTCTCGAAATTGTCCAAAACCAACAAACAATGTGCCTGCTTCATCAGGTGATGAATGAGGTGTCCTGCGGATACCTGGGAGGCCTCAAAGCCCAGATTTGAAGCAATTGTTGCAACTACAGAATCATTGGTATGAGCAGAATCACAGGGGATGAAGTGGCGAGTGGGATATCTATCAACCACTTTGGAGTTATGAAGCACTGCTGCCACTAAAGTTGTTGTTTTTCCCATCCCACCTGGGCCCAATATTGCAACTCAGGCTGGATCCATGAGAAGGGCATCAACAAGCTCTTGAAGTTCAGACTCCCTGCCATTGAATATTTTGGGGTTTGCAAGGAGTAATGAAAAGGCCCCAGAACTGGATCAGGAAGAAGAGTAAGGCCATGACAGCTTCTGGCTCAAGAAAAAGAATCACCTGGCATTCAAAGAACTTCGTCCAATCTGAAAAATCAAATGAGTTTATCAAGGTAAGCAACATGTGGAGGGTCCATACTGAAGAAAAAGTGTTGAACAAGCCACTCCGGGTTGAAATCAGCTCTAGAAGCTGATACACAGTTGATGACGAACCGTGAAACTGCTCAATGTTACCTTCAACTCTATGACAGTCAAAGTGCACATTTATTCGGCTGCAAGATATATAGCCGATTTCGGACTGAGCCCCCAACGATAAGTGATGAGATGCCTTCCCCCCAAAAGAGATGAAGATAATCACAGCTTTTAACTTTCGGGGAAATTGTGGGTTCTCGCAAGATATATATAGACCTCTCGCCCGCAAGATAAAAACAAGTCACCCACATCTTTTTTTCCTCTTTCTTTTTTTGCACCCCGCAACACTTTTGTTCAAACAGTTTATCGGAGCAGAGCAATCATTAATTTGAGCGTGCTTAGATACAGTGCGTGCAAGAGTATAATTGACAGTCCATAAGTATTTATCAAGGAAGAAGTGTTCCTGGAGGTAAGTCAAGGAGTGATCATGAGATGGAGTAGTAAAGAATGGGATGACAATGTGCAGAATCGGGGAAAACCCAGTTGAAAGTGCAACCAAGGCATCGGCCACGGAGATTGCCGTGAACAATTTTGCCAGCACCGCCAACTGGCCCCCCGTATTTACCACTCCTCACTGAACATTGAGAGTGTTCAATATTGACTTTCCAACACTATACCATGCCCGTGTGGGTGCGCGATAGGTAGTTCAACATCCCGGAGATGGCCGAAGCGCACCGAATGTCGAACAGTGACGGTTTCAGTGAGAGATTTGAGCATCTAGCACTTTGATGAGCAGATTCACGTACTTCAAATCCATGTGTCTAACACCCATTATTTTCAAATAGATCTCTAGGGTTTAGCATAGCTTTTGCTGGTAATAGGAGCTTTCGAAGAGCAATCCTAAACCCAATGGCATTCAACATTGATAGAAAATTGTACTTATAATGGTACACATATATACAGCGATCACGACCATGATGGTGCATCCAGTCCACGGAAATCTCATCGTTTCAGAGAGGGGAGTCATATGTAAAAGGTCACCAGGGCCGAGAACATTGAACATGATGAAAAGACTTGCCTGGAACACTTCGCAGTATTCTATTGAAATATCGCAGCCATGTGACATTGACAGATGATCAGAACGTTGAAAAAAAAGGAAAGAAGTCACTGTGAACTCGCTATTGTTCCTGGCAGATATAAAGCATGAGGCGGGGGTTGCCCCTGTGGCACTGCAGGCAAAAAATCCTGATGATTCGCCAGTGCGCGTATATGTGAGGGGAGTTTGAAATGGAGGTTCGCACCAGAACGTTGCCGAACAGAGATCGGAAACCTTCAATCGAGCTTGATTGAGGTTACACGATATTGCGCGGCATACCGGCATAAAAGTTGAACGCTGTTGATGAAGAAGAACATCGCTCAGGGGGAATAAATATTTTTAATCAGAAATATTGCATGCTTGGTGTTGAGCTGGCCTTTTACATTGAGAAGATATTGCGGAACTTGCATTATTGTGTGCGAGTTTATTG
The DNA here is from genome assembly GCA_029282495.1 of Mycena albidolilacea. Lineage (NCBI taxonomy): Eukaryota > Fungi > Basidiomycota > Agaricomycetes > Agaricales > Mycenaceae > Mycena > Mycena albidolilacea. Next base: position 276,480 of record JARIHO010000031.1, on the reverse strand, counting down.
AAGCAGAATTGTTAGATCTTCCCTTTGATCGAGGTCTTACGGTTGGCCATTCAAAGAGCTTCAGTACTTGCAAGGTGTTGAGGAGCGAGATTTTTGATATGAGAAGCAACCTGGGAACAGAAGGCAAGAGGAATAGAGAGCAAGAGGAAGAGTGGTGGCGGCGACATGATGGGGGACGGAAAGGAAAGCGAAAAATGATTGATTTGGCAGACATCTATCTTAAGTGGGCCTTGAACGGCCTTATTGGCCGCGGCGTGGATGAAGTTGATGAAATAGACGCGTCATAGGTAGCGGAGCGCCCGCCGCCCGCCAGAGGCGTCCAAAATTAAACTCTGATATGTTCAAAAATACTTCGAGGCGACTACAACAATGGGACCCAGGCACCGAGGGAAAAAAGGAGTGAGTTAGGAAGGGACAAACAGGTACAATGTGATTCGAGGCATTTGCTTAATATACGAGTAATAATTAGAGCCAGAGAGTTGAAAGGCTTCAGAAAGACACTCGTAATTTATAAACAGAGTGAAGGTGAAAAAAAAATGGATGGGGCAGAGGCTGACCAAAAAACGACATAAAAAATGGCCGCGGCGGATAGTAATAGTACTTCGAGTGGATTTTTTGAAGGAGAGGAGTTTTTGTATTCCTTAGAACGGCACCGACGGTAGTCATGTTTTAAATTTGTAGGTAATACAAATTCTGCTCATCCTACGAACTGAAAGTAAGTACTCACAAAGCCTTTGCAACCTCCGCCGTCTTTTGATTAATAAATGCAATCCCCGCCTCCCTAAAATTGTCGTTTTCAACTAAACTCCCACTTCCAAATCCCTGGAACACAATATGCTGTCCACCACTCGGACCATACGAAGGCCAGACGGGTGCACCGGCGATGAGATTGTTGTTGGGGGTTTGGTCGTGCGTGAAAGCTGAAAAAACATAAGCAGGGGGTATGGACCAGAAGATGGGGAGATGGGGAGCCCACAAATCCACATGCTACTCATGAGCAGAGCGAGTTGGGCGTCGATGGCTCGAGGACCAAGAGGCTGGTTAGAGGGTAATGCTGTGTTGTTATTTCGGTCGTTGAACACATAGGCAACCTCAGAGAAATGCGTAGCTAACAGCAAACGTGATCAGAGACACCCTCGAGAAAGGCACCTAAGAGGACGTACCACCAGTATCTATCGGGAAATGATAGGGCGGTTGGTTGAACCTGTACGAGAATGTAGCTGCCCCTTTGGCATTCGCCTGGGAAAAAGCACGTCGGGGTCCAACCATGACTGCGTCACCGAAGAAGGCCCCGCTCTGTGTAGAGTGCCTCACTGAGGAATCGAACCTAAGTTGAAAGTGAAACAGAGCTCACTCTCTTGTCCTGGAAACCAGTCGATAGTATACCGTCTCCTGTACCAATAGGAACACCTTGAGCAGGGTCATCGGGGTAGAGTTGCAAGATGTGTTGAACATCTGCTTCACTGGTGAAGGCGTAGTTTGCTGCAAAACCAATATATATTCTGCAAACTGGCATAGAAAGAAAAGACACACTGGAATTCCTTGCCAGAATCGCATTGACCAAATCTGAATCGAAATTAATACCGCGAGTCATGAAGGCAGTCCCTTCGTCTGAGTTCGCTGTTCCGTGTAATTCAGTACTCGGGATTAAAGAATGCACAAGCCGACTCGCCGCCAACAATCAATGGAACCTTCACAAACTCTCCATTACTAACCTGCCCTGCCGGATCCACCTTAATGAAATCACCATCAACGACTGGATTAAAGGCCCCTGAGCCAACTCGCGCCACTGAAGCGTTGAAGGTTGAAAGAGGGAGAACTTGGAGACATGCGATGTCCGAACAGTTCGTGATGGAGAGGAGTCTGTTCCATGTTGCGTTGTATGTGGCGGCGCGATTGGAGGCCATCAAGGGGGCCCAGTAGCCGCTTTCGGAGATAACTGGAAGGAAGTTAACATTGTTCAAGTGGAAACAAGAGGACAACAGGGACGCACCACCACGGAAGAGATGATCATTCCTTCCACCGTAAGCAAGCATGTGTTGGAATACGGAACTTCCGCCGGCACTAAAGCAAGTGACATCAGTACACAATAAAGTAATCAAATTGGACTTGACATACCTCTCACCCTGGATCGTCACTTTCGACGGGTCGCCTCCAAATGCTGCGATATTTTCATTGATCCAATGGAGAGCGAGGCGCTGGTCCTTCAATCCTAAATTGAGTAGACCAGCTTTTCTGGGTTCGTCGCCAACAGGGAAGCCATAGGCTGTAAGACGATAATTGAAGGAGGCGAAGATCTAGGAAAGTATTATAAATATTTCCGAAGGGAAGACGAAAGCCTTACGATGGGCTTGCTCATGTTGACGGACCGCTGAACATTGAAACTTCCATTATATCGGATATTGTCCGACGATCCCATGATGTATGCACCACCTACAGGCAAACGTCAGCGTCTCTTAGCTTATTCCTACAGCAGTAAAGAGAAACAACCTACCATGAATCCAAACCAACACCGGCAACCCCTGCCCCGGCTTCACACCCGTTGGTCTAATGACATTAACCGTCAAGCAATCCTCCCCCTGCACATAACCAATATCTTCCGCGCCGATACCTACACACCCCACCGAGTAATTCAACGCCTGTTTTACTTCGCTGAATCGTTCATTAAGGGATTGAGCGGGGACGAAACGACGAGAAGGTTGGGCGTAGGGGATTCCACCGAAGAAGTCTTGATTGAAGGTAGGGAGAAAGGTGCCGGCGTAAGTCCCGTTGAGGGTTTTGACTGTTGGTTGGGTGGAGGATTGGGCAGAGACGGGGAGAGCGAGAAGGGAGATGTAGGAGAAGAATTGGAAGAGCTGCATAGTTGTCGGCTCTCGGACTGGACTCTGCAGAATCGCGCCTTTTGCCCAGAGTGAGCTGGACACCGACAAGGCATTGCTTACTTATATATATTTGCTCATCAGACTCTCAGGTCGCCAAAAAAAACCTTGCGCGAAGAACCAGTAACATGCGATGTTGTACCTGTGTTTAGTCTTCTGACTCAATGGTGACGAATGTCGAACTGAGCATGTGGACACATCGGGACGTCATAGTCTTCTCTCTATTTATCTCCTCTCCCTATTTATAAAATTAAGCCTGTCTGTCTGTCCGAAGCTTTTTAAACTCCGCTTTTAATCTGTCATTCTGGCAGCTCGGATCAACATTCTTGTTTTAGTTACATCAGGCCTGCGGACACTCCCTCGGATCTCCCTCCGCTTTTCCACCCAAAAATCCACTGATCCACCCCACGAAACCCGCGCCCAGGGCCTTGATTTACCTTATTTTTGGAGAGGTATATCCAAAAAAGCGGTTTTTTTTCCAGCCGCAGGCATTCCAGAGGTATACTATTGACACTCTCTTCTCTTTGCAGCCCCTCACCGCACTTGCCATCGCCCAAGACTAACTACGATAGCGATGCCGAGGCCGATTCAGCCATTCACGGCTACACTGGCTCACACTGTATCCCAAAAAAAAAACTCGCGCTCTGCACGATTTACCTTATGCGCGGAGCGGCATCCATCATTTTGCCGCTGATTTACCTTATCTTAAGAAGCGGGTTAGAGGTCAAAATTGGGTCTTGATTTACCTTATCGTGGAGGGAGTTCCAAGTGAGTGTCCGCGGGCCTATTACTTCCAGCAAGTGGGAGCCGGCGACCACTTGTTAAGTGATAGGAAATGATCTCCATCGCCCACTGTCCATTAAGATCTAGCGATTCCCATGAAATTGGACTTCGAAGAACGAAGACCACACTTGAGGAGTAGTTGAACCTCAGGACCCTGAGAGGGTGAGGAAAGCGGTCAGCTGGTTACCAAGAGAAACCCACAGCGCCGGATTGTTTCGGCCGCTTGCCAGCCACTAGGAAGAACACCGATGATTGGCTCCACCTTCCGCTGGGAGATGGGTCCGTGGACCGGTTCATGGACCATATGTAGGGGTGCATGGCGTTAGGAGCGAGCGATGGTGTCGAGAAAGAGGCATTAAATCAACAGAAAAATATGGGGCGTAAACACGTATACGGCGTATTCAGATAGGTGTAATATGCTCGGACATGTACCGGGGACGTAACGTATTGATCGTACCCAAAAGGATATACGCTACGCCTTCGTAACGTAAATACGAAGCGTATACCCGTACAGATACGGGTATGCCTTAGTGCCCTGTAGCGGGGACTGCGAAATTTAAAAAGGCTTCAGACAAGCGGACAGGCTTAATTTGCGAAAAAGTGCAGGTAGAGATCTTCACCCTCTTCGAGGCCAGGCAATCTCTTGACCAAAGTTGGTGAGAAGTATACCTCGTATATTAAGCAGATACCTCGTATCAGTATGCACCTGTCTCCTTTTCGCACGCCACCGCTTCTTTCCGTTCTACCGTTCTCGGTCGCGTCAAGGCTGTTCCTTACAGTTATTTTTTTCCATTTTTCCCATCCGCTGGCCGGCAGCTCCCATTTGTGCGGCTCAGTTCCATTTTAATTTTCGGGGTTTGCCTTCGTCAGAAATTAGCTTCGATCCAGAGAGCTGGATGCTCCACTACGCTATTTTCGACTTCCCCGATCAGCCGCTTAACATCCGTTCAAAAAGGACGCTCTTCCTCTCTCCACTCCCACTATATCCTCCATCACAGCGCATTTTGTCTCCCTCCGTTTGATCTTTTTATTCTTCTCCGGCTACCTACGTAAGCACAGACGTTCCGCCTGCCCTTCAATATACACGAATCTCCACAGCTGCGCACCAATAGATAAAAGGCGCGCATGGCTCCGTCTTTGCGCCTCTTTAAGCGTGCTTCTGTACGATATGGCGTCAGCGTTGACCGCAGATGCTACAAAAAAGATCAGCGAGTTTATTTCCTTCACCGTTTGTTCAATAGTATTTCATACGATTGAATCGCTCAGTTACCCTTCTGTTATGTGTGTCTTGGATAGTCTAATGACTTTTCATTCCAGTCCTCCAGGTATTCGGAGCCGTTCCTGCGACCATGGTACTGAGGAGGTAAGTTACCTCCATATACTGTTCAACCCCGTTCGTTCAACGTTTCCTTCAATTGACTTCGCCCATCTCAACTTCGGTGATGCGCTCCCGCAACCTTTCACTTCAGTGCCCCTAGTTTTCGTTTTGCACGGTATTCCGAGACTTCCCCGGCACCGTGTTGCGGGGTCGAGGTAAGCTCCGTCCATATGGTCAAATACCCAATTCAACCGTCTCTGGATACCTGAGCCTCTTTGGTCGACACTCGCGCATCACCTCCTCTCATCCATGGACGTCGTTTCCTCAAGTCTCCATTCGCTATATCCTACTGGTAGATGTAGGGTCTATGTTCTTGCGATCCTACCTTGCTTTCCCACCAACTTCTCAGTAACATTCGGGGGTCGTTTCTCGAGTTCTAGCAAGTATTCCCTCTGAGTTGGCTCGAAGAATCGTATTCTTACTTTCAGACTGTCCAGCTATCTGTGAACCTTTCCTTTCCTCTGCAGGTACGATTGGTCCCGCAACTCCCACATGTCTGTATCTGACTTGAGCAATTCCCCGCTGCACAGTTCTTTCTTTTTTTTAAAAAATTCCTTTTCCTATCACCGTACGTCCACGTTGCTAACATCCCGTTGCTAGATTCTACGACGCCATCATCTATGCTGCCTTCGTTATGCCTGGCACCACACGGAAATTTGGTATTCTGTTTTATTGCCTTGCCGTGAGCTGCCCAACGCGTTTCAGGTATGCTTTGGCTCATCCTTACCTCTTCTTAAGCAGTGCTCACTTCTCCTTTGACCTCGCTCGTCGCGAACCTTCATGGTCAATTTTTGGCCTCCTGCGAGTGGCCGTCGCGTTCACGGTGCCGCGTTCCCGCGACTGGAATACTAGGCGGTGGCGGTTTGGTATCCAGGGGTGGATTTCAATGCAGCACCGGGCTTAATACGTCGGCATCGACCTCGGGGATGGATCGAACTCCCTGCCGTCCAGCATGCACTGCAAGGACGAACTGGATGTGTTGTCGGTGGGTTACCCGATATGCTTTATCGTGCAAGACGGATACTAATATGTTCTCGCAGTTCCCACGCGTTGACGCACCACGGCATGCCCGCTACACCAAAACTGCATTTTCATTCTCGATTTTTGAGCACCTGGCAAGACCAGTTTGACAGTAGTTCCATGTGGACTCGCGCTTGACACCAAATAAGAACTAATGCATAGTGTTGTAACAGGTCACCCCCAATTCAAAATGCTGTCTGGTAAGATGTAAGTCTTCTCAGGTTTCGAGTTCTCCCACTTTCCATTCAGTTTTAATTCTGTTGTTCCCTGACTGCTATTCGTTTACAGATGGGTGTCGGTCTCTCCAGTAATTATTCTGCATTCCTCTCTAATTTAATTTGCAGTGTGTTGTGTAGCTTGGAATGAGTTCTCGCATTGAACTGTGACCTGATACATGATATAGATACACACAAGACATGCCTTCGCTCTGCTACGGCGCGCCAGGTGGAAACAGAAAGCATCTGTGCTGGTCCCTCGATCGAGTTGTGGATGCTCAAAATTCTCGCTCGCTGCACTGGCAACCAAAGTAGAGAGTTGCACATTTATGAACGAAGGAAGATATATTCCGCCGAAAGCCACAACAGATATCACGAATCTACCAATTACTGTAATACTCACCTCGAGACGATTGTAAGACATCAGATATGGTTTTCAAACGTTCAAGGTTGGGGGAGAGCCTAGAAGATTTAGATTCGGACATCTTTTGTGAATGTGCAGAAGTCTGAGTCGAGGTTGGTCAAAGTTGTGGAGAGATGTCGAAATTGAACAGACACACGAGGAGTCCGCAAAAAGTAACTTATGAAAAGTAACTTGTGCGGAACTTGCCCCTTTCGGCAGGCATGCCGCAAGTTAACTTAAGTTTTCCCACGGGCTGCAAAATCAACTTGTACTAACTTGGCGGGTCACCTACCTGTCTTATCTCTAAATCTTCCAGAAAACCATTTCAAACCCATCCTATCTTCCATATAAGGAAAGAATGGTTTGTGTCAGCATAAATTGGCACTAGTTGATTCAGTTCTTGTCGGAACAAGCTTATTTCTTGATATGAGGTACTTCGACATGCAAGAAGCAATGTGATAGAGCCAGAAGTACCAATATTTCCTACCTGCCTTGTCCCCACCCCTTTTGACAGTAATCTGTATTACCAAGACAGAATTCGCTATTAATCACCAGATTTTTGCGGAGACAGTGAGTCCAAGTGTCATATGGCACCTTTCAAACACTTAGCCTTCATTCAGTTCCGAAAAAATGCGTGTTATACAGTAATCGGGTCACGTTGTGTCATGTAAGGCTTGTCACATCACGCTTACCCTGGGGTAAGCGTGATGTGACACCGGTGTGTGTCTTTCTCCTCTACCACAACAGCATGACAGTGACACAAAAATGTCTCAAAGCACCCCAGATTCACCTCAAGTTCTGAGCTAACTCTCTTGAACACTGAATAAACAATCAATGTCTTATACAACACACTAACTTGCCCGCCAAGTTAGATCAAAATAACACAGACAAATTAACTTATGCCATCAGATGATCAGCTACTACCTGTTCACTTGTTAAACAACCCAGTTCTCTTCATTAACTCCAAGGTAACATGTTAATTGAAGGTAGCCCAAGCTGACCTAAGTTAACCTGAGCTAACTTAAGCTAACTTGCAGGCCAAATTAGACCAAGTTAACATGTGCAAACTAACTTATGCCATCAGATGGCATCAGTTACCCTCACGTTCACCAGTTTCTCCAAGTTTAACAGCCTCATCCTCTTGATAGACTCCAAAGTAACAAGCTTACTGAAGTAGTCCAAGCTTACTTAAGTTAACTTGAGCTAACTTAAGCTAACTTACGGGCCAAGTTAGACAAAGTTAACATGAGCAAACTAACTTATGCCATCAGATGGCATCAGTTACCCCCAAGTTCACTGGTTTCTCCAAGTTAAACCAAGTCAAGTCTAAGGAAGTACTTAGAATCTACTTTACCAAACAGTTCAAAGGTAGTGAGAAGCCAGCTAGCATCCAAATAATGCCTCTAGGTCCCCAACCTTGTGTACGTGAACAAGTGGTTCGATGCAAAACCCTGGCATCAACCATGACTGAAGGACAATGTTCATCAAGGCCATCCATGGCACCAAATTGTTGAACATCAAGTTCTATTTCCCTCCCCGAACCTTTGTCTCCCAGTGATTTGTGAAGCTTCTCTTGCGGTTTACCCAAGCTGTTTGACATCGTAGAGCCCAGCCAGTTGACTGCTAGCCATACAATGGTTCAGTGCGAGGTCAGCAGACCACAGTATTTCAACTCACCTCCACTGCACTTGGTTGTTAAAATGGTGATTCAGATCCAGACCAGGCACAATGAACACGTTTGAAACTCATATTCACAGTGAAATCAAGCACCTGAGTGGCATGAAATAGTGCAACAGAGCCTGTGAACATTAACATGCAATTAGCTTATTTTACCTGTGCTGAACTTAAGTTAACTTATTTGTGCGGAACTTGTACTTATGCGGAACGGTGCGGGTAAATTTAACTTGCCCCGCCACAAGTTAGCTACAAGTTACTTGTGGCAGGGCAAGTTAGTTTACATAAGTTACTTGTGCAACCATCACACACGAGCTGAGCGCTTGGTGCCAAATGTGGGAACGGGCCTACGAGTCTGGATCAAGGCGAGCGCGTCTCGTGCGCGAGTCAAATCGAGCATAGAGCTGAGGATCCAACACTGGGGTTTCGCGCGAAATTGCAGCACAATCCGAGTACACGGCAATAGGCAAAGGAAACTCACCTCTCGGCTCGGAGCACGCGGGTCATTGGTGCGAGATGGTTTACAGCAGTGGGCAAACCATGACTTCTGCTATTAAACTTCCCAGATTCTATTCGTCAGATTAACACTGACTGGGGCAACACGAGATTGGTACACACGAGAAACAAAATCCATAGTGCAAAGAGAAATTTTGTTCATTCGCTTTGGGGGTGTTTGAGTGTTGAGATGCAAACCTGTATTGCGCCGACTCAAAAAAACAGTGGCCATTTTGAGAACATGAATACAATGCAACCTTGAATGTGATCTTGATGAGGGGCGACAACAGAAAGAATAAGGAACGAAACGGGTAGGGAGAGCGAGCTTGAGAAGATGGGAAAGTTTGAAGAAAATTCAGGAGAGACCGGTGGAGAGCCGTTTAAACGTTGAGCACGCCTTTGAGCGCTGAGCGCGCCAGGAGCCCCATATGGGCCGCAAGCTTAAGCGTCAGATTGGTCGTTGCTATTTGCTTGGTCTTGGCCTTGATCGTGAACATTACAGTGCATCGGGCACGACAATGATGGGGGAGGGAGGAAGAAGGGCATGGAGACAGGTGGCGCAGCTCTTGCTTTGAGACACCTTTGAAAAGTGGGATCGATGATGCGGCAGTTGTGTAGAGTGTGTCATTGCTCCCAGTTCGAACGCCTGAAACTACGGAGCAATAATAGGGTTGTTCACAGTTGCCCTTTTTGCACCCTTTTTACGCCCTTTTTGCGCTCGTTTTTGCGCTCGTTTTTGCTCCCTTTTGTGCCCTTTTTTATGTTGGGCAGATAGTGTGCTATAAAATCCAGAAAAAATCACCCTAGTCCTTGTTGAACATTTGAGGTGGTGTATCACCTTTGAGAAATGATAGGAGCACCCAGAGTGCATGAAATAGACAAAAAGAGAGAAAAAAAGGAAGTAAAAAAGAGTGGAAAAAGGGAGATCCAGCCCAGGGTGTTCACAGTAGCCCCTTTTCGTGCCCTTTTTCGCGCCCTTTTTTTTCCATTTCTTCCAGAATTGCATGTATAACCCCGTTTTTTTCAGTCTTCTACCCTTTTTGCACTTCTAATTGAAAAAGGGAAAAAAAACCGGGCAAAAAACGGAGAGAATGGCAAAATGGGCGAAAAAGGGCGTGAAAAGGGTGTGAAAAAGGGCTACTGTGAACAACCCTAATAAGCGCCTCGAGGAGGCTTCTCTTACTTGAATGTTCAGCATCTACTTCAAACTGAGCTGGGAGCCAAGGAATGTGCGACCAAAAGGTCGAAGGTAGAGGAGGATTGCAACTTCTGGCATCTCTTAAAGATTAGCGCGCAGCGGTGGCGTGTGAAAACAAACAGGCGCATACTGATTCGAAGGATCTGCTTAATACATGAGGTATATGAAACTTCCGAACATGTGCACTGAAGTGGAAGCGACTTTTGGCAGTGATCTGTAGCCTCACAAAACTGTCACAAAATCTTCTGTATTCTGTACAGTAATAGTTATGTCTCCCTGGTTTTTCTCATAGGAAACGGGCTAGAATGAGTTTGTGATTGGAGATTTTTCCACATCTGGGTTAATGACACTATGCGGTACCATTCGCCGTCCGGAAAATTGCCTGGAATGAAAATGGGCATCCAATTTATAAGCAGCTCTCGGGGTGCCAAATAGAATCACCCTATTAATCATCTCTTCACTCACCCACTTATCTTGAGATATTAGGGGAATTCACGGTAGGCATTATTTTCCCGTTTGTGAATAAAAATAATCAAGTGATGGGATGAATAAAATCCTCATTTGTGGAATAAATGTGTGATCACCCCGTTTGTTTTCCAATTATTTTAACTGTTCCCATGCTTGGCTTTGGAAGCTTGACGTCTCCGGGGCCTCGCCTCTGGCTTGACCTTGACCGGTCTCAACTCCTTAGGATTCCTTCTTCAAGTCAGTAAATGCCTTGACCATGCTTTCACCCTCTGCGCCGGTCTCTACAGACTTGATGTTTTTATTTGAACCCTGGAGCCTCCTTCAGCGATATTTCTCGGGCGGGGTGGCGGCGACCTTCTTCTGTCTCATGGAACACCGTCGGGAGCCGTAGTCTTCCACGTGGGCAACAAGGATCAGGCAGGGGCTGCTTACTCACGTTGTATAAGCACATGAATAAATTTTACAAACGAGTGTTTATTCCACAAACAAGATTAAATCTCGTTTGTGGAATATCTTTTGTTTGTAGAAATAATGGTCCCATCAGTTGATTATATTTATTCACAAACGGGAAAATAGGGCCTACCGTGAATTCCCCTATTAGAGCATATACTCAACTGTCTCCTTGACGAGCTGGGACCCATGCTGATAGTTTTGGAGCAATGTCTCTGTTTTCCTTCCGGCTCATTTCGCCCGCGCGCCGTCTGTCACTCAAGACGCGGTTAACCATTCTTTAAGCAAATGGCTTCTAGGCTGTGCTATTTCTCCATATATCCTTGGTCTTTCCATCCTGCTCTCTGCATCTTCTATGTTTAACTCCTTTTAGACTGCATTTTGCTCTGCTTTTGCGGTACTATTGCCTGTCTCGTGTTCAACTACTGTCCCCATTTGTAGCCCAGTCCTGATTAAATTTGCCTCCCCATTTTAATTCCGTCGACGTCGGACGAGATGGCTACCAATTATTTGTGCCTCGAGATGCCAAGTACAAGTGTCGGATCTATAACCCTAGCTGTCCAGTCAAGCCTTTCGCTCTTTCGCTCTTTCGCTCTCACCTTCATCCCAGTCCAATCGCCATGCACCTCTGGCAACTCTCCCAACTCCTCCTTCTCTCCTTCCTACCATTCAGCAGCTTCATTTCTGCATCGCCTGTACCCCGTCACCATCCCGACCCCGATGCCAACGCTGCGGCCAACCTCGTGTCCCAATCCAAAATCATCGTCACCCCAATCCTAATAAGATCCGGAAAGGGCCCGAACCCGCGGGACAGGGATGAAGGCAAAGCCGCAATCTCCCACCGCGCAGCACGTCCGTAATAATTATCACACCAGACGGAAATCGCGATGTGAGCTCAAAGGCGGCGTCCATTATCACCAGCACCGGATTCCTTAAACTCGCCTCGGAGCCGAGTCCAAAGGAGGGTGTGGAATCTGGAGGGACAGGGAGACGAGGCTTGACTGCGTATTCCGGGGACGCGTATACGAACGAGAGCAGAGACTCGGAGGATGAGAGTATAACGTGCGTTTATCTCGATTTTTTTTCCAGTTGTCTTTACGTATGGAATTTTTATCATCTCGCACAGGTTCTTAAGCTCGAACTCCGTTACTCTGAGAACACGTACTTCCTCTGATATAACGTCCGTGTCCCTTTGGTCCAGTCACCTTCATTCAATGAATGATTATCTGATTATTCTTCTCCTTTCGTTGATAGTCAATTGGGATCCAGTAATCCCTCGAAAAGGATAGTAGGTGGAACTAACGCGATAGAGTTCTCCGTCACGTATGCCGCTTCTACGTTCTTTTTTCTCCTTCAAGACAATGTTTCGTCTCCAGGTCCGTTGAATACCACCGCGATGACTGGGAACATCCCGTCGGTGGAATTGCAGAGGCCCGAGAACTGGTTGAGAGGTGGGTCCTTGTCCTCCTCCCCCTTCCTTCCCTCCACCCTAGGTCTCACTCGCGTGTGATTAGAAATCCGACGCTGAACCCGAGTCGTTCCCCCGAGCTCAATGGCTCTGACAAGCGGAATCAGACTCCCGCTTTTGATGACTCTGACAAGCGAAATCAGACGCCAGCTTTCTGAATTTGCCTTGATAATGTTCAATGTTCACCGCGGTGTGTTTCTGGGAGGGTGGATGAGAAGTAGTTCCCATTGACGGTTTTCCCTCCGCATCCCTTGTTGCTCCGTCTGCCCATAAGAAAAGAGTGATGATAACATTGTGAAATATAAATTATGATTATGCGTTCAAAGCAATTTCGAACTGCTGCGCCCGCGGGGGGATGTATCTGAGGCCAGAAGTCGCACCAGGTACACCTTCACAATCTAGCATCACCAATTATCATGCAAAAACGAGGTTTACTGTAAGGAGAGAAGACATACTTGCCCCGATCGGCACTTCACCTCTGCGCACTGGAAGCTGATCTCATATCGCTGGAAGTTACTGGTGTCTAGTGAACGGAGCACCGCACATACTGTAATACAATAACTGTCAACGTAATTCGCTGTCGGTTGTTGCCCATATCGATCTTGGAGGTATCAGGAAGAAAAGAACTTGTGCTTGTCCTAGAACGTAGTGGCTCTATTACAAACACATAAGGGGCACGTGCTGTTACACGAAAGTACGCTACGCTGTCTACTGCATAGCTGATGTCTACGACCAACACTCCCCCACAGCGTGTGGACTTGAGTAAGGTAAAATACGAGCAGAATGGGAAGTGTGATGGTGAAGGAAAGTAGAATGAAATAGCAATGTACTGCCATCTCCCCCATAAACATGAGTGTATACATGCGCCACTATTCCGCCACCTACATCCGTGCCAGGCAAAAATCTCATCTGATATTCCCGGTACACGGTGCGGTGAGGTTGGGGCTGCAGAGGCTACCGCTCCTGGGCATCGTTCCAGGTTCTTCTTCGGATTGCATGTATAGTAACCCCCCCATTGCAATCCAGAGGCTGAGACCATCAGCTTGTTCGCCATGCGCTGGACTCCGTACGTAACTTGCGGCCTTCAGGAGTCGGACATCGTGCACTTCGATGCTCGACTTGTCATTTGTTCGGGCCACCATCCACCCATCCCAGGGCTCCGACTACGAGGAGTGGCTATCGGCCTCCGTCGTGAGATTGGTCGGGCCTGGTGAGGTCCCATCCCTCTCTTTGAGATGCTCGACTGGCATTCAATGTCAGGCTACACACTCACCCTTTTCGGGGGAGCAATCTGCTGGAGTGCGAAAAAGAAGACTTCGGTTGCGCTTTCTACCGCTGAGGCAGAATATATCGCTCTGGCATGTGTGACAAAGGAGGTTGGTTCTTGTGGTCTGTAACGACGTTGACAGAGAGCAGAGATCTTTCGAGGTAGTGCCTCCATACAGAGAAGGCATCGAAGATCACAAGGCACTCCTTGTCGTGGTGTTGTAGCTCAACTCCGAAGGTCCGAGGGTGTGGCTCCGGAAAGCAACTGGGTGGATTTCACCATCATCTCCAATGATGGAGAGAATGGAGGCGATGGCGTAATCGGAAGTGTCAGTCTCAACAGTAAGCTGTTGACTGGGGACCCAATGATGTAGGATTGGAGCTTCTGTATAAGCCTGCCAGAGTGTGTTGAATGCCAGTCAGCACTCTTCGGACCAATTCGACTAGACATTGGAACGAGTGAGGCGGGTCAACGGAACAGTGATTGCCGAGTAGTTCCAGATGAAATGTCAGTAGTAATGGCAAAAGCCAAGGAAAGAGGGTAACAACCCTTCTTTGTGATCTGATTAAGTCTGCAGTAGGTGACACATAGTCAGAGATTGCCGTCCTTCTTAGCGAAGAGAATATAAGCTTCATGACTAAAACAAGAGGGTATATGAACCTTGGCTTGATGTTCTGATCCAAGAAGTCACGGAGAGGGGACAGCTTGTTCTGCGAGAACGAGTAAACATGGCCGATCAGAGGAACTTCGCCTTTCAGGGTCTCGATCTTGAGATCAAAGTCCCAGTGGAGAGGTAAGGAAAAGGCTTCCTTCTCCAAGAAGATGACAGCAAAGTCTGAGAGGTCCGGAACTCTGGTGCTTGCAGTGCAGGCATGGGCTTCATCGGAAAGCTGAGCAAGAATGGTATACTGGTGGGTGGACTTGGCTCAAATGATGGTGCTGTCAGCAGTAGTGGAAAAAAGGGACACATGGGGGGTGGAAGAGAACAGATGAGGCGAAGATGCCTCAGGGGTTTCCATAGAAGGAGCAGGATGTGGTGAAGACATGATCAGTGTAGGCGGAGCAGCCGGAACCAGTGTAGCAATAACCGGAGTTTCCAGGGCGGTCTTGTCCATAGCTGGAGCAACCAAAAAAGGAACAGGTATAATAGCCTGGGGTGTCAACACAGAAATCTCCAGAGTGTCATTGTAACAGAAAGAGATAGTAGCTTCTGGCCAGTTAATCAACAGATTAAAGCAGCGAGTATCCAGGGGCCGCGGTCGGGGCGGGTTATGTAAAATTCCACTAGGTGGACATCGCCAGAAGGAAAACGAATGAGCAGCTGCATCTGCTTGTTGATCACTGAACTTGATCTGTTGAGATACTGGAGTTTAACCAGTGGAATCGAACACAGAGAAAAGACATTAGATTCGCAGATTTTTGTGGATAAAAAACAATCAGAAGAACTGGAATCTATAAGTGTCCACAAGTGGGAGTTGAGTCCCATGGCAAGTTATGATACAATGGAAGGGAGCTTGGTTCGGCAAGACTCTGTACCGGAGGCGTCAGAATCTGATCAGAGCAGGGAAACAGATAGGTCAACATAAAAGGCATTAGGAGAAAGAGCGGACACATTGAGAGACCTTGTTGATCACCCTGGAGTCAACACAACTCGGGTTGGGTGATGAGGAACCCGAGCTGCTGTCTAATTTTTCGGCTCCAAAGAGGCTTCAGCTGCTGGAGAAACTGTTGCAGCCTTGCCAGCCACGCCATGATCCTTCTTCTTCTTGCAGTCCTCGGTGACATGTCTGGCACCTCTGCAGAATATGCAGAGGCCGAGTTTCATGTGCTGTTCCTGTTCCTCCAACTTCAATTTCCCATCCTTGTTGAGCTTCTCAACGTAAGGTTTGGGAGTCTTGGAACCTTCAGTGGAAGCCGGATTCTCTGCCACCTGATTTTGACCTCCAGGGGGATTCCTGGAGTTCTTATTCCCAGGCAGAGAAGTGTTGTTTCTGCCAAAGGGGCCACCCTTGCCCAATTCTGTCCTCTGGGACCAACTGGAGTATTTCCGAGGGGGCAAGGTTCCACCTCCGGGGCCAGACCCAGAGTTCCTCGCCTGCTCCTGTTGACACTCACCATCAAGCTGCCAGTAGCAAGTGTCAATGCAATGTGCTATGGCCTTGTTGCCAGCCAGATCGTTGACATAGGAACAATGAAGAATCTATATGAAGTTTGATTACACAATCCGCATCTCAACAGAAAATCAGGTTTGATCCTTGATTGTTTAGTCACATAAAAGGGGACAGGAAAGGTCAGGGGCATTGGTGAGGCACAGAGGTTCTGTTTATTCAAGGGTTGTTAATCATGGATAATCACGGTTCATGTTTAAACATAAACATGAACAAAAACAGTGTTCACCAAGGCTCAAAGGTGAAAATGTGCCAACCATGGGAGTCAAACGAGTGACCTCTCCAAAACCAAGAAAATCGGAGAGAAAGCACCATAACCACTAGACCATGCAACCATTGCAAACTGCCTACCAGCATGGAATAAACCAGGTACTAATTAACATTTTGGACTTCAGACTTTTTGCAACCAACTTGCAACACAGACAAGAACTTTTTTGCTCTCCACTTAATAACACTGGTACATCCAAATGAGTCCTGGGGAGAATCATTGAGATCTTCATTTCACTGATGCAATTTCACTGTGATAAACTTATAGGTTAGAAAACAAATATGGGTCTCACAATATTCAAAGTATAGGAACTTTAATTTTCTGCTCACTAGTAATACTGTTATGTTCAAATATTCAATAAGTTCTTGAGAAGATCATCATTAGATGTTAATACAGTGTCCTGACTTCCCTGTGCCTTGCTTAGGGAGATCCTGGACCCCAGATGGGTTCTTGTCCTCTCCTTCATAGAAAATCTTGTGTTTTGCTCTTCACAACATCTTATTCAGTCAATCCAGGTGCCAATGCTGGTGGCATGCTTCAAGTATCTTCAAACATCACCTGGAGGTACTCTGGGGGGTCCTCCAGGGCCACCACCACCACCCCTGCCGCCTTCATCACCAGGATGGCTGGGTGGACCAGGAGGAGTATGATTAGGCCTCGGAGGGGGACTAGCAGGCAGGTCACCGTATCCACCATGTGGGCTAGGAGACCTCCATCAGGAGGCTCACTACCACTAGGCACTGAATGGTGATTCACCGGAGTAGTGGGGAAAGTGGTATGGAGAGCAGGAGCAGCCTGGGTATGAAGTGATGCAGAGATACCAGTTATGTTGGTGACTCTGGTAAGATGGTGACTACAGGTCTAGCGATGAAATATGTCACGATTCAAGTACTTTTTACCACATGCTTCTGACTCTCACGTGACACCGCCATCCTGCTGACAATTGAGGAAGTTACTGAAGAATCGGGTTAGTTAATTATAAATGGATGATTGGTTGGTACAATCAAGTTGGAACACATGGTTGAATGTAGAAGGTGACAGCATGAAATGAGTGATTGGCCAGGGTGGCAGAAGAACTATCAGCACAGAACAGAGGCGAGTAGAGAAAGGACATAAGCCTGCAGCAGAACGAGAGAAAATAGAATTGATACCCGCCAGAGCAATAGGACCAATTTGAGAGCGAGAGTGGGAAGGGGCATGGTTACAACAGTGCTAAACATCCCGGAATTAATTAGTAGACCTGGGTGAATGGGAGTAGAGACTGTTGTCAGCAGCAGACAGAAGTGTTGAGGAGCCAGGGCTGGTATTAATCCGAGGAAGAATGGTGAGGTATAGTAACTTGAGGGGAGGGGAACTGGGGAGAAGATTGACAGAAATAAATGAATACAGCTCTTTTATATGTCAAGACCGTTCGGGAGGGTTGCGTGGCTGTCCGGCCTGATGATGGCAATGGGATTAGCTGCGCATAGCCAGCAGCAATGGTGATCTGTCGGGAACTGTTGAGAAAAGCTGTGGGCAGGACAGCTGTTCAGTCGCCTGTTCCTGTCTAGAAAAGGTTTCGCCTGGGTCAGCTGTTCAGTGGCATGCAGTTCTCAAGTGCAACATTTGATACACTCTCCAAGTTTCCCTACTGCCAAGGAAGATAGTTGCGGTTGAGACTGTGGGAGACCAGAGGTTTGGTCAGTTGACAGCTACAAATGTGGGAGAGCGGTAGGCTGAATGGGGGTGAAACCAAAGAATTCGAACACAAGAGGAGAGAAAGAAGACTGGGAATGGAGCCAAATGGAGCAATTGCACCGCTGAACGAGCAAAATACTAAAGAATGGTTAATGTTACATACATATGATGTTTATGAATAGCCTTGCAGACTACAGCATGTCCTTGGTAAGAACACACTTGTTACAGAAGGAAGCAGCACATAGACACTTCATTTTAGTTATATATAGTAGCATAGCATTACTAATAAATGTTTATCACACTGAAGCCTTACACTCAGATCATAGCCGTTACTTATCAGGAAGGTAGTTTGTACGGTTTGATTAGATACAATGAAAAGTATATAGTCATAGCCTAGTTGTAGTTTATTCTGTACCTCTCCTAGTGTTTTATTCAACTTCATTGACAAATGGCTAATACCTTGCACCCCCCAATCCCTTGTCATTATATCGACTTGTGGACGCTCGGGTGTTTGTCATTGTAACATAATGAAACACTATGTTCATACCATTCACATCCCTCCTACCTCTTTTGACCTCGCCGATATTATGCCATCCCCTCCTCTATCCACTACTTGGTTACACCCAACTTTCCCCTCTGTCTCTTACCTGTGAAGACCCATTTTATCCCACAATCCACATCGTCCACACCGACATTAAACAATTGCAGTGCCCATCATTGGTGGTTCACTGGAACAGACAGACACTGTGTCACAGGAAATGTTGAGACTGTCCCAAGCACTATAGCAGTCGCAGGAGCACTAGCCTAATCTTTGGAGAGGGTTATCTCACAGACATCGGGGGTGTCGTAGAAGACCCGGGACTGTTCTGTTAGCAAAAAACCACATCAACTCCACCACCTGCTTAGTGCAGCTCATACCATTGTGCCCACCTATTGTCCACCTACTCTTTCTGAGTCTGAGGATGAGTACTTGTCTGGATCGGAACAGTTCCATTCCATTACCTCCTCTCTCACACACACACTGCCCCCTCCCCTACCTTTCTTAATTGCTCGACCTACCACCCTCCTCACCACTGACCTTACCCCCCGACTACATTACCACCTACCTCGCCCAAGACCAGCCATGTTGACAAAGGTTGCTCTCACATGAACCCCAATCTGCTTCAACAGCACGAAGTCCCAATGGGAAAATTTCTGAGACCAGCTCCTTACGTACTTGAGAGCTTACAACAACAAATTGGACACAGTAAGGGCAACCTTAAGCTCGGTGCAGGGCACAGGAACTAGCAGGGGAATCCGAAGAGAAGTATATACTAATTGGTAACTACCCAGTAGCACATGTCCAGATGTATCTACAATGATCGCGGGCCTGGTCACACAGCATGTGCCAGCAAGAGCAGACAGATGTCTCAGGCAATTTGGCAGTCGGATAGAATGGCATAGAAGTATCCGGAGCACTGGGCGGAAAACCATCTGAAGTATCCGGAGCTGGTCCAGATGGAAAAGTTTCTGGAGTGCCCAAAGTGCCCGAAGGAAAACCGCCCAAAGCGGCTGAAGCGGTGACAGACCTGGTATTGGGGCACCCGGGCATTTATTCAAATCTGCTCGAGTTGTAACATGCTATAATGTACTTCATTACATTACAAAGTCATCTCACAAGGGCTAATGCTGGCCTGAGCAGTTAGCTTAAAAGGGATATAATGTGTCTCGGACCATTAGAAAGACGCTGTACAATGATCCTGGTAAAGGGTTGATGTGGGAAGTCGCTAATGGAGCAATCACGAAAAGTGCCTTACCATCCTGGAAACGGATTGGGGCTACTGCACATCCCTGACCAAGGGCATATTACGAGGGATTATCCTTCTGAACCAGAGGGATCATTGTTGGGCATCATCTGACGTCTTCAGAACTGCCAAGAGAAGGCTGGACTTGGTCGATCTACCAATTGACTAAGAAACCATACCCGGACACTGGGAAGCGACGGCTAGCACGGTTTTCAGACAAATCACTTAAGCGGTTCAAGGCAGAACCATTTGAGAGGATGGTTACCAAGGAGGGTAATGGAGTGCTGACGAGGAGGTCGGCTAAAAGTTGACATATCAACAATATCCCATCACGGTTGTTCTAAGCGATGTAGATCTTGACTCAATGCTAAGCTCAGTTCGTTGATGTGTCTTACAAATCTCTCTCAATTTTACTAATCGCTTGATATCCGACAGGAGTTCATCGGCTAGCTGCCATACCACTCGGCATATACGCTGAAACCTGCCATGTGTTTGTATCTGTCTCATTTATATTTAGAATCCTGTAAAGTATTTAAGTGGATAGTTATGGGAAGGAAGCCCGTGAATCTCACCCCACCTCTTGAACGCCAAGCTGCTAGGCTTGACACTTAACCAGTCGAGTAGGCATTCATTCGGAGACACCCAGAAGCTATACCAAGTTTCGTTTGTTTTTCCTGTTTGAATATTATCCGTGTTGGATTTGGATCTTTATAAATGGTGCATGGACATATTGGATAAATGGAACAGACACGTGGAATATAAGGAAACAGATCGGACTTGACAATTGGTTGTAATCTCACAAGGATTAGCAATCATGGATACTATCGGAATCGGGATTCATAAAGAATCACTTGTGTTATGCATTGGAGTACTATCTCCAAACCTAGACCCACATCACACAAACCGTTGAACATAAAATCACATTTGTCTATCTGCGATTGCACCTAGAAAGGATTCGAGCAATTTAGCTACATGACTTGTAGATCTATAAAATCTTGCTTCCCAAAGAGAACTAGAGTTCAAATTGCCACAATCTATACTGTATTGGAACCCCAAACTTGCACGGGATTATAGTGTTCGAGTTGTTGTAGTTGCATTATAGAACCATGTCTTCATTTACAAGGTTTGGTTTGTGGTTATTTCACTGCTAACCCCATAGTCATTGTTTCACTGTGACAGGGAACTTTTGTCTCTCACAATGCAGACCAATGGACATGATCATCTCTACTTAATGAGTGATCCATCCTTTCGTGTTCTCAGTCCCATCCATGTTCCTTCCCACGATGGCAGAATCGAGTTCTTTCATCTCGAAATTCTGCACCTTGGCGTAGTCTCAGTCCACACACGTGGTTGTACAGCTGTTGTCCAACAACACATTGACCCGACGTGTTTTCCCAGTTTCCAGTGTCTCTAACTCCACAGAGACAATCATTTTGTGTCTGGCACGTTCTTTCTGGAACACTCTGAGTTCCTGCGCCAACTGGCTCTCCGCAATTCCCATGGCTTGCCTAGCAAGCCATTTTGCTGCCTCCATCTTCTTAAGTCCGAACGGAACTTTAATTTTGAAGACATTCAGCAATGTGGGATACAGTTCCGGTTCTTCAGGCGCTTCCTCCCTTTGGGATTGAGCCCTCACGCTTCTAGCGCCCTTTTTATCATCCACATTTGTTGCACCAGTCTGGGTTCCGGGGGCCATTTTCTCCGCATGTAATTTAGATAGTTTATTGGGGTCTGTGGCATTTGTAAAAGTAGGAATACATGTGTTTTTTTCTTTCTATTTTATCATTTTCAATATATGTGTCCGTAACTAGTACTGTGTCCTTGTCTGCCTCAAGTGGACCGAATCATGTGTGTTTAATTATAGGTGTTGAGGGCACTGGTTTGGCCTCAACCGGGGGCCCCTTCAAAACCAGTCTCTCGCAGGATGGCTGCGAGAGCCTGCCTGCATATAATGATCTGTCTGAAAAGACCAGATATTCAATTTCTTCTTGGGAGGCTCAGGGCATTCCCGCTTCATGTGGCCGTCCTGGCCGCTGTTCGTTGTAACATTTGAAGGCTCCTGCCTTCATCTTGGATGCATCCACGTCCATCGCATTTGGGTCCCATGCTGGGGGCCCTCCTTGTGCTGTCCCTTGTTTATGGATGGGCGGTGCCGTCTGTCCTTGTCCCTGGGTCTTCTTTTGACCCCAACCGCCTTGGCAGTTCCTCTGGAGCTTCTCGCTCCAAGTTGCCATTGATGACAACCAAGTGTTCCTTGAACACTTTGTAGGTGTTGGGGACTTGAACCCCGCTAGCATAAACCTGGCTACTGATCTTGTGGTTCACAAGATCCTCCAGCAACTCAACCAAAAACTTTGAGAAGCAAGACTTTACAGGTCTACAAGTCATATGGATAAAACTGCTTGGATCTGTTCTAGGTGCAATTGTGATAGACAGACAAGATTTTATGTTCAACGGTTTTGTATGATGTGGGTTTAGGTTTGGAGATAATACTCCGATGCGTAGCACAAGTGATTCTTTATGAATCCCAATTTCAATAGTATCCGTGATTGCTAATCCTTGCAAGATTACAACCGATTGTCAAGTCTGATCTGTTTCCTTATATTCCACGTGTCCGTTCTGTTTATCCAATATGTCCACATGCCGTTTATAAATCCAAATCCAACACAGATGGGTCTTGGCAAAGCCCGATTATTTATTGGTTATGATTGGTTGTTTAAACACAACCCAGAGATCAACTGGCAAGACCAGAAGATTGTATTTAGCAGCTGTTCAGAGGAATGTAATATGTCCAGCATGGAATCCCAAACTGGTGTTGGGAAGGACCAGTTAGAGGAAGGCGAGTCAATTCTGTTGGTCGACTTTGCAGACGAAATCAAGCTGCAGGTGCATGGCATGAAGGCTCAACAGATGGCTGAACAAGTGTTAGCTGAGGAGAAAATGACCGAAGATAAGATCCTAGAGCAATATAAGGATTTTGTCAAGGTCTTTGCCAAGGAGTCGTTTGACTCTTTGTCGGAAAAAAAGTTGTGGGATCACGCAATCGAGTTAAAGCCTGGATCTAAGGCTGTAGATTGCAAGATCTATCCGTTATCACTGGATGGGCAGGAAAAGCTTGACGAGTTTCTCGAGGAAAACTTAAAGAGTGGCCAGATCAGGCCCTCCAAATTGCTAATGGCATCGGCATTCTTCTTTGTTAAAAAGAAGGACAGGTCCCTTCAACTGGTGCAGGATTACCAGAAGCTGAATGAGATGACAATTGAGAATTGTTATCCGTTGCCCCTTATCTCGGAGCTGGTTAACAAACTCTGAGGTGCTAAATATTTCTCTACATTTGATATCTGATGGGGCTACAACACTGTTCAGATCAAGGAAGGAGATGAGTGGAAGGCAGCTTTTCGGACTAATCAGGGATTGCTCAAGCTATTAGTCATGTTTTTCAGGTTGACAAACTCGCTGGCCACATTTCAGACAATGATTAACAATATCCTTAAGGATCTCATCAACGAGAGCCATGTGATTGTCTATCTCAACAATATTTTAATATATACGGATACTCTGGAGGAGCACTGTCAAATGGTACAACATGTCCTAGAGACGCTGGAAAAACATCAACTATTCCTCAAGCCGGAGAAATGCGACTTTGAGAAGATTGAGATTGAATATCTCGGTGTGATTATTTCCCATAATTCCATGCGGATGGACCCAGCGAAAATCAAAGGGATCATGAAGTGGCCTGTGCCAAAGAGCATCAAACAAGTGCAGGTGTTCTTAGGCTTTGTGAATCTTTATAGGTATTTTGTCCGTGGTTTTAGTGACATCGCCTGACCTTTAACTAAGTTAACAGGAAAAGTCTCATGGTCCTGGGAACCCGAGCAGGACCTGGTGTTCCAGAAGCTCAAGGAGTGGATTGCCAAAGATGTGGTATTGGCGCTGCCAACGGATGATGGGAAATCCCGTCTTGAGGCCGACACATCAGATGGAGCGACTGGAGCTGTGCTCAGTCAGGAACAGGAAGGGGTCTGGTGATCTGTCGTGTTTATTCCACATGGACTAAACGAAACTGAGTGGAATTACGAGATCTATGACAAAGAGATGCTCACTATCATGCTGGTGTTGGAGGAATGGAGGCAGATGCTACTGGGAGTGTGGCTGGAGTTTGAGATTCTGACAGATCACCAGAATCTCCAGTATTTTAAAAAGCTGCAGAAGCTTAATCAGTGGCAGGCACACTGGATCATAGAGCTCGCACAATATGACTTTTTATTATGACATCGGCCCAGAGCCTTAAATAAACAGGCTGATTTATTATCTCGTCGTGCAGATCACAACCAAGGGAAAGAAGATAATCAAGATGATGTGCTTCTGAATATTTCCGAGTACAGGAGATAGTGCTTGAAGGCGTGGAACAGGAGATCATGGATTTGATCAAATCTGAGCCCAGGATTGATGGAAGTGTGCGAGCCACACTTGAGAAGAAATTTCTGTCGTGGAAGAAGGAGGACGGTGTTATCTATTATAATGGACTTGTTTATGTCCCACAAAGCAAGGAGCTTCGGGATAAGATTATTGGGATACACCATGATCCGACGATTGTTGGACACCCCAGAGAAAGCCAGACCCGGGAGCTCGTGGAGTGAAACTACTGGTGGCCAAGACTCGGAAATGGGGTTTCCGAATATATTAAGCGCTGTGAAGTGTGCCAGCAGTCATGCACATTGCATCATCAGCAGGGCAAATTAAACTTGCACAAGATTGTGGAAGGCCCCTGGCAGATCATATCTATGGATCTGATTGGTCTGCTGCTGATCAGCAATGGTTACAATGTGATCCAAGTCTGGGTCAACACCCTCACGAAGATGATCCATGTGGAGCCAACAAACGTGGAGATTAGCACAGAAGGAGTCGCACGCTTGACGCGTGACCGAGTGTGAGGTCCCGGTCCTAATACAGGATAAAGACCCCGCTAGAGTCATTAAGAAGCCAAATAGTTCACACCAGAGATGAGTGGGCGAAGTGTTGGGTTCCTGAAAAACTCGAAAACTATGTACTCGCTAGCTACTTTAATAGTATTGTACTGTACTGTGTGCATTGTATCTAAAAAGGATATTAGTTTGTATTCTATAAATAATGAACCAGCGCACAGGCATGCAGTTAAATGTGCAGTTGAATGCATCAATTGATCCATCTACCAATGACAGACCTGGTACTGGGGCACCCAGGCATTTATTCATCTCCCTCTTTATAACATTATCCATGTCTGTCTGAAGCCTTTTAAACTCCGCTTTTGGGAGATCAGGCCCGAAGCTTTGGAAGCGCCGGGTCCAGACCTTTGGAAGTGTTCAATAAACGGAACTTTCTCGGGGCTTTTGGCCCCATGATCAGCTTCAAGCGCAGGCGCGCCTATAAAAGTGTACACAATACCAAATTACGTTTCTTTTTGCTCACGTTATAGTTTCCGAGGCGCTAATTTAAGCGCCAGGCACCAGTGACTTGAATTCTTGCAACCTCATTAATTCCGCCCACCCTCGCTTTGAAGGATGGGCTGGGGATACAATTCTGAACTTGACTGCAGCCTTTAAAACAGACTGCTCTGCAATTCCCTGAACACTTATCAATTCAATTCCACTCAACTGAAGTCGGTCATGCATGAAATCATGATCATTTGCAAACAGATGGGAAATAATCTCACAAAAGAGGTTGGGAGGCCGCGAAGCGGCCGACCAGCCTCTTGTAATCACTCAAGTTGCAATGTACTATAATGTGCTATACTACATTACAACATCATCTCAAAAGGGCTAGTGCTGGCCTGGGCAGTTAGCTGAGAGGGATATAATGTGTCTTGGACCATTAGAAAGGCGCTGGACAACAATCCTGGTAAAGGGTTGATGTGAGAAGCCGTTAATGGAGCAACCGCGGAAAGTGCCTAACCATCTTGGAAACAGATTGGGGCTATTGCACATGCCTGACTAAGGGTGTATTATGAGGGATTATCTTTCTGAAAAAGAGGGCTTACCATTTGAAATCATCTGATATCTTCAGGACTGCCAAGAGAAGGTTGAACTTGGTTGATCTACCAATTGACTAAGAAACCATACTTGGGTACTGGGAAGCGACAGCTATCATGGTTTTCAGACAAATCACTTAAGTGGTTCAGAAAGGAACCAGTTGAAACGGATGGTTACCAAGGAGGGTAACAGTGGGCTGACAAGGAAGTCAGCTAAAAGTTGGCACACCAACAATATCCCATCACAATTGTTCTAAGTGATGTAGATCTTGACTCATTGTTAAGCTTGACTTGTCGATGTTCCTTATAAATCTGTTCAGTTTTTACTAGTCTCTTGATATCCGACAGGAGTTCCTTGGCTAGCTGCCATATCACTCGTCATATACCCTGAAACCTGCCATGTGTTTGTATCTGTCTCATTTATATTTAGAATCCTGTAAAGTATTTAAGTGGATAGTTATGGGAAGGAAGCCCGTGAATCTCACCCCACCTCTTGGACGCCAAGCTACTAGGCTTCACACTTAACCGGTC
This sequence comes from Mycena albidolilacea, assembly GCA_029282495.1. NCBI lineage: Eukaryota > Fungi > Basidiomycota > Agaricomycetes > Agaricales > Mycenaceae > Mycena > Mycena albidolilacea. The sequence goes on along the minus strand of JARIHO010000031.1, from coordinate 250,347 downwards.
GAGTAGGCATTCATTCAGTGACACCCAGAAGCTATACCAAGTTTTGTTTGTTTTCCCTTTGAAATATTATCTGTGTTGAATTTGGATCTTTATAACTACACGTGGACATATTGGATAAATGGAACGGACATGTGGAATATAAGGAGAAGGATTGGACTTGAAAATTGGTGTATAATCTTGCAAGGCACTAGTTGGGAGATTCAAGATTTTCAGCACAATTCATAGTGAAAAATGTTGTTTGTTTTTCAGACATTTTTCACTGAAAAAAGCGGTGACAAATTCAATTTTTTTTCACCTCTTTTGAGCTTCCTTTTGAATTTTTCACCTCGGACTCACAAAATAGTGAAAGTGTTGAGTTTTTCACTACCTTTTTCGGTGAAAAATGTCTGAAAAACAAACAACATTTTTCACCATAAATTGTGCTGAAAAACTTGAATCTCCCGACCAGTGAGGATTAGCAACTGCGGATACTATTAGAATTGGGATTTAATAAGAATCACTTATGTTTCGCATCGGAGTACTATCTCCAAACCTAGACCCACATCATACAAAACCGTTGAACATAAATCTCATCTGACTATCCGTGATTGCACCTAGAACAGTTTCAGTTCAAATTGCTACAATCTATACTGGATTGGAACCCCAAACTTGCACTATAGTGTTTGAGTTGATATAGTTGCATTATTGAACTGTATATTCATTTACAAGGTTTGGTTTGTGGTTATTTCACCACTAGCCCCATAGTGACCATTTCACTGGTAATCACCAGATGCCAGAATGCCGAAGTCCATATCCCTTACACCAAGTGATTAGATATCACGGAGTACCCTGTAAAATTATATCAGATCATGACCCCAACATTATATATCCAGATTCATGAAAGAACTTCATTGTATCCTGGGGATCAAAATGAACCCAAGTATGGGACACCATCTGATTACGGACAGACAGATGGAACAGATGAACCATGTGATTGAGAAGTATCTCTGAATCTTTATTAATTATCGGCAATCGGATTGGGCCGAGTGGCTCTTCCTGGCAGAGTTTTGTTATAAAAATAAGGCAAGTGATGAAGGTTTCACCGTTTTATTTAAACACCGGCTATCATCCTTGGAAAGGGATCGAGACCTATGGAGACACAGAACGAGGCAGTAGAGGAGTTTGCTACAAAGATGAAGAAGATCTGCGACGAGGTGTCTGTGGCTTTTGAAAAAGCGCAAAGAGATAAAGGTGGATCGACCCACCAAGAAGTTCGATGATAAGCGGCTGGGCCCTTATGAAATCCTTGAGAAGATCAGAGCATCTTCTTACAGGTTGTGATTGCCTGAAACAGACCAGTCACATCCGGTTTTCAACAAGGCATTGCTTACGCCATACCATGCTGAAACGGTGCACTAGGGTGCAGCTGTGAAATGTAATAATTTGACTAGTGAGAAAAGCGAACTAGTCACTCTACTCAAACCAACCAAAACCAAAACAAATTACTAATCTGATCCTAATGCTTGTGTGTGTGTGTGTTCGGGGAAGTAGAGTACATATCACCCGTCAAGAGGGTGTGCAAAGGTTTTATAAGACTCTGTTTCAATAGCAAACTATGTGGTTTAAGCACGGTTATGCTTGGGTAGCAGGGACTTCATGCCAACAGAATATCAAGACTCAAGTAGACCTTCAACTTGTTCAAAGTCTTCAGTTTCTTTGTGAGCGGCAGAACCTAAAACTACTGGCAACTAGCCAAGAAGCAGAAGGTAGGACAGACTATCAACAGACAGATGCTACTTCAATATCAACCAACACTTCATGAATGGCGGCAGTATCAATGAAATGGGGGCAGTTACACAGAAGGTGGACACTGGGCTAGGGCGCAGACAGTTACACTGAAGGCAGCAGTTTCACTTCTAGTTGCACAACAAGTCTTAGTCCTGGTGGCCTAAAGCGTTGCTACAGGAGACGAGTTGGTACAGGTTGAATGGGGGCTCTTATATCAATGCAATTGGTAGTCTTCTCGACATCCCATATCTCTTAGTCTTTTCAAGTCTATCTGATATCTTTCACAAATCTAGAGTCTACTATATTGCCCCTATATCTGGGGGATAGTTTACTGGCTAATACAGAGTACACAGCTGGCTTTTATACATTTCAGGGAGAAGTAAAGGAGATAGACGGAATGAATAGGAACAATAAAGGGTGGGAGCCCAAGTAGTGAATGGCCAACGGCGTAGAAGGCATTCTCAACCATGGGTATTATGACCTACTACCAGGGCTAGTCCACATGTATTTCTCTAGCACACCATAAGGCATGCTTAGTTGTCTTGGTTTCCATCTTTCTGACTGAGCAAGTCAGTCTTAGTCATTGCTGACTGGTCAAGTCAGTCTTAGTCAATTCCTATTCGACTTCTGTATCAGTCCCGCACTTCACAAGCTTAGTGGAACTCATAGTAAATATCAAGTGGATTGACAATATAGCGCAGCGCTATACTGGCAGACCAGTATAGTGACCAGTGAAATATAGCGCAGTGCTATTCTGTAGTGCCAATCCTCATCAATCATATCAATCCTTGATGCGAGGCCCGCATCTTTCTAATGGTCAGATCTGCCCGAGTAACCACAGTGATGGTTAACTCAGTAACATGTCTTCGTCCCAATCTAATCAGTTGGACTTATACACAAAATCAAGCAGCACTATATATCTGCCAGCCCTAATGTGGTTGTACCAGTTCTGACTTCGTATATCTTGTTTTAATAGTCATCAGACTATTCAGAGGCTGTTGAAGCAGCAAGTCAATAATTCTGAGTAGCTCCCTGATGTTTCAGCTCCAGCGCATAAGACAATGATTTACTGCCACTGTCTATAGCTCAGTGTAGAATATCATAGTCAGGACATAACAGCCTTTTGGGCTGCCTTGTCAAGTCTACTCAATCCTTCATGGTTGATTTGTTACACTGACTTTCGGCCATCAATAGTGTAGCCTACTACCCCAGGGAGGGTGTTTGTTCATAATCTAATGCCTCACTTCTGCCCACTAATAGATTCAAAATGAAATAAAAACTAGTGTTTTCATGCATGTTTTGGTACACACCCTATCAACGCACCACTGGAAGGGCGTAGGGAGAAATGTCCACTTCCTAAGATTATCAGAGGTGAGCTGGAGTACAAAGTGGAGGAGATCCAGAAACACTGCAAGATAGGATGCGGTTATCAGTATTTAATCAAGTGGAAGAATTACCCCATGTCAGAACTTACATGGGAGCTGAGGTGGCACCTGACTCACGTGAAGAAAATGCTCAATAAGCATAACCGAGAACACGGGATTGACATCAGGGAGTTGCCATTGGAGGAGGAGTTGACGATAGGGCCGGGATTGTTGCCCATTTTGTCAACAGGGCACTGGGATTATTTAATCCATCAATATAAACCCAAAGAGGAGTCCTTACAATGCTTGGCAAAGAAATTATTTATCCTAGAGCCTAACTCCTTTGTCCCTGTCAACAGGGACATTGATCCTAGAGAGGGGGTAATGTCACGATTCAAGCGCTTTTTACCACGTGCTCCCACCTCTCGCATGACACCGCCATCCTGCCTCCCGGCAATTGAGGAAGCTACCGAAGAATTGGGTTAGTTAATTATAAATGGACGATTGGTTGTACAATCAAGTTGGAACACATTCCATACACATGAATAGTTATATTTACATGGATGTGTTACATACATATGATGTTTACTAATAGCCTTGCAGACTACAGCATGTTCTTGATAAGAACACACTTGTTACAGAAGGAAGCAGCACATAGACACTTCATTTTAGTTATATATAGTAGCATAGCATTACTTACAAATGTTTACCATCCCAAAGCCTTACACTTGGATCATAGTCATTACTTATCAGGAAGGTAGTTTTGTACAATTCGATTAGATACAATGAACAGTATATAGTCGTAGTTTATTCTGTACCTCTCCTAGTGTTTTATTCAACTTCATTGACAAACAGTTAATACCTTGCACCCCCCAATCCCTTGTCATTATACTGACTTGTGGACACTCGGGTGTTTGTCATTGTAAAAAAATACCCACAAACTAAATCTTGTAATTTGATACGCGGTTCAAATTGTAATATATCAACTCCAAAACACTATAATCCTTGTGCAAGTTCAGGGTTCCAATCCAGTATAGATTGTGGCAATTCAAACCTTAGTTCTCTTTTGTTGAAAGCAAGACTTATAGGTCCACAAGACACAGATAAACTGCTCGAGACTGTTCTAGGCACAATCGCAGATAGTCAGATGAGATTTTATGTTCAATGATTTTGTACAATGTGGGTCTAGGTTTGGAGGTTATACCCTGGCACAAAATGCAGGTCATTCTTATGATATTCTGATTCTTAATAGTATCCGCAGTTGCTAATCTTTACAAGATTATGCACCAATTGTCAAGTACGATCAATCTGTTTCCTTATATTCCATGTGTCTGTTCCATTTATCCAATATGTCCATGCAAAGTTTATAAAGATCCAAATCCAACACAGATAATATTTTGAGGGAATACAAACAAAACTTGGTATAGCTTCTGGGTGTCTCTGAATGAATGCCTACTCGACTGGTTAAGTGTGAAAGCCTAGTAGCTTCACGTCCAACAGGTGGGGTGAGATTCACTAGCTTTCTACCCATAACTATCCACTTAAATACTTTATAGGAATCTAAATATAAACGAGATGGATACAAACACGCGATAGGGTTCAAGGTATATGACTAGTGAGTGGTATGGCAGCTGGCTGAAGAACTCCTGTTGGATATCAGAGATTAGTAAAAACAAGGTGGATTTACAGTCACGGCCAAAATTGATGTCCTATCCCGAAAAGGAAATTTCATGATGGCTCTCAATAAATGAGTGGTAATAAGTCCACTAATGTATTATTAGATAGCTTTTGGCTAGAAGGTTCTATATTACTCAAAAATACACGTGGTTTGAATGTCTACACTACTGGAAATCACTGCCTCACTGAAATTCAGTGATACCCTAATAGCTGATATAAATGTGCATCCAAGGCCAAGTTCACGGCAAAGTGACATGTATTTTGCATCACATATGATATCTGAAAACTCCTCTGGCCAAGAATTGGCTGGTAGTGGGTGTACCCCTCATCTATTGAGAGCCATCATGAAAATTCCTTTTTGGGGTAGGACCTCAATTTTGGCCGTGACTGTATAAGAATCATCAATGAGCCGAACGTTGCAATGAGTAAAGATCTGCATCACTTAGAATGATTGTGATGGGATATAGTTGATATGTCCATTTAGCTGACTTCCTCGCTGGCTCAAGATTTCATTGCCTACATCTGAGCAGCCTCCAAATTATTCGGGGCACCGGCCTTTGAGTATTACTTGAGTATGACTGCTCAAAAATGGCTCAGAAAGGGTTTGAAAGCTCAGTATGTTCTGTGTTCAGTCTGTATTTCCTGTTCTGAAACGGTTTGGGGACAGCACATAAATATTTCTGCATGATAGTATGCCAGATAGATACTCACTGAAGTTCGTACTAAGAGTTGGCATTGGCATAATGGAATATTTTTGAGTCATTTCAATAGCTTATACTAACATGTGACGAAAAAATCGGTCCCAGTAGACCGGGAATTCGAGTTGCGAGAAGCCCTCTGGTTGCAAGCCGATCGGCGAGCTTGGGCTTTGATCCACACCCAAATCCAAGCCCAAGCCCGAACAAGCCCGTTGGCGCGGGCGCAAGCCCGTTTTGCAAGCCGGAAAGTGAGCTCTCACTGCGATGGACTGGAGTCTTGTATGATGTCTCACGTCTCGACCGCTGCAAACCCACTGACCGGCGTATAGGCCCATGTCAAAGCTAACGACCTGCCCTCAGACCTGATGTGCACGGCGCGATGCGAGGCCGCGGCGTTCGCGCACCAGACGGGCGCTTGCAACGGTGGCGCATCTGGGAGCCGGGAGCACCTAGCTACGTGCATAATGATCAATCCCACAATGCATTACTCACTTCTAATTGGAGTCTGCACCGATCTGACGACTTTTACTCCCGAGCGATTCATTTCGCGGCGCGTGCTATCTATATTTAGGTTCCATAAGTTGGCGTCAACGGGGACTCACTCAACCCCGCGTCGAAGTTCAAGCTCAACACGTCATTCACACTGATTCCTACCCATACTTGACGATTTCTGAGCCCTTCTCTTCTTGGCCATTCCTGCGGCGCTCGCACCCTTCCCTCGCGTAAAAGTCAGCTAAGGACGTGAACTTTGCTTCACCGCATCAACGGACGGCGAAACCAATGCTGCATGGGGAACTCAATTGAGAAATAGTCTTGAAATGGTGGTGTAGGTGAGCTAGCGCGGATTTGGTGCCATGCCTTCGCCGAACTCAAGCCGAACCCGTGGATTCTATTGTTTGCTCAGTGATCAGTGTCGGGCGGTGTCGTAAACTCCCAATTCTCCGCGTCCGACTCTAATTCTCGGGCGGAGGATCGGCTGAAGCTTGCTCACCGTAAGCGTACCTGTGTCATGACCACGGATTCCCCTACTGAATGTCCCGACAAGTCTGGGGATAGGCTGTTCCGTTTACGTGATCACCGGGGACCCGCGTTCCAGAAAGAAAACCGATGTGATATAAAAAGTAGGTGAGGCGGATCGGTAGACATACTGATATCGGGTCCCGAACATCGATCAGGATGAGGATTACTCCCACTTTCGTCCCACTCAGCCTTGTCGGATTGGTGTTGGGTCGTGATTGGTCGCAATTGCTTCTCCAGCGCAAGCTGCGAAGCGTGGATCCAAATCCGCTGCTGTATGTTTCTTCGACATTAGTACATAATTACTCTACATCTCGAAGACTTGATAGCGTCCGTCAAGCCGCTGCACCTTCAAGCAATACATTCAACCAGATAACGAATCACTTCCCAAATGACGAATTCTATGGACCTCCGCCGATCAACCAGACCTTTCTCCAACACTATCTTGTCAATGATACGTTCTACCAACCAGGGGGACCCATCTTCCTCCTCGACAGTGGCGAAACGAGTGCACAGAGTCGCAAAGCCTTTCTTTTGACCGGTATTGTCCTTGAGCTCGCGCAGGCAACCAGGTGCGTGCATTCTTTCCGCGATCGGTATCCTGGTACAGAAGCCTACCTTCAGGGGTATGGGAATGATTCTCGAACATCGATACTACGGCACCTCTTTCCCCGAGCCCGGTCTTATCTCCAGTGAAGGACTGTCGACTGACAATTTGCGTTGGAACACTGCAGACCAAGCGATTGCTGATAATCCAAATACCGGCTCTGACGACTTTTTCCTATTCTGCGACGCTGTGACGAGCACGAACTCTACCTTCTCCGATGTTGACTACCAGCTCAGCAAATACACGGGTGGCGCTATATGGAACAACCTCGGCAACTACGCGAATTATATCAAGGCAAATATTATCCCGCTCTGTCCTGCCGGCGTGGATTTGGATTCCAATGAATGCTTTGGAACGCACGTAGGCCTACTGTCCCGCTTAGTTTTCGTTATGCTGATCCTTTCTGCATGAATAGAACGCGACTGCCTGGGCCAATCCGTTCGATTTTTCTGGAAATCGGGCTTACCTTTATCAGTCTTGTTCTGAATTCGGCCTATGGTCTCGTTAGGACCTTTCTTTTTGTGGTAATGTCTTGCACTAATCATCTCTTCGTAGAGGGCGCACCTGCTGGACGTCGTACTCTGCTTTCCAGATCCATCCAAACCGAGTATACGGAACAAACCTGCCGTTGGTCCTTCCCTGATGGCAGATTCACCAAAGTCCCCGCATCGCCCATGTTGGAGCGTTGGAATAAGTTCGGGGCGTTGGAACTTCAGGTGGATAGGCTGGCGCAGGTTGATGGCGGAATCGATCCATGGCAATATGCGTGCGTCTTTGCAGCGATTATACGTTCCCTTCATAACATTTTCATTGACAGATGCGTCCACTCCCCTGATGGGTTCAAGAGATCCAACACCCTCCTCCGGCCTTATTACGAAATTAAGGTGGGCTCTCCATTTCCAAACCTGTGCTCATCCGCTGACACCAATCTCCCATCGTTCAGCAAGGCGGTCATCATTGGTACGTATCTCACTTTTTGACATTTGAAGGCCGATGAACAGCTTCAGGGATGAAAATGGACTTTTAAACATCAGTGCGGAACCTGATTTCATTCAGGCAATCCACAAGTATGAGATCCAGGTACGCCATGCGTTCTCTGTCTCTCCGTAGTTCCTCAACGCGAGACAGTTTGTCAAAAGTTGGCTGGCAGATTTCCCAGAGTGGCTGGCTGGACTTTCTTGATTCTGGGCTGTTAGTAAATAGCTATGATTCTGGATGCCGGAATATCGCCACTTCGCTGGCGCAAGGCATTTTTTTTGTAGAGCACCCAAAGACCCCGAATCATGCATTGTTTTATTTCCTGCAAATTCTTTGCATTCGAAGTGACCGTCTTGTATGATAGTCGTTGGAGGCTGTAAATACCTGTGGAAATAAAATTTCACTCGTCCGCCGGTTTTTATAGTGGGGTGTTGAACGGCTCAAGCATGTCGAGCAGGCCGGGACGATGCCGACCTCAGCATGTCTTTCCGGATATCATCAGTGATCTCGGCATTGATCACGCCGGTGAACGACTTGTCATTTTGAGCAGATTTGCGACTCTCGTTACAAGAGAGAAAGAACTTAGCTTGCAGAAAATCTTGGGATTTGGGCTTATCAACTCGGTGTCGAGGCGCCATAGCAGACTCTGGTGAGATGTCTTGTTTGGGTAAATAATCAGTCTTCTCTGCTCCCATATGTACATCCTGTTTTCTGGCCGTCGTCGCCTGAGTGAGCGGGCTTCTGGGTAAAAGATAATCCTCTCGAACCATGGAAACATCATTGTGTCATTCTCTACAGAAGAGATTGATCATTGATACCTAAGCGTTGCATACGCGATGGATGAGATGCCACTGTAAGACATTGCGACAAGCCAACCGGAACTAGAAATTTTCAAACAACGCGAAAGGATCTCAGGCGTCTTTTATAAATCAAACTATGTAGAGCCCAGATGATGCATGAAGGCAAACAAACACCACCATCACAACAATGCTTCTTCACGCAATAAGTTCAAAGGTCTGCGGATGGAAATTTAAATGGGCTTGCCAATGAGAATGATGCTCAAATAATCTCCGTAATCCTTGGTGCCATTCTTTCGGTATACCTATGGCAGAGTCAGATATGGTGCTCCGGACTGCGAGGAAGAATCACAGAAGAAACGCAATAAACTGAACCGAGTTTGTCTTTGCCTTATGGATGTTCATCGGTCAGGGGAAGAACTATTTGTGTGGAAGCAAAGCACACATTCCCGGCTCACTTGTCGACTAATTTGGCCGAAAAAGTGGAGGGACTCGAACCCCCGGCGCAGATACGCATTGACAGTGGTGTATAACAGGCGCTGCTCGATGTCCTACGGATCCGCTCTGTAGTAATTTACAAAGATTATCACACCTAATAGGAAGGGGAGAATAAAGGCACGTACCAGAGGCTTATCTGCGTGGGTCTTGCATGTTCATCAGCGCAAGGGTGACAATTAGTGCTGGCCATAATACAATATGAATACAAATTTTGCATATCGCATTCATATCCATATTGTATTCACCGTATTCATATTCTGGTAGGTGAATATGAATATATTTTGAATATATCTGAATATATTCAAGACCTCACTTTTAAAGAAAGACTGGATCATAACCTTGGAGAATCTATTCTAGAATTATGTGGACACTCTTGTGGAACTACTCAAGGCTCTGGCTCTTTCCTATCGGTCAGTGATGAGCCAAAAAGTTGAACTCATTTTAAATCACAAAAGCTTGATCTCGACAAATCCAAGGGTGAGCAGATCCGATACGGTGCCATGCTGGCCTGACAGTCGGATCGTTAATGTTGAGGCCTGTTGATAACATTTGAGCTCTGAGGGCTGTTGAGTCAGCAGTTCTGAGTGGAAAAACAGCAACTGCACTGAATTCAAATATATTTGATAACACTTCAGCCATATCATATCATATTCATACTTTATTTGCACCTTCCACAATGTATTGTATTCGTATGTATTTGAATATATTCAAAAAAAAAAAATCTGTGTCGTATTTATGGCCAGCACTAGTGACAATTATCACGTTCCTAGCTCATCTGTTGAAAGCATGAAACAGCCCGAAGGGAACTTGGAAGTTGGTACCATGGGCCACGGGGGACCTGAATCTTCGCCGCGCGGATACACGGTCCAAGTTATATGCTGCTGCGCGGCGTCCTACGGATCCGTTGCCTAGTGGTTTCAGGCTGTGCCTGCAAGGACGAGGAGGATGATTGACAGGATTGATAGCGGGGCGTTTGGGTTTGGCGAAAAATACAGATACTCGCCCGAATGTTGTTCGCCCGGACAGCTTGTTATTGGCAAGGAATACCGTTGCCTAGGAGCAACAACCGTTGGATTGGCAGTGCAGTAGAAATAAAAGACTATCCTTGGGAAGAGACACAATTGGAAGCCGGGATGAATATAAAACATGATGAACGTGCCTATAGGGAGTCGAAACCCTTGCCATAATATGACCTGAGCGGCATTTAGACTGTTCGGTGCTTAGTTCGTGTGCTGAGCTTGAGGCGAAGAACGGAACGCACCGATAGAAACTGTCCGAAGAATGAAATCGGACGTATCCGGCGCAACCCATCCAAGAAATTTCAAATACAAACTTTGCTTGGAGGCCGAACAAAGAACTGATACTGAAGAGGACTTGTAATCCCTGAGCGCAATCCGAGACGTAGGATCGAGAAAGCGAGGCTGGTCCAGAAGCAGATCGAGAAATAAGTGGACGGCTTCCTCACCGCTGGCGAGGTTCGGCCGGAGGTACTTATACTTCGAGATTCAGCCGGGAGGAGATAGAGAGCATTGGCGACTCGCAAACATAAAGCTCGACTGGCAGATAGACTTGACTAGAGATAGAGACAAATGAATGAATGAATAAGTGGAGCAAAGACATGTTCAAGGATCGAGGCAGCGTATCCATCATCCAGAACCGGACACCCGAAGCGCCAGCAGAATGAGTCTGAGCCCAAGTCGTGCATGAGCAGCGAAAGAGGAACGACAAGGCACACACTTGGACCGAGCGCGACCGTGTAGATGGATCAAGTGTACACCAAGAATGGACGGCAGGCATCTCAGCCTGCACTGGGACCACTTAATGGTCACAATTGAAGATCGGAATGTTGCCACGGAGTATGAAACTAAAGGAGCCGAACTTAAGTTCGGACCGAATGTATCCCCTTCCACACTCATCAGTTCCGTTGAACTTAAGTTCGGTTACCGTACTGTATACCTGCTGTTGTACCTATATCCTACCTACATAAAATTCAAGACTTAAGTTCTCCACTCATCAGTTCTGACGAACTTAAGTCCGTCCGAGGCTCCCCCGCCCCTGTACCCATGGTTCCATGGCGCTCCGGAACTTAAGTGCCAAAGTCTCATCCACAACTCAAGTTCCTATCTTGTTGGCAGTGACTTAGGTACTTGATGATGTTTTTTTTATATGTTCCTATACCATCTTAAGTTCTATCGAAACTTAAGTTCTGCTCAAACTTTAGACCAGATGTGAGCACTTAAGTTCTGAATTCTATGTAGGATACACGTAGCGTAGCAGGCACACAGTACAGTAAATGAACTTAAGTTCCGCAGAACTCATGAGTGTGATGGGGGATACATTCGGTCCGAACTTAAGTTGAGCTAATAAAGTAGTTGACGGAGCTGCGGGCCCAGCCGTCTGTGTCGGCGTTTCTTCGCCCGTATATACGAGGAGTTACTGCATGCAGGGAATCGAATCCTGCGGCTGGCCTAGTACGCCAGCTGAATGAATTCGCGCGAGTTGTTGCGAGTGTCAAGTGACAATCCGTGCGCGTGAGGTCTTGCAGAGGCGATGCAGTGGACACGCATCAGCAAACATGTGATACTTACATGTGATTGCCTTCTATCATCACATCCAGCGGCTCTTTCACTGGACAGCACCCCCACCTGAGTTTCCTTCTGCTTTTGATCCAGCTGATCTTCCGTCAAGGTCAAGACTCGTCAAGAGCCCATTTTCTCGGCTGTGCCGCTGTCTGGTGCCTTGCTAGTGCCTCATCTCATCAAGACTCCCATCAGTTGCAGGGCCGCAGGGATTCTGCGCTGTTATTACAGCACGGAGTGGCTCCAAAGATTGACCTTCTGGTCTTGTGCGGAAATCCCTCCCCTGATACCGAACCTTCGAAGAGAAATAGAGGTGATTCAACATATAAAGAGAGTCACCTGTCTTGTGCCTGTGGACCCCCCGACGTTATTCTCGTCCTCCTGCCCTTCACGAGCACTCGCCTCACAAGCGCAGTCCTGGCCATTGGCACCGTTTCTATCATCCATGTCGCTCGTTCTATAGCATATAGGTTGTCAGTCAGAGGTAGGCTCCTGATGGCGATGAAATGGTGCACTTCTTATACGACTAATTGATAGGTATTGCGAACAAACACCCAAAACAACCGGCCACAACCAATCTACCTCCAAAGATCTAATTGCTTCTCTTTGTGAGTTCGGGTCCAGGCTGTAGTATGCAACCAGCAGGTTTGAACAAACACAAGTTTGATTTATAGGCTTCTAACAACACACTCTACAACGTACTAGCAATATGCAACTGCCAACAACAACACTGCTCGGAACCTAGGGATGGTCTGGGGTGTGTTTATATGGGGTGATACAAGATGGCTGGACCGCTAGGTCAAGAACACCAGGGCAGAGGTTTGTAGGTTTGTGAAAATCCTTGCCTTAGGCAACCTAAGGACTACTGAGGCTAACTCCAAATGACTCCAAGTCTCAAACGGCAAGACTCTCCTTGACCGCTGACCTATTCCTTAACCAAGAACAGGAACCTTCCCGCTTTTATCGGCACTAGCTCACTACAAGTGTCCAGCTAGCGACCCAACACACTATGACAGAGCTTCCTTCCGTCTATATCAGGGTGAAGGTGAAGTAACTGACAAGTTATAGCCAAACTAGAGGTGGGGGCACCTAGTCCGTCTTCTTCTTAGTGGGCTCAAGTCAACACACAATCCACCTAGCAAGCGGTCCAACACACTACCACAGAGCTTCCGTCTTGTCGGGGTGAAGGCAAAGTCACTAGCGCAAACTGCAGGTGGGTCTCAAAGAGAACACCCTTATTTTATATGTGGAGGTCACCGACAACACGAAACCCTCAACTTAGTCACTTGATTTTTCCAGAGTCCACAGTCTACTGATTCCAATATAAAGACTACTACAAGTGAAGTTCGGTATCAACCTCCACTAGCAGCCTGAGTCCACAAGCACCAGCTTTGTCCAAAGTCTGGGGCGTAATGTTCTTAGACTCTAGTCTGTCCTGCACTCCCTTTTATACTACTAGGTGTGTGTTACATGTGAAAGCGAGCTGAATAATACAATAAGCAATATTAGATGATAAGAAATACGGTCAGCCAATGAGATGACTGCTGTTTGGTTTTGGGACTGGTTTTGTATATGCCAGGTCAGCCTTGCTGACCGGCTAGTGTTCAACCGTGGGTATATCAACTGATCCTCAGCCCTCCGTCTCTGCCGAGGACCACTTCCGGACCAACCGGCGATGTAGCCAGTTGTCCAGGTCATCTCTACTTTGTCAGAGCATCGATCTATTACATCTAGGCGACACAGTGTTGCGACCAACATCAAATGGTCATAGCTTGTTGGTCAGAACGTTGATCAGACCTCTGGTCATCGGTACAGCCTGTACAATCGTCCCTAGCTCTGTTCCAATAGCTTGCTTGCTATTTCCCTTTGCCCTAGCTGCCCAGATTGGGCCCTAGCCTCGTGCTGCCTCATCTCTTATGTTGTGGTGTGTCTTTGTCAAAGCCCTAGGCGGTTGCTAGTCGGGTTGTTCCACCTATTGCCGTCTAGTCGCTTATCTAGAGATTAGATAGTGCCGCCAGTTACTGTGCAGAGCTTCCTAGCTCAAGATGTAGTCCCCTAGCTGCACTTCCATCGTAGATATCTGTCTGCTAGACCCTCGCTAGCTCCGGTGCAAGTCATCCCTAGACTACTAGAGTCTCCTAGGTCATGTCTCATGAATGTATGGGCAGTGGTTTACTCCCTGGTTGTTTGTACACTCAGCTAGCAGCTAGCGCATCACACTAGTGTGGCCTCGCGCTACAGTCAGCAGTTAGGGCTCGCTCTGACTCTCCTTTATATCACCTAACAAGTGGTCTGCATCCTAGCTAGGAGGCTAGTAACAACAGAAGTGCTAGTTGCTTCCCGTTGTATAAAATACTGGTCATAGGAAATTGCAAAATTAGCCCTAGATGCCACGCATTTATGTTATGCCATTTCAGTGGTATGTGTTCTTGGTCTGTAGGTACACTCTTTCCGGAGTTAATTCCGTCGAAGCCAAAACCTGAAGCCAGTTGGTGGCTCGGCCACGACTATCTTGTCGCAAAGAAGGAAGTTTGTGTCCAGTTTGGGCGATGGACACGGCTCTGGGACCCGTGTACCAAATTAAATCTGCGCTTTGGCAAGCTGATGTTGTGAGTGGTCATGCAGCGTGCTTGAACTAAATTTTCATGATTTCAGGTCGTGATCTCTGACCCATCGGTCATGAAGCACATATTTGGACAGGTGACAATGTATGGTGGGTGTGAACGTCCATTTACCACCCCATTGTTGCTGAGCTTTGTTTTGCCTCTAGTCAAAGCTCCTGTCCTTGAGTGTGTAATTGTCAAGTTTATTGGGCTGAAGGTGACGAGCACAAGTTCCAGCGGAAGATGGTATCCCCCGCATTCTCGTCAGTGGTTTCCCGATTGGGTGATTTTTTGATTTCTGTGCCCCAAATCACGGCCGTCTCCGAAGCCATCCCTGAAAAGATCTGGAGCTGAGATTATGAACCCGAGGCCACGGAGCTAACGAAGACAAAGCTTGACATCAAGTAAGCCTTAAAGCTCTCAACATCACTGTGGTAGTTGGTAGTCCATGAAAGTCGTCAGGACTTCTCAAACGCGGGCCTGGCGGGACGAAAGTCAAGGCATAGTGGACTGTATTATTCCAAGACTTAGCCAAGCATCAACTGGCATTGTAACATACCTTCCAGACTATGACTCATTCACTTTGCACATTAATTATGGCACCACACTTTTCGATGCGTGCACCACTTTTTCGATGTGTGCACCACTTTTTCGTATGCGCAACACTTTTTTTTTTTGGCAGCACAACACTTTTGGGCTGGCCCATTCTGGTAGCCATCGGGTAGGGCCTCGGATGGTCAGACCAGGTTACCAATGTCATTGAAGGACTCAGTTGAACTCGACCCAGAACTGAAAGTGGATAAACTCACCATGGTATCTGTCATCTGGTGAGAGGTGAATGGCCAAATGGGATACCACAAGTTAGCAGAGCCAATTGCGTGACTTTGCGAGCTGTGTTCCGTTCTTTCTCCCTCCCCACTAAGTGCCTCCCCCGTGTCTCGATTCTCATGGTTATTCAACAGAAGTACTGGACACTGCTTTAATGCCAACAACACTCCTTTGTTCCATGAGATTCCAGGACAGAGACGGCGATATCATAAATTCTCCACTGGGGATGCTTCATGAAGAGTGGTATCTGAAATCCGACATGACGCGAACGCGTCGGCCGAGGATACAATCACGTGATGGCGTCGAATGTCTGCTGGTCAATGAACTTCGAAGTGTCAGCAAATGATACACTCAGGTATAAAAACGTGTTTCCGGCGACTGACGGCTTCACTAACTGAGCTGAACAAAATAAATACAACAGCGAACTTTGGGAGCTAGCAAATCCACTGAATGGTGCAGGCAAAGCCACTTACCTCGGCAGGCTCGGCTTCGGAAAAGAAGCGAACAGTAACGCCGGAAAAGTGTTGCGCTGCTCGAAAAAAGTGTTGTGCGCACGAAAAGTGTGATGCAATAATCAATGTGCAAAGTGAACGTCATACCAGACTGCCCAGTTTTTGTGTCCCTCGCTGCAGTGAAAAGATTGGAATGCTACACGTGATTAAACTATATAATAATTAAGTCTGGAGAGACGCTAACTTGCGGATGAGAATTAACAGAGGACGCTGCGGAGAATCGTGTGGAGAACCGGGTCGGGCATTGACCTCGATTCTCGGCCGATTCCCATCTGTCAATCTGATCAGAATCGACACCTGAAACGGTGTCTGAATGGACACCGATTCTCAACTTTGATTTCCCCTATTCTGATACGCCTCTAGTCTCCTTCTGACCCTCATCACACGCGAGACGCGTCGTGTTGCGATGCATGCCGATGTAATCCCAGTCAAGAATCCCGTTACCTTAAGAAATGGCGATATTGTAACCGCCCTCCCGGTGAAGGCGGGAGACGTGCGTCCATTACTCACTGGTAAATTATTTATATCGCTGATAGACGCACAGGATGGTTCCACAAGTAACTTGTGAAAACTAACTTGCCCTGCCACAAATAACTTGTAAGTAACTGTAAGTTACTTGTGGCAGAGCAAGTTAGTTTTTCCCAGGTAAGTTCCGCACAAGTTAGCACAAGTAACTTGCAAGGTGATGGCAAGTTAGATCAAAGTAAGTTTGGTTGTGTTTGGCCCAACTAACTGGTAGTTAACTTGGGGCGATTGAAGGGGCATTTAGTGTGTGTGTGCCGGGGAAATAGGCTTTAAATTCTTCAATTCATATAGTGACACATTTATATGAGGTCTTGGGCCAGTATCCAGCCTCACCACTGATGAAAACCGTTGAGCCCCCTATTTCTCAGTAACTTGAACATGATGTCAGGCCGGGAGAGCAATTGATTGTACGGAGGGAAGTCTGTGAGACATACTTGACATAGAAACCTGATCTTGATCTGTGATTTTGTCTCCCACAACCTTCTAGAGGCGGTGTCAGTGTGATTGTCCTGAACAAGTGTAAAAGGATTCATTGTATATGTCTCAGGCCTGGCAGGTGTGAAAGCTCAAATTAGGCACCATATAAATGTCCAAGAGAATTTATTCCTCGTTACCTGAGTGCACCAGTGACCTGCAACATGTCAACTTGTGCTAATTGATCGTAAAAGTTAATGTTGGTGGGGGGATTGATGCGATCTGATCGCAAGTTAGTTTGTTTGATCTAACTTGGCGTGCAAGTTAGTGTAAGTTAACTGCAAGTTACTTACAGTCAGCTGCAAGTTACTCCAAGTTACTTGCAGTTACTTGAAGTGACTTCAAGTAAACAATGCTTGACAGTGATCTTGATGTTCATTCAACTCCCTGTTTAGGTTAGCAAAGATGCCCAGGTAGCCGTGCCAGCCAAGCCGAGCATGCCGTGAGCTCAGCGCTGACAACTTGCACAAACCCGAGTCGAGGGGGAGTACATGCCCACACGCTGGGCAAACATCAAGACTTTCGTAAGGAAGGCCGCCGCTGTGCGCATCCCTCCCAGCTTTTGCCTTGCTACGGCTTACAGTCAGCACGGTAAACACTATGACTGGGAACCCAGGTCTGCCAGGGAAGACTTTCCACCCATCGCTGTACTCCCCAGCGAGCCCGCAACACGTCCATCTAGTTCCCTCTCTGATCTCTCGCTCTCCGAGATGGATGGTATGGCGGGAGCCGCTCCGGTTCAACTTGTTCAAGTTGAACATATGAGCGGTAAAAAGAGGAAGCCGTCCCAGAGTCTAGCCAGAGATGATGATGGTGACCACCAAAAGGCTCCAGGGGTGCGATGCAGTACGAGGCATAGAGAGAACAGTGATAGTCATTAGTCGACGCCATTGTATCTTTGTTTAGTGCCTTTCATGCAACACCGTCAGTCTGCCAGTCTTCAGGTTATCTGCGAAATGCTAAGCCACGCCCAAATTAATTGTGGGTGTTTAATAGCATGAGAGGAATGTCAGATAGTTATGTGGGAAGCTTACGAGTCCATCCTGTTGCTGTATTGTCCCTAACATCGGGCGAACGGGGCAGCTTGATGCCATCTGATGGCCCGTTACTATCTTTGATCTAACTTGGCCTACAAGTTAGCAGAAGTTAACTTCAAGTTACTTCAAGTTAGCTTCAAGTTAGCTTCAAGTTACTTTAAGTTGCAGCAAGTTACTTCAGTTAGCAAGTTAACTGCAATTAATAGAAGGCTGCCGACTCAACGCCGAGTGCCAGTTACTTAGTTTCAAGCTTCTTCTGGGTTACTGCTGGAATAAAGGCCTCGCCGGCTTCGAGGATCGGAATTTTGCTGCTGGAGCTCACAGGTCTTCGATCTGCTGAGGGGGATGGGTAAAGATTCCAGAAGACCAAGGTTATGTATTGGGTTAAATTTGATAAGAAGCTGCACGCAGGCTTAGCCTCTAGATGGATTGAGTCAATTATCACTGTAAATGATACCCAGCTGTTTCGTCAGCCCAGGCTTTTGCTTCGAGTGGCTAATCACAACATCCTCTTCAGATTTATACTAGGATCAGTTCGTATTGGATGTAAGGAGTCCAATCGGCTTGGTTGAACCACTGTATCACCGTCCATCTCTGAGCCTCCTTTCTCTGGTCCAATCTCATCCTCTGATTCCCCGTAGTCTGTGCGTGATTTGCAATCAGAGTGGACCAGTATTCCTCTTCTGCAGCAAGGGTTGGGAGCCGGACTGAGCAAAGGCCCGAATGTTCATGTTGCCCTGCCGCAGCATTGTAGAACTTGAGAGACGGCGAGACTGATACTGAGATGATTCAATCGTATTCTTAGTAGATTAGGTTCACAACGCACCTTGGAGCAAGGAGATCTAGCTTGAACATGTGAATTGAACATGATGCCCGCCTCGCACTTGAGTGGTTGGTAAAGTTTCGGGCACCAAGGAGCTTTCGAGAACGCCTAGTGAGAGCCCAATTAGATGAGAATTGATAGGAATGAGGGGTTGCAACTTGAAGAGAGCCGAGCTGAATCAGTAGATCAAAACAAGGCACTATGATTAGAGAGGTGGACCCATATCAGAAGAAGGCGGCTTCAAAAGGCAATGAAACGCACCTGGTTCCAAAGAGTTTTGTCAAGAAACACTGCCAGAAGAGGGAATTGTACTTGGGTGACCCGCACCCGTTAGTTTGGAGCCCGTGGGAAAACTTAAGTTAACTTGCGGCACGCGTGCCGAAAGGGGCAAGTTCCGCACAAGTTAGTTCCCATAAGTTACTTTTTACGGACTCGACGCACAGGGCTTCATCATCCCTTTCCTGATTCCGAACACCGACCCGGATGTCTGGGGTCCAGACGCAGATCAATTCATTCCGGAACGCTGGCTCGCAGCGGGAGGCAAAGCCTCGGCCATTGAAGGCTTGCCACGCGGTCTGTGGGGAAATGTCTCGAACTTTGCGGATGGCCCCCGCCATTGCATAGGTTGGCGCCTCGGTAATACTTGCTCCTCTTTTTTCCTGACTGCGACTAACTCGTGTCAAAGAGATCAAACTCATCGTTGGAGCATTGGTGAAGAACTTTGAGTTGAGGGATACCGGCGCCAAGGTGGAGAAATACGTCTCTCCAACTGTGCAGCTCTTGGTGAATGGAAAGGCCGCTTACCTTCCCCTCGAGCTCATTCCTCTTCAACAGTAGATACCCATTTTCTGAACAAGCGGCTAGCACATATGTGCGGTTTGAGGATCGTCGTACGACATGAAATTGAACCAGGTGCATACTAATGTCCAATTACACACGTGGAGGTTGTGGCCTCGGAAAATTGTGCTGTAAAGTTGAACCAGGCGAAAAAAACCAACAGATCAAGCTATGACGTCGATCTAGTTCCAATGAATAGGCTGATCGTTGAAAACAAACAATATTTTGGCGTGGGTGAGTAAACGGCCCACTACTCAAGCTTAGCTCCGTTGCTGGCTCCACACGTAGCGAAAACACTACAGGTAAATAATACATAAAATGGAATGTACACCGCACCCAACCGTCCGGGATTGGGCTATATACGTTAAATACATAAAGTTGAAAACATGTAGAAGTTCAAGAATAGAACGTGAAGGCTGGAAAGGAGGAACGGAGTAAGTGAAAGGCACAATCAAGAGGATCGTGGATGGAAGAACGTCGAAAATTCCGTGAAACCTTTTCATTTATAGCGCGACAAGCGCACCCACCACCATCCCCACCATCCCTACCACGACGCCCGCCACGCCCCCAGCCCCCAGTCCTCCCTTCACGACTATACCCCCATTCTTCTTATTATCCACAGGAATATTCGACGGGGTCGCCGTAATCCGCAGACTCAAACTCGTCGAGAACGGCGTCGTCACCTCCGCCGCCGTGGTGGTGATCGTCTCCGTCGCGCTCCCGCTGACGACGGTGGTGAGCGTGATCTTGAGGTTGGCGCACGAGCCGTGCCCCATGTTCACGCCGAAGTAAGGGCCAGTGTGGTCTGCAACCCCGGTGGCGGCGTCCAGCACGCCGATCGAGTCAGAGCAGTCTAGGTGGAGAGGAGTGCCAGTTCATATGTGGGGAATTTGCAAAAGGAAGAGGAGAGAAGACGCACTGGGGTTCTCCTGCCCATCGCACGCGAGGGTCGTGCTGTTGTCCTTGATCCAGACTTCGCCTGAGGCGCTGTTAGGTTCGATGTATTAGCGTTCGTTAGACTAGGTTAGACCGCCACACGCGCAAGTAAGGGAAAGGGAGCGATAGAGGGAGGACGGCAAGGGGGAGAGGAGGGAATAGAAAAAGAGCGCAATACTCACTGCTGGAACCCTTGCGCGAGGAGCGGGACGTGCGGGACCGGGTCTGTGAGAATAATTCAATCAGTCAGTCACACGTTGCAGCGACAGGGAAGGTGTGAATACTGGACCGAACTGGACGACGTACCATCTCGCGAAACGACGAAGGTGTTCTTGGTGCCGAACTATATATATTATGTTACCGTAAACACTCGGATGGAGTGAACGAGTGACACGTACCATGCTGTCCACCCAGTTAGCGAAGGCAGGATTCCCCACGCGGGGCCGGCCCTACATTCATAAGTCTTAAGGAAAATTCATGAAGAAGAGCTTTCGAAACGACTTACGAATCCGACCACCTCGATGCTGGTGTTGCTCGGCAGCTGCTGCTTGAGAAAGATCGCGTCCAGCAGGGAGATCGCCGCGCCGAGGCTGTGGCCCGTGACCAAAATGCTGGCGTCGGGGACCTGCGCCTGCACCTGTTTGACGGCGCCGAGGACGAGAGTGCTAGTTTGTACCCATGCGGTCTGCGCGGTTCAGCTGGGTAGAAATGATCGAACGACGAATTCGCGCACCTGGAAGCCATTGTGCACCTCCACGCCCTCGGGGGTGCCGGCGGCGTTGAGGACGGTCAGCAGCGGGGTCGGCGAGAAGTGCAGGTCGTTCTCGACGGAGAGGATCTGGCTTGGGTCGGTCCCTTCGTGCCCAACGATGATCTGGTTGCGGGATTGCGAGTAGGCAACGTAGACTATCCGAGACGGTTTGTTCGTCAATGTGTTGGGACGATAGCAGCCGAAGATTTCTCAGGCTCACCATCGGGGGTCGCGGCATTGTCTCCGATGGTAAACACGAGCTGCGTATCTGGAATCTGGGAGTCCAAATCAGTCTCGTGGGTCCGGGGGCATAATAGCAGACCTGACCTTGTCGCACGCATCACCGCAATTCCACAGGCCTGCGCGAACGCAGTAGGCCGCCGCCGCAAAGGCCGCGATCGAGACCAAATCGCGGCTCTGGATGTCGGCGTCAGAGAGTGTAGTCGTCGCATTATCGCGACGTGAAAGGGGGGATGAAAACCCTCGCTCCACAAGGGCCAGGCAGAAGAAAACCAAAGCGAAGCTCAGCATCGGTGAAGGGGGAAAGGAAGAAAGTCGGACGCCGCTTGATCTGCGTCTCCGCGAGGTTTTTATCAGTCATCACAATTGATTTCCACGGATCAAAAACGCTTTGGGCGGTACAGCAGCGACAATCACATGTCTTCTCTGATGTTGCGTAGCTACTGGCTGGGGCTCATGGTCCAGGGCCTTCCCTCATAAGGCACTGAGCAAAAAAAAGATAACACGACGTTCGCAATGATTTTGACTATTGTTTCAACCTTCAGCTGAACAAAACAAAACCCAAGCACTCTGAGCGGCTAAACGAAACCATGACACCCTCTTCAATGCGAATGCTTGTTTACTTATCCTTTTCGCCTACGTCCTTGGGTCTGCATACTGGAGTACTGGAGTATACTTCGTTAGATATCTATCTGAATTCCCTCTCACATCCGCGATATCTGGTCCTCAGTAAACGAAGGAACACAGTTAAACCGCGAAGCGCGCAGGCGCTTATTTACTGTTCAACTCCAAGGCAACCATCAAATGGCTTGAAAAACGTTAACGAGAAGCCACCTCAGTTGCTTGCTCAGCCGACGCTCAGCAACGAAGGCCGGCCACGGGACAGGATGGAGAACGGCCGCGGTGTGTTGAGAGCCTGGACTGGGGCAGTCTAGGCCGCACGCAGTTCATCTCAGACCAAGAACCTGCCAAGAGGGGTGTTTCCTGCTTATAGGTGATTTAACCTGGAACAGTAGCTCTGGTTTAAGAATAAGATGCCACCCGACATCCCAACATCTGGACCCGCGCACATTGGGCCCTCTTTTAATACCCAAATTAGCGTTTAAGCAATACAACCCGGAATGCCGTAACGGCACAATTCACCTCGTCGTATTCACAAACGACCTCGCACCGACGATATATTACCGTTGTCCCGCTCCAAATTTGTTATCCCGTTTCCTCTTGGCGGGCAAGTCGCTACTAGTCGCTACTCTGCTGTGGTCCTGGCACGGGGAACTCGGAGATCTTTCCGTCTTCCTTTCCTTTGGTTATACAAAGATACTGTAGCAGTAGTGGAGCTCACGTTATACCGAGTCGGATTCCACTGCATTTGTGTGCGAAGAGCGAGATGAGTGATGGTGAACGCCTCTTTACTCTTCAAGTCATGGAATTCACGATTCCGCTCTAGGGTTGTTCACCCAGTCGCTGTTTTCTTTTTTTTTTGCTCCACCGACGGAGATTTCACTTGCCTCTCTGCAGCCAAAGAGTCGTCATTCGGTTCTGAGACGCCAATGCCTTCCTAAAGCTCTTAGTCGAAGTTGGAACAAATGGCGGGGTCGGCGATCAATCGGCCATCATTCTCCCTGGTGATATCTGGCGATGCCGAGTTTGCACAGCGGTGTCGCAGGAGAGTAATATGCCCGTAGGTAGCAAGCGTCTCATTGACAGTGATCGGCATTGACTAATGTTAGCATTGAGCGGTGATCCAATGCTCGTTCAACGGAATTCGATGGATTCCAATGTAACCCGGCGGCTCACGCGTGGTCAGAGTGACGATCAATTTCCGGCGAACTCCACCGGATATCACTGGATTTTGCAAGTATCCAATTTCCACGCTTACTGCTGGAATTCTCGGCCGCCGGTTTTCCAGCTAACTGTAAAACCCTAGAGCCTTTTTCCAAAATTCCTCACAGGCTCCTCAGGCCTCAGTCTGCGCTGGGAATAGGGCATCCAACCGTCCCGTAAAATACGGGACGACGGGCCGTAAAAACGGTTACGCCCCCGTACCGTCGGCGAAGTTGCTTCAGCCTCAAACAGTACGGCAACGGCACGGTTGAACCCGTATACGGGTCCCCGTAACCGGCCGTTTACGCGTAAAAGACGGGTGCTCAAACCCAGTGAGAAAGCCGTCGAGCCGGATCGAGCGAGAAAGAGCTAGGACGAGATCCATCAAATTTGATCGAGCCGGATCGAGTGATTAAGAATGTCCACACGTTCGCCACGCTCTCGCTCGAAATCACTCGTTTTTTGTCCACCAAAATCTCTGTAGCTTTTGAAATTCTTTGTAATGACATTGCGTGTTACCCCAAATCTGCCAACTGCTCAGTCTGACATGTCTGTCTGGGATCCTCCTCTGGGGCTCCTGCCGCCGCCCCAGCTCCAAAGGCCATCCGGAGAACGGCCTGAACTCCTCCCTCAGCCCTCCGACCCAAGGAGAAACTGGTATTACTACGGGTGTCTTGCGTGTGAGGAGATATGTGTCAATAAGCGAGTGGTAGCCAGTTTATGCACTGCGGAGGAGCTTGCGGTGGAGCCATTCAAAAGCAGTGAGCTATTTCTTCCTTCGTAAATTGCTTTCCGCTCACATTGCCTAGTGGGAAATACACCGAGATTATTAAAACATTCGCTCGAGTGCGACATGTGGTACTACAAAGCATACTCAGAAAAGCTAGAACAACGCCTGCACCGTGTCCGGGAGGAGCGCGATTCTGTGGCTAAGAAACTCGAGAAGGCTCAGCAGGCAGTTTCCACTTTGCGCCAGCAAGCATCGTCGCTCGGCAGGAAGCTACTTGAATGTGCCGGGTTGGAAAGCACCCAATCTGTGGGTGCTAGAGGGGGGGGGCAAGAAATGCTGTCTATTCTGAAGCAAGAGATGCTATACCTGGGGGAGACTCTCCTCGAATATACTGGATTGGGGCCTGCTGGCGATGAAAGCGGTGATTTGGACACTTACATACCATTTTCGATCCTGGCGACATAATTGTTATCGAATTATAGCTCTTATAAGTTTGAGATGAACTTACACTTTCCAATATATAATTCACTTTGTATTTGAGACGCGTGCGGTGCGAACAAGAATCAGAAAGGGCCGATAGGGGCTATCCCCCCGGCTGCCTGTCGTGTGAACAATTTCATGCAATTTTTCGACTTTTACTTCATAGAACATCTTTGAATAATGTTAATAACATGTTTTGAAAGAAAAATGACAAAGATAAAGGCCAGAAACAAAGACATAAATGGCCTGCGTTCACTCGTAAAGTGCACGCAGGCCATTGTCACAGGTGTGACAGAACTCACTTTGGACTTTGTATTTTCCGTGCGCGACATATCCCACCCGCCCTTGCTATGGCCCGGTCGAAATCAAACTGTGTTCAGAGAGTTTTGCCCCTTCTTTTTGCACTAATTTTGCAAAGTATCCCTCGGCCTGGACGAGCTTAAGCCGGAACAGCTACTTGTCCCTAAATGGCAATGTGTCGGTCTCTGCGAATAATCCATTTATGTATCAGAGGAAACTATTCATCCTAGTCGTCTGTCTCTGAAAGAAGCTCTTCTAAACCCGCACGCTCTGCAAGCTTCAGTCCTGGCTTATCCATCAAAAACCAGCGATCCACTTCCGAGCCGTCCTGGAATCGTGTTTTGTAGCGTTCGTCGGGGGCCATCATAACCGCAGATCTGATAGAGGTTGTGTCGACGACTTTCACAGCTGCATCACGCAGATGCCGGGCTGTCCAGTAGGTGTTCGATGATGCTGCCAAAAGGCCAGGGTGAGGCGGTCCATACAAGGAGACCACTGCCACGGGCTTTGGTTCCGTCGCTTCGTTGATACGAAGCAGCATGAAGAAGAGGACCTCCCCAATGTAAGATTTATCGTCGATTTCGAGCTGGATGCTGTTAATATGATGACTGACACTGCAAAACAGCGGCACTCACAGTTACATTTCTGGATGTCCGTAAGTCAGGCAGGGCCTTCTGGCCCTCTTTCCAGGTAGACGCAATCTCGCCCACCGGACAACACTCACAGACTCTGTTCCTGTGATCTCGCCATGGCGCTGGAGGTAAGCCCGAATTTCCCGTTCCTCGCACATCCGTACTGGACGAGACGTGTTGTCCATTGCACGCAATAGAGCGTAACCGGCACCTAGATCTCGAGCACCCCGCGGCAGAGGGTTCTCTGCTGGCTCTAGATCTGGGATCATAGACTTTAATGCATTTACCTGACACCGCCGAATTCCCCGCTGAGCCAGATTGGAAAACGGATTTGAATGTTGTTTGATCTCTTCACCGAGATTTCCGATGGTGCGTTCCATTCCCCACTGCGAGTAGATGACACCGGGCCCGACACGAATTGTTTCAGGTGCGAAGTGAGATGCTGTGTGGATGCTCGGGCGTACGAAATGGATGCGATCCGTTCGACGTTGCACATACATCCGCTCGAAATCGTCTGAGAATTGGGTCAGCAAATCATGTGCCTCCGCAACCTCAGCAGGAAATATTTCTTCCTGCATAAGAATCCGAATTGCGCGCACACATTTGCAATAATGCATCCAATATGCATCCGGGAGGAGGTTATAGAAAAGTGCGGGACCGAGACCAAAGAAATACAGCAGAAATTCCCAAGCTTTGTAACCGCTTGAGATTTTCTCGGCTGGGTTCCGTGGAGGACGGTCGAATGATCCTGGATGGTTTGGGCGACCAGTTTACCTTTTGAATGAATATTAGACCTCAATGTGAATTACCCAGGCTGCTAGCATACCGTGTTCCTTCCAGATCTTCGGATCTTGTAAGACAGCCCACGGCCAGCTAGCGAGATCTGTGCTATCTGTACGATCGCAGTCGAATGACCCGCGCCAAAGGGGAATAAAGAGATCCGGAAGATTCAGAGCCGGAAGATGCATAATATCAAGGCAGAACACCCCCGGGACTCCCAGAATGCGGTCAGGGTGGAATCCGCTAAAGATTGTCGGTTTGCAGATGCCAGTTTCAAGGCGCCGTTGTGGAGGGGTCGTATGGCCGGCGTGTGGAAATCCGACCACACGCGGGTTTCTACTTTACCGTATTCCTATTTTTATTTTTAGTTACATAATTGTTTGTACTGTAAATACGCACGAACGGTGCCAGCAAATCATCATCCCACGTCTAACGCTCATCTGTGCGAGCCAGTGCGGGCTAGCGCCCAATTACAGTGTCTTCAACGTCGCCGATATCAAACTAGAAAACCACGCAGAACGCACTTCGGCGTTCAATTCGTCACAACACCTCGTTTCCACGCACAAACGCACTCACGACCATTTCCACGGCCTACCGTTACCCTCTTCCTTCTCAGGTTTATCAGCCTACCGACAGGTTGATCTTCCTGGGATATTCTTATTCATCTTACTCTAAATTCGACCGGCCACCAACCCTCTTCCAGAATCCGCCTCCCGGGCAGCTTGCTCTTCTTCAGTGGTGACCACCGCAGGGGGAGGTTATTCCTGGGGTATTCCGTGTGGTCTGTCGCCCATTCAATCACCTTTTAATCCCCTATTTCCCCCTTCATCATGTCGACTTCGCCTTCATTCACACCATTTAATTATATCCCTATGCCGCGACCCCAATCAGCTGACGCTCCTCGTTTTGACGGCACGAATCTCACGGACTTCCTCGACCTTCTCTCACGCCACGGCGAACGTACGGGGCTCACGCTCGACGAGCTCACCCCTCTCATTAACGCATACTGCACCCCGGACGTTCGGCGCGTCATCCGCTTCAGCCCGGAACTTCGCCACAATGCAAGGAGTTGGCAGGATGCCGTCTCCGAGCTGCGGTCGCTCGATAGCTCGGGCGATAACCTGGTGACGTACACCATCGCCGACTTGCGGGAATTTTGCCGTGACATCTGTATGGGATCACCGTTTCGTTCCCTGTCGGATGCGCAAGCATACGCACGTCGTTTCATCGAGATTTCGGGGTACCTTCGCGAGTTCGGGTTTATCACCGAAGGCGAAGTCCAGGTGTATTTCGTTGTTGGTTTACCGGTCGCGACTCGGAAGGACGTGGAAGCGCGTCTCCCGGATGCGAATCGGGGAACAGACTCTCCTCCAAAGATTCGACAGGTTATGAATATTTTACGCGACCTCCTACGTCGGGACTCGTTCGAAATGTTCGTAGCCACTCGCCTTCTTCCCACGCGATCCACTCCGTCGTCTTCATCTTCTGACACACCCATTCCCGCCGCCTCACAGTCGCGAACCGAACCGACACCCAAACCTCGCTCACGCCGCTGCTTCGTATGTGGATGTACTGGCGCCCATCGGCTCAGTCCCAAGTTCTGTCCTCGGACATGGGAGCTCGTTGAGCATGGACTCGTTAGATTCGACCCAGATGGACGCCTTGTCTCGCACGATGGATCTGCCCTCCCAATGACACGCAATTCGGGTGGTGTTGCAGCTCACCTCTTCGCCTTTTCGGATCGTTACCACCGTCGCAGTTCACGCGATATTCCCCAGCCCCCATCGCCGTCTGTTGTTCATCGCGTCGATACCCCAGTGCGAGACGTGCCATCGAATTCAAATCCCCCGCAGTCCCCAATCGCAGTTCGTCGGCCTCAATCGCCCGGTTTACCCCCAATTCCATTCACATCCATTCCATTCGACGATTCACATTCACCATCACGTTCCAATTTAAATCCCCCGCATCGTCCGTGTTCGCTTCGCTTGCGTAAAGCCCCTGTCGTCGCATCCGTTCGCATCCATCCATCATCCCCTGACGAAGTTCCTGAGCCTCATACTTCGCCGTCGTCGCATGCAGAACAATCTTCCACCGGTCTTCATCCGCCTCCATACCCCAAATCGGACCCCCCGCATTCGCATTCTTCCAATTCTTTTCCGATTCCTTCTTCCGTTCATTCATCGCATCACGACTCGGCACCGGGACTTTCGTACTTCGGCCTGGATCCCGAGCAGCTTGTCACGATATCGTTCGCAGACCTTCTCGTCATCTCACCCCACATGCGAGACAAAGTAGCAGCATTTATTCGCCACCTGGATTCCATATCGGCTTCGAAACCTGTTCACGATCTGAGTCCTTTACCCGTTGCACCACTGCACGTACCCCACTCTTTCAAATCTGCCAGAAAATTATTCGCTGCTTCCATTTCACTATCTTCCCTCATCCTCGTTTTTATCACATGGGCTCTTTCCAGCTACATTTCATCTTCATCCAAGCATCTAGGATATTCTGGCTACATCGCTGATACGACTTCTTTTCTTTTATCTCATGTTACGCACTTGCTCATGGACTGCATTCTATTTTAGACCTCCTACTTACTTTCGGCCATACTCCTCATAGTTCCTGGATGTCGGGGTCGACATCAAAATCCCCCGCACTGTGGAGGGGTCGTATGGCCGGCGTGTGGAAATCCGACCACACGCGGGTTTCTACTTTACCGTATTCCTATTTTTATTTGTAGTTACATAATTGTTTGTACTGTAAATACGCACGAACGGTGCCAGCAAATCATCATCCCACGTCTAACGCTCATCTGTGCGAGCCAGTGCGGGCTAGCGCCCAATTACAGTGTCTTCAACGTCGCCGATATCAAACTAGAAAACCACGCAGAACGCACTTCGGCGTTCAATTCGTCACAACACCTCGTTTCCACGCACAAACGCACTCACGACCATTTCCACGGCCTACCGTTACCCTCTTCCTTCTCAGGTTTATCAGCCTACCGACAGGTTGATCTTCCTGGGATATTCTTATTCATCTTACTCTAAATTCGACCGGCCACCAACCCTCTTCCAGAATCCGCCTCCCGGGCAGCTTGCTCTTCTTCACCGTTTCTCGTATTGGGTTTTATTCCGCGATTGGGTAACATAGAGAAGATTTCGGTTGTAGCGTTCTGTAGCTTCGGCAGAGGTGAACGTTCGCAAAAGCGAGTCCAGTTGGACATCTGCATGATTGCAGCCCGCAACCGAAAATGATGCAGGCAGAAACCGAGCCGGGTAGTAATGTGTACCACCCGGCTTATGGCGCCCAACAAGCGGACAATATAGTCGGCAGGAATACTTGCCATGGTGGCCTACACAGCCATTTAATGCAGCCATTCCCGGTCCATCGGCGCTACCAAGCGCAACAAACAACCGAGAAACAAAAACACGAAGGTTTTTGGCGTCCCAGACACGAAGACCTTCCTTCTGGAGGGCGGCGACATGGTGGAGCCCGGAATAAATGAAACTCTCCATGATCTTGGGCTTCATTGGACCAGGGATAAATCCGCCAGGAAGTATCTTCCGTTTCTTGTACGGCAACTCAGGAGCAAGATCAGCTATGATCCAAATGTAAATCCAGCAATCTGAGGTCTTATTGCGGTAGAGCTGTGCACCGTCGATGGAGAAGATGAGGACCATGTCGTCCCAATTGATCTTTCCCGCCTGGACCGCCTCGAGATAATCGGTTCCATCGAAAAAATCACGATACGGAGAGGTACGTCGCCCGTGCTGTCGGCGTAGTTCGTCAAGAATATGTTCAGTACAGCGCTTTCGGTAGCCCATATCATGTGCGCTGTCCGGGGATCACCAAAGCGCCTGCAGCTGCGGACCGATAGGAATGGTGTGGAACTGTTTACGGGGGACTTTTGCTACTCGATTGGGTTCATAACGCGATTCACCGCATATTGGACAACCTTCGAGCAGCGAAAAGGGACCCGTATATCCGACACAAGAATTGATGCACATATCGTGCATGATGGAGACGACCCCACTGAGCTCAGTGACAAGTCGTTTGACCCGATGGTATGTCAAGATATCGTCCTCTGGATGGCGCCGAAGGATTGCAAGGTGTACAGTATTGTATGTCGCCTCGGAAGCGTTACTGACGGCAAGGAATATGTCGAGGGAGAGGCGGTGATCGGGATTATCCAGGGTCAAAGGAGTCTCGGGTGGATTGCGGAGTTGTTCGAGAACCTCCGGTGGGAGAGCTTCATCGGTGTTTTCCAAAGAAGCACCTCTTAGGCATTCAATGAACTTGTCGGCGATGCGAATATCATCAATTGGAGATAAAAAATCTAGCGGTGGAGGCGGATCGTGTCCCTCCTCCATTGGAGGTGGGTCTGGTAGAGTCCGATCGTGTTCTTGTCCAAGTAGAGGTGGGTCTGGGATTTCGTCATCGCGACGAGAAGGGAATTCGAGATTTGGAGGTTCTAAGGGATTATCTCGCTCGTGAATAAATTCACTACCAGGCAGTCCCGGTAGGTCGCTTTCGTGGTGCACGGTGGGCAGACCAGTTTCGGGCAGAGGTGATGGGGAAGGCAAGATGAAATCATCTTGCGCCAGGTCGATATACGGCACACCCAGCTGATATAATTCAATGAATAAATACGACAATAGTTACTTGTAAATGGCCAGTGTACCGATTCGGGACTGCGAGTAGGACTGGCAGATGTCCGTGTCCGTTTCCGTGACGGTGCACTATATGAATTGTGTCCCAAAGTATCGTTAGATGCAATTGCATTACTGCTGCTCCCAGATAATAGTGCGCCAGTGAATCGAGATGAGATAGATGCGACAGTATCTTCACGAATATGCTGATTACGAGTGGAATAGGCACGTAGTTTTCCGGCGCCTGAGGGACCTCCACAACGTCGTACACAGTA
The DNA here is from genome assembly GCA_029282495.1 of Mycena albidolilacea. NCBI lineage: Eukaryota > Fungi > Basidiomycota > Agaricomycetes > Agaricales > Mycenaceae > Mycena > Mycena albidolilacea. The sequence continues at coordinate 219,129 of JARIHO010000031.1, read as the reverse complement.
GCACAGTACCCTGTCGGTTTGGGCTGGGGCTGCTTGAGATGTCATAGAATTGCTGTAGTGATGGTCCCGCCGCTGCGCAAGTCACAGCTTTGGAAATTGGCCAAAATTGTGACCTGATGTGACTTGGCTTTTTTTCCATCTCGTCTTGCACGATATGGACGACGATTTTGCGTCAGGAGCATCCAGTCCAGCGAGCTCTTCACTGTACAGTGGCGAGACCGGCTCAATGCTGGGATATGGCAGTGAAATCCAGAAGCCCCACGCTACCTTTGACCAGTGGAATTATCGGTCAAGCAGCCCTGCGCATGCGTCGACGCTGATGCTGCCTTCCTCCCAGCGGACTTCCAGCCCCTTCCACCAAAATGCCGAGTTTCGGGTGCACAAGCTCGAGAAGGAAAATTCCCTTCTATGTGTAGAGAACGAGGCGATAAAGTATGTCGTCTTTTGAAAGTTGTCGGCCGAATTTACAATCCCATGTAGGTTGGCATACCACGAGCTCGTCACTGCAGTGCCTGCTCTCATTGCTGCGACGTCGAACCCATTTGGTCTCCCCGTTGCTGCCGCCAGTGGTGCAGGTTCTGGACCCAGCCCGTTCGGTCAGCTGAAGACACCAAGACCTCTCTTGAAGAGCGACTATCCTTTCGTCAACTTCTGGAATCGCAACGACTTCATGGGCCTGACGAAGTCCGATGGTGTGTCCAACACCGGGGGCCCCAATCCGCGCGGGGGAGCACTTGCGTCCCAAGGAGTGAACGTCAGCGGAAAGTATATCGAGGATGCCAATGGGGAGGTGGTTGATGGGTATCGGGTCACCGCCATAGGGAAGTTCGCCCAAGGCCTGTGGTTCTGGCTCCTGGAGCATGGGAGAGCTCCACCTACATGGGGCCGCGCAAGTATCGATGTCGTCCAGCTTTACTGTGACGAGATGGGTCGCCAGTTCCCAGAGTTACGCCTTTGTACTGACAATTGGAAGGCCAAGCAGATTGCGACCAACAACTACCCGTCGTGGATAAAGAATCACAGCAAAGTCAAGATTGAAGAGGCTGTCGAGGTCAAATCCACCACCGTCAAACAGGAAGCGCAGGTCAAGCCTCAGAAACGCGCTCTATCCGCTCTGTCCACGTCACCGCCTGACATCGAGCAAAGTAAGAAGATCAAATTGGATGACAAGGATCTATTAGTACGTCCGCGGCCGGTAGCGTGTCTAGACTGCATTACATACTGATGATACCATCTTTTCTCAGTCTTTCAATCCTCTGTGCGTCGTTCTAGTTACACATACCGTTCTTCTCAGAATGTTTTGTGCAGATGGAATCCCTCTCCGCAGCCGGAGACGAGTCCTGCTAATTGCACAAATGTGTCTACGTCATTCCATTGAGCTCGTGCTTTTACCTTCTCTGATACTACTTGTCATAGTGCGGAGCCAAACTCGGCACCTCCCGACACCCCTGCCGCCGAACCCGCCCCAAGTGCCGTCACGACAGCCACGTAAGTCGCTCCCCTTGCATTGATCCCCTCCCGTCTGACCCAGCCCAGCTCGTTGGAGATATCGTCCGATGTCTCTCACACCGCCGCTGTCTTCCCTGCCACGGCGACTCAAGAACCTGTGGCTCCGGCTCCGACAAAGGCGGAAGTGCAGGCAGCTTTAATCCAGACGGCTTTTCCGCCTGCAGTACCAAGCCCGACATCCGAAGGGCCAGCTCCACCCGCACCATCCCAGTCCACCGCGGTCACCCGAGGGCGCGCCCTGCCGGGCAAGATGACCGCAACGAACTCTCTCACACCGCGGTATGTACACAGCACTTGTCGTCGAAGACCTGCTAACACAATATCAGCAATCTTTGTGCTCGTGACTGGATCCCAAAGAATCGGCACGGCACGCGTGCACAATTCGGACAATATTGGGACGGCCTGGCTAACACACCTGAAGAGGAGGTACGTGTCTATCCTACAGCAATCTGTCTTACTGAGATCATTCTAGTACTGGAATACTGTCTCAGCAAGTGCAAAAGCCAATGCGGCAACAAATGTATGCGCAACGACATATTTTGTTACCGCTGCTAATTGTGCTTTTTCCAGGCCGCGTTGGCTCTTGCGTGATTGGCTGGGGGTGCGAGGGATGTGGGGGAAGGTGCTGCTGGGGTTCCCTTGGACCGGAGGGGCTTCGCAGGGAGCGGGGGAGCGGGGGAGCGCGCTGGGTTCCGAGGCGCCATCATGTAGCTACCCAAATATAGTGATTTACTTCAAATCGACCTGACTCGTTCTCCCTCGATCTGCATTAAAATGCATTTTTCATTCAATGTAATCATGTGAACAATAACTTCTATGTGACTAGATATCGCTAGATAGCACTAGATAATGAATCGAGTGAGATCGAGACATGCTGTAAATTAACGAGCCGGAACGAGGCACTAGATCTGCCTCTTTCTCGCTCGATCCGGCTCGACGGCTTTCTCACTGGGGCTCAAAACCGGTAGCAAAATCAACATGTCGGTGATGCCGAGAGGTGCCAAAACTGGTGGAACTGTCTGTCAAACATTACGATGTGCCGGCCGCACCTCCGCGGCGGGGCAACCTCTTTGCCGGTGTTTTATCATTGATCTCGAAACCGGGCCGGTCGACCCATATCTACTGTTTGGATTTTTGACCAAGTTTTGAAAGGATTTGGGATTGTGTCCCTCATCCGACAACTATGGCACCTCTTTCTTTCCTTCCCAAGCCCTAAATAAGGTGCACTAAGCTTCAACTCATGGTCAAGTTGATGTTGGCTTGCAAAGACCGTAAATACGGCGTAAACGTACGGTACGTACGGGACCCGTCCCGTCAAACCCTGTACTTTGAGCCGCTACGTACGGGTAGAGCCAGGGCGTATAAAAAATACGGCGTAATTTTTACGCCCGTGGGCGTAAAACGGACGGTTGCATGCCCTAGCTGGGAAGTGGAGTTATCCTACCGTAAAAGGTAATTGGTTGGCAGGTGAAGCTCGGGAGAAATTTTTGACAGGGCTCTAGGGTTTTGCAGTTAGCTTTCAACCAATTGCGCTTGAATGCGAAGTTAAGATCGCTTGCAATAATTATTTCCCTTCATTCTCCCCCAAAAGGGAGAAGGTAGCGGAAGTGATGGATTTGCGGTTGCTTACTACACCCAGCCGTTGTAGGGATATTGGAGCGTACGTACTTCGCGGCCTTGATAATTTCGGGCCCGCCGATGTAATCAGAAGTGGCGCTCGAGAGGTACCTAGTTTGGGATTGCAAGGGAAAAAATCAGTGTCTACATACTGGACTTTTCCCTTCAGTTCAACAGTCACAGGTCACGGACCCCTCAGTCGATGCCGAACTTTGGTTGGGGTCACGCATCACCGAGGCCTCTGTTGAACCTCCTGAGCGTGACACAGAGCCCAAAAGTGCCCGGGAAATGCAAAAAAGACGAAAATTTTGAGGGTGCTTATAGGACAGAAGTCATATTTATGCGCTTCACTGGACAATTTCCTCGAGATCTTCCGAGAAATGTAAAGAAATTCGAAGAAGAGACACATCTCTTAGAATCTTCAAAGATCCTTAGAGATCTCGCAACACCTTGCGAGAGGAGTGTGATTTGCCCTTTTGATCCCCATTTTTGCAGTGGGTTTTATGGCGAGATCTTTGCAGATGTCATTGAAACTGCGTAAACTCTGTGTTACCCTGCAATATTATTACCTCTGAAGATCTTTCAACTGATCGGTTCTGGTCGATGTCGGTCATCTAGCGGATCGGTGGATCACTTGCGCATTACTGGATCAAACGGTCTTGATCGTGGGATGAGCGGTAGTCTCTTATAAACAGACACTATAACTATAACCTCGTACCTCAGTTGTTATAGATGAGTGGGTGTATGTCCTTGACCACAGGACTTCCCCTCGAACCCCCATGTTGAGACAATTGACACGTGAAATCTGTCACCAATGAATTGGGTAGTGCATTTTGATAAAACAGTTAATACTTCCCCCTGAACAGAGTGCACTTATCTCCTTTGTCTTTGTTCCCTTCCTCCGAGCTCCTGACTTATTGTGTGATTCACCCCAAAAGGACCCAAAGCCCAACACCTTTCTTTCCCCCGTCCGGAAGTCTACTCATTCTGGTCCTCACAGTTTGAGTGTATTTTTAATTGATTTCAAAGCATACAAGGGTGCTCCCTGAGCTCAAAACTATAGAGTGATGGGTTTCATTCCCACATCCCTACTGCTCACTTCCCCTGCACTGGGGCCTGCATCCGTGCTTCGTGTCGCAAAGTGAATGGAAGTCAAGGCTGAGGTTGCAGGTTCAACTGTCTTTCCCATTCCAATTCGCGCTTGTAGAAGCGCATTTGCGATTCCAGCGATCATGGGATGCACTCCGAACGAAAAATATTGCAAAATAGAGGTTTCCTGCTGTGATACCACAAAGAACAGGGCCCATGCTCTAATCCAAAAGTTAATTCGGATGTAAATCAAACAGAGTGTACTGCAACATACGTGTACAAGGCCGAACTCTCAATGACCATGGCGAGGAAGTGCTAATCCGGGTGAGTATGGGATAGAATTTGACTAGTACCACCCACGTTCAAATTTGTCCCATTCAGCGGCTGACAGATTCTGGTGATTCTCCATATCTTCCAGGCAATCAATCCTTTATCAGCCTAAGTCAGTCAGTGAGTATGCAGAAAGCAGACAAAGCTTGCACCTGTACAGTAGAAATTTGTCCTATTTAATAGAGTTAGATTCACAAGAGGCACGAGATTTTTAGGGCTTGCATACATGACAATGAAAACGAAAATCGGTATGAAGATGACAATCTTGGCTGTGACGATTTTACCCCAGCTGTCGATTGCCGCCAGCGTGGAGCACACTGCACTTCAATTAGTCTCCATTACAAGAAACGAAAATTTACTGGCCAATAAGTCCAACCCAGGTGAGTATTGGCAGTACAACGATGCCCTTTTTGCGTTCCCAGACCACCCACAGGCGGTAAATCTTAGACTTCCGTCGGCCAGTAGCTATAGCTCTCATCTTCTGAGTCATTACTCACCATCATGCAATCATTGAGTATAATGGAGACAATCGCGGTACCCCAGAGTGCTGCTTGTATGCCTAGGCGAGGGATCGCGAAGTATTCCGGAGCAGCCGTGCCACCTTCAAAGAAAATAAACCCGTTGAAGTTGATAATAATCAAGATGATCCAATTCTACAGGGCATAATTTCAGACGCGGTCCCCGGGTAGGCCTGGGAAAAAGTTGCTTACTGCCGTAACGGTAATAAAAAGCGTACATCCCAGAACAAACATAGTTGAGTGATGCAGTGGGCTGGTGTGAGCCCCTCTTGAACGTTTAACCAGGATGTACATGGATGTCAAGAACAGGTTCAAGTAGGTGCCATACAGAAGGCTTCCGACGGTCAGCTCGGTAAGTTGCATAATCGGGGTAGGTGGGGAGGGCATGGCGGCTCGCAGGGAGTTTCCCTGTTTGAGAGTAACGCTAGCTGCTTTTATGTCCTTTAGATAACAGTAGAATAGCTGAGAACCACGGCTTCTGCCCCACAAGTTTTCACACAGTGTCCACAGCTTTAAGCCCACGATGTTACGGTGACATTGTCAGTCGCTTCTCAGTGACTGACGTTGGCAGATGCTTTGAGGTAAACAGAGATAACATACAATATCATTTTGACCAAAGGTTCAGGTGACAGGTGATGGGGAGTTGTGAACTGAACAAATTTGACCTTGGTGATGGTGACATGGCGATTTTAGAGCTCAAAATGAGTAAAAAAAATGGAAAAAAAAATAGGTTCGGCAAATGCTAGACATCTATTTATGGTAATTTTCTCGTCATTGCAGAGAAATGAGCACTGAGTCCAGTGAACATTTGTGGTGACAGGTGACGTCCTGTGAACATTTGGCTGCAATGATACAGTTTAGCAAAAGCGAAAGAGTACTACTCACCGGCCGGTAATTCATAATTTGACATCCGTATTTCACTAGTGTATGAATTGGACCACATTCTGAATCTGCGGTGGACTGAGCAAATGATTGATCTGTACCGGCGTCTGTTTTTATCCATGCATGACAGCTGCTCAGGGCTAGATAACTTTAGACCGACGAAGTCTTCGACCCGCATGCGCTGCCTCCAAGTCATGTGTGCGAGGAAGGTGTTGCGGAGCCTTTATGCAAGAGGATGTAGATGTTTATCAGTTGACAGCTCCACTTTGCTTCGCCTTGGTGCAACCGATGATTATCGGGCTTCTCACCCCGCCAAATCACTAGTCGGCATTGAACAAAGGGTCAGAAAAAGAGACCTACAGGTCCAACTTGAAGACGTATCCCCTGCGGGGAACTTGATTTTACTTCTCTTTTGGTTCTTGTAAATCCTTGATCTGCTGTCCGAGCCAAGGGCATCTATCTATCTACCGTTTCTTTAACGAAATGAGAGGTTTCATGTACATATGTTTTGCCTTATCTCCTTATAGTGCATCTCCATTGAAATTCTGTCTCTTCTCCCCAACTGTCACCTGGTCTCATTCACGGTGCATTCCTGTGCTCGGCTGTGCGTCTAAAATATCTCCGGCATCAGCTTCTTTCTCTCTTTTGTTCCTGCCATGCCCGAGGTTTCCACCGTCATCGACGGCTGTGGACTGCGAGTCTTGGCCAAATCGGAACCATAAAAGGGAACATGCATATCCGGTGGGTGCTACAGCACTCCAAATTTCACACTGCGGCGCGGGCGCGGAACAATCATTGAGCTTCGGCCACGTAGTCCTTTCGTCAGATATAAAGATCCAGCATCCCATCCAAAGATCTCATTTTCTTCCTCTTCTTCAAGCTCATTCTGGGGCACCGAGGTGCAGGGCTTTGTTGTCTCCCGATTTCTCTGGGCGCCATCCGAAGTCGGAACGTCTTTTCTATGAGTTTCAGCGCAAGTCGAATGCCAATTTGACATCCTGCTTATCGTCCGGGTTTAGAATCGCGTGAATATGTTGGGTTGAGGGACCTGCAGACTGGAAATGGACGCGGAGGATGGCAGGGGTGATTTGAATGCCGAAAACCTCATTCCCAACACCCGGACCAGATGATTACGCCCCCGTTTGAAGACATGCTTGTAGTCCTTGTCTAACCCACCTTTTAACGTGAGCCATAAACACTTTGCAGTCTATTACCTGACCAGAAATCAGAGTTGACTTTGATTTCTGTAACTATGATGGGAGAGTAAGCATACAAAAGCATCCATAGAATTAGTCCAAATGTATGGGCGCATAGAATTGATGGCACCATCAGGTGGGATTGTTCCGATCAGAGGGTCGTTGATGTGCCTGGAGCGCTGTAGGCCGAATGAAATGTTCTTCATCCAAGATCTTGTAAGACGTCAGTAAAAAACACAGGCAAAAATGCCTTATTGTTTCCTGGGAGATAGTGAGAGATTTGTGAAGATCGTGCGCGAAAATTAACTGATGAGATTTCTAAAGATCTTCAAAGATGTCAAGCATGCAAACAGGGAGTTCTTTGGAGAACTTTCAATATCTCGGGAGTATCTCGCAAGAGCTGCAAGATATTTAAAGAAATTGGAAGACCTCTCAAGATGTCATGCAAATCACTGGCTGATAAGGACCTTCATATAAAATTTCATTCGGAATTTCGAAAATTTTGGTGGGTCACGCCAAATTTTGGCGGCTGTCGAAATGTCGAATAGGTAAAAATGGTCACGCGCCACCTCCCTGTCGATTTGAACGGAAAAGTCTAGTATGTAGGGCATTTGAGTAAGTCGAGTTGGACCCCTCATAACCAATGCCTCTATTAACCCATAACCCATATGCCATATGTACCCCCATGGCCAGGCACTCATTCACCCGAGGATGTGTGGAGCGCAATCAGAGTGAGTATTGCATGCGATGTGGCAACGGCAAGGAATGCAGCGCCAGCCCTGACGGAAATAGCCACGACCTGGGCATTCCCAATAAAAGCGAATATGTCTCAAGCTTTCCCAGCCTATTTCGGCCCGTAAGACGCCAATCTTGGTAAAAAAAGAGGTCATTAGAAGTCCGTGCGAGGGAGGGGTCTGATGATGCTCTCGAAGAGGGCCAACGACCCACGCAGTACTGTGCGGGGATGGGTGAGCGAATTAATGGCGGCAAAAGACGGAATGGCAAATAAGCGGGTGCTCGGCGATTTGCCCGAAGCTTATCATAGTTTTTCAGCGGCACGTAGAATATCACGTTCGTGATACTGAAGACTTCGTGAATTTCCTCGGCAGGAAATACATACCCGAAGCACCCACCTCTCGAGAGAGTGTATCCGCTCTTCCACTCAGACTGCTGGTCCCCGAGATCGACTATGCGCAGCGTTATTTTGTTCATGTTCACTCGTATTTCGGTCCTCCCTGTGCTCGGAGTTTGTGCTGCGGTGCGTAGGATGTTTTCCTCTGTTGGAACGTAACCATTTTGTACGAGGCATTGTATCTCCTCGACGAAACTATGCCCCAGATTAATAAGTCACACGTATATAGTGGTGGCAAGGTTATCACGTTCGGTAGGTGTCAATGCCCCTCCCCGAGCAGTTCCTCGAGACGCACGCAGCGCCAGGACGACTGCCTGCACGAAATCCAGCACAGTTTTTTGAATTGCGGGCCGGAACGCGAGTAAGTCCTTGGTGGTGAAGCCATCCTGGTAATTGATCCTCCGTTTTTTCCAGTCTCTCGTAGACAGACGTATCAGCTACCTCGTCGACTTTCTGGAATCCTCAGAGCCTAGTATAAGAAGCCTGCATTCTTCTCGGTCTGTGCATTGGCCGACGCTCTCGAGCTGCCGGTACCCATACTAAAAAGGCGTGCAGGCAAAAGAGGCCAATGAGTTTCGTTAGCCTTTCAGGCTGTGTACTTCGTGAATGGTGTCTCACTAGTTTACATTCCGCGTCTCACTCATCACTTATGTTCCGCTTCAGATCCGATTTCCCGATTTAGGACTGCTTCTTGGAGAAGAGCAACATCATACAAACCCTCAATTCCCCAGAAACCTTGAGAGAAGATAAATTTATTTGCCCGTCAAGGGCTCTAGACCTCCTCGTAAAGGTATATTCATCGTCCTACACTGTAATTTCAACTGAGCGCCTAACATCAAACGAACCAGCCGACTTGCCGATGCCATCTAGTCACATCCGTGACATTCCTCCTTTCCTCCTCCCACCAAGACATGGCCGTAATCAAGCCGTAATGCATACGGGAAACAAGCGCCCTCGATCGACCCGCATGCGATGATTGAAGAAGTGGACAATATTTTCGGAGAGGCAGCGGAGGCCAGCAGAGCCCAAAACAGGTGTAAGGCGGCGATGGCGTTCACGAACGCCTGATGCTACCAATTTTGTCGTGCCTCCCATTCGAGGGGCACTCAACTCCAGCAGATCAGTCGCGCCACAACGGCTCGTGGTACACATGCAGCTGATCACCCCATCTGACTGGGCCGATGATGCCCGGCTTTCTTTAAATAGGAACAAGATAGGCCTTCGCTTCGCTCCGGCAGCAAGAAACAATCACCTTTGACAATGGAATATACGGGGCGAGTACGGTGCGGCAAGTAGTCCGTTTGATCAAATTTCCACTTCTGACGGACGTGAACGCGTTTCGCCTGCTGACACCCAGTGAGAAAGCCATCGAGCTGGATCGAGCGAGAAAGAGCGAGAGCGAGTGGCTTGATCTCCCTCAATAAAATCGAGTATATATCGATTTCTCTCAATTGAATTTGATGGGACATTGAGCAGGGTTGAGGGACATCGAGTGAATCATGTATACATCCTTATTCGAGGCACAACGAGGCACCTAAATTCACAGAAATTACCATGAATGGCAAGCTACTGGATGACGCTACCCCACTCCCCGCCCCCTGAAAACCCTCATAACCCCTCTGGAACACACGGCAGTCCGAAGGTAAACTAATCTTCGTCGTCTCCCGTGTCGTGTGTCAAGCAGTCGCCATGGCCAGCTAGGAATGACAGTCAGCAAAAGCGAATTGCTTAGCAGGTAAAAGGACGTACATTTGCCTTCGCATTGGCCTTAGCTATCACCGATGCATTATTCCAGCGCTAGCACCGTCACTGAGGGGAGGAGACTGTGCAGGAAGGAACATCAGTAATGCACGCGGCACGCAAAAGACATGGGAACCCACATTGTTGTCATCACTGTCCTTCCCCTTACTGAACTCGAGGGACGGCATCTGTTGAGGCAGAAAATGTAAGTGGGGAACAATAAAGTGAGTGACAAACACATGGACCTCGTCATCGGCTTGGGTAACTTCAACGGAGCCGTCGATGTAGACCTCAGGAATCTCGAACTTGAACCGTCGTTGAATATATGAAATCTGGATAAGCTCAGAGCTGAAGGGAGAAAAACGAATCAGTAACTCGCCGAATTGCGACGGTGCTTGTCACTGCCAGCGGAAGCGATCGCCTAGGAAGTGCTCGTTGTCGAATGAGAATGTTGATCCCAGCACAATTGTCGGCGACTGGGGCCTTGAGGATAGCGGTTCTAACCAGGGCAAGGACGCGAAGGAAAACTGAGAGCTTGAGATGGTTGTGGGGTAAAGAGTCTGGAGCGGCTTTATAGAATTTGCTTGCTCAATAAATTTTCACATTGAAAGCGAAGCAAGGAGTCCCATGGAATTGGGGCGTCGCAGGGATGGGTTGAGCTGGCAGTTGAAAAGAACCAGGACATCCAGCAGTAACATGAGTGGCCAGTAGAATTGAAGGCTTGATAAGTTCATCTGGATCCAATATTCTTGAAGAGGAATTGTCAATTTGACGCCGGAGCGTAAAAGAACCGAGGCAGAAGCTAGGGAGGAAGAGGTACTAACGGTGTGGGCTTTATACTAGAAAGCAGTGCCGAAGGGGTACGTGGCCGCAGTGCGAAGGATGTGGCAAATATGGACGTGTTCAACGGCAGTCATGTCCCATGTTGCGTCTGTTATGCGTGATCAGCCCAATTGAGACTAATTCCAACACAGGAGCAGCGACAAACGTTCATCACCTCGGCCGAATTAAATTAGATGGCTCAACAGCTTTTAGATCCGAAATGGAAGAACAAATGAGAAGTTGATGGAACAGAGAACATCAAAACGCTCCACAAATCGAGCTGAAGAGCAGAAGCGACAGAATGGAGGTAGCAAAAGGGGATAGGGCTGAATGGTCCACAACGAATAGGCGCATAATCTTAATGGAACGATTAATTAATATTGATGTTACAGTTGAATCCACAGCAGAAGGAGTACGCAGTGAACACAGCCAAAGCCAACGATGGGAGAATGCAAGCAAGCAGTCGTTACCGCAAGCTGATTAATATTTTATGGATGCTCCGCTGATACGGCCTCAGTGAGAAAATGACGGCGCAGTGTGAATTCTTGGATATGCATAACCGCGGCACAGTGAGAATTTTGCTGCGTGGATCTGCGGACTGCGGTAATCTTTAAGGTCAGCTGAGAGATGCCTCACAGGGATATCTTCGGTGTACTAATGGGGCAGGCACGCAGGGCTGGTAGGACTAGAGCAGAGGTAAAGCCAACGGAGATAGTCCTATATGGAGAAGTAGCACAGCCGAACGAGCAAAATCTTAAAGAACGGTTAATCTCTCTCTTTAGTCTTTTACATTCCCTTCTTCTGAATTTCTCGCTAGGCGGTGTCCCCTGCTTTACTACCGTTCCTTTAGTCGCTATGGTCAAATTCACCATCTACGCAGGAGGCTATAGTGCGCAATTTATCCCGCTGCATTGGGATATGCCAGCTGACGCGGCGCAGCTTCCTTCATCGTATCATATCTCTTCGACACCCAAACGGCCGCCCTCACATACCTCAACACAATCAAAACCAGCACGAACCCATCCTGGCTGACGCCACACCCGACGAACCCCAACGTCATATAGTCCGTCTACTATACCACGTTCGGCCGTACTAACTCCATACTAACTGGCGACCTTCCAGCGCAGTGAACGAGGTTGGCCCGATCGGTGCACTCCAGTCCTATGCGACTTCTCCTGGAGGAGGTTTGACCCTCATTGACGAGGCCAGCTCTGGCGGAAACGGACCCGCGTTCTGCGCCCCGCTGTCGACGGGTCAGGTTGCCATCATGAACGTGAGTTCCCCTTCAGACGTCCGATTCCGCTTCACCGCACCAGCTCATCGTGTCAGTACGGCTCTGGTAACGGCGAGATCATCCCGACCACCAGCGGCGGGACCAAATTCGACAACTCGACGAGTGTGCTACTGAACTTCCCGCCTCCGGAGGGAGGCGCGTCAAACCCGCACATGGCCCTTGAGCACGGCAATGAAATATTCGTGCCTGACCTGGTAGGCTGACTCGGGCCAGCTATCCCGAGTATCGCTTTTCCAACCTCACGTATTGCAGGGCGGCGACAAAGTCTGGCGGATCGGGCAGACCGGTGCCTCAGGCAACTTCAGCATCCACGGCTTCATCCCGCACCCGAAAGGCAGTGGCCCGCGCCACGCCGCCATCCTCGGTTAGTTTTCTTTTTCTTTCTTTTCTTCCACTTCCCTCGCTCAACATGTCGGGCGCATATAGACGACTCCTTATACGTCCTGCACGAAACCGCCAACCTCATCACCAAGCAGCCCATCCCATCTTTCCCGAATGGCACCGCGCCCTTCGTCGCAAACGCCAGCACCGTCCCCTCCGACGTCCCCGCCAACACAACCTTCGCCGCCGCGGAACTGCTCCTCCCGCCCCCGTCCGCCGCGTATCCGTACCCCTATCTCTACGCGTCCAACCGCAACATCGGCACCGTCCCCGATCCGCGCGGGGATTCGATCGCGATCTTCGACCCCGGTGACGCAGGTGTTCACGGGGTTGGTGAATATTCGGGGGATGGAGCTGGGGGTAGGCGAGGTGGGCGAGGCGTATTTGGTCGCGCTGGGAGCGGTGAGCGGCGGGATGGTGGTGTATAAGCGCACGGAGGGCGGCGCGGCGCTGGAGGAGGTTGCGCGCAACTCGAGTGCGGTGGCGCGGACGACGTTGGTGATGCAGGAGCTCAAGGCATAATGGGTCGGTTAACTCTAAGTCGGGGATTCAGTTTCCCAGTTGCAAAGCGGGAAAGGTTCAGTATATTGGATTCCAGTCGATTCTCCGTAATATACTCGGCCCACAGAAATAACTACTTATCAAGCCGTTAAACGTGGGGAACATTCTTGTGTCAAGTACTGCTATGCCTCTCCTGAGCGGTCTGCTTTGACCCCCAGGCGGTTCCCTAAAGAATTAACAGAACAAGCGAATCAGCATACTATTAAAACCTGCGGAGGTATTGGCAACATACCGGAGCAGGGTTGAAGGCTGCAGCTAGTCGAATGTTCGGGGTCTGTTTGACATGAATCGCATGGCGCGCGCAAGGGTCTCGAGCGGAAGCAAGGTCCCCAAACTCACGGACACCTCTGCAGAGCCCCGATTTATTGCCAGGAAAGGGGAACGGCAGCGAATAAGGACTCCTGCTATCCCATTGGAATATCAGCCGTAAAAATATAGAGGCGAACGTCCCTCACCGCTGGCAAATATTGCAGACGTTGGGGTTCGGCCTGAAGATTGGATACTTCTTCGTTCGCTAGGACGTCCGACTGCTGTTGACCGTGAACGCGACTGCGAAGAGATAGAGCGTGGTGATAGCGTGAAAAGTTAAGCCTATACCGGGCGAGACTCTAGCAAGCAAACACGTACCGGGGACAAAGATCGACGCACTCAGCCTTTCTTGCAAGGCGAGTGTGTCGTTAGAAAGGCCGAGTACGTCGGTCTTGGTCCCCGGGGATGCTGTAGATTCACTCAGAATATATACGTCTGGATGGAGCCTTCCCCACGCCGCTTATTGGTGTAGAAAGATCGGTTCGGCTCATGCGATGTGAATGCGCGGAGCATCGTGTATTTTTGCAGGGCTTCATTTGTCGAGTAGGGGTGAGAGCTTATTTTACACGCGCTCATAGCTCACAGAATGCCAGGATCAACTGAGCCGCCGCTCCGATTGGTGTGGTTTGAGTGATGGGCTCGGTTGAACGACCATGAGACGTGTGGAGCATCGTGAGGGTTTCTTTGCCGGAACTTCATCTGTCGGCTGCAGGGGTTGGCTTACAATTCGCGGGAAATGCGCGCAGAATCTCTACAGCGGCAATGATCGGCAACGCACTTCTAAAGGCCAAGATTACTTGAGGCTACGAAAAGTAACGAATAGCGTCCGACAGCTTGGGGAATAGATCTGTAGATTTCATTTGTATCTACCCATCGCTATCTGAATATATTTTTAAGCCTGACAGCTGGGTATGGGGACTAAATGGAGCAATCGCGAAGGTGACCGCAGCGGAAAAATACAGCAGAGCTTCCTATGGCTGCCTCGGAGTTGTAAACAAATACGAGATGTGCATGCTGGTTGGATAATTTATGTAGTACCTCTCTTGTCTAGTTCAGAAACTCCATGAACTTCTAGAGCAGACAACCGAGTTGACCAGTTGTCGGTGTTATATATTCTGTGTTTTTACTCCGGAACACCACATACTATTCCCCAGTAATATTTTTGAAGACATGGACTATCGAGCCGAGGAACAAGGACGCTAATTTACGCGCCACTTACTCGGCTTTCTGCAGTTTGATCTTGACCTCAAGATTAATTCGGCCGCGGCAAAGAAGGCTTCCCTGTTTTCCCATCCTCTTCGGCCTTGCGTCGGCCAGGGCAATTCTCCGCGATTCTCTTACCAATATATCTGGGAGAATGATGGATCAACTACTTCCCTGTCAGTCCAGTCCTTCTCCGCAGCGGATGTTATCAGATAAGGGCCGCTGCAACCCACGCTTTTGCTGTTCGTTCGGCGGGGTGGCTATACGGTTTGGGGCCGTGTCCTTCACCGCATAGGCTAGGCGAGAAATGCCAATAACTCTGGGGGAAAGGTAGATCAACTGATGTCCATCTAAACAACAGACTTTATCAGATAAGAGCGACTAAAAACCCACCAGTTTTATTTTTCACCCGGCGGGGCGGCCATGCAGTATGGGACCCTGCGCTCCAGCCAATATGCCCAGCCGGAGGGCCCAATGGCATTCAGAATGAAACTTGATGAACATTTACACCGTGTCCGCGGAGGTTAGATTTGAGAAGCACATTTAAATCTATTCTCCCCTAGACAGACGCTTCAACAATTTTGAGCTCGTACTTCGCTTGTTGAAATTTTGATATCAATTTCACGGGCCCCACCATCCCTCCCATGCACTTTTCCTGTCGATTCTCCCCTGCTGAAATCCAGGAGGGGAGAATTTCCGGCTTCATTTGTGCTGATCGATTCGCATATTCCGGATCATTCCGGGATGAACTTGGCACCACAGCATCCATTATGATCCGAATCGGCGCGTTTCAACGTTTCAATGATACTATTTCCTACCAGATAACCGGCCAGAAGAGCCAACCGGCCGCTTGTTCGAAATAAGAGGCTTCGGCGTTAATTCTTGGAACCTTCGCTTAGTTGGATGGAAGAAGACTGGAGACGATATTGTATGTTAAATTTGAGTGGATTTGAGCGCGGCAATCAGAAGATGATGGGGGAGCAATGCCGTTTCTTATCTCCCGCGCCGATATCTCCCGTGTTCTTCCACGAAATCTTCACTGAGCCGCTTCGGGGGTCTTTCGTATCGCTACGCTCGACGCAATGGTCGATGACTATATATCGTATCCAAGCGCATCTTTCCCGCTCCGTGGTAGCCGGAAGTGGTCCTCGTGGTCATTTCGACCGGCCCCCTCAATTGCAAACCACCCATATCTCCGACGGATCTACGAGCACGGTCATAATATGCTACCCTGTATTCTCCCAGAGATTTGAGTCTTGAGGTCTCCCTTGCGCACGACGAGCCACTACCTAGAATCACCAAATTTCATTTGCAGATGGAGATGCATTTGGCTGGAGGGGCTATGGGCGTACGGAGGCAAACTTGACGCTTGTATGCGTTCAAATACTTCCTATAAAGAGGAGATCATTTGAATCTGGGCCATATCTGTGCCCTGCGCCTCGGTGGCCAGCTCATTCTGTCAACACCCCAATTCTTGCCATTTTCCCGGTTGGAAAGTTTAATACTCATATCGCGAATATTAATAGACCTCGGATATGCAGTATACCCTTGTCTAATAGTGGTTACTCATCATATGAACTACTTAGGATGCTCTGCGGTGAATTGTAGCCACGCCAAGTGAGCGCTAGTGAGCATTTGAGCGGGTGGCCGGTTAGGCCGTTTATCGCCGTTTCGGGGTTGTCCCCGAATTAAATTCAGCGAGCACCAGATCGGCATGAATAAATTCGGATGCACCTAGAGATATTCACGTTCAGTCGGCGGTTCCATCAATGTAACAGGGATAACAGAGAAGGATTCACGACCCATCTGCATCAACGCATGCGAACTGAAAACGTGGAGCATTCAAATAAGTACCATAAGATTCTAAATCTTGGTGTGCAGCTTGATCTATTTCGACAAAAGCCAGAAATCCGTGGAACTTGCTGTGGCAAAAACTACGGAATAGTCACTACCATGGGAAGTGCGGAGCCTCGTGTGCACTTCCCGAGAAATACCGTTCGTTGTATACGTCTGAAGTATGCTTGGCAGCGGACGGTGTGCGGGAGCAGGCGAGGACCTGTAATCCAGGATCATGGCGCACAGAAACGCCACGGCCGCGTCGGCAACTCACTTCGAATTCCTTTTAGGCCGGCCAGTCTTGTCAGTCGAGGGAGGGAACTCTGGAATGTTTTTATTTATCACTGTCCGAGTATTGGATCTTACGCCTCGGAACTGGCTGGACATATAGCATGGCGAAGCCTTGATCCCACGGAATGCAATTGTAACGAGACGATATCCAAGCGTTTCTGATGACCGCCGCGGGTTTCATGGAAGGAGCTTCTATGTAGCCTTGAAACGCAATGCGTGTGAGCCATCCCATGGAACAGTAATCACTTCCACTCCATTCATTGCAGTAGAGTTGATACACCCGCGCCATTGGCTTGGTCGGTTCCGCTTCTCAAGGCCTGGAAGTAAGCTCGGCATTTTGTCGTTTCCACCTCGCCTTGGACCGGAGCCAAAATGAAAGGCCACCAGGACATAGCAAAATATTATCTTTACGTCCCGCCGATTAAGGGGTACATAAATCGGTTCAGTATATAGCTCTGGTTTTTTTCCCTGTCGTTGTCTGGTAGATAGCTAATACTTCGCTGTCAGAAGGCGCGTCTCAACTCGATGGTATTGATCCAATATGAGCCAGAGAAGAGGCTAGGTTTTGAATTGGTTGATTATCCGGCGGGGTGGCTGTGCTGTGTGCGTCGATCCTCGGGGCTGGAAGGCCAATGGCATCTACGATCACGCTGGTCTTTGGAACTTCTTGATGAACATGACGAAGGAAACTCGTGTGTCGGCGGTGGTCACAATTGCGGCGGACAGCTTGCGTTTTCTGCCGTATCCCCGTCAAAAGCGTGCGTTTTTTCTGTGTGTTGAGCATTCGGTGGGATATGACGCCGCGGTGGTCATGCAGCGTCACGTTCGTCTCGACGTGACGGCGCGGATGAAGTCTGGCGCTAGTAATACGGTTACCGTAGTGTAGCCGAATTTTTTTGGTCTGCCGGTCCAGCGAGTTCGAACAGATTGTAACTAAGAATGGGATTGCAGGGAGGCAATCCATTGCAACTCGCTATGGGATTGGAACTTACTGTAATCCCTAAATTGTGCGTTGCAATCCACAAAAAAATTGCGGGATTGCAACAGACTGTATTCGGTTATGCGCCTATATAATCAACCCAGGTTTTTTCCGACGACACGACTACCGCGGTCCACGCTTAGAAGAGGCTATAAAGTAGAGGTCATCGAAAAACGTGATGTATCCCGGTTATCAGTGCTTACTCGTAGTGAAAGATTGCCTTCAGGAAGTATGTTGCATCCGCTGCGGGGTCGTGGAAATGCACGAGAGGACATTCTTCGTATCGTTCTCAGTTTCCTGGTTGCGGAAAACTAAGCATGTCGTGGAAGACAGGGGATTTCGCCGCCAAAATTCCTAGGGAGACTCGTAACAGCTGGGTCCCCGCCTGGAGGACTAGGTAGCCGTCGGTGAACCATAGACTGCCTTCGCGGATAAGAGTTTCCGTGGGAAGATTGGCCGCAGTTTCCATCGAGAACGAGGTCGTAGACGACAAAGTAAGCAATAAAGGGGCTGGCGGCAGTGCCGATCTTGTTATCCTGATGAGTCAGAGAAGGCCTGGTTGAAACAGTTGAACTGATTCACCGAGCCATAAAAAGGATCAATGGCACAGTCCACCTTCTAGGGAGCCTGAGACATTCAAAAACCAAAGAAAGGTTCAGGAGTTCTCCCAAACTATTTATTTCTTCCGATCGGGACCTCAGGGCTCATTCAGCGCATGCGGCCGTAGATTTACGAACCATTCAAGATGTGATCACAATTTCAGCCACTTCAGGACACTCGGGCAGATACCTACCACATAACAACCATCTACCTCAAGTTCCACTCAATACTCCGTCGTCGTCTGAACTCCTGTGTCCTTGTACGCCAGCCAAGATGGACGCGCTACCAACTCGTTATACCACCTGGGGGCTCAGTCAGTCCCTGCATACGGTCGCTGCATTATTACCACGGTTGCTTACCTCGCGACGTTTGGCTTGCGCGTCATTATATCGCTGCCTCCCGATGCCACAAGGGGCGCGTACGGGATGTGGAACAGATCCACCAGGGTGAAGTTCTGCCCGAATATATACTGTAAGCAATTCATCGCAGACAATGCAGAATAATAATGAAACGCACATCTCCGGCGACGTAGCGCTGCTTCGACAGAATGGCCTCATACCCCTCGAGCTTCTTGTCTAGGATCTCTAGCTGCGCATCCACCACCGCCTGGTCGTACGGCGAGCCGAATCCCCTGACGAGTTTGGATCACACATAAATACATACGGTGCGAGTCGAAAGACAAATGCGTCATGACGCACTTCATCATGAGCTGGAACCCAGCCTTGCTTGCACTTGGGTCAAAATTAGACACCTCCACCGACGCGGCCTGCTCGAACAGTGCGTTTGCCTTGGGGTCGGTGGGGATGAGTCCGGACGCGGGGTATTTCGCCGCGAGGTAGCGGCAGATTGCGCGCGTCTCGTACAGGATGAAGCCGTCGTCGTCCTAAATATTCACCGTACATTGCAGCATGAGTATATGTAGATCTGCGTTATGACTTATCAACGGGAAGTTGGACGAACGATGTAGGGAATCTGGCCGAATGGTTGCTTCTCCAGGTACTCGGGCGTCTTGTGCGCGCCGTTCATGACGTCCACCGAGACGAGCTCGAACGGGATTTTGAGCTCGTGGAGGACGGCCCCGACGCGACGGGTGCAGGTCGCGAAACTAGAACCGTAGAGTTTGAGAATTGCCATTATTTTTGTCGTGGTTGAGGAGGTCTGGAGGGGAGAGATTGTACGCTGGGTTAATACTACTGTATGTCGTGTGTGCGCTGTGATATATACCTCTCATCCAGCTCGCCGTAAACTTGCTGACCGCTATTACTCATCCAACGGCTCCTGAAAAGTCTTACTAAGCCACTAATCTGGGAAATTGCAACGGAACCCCGCTTGCGACCGACATGAACTTGGACAACGCCGCTTCCGGTTGGACTTGGCGGTGTGATGGGGTCCGTGTCTCCCTCTTTTATAAACTGCGCCTGTCTCCAACTTTTCGTCAGTCGGGCCCAAAACTTCGGTACCTACGTCTCCGGTACGTTGGCGGGCGCAAATCTATCTTCAACCAAAGTGGTGGGCCACTGGCGGCCCACCGCAGTCTTGTATTTATAAGCCGTCGGGATATCCGGCTGGCTGCCGTGATCAAGGTACATTTGAGGTACATGGGAAATTGTGGGCTCATGGGCTATGACTGTTGTTGGCTTATGCCGAAATTGTGGTCAGAGTCTTTGGCATTCAGGATCGGAGATCATAATGACCTGGGAGTGGGACGTTCCTGCAGTGCCCGTCTCATATTTTCTCGAGGTTGATTGAATTTGAAGCTTGCAACCAGTTTCAGACATCAGTGGCATGCCGCGGCTGTTGCATGTCCGCAAGTAGCCAGCCAAGTTCGAATTTGAACGCTGGGGCAAGCTGTCACCGCACATGTCATCATGAGCAGCTGCAGGAAAGGCTTAGGAACCGTCGAAGCCGGAATTGAAGAAGCAAGAGCGGCGTCACTCGTCACCGTGGCGTGACTCTCTTACTTCGGAACACCGCATTCAGTCGAATCGATTCTGGAGTCTGCTCGGTCTTATATCTGGTGCTTTGATTTCTTTAACTCGAAATATATTCTCCCTTCTCGATCGAATTTCTTGCTCCCATTGGCTGGCGGAACTCTCTTCACGTTGTCTCCGATCGCTCTCCGTCTACTTTTACGGAAATGACTGCGGCCACCATACAACCTCCTACACTTGGATTCCCCAATTTTCGACAAGGTATGTCTCTTCGATCGTAATCCTTCCTCGAGTCCAATCGGCGGCCCCGATTGGGCATTTTTTTTTTTGGCGAGCTGGGACTTGGGTTTGTGGCTGGTTCTCGATTCCTCCGTCAGGTTCTCGGCGACTGGCAGGCATGCTTCCTATTAAGTCTACTCTACGCCCGTACACCCGCAATTCCACTTCCCATCAAGACATACGCGACCTTCAAATTCTTCTCCTCCTCGGCTACTAGTACTGTATCTCCCGGTATTGCCCGGGAAAAGACAGGCCACACAATGAGTCGTGGTACGCATCCAAACAGAAGATCTGTCGCGCTGGGCGCATCCGCAAGAAGTTACATGTCAGCACTGTCCGGAAACACTCCGTGGATTTCCCGTTCGATTCGGGGGCAGGTCATAGATGGTGAGATGCAATGTCCCTTTTTTATCGTAGGTCGTCTGGTTTACGTCCTCTCGTGCACCAGCGCACCAGTATGCAGGCGTCTCGTTTTCCTCATTTTTTTCAGAAGTTCACTAATGCCCGGAAGCGGCCTAGTACTTACTCTGGACCTCAGCGGTGCATTCACTGACTGTTTCTCGGAGTGGCCATGAACTGGGCTTTGAGCCGACACGCATAAAGAAAGTCACGCCGCCCCGGATTCCGGGACTCCGCAAGACTCGTCGTGGTAGCGAGGCGGGCAGTTAATAATAAAAGTGGAGTCTTCGCGAACGGGTCATGTCGTCATGCGATGCACTTTGGTCTTTCTGTACAGTATTTCGTTTCTAGTTCTTCGCTATTGCCGCTGACGCACCATCTTTTCAGATTCTCAGGATTCTACGGTAACCGCATCCTCATTCCAGATGTGAATAAGCCATGAAACTGAACATCTACAAGGAAACTCGGCCAAGGAGTTCACCATGCATTTGGCGTCTCTCCGGACTTCGCGTAGCAGGGATCGCCGGTCCGCGGACCGCATATCCGCCACAGCGGACATCAGATTAAAGCGCGAAAACGATAATCCGACATCATGATGCCTTGAAAACAAACAGAGCCCCGACTTGTCCCCGACCTCCGTTCCGCTCCCGTCCCCCCACTAATATCTCTTCAATCCCTCCGCTCACCCACGATGCGCATGCCAGACGACTTTGACGCTATCTCTGACGCTGTTGACGAAGGTGGGTGGAATTCCAAGAGGATTTAAAATTTTATGTGGAGTGGCGCTGACGGTGACGTCGTAGTGAATGTTCTCAAGGGCAAAGGCAAAGGATGGACAGAAGAGTCGGCTTTCGACGCGGACAAGGACAAGACGCAGTTCCGCCAGTACGAAGCTGCTTGCGATCGGGTGAAGAATTTCTACCAAGAACAGCATGGTGCGCCACCTGTCTTGTTGTTTTCGTCATTGCTGCTGTATTGTGTCGCTGAATCGGGCGCGCAGAGAAGCAGACGATGGAGTTCAACATCAA
This sequence comes from Mycena albidolilacea, assembly GCA_029282495.1. Taxonomy (NCBI): domain Eukaryota; kingdom Fungi; phylum Basidiomycota; class Agaricomycetes; order Agaricales; family Mycenaceae; genus Mycena; species Mycena albidolilacea. The sequence goes on along the minus strand of JARIHO010000031.1, from coordinate 197,203 downwards.
GATGCGTGTAAACATGCGGAAGCAGGTCCGCGCGAAAATGGGTACGTCGCACTTACCATCGCCTGACACGGGGTTGAATTCAATCCTCCATGCAGGTATCTGGGAGGCAATGGAGAAACTCAACACATTGGTCGACGACTCGGATCCGGATGCATGGCTACTTATTCCTCGCGAAGATCTCTCGACTTACGATCCTTCAGACCGAACTCTTGCAGATCGAGCACCTCCTCCAAACTGCCGAGGCCATCCGGAGAGACGGAAAGCCCGAATGGATGCAGGTCACCGGACTCGTACATGACCTCGGCAAGCTTTTGTATCTCTTTGGCTCGGAGTATGTCTGCTTCCCAATTCTTTAGAAACCATTTTTTAAAAAGTTCATGTTGTACCGTAGAGGCCAGTGGGACGTCGTCGGCGTATGATTTCGCCTTTCCCTGCGACTTTGACAACTCACTTCCCGGCTTTCAGGACACCTTCGTCGTTGGCTGTGCCTTCTCCGACAAAATCGTCCTCCCCGAGACGTTCGCAGGCAACCCCGACAGCACCGACGCCGTGTACAGCACGAAGTACGGGGTGTACGCGCCCCACTGCGGACTCGAAAATGTCATGCTGAGCTGGGGGCACGATGAGGTGAGGCTCACGTTCCTCCCGTATGGCCGAAAGGACTTTGGTAACCTGACAATTGGGGCAGTACCTGTACCACATCCTGAAGGAGCAATCGTCCTTGCCTGAGGAGGGACTCTGGATGATCCGCTACCACAGCTTTTACCCGTACGTCTTCCTCCCTCCACTTCCATTTTCCTCTTACGAATACTTCCTCTTTCCCACATACCCGTCTCTTACGGCGCGCGCCCTTCGCAGCTGGCACCGGGAAATCGCGTACACCCACCTCACGGCCCCCGCGGACGAGAAGGCCCTCGCCGCCGTGCGCGCGTTCAACCCGTACGATCTCTACTCGAAGAGCGACGGCGGCGTCGACGTGGAGGAGCTGCGTCCGTATTACCAACGGCTCATCGCAAAGTATTTCCCGGCCGTCATCGAGTGGTGAGTTTGAATTAGAGAAGGAGAGCGTAGAACGGCGTTGGTAGATTAGAAGGAGAAGTTTTAGATCATGTAACTAGACCGATTCGCAAATGGACTTGGATGATTCTCATTGGGGTTCGCTTGTGCGGTCGGCGACTGCTCCTCGTATTGCTGATGAAGGCCTTGATCGAATCTTCCAGGACGTGAACCTTCCCGCCCGGGTCATTGCAGTACAGTTTTAGCAGTCAAACGAGTGAGTTCGAAGTGCAGGAGACCTGACATTCTGTTTACAAAGAAGGAACTGATTGAACTGTTCTTAAAAGGATGGCCCGAAAGCATCGTTCGTTCAAGAAAACAATCTAGAAGCTTCCCGGCGCCTGTCCATCGCCGATAGCCGTGCAGTTCATCGAAATCTCGACGAGTGGCTGCTTTCTATTCTTGATCAAGATAATGTCCGCACTAGGAAGGAAAGCTCAGTCACAGAAAGAGAAAAAAGGCCTCGGGACGCACAAGATGGCGAGATTGTCTTCGTCCTCGCCTTCAGGGAGTTCGAGATTCAGGTTGTCCAGCAGATCATCGATGTCACTCGAATCCTACGCCAATAGTTAAACCATGTCCCAGAATCGCAAGGCAACGTACCCAAATAATCAAGACGGACTGGTTACTCTTCGCGTCATACTCTCTCGCCTCATACTCCCTCAACAAATCGTCGACACAGTCGATGTCCGCGTCGTCACCCGTCCCGCACGACGTATCGGGAACCAATCCCAATTTGGCGGCCAAGGGAGCGGCTGTGGTATTCGCAGGCACACACGCATTGGTGGTAATATTCGGCGTGCATGTGATGATGAGGCCAATGTTGAGGTTTTCAAAGACCTTTTACAAAAGTTAGAAATCTGTGTTCGGCGAGGGCCCTACGAACCGAGGGAATGCAGTTCTGTGCTCTTTCCATACCTCGGGGGCTCAACCCGAGCCGTCCCAGGGAAGGTTTTTCGGCATTGGTGATTAAGTAAATAGTGTTGTTTAACGTGATCGATAAAGCTGACGAGAAAAGAGCGAGGGTGTATAAGAGAGCGACGAGCATTCTGGATCGAATGACGACAGTCCAAGTCCGGTCTCTGTTTATAAGGAGACTCGGAAAGCGGGATCCCGTCATAGAATACCTTGGCAAAACGGGAAAGCGACTAGAAGCCGTCAACGGCGTGCACAAACATATGGAAGGTGCGGGCGAACTGCCGTAGAATGCGATCTCGCCCTTGGCAAGTGGAGACAACCAAAGAGGAGAATGTCGGGGGGCATACTGCCGACATGCACACTCTACTGTTCGGCTTGAGAAGGCGCCGACCAGAAATGCAGCGGCGGAGGTTTCCAATCTGGAGGAGTTATCCGTCTAGCTCCACTTCTAGAAATGTATTATAGACGGTCTAGCCCCTTAAACGTGTCTTCCAGTGTCCGTTCTATCACCGCCCATCAGTAGGGATTTACGAGTGACCCGTCACGGACCCTGATGAGAGAACGAGAAAGACGTCAAAGACGAACAAAGATGTCGGCATCTTTCGCAGGCAGGTTCGATTTTCTTGGGAAAAATGCATGTCCAGGCAAAGACGCCAAAGATGCGCCAGAGGTTCAAGCCCATTTCAAAGACACTTAAAACTCTGCTCCAAGATACATGTAAAAAATTGTACTCACTCATCTACATGTGTCTTGAGGCCCCCGAATGGCTGGCGTGAAACGCAAGCCGTGCGGAGATTATCGGGTTGCACGGCAAGAGACACGGCGAGGGATGGCGCGACAGGGCACCGGGGCATGTGGCCGCACGGCCGGGCGAGGCGGAGCGCATGTTGCATGGTGAGGGGTGTACGGATGCACAGCAGCGGAGGGACAGAGCGGCGGGAACAGGCAAAGTGGCCGAAGTATACTGGGTGCCTGAAGAGCATGACGCTGGTACGTGGTGTGCGATGGAAACGTATCTAAAGAAGTCAACAGGATGCGTCCGCCCGTTGCTTGAAGCCCGGTCACTCACCGTGAATATCGACTCGCTCGTCTGCTTGTGAGGTCTTCCAACTCCCATCGATCGCATCCACCGCGTCACGGATAAGTATAAGTGAACAAGACCTGGCGATATGCTTTCCTTGAAGATATCTTGAGAGCTTGAGGAACAAGGATTCTTGAGACGGAACTCGAGGCCTTGAGGGACGAAGATACCTTGATTTAAACTGGGCGGGCTTGACTGTTTGGGTCATTGAAATTGAGAGGACCACTAGACAGACGTGAAGGCTTGCGGGTTTGAGGGGGTCAAGTGATTTGCAGTGGAAAACGGAGCAAGTATTTGCTGCTTGGGCTCGGTCATCCATCAAATGATCGCAGTGCACGGACCATCCACGTGCTGATGAATTGTACGGCTGCCGCCCGTTACTGCAACAACGGCCGGGTCAAGGGGGTTCGGGCCGGTGAAGCCGGGATAGGGGGGAGGTAGGTAGGTACAGTTGCGGACAATCAAACATGACAACTTTCTATTCCGGGGGAACGGCTCGTGGGATTGTCTTCTTTTGTTGATAATAGCACTTCTAGAATATATTGTGAATTTTCCACGTCGTCAAGTTGAGGAAAAAATTACATAATGGTGTCGATGAGCCCTCAAAATTTCGCCGCCCCCCCAAATCTTATGTAATCAACCTCGGAGTACCCGGAAATTGAAGCTCTTGTCAAGGGCTATCATTTGGTGAATGAAAGAAGAAATTCTCTCGAGCCGTTTGTCTACAATTTGGGTTTGATGGCATTGATGGGAACCTCGGCTAGCTTCTGAATGCTCCGAACTTCTACCAAAGATGTTCCATGTCATTCACACCACCACCCAATGTGACTATTGTCTGAGAGTACTCAAAGAGCGGGGTGTGGATACTAAACAGTTCAAGTGTGCTCCTGTTTGCCCACTGGATAGTGAGGGATGCTGCATGGCACACTGGCTCAGTCAGCAAGAAGACTTTCTCAACCAGCCGTCAATGCTTGAATCCTGAATTGTGGGCCGAGGTCATTGGTGCATTTTCCTCCCAAAGTTTCACTGTGAATTGAACCCCATTGAAATGGCAAGTGGCTTCTCTTTCCATGGATCAAATAGCTAAATCATTTGTAGTACTGGGGTTGGTGCAAGTATCGCTATCGGCAATCACCCAAGACCAGCTTTCAAGAAGCTAAAGATCATGCATTTCGGTACTTAGATGCATGCCCCCCAGAGGTTTATTCAACGCTCTTGGTGTTTCATGAGTGCTTACCGAATTGGGCTGACTGGCAGACTGGCAGCATGGGTTGTTCAAAGGCAGAAGTCCCACAGACAGGTTTCAGCAACAACATTGAAGGATTTGGAGGAGGCTGGGATGCATAAATAGTGTTTTTGCATGTCTACATAATATATAATTTATGTTGTCGTCATCCCATATGGCCACAGAGGTACACACAATTTTGTTCAAACCTGTCCAAAATTTCGCCACCCCTTATTTGTCGTGGGAAAATTCTGAAAAATTGGTTTTGGGGGTATTTCATCTCTCTGAATCTGATTCTGGACTCAGATTTGCCAAAATTTCACTCAGAAAAGCAGAATTACAGTTGTTGAGTTTGATTGTCCGCAACTGTACGGCCGTCAGGCCGGATAAAAAAAAAGACCTCTCAGTAAACGGGTCCAAAATCGTTCCAAACGACTTAATAATACTCCTGCATGCCTCTCTTGATGTATTCCGTGTGTTTCGAACGCCAAGATATACACGGTAAGGCTCTGGATGACATTTTGGTACTCAACAAACTATGAGATCACTCGGGCGATGCCGCATCAAACGATCATTCCCAGCGAAAACGCGGTATCAGTGGCCTCGACAGCTGCTCTTATATTTTCTCGGTTCTTTCGTTAACATCTAGTGGTCCGTCTAGTTGTGGGCTGCCACCATCATTGCTCCCATTTCTCATCCATGTCGCAGCGCCGCATCAAACGGGTTTGCGGCGAAACACTACTATTTACAATATTCATTCTTGGGCTCCTTCATCGCTCACTTCCTATCTGCAAGTCTGGCCTGTTGAGAAAATTGAATTATCAGCTGACTGGCTTCTAGTGGCTGCTATGAATACAATGACCCAAATATCTACAACGCTCTCTCAATCAATTTTTTTGGCGGGCTACGGCTGGACCCGAGCGGAGTTACCCGATTGGGATGGCCACGTGATAGATAGGTACACTGAGACCATGTTTTTGAAAAAATACGGCCTAGGTGGACTTTTTCACGGATCCGAAACCCCTTGGGCCGGGTTTTTCTTAAGTTCAAACTTTTTGACGAGCGACGGCACCGCCCCGAATTTCACCCAGAAAAATTGTGAGCAGGCATTTTATAGCTCAATTGAATACACCCGCCAAATCCCATGAAGATTGGTTAGTTGTATAAAACAGGGCATCGGATTTTTCACTGGGATCAAGAGAATCGTGCGCTCGGGCCGCGTTCTCGCTCAGTTCTCACCCATGCTCTTCAAACTTTTTTTATATTACAGTAGGATACACCCGTAGCTTTGATTTGGTCCACTTCCAAAGGGAATTGAAGAATAACTGAGCTCAAGCGAACCGATTTATCACATCTAGTTCATTTATCACACCACATCCACTTATAGTACAACTCTAATAAATTGGCTCAGGATCAGCATCAAGTAAAAATACAAGGGGTAGCACAGATACCCATATCCTTCGGTGACCGAAAGTCCCATTGAACAGCTGAAAGAAGATACCTGTGGCTCATTATTAGAAACAATTCACGAGAATGGGCGAGCGAATATCGAAAAGAGGCATTGAATTTGTAGTGAGGGGCCATGGATAGAGCAGAACTTGAGAAATTAGCTTCAAGGTCTTGCAGGCAAGACGAAGAACCAGAGACGAGGGCGTACAATGACAGCTGATAGGGTTTTTCACAGTTGCCCTTTTTGTGCCCTTTTTCATGTTTGGCAGATAGTATAAAATTCAGAAAAAATCACTCCAGTCCTTTTGAACATTTGAGATGGTATATGACTTTTGCGGAAGGATAGGAACACCCAGACTATATGAAATGGAGAAAAAGAGGCAGAAAGGAAGTGAAAAAGGGTAGAAAAAGGGAGACCCAGCCCAGGGTGTTCACAGTAGCCCTTTTTCGCGCCTTTTTTTCATGCCCTTTTTTTTTCATTTCCCCCAGAATAGCAGGTAGGATCCCGTTTTTTTTTAGGTTTTCTACCCTTTTTGTACTTCTCATTGAAAAAGGGGAAATTATTGTAACTTGATTGTATGCCTCTATGTTGTGCTAACGGAAGGGGCGGTCTCTGGCGTCCATGGACTAGAACATAAATTCGGGGCCACAAGCCGGCTCTATCGAACGAAATGTCCCTGATATCGGCCACCGATTTGTCAGTTTACGACTCGGTATGAGCCAAATTGCAACCCGCATCAGTTTGTCTGTGTTTGGCTCTTTCAAATCAGCATGTAGGATCACATGATCGCGTAGCCTTCTCCCACATCCTTCACTCTTCTAGCAACACCTTCCTCCGTGTCGCGACAACTGAAGCGGTCGAGATCTCGTCCAGTTTGGGCGCGAATGCCTTTTCCCACTGTTTCCCGCTGTTTCCCGCATGCCATGGACAATCTTATCCTCGTCCATTGTCCCGCACATAGCTCATCTCGCTGCGTCCATTTCTTGCCCATCTCTTCAACTTGTTCTGCACGGGGTCTCGGGATGAATTGTTACACACGCGCCCCATGCGCAACATGTCGACCCTGGGAGCGGGAGAAGTTTGATGTAACAACCAAATGTGGTGTCTATCTTCGCAAAGACAACGAATACTCCCGCGTCAGCACCGCGGTACCGTTATCTCTTCGACACAGCATGAGGATCTTCTGCAACATGCGGCCATCAATGCAGGAACCAAGACCTTGGCCTCTGTCATCGTCGCCGGATCGGAGGCGCTTTAGAGCCTCTTGGGTTCCCAGCAAGAGGAAAATCCTTCCATCCTGAGTGTCGCTTCTCTGACCTTTTGGGCGACAATGCTGTAGAGCTGGGGAATCGATCATTGCACTGTTCACCTGGAGGCAGTATCTTTTTTTTTCTCTCACAGGATCGTGGCTCCTTGGTTGGTCAACGTCTGGCAAACATCGGAAGTTTTTTGGGCCCGCGGCAATTCAATTTTAACGGCTAAATTCTGCCATCCGTTTCCCGACCTCGGAGGTTTAATCTCTGTTCGAGTCTCGTTCATTGAACATCTGGCACTGTATGTACTTCGGCGCACATTCTAATTCTAACACAGTTTCAGCGAGACCAAGTTATCAATCGCGCCGCGTTCGATCTAACAGTCAACTGTCTCCTTTCTTTGTTCTGTGGATCTCTCAAGGCTTGAACATGTCCACGCGTTTCCATGCAGCCAACCATCAAAGATCTCGACAATATTCAACGAATTTTTTGGGTGGCCTACGCAGGTCGTTGCTACCTTGAGAATCGATTGGAACGAATGGCATTAAAACCAGCGAGTTGCATTCTGTTGATGGGGACGATTCTGACTCATTTTTCTACCAAGAACTCGACATGTTGACATCGACCCACCATACCGGTTGTTCGCATTGTTGTATGATTAGGCGTCTAAACCGTGAGATTTAGCATAAAAGCCGCCCCCACATCCAGAACCACGTAGGACTCCTTCCCCGCCCACCTCCTCCCCCAATCCCCACTTCACGATCAACGACCATGGCACGCACTTTCTATTTTGTTGGGATGGGACTCCTCTTTGTCGCTCTGGTGCTGAGCTTCCTCTCATCGATATCCCTCCCGTATCTACCCGCCCTGGATTTTGCACGTGTCAAGTTCAGTGGAGACGGGATCTCTGGGTTGGGGTCGCTAGAGCTGACTCAAGTGCGCGTAAGTATTGCCGCCTTTTCTTCTTGTCTTCTTTCTCACTTTCTTTTCTCTTCCAGTGGGGTATCTGGTAGGCAACCATCATCATCATTTTTCTGCTCGGACTGAGGCGCTTATCAGGGGGCCTTGTATTTACGACGGGAACGATAAGCGAACCTGTTTCCACACTGGTCAGTAGTCCGATATCTCACTCTCTTTCGTGCTCAACCTCTTTATCACAGGACACGGCTACGCGGTCCCCGTCGAAACCCTCAATATCGAAACCGGTGCTACACAAGAGGTCATCATCGGCGCCTCTTGGACTCGGGGTCTTGCCATCCACCCCGTTGGTGAGTCGCATTTACCCCAACCCGCTAGCCACTCAATGTTCTTTCAGCCACCGCAGCCGTCGCCGTTGCGTTCGGATTCGCTGCCTCTAAATTGGAGCATGGCCCACTCATCGCGTCCTTGACTTCCTTCTTCGCGGCGTTGATGGTGGTTCCGCTCTACCTCGTCGTCTCGTACGATCTAACTCGTGTACCACAGCTGCTGATCGCTTTCGCTATCGACATCGCCCTCTATGTCTTTGTCCATCACGAAATTGGCAAACTGAAAGGCGTGGACGCTAATGTTAACGCAGGCTCGGGTACGTGGTTTGCCATGTTGTTACCATCGGTCGTCCTGACCTATCGGGCAGCTTTCTGGATGACCTTCGTCTCCCTCATTTTTGTTCTCCTCGCCGGATGTACCGTTTGCTTCGGCCGCCGGAAGGAGGGCGGCAGCGACTCGTACCCGATGTTTACCCAGTCGTCCGGCGGCGGCTTCCTGTCGCGGTTCCGCAAGTAACGCATTAGTTGAGCGTTGCGCAGACCTACTTGAGGAGCCCATACCCGAGCAAAACTATTCCACCCAACAGTTGTTCAACCCTTCATATACCAGGAATAGACTGGAAATGGAAGTTTCCTGTAAAATACGGACGACTATGTAGTCTTTCTAGTCAGTCCAATTATGCAGATCAATTTTGCGGTTTGTTGTCATTAGAAATGGTCATTTCCTGTACAATACGGACGAGTCTTTCTAGGTCTTTCTGGTCAGACCAATTAGGCAGATCGTCGTGTGTAGTTCAATCGTTTTCATCAGAGATCGTCCACTACCCAATCTGTCACAGTTATGAGACGCGACCTCGACCTTACCTTCTCGTTTCGATGTCCGGTTCGGAACGAGTCGCAGGGCTGGACTCCGTTTTGATGCGCACCCTCTGATGCGCATTTATTTATTTATTTCTGGAGCGTTCAGGATAATGATACTCAGTCTGCAGAAGCATTCCAAGCTCATCCGCTTGTGTTTCTGGCTGTTAGACCAGTTGTTGCCGGGAAAAATTGTCCAGGAGTTGTCGAAGAAAGGGTTGGTCCTGAGGGGGACTGAGGTGGTGTCAAGGTCGTGCAGGCTGGGAGTCGAATTATACAGCAAAAATGAGATGACGGCTAGAGAAGACCCAAAGTAGGTGTAGAGTGAGAAGGAGGTTGTATTGCAAATGTCAGTATACGACGTCATAAAGCTTGACGGTGCATCACCTCCCGAGCTGCCGTTACTGCCACACGCAATAACCAACCTTCACATGCTGCCAGAGATCCACTCGTTGACGAAACGAAACGGCCTAGAGTTTTGCAGCTCAGCTGTAACTCCCTAATGGGCGTGCACGATCATTGATCAGTGATGGCTTTGCCTCCTCGTTTTGAGTGAGATCGAAAGTTACCCGTTGGTGAATTCTGACGTAACAAAATCGTCATCCGGCACACCGGCGCCGCCATCACCAAATCAGGAAAAAGCTTGCGAGCGAAGATAAGCGGTTGCGATCCGGACAATCCATACAATCTTCACAATTATTGTGACCAAAATCACAAGTCCTTAGAATCGAAAGTCTGCGTGTGTGACGATCGTCGAATCAAGTATTATTGTGAAGGTTGTAGCGCTTGTGATCGAATATAAGGGCTTTTCTGGAAGCCGACAATGTGTCCACAGCCTCCCATATGCTTGATTTGGACTCAAATGCGTAAATAAGGAGATAAGATGGATTGCGTGAAGTATTACATGTTACTACAAAGCGAGCGACCACCCCTGTTTATGAACAACGCGGTATCCCCCGCCGGTCGCGCGCTGAAAAACCGTAGAAGATAAGATGTCGTTAACAAGAGGGGAGGGGGAGGGTCGAATGCGGGGTGAATTTGCATGGTGCGAAGCAAAGACGCATAGAGTCCAGTCAAGCATCTGTCCCACAAGGCCCAGACGAGGCGGTCGACAAGGCCGCTTGCAGCTCACGCGAGACAGGGGACAGGGCTCCATGTTGCGGCTTTGGGATCCCAAACTTGTTGCGTCAACGACTTGAGACCGCGGCTTGAAGATTTAAGTTGAGCCTTGAATAGTTTGAGGTCTTTCTTGAAGGGTCGGCCTGCCAGGACTTGAGACCGAAGACGTGACGATTTGAAGTTTGAAGACCAGCTTGAAAAGGCACCGGAGCCACACACAGATCATTGGACAGCTTGAAGAGAGTGGATACAACTCATGATTTGCTTATACAGTCAGTTGTGGAGCCAGGAGAAGGCGAGTGCGAGAAATGGAATGGACGAAGGTGGTGGGCAAAAGACAAGTGGCGTCGGCAACGTACGTTAATGCATCAGCAAAATCTGACGTGCGCACGGACCTTGTGTTGAAACATTGATGGCGAGGGCCGAGACCTCGCTTGGACTCCGCTTTGGATGTTTGCCGTTGCACGAGTGTTGCGCGCATACTCTTCCCCTTTGTTCCTGGTGTTACCTTTATTCCTGAGTTCAGTGCGCACTCACCCTCATTAAGGAATCGAGGTTTTCACTCGCTAGCTTGATCGCTGGGGTTGAAATAATCCCGGCCACCCTAAAAGTATACCGAATTAAATTGTGCCAAAATGACGTTAGAAAAAACAAATCTAATGGGCAGAGTATCATGGACATGATAGATTAACAACCCGCTCACTCGCTTGTCTGCCATCCCGAGCAGGTTCTAACAATTGTGGCTGCAGACGACGTGTCCACAACCATTGCGCGAGTGTTGCGAGCGCTTGTAAGCGGTTGTGATCCCGGGCAAGTATTGTGACAGAATCACGATCCTCACCTGGCCAAACAAGTTTTTTCTCGATTTGGTGATGGCACATCCACCTCTTCGAGCGCTGCGCCACCCACTGTGAGCCAACTGCGAGCCGTCGTTCGCCGTTACTGGCTCCATGCTGAGTCGAGCGCACGCAACGAGGACATGACGGAACTTCCCAGCGAAGTGCATGGGCCGGAAAGGCGATCGGGGTCATTTTGTCTCTGTAAACAAGTTTCAGGGCTCATGGTTGTCAAGCTCGATTGGTGTGCCCATTTATGGCGAGAAGTCACAGGGGGTTGAACAGAGCGTCGAGACGGGAGATTCGTTATCCCGCTATCTGTTCGGGCCTACAGCTGTTTTTTCCCCGATTGCTTTCCTGGGCCCACTAAGAAGTCTTATCTCGCTCATGTGGCCGGATTGTCGGCGTGAGGACCGTCTGGCTTTGAAAATAGGAAGTCGGGGCCGGACGGTGATTGACAAGGGGCGACACGGTATAGGAAATCCATGTCCCCAAAATCGCACTGACCAGCCCATAGGAACCAGGACCGAGTCGGCAAATGGATACTTTTTCAGCAGTTAATCTCAGCTCGTCTCTACTGGCCGTTGCATCGCGGTACGTTTTTTTTCTTTCCCTCAGATCGATCTTACACACCACACTCACGACGTTTGACTATGCACCGGCGACCATGCCGAGCACCCATTGAGAGTGGCAACATACTAGGATTAATACACTGCCGTCGTCTTAACTCCTCCATCCTGGTACGACGCAGTGCAACGTTCTGGACTTAATACGCTACCGTCGTCTTAACTCCTCCGTCCTGGTACGCCAGCCAAGATGGGCGCGCCACCAACTCGTTGTACCACCTGTGATCATTGGGGCTCAGTCCCTGAATTCGTCGCGTTGCAACAACGCTTACCTCGCGACGTTTGGTTTGCGCGTCATGATATCGCTTCCCCCCGAAGCCACAAGGGGCGCGTACGGGATGTGGAACAGGTCCGCAAGGGTGAAGCTCTGTCCGAAAGTGGTGAGTGATCTTTCGCGGACGTTGAAGAAGAACGGGAATGGTGTACGTACGTCTCCGGCGACGTAGCGCTGCTTGGACAGAATGGCCTCATAACCCTCGAGCTTCTTGTCCAAGATCTCCAGCTGCGCATCCACCACTGCCTGATCGCAGACCATACCGAATCCCCTGGTGAATTTTACAACTACATTCAGTGCGTGTCGAGAAGGCGGTGAGTGGACTCACTTTCTCATGAGCTCGACCCCAGCCTTGCTCGCGCTCGGGTCCCAATTGGACACCTCCACGGATGCGGCCTGCTCGAACAGCGCGTTTGCCTTGGGGTCGGTGGGGATGAGCCCGGATTCGGGATGCTTCGCCGCAATGTATCGGCAAATTGCTCGGGTTTCGTACAGGATGAAGCCGTCGTCGTCCTAGTATGTGTAAGTGATGGCAGGAGCGGCTTTAGAATGAATGCCCACAATGTAGGGAATCTGGCCGAACGGCTGCTTCTGCGTGTACGCTGCCGTCTTGTGCTCGCCGTTCATGATGTCAACCTCGACGAGCTCGAACGGGACTTTGAGCTCGTGGAGGACGGTCGCGACGCGGCGAGTGCAGGTCGCTTGGCTTGCACCGTAGAGTTTGAGAATTGCCATTTTTTGTGGCGGTTTTTTTGCGGTTGAAGAGGTCTTAAGGGAGAGATTGTACTTCGGGATAATACTACAGTATGTCGTGTGCGCGTTGTACTTTATACCTCTCATTTCGAGCCCGTAAACTTGCTGACATTGTCAAACAGTTATTACTCATCGTAACTGTAACTTGCTGACATTGGCAGGCAGTTAATATTACTTTTGAGCACTTAGGAAATGCCGCTTACGATTGAATTGAGCCCGAGAGACGCCGGGTATACCGATTGAATCCTCGGCGGTGTTGGATTTATAAGCCGTCGGGATATCCGCTTGGCCGTCGAACTTCACACTTGAGGGGATCGAGGTCGGACAGGAACATTGCGGTCAGACTCTTCATTCTGAGCCAATAATTGTGACCTCCCTGAGGAGATCCGCGGGTTTTGCGGGGCCCTATTTGTTGTCGTTGGGAGGCTTAAATCGTTCCGGTTCTATGGTGGCACTCTGACGGGAATACTGTGGCGTTTCGACCGAATGTTCACACTATGTCACCCATCACCTCAAATGTTCACTGAACTTGGTGTGCATTTCTCGGCAATCAGTGGAAAATTACCCTATATAGTATTCCGGCGAATGCCGGACCGAAAATTTTGGAATTTTTCTAGACTCGTGACCAGTCTGCCTACGCCGTTCTAACAAGGCGGGCTTGTTGCCGTAGGCAACAAGCCGGCAACAAGCTCGCCTTGTTAGAACGCCGTAGGCAGGCTGGTTACGAGCCTAGCATTTTTCGCCCTATTTGAGCAACGAAATTGAAAAGTCACCGTCACACATGCCAAAAATGTTCAGTTCACGACCGTCCGTTACCCGTCACCTGAACATTCGGTCGAAACGCTACAGTACGCAGGTCTCTAAAGTTTTATTATTTGGAACTGACTTTACACCTTCAACTATTCCATGGGCAGCGGGGATCCGGTTGATGTTTCGGCGACCATGAACGGCACCGAAGCACTGGATCAAGAGAAATTCACGGGCAGCAAGAATTGGGACGAGCAGAGTAGTCGTGGCGATGGATGGATGTCGAGCATATCGATTATTTTCCGCAGGGTTAAGACCCTCTCACCGGGGGCAGCCAACGATGCATGTGAACACCGTATGCGTTACACGCATGTGGTTCCCATATGGAAGAAAGGCCACAAAGCTGCCTTTACCAGACTAAGGGTGGCTTTGTTAACAAAGCATGCAACAAAGCCCCCCTTTGCTTTTTAAAGGCACCTTTGTGGGCTTTGTTCCGACTGCGAGCCACATGTGTCTAACACACTTGGTATTTGCATGCCTCGCTGGTTGCCCCCAGTGTCTGCATCTCGAACTCTATTTCATATAAGATCTCCTCGCCAATTCCAGCTTTCTACAGAAAGATCCGGGATGGAGAAACGACTCGGGCTCATATTCTGAATGATCAAGTAAAAATAGGAATGCGCTGGGCAGACAAATGGATAATTGTGTGTAAGTATACCGTGTATAGGGCTTCGCCAAGATGTGTGTAAGTATGATAAGCGACTAAAATACAGTATCTAGATAGCGAACGAAACAAGAAAAGCATGGTGGTACTGTAACGGTCTCACACGTCCATAAATCGCGACTTCTCGTCCGGAGACGTGGGCCGGGGCATCATTTGCACATGGTCCTGGCACGCGTTGGCTGAAATTCAAACAAAAAAATCATCAGCACCAGTTCCAATAGTTGGAAGAAAGACAAAGGAAGGAACGAAAGAAGCACAAAGAAAGGAGGAAAGAAGCTGAAACTTACCTCCCGCATCCCTCCTCTTCACCCACATCGTGGCTAGCGTCAGCCATATCCCCCACACCGCACCGAACATGCTCAGCGTACCTACCAACACCGCCACAACCGCGCTCCCGGGCGACTTTGCCCTCGTAAACCGACACAGATAAACCCCGTCCAGCACCGCCGGTCCCGGAACGGTGAGCGGGAGGAGCCCCGGGATGTCGTACGTGCCGTTCGTCAGCCCACTGAAATACCCGTCGTTCATGAGGGCGGAGTACAGGTACGATTTTGTCGGCAACGCCACCCCGTTTTTTGGGGGGTACGTCTCGGGGAAGGTGGAGAGGATGACGGAGGGGATGAGCGCGGGCTGGAGAAGGAAGTTGCTCGGCGCGGGGTTGCCGAGATCGAGGCGCACGGCGGCGTACACCGCCTGCACCATATTAGAGACGATGCCCTCCGTGTCGTTCGTGAGCAGGTCGCCCGAAAACGCTTGGACAGTGGACCCGTTCCCGAGCCACTCGAACATGCCGTTGATCTTCAAAGGCGGGGATTGTGTGCCGCACGGGGCGGCGGGGCCAAGGGAGGCGGGGCACCACGGGAAGTCGGCCTCGAATGAGATGAGCTGGGGCGTGGTGCGGTTGGAGAGGATGAGCATCTGGAAGATGCGGTCAGCGAACTCGTGCCCCGACGCGCCCATAAGCGTGTTGAGAACAGTGGCACGCGCGTCGCTCGATCTGTTGGAGGCCCCCGCCTGGAAGTTCCGCAGCGTCTTCTGCGCGCCAAGCAAGTATGACTCGGACCAGTCCGCGCGCAAGGTGATCTCGAAGTTGTTCTTCTGTTCGATTTGTGCAGCGTCGGCTCTGCACTTGACGAGCGCGGTGAAGTCGATCATGAAGGTGTTTGTGTTGCCGTTCACAAAAAGAGACGTGATATCGCAACTGTCGAGCGTGCCCCCGCGGTACGCGAATCCGGCGTCGCCGGCGTTGGCGGAATCGATGACCGACACTACGTACGGGAACATCGTGTAGTTGGTCATGACAGCGTCCCCGAGCCCAAACAAGCGGGGGTCGCAGAGCGTGCCCGGCTTGGGCTTGGCCGCTCGAGGAAGAAGTTTATCGAACCAGTGGTTCTGGGTGACATTGAAATTGGAATCGAAATTGGGTACGGTCTCGTATCCTCCCAGAACCGCTACGGAGTAGAGCTGAGGCCCTGTGCACATTTGGTACTGGAGGACGCACCATTGACCAAAGCCAGAAAGAGCAGCACCACGCCCGCGCCGGCGAAGGTGGCGTAAGAAAATGTCCGCCCTGGAAAGTTGCGGGTGATGGGATATTCGAGTTGGAGGCTGGCCAGCGGCATGGTGGAGGGAGAAAAATGGCAACGCTGCTCCAGGCTGCTCGAGTAGATATCTTCGTCGCCAATCGTTTCAAACGCATAGACAGCAATCAATCGTCGCTAAGGGAAGAAGGGGGGTGCCAGTGGGCAGATCAGTTTGGCTCTGCAAAACTCCACCAATACAAGTGGGCGCCACTCGTGCGCTCTCGCTACCGATACCATAGAACGTTGAGTGAACTGTATCTATTGAAGAACCGTACAACGCGCTTGTAGCTGGGATGCGAGTGGGCAAAAGGTTCCGTGTCTTGGCGCTGCCAACGTCACCACGTCCGCGCCAAGAAACGGATTTTTTGCTACCCTGATGGAGATGACGGGCTGTGTGGCCAATCACACGCATAAATTGCGGAAACACACTGCAAAGTTAGACAAAGTCACCATTCCACGACGATGTCTCCGTGAGTGAGCTGAAGGGTTGGCAAGCGACATTCGACACATTGACAAAGAAACGGTAAATGAGGTCACGATTATCCGCGAAAACCGCACATACGTGGGGCGTTACGCCGTTCTAGCCTTCTAACGCAATTCTAGGTCAATGGCTGGATTTGGGAACGAAAGCCAGCACAGAAAAAACCAGGTACATAGGTGGCGTAGAGTGGACCTGAGGCGGATGGTGAGGATATTGCACTGCTTTGGGTCACAGTTCAGGGGTCTAAAATCTATGGAGTAGGAAGTTGAAGGGACGGAGGAGTACGTGAATCAGCGCTGAAAGACGAGAACTGTAACAGACTGTGACGTACTTTACATGGTGCAGTGCCACCACTTTTACAGCCGCCTGCTATATTCTATACAAGTTTCCGACGAAAGAATGTGGAGAAATGAAGCGATATTAGGGAGATCTAAGAGGGAGGAGGGCCCTGGTAGTCGAGATTCGAGAAGCCCCAAGCCTTGGGATTTTTCGAGATTTAGGGTACATCTGGAAACCACCCAGTACCTACCGAGGTCGGGAGAGAGTTACCTAGGCTTCTAGACCCATAGGCACCCCCCCTTTCTAGGAAACAGCCTGACAAGGCCTGAGCGCCACGTCACGCGAGGATTGAATGGGTCCCGCGAAGAGTAGCCCAGCCTTTTCGAGTGTTGAGCGAGGCTCTCAAAAGCCGCTACTTACCAGGTTACGCGAACTTGGATCAAGACTTGGATTGGATGGGATCCCGGATCATCTCAAAGCCTTGACGGGAGTTGCCGGGTCACGCGGTCATTTGATGCCAGTGATCGCAGATCGGTGCTTGTTCTCAACGTTACGGTTCACTATCTCGCAGACTTTTTCGGCCCTTTACAGCCCTTTCACCCAAATTTTTCTTCTCCCATCCCAGTTCACAATAATACCCCTTTTGAATGTCGCCAGGACCCACCGTCTGCCTACTTTCTGCCAAACCTGAAGACTTTCGGGAACCGGAGCATCCACCCAGTGTACCCCTGGCTTGATTTTTGTCACCATTCACGGCACCCCTGGGCCTCGAACAGTTGTTTTTCACTTCCGCCTTGCGTTCTGGAGTGCTCTTCGACTCAATCCTCTGGCCCCTGACAGGGGCAAATTTGATTGTTAATATAATGTGACTGGCGGCTCGTTTCATAGACTGGTTTCTTAGGTATGCTGCGCCAGACTGCCGTCGCCGAGGAATTGATAAATATTTCCAGGTGTCTTTCCCACGGCCCTTTGACTTGCCACTTGGTCATGCTCAGGATCGGAGGTTTTCCATCAGGAACGAATCTTGATCTCATGCGACTGGGTTTTGGTTTTATAGGTATGCAGCGCCAGACTGCCATCACCGAGGAATTGATAAATATTTCCAGGTACCTTGTTCAATCCTAATAAGGTGCTGAAGTCGTTCGTATCTGTCGAGTGGCGGCTTCCTCGCCGGCACTGGGGTGTCGCCGGAACATCACCGTACAATGTTCGGCGCGCAATGTCTAATAATGTTCTCGTTCCTGTTTTATTGCTCCCTGCATTGGCGCTCGAACGCTACCTGACCTCGCAAAGGACGTACGTCGTATAAATTAGCCGGGCTCTGGCCTTTCGACTGGCAACAACACTTGCCCTCTTTCCTTGCGCGCCAACTTGAACTATGGCGGCTGAGCTATCTCGGTACAGAACGTGTGCTATTGCGATACCCGACAGCGAGAAGACATCGTCCGTTAGCAATGAACACCTCATAGGTGCCATCGGTGGAACGCCTGCGAGCTCTACAGTCCTGCCGTGGTCACTAAACTCAACCAGCTATGGGAGAGCGGCGCAGTAGGTTACGATTCCGTCTGTTTCAATGCTCGTTCTTTAACTATTCACAAGACCGTAACCTACTCCTATGTCGGGGGAGGGCCGAGAACCAATCGAAAGTCGATCAGGTCATCCTCGAATGGTGATGATAACCTTCCCCCGTGCTCGCCAAAGCCCTTACACCCACCGGTGTATACAGGTTCTCCTACGCGAATCTCACTTTCCAACGCGCTGCTGTTGGAATGCTCCGCATTTCTTTCGATCCGCACCTGGGATCCTGGAGCTACGGTGCGTTCTAGGATTCTTCCATTTCTCTATTCACTCTTTGTGTAACTTATCTCGGCGGTGCGTTGGTTGGAGCGGTCAACCAGACGATTCCGAGCTCCCAGGTTACGATGAATTTGGGCTGGGTCGCGGATACCACTACGGTCTCCGACGATGATCGAGGATCAATTCTGCACCACGAGTTCGGGCAAGCTCTGGGGCTGCTTCACGAGTACGTCGCCACTCTTCAATATCATCCCTATCTTCAACCTTCTCCCTGTAGGCATCAGAGTCGGGCGCGCAACGGGACTATCACTCTCGACGAAGACGCTGTCTTTGCTTATTACATGACGACGCAGAACTGGGACAAGGCCACTGTCAAGGCGCAGATCATCGATGTCTACAACTCCACCGACGTCTCCAACTATAGTGTGCTCGACCCCACGTCGATCGTGATGTGTGCTTTCTTTCTTCCTTCCTTCGCGCCCGGGTTCTTCCATGCTGTCGCTGACTTGATTCGTACTTCAGAGGTACTTCATGCCGGCGGCAATGAACATCCAGCACATCGACGTCCTGCCGAACTACACGCTTTCGGACATGGACAAGGCGTACATAGTCATCAACTACCCGCGTCCCACTCCCCCGCGTCGGCCCCCAACTGGACGCTCGAATACGCGTTGAAGGTTTCCGGCATCGTTGCGGCAACCACGCAGGATATTATGAATGCCATGGCCAAGAACGACCTGATCAAGATACGCGCGATCTTCACCGCCTTCCAGATTGCGGCGCGCGTGACAGCCGCCCCGCCGCCGGTCAGCAGTACGGATGGTACGAATGGCACGGTACCGGCAGCGAGAATGGGGCCAATTCAAGCGGTAAGTGCGTTTGCAGCCGTGGAGCCTCGTTGATTTAGTGAATTTATTCTAGCGCCTGCCAACGGGGAAAATACCGGTGGGAGCGGAGCATCTGGGTCCAGTGGTTCTACGAATGGGACCGAGTCTCGTGCGTGTATTGGGAGTTCCATTACTCACTTCGCCCATCTCCGCGCCAGCGTCCATGATTCTCATGCCCGCCGAGACCTGGTGTGAGACGCCGGATCCCATTACACAGACGTCTTCGGATGCTTCCAACGGGGCGCTCCGTGGTGTAGCGAGCGTCGACCTCATGTGGATGCCGCATTACACCTTGACCTACGGGTTCATGGACCCCGTCGATGCGTAGTCCGAGCCCACCGAGTACCGCAAGCAGTTTGTGCGGGATGTCCTGGCGCGCTACATGGCTCACACATCCCTCGTGTTCAGGGAAATGTATATTCAGAAGTGAGACTTTAACGACGAGAGTGAAAGACAGAGATGTATCATTCGCATTGCATTTGGACGGTTGACACGGGTTCCGGGTGGGGTCAGGCTAGGCTGGTCATGCATTAGGAAGGAGGCGATAGATTCGGCTTTCAATAGCAAGCAGGAGAATCCGGGGCCGCCGTGGTGCAGGGTTTGGTTGGGCGGACATCCCACGATGACGCTGATCGCTGGAAGTACGGCCACTCTGGTGAGACAATTGTCCCTCAGTTCGCGTCCCAGCTAATCCCCCGAGTTCAGTTCGACCCAGACAGTATGATGTTGTACAGAAACCTGCCTTATCTGGTGGATCCCTCGAAAAAATCGAAACTGAATTTAACTCCCTCCCCAACTGACTTCGATTTCCTCCGTGTGCGTTGCTATTTTCTACGCTGCTCAATTATCCTTCATTTCGTGCCGATAGCTGTGCTACCCCGATAACGGGCTTACGACGGGATGGTTTTCAAAAGCCCTCGACGCCTTCAGGTTCACAGACGAGGACAAAAGGTCCTCCTCAAAAATGCCCTCAACGCTGTGGGGACCAACGGCTCAAAAGTGGACAAAGAGGTGGTGAGGCACTTGCGACTGATGATCCAGGTGAATTTCCAGAAGAATCCCCGTCTATCCGACTCCAAACCCGAGGATCCGTCGTCGTCGTCGTCCTCTTCGTCGTCGTCGTCGCAGCCCTTGATGGATGTGGGCGGTCCCACTGCTCCTGCTACCGTCTCATCTGCCTCAAAAGGATTGTTTACTTGAGTCTAATCGGCCGCGAGCACCGGTTTCACTCTCGGACTTGTCGGGCGATCGACCCGCCCTTGGGCTGGCGATCCTCCGATCTCCGAGCCGCAGGCGGGTTAATCGCCGCTGCCTTGTTCTCTAGCGATGGCCAGTTTCACTGACCATCCCTCTTGTCTTCGCAAGACACGGGCACGTCGCCGCTGGAGGCCCAAGCACGCACAATAGGGAGTCCATCTCCCTATTGTGCGTCTCACCGATGGCTGGACCCGCCAGTCTCCTTACTTAGAGCGTACGCGAGTGGGCTCGTTTCAGTTCCCACTGTTCCCCACTTCTCGCTCTAGGTAAGTCTCGCATTGGGACCTGTGCATTCTGACTGAATTCGAGACCTCGTCTGTGTTCAGTTTCGCATCGAATCCAGCCCCAAGTGTGCAACAGTCTCCGCGCCGCTTAATGTTAGCGCACACTCGTATGTGATCGCTCGACGCGTTTCTTACCGCAGCCTCACTGAGTTTCGACTAGTCGGCTCTCTCATCGTATCTAGTGCACCGCCGGACACGCTTCCAGCTAGTCTCTACGCGTCACTAGGTAAATCCCATGCACTGTTCATTATTCCTTCAAGAACCAGTGCTTACCTCTCTACGCGTCACTAGTTCTGTGATTCGCCCACCCTATTCTGCAATTTTGCCTAGGTTTCCAAGATATAGGGGGGGGGGGGGGATAGTACCTGAGTCTACTCTCATTGGATTCTGATTGAAAACTCATGCGGGGCATGGGGCTCAAAATCAAAGTGCGGTGACTATCCGAACACAAAGTACACTAAAATAATTGCAAGTTGTAAGAAATCAAATGTTGAATATGGTGCCTCCTGAGGCCTGAGGACTTCCCATCGCCCGATCGACGAAGGAACTCATGGTATCCGACTAAACGCTACCTGATTTCTGTCGGAGGATAAGGCTTGGGGTGCAATGATAAATGACAACTGAGCTCACATATGCGGCCCCCAAGGTATCTTCGTCCCGGTGGCGGATATCATTCATGGATACTGAATGGGGGGTGACGAAGAGGACGGAGGACTTGTTTAGCGCAGAACTCCCTGCTGGCAGATTTGAGAGGACAAGATCCCCGGAGGTCTCCGGTTGTCCTTTGCCCCGGACGCTTTGCCTGACATTCAGGGACGCTAGGACGGAATTGACGTATACTGGTACTTAACTCAGCCAGTGTGCTATATCAGTAGAGTTTGGACGCACATTTGCCCAAGATTTGACGCAAAGGTTGCCAGTAAAGCTGACCAGGAAAGGCAAGACCCTGAACGTTATGAAAATTAACGCAACCCAAGGGATCCTTCGTCAGGGAGCTCAGTTACCACAGCGAGGTACAGAATTTGTGTGATCCTAAACATATGACTTGGTGAGAAGATGGTCCACCACGAGTTCGAGGTTGACTCACGCGGTTAATACCCCTCGTGCAATAATATAACGAACTATGGTGTCAATCATTCGATCCGTACTGTTGAGTTTCAGGACAGCGCCACAAAGTTGATATCAATAAGTACGTACGTGCTGATTCCAGTCATGCGTTTTGAGCGGATTACGTAGATCAATATTGTGGTGATCAGAATATCACATAGCGATGATGTGCCTTCAATCATGCCACTGGCGATCTGAAGTAAAACCATCACGAAAGCACAACCATTATGCGGAGAGGAAAAACATCACCCTGATTGTACGTGTGGCGAGGCTGGCTATTTGGGTGAAATGGCCGCTGCATCAGATACGATCATGAACTTGAGACCCGGGGAGAGACAGGGTGAAATACATATGATACGTGACGACTGACAACCATTAGAGTGAAGCACAATTTATGGGGCGGTGAGACCAGCTCACAGATACCCAATGCTAATTATGGAATTAGACATCAGGGCTGAAAGAGTGAGCAAGAGACATACCGAACGACGTCAGGGAGAGCAAAACCTGGACACATCTTTTATGATGAAGTCCACGATTGTATAAAATATACTCACAATGGCACCAGTTGCAATGGCGTTGCGACTGACTAAAATAGGCAGGGACTTAGAGACAGTCCCAGGTATTAATGCGGAACCGTACTTCCCCAGATTTGCCAGGCAAACAGGCTGCGAAAATTATTTTCTGTCAGGGAAACTCCACCGAGATCCGGATGCGAAGCACCATTGAGCAATGAGTGGAAGTAGTGTCTGGCAGAGATTTTCCCACTGAAAAATAATAATAATAATTGAATAGAATGCGAGTAGTTCAAGGCTAGATCCACTAACGGGACTGGCCCTTCCAGTTTTGAACGGAGGATGAATGTGTTTGTGAGTATAGCCACGACTTACGGGTTGATGATTGCAGCGTAGGCCAGGTCTCCAAAGTGAGTGATCGCATTATCGAACACCGTGAAGGCCATCAACGCAGTGGCCGCTGTATCAACCATTCTGTGTTTCATTAGAAAATGAATGATTACGGATTGAAGACATTTACAACATGGCCAGGACCTGTCGAGGATTATAAATCACAACCGTAAATACGAAAGTCCACTGTGCAAACGTACAGTGATTTTCAACGCTATGGTATCCTTTGGATAGTTTTTGAAGTACAGGTAGCACTGGAGCAACCCGATACCATATGTCCTATCCGTCGTTTATCAGCCATTGCCGCGCAGCTGAGGTCCTTTGCTCACGCGGTTGCCATAACGAACCCTATGAATGTTGGGGAGTATACTAGCTTCACCTCCGCAAGAGCACTTGCGAGGGTCTGTGCATCGGGAGTAGCTGGAGATGCCATCGATTCTGGGGACGGAATGGATGAGTGGCACACAGCATTCGGTGGGTCCGTCTTGTGATATAGCTTCCCGCGAGCAATGCGAAGTACCCCGCAATGCCTAATAATATGGCACTGTGGGTACCAATAATGTAACTCGTTCCGAAGGAGCGCTCGACCTAGCGATCCCATCGGCCTTGCGTCCTAGGAATAGCCAGCCAAAATCCAAGATCGGTTTCGATTCCTGTCGAACTCTCAGTGGCACCCCACGGCTATCGATCGATTTTCGGGAGCTGATGAAAGTTCATGAAACGCTTCGGATGCGGAAGGGAGCCCGGAACTAACATTTTGCGAGTTCACATCCGGGTTCAGCGCAAGTGATATTTCTCATGTATTAATACCTCGTGCATCAAGCAGATGCCTCGAATCAGATTGTAACTGTTTGTATTCTTCCTGTTTTTCCTTCTGTCTGACCCGCCACTGCCGTATATGAATCCGATTTCCTATTTTATGCCTCTTTGTTGCCAGCTGACCCATACATCGATAATTTAACTTCGGGCAGGGAACTATTCGCTATCTTCCGCCTCGCCGATCAGCCATTCAACAGCCGAGTAAGGGGAAGGCTCTTTTCCTATCCTTGTTCCTTCGCTACCCCCATCATCTCTCAAACCGAACTGTCCGCCTGTACTGAACCTTCGCTCCCTTCTTCCCCTTCAGTCAGCATCGACAGTCAGACCGGATGCTCCACTGTTGTTGGCTTCACCCCGTACTGGACCTTCGTTCCGTTCTTCGTCAAGAGTCAAAACAGGCGCTTGACTGCTGGGCTTAACTCGAATGGTCTGGGATCTTCCTCAACCCTTAACTTCGGGATGAAGACCGCTCAAGGCTTTGACCGACGGTGCATCAAATTTGCATTAACCGCATCGGGATTTCAAGGCCCACGCTTTATTTCCCAACCTTTTCATGCCCTTCACCCTAACGGCGCATCAACCCACTTCAAGATCTCAATCCGGACATTAAATACCGGGAAATACTTCTCAACCTTTCAGGTGGTTCATCCTCAAGAGCTCTCATTGTTCAAGCAGTGCAAACTATTCAAGAATCTGCGACCATCGTCCAAGAGCTGCAAGTTGCTGAATTGATATGACCCGTTACATCCCATCCCAACTGACGATCCCAATGGCGATTCAATCTTTTCAGAATCTCTTTTCTCCGGTGTACTACGCGAGGGACGCCATTATCGCCAACCAGATTAAGTAAAGTCGAGAATGCGACAGACCACCGGATAGATCAAGCACTTGAATTTCATTTCAGCCTCGGGTACGCCAAGGATACCACCAGCAAGATGGAAGTGAAGGCCTTGGGACCTGGCCGCTACCTTTAGGTAAGGGTTTTAGGGCGCTCTATTTATTATTTCCGACCTGTCGTTGACGTGGTATCTGCCCCTCTCTCTCTATTCCCATGGCTCCCTCTTGGCTCCCTCTACTGCTTTCTGCGATCTTCTCCTCTCAACTACCTTTAGCCCGGATCTTGACCAATCTGCCCGGTCTTTGGACTGGGTTCTGGCTTCCGGCATCAAATCTTCTGGTTCTGTAGCCTCTGGTGTCTTGTCGCCCCCTTGTGAAGGATCCACCTGTGTTATCAATGTGAACCTCGCTATTAAAGACCCGTTCCCCTTTGATCTTATCCTGGGTCGTGACTGGCACCTCCTCCGCTGTGATTCCCTTCTGAATGCCCGCTTTCTGTTATCTTCGGACGTACTTGATTTCGCGCAAAGAGGTGATTTCATTTTTGGCTGTTTGGCTTTTTTTAATGTCTTTGACTAGTTCCCCCTCCTGCTCATACTTACACCGAATCCCTGTCCAATCGACGTTGATTCTGATATCAATCCCGAGCTCCCACATGGTATGTGCCGTGCTACTGGCATGTTTTGCGTTATGTCTGACTTGACTGTCATCCTCGGTTGGTCTCTATGCCGACCCGGAGCCCTCCTCTTCTATCACTTTAAACTCTTATATGCCAAAACCTCCTACCACATCTTGCAATATTCTTCGAGATCTCTTTACCACACGTCATTGCACCCATGCCCGTATCTCCGTGTTCCATTCTGACTCAGAAACAATACAATGGGCACTCGTGTTACGTCATCTGGAAAATCATGAATGTCTGTAGCGGCCTGTAACAGATGCTACAGGCCAAATAGACCCACAGGCTGCCCCCTGACTGTGCCAGACAACAGCTTCTGCGGCAGACACCTGGCAGACACCTGGTAGACACTGTCAGACCGATCGTTTGCCGATAGTGATCGGTGCAATGTCTTGGCAATCATTACTTACCGTTGGTTCGCGCGACATCAATTTTCTCGTTACTCACTGGAATAATCGCATTTGGCCCGGCACACAAAAAGAAGGCGCAAAGTAAAATGCATTTGCATTAATTACTACAAAACACTACTATCTAGAACTATGTAACAAAATATCCCACTGCAACGAAATTTAAACTGCCGGGAGTAAACTTGCGTGAACTACTGGTTGAGAACTGTGGTAGTGCTGTCAGTGTCTTATACGGCACCGTGCAAATGCCGACCTTGTGAGGAATGAGGTTTTTTTCACAAGTCCTTAACTGACACCGCTAGTGGCTGCTTGAGGTTATTGAGTATCTGGATTGAGATCAGAACGGTAAATGGGGTGAACAGAAAACTCACGACAGTGCTACAGCTATTTGAAAGGTGTGACAAAGGATTGAGAGGAACTTGGTGGGTGAGGGGGAAATGTCAATGGTGTATTTATAGGGTTTTGAGTGTTTCAAGGAGTTGCAATCAAAACTGGCTATCCGAGACGGCCCTGGGCCAATGCGGACGGGAAGAATGAGGTTTTTTTTTCACACAAGTCCTTAGCCGACACCGGACCACACTCGTTTTGGGAGACATCAAAGTGTTAGGCGAGCGAACGCGATGGGTTTGCAGTCCACGGGGGTAAAGTGTCTGTAGGTGGTCTGCAGGCGGTCTGTAGAAACATAAGTGTGTCTGTACTAGTCTGCAGGTCTGTATAATGTTGCCGCGACTCGAAAAGTCGAGTCACGACTTGGCGAGTCGACTTCAAAAGTCATTCGACTCGACTTGACTCGACTTCCTGCCCAGGGAGTCACTCGAAGTCGATTCAAGTCGACTCGAGTCGATAAAGTCGGATTTTTTTGACCATGTTTTGAGACCGATGAGAAAACAGGGAGTGCATAATTGGATAGCTGAGCGGTATACAATTAGACCCACATGCAAAAAAATTGAGCTACATATTTCCCTCCTGCCCCCATTTCAAAACTTTCCGTAAGTGCTACCATCACCTCCTGGAGTCCTGTTGCTCAATTTCATCGCTCTCAGCGGCTAGGTTGCGAGACCAGTCCTCCTCTTCATCGTCAACCGGGGCTGGCTGCCACTCCGACATCAAATTCATTGTTCAACCTAGGTTTGTTCGGGCTATTATCTTCATTATTTCCGATAACGCTGGCAACAATGCGGCGGCTCAAGGACTCTTTGGAGATTATACATCATCCTTTGACACTCGCTGTACCGATAATCTCGTCTGTGCTTCACACTTGCTCAATCTCCAGGCCCAAAGTTTACCGTGTTCACAAATCAATGTGCATATTTAATTTCGCACTTTTCTTCGAATTCACTCTTGTTCTCTCACATTAGATGAGAGGGAGGAGAGTATGGGGAACAAAAATGATGGTGGAGTTGATGGTAGAGTTGGTGGAGATCACGCCTGCAGGTGCTTGCCCGCAGACATATACCTGCGAGCCAGTACGTGCACTCATTCGTGTTTGAGGTTTGGCCTTCGGGCCGAGATCTGCAGGCAGGTGTCCGCAGGCAGATGTCTGCGGACAGAAGTGTGCAGACCCATACACGCAGGCCTTTACAGCATCTGCTTTCGGACATTGAAGCTCTCGACGCCGACCTACGCCGACCTGAATCATCTTGTTTCCTCCATCATGTCGGGCATCACCACCTGCCTGTGCTTCCCCGGTCAGCTCAACTCTCACCTGCGCAAGCTCGCTGTCAACATGATGCCCTTCCTGCGTCTGCACTTCTTCATGACCGGCTACACGCCACTGACCACACGCGGGAGCACCAATTTCCGCGCTGTCAGCCTCCCCGAGCTGACGCAGCAGATGTTCGACGCGAAGAACATGATGGCGGCCTCTCTGTCTTCGTCCAGTGGTGGACATGTGGGGCTCGGCGTGCAAGGCTGGGCTTGCGCGTATGGACGTGGGGGGCTGGGCGTCCGCATACGCACATCCAGCAGTGGACGTGCGGGGCTCGGCGTACGGGGCTCGGTGTCTGTGTATACACGTCTGAGTCCGACTACACCGTCGTCTTCTTCCACGAAGGTCTCGGTGTGCGGGTACGCGCGCCTGGGTGAGGACATGCAGGTGTCGGCGTGCGGGTATGCGCGTCTGGCTGTGGACCTGCAGGTCTTGGCGTGTGGGTATGTACGTCCAGCTGGGGACGTGTGGGTCTCAGTGTGCGGGTATGCACGTCCAGGCCTTGGCATGCGGATACGCGTGTCCAGCTGTGGACCTGCAGGTGTCGGCATGCGGGTATGCACGTTCGGCTGTGGACCTGCGGGTCTCGGCGTGCGGATATGCATGTCCAGCTGGGGACGTGCGGGTGTGCGGGTACAGACGCCCGTGTGCGGGTCTCGGCGTGTGGGTACGCTCGTCAGGGATGTGGTGCGCACGGCGCTTGGCTGTGAAGTTCGGTCACATTTCTACTTCTTTTTCTTTTTCTTTTGTAGCGTTCACAGAGCAGCTGCTGCATTGGCTGTCGCCAGGTGTACACCCCGCCCGTCGAGGGGTGAAAGATCCTTTACTTGCGCGTTTGTCGCCAGCTGATCTCACACCGCCTTCAGGTCAGCGGTGACATTTCCTTACTTGCCTTCCCTTCGGCCATGTTGAATACTGACTACTGATTACCGATACCGTCTATGTTGCTGCATGTTGTAATAAACTGTGTTATTTATTGGTTTTTTTTGGACAGACAGTGTGAGAAGGCATCAGACTGCAGTGGAATACCGGCAGCTGGATATGTCCAGGCAGAAGCCCGCAGGCACAAATCTGCATGCAGATGCCTGCATGCCTATTCTCCACCGTGGAGTCCGTAGAGTCCACCATCAATTTGTTCCCCGTTGTCTCGACCTTTTGCATTAGATGTCCACTGGAGAACTGGAAACCCATACTCAAGCTAGACAAGCATTAAAGTTACTCGTTAATTCCCCCAACTCCCAGCCTGAACATGCATAAAGGCTGTAAATATTGAGAGAACATATATATACATAAATTTCTTTCAGTTTGTACTTTCAACGTGATTTCCCGATGTTATATTAGTCCTCTGAGGAGTACACAATGAAAGGTACATAACTGACTTTTGAGACCGACTCGAAGTCACTCGAAGTCGGGGCAAGTCGACTTGGTTCGACTTGCGAGTCGCACGAAGTCACATCCGTGACTCGACTCGACTCGACTTAGAGTCGACTCGTGGAGTCGACTTGGGGCCTCGGAGTCGCGAGTCGCGGCAACATTAGGTCTGTATTGGTCTGTGTCAGAAATCCAGCTCTGATGCAGACGGGCCAGATCTGTAACCGCCAAAAGGCCATTCCGGATGATACATACTTTACCTCACCATAATATGAATCTAGTTCAATGCCAGCAGGCTCCCATTCACCACCTTGTCACCGGTGCATGTGCGGACTATTGTGCAGATATTCATTCGACCTCACGGCTTGACCGCTCAGCATGTTCCGCTATAGCCGAGGATTTCGACTCTGCTGCATCCATTTCCGCTGCATCCATTTCCGCAGCGGTTTTTAATATTATTCTTACTGCTGACCATAGAAAGATATCCATGGAGCATCCGCGCCATGTCGCTGCATCCTTGAATATTTCGACATCCAAGTCACGCAATCTTTGTTTCACCCTCTTTATAAAATCACGCATGTCTGTCCGTCTGTCTGAAGCCTTTAAACTCCGCCGTCAGCGCTAACCTTTTTCGTCGAGCTCTCCGGCGAGCACTTGTCAAACTCAAAGCTGCAATTCACAAACATTTGCTCATAGTTCAGTCTGCTCCTATTGACAGCCGCTCCTCAGCTTCTGTTGCTGATTTCTTCGACTCATTTGAAGCACATCGTAAGCCAGTTCTTCCATCTACTGTAGTATTAAGACCGGAAGTTCAGTTGACAGGTGACAGAGGCCTGTGAACTGAACTAATCAAGGTTGGTGATGGTGACAATGAGTTTTCCTGGCCCAAATAAGCCTAGAAAATTGCAAAATTTCTCTCCGGCGTTCGCCGGATTACCTTTTATGGGAATTGTTGGCTGATTGCCGAGCTGTGAGCTTTCAATCCAGTGAACTTTTGTGGTGACGGGTGACACCCTGTGAACTAGTGGTCGTAATAGTACAGTACTGCTGCTCTACACCGCATTGAACTCCCGGAAAAACCCACCAATGATCAGATCTGTTCCGCGGTAACAAAACATATACTTTCCGGTGTTTGCTCTCAGTTTCCTGGTTCTCATCCAACCTCTTCTCTCCCTCGTGATCATTCGATGCCCGATTGTGCTGACATCTGCAACGAATGGCGCATCAATAATATCGATCCCGACCTTCAGGTCCATATTCTGTTGGCGGTAGCGGCCTCGAAATACATGAAATACCATGCAGAGAGTCATAGAGCTTTGGTGAGCATCTTATTTGAGGAAGCTTGGACAAGAGCTTACAGAGAAGACTGAGAAGTAGTCTTTGCTGTTTGGCGATGTATTGGTATCGGGATCGGTAAAAGCGTGATTGGGGATGAGAGGTCCTCTTAACACACAAGGACGCGTTATTTGCACACGCGGTTGGCTTCCGAACCCGCATTGCCGATGTGCCCTCAAAAATACCTGTTTTGGGTCCCGCTGTCTCTTGGAAACCACAGGACGAGCACAGCAATGGCGGCAAAATCCGAAATTCACCGTCTGAAATGGCAATTTCACACGAGTTGTCGGCGGTCTCCGCAAGCAGCAGGAGATTGTTGCAGCCCAAATTTGAGGTGTTTGTGATATGGTTATGTAGATTGTGATGGCTCAATATATTCTTGCAAAATTGAGAGCGTTCCAGTGAAATCTCCCTCTCTTCTCTCTTCTTTTTCTTTCTCCTTTCCTTTTTGGGATTTATTTAATTCCCCTTTCGGCTACCCACAACACCGCTATCTGGCCCGGAGTATCCCATAGAATACGCACATTTTTTATTCGCATAAAAGATGGTTTCAAGATATGCCCGGGTATATCGGCCAAGTAAATATCGCGATCGATTTTCCCTTGCTTCGGGTGCTCATAGATTGTTCCAGGATTCTCCCTCTGAGGGGTAACTGCGCTGCAGTCAAATACTGCTTGATAAGTTTTCATCACACTATCCTCCCCTCGTCGGCTCTCTTGGGTGAGACCCAGGTATCCATTCCACCTTGACTCCACTTCCTGGGAGCGATATTGAGGGTGGGGGTTGGCACACTGGCATTGACTTCAATCACTATTCCGGGTCTCGCCATTTCTTCACACATAGCTCTGCGATATAGTATGTGTGAAGTGGTACAGAGCAACGGCGAGCTAGTCCCAATCTTCAGTTTTAGGACCCAGCAAATTCCCATCCTTATACAATCGCTCAGGGAGCATTTCACCAACATACCATCAAATTATTTATCGATGAGGAGATCAGTCCGTTCGTTCGCCACGGAGTTGCAACAGCCTTCAAAGCCCTTGTAATTCGTGACGTGTTGGCTTCACATGCAGTGCTGCCGGAAAGGTGCGGTGCAATAGGCCTCTTTATTATGAACCAACTGATCCTACATCATGTCCGTTTCCCCATCATTTATTGTATTCGATCTAAGCTGACCTCACTGCAGGATGAGATGCGCGGGGTTGCAATTGCTGCAGGAGCCGTTTTTGTCTTATCCATTCGTTCGTCTAGCTAATATTCTTGGCCATTCGTCACATGAATCATATACCCTCTTGACAGATACTGTATGGCCGCCTCAAGCGGATCCACACAGTCTGCTTGGTCTTCACGACGACGGACTGATGAAGGAATACAGATCAGTCATTTTAAACTACGGTGGACACCGATCTGCAAAATTTGCGTCGCGTGTCCTTTCCCACTGCGAGGATCTCATTCGTACCATTGGCTATCGCATTGCGTACACTATGCTGCAGTTGCGGCCAACGTGCCGCAAAGCTTGGTCGACATGTTTGTTTGCAATGTGGTGAGGAGCAGCCATTCACCTCTCCCTGGACACCCTGAAGGACATGCAGGACTCCGCTATTCAGCGGTCTCTACCACATGTCGACAAATGGGTGACAGATATGCAAGTCGAATCTACGTCACGGCCCCTGTGGTATCCGATGCCGCTTGGAGGGCCTTCAAATCGCGCTTGGAGGAGTTCAATAATAAGATTGGGGCCAAGCTGTAATATCTCGCTGGACCCGAAAAATTGTTTAATACGCAAGTGTTGGATTTATGAATGCGGAGTCAATATACAATAAGTGTCGGATTGCTTTCTTCGCCCCAACTGTCAAGTGGAGGCGATGTATATCACTTGGCGATAGGGGCTCGGTAACGGCGTTTGTGGCGGCCGAAAAGAATTATGAAAAATGTGCCCAAAAAGCAAACAAAGAAGGGAGAAAGGGGAATTTCACGAATCCTTCCATGCAAACATGCCCGAAAATACACATAATGTAGCTTCACCCGGTAATGTACCTCGTATATTAAGCAGATCCCTCGTATCACATTCTACCTGTTTACCCGCTTCCTTATTCTCTCTTTTTTTCTCAGCTGCTCCAAGACTCGTGCATGTTAGCAGTGTAATTTTTTTTTGCTGAGGTGCCTCAGGGTGCCTCGGCTAACCCAAGCGGCTGTGTCGACGTTACCTGAGGCACCTCGGCAAAGGCTCGGCATACCTCGACTGATGGGGTCCAGGCTAGGTCCGAGGAATTTTTAGGAGCAGGCGCGCAAAGACTATCTGACGAAACCCACTTTGTAAGGCACATGCAAGACACAAAACTCCAATGCTCCGCACGGGTCGTACCTTTGAACAATATACACATTAGAAGAGCCGATCAGGTAGGTTGTCACGTTCCTGCACACACTTTTACACTGGCCTGCCGGTCTGTCCTCCGATCCTGGGGTGGAGTCACCTCATGCACACTTCAAGCGTATGTTCTTACCTATATAGCTGTCTGCCAGGAGAGTTACGCTTTTGGCTTGCGAAAGTGGTGTGCGCCCGCACGGATTGGCTTGTTTTGGGTGTGGGCATGGATTTTGGTGGCATCACCCGCCCACGCCTGGCATTTCGGCTTGCAAGCCATTTTGTTGGCTTGGCAAGCCATTCCACCAGCTTGGCATCAGCAAAGTGGCTTGCACTCACTGCACATTACCTAGGACCCCAGTGTTAGATCTTATGTGGTAGATACATTAGTATACGTCCCCCGCAGGTACGTGGAACATCATTTGTCGCAGAATACTCATCATCACCAAGATAAATGATGAGGATAACTCATACCTCAGATGCAAGCCTGCTGGCTTGCAGTGCTTAACTGACAGGCCATGACTCAGAGTGCTTGTGCGTAGTAAAAATTTCGGGAGAAGTGTTCACCACATAAAGATATTAACAAAAACAGAGTTCAACTCACTCAACTTTTGTAACGCACAAGTGTTTCAATATCTCAAGGGGAAATTTTGAGGGGATTTCTTCACAAACAGCCTTTACATACTGTCAAAGAGGTGAAACCAACCATTTGGACGTCTATTCTTGGTTGCATTGATCGTTACTTGACTGGTTGAACTATAGTCTTCACTGTTATCAATTGAACCCACATAATTACTCAATTATTTGCTGTACTCTGCTAAAATGAACACATTTGAATATTATGGAGCCTTCTCAGGCCTGGGATAGGCCAAGAAATCATTCTTTTGCTTCGGGAACAAAGTGGCTTGCTCAAGCCATTTTGCCTGATGCCATCAAAACGGGCGTGAGCACGGCTTGCGACGAAAAGTTGAGTAGTTCATATTATAATGAGGTCAATACCATTGTAGGCATATGTAATTTACTTTATCCTAGCATGTTGCAGCGATATATTAATGAGTTGACACCGGTTGAGCGAGGTTGAACACGCTAATTGGCATCACAAGCCATTTTGTCTGATGCCATCAAACGGGCAGGGGCGTGGTTCACTAAAATGAAGTATGTGTTAAACACATTTTTTGCTCTCTCCGAGGTAGCCCAATGTACTTAGTAAGTATTCCTTTCATTGGTTTGCATTTCTTTCCGATGTTTGTGCTCACTGATGTCATGATTCCCCATCACTGCCGGTGCGCTCATACCAGCCGACTTACGACTTATACCCCAGATGCAAGTCAGCCAGCTTGCAATTTTTAACTAATAGAGCGTGCGTTGGAGTACCCAGCTGTAATGAAAATTTCAGGCCATGCAAAGGTATTCAGAAAAATAGAGTTCAACTCACTAAACTTTTGAACCACACAAGTGTTTCGATGTCTCAAGCGGAAATTTGAACGGATTCCTCGACAACCAGCTTCAAAATACTCTTGAACAGGTGAAATCAACCGTCTGGATAGCTATTCTTGGTTACAGCAATCATTATTTGACTACTCACCATCACCGAAAGTAACCGGAAATTCGCTTATTACAGCCGAAATTTGTGGAATGTTCTTGATCTGATTGCCTAGAGAGGTTCACCTGGATATTTTCTTGCCCTCCAAAATGAATTCAGTATCAAAAATTATGTGCACACTTTGTGTAGATAAATTGTTTCAAGCCCTGTTCATTTTCGCTATGTGTGTCAGGAATTGAGGTGTATGGCTTTGTCTGTAAGCAAGCATGGAGTTTTCAGTTGTCCGGACCATGCCTTGGGATATGCTGTACCTGATCCATGACTTGGAAATCCAGTAAAGTGAATGGATGCTCATAATCAACACATTTTCTGGGGCAAGTCATGCCTGCATGGAGCTTGCACAAGCTGCTGTCCAGTTAACCTTAAAAAATGGAACTGTGGACAGCTCAACTTTGTGCAAAACATGACTGGAGCACTCCCTAGTAACTGCTCCATACATTCATGATGCTCTACATGATCAATTGCCCTCTGAATCGCCCGTTCAACCAGTAATTCCGAAATATGACAGATGATACTGCGGTGCAATTTGCCAACAGAATCTGTGATGTAATGACAAACTTAACTGCTCCAGAATCTTCCAGAGATGTCTGTTCATCTATTCCAAGGTACTCCAATTTGCTTTCAGGCTCCTGGTATTTTCTTCGTGAAGTTTCTTTCAACTGATTGATAAAATGGCATGATTTTAACATGGGTTGCTGATCTTTTCTTGTCCCCAGGAAGTAATACTAGGGCAATTCCCCCCAAACAAGTTATGTGGTCTGCAGCTAATATCCATAGGTATGTGGTGGTAAGGTATGGTTGAACCCAGTTCATGTGATCTGGCACTGTTGACCCATTTCCGGTTACTTTCGGTGATGACGAGTAGTTGACCTATAGTCTTCACCGCAACCAAATGAATCTGCATAATTACTCAATTCTTTGCTGTAAACCACCACAAAGAACACATCTGAATAATATGGAGCCTTCTTAAGCCTGAGATAGGCCAAGGAATCGTGATTTTGCTTAGGGGACAAAGTGGCATGTGCAAGCCATTCTGCCTGATGCCATCAAAACAGGTGTGGACGCGGCTTGCGACGAAAAGTCCAGGAATTCATGGTATAATCAAGTCAATGCCATTGCAGGTATATGTAACTTACTTGATCCTACCAGGTTACAGCGATACTGTGGGGAATTTACACCAGGTTGAGTGAAGTTGAACATTCACAAGCCATTCTGCCTGATGCCATCAATTGGGCGGGCGGAATAAAACAAAAGTGGCTTGCACCCATCACCAGTGTCAAGCCCTCTCTGTGCCTCATCTGAGCTGTCCCAAGGTATTTAATAAGTCTTTATTTCATGATCCTGCAATGTTTGTGATAATTTTGCTCGTCGATTTTTTGACTCACCTTCACCTCCCCCGCAAACCTGGCCAACTTCTCCATTTCGGCACAGAAATCGAATTATTTCGCAACCCCGGTAGCCAATAATTGACCTAGAACCGGTGCTTTGACAAGTTTAACAAGTAGAGTCTTGGTAGACACATCTGACATACCTACACAAAATGAAGCAGAAACCTATCTCGGTCCTGCGAAGTCACTTGCACTTTGACTGGCTGCACAACAGTAGTTCGGCGGTCATGTGGGCCCTGTACCGCATCTTGTCTTGCACTAGACTTTTTAGTGCAACTGTTTGGGTATGAGCAAAATGGCTTGTCGTATATCCCTTTGTGGCAGCCGGGTGTGGCGGCGGTATTGGGAGATTTTGCAACTGGCTCGAAGATCGGGTTCAAATGCGATAATTAAGGTAAAGATATAGAGGGGATAGATGAATTTCTTAGTCCTGGTCTTGTCTGGTGTGGAGTTTGCGGAGTTGCGCCCATGATCACTTGTTGAACTTGAACAATTTGAATTTACTTCCATCAGACAGTTACAACTAATGTGTATATAGTCACATTCTAAGAGGCTGTTCGGATCGTCCTGAGAATTTTAATTCCCAAGATTCGGGGAACTTTCGGGAAGCGGATCCGATCGGCCGTATGTGTAATTTAGTTTACAATACCCGGTCCGACATTCCGATTAGCCGTCAATAGCGATTGATGTACGATTAACACGTTCTTCCTTGCTCTCTATGCTCTAGGACATGGAGTGTACCCTCAGAGATGTTGCCCAACAGCAACTACAACAGTGGATTGAAAGTGACCATCCCCTGCCACATGCGGCTCAAGGTATTCGACCAGAGTGATGCAGCAAAAATGTGTCCATATGACATTTGCCTTTTCGGCGGCCTCCTCCACAGGCTTATAGGTGGGAGTGGTGTCGACATCAATGTCGTCGTGGTGTTTGTACCCAATTCCGGGAGTTTTGGCCTTCTTAGCCATGCTGGGGACATGGGGAGACACGCAAAAGACGGCAGAGAAGAGTTTTCTGAGTGTTATCTAATGACATGTACTGTAGCATTTCGTTCAATTCGTTTGGCCTGTGACCTGTGACACCTAAAACCGAACTTAGGTTTTCGTGGATCGGCCTTGGGGACCGTGACATGAAAAAAATTTCGTGTTTTTGTCGGGAACACCCAAATTCGGTCCCTAGACCTACCCAAACTTCATTTTTGACAGAAAGCCAAGACCGGTACATCCGTTGTTGGGCTTGTTTCGACGGGTGACGCGGAGGACCTCAACGCGGAGGTTACAGTCGAGGTCCCTGCCGATACTGAAGCAATTCCAGAGGGGGAGAACAAGCACAAGCGCCGCCCCAACATGAGATATGCTGATTTTTGGCGGCACGCGAATGACATGGATAAGAATCTGATTTTCGGGATTTAGTACTAGTGTACCGTACTTACAGTGTTGAATGAATATAATCTCAGCCACGAATCGTCCGGGTGAGCTGTCCAGTAGTGCCAGCATTGAGTGGGAGAGAGAGCGGGATTTACTCCCGATCCCGATCGTGTCAACGGGCAGTTTCCACAGTGATAAACACTCCGAGGCACTCCCGGAGAAGAAAAAATGCGTTTTTGTGACTTTTTTTGCAAGTTCGTGGTCGGCCTCGGTGACCCGTGACATCCACGAAAATATTCGTGGATTTGGGGGCCTGTGACCCGTGACCACCGAACTGAATAAAATACTACAGTAAGCTAAATTACACATGCGGCCCATCGGATCCGCTTCCCGAAAGTTCCCCGAATCTTGGGAATTAAAATTCTCAGGACGATCCGAACAGCCTCTAAGTCAATTTAATTCCAACAGTCGTGAAAAACGGAAGAAGGAGCACGATGTATGCCATGCCCCGGAAGAAGTGTCTTTCTATCTCAGCAAAGTTGACGGACGGAGACGAGAGGGTGATGGGGGAATGCTGGTGATGATGTGAAATGCAGAGGAGGACTCGGGGAGGAGAAATTATCGAATCAATTACAGTGGAATGGTTTAGTGCTAAGCGAGTACAAGCCACGCCCACGCCCAAGCCACGCCCGCCCACGCCCGCCAAGCCAATTTCAAACTCCGCTAAGCGGCGCAAGCCATTTGGCCAAGCCAATCGGATAAGTCTGAAGGCCCGATGGACACTTCGCATACAAATGAAAATTGGGGTGATCTTCTGCCAGGCTCGTCCTCGCCACCTTAACCTTGTTTTGCTTCGAAAGAATGGGAGCGGACTAGAGATCTGGATGTGTTGTACGAGAAATGGCCACGCATGCTGACAACGTCCCCGCGCCAACGAGGTTGAATTCTAATATTCGGTTTTTCAGCAGCGTCTTCGTCTTAGCGTCGGACAGATCACTGATTCACAGTGATATGCAACTCAGCCCACGCCTCCATTGCCCTTCTGTCTCACCTTCGTCCACAGTTTGGGCGCGCGGTTGGACGAACTGGTTCAGATAGAATTGACACCCATAACGCACATGAATTTTCATTCAAGAACGTCGAAGAAACGATTCAAGTCGACAGTCACTTAAAAGTTGGGGAGACTCTATTTCCCCGCCTTCTTGGTTCCTCTGACGGACCCTCACAGCTCCAAGCTCCGAGGTCTGGTCGACAGCGGCTAGACTCGTAACCAGTCTGCCTACGACATTCTAACAAGGCGGGCTTGTTGCCGTAGGCAGACTGGTACTTCTCGGATGTGTCAATCGAGCTGGGGCGGAGTTTGAAATTTAGTTAATGAGGCCGATGACGCAATGATGCAATGAGCTGCGGCAATTCCGGAGATCACGGTCTGAAGTTGATCGCCACTAAAACTACCCTCAGGTTTTACAGTGTTCTGTCCCACAAATACAAAATGCAAGGAGGCAAAATTGGAGGGATACAATTTTCATTCATTTTCCCCGCTTTAACCAAAAAATAAGCTTCAAAATTGAGCACAAAATGAGTAAGATTTTTAAAAGGTCACCTGAATTTCAAACTCCGCGACAGCCCTTTTGGCGGCTCCGAGAAGTACCAGCCTGCCTACGGCAACAAGCTCGCCTTGTTAGAATGCCGTAGGCAGGCTGGTTACGAGCCTAGACAGCGGCAACATATAGTACCTCGATACAAATCCGAATGTGTACAACTCGCATAGAATCGGGTAGGTAGCATCGGGTAGGTCGGACAAAGCGCCTAGCTATCCATCAGTGGCGTGGAAAATAACGAAAACACCTTCCGGTTAGCCGCGAAGGGTTAGTTAAAAATAAAAGTATGTGTTTATCAGGACTAATTTATCACCGCATCCGCACTGTACGTCCAACAGCAACACCCGCACCCTCTACTTCCATTCTTTTGTATCGTATCAGCGATTTATCGCGCAGCACTTCACACGCTCGGTACAGTGCACCAAATCCGTCCCTCACATCTAACAAAATACACAGCCGCTCTCAATGAAGTCGTAACTTCTTTTTCTGCGGACATTCGGATGCGATAATTTCCAGTGACCATCAGTTTTAAATACCTCCAGGTAGCGCTTTGTTTCAGGTTGGTATAACTTCTGCGTGCATTCGGTGTAATGGTCGGTTTCGGACGACGATTTTCGAAGAATCCACCTACGTTGCTAGCGTCACGACGTGAGTTGTTTTGAGCGGCGTCCGATCCTGGATTCCGATGACTATCTTTACACGGTGGCACAGCATTGAGGCATCCACGCCGGTACAGCACCCTCCGTATTCCCGCCGACCAGGCGTGCTCACTTCGCTCCCTTTGATACATCCCCTTCATGAGCGCTGTCATCTCATTTTCCACTTCCACCGCCCATCCTCCTCTTTCCTCGGCTATGGAACGGGCGCGCTGACTTCGTCTCCCCACATCCAGGTAAAACACCTAGCTATCCACCAGTGGCCCTGAAAATAACGAAAGCAACTTCTGGTTAGCCGCGAAGCGTTGGTTAAAATCAGAGTATGTGTTTATCAGGCCAAATTTATCACTGCACCCGATTGTACGTCCAACAGCAACATCCGCCCCTCGTTTCCATTCTTTTGCATCGTATTAGCGACTTACCGCGCAGCTCTCCGAAGCCCGTCCCTCACATCTAAAAAAAATCACAGCCGCTCTCAATCAAGTCGCAACTTCCATTTCTGCGGGCATTCGGATGCAATAATTTCCAGCGGCACTCACTTTTAAAATACCCCCAACTAGCGCTCCGTTTCAGGTTGGCATAACTTCTGCGCGCATTTGGTATGATAATAGTTTTCGGACGACGACCTTCGATGAATCCACCTACGTTGCTAGCGTTTGGGCGTCTCGGAGGCGCCGCGCGCCGATGCCCCCGACACGTCGGCTCGGGAGGAAGAAGTACACGAAGCGGGCCATGAGGACGTAAAGGAATGCGTTGATCCACAGTGGGGCGAGGATGACGATGAGCTGGGAGGGTATGGCGAATGCGCTGGAGGTGGTGTGCAGCACCGAAAAGACGCGCAAGACGAGCCCGCCGGTCTCCCACAGCCCGCCCATTATAATGCCAGCAGAATTTCTTGCGGTAGTGGCCAGCCTGGACGATGTGCGCCAGAGTCGTGAGCCCGAAGAGCGCGGAAAATATAACGGCTGCGGGGAAGGAGGGGCAGTAGAGGAAGTTGTAGTTTTCGTCGTGCGGATCTGGTGGCCAGCAATCAGAGCTCAGCTGTTGAAAAGAATAATACGCGCCCTCAAGCTCTCACCGAGACAAACAACTTGTACCATTTTCTTTTGCGGTGGGAGAAGGAGTAGGGAAGAATTGTTGATCTCTATAAGGGAATGGGAATCCCGTACTGCGCAGCCGGAGTATGAATCGAAGCGTGATACGAGGCTGTGCTCTTGGGAGACCCTCGCCATGTTGGGGAAATCGATCCTGGCCACTGGCGAGTTGTACCGTAAGTGATCCAACGTATTTGACAGAGCTTGTGGACGTGCCGCAGCCGCAGCTGTTACCAGGCTGGTATCCATCGGGCGTGAGTTTGTTCACTAGAACCCGTTAACCTTCCAAAGTGCAGCGCGACAGTCTTCGACGTAACGAGGCAGAGCCGTTCGTTACGGAGACTGGGGATCGAGAGGTACGTAGGCAGAGCCGTTACGTAGTCTCGAAGCGAGTGATGTTTAGATCACTTAAGGTGCGTTGTGCAAGTGGTTGATTGAGAGGTAAAAGTAAAGTATATTATCCAGTACCCGCGGTATATATACTGTACTGTAGAATGAGGATGAACGCTTGTTGAGTACTTCAGGCAATATCAGGCAATACCGATTATCCATGACACGTCCCCCCCACTCTACAAGTGTGAAATCGGCGGCCTAAAACGCGGTGGCAGCGAGGTAGTGGCCAAGGTGCAGGATAGAACACGGGAGGCGGCGTGGAGGTTCCTCTTCAAGGACGCCGGGCTTAACGCGTGGGATGAGAGTATGAATCCCGTCGTGTTCAACCGTCATGAACCAAGCCACGGGTTGCGTATTGAAGAGTCGAGCACACGCTAGATCAGTGCGGCGCATGACGTCTCCGTTGAAAAGCAACCTCTCCAGCCAATACGTGATAGCGAGCATGTCTGGGTGGCTGTCTCCCAGGCTATTCACGAACTCCGCCCGAGACAACCCGATGGCTGCTCCCGGATTGCAAACGCTGTCAGCGCGATACATGAAGCTCGCGACGATTACCAGGCCGAATAGCGCGACCGAGTAGCGGAGAGCGTGCGTGACATCCCCGGCGTGCTCCTCCACCTCACCCACCGTGTCGAACTCGCGATGACCGAGCTCCCACCCTTGAGCAAGAACCACAGCGATGACCGGGAACGAGATTCCCACTTCGCTGAGCGCGTCGTCGGGTACGGTGGGCACGACAGTGCTGCCTTCCTCGCGGTGCAGGGGCTGATCGTTGAGGGCGAGGAGCAGGGTGGTAGCGCAGGTGATAAGCCTTTCCTGGAAGAGACGACGAAAGTGGGATCGGAGTGCAAATTTCCCGTTCTCCAGCTGCTCGTAGACGTGAGACGGCCGGGGATAGGTCTGGTGCGGCTGCGGCCCCGACAGGAGAGCGCCAAAGTTGGCAGCGAGCGCCT
The DNA here is from genome assembly GCA_029282495.1 of Mycena albidolilacea. Classification (NCBI taxonomy): domain Eukaryota; kingdom Fungi; phylum Basidiomycota; class Agaricomycetes; order Agaricales; family Mycenaceae; genus Mycena; species Mycena albidolilacea. The sequence continues at coordinate 155,886 of JARIHO010000031.1, read as the reverse complement.
CGTTGTTGAGAAGTTGGAGGGCGAATGAAAGGACATTGGAAAACGTGTGGCCAGCCCGAATTGGCTCGAAGTCGAGCGGGGCATACCCCTGCTCCGCTTCGTCCTCGCCCGCCGAATCGCTCGAGTCCGAGCCAAAGATCTCGTCCTCCAGGGCACGTTGGGAAGATGGAGATAGCGGGGGAGAACCGTCGCAGTGGGAAAGGTCGATGCGAACTGTGTTGCCAGGAAGGTGCTCGACGTCGTCGGGTGTGAAGAAGTTGTTCGGGAAACAGGATGGGGCGAAGTAAGTCGATGCCAGGGTCTCGTCGCAGACGGCAGACATAGTCGATGGGGCGCGGAAAGAAGGAAGGATGAGGAACTGAGTGATGAAAGTAAGGGAAGATGAGGAGGAAGGGGAAACGGAAAAGACAGGGTATAAGATGGTTCCGCTGGTCACAGGGGCGGCTAGACCGATGTCTCGGGACGTTCCTGATCGAACCAGGAGGTCAGGACTTCCGGCGCATTACGCAGCCCGCGTTTGGTGAGCCATTCGTCATCCTCTGGCCCGAAACCCTTCCAGCGGACCTTGAATTGCTGAATGCGACGTCCTCGCACCTTTCTCCACCTTACTGCAAGGATCCTTTCGATTTCGACCTCAGGTAATTTGTCAAAATCATCCCTGTTGAGAGATCGGCGCGGTCGATTGCCAAGTTCCGGAGGTGAGACGTTGTAAGGCTCGAGATGGGCAATGTTAATGATCGGATGGATACCGTATGAAACTGGGAGTCGGAGGCGGTAAGTAACGGGTCCAAGCTTCTCGCTGATCTTGAAAGGGCCGTCGTACTTCAGCAGAAGCTTTCTTCCACGACCTTTCTCGTCCCGCAAAAGCCTAAGAGAGTGCGCGTTGATGACCACAGAGTCGCCGACTTCGAATTCCACGTTCAGGCGCCCCTTATTGTAAGCGCGGCGTTGGAATACCTGAGCCAGAAGGAGTGATTCCTTGGCACGAGTTCTGAGTGCTTCAAATTCTTCGATAAAGGCCTCTGCTCGGGGCTCGACTAGGGGGCGAGAGTCGACAGCTTGTGGGAGAGAGGGATTGGCGTGACGCGTGGGAGCGGAAACGGGATCGCCATGATTGGCATCGGCAAATTTTGGTTCCGTTAATTTTGATCCGTCTTCCATCTCTTCTTCCCCCCCAGTGTCGACTCTGCGGTCCACTGGTTCTGGCCCAGCCAATAGCGTCGCTGTTCTAGGCTGGTACCCCCGCAACAGATATGCTGGCGAGAATCCGGAGCTTGAGTGCGGAGTCGTGTTGTAGGATAGCGCGAGTGCGTGCACAAGTCCTTTCCACTCTGCCTTAGCGCCGATAAAAGCCCGCAACGCCGTCTCGATGAACTGATTCAGAATCTCGGTCTGACCATCAGCCTGCGGATGGTAAGATGTCGTCAACGCTCTCTTCGATCCCATCAGTCGTGTCATCTCTTCCCAAAACAGGTGACGCCAGCGCGAGTCTCTGTCGCATATGATTTGCAATTGCAGGCCGAAATGCGTGACCACATGCTCCCAGAACAATCGTGCCGTCTCCACCTCGTTGATTCTCGTGCGGCAAGGTATGAAGATCCCGTATTTCGTCAACTTGCACACAATGACGAGCAAGGCGTCGTAGCTGTCTGATTCTGGCAACTCCGTGATGAAGTCCATTGAGACAACCTCAAACGGTTGGGAAGGGATTGGAATGGGCTGGAGCAGTCCGAACGGTGCGTGTTTCCTCGGCTTAGTCTTCTGACAAATGTCACAGGTGCAGGTGTACTTCTTGATGGTACGGGACATCCGCGGCCAATAATACGTCGAAGGCCACGCGATTATATGTTCGGTGGTAGCCTGCATGCGCTCCTTCAGTAAGGTCCGTCGTGGATCTCTGCAATGAGTTTGCCCTGCAGCGATTCTGGCACACAGAGCCGGTTGTTTCCATTCCAGTCCTCGAAGTATAGAAGTCCATCGTCGGCCAGTTGGTACTGAGGGAAAGTCGGGTTATTCCAGTCTTTCTCCTTTTTCCAAGCGTTCAACACCTTGGAGTAGTGCGCATCGTTCTCGTATCCGTTGAGCCATTCAGCCTTTTCGTCCGCAGGCAGGCTAACCAGAATATTGTACGTTCGAGACGAAATCCGCACATCGTCTCCCGCAAGGTCGTGCAGTTCGGGGGCAAGTTCTGCTTCGAAAACATCCATCTCCTCGGGATCCTCCAGTAGCTTCGTGGCCTTGTCTGCTACGGTAAGCAGCCGCTCCTCAAACCTCGGGCCCAACTCATCGTACATGTTGTGAAGTGGGTCGCATCCCAACAAGGTGAGTTGAGGAGTCTCATCCAAATCAGGTCCAATTTGGATGGGCACACGGCGGCGTAGGCGAGAAACCGGGTCCACGTTCGAATGAACTCGGCCTGCACGATGAATGATCTGAAGACCCGGGTACGCTGAAAACACGGTTCCCCCACGTAAGCAGGCGCCGATTCACGTTTTGAAAGGTTCGACTCCAGGTGAGCGCCGCGTGGTCTGTAATAGCGGCCACCTTGACACCTTCAAGGAACGGCTGGAATTTAATCAGCGCCTCCTTAAGTGCCAACGCCTCGCGCTCTGTGGGTGAGTAGTTCCGTTCCGGTGCCTTCAAGACCCGAGACCAATACGCAATGACCCTCTCCACGTAGACCATGGTGTCCTCGAACTCAGCGGCCCATTCGACTGGCGGCGGCATGTCATCGAAGCCCTTGATTTGCGAGACCAACTCAGGTACCGATTGCTTTCCATCGAAAGCCTTCTTTAGTCGCTCATAAATCTTTGTGCCTCGGAGGTCCTTGATCTTGATTGGCTGTACCTGCTGCAGGATGCCAGCCACTCCGTAATCGCAGGCATCCGAATAAACTCGATAGGGCCGGCCTGGCATCGCATAACCGCGAACAGGTGCGTTTGTTAAGACCGTTTTTCCTAGTTCAAACGCCTCACGATGGAGATCCGTCCATTGCCAGGGTGTGCCTTTCTTCAGAAGCTGAAACAACGGTTGGGCAATCCAGGCATAAAAGGGAATGTAGGCCGAGAAGTAAACCATCATTCCGAGGAATGTTTGGAGTTCCGAAGTGTTCTTGGGCTCCTCGAGCTCGCGAATGGCGTCCACCTTTTCCTTGTGAGTGGAAAGTCCCAATCTCGAAACCTTTTGACCAAGGAGCATAAGCGACTGATATCCAAGATGACATTTCGGTGGGGACAATGTCAAGTTGGCATCTGCAATTGCGCCGAACACTGTGTCCAGGTGTTGGACATGATCCTCGAAGGTGCGCGAGTAGACCACTATATCGTCGATATACACCAAGGCAAACAGCCAAAGGAAGGGCGCGAGCACTGTGTTCATGACGCGTTGGAACACACTCGGGCCGTTCCTGTACCCAAACGGCATGCGAGCAAATTGCCAAAGTCCTCGATGAGTTCGAAACGCCAACTTGTCCCGCGAATTCGGATGAACTGTAAGCTGGGTGAAACCGGCAAGCGCATCCAGAGTGGTCAGCCACTGAGCCCCTTCCAGCGTTTGAAGAATGTCCTCTTGTCGGGGTAACGGAAATTCATCGGGAACGACCATTTCGTTCAACTTCCGTAAATCGATGACCATGCGTGGTTTTCCATTTCTCCAAACCGTGAACACAGGCGCTGCCCACGGACTTCTGGAAGGCTCATTCACCCCAAGTTCAATCCACGAGTCCATCTGCTTGTCAATGACTTCGCGTTTTGCCGGTGAAGCGGGGAACGGTCGAAGCGAAACGGGTTCAGCATCAGGCTTCATGGGAATCACAACTTGTTCTTTATAAGTTCCCAATCTTCCATCCAGTCCAAAAGCCTTCGAATTCTTCAGAACGACATCTTCAAGTATCTTCCTCTGCTCGGGAGTAACGGCACTTGAAATATCGATCTGTTCCAGAAGTTTGGACGAATCCTTCCCAAAGTACCTTCCTACGGTCAACTGGACCCAATTCGAAGAACTCGGGCGATCCAGATCCCGGAGACGACTCGAGTGACTCTGATGATGGAGGGAAGAAAGGAAAGGGAAGCAAGAAGAATGGACGCGATCCTGCGAAACCACCGCCTAGGAAATCAGGTCGTGAAGGAGGTGACCCAGATGATGATCCCTCGAGCTCGGACGACGAAGGAACACGCGGACGAGGAGCTCCTAGACCTTCAAAAAAGAAGAAGGAACTGGCGGATGATAGCACCGACGACGAGGGAAAGGACGGACGCTATTTCGACTTACGTCTCAAGGATTCTGATGTTCCAAAGTGGGATGGGAACCCCGATACCCTCTTGCGATGGGTCCAACGATGCAACCTTATTGGTGAAGATGGGCCCAAAGCTTGGAGGCAGCTGGGAAAAATTGTCCCGCGCGTTCTTACCGGTACCGCTCAGGATTGGTACTTCAGCCTGCCGCTGGACTACCAGCGTGCGATCAGAAAAGACTGGAACACCATGAGACAAGCCATCGCAGATTTCTTCTTGACCAGTAAATGGTTGGATAAAACGCGAACGAAGGCCTTGCGCGCATCCTATCGCCAAAACGGTCATGGAAGGGAGAAGCCGAGCGAATATTTCATTCGTAAACGGGAGCTTCTTACATCCGTCTATGCCTTCGAGGATTCAGCAGTCATCTCGGAAGTCATGAACGGCGCACCTCGCTCGTGGAATACCGTCCTGGACACCCAGAGATTCCGCACGGTGATAGACTTCCACAGCGCGATCGTCTTCCACGAGGATACTCTCATGGACCTTCCACTGAACAAACCAGATGATCACCGGCAAGAATACGTCGAGCGACGAAAGACGTTCGAAAGAACGGAGACTACGGCGCGCACGAATCTGGTTGGTGCATCACCGAACATGCCCCCACCCCTTTTCCCAAAGGACGATCACAACGTTTCGAGGAAGGCGACTCCAGAATCGAAGGGCGCCAGGCCTTGCCGTCACTGTGGAAGCGGGAACCACTGGGATAATGAGTGCAAGCATTCCTTCAAAGCCAATAAATTCGCGAGGGCTAACCTGGCAAGCGCAACGTCGGACGATGCTCGGGCGCAGGAAGAATACGACGAGTTCTATTATGGACTAGACGACGCGCCCTCCGCAGACGAGCAGGGTTTTGATCAGTCCCTTCGGTCTACCGGGCCTTCTGCTTTTCAAGTCAGCGCTGACTCGAAACGTGGGGGGGATACTATGCCGGCACTGAAGGGAACCAGCGAGCGCAAAAACTCGCAAAGAGCGCGGATTGAGGAAGTTGAAGACGATGAAGACGAATCATATTCCGGACTGCACCCTATATCACCCTCCACGCTTCTCGAAGAAATTCAGAAGCCAATTATACCCGTCATCTGCCGCACCCCTCTTCCGAACGAGCGCGCCAATTCTGAGTCTAGACTATCTCGAAAGGCGCGAGTCGAAGAAGTAGAGGATGAAGAAGACGAACCTTTTTCCAAATTGCATCCACTCTCTCCTTTCTCCATCCTAGAGGAAGTCGAGGACTTCATACCGCCGGCCATTAATATTCGTGAACCTATCGCGAAGGATATACCCACCTATACCCCATGCGACATGTGGAACTCCGACTTCCTTCCCGGGACTGAGAAACAGACACCATTCACGAAACCGGTTCTGAATCATCGGTCTCGAAGGCGGTTAGCTAAGGAGATCCAAGCATGCAATTATCGGGTGATCAGCTCACCTGATACGTGTTCCAATAAGCCTCTCATAGAACTGAGAAAGTACATGGCTCGTCCTCCGGGCAGCACCTTTCTCGGATCGAGCGCAACCCAAGCCACCGCAACCGTGGGAAGCCTAACGATCAATGCAATTGTGGTCATCGCCGACACGGGCTCGGACATTACCTTGATCTCGAGGAAGACCTTGAACGAACTTCTCGATGCACCTAAAATCAAACAGGGACATCAAGTTCAGCTGATCCAAGTGACTGGGACTTCATCTATCTCGGGATACGTCAATGTGAATTTGTTTTTTCACACCGAAGATGGTCCGGTTAAATTGAACGTCGACGCATACGTGGTTGATGACATGACCACTCCCTTCATTCTGGGCAACGACTTCATGGATCAGTATTCAATCTCCATCATTCGAGAAGAAGGAACCACTCATCTTGAATTCGGAGATTCCGGACGACGACTTCGTGTCGAGAGCTCAACCGCTCCATCGCTCATTGACAATGGAGGGCATGCCTTCAAGGTCAAATGTGCTCGCGTTAACACAACTGCGGGCTCGAAAAAGGCTATGCACCGGCGCAACCAGAAATTCCGGCAGCGCACGCAGAAAAAGAAACGAGATGGTCGCGTTTCAAGCACTGAACGAGTCGTGATCCTTCCGAAGACCAGCAAGTTGATTAAGGTCACCACGCATTTTCCAAAGAACTGCGAGCAGCTGTTGGTCGAGAGACACATCAAAAGTTGCGGAAGTTCGGAGGACATTTACGGAAGCGCGGATACCTTCATTGCCAAGGACAATTCCGCGCTCCATGTCGCCAATTTCTCCGATTTTCCCGTCATAATTTCGGAAGGGCAAGTCCTTGGTACCGCTCATAATCCACGAACTTGGTTGGATAAGGCTTCCAAAATGTCAAAGCCTCGCAGGGAACAGGCTGAGGCTCACGCTAAATTCATCCGGCAACTTGTGGAGGTACACTCTACCACCGAGTCCCCTTCTTCCAACACCGTTCGATCCGAATCGAAGGTGTCGTCCAAAGCCCATCGAAACGCAACAGGGGAAGACGATCCAGATGCTGAGGATCCGGTCGAAGGTGGACCTAAAACGGCTGAAATCAAAACCCTGCTCGTCTGCGGAGGGCGCGTCGTCTAGTCCATAATAGAACTCGTCGTATTCTTCCTGCGCCCGAGCATCGTCCGACGTTGCGCTTGCCAGGTTAGCCCTCGCGAATTTATTGGCTTTGAAGGAATGCTTGCACTCATTATCCCAGTGGTTCCCGCTTCCACAGTGACGGCAAGGCCTGGCGCCCTTCGATTCTGGAGTCGCCTTCCTCGAAACGTTGTGATCGTCCTTTGGGAAAAGGGGTGGGGGCATGTTCGGTGATGCACCAACCAGATTCGTGCGCGCCGTAGTCTCCGTTCTTTCGAACGTCTTTCGTCGCTCGACGTATTCTTGCCGGTGATCATCTGGTTTGTTCAGTGGAAGGTCCATGAGAGTATCCTCGTGGAAGACGATCGCGCTGTGGAAGTCTATCACCGTGCGGAATCTCTGGGTGTCCAGGACGGTATTCCACGAGCGAGGTGCGCCGTTCATGACTTCCGAGATGACTGCTGAATCCTCGAAGGCATAGACGGATGTAAGAAGCTCCCGTTTACGAATGAAATATTCGCTCGGCTTCTCCCTTCCATGACCGTTTTGGCGATAGGATGCGCGCAAGGCCTTCGTTCGCGTTTTATCCAACCATTTACTGGTCAAGAAGAAATCTGCGATGGCTTGTCTCATGGTGTTCCAGTCTTTTCTGATCGCACGCTGGTAGTCCAGCGGCAGGCTGAAGTACCAATCCTGAGCGGTACCGGTAAGAACGCGCGGGACAATTTTTCCCAGCTGCCTCCAAGCTTTGGGCCCATCTTCACCAATAAGGTTGCATCGTTGGACCCATCGCAAGAGGGTATCGGGGTTCCCATCCCACTTTGGAACATCAGAATCCTTGAGACGTAAGTCGAAATAGCGTCCGTCCTTTCCCTCGTCGTCGGTGCTATCATCCGCCAGTTCCTTCTTCTTTTTTGAAGGTCTAGGAGCTCCTCGTCCGCGTGTTCCTTCGTCGTCCGAGCTCGAGGGATCATCATCTGGGTCACCTCCTTCACGACCTGATTTCCTAGGCGGTGGTTTCGCAGGATCGCGTCCATTCTTCTTGCTTCCCTTTCCTTTCTTCCCTCCATCATCAGAGTCACTCGAGTCGTCTCCGGGATCTGGATCGCCCGAGTTCTTCGAATTGGGTCCAGTTGACCGTAGGAAGGTACTTTGGGAAGGATTCGTCCAAACTTCTGGAACAGATCGATATTTCAAGTGCCGTTACTCCCGAGCAGAGGAAGATACTTGAAGATGTCGTTCTGAAGAATTCGAAGGCTTTTGGACTGGATGGAAGATTGGGAACTTATAAAGAACAAGTTGTGATTCCCATGAAGCCTGATGCTGAACCCGTTTCGCTTCGACCGTTCCCCGCTTCACCGGCAAAACGCGAAGTCATTGACAAGCAGATGGACTCGTGGATTGAACTTGGGGTGAATGAGCCTTCCAGAAGTCCGTGGGCAGCGCCTGTGTTCACGGTTTGGAGAAATGGAAAACCACGCATGGTCATCGATTTACGGAAGTTGAACGAAATGGTCGTTCCCGATGAATTTCCGTTACCCCGACAAGAGGACATTCTTCAAACGCTGGAAGGGGCTCAGTGGCTGACCACTCTGGATGCGCTTGCCGGTTTCACCCAGCTTACAGTTCATCCGAATTCGCGGGACAAGTTGGCGTTTCGAACTCATCGAGGACTTTGGCAATTTGCTCGCATGCCGTTTGGGTACAGGAACGGCCCGAGTGTGTTCCAACGCGTCATGAACACAGTGCTCGCGCCCTTCCTTTGGCTGTTTGCCTTGGTGTATATCGACGATATAGTGGTCTACTCGCGCACCTTCGAGGATCATGTCCAACACCTGGACACAGTGTTCGGCGCAATTGCAGATGCCAACTTGACATTGTCCCCACCGAAATGTCATCTTGGATATCAGTCGCTTATGCTCCTTGGTCAAAAGGTTTCGAGATTGGGACTTTCCACTCACAAGGAAAAGGTGGACGCCATTCGCGAGCTCGAGGAGCCCAAGAACACTTCGGAACTCCAAACATTCCTCGGAATGATGGTTTACTTCTCGGCCTACATTCCCTTTTATGCCTGGATTGCCCAACCGTTGTTTCAGCTTCTGAAGAAAGGCACACCCTGGCAATGGACGGATCTCCATCGTGAGGCGTTTGAACTAGGAAAAACGGTCTTAACAAACGCACCTGTTCGCGGTTATGCGATGCCAGGCCGGCCCTATCGAGTTTATTCGGATGCCTGCGATTACGGAGTGGCTGGCATCCTGCAGCAGGTACAGCCAATCAAGATCAAGGACCTCCGAGGCACAAAGATTTATGAGCGACTAAAGAAGGCTTTCGATGGAAAGCAATCGGTACCTGAGTTGGTCTCGCAAATCAAGGGCTTCGATGACATGCCGCCGCCAGTCGAATGGGCCGCTGAGTTCGAGGACACCATGGTCTACGTGGAGAGGGTCATTGCGTATTGGTCTCGGGTCTTGAAGGCACCGGAACGGAACTACTCACCCACAGAGCGCGAGGCGTTGGCACTTAAGGAGGCGCTGATTAAATTCCAGCCGTTCCTTGAAGGTGTCAAGGTGGCCGCTATTACAGACCACGCGGCGCTCACCTGGAGTCGAACCTTTCAAAACGTGAATCGGCGCCTGCTTACGTGGGGAACCGTGTTTTCAGCGTACCCGGGTCTTCAGATCATTCATCGTGCAGGCCGAGTTCATTCGAACGTGGACCCGGTTTCTCGCCTACGCCGCCGTGTGCCCATCCAAATTGGACCTGATTTGGATGAGACTCCTCAACTCACCTTGTTGGGATGCGACCCACTTCACAACATGTACGATGAGTTGGGCCCGAGGTTTGAGGAGCGGCTGCTTACCGTAGCAGACAAGGCCACGAAGCTACTGGAGGATCCCGAGGAGATGGATGTTTTCGAAGCAGAACTTGCCCCCGAACTGCACGACCTTGCGGGAGACGATGTGCGGATTTCGTCTCGAACGTACAATATTCTGGTTAGCCTGCCTGCGGACGAAAAGGCTGAATGGCTCAACGGATACGAGAACGATGCGCACTACTCCAAGGTGTTGAATGCTTGGAAAAAGGAGAAAGACTGGAATAACCCGACTTTCCCTCAGTACCAACTGGCCGACGATGGACTTCTATACTTCGAGGACTGGAATGGAAACAACCGGCTCTGTGTGCCAGAATCGCTGCAGGGCAAACTCATTGCAGAGATCCACGACGGACCTACTGAAGGAGCGCATGCAGGCTACCACCGAACATATAACCGCGTGGCCCCGACGTATCATTGGCCGCGGATGTCCCGTACCATCAAGAAGTACACCTGCACCTGTGACATTTGTCAGAAGACTAAGCCGAGGAAACACGCACCGTTCGGACTGCTCCAGCCCATTCCAATCCCTTCCCAACCGTTTGAGGTTGTCTCAATGGACTTCATCACGGAGTTGCCAGAATCAGACAGCTACGACGCCTTGCTCGTCATTGTGTGCAAGTTGACGAAATACGGGATCTTCATACCTTGCCGCACGAGAATCAACGAGGTGGAGACGGCACGATTGTTCTGGGAGCATGTGGTCACGCATTTCGGCCTGCAATTGCAAATCATATGCGACAGAGACTCGCGCTGGCGTCACCTGTTTTGGGAAGAGATGACACGACTGATGGGATCGAAGAGAGCGTTGACGACATCTTACCATCCGCAGGCTGATGGTCAGACCGAGATTCTGAATCAGTTCATCGAGACGGCGTTGCGGGCTTTTATCGGCGCTAAGGCAGAGTGGAAAGGACTTGTGCACGCACTCGCGCTATCCTACAACACGACTCCGCACTCAAGCTCCGGATTCTCGCCAGCATATCTGTTGCGGGGGTACCAGCCTAGAACAGCGACGCTATTGGCTGGGCCAGAACCAGTGGACCGCAGAGTCGACACTGGGGGGGGAAGAAGAGATGGAAGACGGATCAAAATTAACGGAACCAAAATTTGCCGATGCCAATCATGGCGATCCCGTTTCCGCTCCCACGCGTCACGCCAATCCCTCTCTCCCACAAGCTGTCGACTCTCGCCCCCTAGTCGAGCCCCGAGCAGAGGCCTTTATCGAAGAATTTGAAGCACTCAGAACTCGTGCCAAGGAATCACTCCTTCTGGCTCAGGTATTCCAACGCCGCGCTTACAATAAGGGGCGCCTGAACGTGGAATTCGAAGTCGGCGACTCTGTGGTCATCAACGCGCACTCTCTTAGGCTTTTGCGGGACGAGAAAGGTCGTGGAAGAAAGCTTCTGCTGAAGTACGACGGCCCTTTCGAGATCAGCGAGAAGCTTGGACCCGTTACTTACCGCCTCCGACTCCCAGTTTCATACGGTATCCATCCGATCATTAACATTGCCCATCTCGAGCCTTACAACGTCTCACCTCCGGAACTTGGCAATCGACCGCGCCGATCTCTCAACAGGGATGATTTTGACAAATTACCTGAGGTCGAAATCGAAAGGATCCTTGCAGTAAGGTGGAGAAAGGTGCGAGGACGTCGCATTCAGCAATTCAAGGTCCGCTGGAAGGGTTTCGGGCCAGAGGATGACGAATGGCTCACCAAACGCGGGCTGCGTAATGCGCCGGAAGTCCTGACCTCCTGGTTCGATCAGGAACGTCCCGAGACATCGGTCTAGCCGCCCCTGTGACCAGCGAAACCATCTTATACCCTGTCTTTTCTGTTTCCCCTTCCTCCTCATCTTCCCTTACTTTCATCACTCAGTTCCTCATCCTTCCTTCTTTCCGCGCCCCATCGACTATGTCTGCCGTCTGCGACGAGACCCTGGCATCGACTTACTTCGCCCCATCCTGTTTCCCGAACAACTTCTTCACACCCGACGACGTCGAGCACCTTCCTGCACCTTATAGGCTCAGATTAACTAGTTAAAGCCTGGCTGTAGACCACGGGCTTAATGCGTTATTTCTGGGGAAGCATAACAGGTTATTTCTGGGGACCTCCGGCACTTCTGTTTGCCAGTAGGCATCATCCCGGCTTTGCATGGCTTGCCCCGGCATTGCTTGGGCATCATAGGCAAGGCTTATCCTAGGCAAAAATGATAATTTTCATTTAAAATAACACAAAGATGGTTATATTTCAATTAAAATACCTCAATTGATGGCCATCTGTATTGGGTGGGGATTGATGGTGCCGGCTTTTGCCTTGAAAGTGATGGCCATCAATATTGGGTGAGGATTGATTGTTCCGGCTTTTGCCTTGAAAGTGATGGCTGTCCTCATATCAGAAATGTGATTGATGGTCCCGGCTTTTGCCTTGAAAGCGATGGGTGTCTGTATTGGGTACAGTTGTGGACAATCAAACACAACAACCTTGATTCTGCTTTTTTGAGTAAAATTTTGGCAAATCTGAGTTCAGAATCAGATTCAGAGGGATGAAATACCCCCAAAACCAATTTTTCAGAATTTTCCCACGAGAAATAAGGGGTGGCGAAATTTTGGACGGGTTTGAACGAAATTGTGTGTACCTCTGCAGCGATGTGGGATGGGGACAACATAAATTGTACACTATGTAGACATCCAATAACACTATTTACGCATCCCAGCCTCCTCCAAATCTGTTAATGTTGTTGCTGAAACATGTCTGTGGGACTTCTGCCTTCGAACAACCCATGCTGCAAGTCTGCCAGTAAGGCCAATTCGGTAAGCACTCATGAAACGCCAAGAGCGTTGAATAAAGCGTCGAATGACCTCAGGGGGGCATGCATCTAGGTATTCAAATGCATGATCCTTAGCTTCTTGGAAGCTAGTCTTGGGTGATTGCCGATAGCGATACTTGCACCAACCCCAGTACTATGAAATGATTTAGCTATTTGGTCCATAGAAGGAGAAGTGATTTACGGTACCATTTCAATGGGGTTCAATTCACAGTGAAACTTTGGGAGGAAAATACATCGATGACCTCGGCCTACAATTAGGGATTCAAGCATTGATGGCTGGTTGAGAAAGTCATCTTGCTGACTGAGCCAACGTGCCATGCAGCATCCCTCACTATCCAATGGGCAAACTGGAGAGCACTTGGCTTTCCTGAACTTCTGAGTATCCACACCACGCTCTTTGAGTACTCGCTCAAGTCCCTTGGCCTTTCCATTTATTGTCATCTTCTGTATCTTGCCACGTTGTGCCACAGAGGGATTTGACATGGGGATAATGGTGTCTCGCTGGACCCGCTGCTTCCCTCCATCCCCCTTGTTCATTTCAAAAGCTTTCAAAGCATCTGGTCCCAGTGACGCATGCGCAGAGGATTGATCAAACACAAAAAGGGCCTGGCATCCAGGATGTGCCTCTTCGAAAATTGTGATGGCATTATCAACTTGCTCGAGCAGTTGCTTTGTATCCCACCATGGATCCCCATTACTGCCAGGGAAAATAACCTTCCTGGCATCTTTCAGGATTTTTCCAGTAGGATCGCAAATAATCAGGCGACCAGAAGCCTCAGTAATGAAGTCAGAGACATGTATCAGTCGACCACGGCCTTTTTTTTGCAAGATTGTCTGCCCTTCTTGGAGCCATGCTTTGGACTTGTAATCATTGGCATGGAAGCAGCACTCATCATGAAAGATTGCAATAATCTCCCTCTCCCCCTCCTTCAGTTTTGGAGGCACCTTCTCTAGAGCAGGCCCTTCATATTTTGTCATGAGCTCCTCGTACTTTGCCATAGTTGGCAAGAAGACATTCTCCCGATACTCCACAACATCCGGGCGTTCATGTCCATCCATGTAAACACCTTTGCGAAGGATTGTTAAGCGCCATCCAAGCTTAATGAGCCAGCGACGTGCAGTGCGCTCACAAAGAGGCTTCTTCAACACAATATCAAGAGCAGGAAGAATAGTGTTGTTGAGAGCATGCTGAAATTTTTTAGGTGTGATGCTTCCCACTGGCTGTGTTTCAAGCCAGGTCCTTGCTGCACATCGAACACTCTCTTCCGAAAGAAGAGACCGAGAATCTCGTGCACCCCCTCTCTTTTCTTTAGGGAGATCTTGAAAGATTTCAAAATGGCGGATGAGAATGCGCACACGGCGGGCAAAGTGAACACCTTGGCCTTCTTGCCACTGCCGGGCAATTTCAACACTGGCCTGAATACGTCCAAATCCCTTGAGAGAAAGTGTTGCAAAGTTCCGAATTATAAGCAGTTGATTAACTTGTGCAAGAGGAATATGACTTTTCTTTGCTACTTTCAGTTTCTTGTCAACAAGGTCACGGATTTCTGTCCAAGTCAAGACAGGTCCAGGTCCTGCATGGACTTGTTCATCAAGTTCTGCCTCCCATTCTTCTTCAAAGGTTGTGCCATCTCCCTCGATTGCTATGGGAGGTTCTGGTGTTGGTGGCCGTGTTGAAATTGGGCTGACATGAGCTGAGGATGCAGCAGAGGAAGGCACAGGGGAGGGTGCAGACGAATGAACTGGTGACATGTCTACAGTTCCAAGTTCAACCTGTGGATCTGGGTCATCGGGAACATCCATATCGCCGTCGCTGTGATCATTGGCATTGATGTCAAGATCCTCATCTGAGTCAGAATTCAGGTCAATATACTGGGTGGTTGAACTTGAAGCTTCTGTTCTTGCTGCTTTTACAGGTCGAGTTGGAGTTTCCCGGTCATTCTGAGTTGCCCAGCTGTCAAGTTTTATCTGGCCCTTCATCCGATTTCTCCACTTTGGCTCTCTGAGTGTCCGTTTAGCTTTATTAGCCGCCACTGGGCCTGTTGCATACGTGGGAGCCCGATCTGACAGTGAATTTAATTTAATTCCGCTTCAAATTATGCTCAGGACACACCTTTCTGGTTTCGTTTCCGTTTTCTCAATTGCTTTGCCACCTCAGGTGGGACCCAGTCTTCATCAGCGCAGCCATTGTCCATTGCAACAGCATATGTACTGAGACGAGTGTGCAAGGTATCATCATTGAGAAGAGGATCAGAATTATCCCACTCAAAATCATCGACCTCTTCCCATTCATTATCGTCTGGTAGGTCTTGTTCTCCATCTGAATTTGCAAAAATGTTGGCCAGATTTGTAAATCCCTGGTCAGAGAGCCAGCAGTCATCCTCAGGTTCAGATCCATAAGCATCCCCCTCCTGCAAAGAATCCTGGACAGGTGTGGTAGGAGTTGGTCCTCCCTCTGTATCTGTGTTATTTTCAGTCCCTAAGTGCAGTGAATTCTTCGAGTTCTGGTTTCGAAGGCCAGAAATGTTCCGTCCATGATGGGCTTTTCGACCGCGCGGGGGCATGGGGGGAGAAAGAAGGGAGATGAGATGCCGGGAATCCAAGTTCTTAAGGATTAATAGGCAATGGTCACATTGGGAGGTGGTGTGATCAAGACGGAACATCTTTGGTAGAAGTTCGGAGAGTTCAGAAGCCGATCACGCTGTCCATCAGTGCCATCAAACTTCAAATTATGGACGAACGGCTCGAGAGAATTTGTTCTTTCATTCACTAAACGATAGCCCTCATCGAGAGCTTCAATTTCCGGGTACTCCGAGGTCGATTACATAAGATTTGGGGGGGCGGCGAATTTCAGAGGGGTAGTGGACACCAAAATGTACTTTTTTCCCCAACTTGAGGGCGTGGAAAATTCAGAATATATTCTATATGTGCTATTATCAACAAAAAAACAGATTCCCACGAGCCGTTCTCTTGGCATTAGAAGTTGTCGTGTTTGATTGTCCGCAACTGTACCTTAGAATGGATGGCCGTCTGTATTGGGGTTGTAATTGATCCCTGGATGCTTTAAATACCAATATTGGTTCAAAAAGCGCCGCGTCTCGGAAAGTATTTTGCATTTTGCGGGCCAACCAGTGCACCAATTAGAAAATGGTATGTATGAATCTGGTAGCCGTCAATGAGCTCTACGACATGGGTACGGGAATCAATGGTTTTGAGGATCAATTTCCTTTTTTGGACACTAACGCTTTCGACCCAAAAAGGAAATCATTCGCATCAGCCCTTCCCTGGCTCATAATTCAACCGTTTTCGATGGTCTAACCTCATAGGTACATTGTTCTATGTTCTTTGAAGTCAGCTGGGGTACAGTGGAGCCCATTACAGTGCAATAATAGGGTGAAAAAGGCGAATAAATGATAAATTGGGTACTGGCCATAATATCTTGGGGATATTCCAATATACAAAGGTCTTGGATGGACTACTTTGATCCCTTAGACTATGAAAACACCCTCAACGTGATATACCATGATCTGATCATGAAAAACATCGCATTTTGACTACACAATGAAATTATGCTTTCGCTTCATTATGCACTCCTCAATTGTGCGGGGCTTTGTAAAACACACTATTTGGACTTGGGTCATGTATTTGTGTTGAAAAGACGAGCTATGGACACTCAATAACAAGTGATATCCCATGATTTTGGGTGATCTGGTTTTATGATCTTGTTTGCCATATTCAGCAGGCCACAGGTTCATATGCAATGCTCTGAAAGCTTCCACTAGGTTATCTGAGCTATATAAATTGTTCTGAGCCAAGGTTCCTGCCAATACATGGCAAGAAAAGTTCATAATGTCAAATGACAGATTTTGCTCATTTCATTAATAGGGCACTATGTAGACCAGATAGTGCGAAATAAACACCGGAAATGAGATCAGGTGGTATGAATACCCCAGATTACGCTTTATTTCAAGTGATTTGAGGAAGTTGTGGCTGAGTTCTGTTTCCGAGGATTTGAGTTTGAGAGCAACTTTGGGTCTTTCCTCTGGCCTTGATTGAAGACACCATCTGGTCAAATCTCGACCAAATCCTTTCAAAAAAAGCGTAATCTGGGGTATTCACACTGCCTGATCTCAGTTCTAATGTTTATTTGGCAGTGTCTGGTCCAAATAGTGCCCTATTCATGAAATGAGCAAAATCTGTTATTTGCCATTTCGAACTTTCATTGCCATATATTGGCAAGAATTGTAGCTCAGAATTGTTAATACACCTCGTGGAAGCTATTTGGAGCTTTCAAAGCATTGCATATGACCCTGTAACGAGCTGAATATGGTAAGCAAGATCAGAAAACCAGATCAGTATAAATCATGGGATATCACCTGTTCTGAGTGTGCATAACTCACTTTCCCAACATCTATATATGCCCTGAGTTCAACTGATGTGTTTTGCATTGCCTCGCAGGATGGAGGAGTGCATAATGGAGCGAAAACATAATTTGAATGTATGCCCAAAATGCGATGTTTTTATTCATCAGACTATGAGGTATCACATTGAAGGTTGTCTCATAGCCTGAGGGATGAAGGTAGTGTATCCAGGACATCTTTATACCGGTCTATCTCCAAGATATTATGGCTAGCATACAATTTATCATTTATTCGCTTTTTCACCTAATTATTGCACTGTAATGGACTCCACTGTACCTCAGTTGACTTCAAAGAACATAGAACAATGTACCTATGCAGTTAGATCATCGAAAACGGTTGAATTAGGAGCCGGGGAAGAGCTGATGTGAAGAATTTCCTTTTTGGGCGGAAAGCGTTAGTGTCCAAAAAAGGAAATTTATATCCGAAACCATTGATCCCTGTACCCATGTTGTAGAGCTCATTGAGGGCTACCAGATTTATATATACCATTTTCTAATTGGTGGGCTGGTTGGCCCGCAAAATGCAAAATACTTTCCGAGACGCGGCGCTTTTTGAACCAAAATTCGTATTTAAAGCATCCAGGGATCAATTACAACCCCAATACAAGCAGCTATCCCTCCTAAGGCACCCAGAACGGACAGCCATCACTTTCAAAGGAAAAACTGGGACCATCAATCACATTTCTAATATCAGGACAGCCATCGCTTTCAAGGCAAAAGCCGGGACCATCAATCCTCACCCAATATTGATGGCCATCACTTTCAAGGCAAACACCGGGACCATCAATCCCCAGCCAATATGGATGGCCATCAATTTAGGTATTTTAATTGAAATACAGTTTAATTGGTATTAAATCATTAGTTGTTTGTGGCTGTGGCAGCCTGCCGGAGTGGCATCAATGCCGTAGCAAGCCACCGGCACAGGTTGTGGCTGTGTGGCAAGACCCCAGAAATAACGCATTAAGCCCTTGGTCTACAGCCAGGCTTTAACTGGTTAATCTGACCATATGAGCTGCTTCCTGGCAACACAGTTCGCATCGACCTTTCCCACTGCGACGGTTCTCCCCCGCTATCTCCATCTTCCCAACGTGCCCTGGAGGACGAGATCTTTGGCTCGGACTCGAGCGATTCGGCGGGCGAGGACGAAGCGGAGCAGGGGTATGCCCCGCTCGACTTCGAGCCAATTCGGGCTGGCCACACGTTTTCCAATGTCCTTTCATTCGCCCTCCAACTTCTCAACAACGAGGCGCTCGCTGCCAACTTTGGCGCTCTCCTGTCGGGGCCGCAGCCGCACCAGACCTATCCCCGGCCGTCTCACGTCTACGAGCAGCTGGAGAACGGGAAATTCGCACTCCGATCCCACTTTCGTCGTCTCTTCCAGGAAAGGCTTATCACCTGCGCTACCACCCTGCTCCTCGCCCTCAACGATCAGCCCCTGCACCGCGAGGAAGGCAGCACTGTCGTGCCCACCGTACCCGACGACGCGCTCAGCGAAGTGGGAATCTCGTTCCCGGTCATCGCTGTGGTTCTTGCTCAAGGGTGGGAGCTCGGTCATCGCGAGTTCGACACGGTGGGTGAGGTGGAGGAGCACGCCGGGGATGTCACGCACGCTCTCCGCTACTCGGTCGCGCTATTCGGCCTGGTAATCGTCGCGAGCTTCATGTATCGCGCTGACAGCGTTTGCAATCCGGGAGCAGCCATCGGGTTGTCTCGGGCGGAGTTCGTGAATAGCCTGGGAGACAGCCACCCAGACATGCTCGCTATCACGTATTGGCTGGAGAGGTTGCTTTTCAACGGAGACGTCATGCGCCGCACTGATCTAGCGTGTGCTCGACTCTTCAATACGCAACCCGTGGCTTGGTTCATGACGGTTGAACACGACGGGATTCATACTCTCATCCCACGCGTTAAGCCCGGCGTCCTTGAAGAGGAACCTCCACGCCGCCTCCCGTGTTCTATCCTGCACCTTGGCCACTACCTCGCTGCCACCGCGTTTTAGGCCGCCGATTTCACACTTGTAGAGTGGGGGGGACGTGTCATGGATAATCGGTATTGCCTGATATTGCCTGAAGTACTCAACAAGCGTTCATCCTCATTCTACAGTACAGTATATATACCGCGGGTACTGGATAATATACTTTACTTTTACCTCTCAATCAACCACTTGCACAACGCACCTTAAGTGATCTAAACATCACTCGCTTCGAGACTACGTAACGGCTCTGCCTACGTACCTCTCGATCCCCAGTCTCCGTAACGAACGGCTCTGCCTCGTTACGTCGAAGACTGTCGCGCTGCACTTTGGAAGGTTAACGGGTTCTAGTGAACAAACTCACGCTATTCATAACATTGGTGGACGAATCCGGAAGCTACGCGAAATGGACACACGAAGAAATGGGGATACAGAAGCAGAGGATACTATCTGCCCTCCGCGACCTTTCCGAAGGACAAGATATTATCACTGGGGTCGACGTAAGTTGCAAGACCCAAGGCTCAAGATCCAGTGCCTCAGCATGGCAAAGACAAGATATTGATTTTTCATTTGAAGGTTAACCAACACCTTAGTATGACATTTTGATATATCACGGCCTCTAATTATCGGAGAGCCGTGATATATCAAAACCGCTAAGCTAGCATTAGGCCCGTTGCTAGGTGGTTACTATGCAAAAAAGGAAGGTGTCAAGAAAATGATTTGCATCAAGCCTCCCGCCGAGCTTGCGAGGCTGGTTAGGTTCGGGTTGGTTAGGTTCGGGTAGGTTAGCGGTTAGCTGTTAGGGTTCAGGTTAGCTGGTTAGCGGTTAGGGTTCATGTTAGAGTTAGAATAAGGGATCTTTAAAAAAAAGAAAATCAGAGGCTGTGTTGATATATCCGGAGTACGCTAAGTTAGCGGTCTGGATATATCATGCTCCTCCGCTAATTAGCGGGGAGATGATACAGACAGAAGTAAGATCTGACTATTACTCTCGTAGGTCTGAAGGCTTCCCACTGGCGCCATCACGTTCGCACAACCATCTAACCCTTCGCGCCTGTCAAAAAGTCTCTCTTTCAGTCATCGAGGTGCTCCGAGTCTCCGAGTCTCGACCCTTGCTCTGGTCAGGATCCCTCGTGTATATCTGCAACCCAACAGTCGGCCCTCTGATGTGTCTTACTGCATCCGTACAGCCTTTGGGTTCCGTTAGATCTCGGGCTACGGAATAGGTAATAGGGACGCTGCGCAAAAGCCGCATGCGGCTTTCAAAGCCGCACGCGGGAATATCCTTTTTTTGCTCCGGAGCATCACTGGGACTCTCAAATGGCCTCTTTTGACCACCAGAGCAAAGAAAAAAAAAAGCCGCATGTGATGAGTTTGCGCACCAAAAAAGCCGCATGCAGCTTTGCGCAACGTCTCTAATTTCATGGCACGGGCTTAGCGTTCTGTAGACTTTCGACCAAAGGTTCAGTGACAGGTGACACCCAACTTTTTTTGATGTGTGCAAAAATCGCCTTAATTCAAAAGAAAATTTTCGGTCTTCTCGGAAGAGAAAAAATCTAAAAATAGTGAACCTTTGGTCGAAAGTCTACAGTACTCCGGATATATCAACACAGCCTCTGATTTTCTTTTTTTTAAAGATCCCTTATTCTAACTCTAACATGAACCCTAACCGCTAACCAGCTAACCTGAACCCTAACAGCTAACCGCTAACCTACCCGAACCTAACCAACCCGAACCTAACCAGCCTCGCAAGCTCGGCGGGAGGCTTGATGCAAATCATTTTCTTGACACCTTCCTTTTTTGCATAGTAACCACCTAGCAACAGGCCTAATGCTAGCTTAGCGGTTTTGATATATCACGGCTCTCCGATAATTAGAGGCCGTGATATATCAAAATGTCATACTAAGGTGCGCCCCCAACCACATCGCTGGAACGTGCTGCGTGCCGCGGCCGAGATAGAAGGACTCGGCATTGAGTACTAGTACTATGCGCGGGTAGATCGGAACGCACCGGGAATGGAAAGAGAGCGTTGGATAGAGATGAAAGAGGCAATATAACAAAGGAAAGGTGGTGGTTGAAACGGACGGGAAGCGCGGAGGGAAAAAAGAAAAGGATCGACGCAGGTGGGTTCAGCACGGGCCTGAGATATTTGCGGGAAGATCGCCTTGGTACAGCGGGTTGGAGTAGCGGATAGCTGGATGACAAATTTAGTTGACAGGGTGGAAGTTGGAGGGATGTATTCGCGGGGTATGAGCTGGTGCATATATGTAGAACGACTAGGAGGGACGCACCTGATGATGATGTCATTGAAAGAACGAGGAGATCAGGCGAGCTCACAGACAGTCAAGCCCAACGGACTCGACCCACAGCTGGGGTGGATTTCGTTAGGGTCGAGCTCGGTATTGAGGTGGAAGATCTGAGAGGATTGAAACGGGGAAGGAGGGGTGTGTGAGACGGGCCCGGGGAAGGAAAAGGCAAGGGAACAGGAAAGGGGAGAGAATACTTATCGGAATCATTGCGAGAGCCAGGGTGAGTTTGGGTTTCAGCTTGAACTTGGACTCGGGAGGGTACGTGGGTTCAAGAGATTCGGAAGAGGAAATAGAAGTGGCAGCGCAGCAGATCCGTGAATGGTGTATGAACACGGATTCACAGCCGCAGAGACGGACCTGCGACGCAACAAGAATACGTGTAGATCAAACTGCCACCGTTGGCTGAGAAGGGTGAAACTAAAGGCATAGCAGAAGTCAGCTCGAAATATTGGAAAAACGACTAGATCCAAAACTCACCCCCAGGAACACCGTGCGCCTGTTCACCGGGCTTGTGGTTGCATATACGATTTATCCAGAAAGAAAAGACGAAGATGAGATATACGGGTGCAATCAAGCAAGGGAGAGAAGATAGAAGTGCGGACTCAGAGAAAGGTATGGGTATGAAACCATTCGAGAAATCTCAATGTTGACGGATTTGTATCATGAGCACGTCAGTCGGATGAAAGAAGTCGAATGAGAGGTGCAGGCTTACCTCGAAGCACGTGTCGATGAAGGATGAAGAAAGAAGGTCAGGCCATTAAACTGGAAGCTACGGTACTCAAACATGATCAGAGAACACGGACCGGAACTGGGTTGTAGTTTGAAGTTGAACGTGTACCCCGAGAGTCGAAGGTAAGTTCAGTGGGAGTTGGGGGAAAGTGAACTGAAGCTGTAGTTAGTGCGGCGAGACGAAGGCAGGTACAAGAAATAAGTGAACCACTTCAAATATCATCGATCGAAACGTACCTGAGGGGAAGCCCGCCTACGATCTAGGGTCGTTAGTTGAATTATCTTCAAGTCAGTTCAAGGAGGAATGAAAGGATCACAAGAAACACATAAGTACATACCTGGACGTCTCCAAGACGGGAATGTACCCGAACTAGCTTTAGCAAGAGATATACAATAGGATGGTGGCTGTGTACCGCACACGCGATTCCGGGCGTAAATTCAATATAAATATGGCCATACTCACAAGAGAGACTTTGTAACTTTGAAGGTGTCGTGCAAGGTGTCGTGTTTGCTAGTGAGTTGGGCGCCGCCGGACATGACCGAGAAAAGACTATGGAGAAACAGGTCCTGTGGGACACGGGAGACGCATGATCGGCCCCCCTTCTAGACTATCAGCGATGAGCGCTTTGGTGGTCCGAGTCGGGGAGTATATACAAGAGTTATGGGAGTGGGACTCGGCTAAAGGTAGTAGCCGAGTCCCAATCCCACTATCAGCGTCCGAGTCCCATAAACGAAGGGATTGAAAGTGGGACTCGCTTGTCAACTCCGCTTGCGACGCGGGGCGGCGATCAAGGCAATCAGCGGCAAGAATTATTGATCCACTGAGGCCACGGCACGTCAAGAGAGTTGTGTTCAGATATCAATGAGTGTGTACCCTCATTATAACGCTTCACCAGCCTGATCCACCTTTGTTAACCCGGTACTAGAAGTCCGCCAAAAGTGCGGAGTGCTCGGGAAACACATTGTAATCATGATTACGCATTTCCTTTTTTGCGCGCGATTTATTTCTCCCCCCGCTCCATGAGATTTTGATATGAGACGCCGTGAAGGCCATTGTTTGATCCACTTTTCATTGTGGTATCCCCGGGGTTGGACATTTTTGAGGGCATTCTTTCCCCTGAGGTCCGTCAGCCACCTACAAACACCATTGTTCTTGTTTACTGCTTCACCTATCTCCTTTTCAACGAGCGCCCTCGTTAAATTGTGGCTGTAAACTTTCCTTTTTCGTGCTCTTCATCGAAATCAAGTGTAAATGAATTCTAAACAAATCTATCTCGAGAAAAGGAGTCTACATTTATGTGCGGTTAGTACTCAGCTATACAGAGTGCATGGTAAATTACCTGATTCGGTCACGGCGCTAAGCCCTCATCGCGTCGCAGATAAATACACAAGTTTATTGCTGAGGAGGTCGAGAAAAAGGATGTGGGGGGCGGCAGAAGAAGGTAAGGGATTT
The DNA here is from genome assembly GCA_029282495.1 of Mycena albidolilacea. Classification (NCBI taxonomy): domain Eukaryota; kingdom Fungi; phylum Basidiomycota; class Agaricomycetes; order Agaricales; family Mycenaceae; genus Mycena; species Mycena albidolilacea. The sequence goes on along the minus strand of JARIHO010000031.1, from coordinate 132,434 downwards.
AAATATACATCCATTGAGAACGGAGAACATAGGTTGTACTCAGGTAATTGTAATTGTAAGTAGGGGTGCTCAATTCTTAGTTCGAACGGGTTCAGTTCGGATTTTTAATAATATTTAGGGCACGCAATTGGCTGATTAGATATTTAAAATCCGAGCTGAACAGTTCAAACTGAGGATTGAGCACCCCTAGTGGTCATCATGAATGAGTAAAAAAAACCAGGGTGCACTTCTTCTGATGTGCATGGGGGACTCAACCAGCTACTCTGGACCCTCCGCTCTGACTCGAGCCATGGACCTTGAGCCAGAGGTTCGATTTCCCCCGTCAGGCGCTCAGTAGGGTGTCTACCATTGATATGAGTTCCTGCCAAGGGGCCGCTGCATAGTTTGTTGATTTGCCTGTCAAGTTCAGTGCAAAAAAGCACCCATTCACGACATCTGGATTTCTCTTGCTCAATTTCCGTGCGTACTTCATTGAGCTCTTCCTTCAAGTCAGTGCAACACTTGTCAGGTTGAATAGCATCCCGGAGCGATTTGATTTGCGCTCGGAGTGTGCCCTCTCGCTCAAGCGATGCCTTGTTCTCCAACAGCCCATTCTCGTACTCAGCCTTGAAGCGCAACAGCCGGTATCACGTTCGTCGGCTGCCTGATGGCGCATCACGGAGCTTGAATGATATCATCATGTGCTGATGGACATATTAACCGTTCTTTAACGAAATGGCTCCTCGGCTGTGCTATTTCTCCATATGTCCATACTCCTTTCGTCTTCATCTGCTCGCACTCTGTTTTTAACCCCATCCATGCTCCAATCTTCGCGCTCGTCCACACTGCCTCTTCATTTTATATGCCCCATATGTCCTTTCTGCTCGACAGCAGCAATCTGAGGAATCACACGGGTACTACGCACTGCGCTTCTTCAGATCTTGACCTTAATCTGTACTGTTCTCCCTGATTTAGCCTCACTGCGACCATTACTGCGCTCTGCGGCACAGTGAGGCCAGAATTAACTGTTCTTTTAAGATTTTGCTCGTTTGGCGGTGCTCACCAATTTTTTACCTGTTGTTCCTTTCTCCATTAACTGTTCTTGAACGATCTGCTCAACGCTCGCTCGGCAGTGCAATTGCCCCATGAAGTCATATCTCCGTGAGCTCTTCCTCTCCTCTCGCCCTGTGAGTCGCCTTCCTGCCCCATTTGCATCCTCTTGCACTACTCGCTGGCAATTCCTCAGCTGACCACAAGTTTTCGCTGCGCCCCGGTACTTCTCTCACTGCGCCGCATGGCTGTCAAATCCCTCTCACTGTGGCCGAATCTCCGGGACGCAGATAAAGAACGCACATCTCGTCATTTCCCGTCATTGTCTTTCCCTCCTGCCCCATTGAACTTACCAGCGCTGTCTCACTCGGAATCATCTTGACCCTTGGATATTGGCTGTCGATTGATACTCTCGGTCCTCAGATTTAACCATTTGAGTCTCGGGCTATCCAAGATGGGGTTTGCTCAAGGCTTCATAAGATCTGGATCAGCTGGTGCTGGCGGCCAACAGTTTAGACCAGTGACTCTCAATCCATCCCGCATATCAAGCCGTACAATCCTGATATTATGCAAGGTTATTTTCCATGTCTATTCCCCACACTCATTCGCTCCTTTACCGCTAAAGGCTATTCCATTGGCTCCGCAGGTGCTGCTGAAGTCATCCATTTCGTCTGGGCTTCCGACTCATTCTGTTACGCAAGTGGTCCAAATCTTGGCCATTTATTTCCATGTCACTATGTCCTTCTTTTGGCAGTATTTTTCTCAGATAACCCTGTCGTGTCAGCCGCAATTCGTTGTTCAATCAGAATTCTCTTGATCCACGCTGGCCAGTGAGCTTAACTCATGTCTCTGCCTCTCATTTCTTGCGACCCAAATTCCGACGTTGGTTTATAAGTCTCAATCTCACGGTGCAATACTCGGAAATTTTATATGTTCCGGCAACCACGTTTCATTGACTGGCCCCTCACGGAACATTTTTGCTGTTTTCATGTAGATTACTAGTGCTTTTGTAATGAAATCCCTCCAAAATAGTGATTTTCTGCGTTGGATGCAAGCAGTGTTCAGATTCAGCCAATTTTTGTTTGAAACATTGTCTTACTTAGATGTCAATTGCAATTCATTTTTTTGTACTGCAATCTCGGTTTTCCGGAGCGGAGCGGAGGTCTGTCTTGTTGATTGTTGAGATCTTCAGTCCCACTAATGATCGCGAGTCCCACTAATGATGGGGACCAAGTCTCACTAATGATGGCTTTGCCGAGCACCAGCCGACTTCCACTCCCATAAATCTCGTCGTTACTCAAGAGAAAGACCTGTTGATCAAAGGTCGCATCAAAGCTGCAGAAAGTAATAGAAATGGAACCCACAATCGTCCGCCATCAGAACGAATTCCTCAAGCGCTGTCCACCACGCTAGCGGGGGAGCTGAAACATGCGAAAGCGATCTCTGCCCGCTTTCAAAGACAGCCTGTCACGAGTTCCAGATCTCCATGGGCTTCTCTACTTGATTATCAGAAACTGTGTCTTGCATTGATTGTCAAACACACATTGAATGATGAGCAAACCCGAGCCTTTCTTCTAGTGGCTGACAAAATTGGAATGGAGCTCCATAACCAGCGATTCGACGAACCGATGACATTGCTGTGTACTGGCCCAGGCGGTACCGGGAAGTCGGTTATATTCAAAGCCTGGAAAGAATTCTATGACGTTATCGGATACTCGGATCAATTGCGCCTCACCGCTCCGACGGGGGTTGTTGCTATGTACAACCCACGCGGAAGCGAGTATAAGAATATCTCCTTCAAAGATGAAGTCAACTCCGAGTCTGCGCAAAAACCTGGAGGAAAGACTCTCACCAGTGCGAACATTGATTCTTGACGAGGTTTACTTTTTGAATGCTAACGACCTGGCTCGGGCTTCGGAATATGTCAGCATGGGCAAGGGGAATACAGAGCATATTTTTGGTGGTCTCAATTGGGTGACTTGCGGAGACCCTTGTCAGCTTCCCCCTCCTCAAGGGCACTCGCTTTTCTCCCATGGACTCGTTCAATGCCATCTGAACGATGTCTTGAATGATTTACACGAACGTAACCGGCAGGAAGTGAAGGGCATCCAAGTTTGGCATCAGGTTCAGCATATTGTTGTATTGGATGAGATTATGCGACAGCGCAATGACCCAGTGCTGCTTGATATCTTGAAACACCTGCGAAAGGGTTCGTGCACCGAGATAGATAAAGAAATTCTAGACAAATATGTGTTATCAAGCCCGGATTGCAGCGATGAGACGAAGCGACTTTCAGATCCGAGAAGATGGGTGGATGATCCAAAAAATGCGTGCCCCCTCATCATATATACACCAATCCAGCTTGAGATGCTCACAACTTGAACATGGCCGAAGTTTTCGCGGAGGTGACTGGCCAACCTTCTAATATTTACTACGCAATGGACACGCGGGGTCGAGGATCCAAAAAAGCGCAACTCACAGGCTTGGTTGCAGAAGTGGCCTGGGCGATTCCTGTCAAAGACGCCAACGACCTGGGAGGTAAAGTACCTTATGTGCCTGGGATGCCGGTCTTTTTTACCGAGAACATTGCAACTGAACTCGGGTTATCCAATGGAAGCCCAGGTGTGATTGTGTCTATAGTGTTTGAGGAAATTGGTGGCCGACGATATGCAATCTCCGCAGATGTAGACTTTGAAGCTTATCGAAAAAGCAGCCCCGACGCACCTAATCCACACAGAGTAACTCTGAAGCCAATCACCCAGACCATCCACTTCAAGCTGCCTGGAATGGAGAAACTGTACAGCGCTCGGTGAGCCCAGCTTCCGCTCATCCCTGCATTTTCATTTATGTCTCACAATTCACAAGGTCGCTCGATGGATGTGTGCTGCATTGATTTCGCGTCGTGTCCGAGCATCCAGAGCGCGTATGTTATGCTTTCTCGCGTCCGAACGCTGAAGGGTCTGTGCATCCTGCGCCCATTCCCACTTGAACGCATACAGAACCACATATCCGAGGAGTTAAGAAACGAGCTGGACCGCACGGAGCTGATTGCACAGAAAACAAAAATTTACTCCCGAGAGCGGCTGTCCTGGTTCTACGATTTGATTCCGGAGGGGTACGTCAAGTCACTGGTGGAAGGAGATGTAAGAATGGATGGCATTATGCAGACGTAGGCGAGCTGAGTAACACTAGGCGGAGATAGTCTCAGAAAGGGCGTCGTCGTTGTGGTCAGGCACAGAATGGACGGAGTCCGCGCCATCTTCGTCACTTCGTTACTTCGCTTAGGAACGAGAAAGTTCGTGAGTTTGATCGTATTCCGTGAAAGTTTGTGACTTCGGCTGGATTTAGTAGAACTTTGTTACTTCCTCTGCACACCGTGAAAGCTCGTCACTTGGACGCAGTGAGAATAACCACATGACCGCAGCCGTACACGTGGAGAGCGTACAGGCAGTCAGCCGGGACCAACGGCGAAACACGGGCGCACTTAGTGAAATTAGAACAGCGGCACATGTGTCCGCATCAGCGGCACTTCGCACACCATCAGCGTCTCATGTGCCGCCCTTCGAATAACGAGCCGCACTTCCGCAGGCGCGTTCTGGGCGCTAAAGAGATGGACTCCGCGACTCAGATTTACTAACAAAACACAGATGTATTCAAGTAAACTAGTGTTAATACAAGTGTAATATCATAAAGTAGAATGAACTTTTCAGCCTAAATGCAATGACAACGTGGAAGCGACCCACAAGACTCGGTAGTCTCAGAAATTCGATAAGAAAAAGGGCGCGCATCGCAATACAAGTCCGCCAAGCCATTAATCAGCTCAAGGTCGGCTCTCGAGCATTGTGTCGGCATTTTTACGTCCCCCGAGCGAGACGGAGCACGATATAGAACTGTGTACTTACTGAAGGCTGGCAGTCGTGATTCAATCCATCAACAATGCATCAATACACGTCTTGACGCACCGAGGAGCCGCTGACCGACGATTTGCGGGGAATGGCAGTGATACAAGGGGCGCGGTCATCTGTTGGCTGGTGTGTCAGAAGGCACAAGTGCTTATGTAGATTGTGACGCAAATTTCTCACGTAGTCATGAGTCTTCTAATCGCCAACGTCGGTGCCCGAAATCGTGTCCACATTGCTGAGCATCGGGTGGGGGAATTGGGCGAGACGCGATGGTGGTGGTGGTAGGAACGAAAGGTAAGATGCACAGCCGCCACACCATCGCCGGCCACGCATGTGCACGGAAGTGACGAGCTTTCACCATAATTCAGTCGAGGTGACGAGCTTTCCCAGTTATTCGTCAAAATGACGAGCTTTCACACTTTTCCAATGATCAAACTCACGAACTTTCTCGTTTCTAAGCGAAGTAAGCGAAGTAACGAAGTGACGAAGGTGGGTACTACTCGAATGGACGAGAACTGGGTGTATCCGAGCCTGCCTTGAGATTCAGCAATGGTTTGCTTATTTCGGTTTGAGTATGGAGCCTGACCATGCGACACCTTCGGGAAAAAAGTGCCTCCCCTCCCTCTATACGAAAAACACTACATGAGGCAATAACCCGCACTACCTGCAGCCTACAGCAAGGGTGCCAGCGATTTGGATGAGGTCTAAAGAATATAAAAATAAAGGTTAAGCACCCGCCTCGAAGAGGCTATACCCTAATCATTGCAGTCCGAACAATGGTCTTGTAATCTGTGGCTGGCTTCTGGATCGGGTAGCTCCTCAAGCTCATCTGGTGCGTCGGTCACCGCTTCGATGGCTACCGAGGATACCATCGTCCGGCGGTTTTTTGTGCTTCTCCTACTCGAGAAGCAGCTCGAGCAGCTCGTCTTCGGAATCGGCTAGCTACCAAGCCTATTCCGACGGGTTCAGGGTTAAGATCCCCGGGCCTCAGGTTCGGTCACTTCTTTCTTCCTTTCTCTCGTCACTCACCCGAATTTTTTCTCGAGATTCTGGGATACATGATCCAGAGGACGGATTGGGACGAAGCAGACTTCATGCCCGCTCGGCTTCCCGCCAAATTCTTCATCCCCGACGACGATTACAACTTCCGTGTATATTACTGGCGAACCGCGGTGAACTTGAGCCGAAGGTTGCATCACTCGGCATCGGCGGAGAGATCCGGCATCTACGAGCAATATGTGCACAGCCGAACACTGCCCCCTTGCTTCTCTTCCTTCTTATGGGTGCCAGCAGCTCAAGAGCATCGTCCAATGAACAGATCGAGCAGAAGAAGAAGAAAGAATGCAGGCTTCTTATGCTAGGCTCTGGTGACTCTGGAAAATCGACCATTAGGAAGCAACTTATCGAGGTACGAGCTGATACCTCTGTCCACGAGAGACTGGAAGCAATCGAGGATCATCTACCAGGACAGCTTCAATATCAAAGATTTTCTCGCATTTCGGCCCACGATACACAAAGCTGTACTGGATTTCGTGCAAGCAGTTGTTTTAGCTCTGCGCGCGCCTGGGCTCGAGCAACTACTCGCGGAGAGGCATCAACACCTTCCCGAGATGATATTGGCCGCGAAATCGGAGGAACCGTTGAGTTCTGAGATGGCGAACGCAATTGAGACGATCTGGCGAGACCCCGTTGTCGTACGCGTTCTCGATGAGCATCAGAACGGGTTTTATCTAATGGACAGTGCGCTGTAGTGAGTTAATTCATTCACATTGGTTCCCCCGTGTCTGTTGCTAATCGGGCCGTAGTTTCGTTCGCGAGGTACAGCGCCTCGCACAAACAGGTTACGTTCCAACAGAAGAGGACGTCCTACGCACCGTAGCACAAATGCAGAGCACAGGGAGAACCGAAATACGAGTGGACATGAGCGGAATAACGTTGCGCATCGTCGATCTCGGGGACCAGCAGTCTGACTGGGAGAAATGGATACACTCTGTCGAGAGGTGGGTGCTTCGGGCATGCACTGTTCGGCGCGGAAATTCACGCAATCTTCAAATTTTAGTGTCACGAGCGTGATATTCTGCGTGCCGCTGAGCGACTACGACGAGTTCGAGGAGAATGGACAGGTACACCATTTACTACTTCTATTAAATGCGTCTTTTGACGCCATTATTTCGTTCATCCACTCCCACACAGAACCGCATGCGTCGGTCGCTGGCCCTCTTCGAGCGCATCATTAACGATCCCTACTTCATACGGAGTTCTATTATTCTCTTTCTCACCAAGCTTGATATCTTTCGAGACAAGGTGACGACTGGAAAGGTGAGCTGATTCACCCGGCTCAGATACACCCGTATGTTACATCTGACGCCATCCTAAACCAGGCTCCTCTGGAGCGTCACTTCCCCGATTACATCGGCGGGCCGGACGTCAACAATGCCGCGAGATACGTGCTGTGGCGGTTCATGCAACAGAACCGCGCGCGGCTGAGTGTGTACCCGCAGTAAGTGATGTTTTAGTCCGTCCCGTCCCCGTGATTCTCCCACATTTCCCGACTTTACTTGACCTCCCCCTTTTACACTCCCTCGTACTACTCTGCTCTACATCCCTCGTCCCTCCACTGACACACACTGCTAGCCTCACCCAAGCGACGGAGAACTCCTGCGCCAGACTGGTGTTGGCCGCCGTGAAGGAGACGATCCTGCAGAACGTGATGAAGGACTCGGAGGTGAATGGGCCGTTGTCCGTTTAGCGCGCGCGGCATAGACGTTTCCCGTTGTTTTTCGTTCAAACTCAGGGTCGTGAGTGCCGATGGCAGCTGCGGTACGTAGGTATATATGTATTCAAATCAATGGCTGCCTCTCGCAGATTCTCTGTCAATTCCCGCTAGCAACGCGTCTCCAGTGCTCCAATATCACTACAACGGCTGGGGCGTAGTAAGCAAATACAAGTCCATCGCCTCCCCGTCCTCCGCCTCCTCCCTTTTCAATTTCTTGGATTTCTTCTTCTCTTTGGGGAACTCGCTGTCGGGCCCGAAAAGCACCCGCCCCGGATGACATACGTTCCAGAACAGGAGTACGACGAACATGTGCAGCGCCTCGAGGCAGTAGAACGGCGCTTTGTGCATCGTGATGGGGGAGAAGATGCCCCCCCCCCCCCCCCCCCGAATCGCACGGGGCTCCAGCGCCTGAATGCGAAGGCGCGAAGCTACAGGTCTTGACCTTTTGCGGTCCGTGCCAGCTTTTATTCGCTTTTTTCGTCGAGATAGCCTCGGATCGAAGTCGCTTTGTGAGGAAGACAGGATCAGCCAGTTGGTGGGTATCTAATTCAATTGTCAACCACACACCTCTGCTAATTGGCCATTCGTTCGTATGCGACATGAGGGATAGAAACAGGGCAAAAGAAATGCACCAAAACCTTGTAATGATCTGCTCCCCGATTCGAACAGAGCTCCGCTTCCAGACGCTGGAACCAAGTTCAAGATGGCACATGACCCCAGCGCTACAGGTCTTGTCTACCTGTGGTGCGTGGAGTGTTTTGTTCGCATTTGTTCGTCGAGATAACTTCGGAATCGAAGCGCCCTGTGAGGATCAAACAATCAGCGAGGCCATGTGGATGGAACCCAACAACGTACCACCTGATTGGTATAAGTCATCGGGATGGAGTGAAGAGAGATCATAGAACTGAATAGGGGAAAAAAATTTCTCGAAGACCAGAGGAATATGACCTGCTCCCAATTCGAACGGGGCTTCGCTTCCAGACGGGGGACAAAATAACAGATGGCGGACGCACCCAGTGCTACAGATATTGTCCTGAAAATGTCCACCTGTAATGTATGTTCCGTTTTATTTACTGTTTTCCTCGTGGAATTGAAACACTTTGTGAGGATGAGGACGGCAGTGAGGCACGCTGAACGACTCGCCTCTGCTAAATGAGAGACTAAACAAGTCGCGTTCACCTCGGATTAAAGATCCATTGTTAGAACGAGGCCAGTGAGGTCTGTTGAAGTTCAATCACGTAATTATCGGTTTTGGTTTGTACTCCGGCTGGAAAAGGGGGAACCAAAAACTGATATGTGGAGTACGACGACCTGCTCCCGGATTGAACGGGCCTCCACTTAGCTTACATGGATAGCAGACCAGTTACGGATCGCAGACGCGACCAGCGCTACAGGCCTTGCTCATACAGTGCGTACCCTGGTAAAGCCGCCGGTCTTGTTGCGGGAACATGACCAAAGAAACAGCCACCTGTTATGTTAGCACAAAATTCCGTTCGCAGTTGAGAGAACAGCAAGCGCTAGATATCCAGGGATCACGTCTGTTAGTTATAACGTCGTGAGGCTAGTACCCGCCTCACGCTACCTGTTTTATCCATTTTACTGTCCATTCTAGCTTTCCACCTTGCTCCAACCCACTCCAACCCAGCTCCGCACTCTCCACATCCGCAGTTCCGCAGTCGCGCGTCGCGCTTGTAACCCGAACATCGGACCCGAACGGCAAATTCTAACATGTTACGCCTAAAAAGTGATGTAAACTGACGTGCACTATATATAGCAGGTGCACGTTAAGATACGCAATTTTCCGTGATTTTCCGTGCACGGCTTAATCACAGTTAATTCTCCCTCCAATCTCTAGATCTACAAGATAATAAACACCTTTATCTGCCATCACGGCCAATGCTGCCATCACTGGCGCCGCGCCATTAAGTCTGGAGGCCGCGCCATCAACCGCCATCAACGGTCTTGACAGCGCTGCCGCCTTCCAGCACAAGTGGGTGACTTCCCATAAGAGTAAAATATGTTTTCGGATTATTTGAGCGGTGCCAACGCTGCCAGCACAAGGGTTCACCTCGATTAATCTATACCTTGCGCGTTCCCATAAGCAATAACTTATAAAAAGTAAAGGTTAACGGATTACAAGATAGGCCTCCGCTTCGCTCCGGCCGTCGTGTACATGCTGTGCGACGGACAAAAACGAAGCAAACAGCTGTATCACGCAACTGACCTTCCGGAGCAGCGGCCGAAGAATATATGAAAAGGAGGAAGAAAATGCAGAGTTCACCCCCGCCGTGTCGGTCACATGGACTGCGGTAGCGGGTAATCAGGCTGATCATTGGTGTGATGTGCATGCTCAGCGGCGCACCTTCCACTAAAGTGGCAGACCAAAAACCTATGTTAGCTTTCGAGGCAAACTTCAGGTAGAAGAAAGATGCATTTCGTTATGTTGGTACAGGGCGAATAATCGATTTACGAGGAACAGAAAAAGAACTCGTGAGACCGGATCCCCGAATGTGAAAGGAACGAAAAGTTGAGCGCACTGTTCCGGTGTACTCCGTCTGGAGATGTCGAAATAGCCAGAGAATCAAAAGGGAATAACCCAAAGGGAATATTTAAGAATATCGCAGGCAGCAGACAGGAAAAACGTTCTAGCGTAGCAAACCAGCCAGACCAGAATCGCTTGAGGCTTGAAAATTGACGGCAGAATAGAATCTGCAGAATCCTTCGCATGAGAACTTAGATAATAATACGGCTATTGAGCCACAGGACCAGCAAGAGAGCGGAAACTTGGACGTGCACAGATTTGATACCAAGGTTTGAGGATTCAGTGGATTTTGAGGAGCAGGATGTTACAATATGCAGCCAAGTTGATCCTGAGGAATAATAAAAGCCAGCAGGAGAGACACAGGACGACTGGGAATCGAGAGAAAGAGCCTCGATGAAGCGGCGTTGGGACGGTGTTTTATACGGCGAGACGACGTTGGCCTGCGGACCTGCGGCGCAGATGACAGCTGTCAGTCTGTCAGTCTGTTGCTGCGGCGAAGCCAACGAAAAATGCAGATGCAGTGTTGGAGTGAACAAATGGGGAACAAAATGTGCTACTTCGAGCACTGGAGAAGTGGACAAACAATGGGGATGAGTTCGTATGGAGTAAAAGCCACAACAGTTCCAAACGAAAGCCGTCCATTTCGTTAAAGAACGGTTAATTTTTGTCTGAAAGCGAGGAAGCATCACGTGCGATGTAAACAAACGCGTCTTGACCTTCTTCCACCACTTCGCTGCTCCGCCACTATGGATATCGACGCGTTAATTTCTATCAAAAAGTGTTAGCCTCGTGATGAAAGAGGCACGAGTGATTAGCTAGACTTTTGTCTTTGATCGAGTGTCAGAAGCGGGACTGCCTTTTTCGTCCCGCCACCATCTGCACTCGCTCGTTCGTCCAGTAGCTCCGCCTCGTTGCTCTTCTGTTTTTCTTTTTCGGACTTTAGATTCTACACAGTCAAATAGAACACTCAGCCTGGACTCAGAATGGCGCGAGTCGCAAGAAATCCCGAACTGGACCTATGCCCTGATTTCGCGGGACCCATCTTTCAGGCAGCCCGCGCCGCCATTGTAGCCACCGTGGCCAACAAGACGAACGCGGATGTCGTCAGGTACTTCACAACTGCATGGCAAACCGACTGGGATGCAAAAAAGATTGCATGGGACCAGCAAGAAGTAGCGGATAAAGCAGTTTGAGACGCCATCACCCAGGCCGCCAGCGACGAAGCCACGCGCAAACAAGCGGAACCTGACGCTGAAGCAGCGGCTCAAAAAAGGGAAGCCGACAAAAAGAAACCCAAGCTGAACGACTTTGATAGTAGCCGAGGAATCGGCGACGCCATCGCACCGCGTCCCTCAGCGTTCGCCCTCCGCAAGCTGGAACGGTATGAATACGTCGAACTGTGGTACTTCACAAGAGAAGGCTGTGTTGACGCAGCTGCGTCTGCGGCCAACCGCACCATTAATGAAGATGCTTTTGCCCTCACCAAAGTCGATGACGTAGTGGGCCTCAGGCTCGCAGCTTCCTTCTCCGCTTCCAAGAATGTCGTCAAGGACATCGACTTGACCTGGGACCAGCGCTCTTTCGCCAAGAATAGCATGCTTATTCACATGACAAAACTTGGGTGGCCAACAAAGCATGTTGAGTCGCTCGCGGACTTCTGGTACAGTCTCGAAACTCACCCCACGCGATCTCTGTTGCACGGCGACCGAATCGTTATCACGTACCAATCGGAGGTGCGCTTCGAGTGGCACGACTGCCTCAGGCGCGACCAGGGCTTTAACATCGCCAGCATCAACGATAACTTGATGAGGAGGGCGAGCGACAAAGTGTGGGATGCGGTACGGGATTCGCGGCCGGGGCGGGACACGGTTAGTAACTCATAAAAACAATGAAGGACTTGACTAACTTTTTATCTCCCTCCCATCCCAAATAATTGACCGTTTCACCCTTCCGTACAATACGTGACACCAACTAAACAACTGCTACACGCTACCTACGCGAATGATAAACACCGCCTGCTACACCGCTACCTGCTACATCGCTACCTGCTACCCGCTACCCGCTACCCGCTACCCGCTACCTGCTACCCGCTACCCGCTACACCGCTACCCGCTACACCGCTACCCGCTACCCGCTACACCACTACCCACTTCTGTACACACTTTTATTTGACCATTGTTTTCCATAACAAATGTGTTATTTAACTAGTTGTCGAGTCACGACCGTGCCAACAATATGCAAAGGCGCCGCTCGAGATCGCGTTCCCCACACCCTCGCCCAAAGCGGGATCATAAGGAACAGCATAATGAGCAACACCTAGATCACCGGCGGGACCGTGACCACGGAAATTAGAGAGCTTGCGCAAAAGCCGCATGCGGCTTTCATAGCCGCACGCGGCACTATACTTTTTTTGCTCCGGAGCATCACCAGGAGTGTTGAATAACACCCCCTGACCACCAGAGCGAAAAAAATAAAAAGCCGCATGCACTGAGTTTGCACACCCAAAAGCCGCATGCGGCTGTTGCACAAGCTCTCTATTATCGCCAAGAGCAGGGTAGACCAAAACGGAACCAGGTTTTTCAGAACGGCGCAGACCGACACAGCCTCGCAGTGTGCGCCAATTGTCTCGGCAGGCACGAGTTCAGGTCGTGCCTCGGGGGCCCACTGTGGGACGGTGGTCGCGCACATTGCACAAGGAACAAGAAGGGAAGGCTCATCAACCCCGCTGGTGCCGAACTCTGCTCAGACTTCCAGCAGCCGGAGGGGTGCTCGAGCAGGGGACACGACGACAAGCACGAATGCTGTGGATGCGGGAGCAAGGGTCGCGGCCTTCAGAAGTGTGCTCGCACAGAGAGAGCTTGAAGCTCTCTCCCCGTATAATGCGAGTGCATGGCAGAGCCAGCTTGCAACCTATGCAGACACGAGACTCTCCCGCATCAGATACAGTTCGGCTGCGATGCTGGAATACCCTTCATATCATGGACCACCGCTCCGCCCAACAGCAGCACCATTGAACAGCATGCCGCAGACTTTGACAGGATTGCCGAGAAAGAGTTCAGTAGGGGCCGCCATGTCGGCCTGATGTCACAGTCTGAAGTTGAATCGCTTATTGGCCCTTTCCAGTCATCGCCGCTTTCGCTTGCACCAAAGGCCAGTGACAAAGAGAAGTATCGTCTTGTCCAGAACCTGTCCTTTCCGAGGACGCCGTCGAGCCAAACTGTGTCCATTAATTCCTGCATCAACTCGGACATGTACCCTTCAACATGGGGCACATTTGACGTGATCTGCCTCACCGCGTGGAGATTGCCCCCAGACTCACAAGGGGCTGTTCGGGACGTTGCCGAAGCATACCGGACCATCGGCGTCACCCCCACACAGTGGCCCGGCCTGGTCGTCTGCCTCAGAGGCAGCGACAGCTTCGCAATTGACACAGCCGACTGTTTTGGTCTCCGATCTGGCTCGGGGATTTACGGTGTTCTTGCAGATGCTGGTGCGGACATCATGCGAGCTTTTGGTATTGGACCGCTTTCTAAATGGGTTGACGACCACATTTTCTTTCGCATCAAACACTTGTACCTGCGGGAGTATAACGAGCGGCGAACTTTTTGGCATGCCGGGGTTATTGCAAACGGAGGAAGGCGCCATGATGGCGGCCGCATTTGGTACAAAAGCGGAACCATGCCGGATGGGAGAAAAGAAGAGATGGATGAGGATGCAAGCTCAGAGCTTCGTGATATCTCCTCTGTTGACGCACCCAGGTCAGTTCCAAAAAAGAAGTACACCTTTGCAGATCCTGACACGTCCAATCACTTCTTTCATGACGTTTTTCGAAACAGAGCCCCAAGCGACATTGCATGGCATCTGCTCTCACGTAAAGTATCCATTGGCACGGCAAAGAAAGCTAAATACATTGAAGCCATTATGGAATGGAACCGTAACCCAGCACACACCCTTAATGAAGTTCAAGGATTGTACGGAAAGCTGCTACACTCCTGCCTGGTTATCCTTGCAGGGAGATCTTACCTCACCAATCTGGAGACCATGCTCAGGTCCTTTCACGACAGTCCTTTCAACCAAGGACTCCCCCCTGCGGCACTACGAGCGATCTACTCTGGTGGCTCTAGGTCCTTGGGCGACCTTTCTTGGGAAGAGACATCCCCGGGCCTTGCGAGCTTATTGATATCAGCGCGTTCTTGGACACTAGCTCGGGCGTTGGCGTTGGAATCATCATCGGGGGCCACTGGCGGGCATGGCGACTTTTACCAGGCGGGAAGCGCGATGGAAGGGATATCGGGTGGGCTGAGGCCATCGGATTTGAGCTCCTCGTTCAGGCCATCATTGCTGCCAGTCCAGAGGTGGCCAACTTCAAGGTTTATGGAGATAACAAGTGTGTCGTTGAAGGCTGGTGGAATGGACGCAGCCGCAACAACCCAACCAATGGTGTTTTCCACCGGATCCACAGACTTACCGATGACACCGGGTGTTCCTTCCACCCATGTTACGTTGCTAGCGCTCTCAACCCCGCTGATGCCCCCTCCTGGGGAATCTACCTGGCCAGCAGTCTCCTTCTACTGCCCATTGCCATTCCCAATGAGCTCCGAGAATCCATTATTGAACATGATGCTCCCCTCACCCTCAGGGAGCTTCAATCACAGAAGAATGGCCATGCACTGCAGCCTCAACAGAAACCGGAGCGGTCCATAACCCACACATACTTCACCCTCAAATCCGAGATTGAGCGTGAAGGCCACGAGCTCTTCACAGACACTGAGAGATGGTGGTACTAGAAACCCAGACCACTGGGATAAGCCTCTTCCCACCGCAAGTCGCGTGGATGGGCGCCCTAAACCATATGCAGCCAATCTCGCCCCAATTCCATCGTTGAATCGCCCTCATGTTCTCGCTCGAGACCGTCTACGCCTCTGGGTTCTGTTACAAGCTCGTAATTCCCTTGACGAGAACAGGAAACCAGTCAATGTTTCCATAGCAGATCTCGCATGAATTGAAGCTGTAATGCCGGAAGCACGGGCAGAAGGCACACGCAATACCTATGGATCGGGGCTTCTTGTTTGGCATGTCTTCCATGACAAGCGGGCCACCCCAGAGGCGCAGCGGGCACCTGCAAGTTTCGTCTTGATTGCAGCATTCATAGCATCTATCGCCAGCATGTGCTCTGGGAAGACAATAGTGAATTACATGTATGGAGTCTGCACCTGGCATATATTACACTGGGCCCCTTGGGTGGTTGACAGCCATGAGATCGAAGCTCTCTTGAGCGGCACCACTCATTTAACCCCAGCAACATCGAAGCGGAAGAAACACCTGCCGTACACAGTTGATCTCATTGTCAAAATCTGCCGTCACCTGGACCTCGATATTCCGCTGCATGCTGAAACAGCGCACTTCTTATGACTAGGAATAGCTAATTGATAGGTATTGTGAACAAACACCCAAAACAACCGACCACAACCGGTCTACCTCCAAAGATCTAAGTGCTTCTCTTTGTGAGTTTGGATCCGGGCCGTAGTATGCGACCAGCAGGTTTGAACAAACACAAGTTTGATTTATAGGCTTCTAACAACACACTCTACAATGTACTAGCAATATGCAACTGCCAACAACAACACTGCTAGGAACCTAGGGATGGTCCAGGGTGTGTTTATATGGGGTGGATACAAGATGGCTGGACCGTTAGGTCGAGAACACCAGCGCAGAGTATGTAGGTTTGTGAAAATCCTCGCTAAGGGCACACCCAAAGACTACTGAGGCTCACAACAAGGGACTTCAATCCTCAAACGGCAAGGCAAGTTGGGGGTTTCCCAGAAGAGTCCTTAAACCATTGACCTATTCCTTAACCAAGAACAGGAACCTTTCCGCTTTTATCGGCACTAGCTCACTACAAGTGTCCAGCTAGCGACCCAACACACTATGACAGAGCTTCCGTCTATATCGGGGTGAAGGCGAAGTAACTGACAAGTTATAGCCAAACTAGAGGTGGGGGCACCTAGTCCGTCTTCTTCTTATAGGGCTCGAGTCAACACACAATCCACCTAGCAAGTGATCCAACACACTACGACAGAGCTTCTGTCTTGTCGGGGTGAAGGCAAAGTCACTAGCACAAACTGCAGCTGGGTCTCAAAGAGAGCACCCCAGTCTATCTTTATCTTAGCAGGGCTCAAGTCAACACACAATCACCTAGCAAACGATCCAACACTACGACAGAGCTTCCGTCTTGTCGGGGTGAAGGCAAAGTCACTAGTGCAACTGAAGTTGGGTCTCAAAGAGAACACCCTTATTTTATATGTGGAGGTCTGCTAGAACCAACAACATGAAATCCTCAACCTAATCACTCAATGTTCCAGAGTCAACAGTTTCTAATTCCAATAAAGACTACTATCAGTGAAGCACATTACAAACTTCACTAGCAACCTGAGACCACCTCCACTAGTGTCGCACAAAACTGGGGTGTAATCTCTATCAGAGGCCACCTGCACCAGCTTCATACTCGACCAGGGAGTGCTGATGTAAGGTGCTAGTTGCTTCTGTGCTCCCTTTATACTACTAGGTTCCAAATACATGTGAAGAGCGAGCTGAATAATACAATAATAAGCAATATGAGGTGATTCAAGATGAACAGCCAATGAGACGACTGCCATTTCGTTTTAGAGCCATCCTGTGATGTGCTAGGTCAGCCTCGCTGACGAGCTAGCAGCTTATTCGTGGGTATATTGCAGATCCTGGGCACATCATCTATAGCCAAGGATCACACCTAGTCACCTGGGCTTACAGCCAGTGTTCTAGGTCATCGCTCTTTGTCAGAGCATCGATCTATCTGCCTGTAGACAACCCAGTGTTACAACCAGTTCCCTAGGTCATCTCTGTTTGTCAGAGTGTTGACTAGACAACCTGAGGTTGCAACCAACATCATAGGGTCATCCCTGTTTGTCAGAGCCTCGATCCATCGCATCTAGACGACCTGGGGTTGCAACCAACACTATAGGGTCATCCCTGTTTGTCAGAGCGTCAATCCATCGCATCTAGACGACCTGAGGTTGCAACCAACATCATAGGGTCATCCCTCATTGGTCAGGACATCAACACAGTCTATGTGATCGTCCCCTAGCTCCGTTCCAATAGCCTTCCTGCTATTCCACTCAAGCTAGCTCCCTGCCTTATGCCCTAGCTGTCATTTCGCGTCTATCATGTGTCTGTGGCATTGCATCATTAGGTCCTAGCCAATCCTAGCTGATCCTAGCCGGATCTCTCCGCCTGGCACCACCTTTGGCCCTTATCTAGAGATTAGATAGTACAGCCTAGACCTGTGCTGAGCGAACTAGCTCAAGACACTGTCCCCTAGCTATACATCCATCATCGATTTCAGTCCAATAGACTATCACTAGCTCCCTGGCACATCATCTCTCAACTACTAGAGTCTCCTAGGTCACGTCTCAATGAATGTTTAGGCAGTGGTTTAATCCCTGGTTGTTTGTACACTCAACTAGCAGCTAGTGCGTCACACTAGTGTAGTCTCATGTTACAGTCAGCAGTTAGGGCTCCCTCTGACTCTCCTCTATATCACCTAACAAGTGGTCTGTGTACTAGCTAGTTTTCTAGTAACAACAGAAATGCTAGTTGCTTCCCGTTGTATAAATACTGGTCATAGGAATCGCAAAATTAGCACTAGATGGTGCGCATTTATGTTACGCCGTTTCAACGTGTCAGTCTACTCCTGCTTGACAACCACATTCTGGGCAGTGGGCCGCGTCGGGGGGTTCACTGTGAAGACCCTCACCGCTTTTGACCCCATGAAGCACATCAAGTCGGTGGATGTTGCAGATACCGTCGATAGGAATGGGCTTGAAATGACCGAGTTCAACCTGCCCGTCACGAAGTCAGCACCGGAGGGCGAGAAAGCTTCATGGGCAAAGCAGGACAGCGTCGCAGATCCAAAAACTGCGCTAAACAATCATCTCACTGTCAATAGTCCCCCTGCTGATGGCCTGCTCTTTGCGTATAAGGACGGAAAGAAGCACAGGCCGCTCACAAAAAACAAGTTTCTTCAAGTTCTTGCCGCAGCAATAAAACAAGCGGGTCATGAGCCAATGCAGGGGCATGGCATCCAGATAGGTGCCACACTCAATTATCTCCTCCGCGGTGTCCCATTCGATGTTATGAAGATTAAAGGCCATTGGGCTAGCAACACCTTTGAGTTATACCTCACCAAGTATGCGCAGATCCTAGCCCCATATATGCAGGCGAACCCCGTGATTCACAACAATTTCGTACGCTACACAATGCCGCGAGTGCGATGATTAATTCTGTGAGTAAAATTCAAACTGCCGCTACTAGTCTTGGGGGGCTCGAGGTCAAACCGAGGTTCACTCGATGCGTAGCGTCGCTTCTATAGAGTTTGGGTTTCACAGCTCACCTCGTTTTGTCCAGTCGAGCCCCACAACGGAGCCGGAAAGCACCAGCCTTTCACCCAACCCTGCAGCATTGCTTAATTGTAAATTAAAACACTTCTATTAGCTTACGTGCACATAATTTATGCCCTCCTGAGCTTCAGAGGGACTTTCAAAGACTCGAAGACATGGAGGATGATTACATGGATGAACAGCTCATGGTGGGGACCACAATGGTTGCAATATTGGCCGGAGCTATTGAGGCGCAGAGACTACGTGTGGAACGGCGGAACCCTAATTGACTGTACCTCTGCCACTGAAAGGGATGAAATAGGTACGTGGATAAAATTCTTTATCCAAAGAATTGAACCCAACAAATAACTCCAAGGACTTTTTGTGTGTGTTCGGGGTTTGCATGGCAGGAAACCACAATATCGAATTTGGAATAAGGTGTGTGCGTGTGTGTCGAGACTCAAACCAAATGCTGACTTGTTCTTCTTTGTCCGTTTGATCAAAACCCAAAACCCAACTCCTACTTCAAACCAACCAACAAAATTGTAACCCAAAACCGTTCCTTCAAAATGTGTCCGTAAGTTCAACCGTTCCGTTCCAAACCCAAATTCCATTAACAAATCCGTAAAGTCCAACAAAGTGTTCGTTCAAAACCAAAGCAAGAGATGAAATCACAGGCAGTGAGGCCTGGGCGTAGGATTCTTCTTTTTTTAATAGTACACTTTGTTGCACTTTTATACTCCTACTGTTTGCGCTATCTAAATAATTGTCTACAACTCCAAATTGAGCAACTGTTGCTTCAAGACGTACTCGTTCCCAAGTTAATAGCCTTAGTATCCAGCTATTCTGCTCAGTTCCCTGAGCTACCCAGTTACTCTCCAGTGATTTCTCGTCCCGCTCCGGCCGGTGGTATTTGCGTGCAAACTTGTTGTATTGTTTAGTGACCTTCTTCCAGCCTTTCTGCCCCATAGGGCAGACTTTCTCGGCGATATCGAGCAGTTTATTGACGTCCCAGCTGACGAAATTGGACAAGCCTTTCAGACGTCCACGCTGCTTGGTTGGGGGTGGGGCTGCGTCGCTGTCGACTTCGGAATCGGAGGAGCGTGCACGTTTCTTCCCCTTGTCCTTCTGATGAGCACCGCCAACCTTGATCGGTCGCGGGCTTGAGACCACGGGATCTGGCGATGGTGGCTGGGTCGGGGCGATCCTCATCTAGGGGCTGGGGAAGCAGTGCAAGGTCGATGAGGGCTGGATAGGCATTGTTGGAAACCGATGTTCGAGCAGGGCCGGTG
The DNA here is from genome assembly GCA_029282495.1 of Mycena albidolilacea. NCBI lineage: Eukaryota > Fungi > Basidiomycota > Agaricomycetes > Agaricales > Mycenaceae > Mycena > Mycena albidolilacea. Next base: position 112,479 of record JARIHO010000031.1, on the reverse strand, counting down.
GAAGAGGTGAACCCGGGTCGGAAGTTGTAAGACTGCAGGGCAGGTATGTCAGTGGGTGTGCAATGTCGGCGTGTAAAGCACTCGTACCTGGGCCCCAACTTGGTCTGCTGTGCCAGGGTGTGAAGGCAGAGCAGACTGTTGCTGGTTTATGTCAACACAAATTTGACATAGTGATAAGATATAACATAACATATGAAGTGCAAGCTTGGGGCCCATTTTCCATTGTTGTCGCAAAACCAGGGTCTCCCACTTGGATCGTACTGAATGCCAGGGAAGCTAGCAGCAGCAGTCGAGGGCTGAGTATGTGGCAGCGGAGGAACACCGTTGAAGGGAGAGAAGTTGGGATCGAACATCTGAGAAAGAAGTAGAAGAAAAAGGAGCGTGAAGAACAAGTGAGAAACTCGAACGAGGGAAGAACGAACCTGGGCCAGTGCTTTAAAGCATTCCGCCGAGTGGCTCAGTGGCAAGGTATCGGGCTCAGATGCAGTGAAGCAGTTAGACTTTGGTCGTTGAGAGGGTCACTGTGTGCAGCTGCCAGATTTTCCAGTGATAAAGAGACTCAATTGCAACGCACCGTATAGCCATCCAGAATTTATGCCTCCAATTTACTTCCTGGGTGAGCGGTACTGGAGCCATTCCAGTGTCGGCGAGACCGGGTTTCAAGGGGCCGAAGTTCCAACCAGGGAGGACAAATTGAGTTTGGTCCATTTGTGGACCTACACGATGCAAGGTCAAAGAATCTGCACGCGAGCTCGACACGGTGTAGAGAGAAGTACTGGTGCCATGTGATAGGTGACATCACATTCAAAGATCAACGCAGTCCGGGCCGCACTTGCGTTCTCAATTTGGTCGGTTGGTTCAGAGAAGTGGCCTAATCTATTTATTCGACGAAGGTATAATCTATAGAGGGGGTAGGGACCCCCACTTCAGATTATAATTAATTAAGCTCTAAATGACGGTCCAAACTCGAAATTCCCAGATCCAAGTCCAATGGGGTCCTGACAGATCCCTCAGCTTTTCGGCAAAATGACTGAAAAATATTCCAGGGAATTTTTTAATGCTTATGGGAAGTCACCCAGTCTCTCAAAAATCCACAGAAATTGATAGAAAAATTAAGGGACCTTCTGCTCTATATTTAGAGTAATATACACCACTTGAATTGAACAAAACTACAAAATATACCGCCCATGCACCCAAGAATAACCCTACCCCACTGCCTCTGCATCATGCATGATGTGCACAATGTTCTTGAATGCCTCAGAAACTGTGTCCATTTCCCCTTCACTGTCCTCCTCATCTTTGTTCACATGTGCCGATGGCATCCGACATTTCAACATGAGACCCGGCGCAGACATATGCACCTGGGCAGTCGTCGCCTCCACAGTGGGCACTCACGAAGAAGTGGCCATCCGGATGGTCGAACCAATTGACAAACTCATCCCACATGCACGCACATTGCACACCCTGAACAACTGTTGAGGCCGCACTTTCTGCACTGCACCGGGAATAGGGGACAGACAGACCTTGAATACCGGAATAACAGACAGCACAACGGGGTGTTGTTGTAGCCATTGTCCGAGAAGGAAGAGGTGTCGTCCTCGTCTTGTTGCTCCTCACCTCGTAAAGCGACGCGGCGGCTGCAATGGGGGTGCCGTCTTTAGCGGTTTGCGTGACGGAGTTCTTGCTCCAAGTGGGTCAGCTTCCTGTTTCCTACATCTACAGAAAGTCACCATCCATAATAAAGAGCCAGAGGAATTGAAATGAAAGACAGTGCACCTTTCCTGCCGTGTAAAACTGGCCACAGCACACTACCTCACATCCTTTCTGTAAACAAACCAGCCAGTATTAGAGAATACAAACGAAACAAGAGTAGCCAATGCACCGGTCGTGCTATTGCTCAGATGCCTCTGCCGCCTTCTCACGGTACTTTTCCTGTGAAGAGGCACTCAAACACTAGAGGCCCAAAGGCTACCTGCATGTAATAGAACACTTACCGTTGCATGCGCAATCATGCAGGTTCACGCAGCTTCTCTGCATTCCTGTAACAAAAGCGTCAGTGCTGGTGCGGTGGAAAAATTGCATAAGGATTTCTCGGTGTAGCACCAAAAATTGTGCTACCTGTTGAGGTGTTTGATCTCGGCGTCCAAAGACAGTGGCCACCGACCCATGTTGCCAGACAGAAGTGGGGATGTGGTGGGATGAGAGAGAGACCACAGATCACAATCAAAATTTCGGATGGATTGGAGCTGAGATATCAGTTCGCGATGAAAGGTTTGAAGTCAGTGGTGGTGTGAAAAGTTCTACCAGAGAACTTTAACAACAACAACCAAAACAAAACTCCATATCTTGTGTGTATGTGTTTGGGGGTTCGAGTGGAAGAAACTATGAATACGAATTCAAATAATCAAAGTGGCTCGAGTGTGAGCAAAGTGAAGGGAAGTTTAAAATCAAAGTGTCCGTAGCGTATTGGTTCAATAAAGTCCCATTCCATTAAGCGTTCCCATTAAATCTGTTCTGTTAAATTCCGTAGTGTTCCGTTATCGTTCCATGAAACCGTAGAGTCCTGTTGGGAGCCAAACAAATCACAGGTGGGTACCTAGGCGAGGTGTATTGTCCTTTTACTACAAATTTACAGGCCTCTTTATACCCTTACTGTTTGTCTTCTACAAATACCAGTACACCTTCGCAATCTTCAAGTCCCAACTGCTCGTTGTTACAGGAGTTTACCTCCTTCAACCGTGAATCTCCTGTATCTGGTGAGGATTTATTGATGAAACTCCAGGTAATTGTTTTTGAAACAATGAATCCCATTGTCCTGGAGTTTCTTTTGGCCAGTATCCTCTCCTTGAACACTCCCATCCCATCCCCTTCGCTACGGTCGCCTTCAAACACGTCCCCGAGACCCCTACAACACGTCGGTTGATAGTTTGAACTTGACAAACAACGCAATCAAGCGGTCACGTGATCGTTCAAGTTCAACATTGTTCCCATTGTCCGTTTCATTCATCCTCATTGTTCCTTTAAGGGCTATGCAGGGCTGGCTTGCAGGATACCATAGCACAGGTACGTTTCCAAATGTTATCCTTGGGCTTTTTTCTCCCAGTTATGGTGTCCTTCCCATTATCCCAATGATATTCTGCTCCAAGAACATATATTTGTAAAATCGCGAAATTGCTCGGGTGAGCAACGTTATCACTTGTGTATCATTCATGAGCACTTCAGCGACTCTCATTCCAACACAAAAAAATTTATACTGTTTGCCACAGGTCTGCTATTGTCTTCAAAATTTTCATGTCAACTACTGGACGCTTCTGTAAAGCCATATTAAATTGACAGTCTTCCAGCCAACGCACACATATTTTAATTTTAATTTTTCTAGGTCAAAAAACCAAAACTGCATGAAACAAGGTCAGGTTGCATATCCCAAAGTTTGAGACCAGGCGGTTGAGGGGAAGTGGTTGAACGAAGCAGCACAATCAGTTCGCGATTGGACATCAATTCGCAATCGGTTCAATGCTATGCAGAGCTTCACAAAAGTCCTCACCCTGGAAGACAAATGAGACTGTATTCATTTGGTAGAAAATAAACTGAGGCCTTCTTTTAATCTCAAACCCCGCTGTGCCATAACTTGTTTATACTCCTCTGGATCTTCTGCCGCCAACCCAGTCTCCGTCCTAAACCCATGGTCTACTGCTGAAACGGAAGAGACCATCGGCTATGAACTGCATCGCATGTTTGTCGTCCTCTTGAACGGGAATGTTGGATTGTGTGACAGTGGCGGAGGGCAAAAGAATGAGGCGCCAGCAGGGAATTTCACTACGAGCTTGAGGTCCCAAAGGCGTGGTGGAGGTAAAAGTTCCCGAGGGCACCGAAAGGCAAGAGCAGCGCACGATGAGATTCCGGCACATATACACGTTGTTGAAGAGGGCAACTCAGTCAGAATCCTAGGCGCGTTGTATGGCAATGATGTGGAAGCGACACAACCATGGACGCCGGTGCTGGAGAAAATCGATGCAGCCCTCGAAAACTGGAACAACAGCAAGCCCCAGATGGGAGGGCGCAAACATATAATACAGATGGTGGTTGGAGGCATGACTCAGTACCTAACACAGGTACAGAGGATGCCAAAATCAGTTGAGAAACGGCTAGCCAAGAGAGTCCGTATATATATATGGAAGGAAGGAGACAGAGGAAATGTCAACGAGGAAACACTGAAAGCCCCGATCGGTGAAGGCGGCCAAGGCCTGCTCGACATAGAAGCGAGGAACCAAGCCATAGACGTGATGTGGCTGAAATATTACCTGGACCTTGGACCAGATAGGGCACTCTGGGCCTATACCGCGGATGCGATATTCGCTGCAAGGGCACCTAAATCACAAAAAGGGGTACATAAGTCAGTAAGATTGAATCCACTGACACAGTCATGAAAAACAAGCTCCGGACCAACGACCGACATCAAGCCAGAACTGAAAAGTCTCCTGGACACAGCAAAGACCTTCCAGGTCCACCCAGAAGGTTTGGCATTCTCAAGGGAGATACTCAGAAAAATGCTGATGTGGTATCATAGAGAAGCAGACCCAAGTATAAGACGAATGAACCACCTACCGGCGAGCCTCTGCCTCCGGGATAAGCACAAGCTCCGGCTAGTAGGCGACGCAGTGAACATTGCGGCTTGTAGGAATGTCCCTGCACACCAGAACAACCGGGACTGTAACTGCGTACCCGAGAAAAACCCAGGAAGAGGATTACGAAACCCATGAGGAAGACGAAGATGACGACTTGGTAGTCTTCGATAGGAGGGTGACTATCACCGGGGAACTGGCCGAGATCTTCCGGATTTTCACTGAAGGACAGGTCAGTAAAGATGTCCCAGACATGAGGCTGGCAGATGGGTACGCAACCGAAGAGATCATCGCAACAGATGGGTCGTGTTTCAAAAATGGATAAGAGGATGCCGCAGCAGGAGCCGGAATCTACTACCTGGAAGACGACCCGAAAAACCAGGTGATCCGCCTGCCACCGACCCTGGAGCAGACGAATTAGACAGGGGAAATGGTAGCCCTAAAGGAAGCAGTCAGGAACGCTGATGAGAATGCGGATATTAAGATAGAAAGCGACTCAAAATACGTGATTAATGCCCTGACAAAAAATAGGAAGGAAAGGGAGGACCAGGGGAGGACCAGGGCTACATCGGAGTAGCAAATAGGGACCTCGATAAAGCCACGGTGGCACGCCTTAGACAACGCAAACGTGAGATAAAGATGAAATGGGTCAAGGGCCACAGTGGGCACATCCGCAATGAAGGAGCGGACAGAATGGCGGACGAAGGAGCTAGGAAAGACGCTCCTGATGAAGTCAACATGGAGATCCCGCCTGAGCTGAAACTGACGGGTGCAAAACTCTCGGCGATGACACAGTCCCTGGCATACAAAGCTATCAGGGAACGAAAAATGAAGAAAAAACTCAAAAAGAGAGAACGCACCAAAGCAAACATGGAAAGGGCAAAAGCCGAGGCGGAGGATAATTACGGATTCATACCCACCGAGGAGAAGATATGGAAGTCCTTCCAAAGTAAAGACTTGTCGAAACAGTGTCAGTACTTCCTCTGGATGATCGCCCATGATGCATACTAGGTCGGAACACACTGGCTCAGGGAGGGGACCTCGCCAGAGATGCAGGAGAGGGGGATGTGCAAGCACTGTGATGTCCCGGAGACAATGGAGCATATTCTCTCGCAATGTGAGGCGCCCGGCCAAAGAGAAATCTGGGAGCTAGCCGAAGAGCTATGGCTAAAAAGGAATCCGGACTAGGCATGGCCCGGAATTAGCACGATAATTACATCGGGACTCGCAACCTTCAAAAACGAAGAAGGGAAAGTTAAGGCGGGCGATGCAAGGCTGTATAGACTTATAATGGCCGAGTCAGCGTACCTTATTTGGAAGCTCCGGTGCGAGAGAGTGATCCGGAATGACGGGGTCCATGCAACAGGCACGGAGGTACACAACCGCTGGGTAGCCACAATGAATGCACGGCTCAAGCTGGATTGCAAGATGACTGACCGGATGTTTGAGAAGAAAGCAATTCCGGTCAAGAAAGTCCTCCAAACCTGGAAAGGAATCCTGAAAGGTGAGGACAAGCTCCCAGACGACTGGACTGGGAGCGCCGAGGTTTTAGTGGGTATGGAGCCAAGGCGGCAGCAGGAGGAGTGAGGTGGGAGGTAAGTATGGGGGTGTGACCGCGATGGGGGCTGCGCAAGCTCACGACATGAGTCCCACACTTCGTGCTTAAACACATTTCCTTAGCGGTGAACTACAAAAATTCTGAGGTTTCGTGCTTTCCCTCGGACGAAATAGCGGGTTTGGGGAGGCGACTGTGTCGACTGCCACTGGACTATCTAACGCTCCACCAAAAAAAGAAAAAAAAAAAAAAGGCAGGTTGCAGACATTGCGGTGCTCGAATGTCCCCACCCAAAATCGAATGCCATGCAGAGATACGGAATTGTGGAAGAGACATCTGAGATCTGGGAGGTGCGAGTAGAGGCTGGTATTGTAGTCGACATGGTATTGATGTAGATGCGGCACGGTCTGCTTTATTTCTGACAATGTCTTTGCAAAATGTCTTTGAGATTCAATTGTGTTGACTGCTGTCCTGCGAAAATAGCCTATTTTATTCTTCCATGTCATAAGAGGCCACCTAATTTTTCTCATGAATTTCTGTATATTTTTGACGGAGTTGTGCTTGAAGGCGGCGGCACTGTCAAGACCGTTGATGGCGGTTGATGGCGCGGCCTCCAGACTTGATGGCGCGCCGCCAGCAGTGACGTCGCGACTAGGGGTATTGAACGGGGTGAATACGGTGGGTGAATAAGAATAAGCATACAAAGGGAGGGCGAGGCGAAGTCGGAACTCACTGGAAGGGCGGTAATGGTGCTGAGAAGGACGGTATAAAAAGGGATAATCCAAATTTGGAAAATAAATCGGCCGGCCCTGGTGGGTCACGAGCGCCAATTATTGCGGAGCCATTCGTACGTACTCCCCAAGCGAAGAAACTGAGGCCAAAATAGGAGGGTATTTTGTGTACAGTGGGGGGGCACGCATCATTGGACGATGGAGAAGAGCAGCTAACGACCATCGGACTCAAACCATCGGGGGTGGACTTGATGAACTTACACCAAACATCACCTGGAGCTTCAATGGGATTCAGGCGGGTGGAGGCGCAATGGGTGCGGGCGTTGTGATCTCACCAATAAACCCCTGCAGGGGCGCCAATGAGGCCGCCCTCCGTGGTTCAGCTTCTTCGGTGCCCAAGTCCGTAATCAAATAGACACAAATCGCATGGGAAAGTCGCACGGCAAACAAGGTGTTGGTGCTTCTCGGTTGGTGAATGATGAAGGGGACTCAGTGGCTCGACGATTGCTCACAAGACAGTTTTGACCTATGCTTTTTGCATGGTGAACGAGGAATGGACCGTGTCACGAACCATGGTCTGTATTTCCAGGAATCGGTGGGGGGGATGCGACTAGGTGCAAGGCGAGAGTTCAGTTTAGATGCAGGGTTAAAACCCACCATAATATATTCATTCGTTTGCATCGCGCTAATGCTCCATAGTCTAAACCGCGTGAGTTGAATAGAGGTGAAATGGTACGAAGGGGATTAGCGTTCGGAATATGAATGCAAACTCCATTGATGTCTGTTCTGTGGTAATTGAATAGGCACGGTGGTTTAATTCTGGCGCAGATGTATTCTGAAGTGTCTCGTCAGTCCGGAAGTCCAACACCAAGAGTCTACATCGTAACCGATACCTGGCGGAGGTTCTAGACCCAAGACTTGCATTCTCAAAGTTGATTGAACATGTGCGACCGACGGATACTGGCGTGCTCGGAAATAGTTATGTATTGAGGCTGCCATCAGAGAGTCATCTGTGCACACAATGAACAGAACATGAGCGAACCGCTTTAACAAATAGTTCTTTGGATGTCGTTGACTATGAAGGTGCCGCACCAAGGGGGGCGTGGACTCGAGGCGGAGTCTGAAGGGAAAACGATAGCCTCCACTGTCGTGTTCTTTGGGAGTGGAGAGGGGAGTGGTTGGAAGGGAAGGGAAGAGAGTTGTGGATTGAGAAATGGGATCTAGTAATGAGGACGGTCAAATACACATTCCGTGTGATTACAACGCACCTTGTTTGACGGTCGGAGGTGTGAGAGCGGCGGTACGAGACGCACGAAAGTTGTACTTGAAACTCCGTTGCACACCAGTTGCAAGGCACGCACGCGTCGGGACAGTGGGCAAGAATTGCGGACATTGGGCGGGGGTGCGTGGGCGGGTGCGGCAGGCTCCGTGTCAGGAACGGATTGGGCATCCCGGAGCGTTGTGGGCTCGTCGTGGTAAAGAGCCAAGTTACGTTGATGAGGCGTGGTTCTCGGCGGAATGTTCAGGCGGCGCCAGGGCGGTTCCTCCGAGGTGTGGGCGGCCCTTGAATTCAAGTCAAGAGAGGCGGCGCATAGATAGCGTTTTCCCGGGAATCCAAAGGAAACTCCCGGGGACTTTTTCTCGTGACATTAGCCCCTAAGGTTATTATTGATGCGCCTCACCTCGATTATGTCGGTTCAGCGACGAGTAACACTTGCCTCGGGAATCGATTGATTCGACCGCGACGCACTGACAGAAGGGAATGGGGGGGGAAGTAGAGCATGTCTGGACATGTGGGTAGAAAGTGGGAAACCGCCCGAGGAGACGCGCAGGCGATGAACGGGTCGAATGACGCGCCACGGCCCGTGCTCGTCTGCGGCAACGGCGCGCGGGGCAGAGGAGTCGCGACGATGATATTGAAGTCTTCGCAGATTAGATCGCAGATTTCAATATCGTCGTCGCGGACGGGTGACGCAGCGCGTCGTCGCTTGGGTATGGACGCGGAAAAGGGTAGGGGAGGAGGAGGAAGGTTGTGAGAGGACGAAGGAAGGGGATGTGGGCAGTGGGACGCGAGGGAGATGTACGTACCGCAATTTCCATACGCCATGCCACTGCAAATCTAGCGTTTCCATCGACACAGGGCTCCTTCAGAAGTGCGAGTGGGGTGGGTGACAGAACGGATTGAGCGTGCCGTGCGTGCAAAGGGCGTGCATAGTGAGTATGGGGCGGACGCTGTCAGGTCGTGGGTGCGTTTGTGCGAGCGGGGTGCCGGGGACGGAGGCTGCCGGCGGGAAGGTGGGGCGGAGACTGCCGGAGTAACGGGACGCGGGGGAGCGGGGGCGGCGACGCAGGAGACTGCCGAGAGGAGGGATGGCCAGGGCCCGGGTTAGCCGGTCTGGAGGGAGGGAGTATCGTGGGCGGAAGGGTCTTGAATCATATAGCGAAGATTGAGATACCAAGGGGGCGGCGCGAAGGTGGTAGCGGAAGGCAGAGTACGCGGGCAAGGGCAACGCGAAGATGGATAAGGATGAAGGCGAGGCGGACGGACGAGAACGAAAGACGCAAGTTCGGGGACGTGGTGGTAGGAAGGAAGCAAGCAACGTGGCGTTTGACGGGCCGGGCGGGCCAGGTCGCCGCGGCGGGCGGGTATAGGGGTTAGCGGCGGGCGGGTCGGAGGAGAACTCGATGGGGCGGAAGACGATGCGGATCTAGCGGTTGGTGGTCGAGCCACCGATGCGGTTTGTTTTGTGGTGGGGGCGGATGACGAGCGCCGTGAAGCCCAGAACGAAGAGCTGCTGGAGGCCGATGCCGCCCATGTAGATGTGGATGCCGAGGAGCGCGAGCTTCGGGCTGCAAGTTAGAAAAGATATGAGAGAAGGTATGATGGGGGCAGGGGCGCACGTTATGTCCAGTATCACGAACAGCAGCGAGAGGCGCCGCGCGCCGATGCCCCCGACATGTCGGTCCGGGAGGAAGAAGTACACGAAGCAGGACATGAGGACGTAGAGGAAGGCATTGATCCTAAGGCTCCAACCATTTAGTTTTTGTTTATAGAGTCCCGTAAACTCAACGGAAACAGTTGGAAAACGTTTATAAACCGTTTAAAACAGTTTATAAACGGTATTTTCCGCGGATTTTTCCGAACCAGTGGATGTATTGGGCTGTCAGGTCTTTATTCTTTTCAAGTATTGCCTCTTATCATTGTGGGAATTGGAAAGAACCTTGGCCGAAACAGAGCACATGCCGGCAATGGAGCACTACAATATTAATTGACACTACATGCAGGGTGCACACTGCGACCAGAGTCTTGATGTGTGTTGTATGGGGGTGATACTGGGGCATAATTATGGTGTAAAAAAGATACACCTCACAAAATAAACACACCTACGTTCTTTTCAGAAATTTACACAGGTTGAAAAGAATCACAGGTTCAAGTACTGCGCAATATTCTACACACCCGAACTCTTGTAAAAATCAATAGATCTATCCACAGTCCCACACTGTGTGCAACCAAGATCAAATTATTCTTGACAAAAGCATTTCTGTCAGAACGGATTCCATGGAATTGGTGTGAATTGCTGGAACGTGCAATGAAGTAGAACTGAGTCAGAGTCAAACCCAGTTACAAGATTGGTTTGTTAATTCTAGTATGAGCACTTCAAACTCAAGTCAATGATTCAACCCAAGGCCCAATACATGTTCCACAGAAGCTCAAGATACAGCAGTATGACAGACATGATGCATGATTTCAGAAGAAGAACAAAACGCACCCACGCCCAACCCCGGGAGACGATGAGGAAGATTCCCTATACCTGTTAAATGCTCTGGCGGTGTTGCCTAGATCTGGGGCAGACTGTGTATTTTTTAGCGATCGTTGTGAGGTGTGTATTTTTGTGGGGTAACTGGGAGGAGCTGAAGAAAACAAGAGCTCTGGGCTGTGTAACATTTCCTTGCTCTGATTTGTGGTGTGTGTTTTTTTCCCTGTGTTTGTAACTTGTGTACTTTGTTACTTGTACTAGTTTGGTAGTTGTGTCTTTTATAGCCCTGATGAGGGGCGTGTGTTTTTTTATGCACCAAAGCCCAAAAAGTGGTGAATATTTTCCATAAACTTGTCCAGCCTGTGTAAAATTCCATGAAGGTGTGTCAAAAATAATTATGCCGCAGTATTACAGCCATAGTGTTGAATCAAAAAATTCAACTTGAATTCAACACAGGTGGTAACCTGACATGTTCAGTGATGTTACACTCAGTGAAAGTAAAAAGCACTCAGCAGAGGACCTGAGGTGATTGTTGAGTTCAGACTGCGAAGAGTGCAAGCTGCACGGCGCATCAATGCCGAGCCATCAATCACATCAACGATTGTCGTATTTGGATGGATCCCGCCAGTTGAGCACTCCATGACCAAGACCTGGTCATTTATGGTTTTGGAGGAGTAAGAAAGGGTCGAGGGACATTTCTATTTGCCAGAAGTTGTTAGATTTTCATCAGTAAGTTTATTGTTGGTAGATTGAATCTCCACAACCATTTAAACCGTGTAAAAACAGTTTGTAAACAGTTTGGACCCCTGGGCAAACTAAATGGAAACGAAAAGGGTTAAAACCGTGTACAAATGTTTATAAACGGAATGGTTGGAGCCTTAATTGATCCACAGGGGGCGAGGATGACGATGAGCCGGGAGGGTATGGTGAATGCGCTGGAGGTGGTGTGCAGCACCGAAAAGACGCGCAGGACGAGCCCGCCGGTCTCCCACAGCCCGGCCACTATAATTACCCAGCAGAATTTCTTGCGGTAGTGGCCAGCCTGGACGATGTGCGCCAGAGTCGTGAGCCCGAAGAGCACGGAGAATATAACGGCTGCGGGGAAGGAGAGGCAGTAGAGGAAGTTGTTGAAGTAGGCGAGCGGCTACGACCGCTGCAGCCACATCTACGGCCATTTGCGTGCTTCCAACAACAGCCATCATGCAACTTGCTACCATAAGAAGCTTAGTTCCGGCGGTTTTCCGACGAGAGAGGGTGCGAAGAGAAAGCAGAAAGAGATTGACGTAGACGCCTGCCAACCGATATGATTGAGAGGCACGCACAGGGCTGGATATGACCAACCATAGAATAGGAGGGAAACCTAGACATCGTTGATCAGACTGCACGATCGCCTTCAGACTTCACGTTACTCACCGCCGTTTGCGATAAAATCACTACCATAGAATACCAGAAAGAATCGAATATCTCTGAGTCGACGGTGTACTGCATAGGAGGTCTAGAGTGGGAGAGAAACAGGGAGGTGTCCGACAGTCGCATACATCGCACAAGTACCCATATGTATTGTCAGTCAGCAACCGTACAGCAATCATTACGACTGCTGTTAGGTAGCTTTATTTAACCCCAATTTGGCATCTAGCTGTTGACATGAACAACTGTCAGCGAAAGTGACTTGAGACAAACATGGGAACAGACCATTCTCACCCCCGTTTCTCTGCCTCAAGTCGTCTCGCCAAGGGATAGTAGTGGTACCACAGAAACCGCGAAATGAAAACAGTCTCAACGGCAAGTCAAATTACGGAGATGTAAATAGTGGCCTGCTATGTGAAACACCTACTCAAGACCAGAATACCCGAGAACGAACGTGAAGAGTTTTTTTTTTAAGTCGCGACATTCAGAGGTGATCAGAGATGGAGATGTGGAAGTAGAACACGAGACTCAATCAGCTTGGGAGAAGATCACTCCAGCGCAGCGGCAACTGGCAGATGGACAAGCTTGTGGACAGGATAAATGCAGTCCACGCCCCGTCGTCACTACCGAGTTTCCAGTGAGGTGTAGGAGCGCTAAACCGGTGTAGGAGCTGGGCTGCGTCTAATGCAGAAAGTAGCAGGTTACGCTCGCGTGTTTTGGAATCCTGAGAGAATGAAGTGAAGTCGGCGACCAAACAATCCCAATTGGATGGGCATATGGCGCCGTGTCAAAGGCGCCCTCGAAATCCTGGTTATCGAGCGTATTGGCCATCACAATCTCAGGATCGCGAAACCAAATCTCATATGACTGCCGCGCCGAGATAGGAGCATCATCCCCGAGAGCGAGAGGCTCGGTTTGAAAGCATTTCCACGGCGCGTCCCCGAGCTTTGTCGAATCAATGGTCTCGTACAAGTGCTGGTAGTCTTGAAAAGGCCCAAGATCGCCGTGCTGCATCATAGACGTGGCCCATTGCTCCCAAAAATAATCGATATTGCCGGCCGACATCTGTACGCGGCAGAAGAGGAAGTCGGCAACTTTGAATTGGACCTCGCTATCATAAGGAGACCAATCGTCGTTCGGAGCAGTTTCACGAGGTGGTGGAGGCGTATCCTCAGGGAGGAATTCACCTGCTGCATTGTACGGGCGGCCTGTTAACGAGAATTAATACAAGAAATCGGTAGAGTAACCGCTCTCTCACCATCCAGAAAGAGATGATAATTCTTCTGAAATTGTGGCGACACATGCAGCGGGGGTAATGGCGGTGGAGCAGGCATGGGATCATCGTCGTCCAACTCAAGCGCGACGTGGTCGAGAGGACTCAGCAAGCAGAGGCCAAGGTAAGCAAAAGTTGGAGATTGCATTCATACTAACACATTCTATATATCTCTCCAGCGCCTAGCCGACAAGCAGCAGCGTGTAGCGGACGAGCAGGACGTAACGATGGATGGACCCAAAGCGACAACGACAATGACAAAGGGTCGGACACTGAGTATCGTGTTAGCGAAGATGAGGCAGATGATTCAGCCGGGAGCGACGCGGAGGAGGAATCTAATTCGAAGGACGACACCGACGCCAAGATCGCAGCGTATGCGGCGGCGCTTCGGGACCAGATGGATAAAGGCAAGGGGAAGGGGAAGAAGCCAGTAGCGGCAGCGGAGGCGCACACGAAACCCAATAAGGTAAGATGTCGTTATCACAAGGCTTCAACTCATATTGCTTCCAGGGACATCTTCGCGCCGACATCGAGGCAGAACGAGGAGGCGAGGCACCTGCCCGCCCACGAAGGTATAGTAGACTGAGGCTTCGGACACCTCCTACAATACACAAGGTATCCACAATGCACACATTACTCACTCTGGGTTGTATCAAGTATATGAGCCAGGTGTGGGTATAAGGAAAAACCTGGTCGGGATTCCCAATGTGCGTCCCAGTGTTTTGAGCCATGTAAGTAAGCAACTTTGTCAAATATGGTGGACTTGGCGAGAGTAGTGGTCAATTCTGGGCCCTTCGCAAGCGGCTTGTTGATATTTTCGGATAAAAATTCGAGGTTTTCCGTGCGCAAGAGCTATCTTTACCTCGAAGCGACCGCAGAGATCATCGCACCGATGGCAGTTCAAGCGAACATCCAGCTTGGCACCTGAGGGGAGTTAGTTAGGCTCAGACAAGACTCTTGAAAATTCCCTACAAATCTACGAGATCGTGCGCCCACGCAGGGTGTGCATCGCGCTCATCTGCTGTCCATGTCCCTAGGAGATGATGCAACCTCAGAGAGGATGAATCAGAACAACGCGGTCCATGCCAAGAATATACGAGTAAAAATCCACGAGGTGGGATGGGGCCTCAGTCGCCAAGCGGGATTACTTGGGCGAACGAGGAATTCTCGCGACATGGTTTGGATGAAAGAGGAAGTTGCCAAAAGCTGTGGGGACCAAACAGGCGCAGAGTCGACGCCGCAGCGCAATGTGGACATCTACCACAATCCGCTCGACGGGTTCACCGGACACCTCGAGGACCTGCTGAGGCACAACGGGCGTCTCTGCAATCTGGTGATCTTCCTCACCCGTCTCCTCCCGCACCTGCCGCAGCTCAGCGGGGATGAATAAGCACTCGCATAGAGGAGCATGGCCACGATGAAACCTGAGATGATAGATACCTCCTGCGCATCGCGGTGGCTCGTCGGGCGATTCCACATAATTTGGCTCGATGTCAAGGAACACGTCTGACAACAGTCTTCTGCGACGGCGCCGGAGAGCTCATCGTCCAATATTTTGTACCATGTACTTCTCGAGCACCTGAAGCCTCTGGCCGCCTCGCTGGATCTCTATCCATTTTCCCATCGGAGTGAGGGGTCCCTGAAAAAAAATCTAAAATTGGTGCACACATGGATCTTGATGAAAACATTATTCTGTCTGCAAACTTAGGGGTAAAAATATCTCATATTGGATGATCTGGCTTTTTGAGGCTTTTTGGAGATGAATCTGATGTCACATGCCCAATTCATGTCCTACTTATCTAGATTTTGGCTAGGGAAGACTTGTTAACATTCTCAAACATGTCATAGAGGCGAAAGTACATAATATCTCGAGTTTGACTGAATCTCCCCAATATTTCAGATCCCTCTGGGTTGCCTGTTATCCCGACCTGACTGCAAACATCACAGACTGAATTATTCGAAGTTCTGACTCTATAGCATGTTTCTAAATCTATGTAAGCCATCTGTTGCAAAAAAACATGTTGTTTGAACATGCCTGGACCTCGCTAGACAGCATTTATCTCGAAAGTGGCCCAAAATCCTACATCATCCGATATGAAATCTTTTCACAGGTTTCTCTGTATCACTAATTCCGCACAAATTAGCCCGAATTATCTAGCATGGCTTCATCCAAATCTATGAAGAACTGACCGAGTTATTCTTTGAAAGCATCTGAAACCATAAATTTTTTGACTGCGCCTTCGGTACTGCCAATAGCTGTACTTTGCTAGGGATATTTTGATCACAACCAGGGCTGCAACCAGTGCTGCAGGCTAGCCCCCCACCAAAAAAATAAAAATGGATACACAGATGCAGATAGCTTAGAAAACCATATTTTGTTGTTGAAGTATGTTGGTGGCAGTCACTATTGACTCAGTAGGGATATTTTCAAAATATCAATATCTGTGAAAATAGCAATTTCCAAGTCGGTCAAATGATTTTTTCGACAAGAGCAAGTAGATGATTAGGGTTATGGTCAGATATGCCATTCAATCTGACATTTTGAATTTTGCCTGATTTGAGCCAATTTTGGTGATTTTTCTTTATTGTATCGTGTTTGAGTTGTCTAAGATTTCTAGATCTCTGTGTCCATTTTCTTTTTTTTTCTTTCTTTCTTTTTTAGGATGGGAGCTAGCCTGCGGCACTGTTTGCAGCCCTGTTTGTGATCAAAATGACCCTAGCAAATCAACGGTTGGGAGCACACCCCGGGTTGTAAACAGAATATTGTTTTCTCAAGATCTATATGTGCACCAATTTCAGATTTTTTTTAAGGCCTCCCCATAAATGGTTCCTGAGATATGGCCTATTCTTTCCCAGAACCTCAACAATTGCCGGCTCCTGCCGAGTATTTCGGGATTTGTGACCCAATGAGGCTTCATTTTTTAAAGCAATAATAGTAAAAGTTGTTCACAAAGGTCAGATCTACCTATCAGGTTTTCAGTTTTTTTTTTCTCTTTTTTTTTTTTCCCCCACACACAGACCGTATATCCACCCCCTCGCCTCGGACTGCACAGCAATGGATTCTGCCCACAGAATTTCATCTGACATAGATAGACCAACTCGCCGACGTCTTCACAATGCCTGTCAAGACCAAACACAAGAACTTTACGCACAGACTCGGACTCTTGCCGGTCTGAGGGGGAGATGTGTCAACCCATCAAGACCACGCCGGACCATGGGTGGAGCGTAGCGCAGACGTACCGAGTCATGTTATCATGGAGCTGTATTCGATGAAACACGTATCAAGACACATTGCGACGTGTCAACCATTGTGCGAGTCTTAGTTTTCGGACTCCGCACTGTCATAGTATGTACATTGTTTGAACTATTTATTGTTCTCTTGGGAAGTATAAATACTGCAGGTGATTCTATTTGGTACCCCGGTTGCTTTGACCTGAAATGTATGCCCCCCAGGGAGAGTTCAAGGGGTAACTCCGCCCACAGTAAATACATTGATCTTGTAGTAGATCTGTGCCTCAGTGCGAAGATACATACTCGTCCAACGGCCTGATTAGGAAATTTTGAGTTTAGAACAGTCAGTTGAAACATCATACGGTGTATATATTGAGTCCATGACCAGCTATCCTTCTCTTAAAAGACTGCTCACTCATAACCTCACTGCACCAGGGGGCAACCACTAAAATTATTGATTACTGTGACTCTCGTTTCGGTGGTTTTGGTAGGTGTATGCGATCCCGTGTGATTGAGAAATTGTCAGCGTACAGTAAAAGCAAAGCGGATGGGACGATGATAATGAATTTGCCACTGGACATAGAGGATGAAGGGGCAGAAAGAACCCTCACCCTTGATAACTTGCCGCTGCCCAGAGTGAGTGTCGCCCGGGTGGGGGATGCACGTAGTCCTGTAGAAGATGGGTGGGCCTGACAGGGTTTGCCAGCACAGCAAGGAGAAACACGAGGGAGGCTAACGATGGTGAAGTGAGAGGGGCATGTGACAATGGGGAAGCGAAGGACGTGGTGCCCGAGAGGGATCGGCGAGAGGAGAGTACAGGATAAGAAGGAAACAGGGAGGGAACAGCAAGCACAAAGATATATACTTCCTTCTAGTAGCAGTCGAGCTACCCGGGGTGTGCTGTATAGACTTTGGGCCATAATGTACATGTCTGCGTCGAGTGAATATCATCTAGTGTGTAGGAATGAGCGTGAGTAGGGGAGAGACGGGGGGACAAGTGACACGGGAAGATGAAGAGGAAGAGTGAGCGGTGCAGAACAGCCAGGAAGCGGGAAAAGTACATAAGAGACCAAACTCACCGAATGCGACTTCTCAAGTTTGAAGGTGTCGTGTTTGCTAGTGAGTTGGGCGCCGTCGGACATGGGCGAGAAAAGACTTTGGAGAAACAGGTCCTGTGGGACACGGAAGATGCATGATCGGCCGTCCTTCTAGACTATAAGCGATGAGCGCTTTGGTGGTCCGAGTCGGGATGAGGGTCACCACTGTCACGCCAGTCACCATCAGATCAGTGTTACAAGCGTTTAAATCGCATCTCGTGCCGCAGCACACGCTGCGCCTTACCACAACGTGTACAGACTCTTATTTTTTTGTACTTTTTTGTTTCGAGAAATGTCCATGGACTCAAAAGACGACGCGCGTACCACTGCGCCCGGTCTCGATACACCACAGGCGGGGGCACGGGTGGAGTCGTCGAAGAAAAAAGACACCGAATCGCCATCGATCGAGATTCCTGCGCCGTCCCCACCCGCGCCCAGGGCGGGTGAAGAAGACGAAGACGAAGAGGACGACGATACTGACGGTGCAAGCAGGAGTAGCGAGAGCAGCGCCGACAAGCGCGCGCGGCTCGACACTGCCGTCTCTACTGTGCGGGTCCGACGGACGTTCCCCGACGGGAAGGTGTTGCGTGTCGACACCATGCACGCGACGAATCCGGAGACGCCGGGCATCCGCCTTGGCGGGGTCCTTGGCCCGCGCGACGAGCTCGCATTCGCCATCCTCTCCACGTTCATCGTCAATGCCGAGTGGATCCACTCCTTCTTCGACCCCGAGACGCCTGTCGTGCTCGTCACCGACCCTGCGATGAGCGGCGGTGACCCTGAAGCGTGGCGGTGAGGGCAAAGCCCTTCGCTCTTCTTGCATCCAGGCGCTGACGTCGAGTGCGATACAGTCCGGCGCTGAAGGATGTCTTCCCGAACTGGGTGCGCGTGTGCCCCCCGCTGACCGGCGGTGGCGGGCGCGGGTGTATGCACATGAAGTACATGCTGCTCTTCGCCAAGAGCGGCGCGCTGCGCCTCGTCATCGGCTCCGCGAACCTCATTCCGCAGGAATGGCGCCACATCGAGAACGTATGTGCCGCTCTCTGTCTTGCACGGCACGTGCTAATACCGTTCTCTGCGTGCCGCAGTATGTCTTCATCCAGGACTTCCCGCGCGCCACCCCCGGCGTGGAGACTGTCAAGTTGCGCGCGGGGGAGAAGCCCACTGAGGCGTTCCCGGCGGTGCTCGTGGCCGCGCTGCGCGCTACCGGCGTGGAAGAGGCGCTAGCGAGTATGATTCGGCAAGGCGTGCGCTCGTTTCCCTTCTTCCCTCTTCTCCTCTCGTTCTTGCTCACGGGATTTTCTCTACCGCAGCACACCGCACTCCCGCTCCCGACCCTCGTTCCCTCTGCGGACACAGCGAAAGCGGGGACCGCGCTCGAGCGGGGCTGGGATTGGAGTAGGGTGCGGGTGGCGCTGGTATCGAGTGTGCCGGGGAAGTGGGAGGGGTGGGCCGGTCCGCGTGGGGTGCTGAGGTGTGTATTTCTCTTCCTTTTGTTTAGCGCCGAGCTTGGAGACTCTGATGACGTCGATGCTACTCTATTGAGCGACCGCTTTTAGGCTCGTTATCCCCCACGCTCCCTCTCTCACCTCCGCCTCTTCCTTCCTTATCCTATCTTCCGGCCTCAAACTAATACCACCTCATCCCCACAGAACAGGGCAGACACGCCTCCTCCGCGCGGTCCAGGCGCTTGGATGCTCGGTTGACGACTGGGGGAGCGAGAGCAAAGGGAAGGACCCTTGGAAGGCAGGGGAATGGGATAATCTCAAGAGCAAAGGCAAAGGCAAGGAGAACGTGGAGGAGTACGAGCTCGAGCTAGATTATCTGGTGCGTCCTGCTTTCCGTCCCTTTTCGAGTCTGCGCGCTGATCGTCTTCGGGCCGGTAGACCTCTTCGATCGGAACATACTCCGTGCCCTGGATCACGGTATTCCGTCTTTGTGCTGGCGGTCGTGCGCAGGCACTGCGGGCGTATCTCGATCGCGGGCGGGGGAGGGTGCGCACTATCTCCCCGCCCCTCCTACCTCCTGTTTATTGCTCTCTTTGATTCGCAGATCCCCGCGCAGGGCCCGACGCGCGTCATCTACCCCACGCGCGAGACCGTCCGCGGCACCGTGCTCGGCGAGGCGGGCGCGAGCTCGATGTCCTGCAGGCGCGCACAATGGGCAAAGATCGCTGTCTTGATCGCGGATCCGACGACGGGGCTGCAGATGCGGGATGCGCAGAGTAGGAGTGGAGGTGTGGGGATGCATACGAAGGTGTGTTTGCGACTCGTTTCCCTTGCGCCCCCTTGTTTCTTCCGCCAGCTTGGGACATGGGCTTCCCTCTATCTTCCCCGCGCCGCATTGGGTCTGTGACTGACCTATTACATCCGCAGATGATCCTCGGTACGCTGCGCTGCGCGTCGGCGCAGAATGACGATACCAAGAACGAGTAGGAGAGCGAGGGCGAGAGCGCCGTGAAAATCGCCGACGCGGCGGGGAAGCCGTTGCGGACGCCGCATGCGTGGTTCTATGTCGGGTCGCACAACTTTTCGGTGAGCGCATGGGGCGCGCTGACCGGGAGTGGATTCAATCCGGTGCTGAATGTACGTGCGTGTGCTGCCACACCTTCTCCCTGCTTCACTGCCCTCTATTTTATCCCTTCCTCTTGCTCTCCTTGCGCTCGCTCCTCCCTCGGCCGGATGTTGATTCCGCTTGTACAGGTCGTGAACTACGAGCTCGGCATCGTCCTCCGGCTCGAGAGGCCCGAGGACGTGGATGCGGCGGTCGCGTGGGAGCGCCCTACGCGGAAGTATATCGAGGGGGACGTACCGTGGGTGGGTACCCTGTTTTCTAGCTTCTTTGTCTCCGCCTTGTCAACCGTATACCTAGCTACTCCCGTTCGATTCCGCCTTTGCCTTGGTACTCAGGATGTTCAAGCCCAATGCTGACGCGCTTTCGCAGATCCTGCAGGACAGCGAGTTCTTCAAGTAGACAGAACGCACACAGTGCGTATTGTGATGGCTTTCTCGATGGGATTCAGTGTGGCGCACTTCAAGTCGAGGGGCATTCATCGACAGAATCGCCGCATTTTGTGGCGACGAGACTCGGCGTATGTACAGTAATGCTCTTGTATTAGTACCGAATGTGTATCTATGCAATCTGTACAATCGCTTGTAATTCAACTGATGTATCTACAGACCCTCTGAGAAATCAGGAGGCGATAGGAAAGCTTGTCTTTTATGGAGATTTACCTTCCCAAGGAGGCAACTATGGACGCCGACAGTTTCAATATGAAAGAGCTGAATTCAGATAAGTTTCATAAAATGGTGGGGGTGTTCAAGTATGTAGATCCCAATAACAGGACGGTCTTCTTCTCTAAGACTAAGCAATTGGTGTAGCATCTTCGTAGATGTTTGAACGGCTCCGAACCGGTTCGAGGTGTCACGCTGGAGTAACTTCACAACATTAATTAATTAACCGTTCTTCAAGATTTTGCTCGTTCAGCTGTGCTATATCCCCATGTAATCTTTCTCCTTTTGTTTTTCGTCTGCTCTTGCTCTTCGATTAACCCGTTCTATCTCGACTCTCTCTGCTTTTCGACACGGCCTTTTCATTTGCAGTCAAACAGCTGATCCACACGCAGCTTTTTCTTGACAGGACACAGTCGATCACAGTCAATTATTTCATTCATCAGGCTGCGGGGCCATGTACCCCCCGGCAGATTGCTCACATATAAGAACGGCTTGAATGGAACCCTTTTACCAACTTTTGGTCTGATCTCTGGAACCGCTGCTGTGGGGGATAGTCCTCTACATGTGTTCGCTTCAAAACTACTACTTCAACTCTGGGTATCCGCTTGACAATCCTCAAAATCTATATGTCTACAACTGCACTGGGTTCTTAATGCTGAATCTCGCGCTAGCTGTGTCATGTCTATTGCTTTCTGGCCTGTGATTGCTTTGCATCTCCGTCCTGAACCTCCTTGGCCCACATCGAGGTGCGTCCAATCCCTCCGCCCTGCGACCCTATCTTGCCGGCTTTCATTTTTGTCACGATTTATGGTTCTCTCGCGTTTCTGTTGTTCACTCTGGCTGGCAACAAATTATGAACCAAATTCACACCTTTAAGCATATCATATCTTGAACCCTTCTGCCATTTCTGGCTGGTGCAACTTTCCAGATGAATCAAATGCAAGATTGAAGGCTTCAGATTAAGTCATCCTCGATTACCTGCTCTCGCTATTTCTTCCTTTGCCTACTCTTTGGCGCCTAACCCCGATTATCTTGGGTGAGCAGCAGTGAGTAACTGCTCCTCTCCTGCTGTCTTTCCTTCTATATATCTGAGAACTTCCCATGAGTTGATTTGTTTGCCGCGGGGAAGAGCAATGTCGGCAATCCACATTGTCTTTTTTCGTTTCTAATGGTATTAGGGGGAGTCAGAGTCAAATTTAAACCACGGTTTCGTGAGGTTTCGAGATTGGGTTCTTGGAATTAATCCGTATCAGCGCTGGCAGAACTATCAAAACCAGAAACGAGGCGGTTTTCCAGATAAAATGTGTTTCTGGTTTTGATGGTTTCTTCAGCAATTAAGATTCAGAACCGCTTTCAGAATCACTTCTCAGATTCAAGTCCCTCATTCGGAGTCAGAATTGTCGGACAGTGATATCAGCAGATGTGATTTAATTTTGGCACAAGTTACTGAGCTGTAAAGTTTAAATTTTTCGCACAAGTTGCTGTAAAAATAAATTAAATTTTCATACAAGTTGTTGCAGCAGGATTAATCGGAAGCCAGGTCAAAAGGAAAGGACGGGGCAAGTGAGATTCGAACCGCTGACCTCAACAATATGTCCAAATTAACGGCAACCACGTACCATACCATGACACTAACTGACTGTTAAGGCCATCCAAAATATCGGCACCATAGCACCAAGCTGTTTAGGGAAACAAACACTGAGGGAATGGTTAGCTGGTTAGGCATGAAATCATCTTCAAAAGGAGACATAGGAAGTAGGAAGCATATGCAATTGGAGCAAATAACGGGTTAGAGATCAGTCAATGGACATGATGTAATGGTGGCAGTCTCAGGTACTGTTACTCCTCGGTAGTGTAGTGGTAAAGTTACTGTACCGGAAATTTGTTGCATTCCACGGGATGACAGCAGTCTGTTGTTCAAACCCTGTTGTTGCCATTCATTTTGCTGAACCGATTAATCAGATTAATCTGCGCAAGATTAATCAGGAACAATTAAATCTTTTCTCTCAGATTAATCTCGAAATACTGTTCCCCCGCTTCTCAGGGTCATTGATATAGGCTACTATGGGCTGTAACATACGGCAAATTGTGTGAAGATTTAATTTTTTTCTACAGCAACTTGTGTAGAAAATTTAATTTTTTCAGATCACGAACTTGTGTCAAAATTAAATCACGGCCGCTGCAACCGTTGTGTCGGAAACCATCGACTCTGGCTGCCCATATTGTATGTCGACAATAGATTATTTTCTTTATCTTTTCTTGCCATGCTTCTTATTGCCGGAGCGAACATCAGTCTTTTGACATTTTTGTTGTCGCGTTTCACGTGTTGTTTTGCGTTGTCGCGTTGTACACCAAAATAAATTTGTGTTTTGTACAATGAGGAGATGAAGGTATCATGGTGTTACTATCTACAATTGTTGAGATGGTGGTAGTGGTCGAGTGGGTGGTCAAAAATTCTTGCCCAGATCAGCAGTTCTCTTTTTATATCAAAAGTTGTTTCGGCGTTGTCGGATTTTGATTAAAAATTGTCGGAGTTGTGCGGTTGTCGGGTTTTGCGGGCCGTTGCGGCGTTTTTTGGCATTTTTACGTGTTGTACAACGCCACAACAAATTTGTCAAAAGTCTGATGAAGGGGTGGCAGATTCCCGCTACCTTTAGGTAAGGGTTTTAGGGCGACCTATTTCAACTGCCCGGTGAGCATCACATTTTTGTCAGCATTATTCGCGTAAGCCCAACTTTTCAGTCCAGACCAGACTCGGCCATTTATCTCCGAGTGACGTAGCTCTCTTGACTGCTCTTTCTCTGCTTCCTCCATGTCTCCCTCTGCTACCTTCTTCCACTGGCCCCTCTTGTCCACCTTCTGCGCTGACCTTGAGAAACCACTCCTATTCTTGGACTGGGACTTGGCCTTGAGCTCTGGTATCTGGTCTTCCAGATCTGTTGCCTGTGTCTTGGTGTCTTGTCTCTGCTGTGCGAGGGCTCTACCTGTGTCACGAATGTGAATCTCTCTATCAAGGACTCACTGCCCTTCAATCTTGTTCTGGCTCGTGAGTGGCATCTCTTCTGTTGTGACTCTCCTCCCGCTGCTTGCTTTTTGCCCACTTCCGGCATCCCCGAACCGTATGTCTCTTTTTCTTCTGTAGTTGTTTTTCTAACTCTGTTAACTCGCCTCCTGCGACTGTCCCCCCATCCAAGCTCTTGATGCTGGTTTCCCGCAATGTATGTGTTTTGTGTTCCTCTTTTGCTCGTGTAATACTTTTCTTTGCAGGTTCCTCTGATCTTTGTGCCTGCTCAGGGCCATCAGCCTGTAGTTGCACCTCAGACTCTCATCCCTTGCCTAAATCTTTTTCCTACATCTTTGATATCCTCTGTGATATCCTTACTGCCCATTACCGCACCCGTGCTATATTCGAGTCCACGCCATTTTCGTCACTTTGTTACTTTGCTCACGTTCGCAGATCTTCGTCACTTTGATGGGAATCTGTGAATGTTTGTCACTTTGGCTTGTTTTTAAAGAAAGTTTGTGAGTTGTTTGTTACACGGCAGCTGCTCAGCACATCATGAAGTGATGGGTATCAGCAGTGTACCAAGTATGGCCAGTTAGGTTCGGGTTAGGTGGTTAGGGTGGCAGGTTGCAATCGCCGGGACAGAGCTGGCCATCACAGCAACTGCAGGGCCACCAGGGCCCGAGTTTGGCTCAGTAACCTCGTTCCTCCCCTGTTCATTTTAATTTCAGAAAATTCTAGCTGGGTGGGATGCAGGAGAGTGAGTGGAGTGGATGCCATAACTCCTCGATATGTGAATGTTCGGAAAGGGTTCCCGAATCGTATTTATGAATACCAGAACAACAATAATCTGAACCAAGATAACAACCAAATTGCACAGAACCAAACTATAACCGTGCTACTTTGTCCCAACTTTGGAGCCAAAGTAGAGTTGATTGTGAACACTTATGTGCCTGGTTTGGTGGGGGGCAACCGTGCGAAAACATAGGGCGACCCGAACGATACTCTGTCCACCTCCACGATACCACTCTGATCTGAGCTGAGAACCCCGACTCGTCGTCCACCGTTGACAGTCGCCATGGCATATAGGCCGATGGTATTGACCGATGCGACGAAGCCAGAATTCTGGATACAGTCGGGGCACGCAGTACCTGTTCCCCAGTGAATGCCAGTGGTGGACAGCCAGTACCACTCGCTGACGACGAGGTTCGGCGCAAGGTAGTAAAATCCGTACTGAAGGGCGAACTCATATGAGGGCACGGTTTTTATTATAGTCAGATCCAAGAGCACGTACCGTGGTGAACTGGGGGCCCACTATGAAGCCATTGATCGGCGTCCCAGTGAGTACATTGGAACCAGGGACGAGGATGAAGGGGACCGTGCTGAAGGTCGTGTTCGAGAAGGGACCGGAGACACTAAGCTGCATAATATTGTTGCTGGGTAAAGCTTGATAAATGATCCGGGTATCGCCTGTTTCGGTTTGGACTCCGAAGACAGCACCAACGCTGCCGCCGATAGCCGCAGCAAGAGCGCTGGGGTTGACAACCTCAGCAGAGGTGATGGCTGTACTGGAATTGACCGCCGCTGCCATGCTGGCGGTAGTAAGATACTGCAGTCAATGTGTCAGCATTGGTTTGTTGAGGATGGTGTTTATAACGCGTACACAAACGAGCAGCACAGTTGGCCAAAGCATTGATTGGTGAAAGTCGATGTATGGAGGGCTGGGTTTCCACTGAGGATTTCTTCGGCCCAAGAGGTCGTTTATGAGGATAATTTCGGGTTAGGTAAACACCGCACCCGCTGGAACGCAATTGACGGAAACCGTACCTGTGGGATACAAAACGCCAGGGCCATTAAGAAGATCTGGGTCGAGATATTATCTACTGACCTTGTTTGCAACTAATATAGGTTCTGCCAAGGTGACTGCACCTTGGAACCGCGCCTTCTCGAACTCAGGATGGATTTTCTCAAGACCTTCGCCCAGTGTGCCCCGCCTTATTGGGACTCGGCAGTAATATATCTTTCATTTTTCCCTCCAACAGATTGCTCATCTGCGTCAGAATTACCATTCTTTCCTACAGGGGCAGAAACAAGAGGGGTGCGAACAATTTGTCTCAAAAAGATGCAGAAGCAGCTCCCTAGATGTGTGTTAGAGCGTTATGTTGGGATGATACCGAATTACAAGTTCCTGCTGCCACTGGTCCGTATTTGAAAAGTACATATCTCAGGCTCTGTATTCTAAGACACTTTCCTGTCGTATTTAGGGTTCCTGGATGATTGGGATTATCTTCATCTACAAGTCCTGTAGTGAGACGTCTATTATTCTGGTTGCAAATTAGATAGCCGGATACAGCGAACAGGCCGTTGACGACTGTAACACACAATTTTGATGCGTTGTGTGTTGGTACAGTACTGCTTGTTCGTTATTGGTACTCGGCAATCTCTCCTTTCTTCCTTCCAACGGATTGTTCATGCGTCAGAATTACCATTCTATCCTACAGGGGCAGAAGCAAGAGGGGTGCGAACAATTTGTCTCAAAAAGATGCAGAAGCAGCTCCCTAGATGAGTAGTGTGTTCTAATCAGCGAGCTGTTCGGAGGGCTATAATCGGGCCATTCAAATTCAAAGGAACGAACAGCTGCAGACTGACAGGTTTCCAGTTGAACAAGTTTCAGGGGCGGAGTAATTTCGCCCACAGAAGCTCTTAATATCCCAGTGGTCATAACAGATGCCAAGAGGGTTTAGGTGCGATACTGAGGGCGGAGGAGTCTACGCCACTTTCGTCACTTCATTACTTTGCTTGAGTTCGCGGATCTTCGTGACTTTGATGGGAACCTGTAAATGTTCATCACTTTGACTTGTTTTTAAGAAAGTTCGTGAGTTGTTCGTCACACGGCAGCTGCTCAGCACATCACGAAGTGATGGGTATCAGCAGTGTGTCGAGTATGGCCGATTAGGTTTGAGTTAGGTGGTTAGGGTGGTTAGAGGTTAGTGGTTAGTGGTTAGCGGTTATGGTTAGCAGTTAGCATTGGGGTAAGGTATCTATATATATATATAAATCCGCCAGGCCTTGTGCTGAAGGAACACTGATGGCCGATGCTTCCGGGTTCTTGAACGTGCCAAGTTAAAACGACAAACTTTCACAGAAAATCATCGGAAGTAACGAACTTTCACCAAATGCGATCAAAGTGACGAGGTTTCATGAAAATAAGCGAAGTAAGTAGCAATGTGACGAAGATGGCTACTACCCCTATATTCTGATCTCGAGACAATTCAACATGCTCTTATGTATAGTGTTGCCCATCAAAGAGCATAGCAATTCCTCCGCTGCCTTGTTGAGGCTGCTTTGAATTTTTTTAATGGGAGCTGGATTCTCGACGCCAAGAGCTGGTAGCCAACTGGTAGCGGGCCCTGCCGTTCGTCGGCCTTACCCGCTTTATCTTGTGTTTGTTTGATTTATTGCAGGGAACCAGTCGCATCAATTTAATCGGCACCCCTGTTTGAACGATATTAACTTTCTCTTCACTGCGCTAACCGATGGCTTATGCTACGTATGGCTTGAGATTTAATACACATTTCGGTACGGCTCGTCACTAACGGTTTTTCCATCTGGGTAGCTGGGTTATTAGGTGAAAAAACTGGCCCTAGTATATCACGATTTGCTGTCAGTTCAATTCAACGTCTTCTCAACCGCCCTAGAGAGTAAAACACATGAACATTAAAAGTTTTTCGAGCCGTGGAATATCAGTGAGTGTAAACTTGACCGAAACAACGATACGCGTGAGAAATATAGAGGACGAATACGGCGTTTATCTGGGCCCGCCGCCGAGTCCAACATAATCCGAAATCTGAGATAGAGGTAAGCAATTCATGGTTGCCCTGACATTACCTATGAACGGCTAACGGCGAGCCACTGCGGAAAGGAGCAACTGTGGCGACAACACGAGCCTACCAGTCTTTTAGAATGGATAGGGATAAATATAAATCCCAGCCTGCAAGAATCAGATAAAACACATAAATGAAGCGCGATATCTCGAGCGAGTGCCAAGCTCTGTACTTTGCAGGCTAGAAAATTGTTGTGGTGAGAACATGAAGACAGACCGCAGCATCATTTGGAAACTGTTGCGATACGGGAGAATCTGAGATTAGCATATCGCTAGAGATGATGTTGGAGAGGAGGGGACAAGGGTGAATGTGGACGGAATAAGGGCGGCCCTAGTCTCTGTAACAGATACTCTAGTAAATTTGATGACAAACAAGTAAGTATCAATATGGGCGGCCCCCGGGGCTAGCTTCTACTCTTTCGCGCCTAGTCTCACCAATGGCTTCTTCCTCACCCAGGGCTATTCCCGATGAGAGCAATGGGATATTAAAGCTCCGCAGAAGCAGTGGAGGCGACCAGTCGTTTCTCGCGCACTGATCACAAGGGCAAGCAAGATCAGTGCTTCGCCGGATCGTGGTGGTCACGAGCCTGCCGGCGACCGGACATTTAGTTGCCGAAATCGAGGATCTGAGTCCGGGCCCCGCCCAAGCCCCGCCTGTCGTGCTCTCTTCTACTCTTTCTCTACTGACTCCTCCAATGTCTAGCGACAACAAAGTAATTGGGGGAGAATTCGGCGAGGTTCGCGCAAATATCGACGTGGAAACTCTTACCGGGTATCTTGTCAAGAATGTGGAGACACTTCAGGGGCCCATTGACGTGAAGCAGTTCAAAGTAAGTCGGACGAGAGTTCATGGGCGGCATACTAATCGAGCATTCAGTTTGGACAGGTATGCTCCTGACACGTTGCATAACTTCTCTTAACACTGGAGGAAGTCCAACCCAACTTACTTTCTGACGGATGCCAAGTAGGTGTGTTGATAGTCTTATGAGGATGCTGCTAATTTGAGAAGCAAAACCAAGCTTGTTTTGCGCAAGAAACCCGCTGGCGAGCTCATATCCAACACGGCGCATCAAGTAGAACGCGAATATACCGTGCTCCGCGCGCTGCACAAGCACAACACGAATCCTTCTACCCCGCGGGCTCAGCAGGTCCCCGTTCCAGAGCCTATCGTTCTCTGCGAGGACAAATCTATCATCGGGACGCCATTCTATGTTATGGAGTTTGTCGATGGCCGCATTTTCACCGACACAACAATGCCTGGGATGTCTGTGCAGGACCGCCGGGAATGGTAGGCCGCCATCCCCTCGCAGGCTACTGCATCCAATATATTTCTAGCTGGCTCTCTCTCATAGCCGCTCTCGCAGCCCTCGGCTCAATATCCCCCGCCGCCGTCGACCTGTCCTCCTTCGCGCCCTCCTCAGACTACTTCCTTCGACAGACCAAGTCACTTGGGCGCCTCGCCAGCACTCAAGCCGCCGTGGTGGACCTCGACACAAAGAAGCCAATTGGTAACGTCCCTTACTGCGACGAACTTATGGCGTGGTACCGCAAGAACCTCCCCGACGAGAGGAAGACCGGGCTACGCATCGTCCACGGCGACTACAAGCTCGACAACTTCATTTTCCACCCCACCGAGAACCGTGTTATTGCAATTCTCGACTGGGAGCTCTGTACACTCGGCAACCCGGTGTGTCTCTTCTTTTGTTTTTTGCCTTCAAGCATGATAATGATTAAATAATATTCGTTAGCTCGCGGACTTTGTCAGCCTCACCATGCCGTGGTCCATCCGGCCGGCAGACATGCAGATCGATCCGGACAAGCCCCTCATGGGCGGCTACTTCAAAGACATGCCGGAAAAACAACCCATCCCGCTCGAGGATCTCGAGCGCGAGTACTGTCGGCTCACGAATCAGCCATACCCCATAAAGGATATCGTGTTTGTGCGGAGCTTTATGCTTTTCCGGGTGCGTGAGCAACATTTGTGGACGAGTCGCGGTTCTTATGATACGTATAGGGCGGGGTCATCTTACAGGGTATTGCGGCGCGCGTTGCACGGAAGCAGGCGAGCTCGGAGAGGGCGTACATATACGCACAAGCCTTCCCACTATATGGAAAGCTTGCAAAAAAAGTTATAGAAGAGTCGGGCAGTAACGTTGGACCTCGGGAAAAGTTGTAGTTGGGAAGAAATTGTTGTTGCTCTATGTATCGATGTGCTGGAGGTCCCTGCTCACAGTCATTTTTCCCATTTACCGTTTAATCCGTATTGATATTGAATCATATAAGTGTCCCAATTTCTGAAGTTAGATCTAGAACTTCGCGGAGAGCCGTTGTTTGACTTTCTTCCTCTCAAGACAGGGAACCTGGAGCCACAGCGGAGATCAAGATGCGATCGAGAATGATTTGCTCCTTTACAAATTACTTCAAGAAGCCTAGTGCTTCCTGATTATTATTGGTTTTTTCGTACTGATCAAAATGACCAGTGGCCTATCCAATGGTTGATATTTGACTACATTATGTACACGTTTTTTCAGTATGGCCACCAGGTGTTCCGTATAGCTGGTCTTCGAGCTGTCGGCCACCTGGCACGCCATGGTTGGGCAGTTGTCTGCAACTTACCAACAACGATATTATATTATATTGGAGTCCATAAATCGAGAAGCGGATAGTAGTAGCACGATGCAATTTATTCGACGCAAATTGGGCTGAACTCAGGAAAGGGAAGAAAATTTTCAGAAAAGAAGCGTGCTGCTCTGGCACGTTCAAGTTGACAGATCACAAGTTGATTGTTCCTTTACCGCAGTTTTAGATCCCACCTTCCTTGAGAACATCTTCGTTGACCTCCCAGACTAATTTCTGTGCTCACAGAGGCATCCTACATTCCGGCTCGGTACGAAAGTGGCCACTTCGCTTCAGTCGCACATTAAAACAATTCTCTACATACTGGCTGGTCCGATTTGAAGGTTCAAACCGGAATCCTTGATCCCAGTATTGGTGTTAGGTCCCAGATAGATAAGTTAAGGCTCCAACCGTTCTCCCCGGGATCAGATTAGAAGAGAAGAAGCAATTTGGTGTATGCCCATGTTTGCCATCACCTCGATTTGCTCTTTCTTTCTCATTCTCTCGGGCGCCGCGGCGCCCGCTCTCCATCGCCCATACTCTCTCTTCCCATCCCAACTAGTACGCACGAACTGTTTGCTGCCTAAACCCTCCTCCACGATGAAACCCTCCACGCTGACCACCGCCCTCCCTGACGATCTCACCCAATACCTCTCCCGCCTCGACGACTTCATCGCCCGCACTATCCAGCCCCTCCAATCCCGCGACGAGAACAACCGCTTCTTCGACCACCGCCGCGAGCACGCCCGCACCGACTGGGACAACCAAGGGCTGCCACGCCCGGAATGGGAGGCCCTGCTCGCCCAGGCCACGCACCTGGCCGACGACGCCGGCTTCTGGCGCTTTGCCCTGCCCGCACAGTATGGCGGCGGCGACGGCAGCAATCTGTGGATGGCCGTGATCCGCGAGCACCTGGCAGCTAAGGGGTTGGGCCTGTTCAACGACCTGCAGAACGAGCACAGCGTCGTCGGCAACTTCCCGGACGTCGTCATGGTGCACCGCTTCGGCGACGACCGCCAGAAGGACGAGCTGATCGGCGGCCGGCTGAAGCGCAAGGTGAGAATTACCTTCGGCTTGACTGAGCCCGGTCATGGCAGCGATGCTACGTGGATGGAGACGCACGCTGTGAGGGAAAGGAGGAGTGGCAAAGAGGGGTGGAGGATTGATGGAAGGAAGATGTGGCAGACCGGCATGCATCATGCTACTCATTGCTTTGTGTTTGCCCGCACGAGCGGCAAGGATGGAAGCTCAAAGGGGATTACATGCTTCGTGGTACCGAGAGAAACGCCTGGGATCAAGGTGGAGAGTTATGAATGGTATAGCTTCTCCACATGTTACTTCGATGCCGTTCACCACTGATAATTCGCAGGACGCTGAATATGCCCACCGACCACGCCACTGTTTCTTTCGAGGATGTTTGGGTCCCCCAGTCAGCTGTGCTCGGACCGGACAACGACGGCCTGTCCATCGCGCAAGCCTTCGTGCACGAGAACCGCATCCGCCAGGCCGCCTCCTCGCTGGGCGCCGCCGTCTACTGCATTAACCAATCCGTCGCCTACGCCAACTCGCGCAAGCCGTTTGGGAAAGCCCTCTCGGCCAACCAAGCCATCCAGTTCCCGCTCGTCGAGCTCGCCACCCAGGCCGAGATGCTGCGCCTCCTTATCCACGCCACCGCCGCCGAGATGGACCAGGCCACGCAGCCCGGCGACATCGAGACCAAGCTGAGTCACAAGGTCGCCATGTGCAACTACTTCGCCAACCGCCTGTGCACCGAAGCCGCGGACCGCGCGATCCAGGTCCACGGCGGCAGGGGCTACAGCAGACACCTGCCCTTTGAGCACATCTGGCGACACCACCGCCGGTACAGGATCACTGAGGGCAGCGAGGAGATTCAGATGAGGAAGGTTGCCATGCACCTCTTTGGGCTCGGGAGCAGCGGTAAGAGGGAAGCCAAACTGTGAATCAGAAACAGGAACGTGCCTGCAAAAGGAGTGAGACCTATCCCATGGGAGCGAATTGATCCACGGACTTGTTTTGAATCGTTATACTTTTTACGCTGTATTTTCCAACGTTGTGTCGCGCTGAGAATGGCGAATACAAATCTTTTTGTGTTCAACCAGTTTATCCGCTTGGTAAACTGTTCCACCACGAAAGTGAACAGTTTCTGCTCACTTGATGACAATGGCAATCGACCGGTCCTTCTACCTGCTGAATTGATTCAACCACTACTATGTAATGATGAAGGACAATTGCGTAGTGAATTCCGCAAAGAAGTCCCTTTCACCTCGCCGCGCACACAGGAATCGTGTTCGAAGTTGAAATCCCACTCAGAAGTACATGATGATCATGTCATTCGTCAATTACATTCCAAAGCACCTCCGGTGTCTGAGATTAGAGCACAATTTTCGGCGAGAGGGGGCATGTAGATGGGCCTCGACGACACCAGGAAGAATTCACATGAATGAAAAAATCCTTTGAATGCTCGTGGAGACAAGAGATAACGTAAAACTGCGCCTGAAAGGGGCGGCGGAGACTAAACTGGATGACGCCGCGACACACAGTGCGATGTCTAGGTACCGGTACACGAGTTGACGACCAGAGAGGAGTAAAGCAAAAAAAGGGTGCATATTGTGAGTACTTATAGGTTAACTGTGCATTTTCCAGCTATA
This sequence comes from Mycena albidolilacea, assembly GCA_029282495.1. Lineage (NCBI taxonomy): Eukaryota > Fungi > Basidiomycota > Agaricomycetes > Agaricales > Mycenaceae > Mycena > Mycena albidolilacea. The sequence continues at coordinate 79,400 of JARIHO010000031.1, read as the reverse complement.
GAGGAAACGGATAGGGTTCTAAACCGCCCGCCAGACGGGGACAGCCGTCTTTTTAACGGCCGTTTGACGGGTGGTTTACCGTCCCCTCCTTAACGGTCGGTTGACGGGTGGGGTACGCAGAAAAACGAGACACATTCACGTATATAAAGCTCGATAGAAGTAATTGAAAGAAGATTCTAAATAGACTTCGGTGCTACTATGAATATTGCCCTCAAAACTGTTCCGCATTGTTTTTTGAGTGCTTCACGTTCCACACGCAACCTGGCCTTTACAAACATCAATGTCTGAGTCATTTCGGCCTTGAGGTGAGCTCAGAGAAGGCCAATTGTGTCCCAGCCCCCCCCCCCCAAAAAAATCCGTTCAACAGCAACGGCAGACCCTACGACATAAGTTGGAACTTCAGAATTTTTCCAGAGATATGACATACCCGGAATACACAGGATGTTGCGGACCAAAAAATACAAGTTGGGGAACTGCTTGCGGCGACTATCCCACCAATGAAGGGGATCAACATTCCAAGGCTCTGGAAAGGCAGTGAGTCGGAAATAATCCACGATCTCATTTGTGGTTGCGGCGGCGGCAAGTTGCCTGTAACGGCTTGCACACTGTATTCAAATTTGTTACAAAGACCGTTAATCTCCGTCTTCCCTGCAGACACTGGGACACCGCCGTGCGGCAATACAAGGTCCTCGCCTGTCTGGCATCCGCCAATGAACTCCTTTATTTCACGCTGAGACCCGTTGGACCCGTCAGACGGGCGGGAACGGGCGGCCCGTCAACGGGTTAATCCGTCCCGTACCCGTGTCGTCACGGCGCAAACTCACGCCCAAGCCGGAGGGGTAAAAACCCGTCCGTTGTGGAAGTGCGACCTGTCCCGCACGTCGCCTTCGAGTCCTGTGCCACTGGTTCCACCTTCCAACCAAATATTCCAGCACACCGTGATCAAGTTTTGCTTTGTTCTTACACACACTCCTTCATGCTCATTTTACCACTACTGACTTACATATCTCATTGCCTACAGACTCTTTACTTTACCTCCTACGTACCGCTAATGCAAAGAGCTGAGCCCAAGTCTTCGGCATTTATCACTGTCCCAACATCTGGGATGACGAGAGACTCGGGGCGTGGTTCAGCAGGTATGAATTCAAGGTATAAATCGAGTGGCGGAATGGCTTGCGAACGGGAATAACAGCTGGCTTTGCAGTGTGAAATTTGTGACCTGAAACTCAACTGCGGGTGGGTATTGTGTCGAAATCATGGTCAGAATGGCGCTCAGATGAAAATGGAATAATCAAGGAATAAAGGCTTTGAAGTATGCTGAAAAGAAAACATATCGTGAAAGATAGCAGATGGAGAAATAAATTTATGGAGGACTCAGCTCTGATCCGGGGGCGCGCGTATGCAAAACTCAGCTCTTGTGTAAGAATTGAGTCTGGATAGCTCGGGGGGTCGTCCGCTGGTTCGATTGACGTGCGTGTTTCAGTGGTCGAATCAAGCACCTCAGGAACGAGATCATGAACGTAAGATGTGCGCAAAAAGAAAGGCTGGGACTCAGCTCGGTTTGGCTCGCATGCTCGGGTTGCTCGGTGGAATGCGGTCAGGGGTCTGGTTAATAATGCAGAAATAAACGGGAATTTCCTCATACTGGCACTCAATAACACGAGATCTTCTCTCCAACTCGATAATATCCTCAGGCAGTTTGTCGTTGGAAGGGGATACTTTGAAGTCTTCGTTAGTGGTCAAGTCCATGCATAGGTCATTGGCGTCATCAGAATCCGAATATATGTCTTCGGGTTCAGGTAAACTGGGTACATCGAGCGAGAGTAACAGGAAGACAGGGTTTTTGGAACGAGTATTGTGGTACCAATAGCAACACCCTAGAATTTGACCCTGGCCAACATCACTTTGACTGGATCCTGAAAGTACCATCGACAGTTGCAGGAAAAAAGCTGGTTATGAGGCTTCCACTAGCGGATGAGCTATATGGACCATATCCTGAAATAATTCACATACCTTCTACCCAGTCACCATGTACCCCAGGTGTGTGGTGTTAATTTGGCGTTAGACAACATCGGTTGGACGGATCGGGAAGTGCCATCAAAGTGTGCGGGAAAAAAGTTGGCTACCTATTTTTCACGAGCGGTTAGGGTAAATAAACCACATTTTGGGATGATGGAGATCTTTCTCAGCCACTTTCCATGTACCCTGAGTGTGTGGTGGCGATTTGGCGCTGGTCAACATCTGCTCAACCAAATACGAAATCCCATCAAAACTTGCGATAAAAAAAAACGAACTACAGTGATCCACCGGTCATTGGTACACTAAAATTATGATCCTGATGTCTACAAAGCAAATGTGTGTCTCATAATTCTGAGTTAGCCAGATACATCATCTAGGATGTATGTAGGCTGTCCCAAATTTTCAAAGCGATTGAGCAAGCATTAGCTTGTATCATTGATCGGTGGATCACTTCCCCTGCCAAATAAGGAATTGATCTCGTTCTATTTCTCCTTCCCCAGGGCATCTATGCACCGCAGGTTTTGGGAATAGTATTTTTACACGTATTACTTCATTATGAACCATGTCGGGGCTATGCACGACAAGAGGAAGACGAGAAACTGGGTGTATCATTGATCAGTGGTCTATCATTGGCCGGTGGATCACTGTACAGATATTCTACGAGCCATTGGGTTGAATGGACGATAGATTGGGATGATTGAGATACTTTCTACCTAGTTTTTATGGGCTCTAGGTTTCTGGTGATTTGCGCTCGGGGATGGTCTACGTAGGGGATAGCGTGCAATTTTTGGAGTGTACAGAGGAATTTACTAATTAGGTTTACTTATAAGAGTGATTTAGTGGTGTGGAGGTTGGTGTCGTTGACCTTGAGATTCGGACCCGTATTATTCATATTGACGGTATATTAAAGGCTGATCAATCTTACCTTGAGCTGAGCGACGTTATTTGCGTGCTTCTCGACGCACTTCGGGTGATGTGGCCTGATGTTACCTGTACACCGTCGGACGACGATGATCTCCTGGGACGTCCGTCATGTGGTTCGTTAAAATGGAGCACAGGGGGTAAGAAACCAGCACGCACGATGGCACGCTCCGAGCCCGACTCTGGGATAACAACAGGAGGACATCAACGGAGGGTACGTGGGGGGACGATAATGATAATAGAGGCTCAAAGGATGCTTACCGCCGCACTTCCGGTAATCTGACCCGTTGAGAAATTTGCAACGCCAGACGACAAAGGGCTCCTGAGTGGTGGTCGACGGCTTCGTCAACATGGCCCGTACAAGAAGACGCACGGTGGCACGCTCTGATTCGTAGTAGTCGCAAGCAAGGGCACGGAGGACATCGATCAGAGGACTTGGGGAGGTATGTTGGGGATGATGGTAGGAGATCGAGGTTAGTCTCTTATAAACAGACGCTATAACATTACTTACCTCGTACCTCTGTTGTTATAAGGTCAATGGATATGAAAATGCGCCGTGACCAGGGTCTGTCGTTACCCTACACGTTGATTTGCTATTGTATCGGCCAGTGCTATGTTTACACAAATGAATCCACGGTGTACCTGGGTGTGGATCATAAATAAATCCATACAAGCGGGCCACAAAAGCGTACTTGAAACATTCACTTTCTAGTCACTCGCTATACCCGGGCGGAGGTAGGTCTGACAATCCCCGCGCCCATTCCGACTCCTGCTGCTCTTCCAGCTCCCGGATCCTCTGTCTGAGCATCTCGTTCTGTCGCTCCAGATCATCCTCCCTCGTTGTTTCTCCTGCGATCGTCATACCGATCGCTGGAGCCGACTCCGGTGACTCTGTGGCAGGGGCTGAACGACGCTGCTCGCGACATTTCTGAAGGGCTGCCTGTTGTTTCTCGATTGCGCGTAACTCGTTCGCAAGATATTGTTGTCGCAAAGCCGCTTTCGTCTGGGTATCTCTGGAAGGTCCCGCTGAGGGGTTCCTACTTTTGTTTTTTTGGATGGTGGTGGGGACCGGGGGTTGGTTCTGGCTGGGATGCGACTCCAGATCTCGCACGAGATTAACCTCATCCTTTCTACCGTCGGCCTCCAGCTCCTTCCGTTTCCTATTGCGCAGGACGAAGTAGCGCCATAGGAAAAGTGCGAAAATCACGGCAACGACTGCCAGCGCGCCGCCAACGAATGGGCCCGCTTTCGCCTTCGGTAATCTGCGAGAAAAATTGATCAGTTTCCAGAGGGCATAGCAGTCGGTGATTATGCGCACTTGGACGATTTAAGCGGTTTTGCGCTTGGGGTCGGCCTACAAAATCTGTGGGAAGTGGGGGAAGGCAAGGCGGAATAAAGGCGTGTACCCGTGAGAGTGACTCGTCGGAGTGCTGGGATTGCGATATTAGTGCATTTTCAGTGAAGGTCCCGTGAATAAGCTCACCTTGTAATGACAGAAGAGGCTTGTGCGCTATCACTGGGGAAAGGATCGGAGAAAGTCTGTGAAACCAGATTCCTATAAAAATGAGAAAATTGGCGCAGAATCTGAGCAAAGATGACGCCCTAGTATACACACCTACTCGAATTACTGGATGCCATAGATAAGAGGTAGGTGACGGGTGAGAGGAGTGGGGGGGGGGATGGATGTGAGATTGAATACGCTCTTCAGAGTCTTCACGTCGAGCATCATCGAATGACAGATCGTCGGTAGGCGGTTATTTTTGGCAGCGGGAGAAGCGCTAGTTTCAAGGCGACTTGGCCGGGGGATAAGGTGGGCTGGTAGACGCCTGGCTCCGCGTCTAATGGCACTTTTAGATGACGACGTTCGTCCCCGGGCTGCTGAGAATTGAGAAGACGCAGGTTGTACTGGTTAGAGTTGTGTGGAAGATCTAATTATAATTAATATATAAAGAACTATATACCAGTGCAGAACAAATGATCGAACAAATGATCGATGCTCGAGATCCTGCGAGGTGGGCCGTAGCTAGGAGATCTTGCGGCGCGACGTGATCATGGTTGGAGACAAGGTGGTTCGGCGATTGCCGAGATATAATGCCGACCGGAGTCTGAATTTCGCTTGTCAAGCCAGGCCAAGCCCTTTGCGGGCGCATACAGGCGCCTACAGGCGCCTGCATGCCCACGTTTGGCCTACGCCTTTAAAGAGCCCATAATTCGCCCTCGACTTCTTCTGTCGCTGTTGAGACTCGCCGGTTGCCTCGGCTTAGTCTCAGGACGCCCCTGGATGCACCTTTTGCGGGCCGCAGTGGCATTCATCCGCCGACTTGTTACCCATCCCCAAGTGACAGAACTGTTTCGATTTATCTTTCTAGGAACAATTGTTGAAACTGGACGCAAGATGGCAGCGAGAATAGCCGATTTTGCGACAAACTGTGAAGTCTCTCATGATCGACTGCTGGACAGTCCTCGTGGTAAGTGCATCTGCTATGTCTCGGTATATTTTTACGTGTTAATTTCATGATCATTCAGGCCAACCGTCAAGGCAGAGTTCCCGATGGGTGACTCTGCGTATGACTGGGTTGTCCATTATTTGGAACACCACCGTGTGGAACGAAACCCGATCATTCAAGGTTGTTGCTTGCAATGCGGATTCATGCCCGCTCCAATCCCTGAAGAAGGTTGATGGGCCTACGGATCATCCGATGCCAATCTACGAGGCCGCCACGGCTCAGACGCCGTCCCTATTCCATTGGAGAGGATATTGGATGTCTGTTGTGCGCAAAGCGAAACTGTGTCCGACTGACCTTGTTAACCTGATACAATTCCTCGCAGGGCAAAGGTACGGCAGGATTGTCTCATTATGATACGGATGCCGCCAGTGGGGGCGAACGTCCCGGAGCGGCTTTGGTTCTCTCGTCGAGTCTCTGCCGGAGTGTCGATGGAGATACTGGCTGATAGACTTTTAGTGTATGGAGCCGACGCCTAGACATACTTGACGAATTTGTCTCCGCCGCCCACGAATTTTATGTCAATTCGTCCGCACTGCCTCGCAAACAGGTCGACATGAAGAGGGAGCCCGTATGTCCTTCTCCCTTGCAATATGGTTATGCAGCTTGTTAACATGCTGTCTAGTCCGGCTCACTCTTGACAGCACACTTCGAAAAATCAACAATCGGACCTCGCTCACGACTGGATGCTTGAATATCTCGTGTGTCTGACCTACAACAAATTGATTCAGATGCGGCTGTGTTGGAAAACGGTTTGCCACCTTTCTCGTGGGCCGCACACACTGAACAGCATGACCAGATGTGTCGTACGAGAAGGAAATGGCCGCAGCGTCACACAGTTCCAATATCGTGGCTATCCTTTGGCAACGCGGGAAAGAAAACGACAAATTCAAATCCGTCGAGGCGGTGAAGGACTACGTCCTGCAAAAGGTCGCAGAAATTGAAGCCCAATTGCACAGCTGTGTGAAGCAGGCGCTCGATGAAAGCGGAGGACAGAGCGAAGATTCCCGGCGATGGCTCAGAACCATGCTGTACCTTGTGAGCGGGAATGCCTGGTGGTCTCAGATTGTGAGTGCATATCCTATACAGCGAGATCTCGCTCACCTGAAAAGACTACGCGCTACATATTTCCCGGGAACCTACCCCGGCGCAGGGTTTTTCATCTGGAAGGTGTAGGGGACGTGGTGGGACCAGAGCCGACTCACTTTGTTGTATAAAGACCGTTTCATAACCATTTGGGGCTCAATTCAATTTGAATTTTTCGCTGTCCACATGCTTACTGCAATGGCCGAACAGAAGAACTCGGAACCAGGTATTTCTTCAGCGTTAGGAAATTGTGCGTGTTGGACAAGTGAGTCCGAAACTTAAAGTCGAACACAGAGTGTTGCAGCAGCTTAAGGGACTCAAGGACTCGTCTCCATGATTCAAGCGGTAACCAACGAGCAGAGGCGCGGCCCCGGAGATTCCTCTGCAGAAATAAAAGACAAATCTTCGAATGCTTTGGCATACGCGCAAGCCGACCACGGCTGAGGTCTGATTTAAGCCGTAAAGCCAACCGGCAGAAGAGTCTTCGGTCCTCACAACATCGGTTCGACGTCATGAACGAACAGCGGGGGAGCGCGGGTGCGTCGTCGAAACGCTCGCGACCCGCACGACCACAGCGTTCTAGACTAAGCCGTTCCGGCACGGGAGCATGTAGGACATAGAGGAGACAATAGGGCGTGCAGAGAGAGCATCAGCATCGGCAGAAACATGATACCAGGCTCGGATAACAGTACGGAACCCGTGCATGGGGCGCACAAGCAGACAGAGCATGGTCAGCGCGGGTGAAAGGTAGAGCGGGTCGTCGAGACGCGGGCACGACGCGCACCACGCACAAGAAGGCGCATCTTTGGGACACCTGGCGCGGTGCACAGACACAAACGGCGGCCTAACCGGCATCGATGCTCAACGCAGCTCATGGTCAAGCCCATCGCATGACTTTAATGCGCCCAAGGAAGGCTCCCTCACGATCGCAACACGCAACTCCAGAGTCGCCGTAGAGTGGGATATCACAAAGAGCGCGAAGCGGGAGATAAACAGCTAGCCAGCGTGGAGGCACGTCGGCATCTGGTGCACAATCCCCACGCGAGCTTGACTGCCCATGAGCTTTTGCTGCCCCAGCACGCCTGCCCGACACGGGTGCACGCGTATCACGCCGACGTGGGTGCATGTGGTATGTGGACTCGCCGCCAGTACTTTCGCATACTCTCACATCCATCGACCCTCTCTGCACGCGTGCAAGGAGACAAAAACCACAGTGCAAAGCGCCAAACTCGGGCGGGCACAGAATGCCGTTGTCGCGCGCAACTATGCAGGCGTGCGGGTTCCTTCATCCTTCGCTCCTCTACTCCTCCAACGCAGGGTGCAGGCCCAATTCCTCTTCGAGGGTCGGCATCTCCCGCTCACCGTACACCTCGTCTCTGCATCCCCGCCTCGAGGCTCGCCAGCGCACCGCACTGCTCCCCGTACGATGCGAAGCCCACTCCTCACGCCATCCATCCGTGCCTCCCTCCCCCCTCCTGACGAAGCCCGAAAAGGGATAGAAGCAATCTCGCAGATAAGCCCGAGCCCAAACCCAATCAGGCATCCTCGCCACACGACGTGTCAGCTTTCCCCAGAACGCACGACGCACGACGCGAGAAGCCCGCACACTACGCAGGAAGGAAAAGAAAGAAGGATCGCCGCCCAGAGATTGTCGTATCGTACGTCGCCCGCAGGTGCCAGGCCCAAGGAGGAACGCCGTATATAGAGCCAGCCATAAGAAATGCGCTCATGCCCATTTTCCTGGAAAACTGCACTCCCAGAAAAATGGGCCCACCACATGCCACCAGCAATGAAGCCCGCCAGAAAAAGAGAACGAAGGAAATGCGCCCATGCCGGCAACACGAGGCAAAAAACAAAAACAAAAAACACGGCGGCCAGGCGAAGAAAACGCTCTTCAGAAAAAAGAATGCGCGCAGTGCACGCCGGCCTTGGGCCTTGTTGTGGGTGGAGGGAGGATGAGATAAGAAAAACGCACCCGTCGACCTCGGCCTCATCGCACCTTGCCCCCAAGATCACCTCCTCCCCGTCCCTTTCCCCGTCCCCACCCGCACGTCTTGCCCCGCTTCCCCTCTCGCTTGCCCGACGTGCGCTGTGTCCGTCGGCGAAGCCGCCCCCATGCCCGCCCGTTCCCGAGCTCGAGTTGGCATACGCATGCGCATACGCCGCCGCCGTGCTCGCCACCGCCTGCGTCGAGGCCGCGAGCGCGCTGCGGAGGGTGTGCGAGAGAGAGAGGGCGCCGAGGGCGAGGCGTGTCAAACAGAAAACACAGGTATTCAGTTCCTTGAGGATCAAGAGGCGGAGAACGAAGGAGGAGAGGACGGGAAAGGGGAAGGGAGAGTGCGAGTATCATAGGCGAAGAGAATTAGAGAGCCGTGGATAGTATGAGATGAAGGAGGGGGCGGGGTGATATGAGAGGATGTAGTCGAGGACGGCACGATAGGAGGAGAGGATAGACGATGGCGAGAAGGGGGAGGACGAGCCTCCGGCGCGAGTGGTGGCAACACCCCGCTGTCTGTCCATGCACTGTTTGTCCTTGTCCGGAAGGCCCAATCTGTCGTACGTAGTCTGAATCACAAGAAGGCGAAGCACGAGCAGGAGAGACAGAAGCTCCGCCGACGCCCTGTGGCTGGAACGGCGTCAGCGACGGTGGGGTAGAGATGGAGACCGCGCGTGCGGACAGGCATGCGCTTTGAGCGGGGTCGGGGAGGTATCCGTGGTCGTCTCCACAGGCTGCGATTGGGATCGAAGCGATTGGGGCGGAGCAAGGGGGATGGGTGCAATCTCCTTCGGGCAAAGTGCAACATCTGGCTCGCTCCGCTCCAAGATGGATGAAAGTGCGGGAGCAACACGCGCGGGTGGGTCGTCTTCCTCGAGGACGTCGATGAAGCTGCCGACAGGCACTGCGACGTCCTCCACCTACGTGGTTCTTCTCTACTTCGAGGCCCATATCCATGTCCCCCATGTCGACCTCAAACACCGCGGGCGCCTCGACCTCCGCAGGCGCTGGAGCCGGTAGCTCGTCCTCCTCGTCAGGCAGCGGGGTGGGGTACTTGCTCAGCGAGGCTTTTTCCCTTTCCTCCGCAGCGGCGACATGGCGCTAGATCCGGATCCCCTACACCGGCATCGACGCCGGGGACGGCGGAGTCCACATCGGAGCTAATCACGTCGATGTTGGGTGGGGAGGAGGCCTGGCATGCTTCTTCGCGAGACCTACGGTGCCCAGAGACGTCGATGTGTGGCTAGTGGTGAGGGCCAGTTGCGAGGGGCTATCTACAATATGTGCTGGGTCGTATTGGTCGTAGTGGATGCTCGTATGTAGAATCAGCAGTGGCTCGGGTTTAGTCGAATCTACGAAAGCAATCAACAGGACTAGGGATGCGCGGAATTTCAAAAGGGTTAGATACAACCCTCTTGAATGGTGGATAGAGAGATGTTGTTGTGTCGCAAAGCAGAGTCTTGTCGAGTCAGATCAGGTCCAGATTACCGAAATGCCGCCGATAACGAGTGGAATACAATAGAATGCTGTAGAATCGATGATTGTTCGTCATTTGTTTGTTTGAAAGAAAACAAGTAAGATGAAATGAAGCGCAAGAGAAACCAAGAGTCAAGAGTCGATGAGACAGCGCTGAGAATGTGGTGGGCAGAGTCAAGGAAGACGTGGTGACGGTGATGGGTGAAGTCATCATCGCTGCCGAATGGCGGCTGCTGGCGGCCTGCCATCAACATGTCGTCTGCCGGGAAAGCAGAGGGAATGGTGGTCACCTATAGTCTCTCGCAGACAGACGCTTCAATATAAACTGATCTCGTACCTCGATATATTGAAGTCTGTTAGTAAGCGCGGGGGTCCGATCAGGGTAAAACCTTGTTATATAATCTGCACAGCCACATCGCCGGATTTCGATGTTTTGTGCCTACAAGATAGATAATTAAATCAGTTTTTGGTGCAGATGAATCTATATTAGTATACTGAAAGTTCCTGCCTGCTCAGACTTTTTATCTAGAGCTCAGAATCCAGGTGGATGAATCGCCGAAGCATGACACGTGACTATCACTTGTGTTGCAGTTCGAGCCTCAAACAGCACTCTAAAAGTTCAAATAAATTGGAGGAGCTTTGAAATGGTGAATAAAATGTTCTGTATGCTAGAATTCCTCGAAAATACTGATCCTAGTTTCGCGGTCGTCTTGCAAAGAACAGTGTGGCTGTGCTGATTATATAACAAGGGCTTACCCCAATCGGGACCCCGCGCTTAACAACAGACTAGGTCACCTACGGAAGAGAGCGGTGACGAGTTTTGCGATGAGCTCAATTCGAATGTCGTGATTTGACCAGCCGGAAAACTATTAGCGGCGGAAACGAGACGCTTGCAAACGCAAGGAGGAAGAGCAAAGGAAGAGAAGGCAAAGACAAGGAAGAGGACAAGTGCGGACGGCCGAAATTTGCCGACATCTGCGGAAAGAAACAAGCCACAACATCCCCCCCTCTTGCTTCAAACAGCTTCACGATCGTGGCGTCTACGACCTACCGGTTCCTCGAACCCAGCCGCAGACCACCCCAGCGCCGCAGGGAAGCTACTCGCGCTCGAAGTCCCTGTGGTTTGTTATTCTGCGGGGATTATTTATTTCAATGCCGTGTCGACACCCGCTTTTTCATAGCAATTGTCCATGATTGTTCCGCGACCGCGGCACACACCTCATCGTCCTCACACAACTTCAACATCCAGATGCATACCACCATAACCCGCGCCTGGTGCCCGGTCCGCGACCGGAGCTTTCTTGTTTCAAGTTCTTTTAACTGCCCCTCTTGCTCTCTGCACATGAATCTGACCGAAATTCCACTTGACCCCGACCCAACCGCCCTCCCCGCCTGGATCTCTGAGTTTCAATCCAATCCGGGAGATTTGTGAGCTTCCTCCCCATATCCAAAACATCCCTCTATTCGAGCGAGATATGTATGAGTCCGCCCCACTGTTGTTGTGTTTTCTAGCTTCCAGTACCAACTACCGGATTATTGGTTCGTTCCTGTTGATTTATTATCTAATTGCATTCGGCGCTGGTTCTCTTCAAGCTGAATCATATACATATAGGACAATAGCTATGGGCCTGAAGACATCCTTTGCTTGCCACTCCTTCGTCTGCAGGATGAGCAAAAACGAAGAGAAGGAAATGTATGAACTGTTCCCGAAGCGAACGGGAATCCGGGTATTGTCCTGCCGATTTGCGATGTGCGGACGCGCCGAACCCTACAGGTCGATCGGCGTGTTTCATAGATTGCACATACCTCATTCTTACGGAATTTTTGGAGGCCGCCGATTCAATATCAGGCTTTCTTTCCTCCCATTGTAAGGTCGGTGGTTGAAATTTCGTGTTTGTTGATGTCGGACGAACGCTGCACCTTGGCTCTGCCGAAAGCCGAGAGCTCAGATGCCTCTGGACTGTCTTTCGTTGAATGAGCGACCGCCCAGGTCTCGATGCTGAATATCCCAGAACGATCCAATCGATGCCATTTGCTGTGGTCTGAGATCAAACATAGCCTTGACGGTCGTATTGATCCCGATCACTCCCATCAGTTGTTGGTCATCCGTGCCAGTGCTCTCAGCGCTCACTCAAACTTTATCATCGGTCCATTCACTTGGAGCTGTCTGTTCTTCGTCCCAGTTCTAGCTGGCAGTCGCCAGGAGGTGTGGCTTGCCCATTGTCTGCCAAGCTCGAAAACTTTCGGAGAATCCGACACACCACATCCATATCATAATATGAGCGCATAGAACTGTGCCTTCGAGCGTGTCTTTGGTGGGCTTGATTCTCGCCATCGCGCATGTGTTTGCGACCCATGTGGCATCAAGCCCCAGTTTTCAATCCGTTCTGGAATTCCGTGGCTTCCGGCGGTCCTTCGACTTGCCACTTGGTCACGCTCAGGATCGGAGGTTTTCGCCAGGAACGAATTTTGGTCTCATGCGACTGTATTTTGGTTTCATAGGTACTGTATGTATGCAGAGCCAAACTGTCATCACCGAAGAACTGATAAAGATTTCTAGGTATCTTGTCCAATCCTAATAAGGTGCTGAAGTCGCTTGCATCGGCTTCCCCCGCCGGCCCTGATGTTTCGCCGGAACATCGCAATACAATGTTCGACGCGCAACGTCGAATAATTGTTCTCGTTCCTGTTTACTGTTCCTTGCATTGGGTTCGAGCGCTACCTGACCTCGCAATGGACGGAAGTGCGCGCTAAGACCCTCACTGTACATCGTATAAATTGCGCTGGGGTCTTGCCTCTCTACCGACAACAACACTTGCCATCTTTCTTTCGACACCAACTTGAACACCATGGCGGCTGATCTATCTCAGTACAGAACGTGCGCCATTGCGATACCCGACAGCGAGAAGAATTCGTCGGTCAGCAATGAACACATCATAGGTGCCATCGGCGGGACGCCTGCGAGCTCTGCGGCCCATGCCGTCGTCACTAAGCTCGACCAGCTATGGGAGAGCGGCGCAGTAAGCCATGGTTCTGCCTCCTTCGGTGCTCGCTCTCTGACTTATTGCAAGACCGTAACCTACTCCTATGTCGGGGGAACGGAGAACCAGCAATCGAAAGTCGATAAGGTCATTCTCGAATGGTGATGATAACCTTCTTCCTGCTCGCCAAAGTCCTTACACCCACCGACGTATACAGGTTCCCCTACGCGAATCTCACCTTCCAACGCGCTGCTGCTGGAACGCTCCGTATTTCTTTCGATCCTCGATTGGGATCCTGGAGCTATGGTACGCTCTGAGATTGTGTCTTTTGCTTCATTTCGCTCATATGAGCGACATCAGTCGGAAAGGTTAACCAGTCGATTCCGAGCCCTCAGGTTACGATGAATCTGGGCTGGGTCGCGGATACCACCACGGTCTCTACCGATGATCGGGGCGTAATTCTGCACGAGTTCGGTCACGCTCTGGGGCTGCTTCACGAGTAGGTCGCGACTCCCTAATGCCATCCCCCACTTTAACTTTCTCCATGTAGGCATCAGAGTCCGGCACGTAGCGAAACTATCAATCTCGACGAAGACGCAGTCTATGCTTATTACATGGCAAGCCAGGGCTGGGACAAGGCCACCGTCAAGGCGCAGATAATCGATGTCTACAACTCGACCGACGTCTCCAACTACAGCGCGCTCGACACCACGTCGATCATGATGTATGTGCTTTTTTTCTTCTTTCGTGTCCGGGTTCTTCCATGCCGTCGCTGACTTGATTTGTACTTCAAGGTACTTCATGCCGGCGGCGATGAACATCCAGCACATCGACGTCCCGCCGAACGAGGCGCTCTCGGACATGGACAAGGCGTACATGGTCATCAACTACCCGCGTCCCATCCCCCACGCGGCGGCCCCGAATTGGACGCTCGACTACGCGCTGAAAGTCTCCGGCGTCGATGCGGCGACGACTCAAGATATTATGAACACCAAGGGGGACGTGACCAAGATACGCGCGATCTTCACCGCCTTCCAGGTCGCGGCGCGTATGAAGGCCTCCCCGGTGAATGGGGCGAACCCGACCCCTCCGATCAACGGTACGGATGGTACGAACGGCACGAACACCAGCAGCGAGGATGGCAATTCCGGCGGGGCGGGTGAGTGCGGTTGGCGTCGTGGCGGCTCATTGACTCACTTTATTGATTTTATTGTAGCGCCTGCCAACGGGGCAAATAGCGGTGGGAGCGGCAGTAAATCCGGGGCCAGTGGTACCGCTAATGGGACCGACTCTTGTGCGTGCATTGAAAGTTCTGTTACTCCCTTCATGGCTCATCTTCGCGTCAGCTTCCACGATCCTCATACCCGCCGAAACCTGGTGTGATACGCCGGATCCCATACCGCAGGTGTCCTCGGATGTTTCCAGCGGGGCGCTCCGTGCGGTATCAATCGACGACAAGATGTGGATGCCGTATGAAACCGTGACCTACGGGTTCATGGACGGCGTCGATGCACAGTCCGAGCCCACAGAGTACCGCAAGCAGCGTGTGCACAATGCCCTAGCGCGCTACATGGCTCACACATCCCTTGTATTCAAGGAAGTCGATATCAAGGGTCGGGACTTCAATGACAAGACTGAACGGCAGAGATGCGTCATACGCATTGCATTTGGACCGTTGACGCCGATTCAAGGTGGAGTCGGACTAGTCAGGCTAGGCTGGTCCTGCATTGGGAAGGAGGCGAAAGAATACGCTTTCAATGGTCAGGGTGGGAGGCCAGGGCCGCTGTGGGCGACACTATGGTTGGGTGGACAGGCGCTGTTGAACGACGCAGAACTGAAGCCAATGTTGCTCCTCGGGACTAACCAGGCGGTGTGGCATGAGCTGGAGCACGCTCTGGGGTTGAAACACGAGCATGAGTCTCCCAATACCGAGATCAAGGGCGGAAAGCCGCTCGCTGGAAGTACGGCTACTCTGGTGAGACAATTGTCCCTCACTTCGCGTCCCAGCTAATCCCCCGAGTTCAGTTCGACCCAGACAGTGTGATGTTGTACAGAAACCTGCCTTATCTGGCGGATCCCTCGAAAAAATCGAAACTGAATATAACTCCTTCCCCAACTGACTACGATTTCCTCCGGGTACGTCGCGGTTTTCTATGCTAATCAATTATCACTCATTTCGTGCCGATAGCTGTGCTACCCCGACAACGGGCTTACGACGGGATGGTTTTCAAAAGGCCCTCGATGCCTTCAAGTTCACAGACGACGACAAGAAGGTCCTCCGCGAGAATGCCCTCAACGCTGTGGGGAAGGACGGCTCGAAAGTGGACGAAGGGGCGGTAAAGCTCCTGAGATTATTGATCCAGGTGAATTTCCAGAAGAATCGCAGTCTATCCGACTCCAAACCCGAGGATCCGCCGTCGTCATCTTCGTCGTCGTCATCGTCGTCGGCGGCGGCGTCTTCGTCGTCGGCCTTGTCGTCCTCGTCGTCGCAGCCTTTGAAGGATGTGAGCGGTCCCGCTGCTGCTCCGGCTACCGTCTCCTCTGCCTCAGCGCCAGGATTCTTGATGGAGTTGGTCAATGCTCTGAAACAGTTCTTCAATCCCGGAGGGAACCAGATATTCACATTGCAATTCCCCGGGCGATTCATCGACCAGGGCTTGTACGCTTGGGATACTTCTCTGGCGGGCATCTACGGCCAATTCGTCAAACCTACTGCTGTGAACGAAGCCGAGTTTAGACTCGTTGACCAGCTCTACGATTTAGCATCGAACGTGGGCGGGCCAAATGGCACCAATCTGTCTATCATATATGAGCAGGTACGTTTTTCGCGTGTTCCGCCTTTCAATCGCTCGCTGACTCGACCGGTATGCTAGCTCCTGAATAATCTCCTCCCCAAATACGTCGATAATGGCCTTGCGAAACAGCAGGATCAGATTCGACAGTGGCTGATAAAGGACGTGCCGACGAGCCAATGGGTAAATGATAGTCTCTGTAACGGAACCGAAATCTGGTTGACCAAATATGTGACCTAGGTGAAAGATATAATGGCGCGTCAACAGGTTCGTGAACAGGCCCTCGCGAATGCCGTTTCCACGAGTATGGGTGGACCTCCGGCCGTCGTGGCGCCGCGTAAGCCTCAGCAACGTCCCTCCCGGTGCACATAACTAATTGTTCCACCATAGAAACAGGCTCCGGGTCCCCTGCTCATAGTTCTGCCCTCGCACCTGGAATGATGTTGGACATATCCAGTAAATCGACCGCCGACGGCGAGAGTTTGAATCGCATTGAACTAAGCGAACTTCTCATGAACGAATATTTATATTCGAAACAAGACTGGGAGGTGGAGCGCGATGCTCTCATCAGTCAAGCAAGCCAGGTGTGTGCCATAATATTATTTGAGTTTGTAATATCTCAACTGCCTTCAGGCCGACCTAGGGACGCCAGAGTCGCAGAAAGCGCTGAACGATCTTACTCGCAAACTCGCTCATATCACTGCGACACGGCAAGCCCAACTAGCGGCAAAGTATTCCGATGCCGTCGTTCGCGGCTATTCACACTCTGTCCGCGAGTACATGGGATATCTGGATATTTCAAGCCCGTCCGAGGCGCTTCAGGTTAGCGTTTTATCCGAGTCAAACGGCAGCCACCTCATATTGCCATATACAGGGCGCAAAGGATTCCCTCCGCGAGGCCGCCATGTCTTCACTCGACGGAAGCATGAAGGTCTACCCCGTCCAAATGACGCCTCTGGACTGGTTCGAAGGCCTGTCGACGTCGTTCACCATGGAAGATCTCACGCAAGACCCCGAGGTCATCCGGACGCAAATCAACGCCAAGTCGCAGCAGCTCGACACCCTCAATTCGCAGCTCGTGGCGCTCCAGATGGGAACCAAGGGCGATCCCGCGGACCTGCAGGCCAAAGTGCAGGGCGCACAGACAGCGCTCGACAGCGCGCAGAGTAATCTCGCCCAGACGTATTCCAACAACGTCATTTCGATGGCGAATACCTGCCTGGACGCCGCTGGGAAGGTCGACACGGCGACGCTTGCGGGGAAGCTCGGGATTGCGCAAACGGCACTGGCGCAGCTGCCGGCGCAGATGGACGCCGTCAGGACAGCACAGGATAAGCTCACCTCGTCGTCGCGTGCGTTGTCGCAGATGATGGCTGCCCTGGCGTTAGCACAGGCAACGGATACGAAGCAGCAGCAGCAGCAGTTGACACTGCAGATTCAGTCGCTCACCGGGGAATTGAAGGAGCTTCAGACGAGATGGGAGATCCTCACATCGAGCACTGGGGGTATTTCCCTGGCTGTTGCGCCTGACCACAGCGGCGACCAGGTTCCAGCGACGCCCCTGCAACTTCCGCAGGAGAACACCTCCGGCGGAAGCCGGTGGCAGACGATATCTCTCACCAGCAATACGACCTCTCTCACCAGCATCGCAAACCAACATGCCGAGGCCAAGGTTTGTGTTCCTTGCCGACCTGGAACAGAATGCTCACTTTATTTGTAGTCGGAGCAATGGTCTTGCAATTTGTGGATAGCTTCTGGATCTGGCAGCTCGTCAAGCTCCTCTGGCGCGTCGGCCACCTCTTCGACAGCAACCGACGATACCATCGATCTGGCCTTCCGCGCCACCCTCGTAACCGTGGACCGCGGCGGTTGGTTCCAGCCTCAATTCTTCAAAGAGTCGAAAGCGTTTTACAAGGTACGGCTCGAGTTCTCCTCCTGCCACCACAAGATGTATCTCACGTTGAATCAGGTGAACAAAGATATCTCGTGGGTCGACGACACGGACAACAAAGTCCGTGGTCTCATGCCCGGATTTCCTGTTGCGTTTCTCATCGCGAAGGACATTGTCATCCGCGTCACCCATAACGCCAGCGCTTCTTCCGATTCGAAGACCGCGGATGCGGCTTCCTCGGCGTCGTCTGGGGGTTTCTTGTGTTTCTCTTACTCGAAGAGCAGCTCGAGCAGCTCGTCTTCGGAAGCATCTAGTTTCCAAGCCTATTCTAATGGATTCATCGTCAAGATCCCTGGGCCTCAGGTTCGGTTGCTTCTCTCTACCTTTTCCTCATCACTCACCCCATTTTTTCATCAGATTCTAGGTTATATGATCCAGAAGACGGATTCCGATGAGGCGGAGCTCATGCCCGCTCAGCTTCCTGCCCACTTCTTCGTCCCAGACGACGATTACAACAAGACCGTGAACGGAACCCCGCCCGCTCACGACATCGTCGCCAATCCGGCCGGTGGTGGAAAGGAGAAGGCGGCGGAGCCGCCAGCGGCTGCGATTAGCCAGGAGAAACTGCGCGAGGTGCTTGCGAAGCTTTTAGATGAGAAGGTGTCCGAGTTATTCAGCACCGCAAGCTCTTCTGCGTAGCGAGTCGCCTCAAATGCTGTGGCAGTAATATTTGACGAATTTATGAGTTATACTCTTCAATGGCTGTCCCTTGCAGCCGATTCTCACTACGAGCGCGTCTTCAGTTTTAATACCGGTATCGCTACAACGGCTGGGGCGGAGTAATCAACCGCAAATACATCGCCTCTCAATCGTCCGCCCTCCCACAAACACAATGAACCTCACAAATGAACTTTTCCTGCACTGTAACGCAGCTATAACAAGTGAAATTCGAATCGCTTGCTTGAAACATAATTTGAAGCTGGAGTGAAAGGAAATAAAATAAAATAAATACAAACACCAAACCGGCGCGCAGGGATGCGCAAAATACCTACCCAAACTGAGACGACGAAAGTGGAGCTCGAGTCTTGGGTCTTGTGTGACTTGAGCTTGACTGAAATTTCAAAGTCGACTTGATGCAATTGTGAGTCTGAACTGCAGTGAGCTCAAATGGACTTGAAAATGAATTGGAAAACAAGACGGGGAGACGTCCATATATCGTTGAATTCGAAGAGGAGTCGAGGTGAGCGCGGGGACGCGGGCACGGGTCTGGAGTCGGCCTGAATGAATTGAGTTGAAATGGTGAAATGAATCGAAGTGAAGCAAAGACGAAGAGGAGAAGACACACGGTATCTGTCGATCGTGCTGTGCATGTGAGAACGTATGCTGCCGCCAGCTAGAAGAACCTGGCGGTGATCGAGTCTCAGAACTCGCATGGGAGAGGAGAGATCTAGAGGCGCCGTGCGTGAGTCCGAAATTGGGAAGATAGAATAAATAGAGGATTAATTGACTTCACCTCAAATCACATCGGCGGATCATACTGTGCATTTGAGAACGTTACCGCGTGCGTGGGCGGACGGGAACGCACCTGAAACCAAGTCGGAGGGAAACAATGGTTCAGGTGAGAGCGTTGGTTAGGGATGAAAGAAGTCATCAAGGATAAAAATGAGTGGTTGAAAGAGACGCGGGGAGGGGAAAAGGTTCGAACAGCACGAACCTGACATGTTTGTTGAATGTTTCAAGTCCGGATTCAACGCACAGCTAGAGTCTCGAGGGCTGGATTTCGCTCTGGAACGCCCGGTGAGAGTCGAGCTCGGTGTTGAGGAGGTGGAAGATCTGAAACGTAGGAAAGAATATATGTATTCAATCCAATACCTATCTCTTGGGCCGGAAGACGATGTGGATCCAGCGGTTGGGCAGTGAGGCATTAGCAGTGCGAGGAGGGGGAGGGCGAGTCTGGGAGACATATATACATACTGTGATGCGGAAGAGGGAGGCACACCACGTACATGGTGTACAGCGACTGCATCCGCGCGGCGGGGCCGCCGATGCAGTTCATCTCATTTTGTGGTGGAAGCGATGACGAGTGCAGCCACCGAAGCCCGGGACGAAGAGCAGAGCCGCTGGCCATGTGGATTAGATGAAATGCCAGTGCGGAGGAGCGTGAGCTTCGGCCGTGGGGTGTCGCATCGCTGCGTGCCAGCAGCCTACGCCAAGAAGGCGCTGTCAGCTGCAAGTTAAAAGAGAAGGGAGCGAAGATATAATATAATAGGGTCGGGGCGCACGGTATGTCGAGAATGACGAACAGCCGCGCGCCGATGCCCCCGCCGCATCGGTACCGGTCCGGGAGGAAGGAAGTATGGCATAAAGCAGTACCACGAAGCGCGCAGGCCGTGAGGACGTAAGTTGGAAGGACCCCTGACAATACCTTTGGGCCCTAGGGCCCGCGCCGGACAAAAATTTGACATTTTGGCTCGAAAGCCTAGGTTCTGACCGGACAAAAACTGGGGTTTGAGGCCGGACGACCTAGGTCCTGTCCGGACAAAAACTTGGGGTCTTGTCGATGTGTTTGGGTCGATGTCCAGGCGAAAGTTTTCACCAAATTCGGCTGGAAACTCAAATTCAAGTTCAACTCATGTGTACTCTGCATATAAGAGTAGAAAGGATATAAGTACGAGGAAATTTAGGCATTTTTTGGGTCGTGAGAGCGGAAAATTACCCTTTTTGGAAGCCTGGGCTAGGTCCTGTCCGGACAAAAACAACACGATCTCGAGGAAATTTGTCCGGACAAAAATCGAGGATTTCCGGAATTTCGGGCCCTAGCCTCCAAAGGGATTGTCAGGGGTCCTAAGTTGGAGTGGAGGAAGGCATTGTTTGATCCACAGCAGGTCGGAGGCGAGGATGATGAATGATTGATGAGCTGGGCGGAGCGTAGGGGCGAATGCACCAGAGGTAGTGTGTGCACTGTGCAGCATGGAAAGGACGCGCAGGACCAGCCCGCCGTCTCCCAGCACGATATGCCCGAGCTAGAGTCGTGAGCCCGAAGAGCGCGGAGAAGAGCACGGCTTAGGGATCGGCACCGTATCCGTATCATACGGTGATACGTACGTACGGTACGGGAATTCCTCCGTACCGTGAGCCATCTGATAGGATATGGGACAACCCGTACGTATACGGTACGGACCCGTATTTCTCCGTACCGTATGACCCGTATACGGCCGTATACGGATGGTACGGTCCGATCATCGGCTTATTTGCATCATGCGAGAGAATTACCCCAAGTAGCATCGGCCTCCAGATCCGAGTATGTGGCACTGACCTCGGTTCGTACGGCAAACTCATCTTGACGCATCGTCGCCGCCATGCCTGAACGCCACCACTTAATTTCACTTGGCCCGTGCTTCAACAATATATTCCCCTGGCTCCCCTGAATGTTCTTTGGAGACTCCCCTGAAGATTCCCCTGGATTCTTCCTTTCTGAGGCGTCCTTTTGTATTTTTTCCCTTCTGCTCCACTCATCCCTGGATGATACCCGACTCGTTCGAAATGACGTCGATACCTCTCCCAATCCAGGGAACGGACCTTCTGGACTGGTGGTATGGGAACCGCGGTCTGTTTCCGCATCTGTACAAAATGGCTCGAGACGTGCACTGCATTCCTGGTAAGCTACTTCCTAAATTACTCATCATATTGTTCAAATTTTCATTGTAATTACCAGGCTCAGCAGTTGCTGTCGAACGTGTGTTTTCCGGCGGCCGCGATACAATTGCGTTGCGCCGTGCAAAACTCAAGCCCGAGACGATTCGCACTCTCATGGTCCTCAAAGCGCACATCCGCCTTGCTCGGAAGGAAATAATTGAGGTACTGGATGAGGTTGACATCATTGAGCTCGAATAGCGACTTACCGTACCATCCGTATGTCCGTAATACAGCCGTATATGACCCGTACCGTACCGTGAAGCTCAATGACCAACCGTATTTGGCCGTACGTACTGGCACCGTATCCCGTATGGTCCGTATATTGCCCCGTACCGTATGCGGTACGTACGGTGCCGATCCCTAGCACGGCTGCGGGGAAGGGGGAAGGAGGAGCAGTACAGGAAGCAGTAGTTTGTTTTCGTGCTCGGGTCTGGTGGCCATGATAAGAGCGCCGACGCTGACGTTGGAAAGAATAATGTGCGTACCCACCGAGACAAACTACTTGTACCATCCTGGCCTTGCACCCGTGCCGTGAAATTGATTATTTCGGGGTCCCATCTATCGGACCCAAGGATGTACGGATGTAGCAAAGACTTCTGTGTGATATACACAGGAAACAGAACACCAGCGAGGCACGCGGCGCACGCCATGGCTAAGAGAGACTTTTTTAACAGGCGATTCTGCGAGAGCCTCAGATGAAGGTGGATCCGGCCGAAATGAGAACAGGATGGCCCAGTCGTTCGCGCAAGAAAAACACATGATCGAGGCCAGTGAGAAGAGCAAAGAGGCGATGGTCACTGTTGGCATCATACGGTGGTGGCCGTGTGACGATGTCCCTTTTGCCACCCGACGACCCGATGGACCGAACGGCTTTCCTGGCTCTGCAGCGAATCTGAAGCACCGGCCATCCATATCCCGAACTTCTCCCAAGGCAGGACAACTCTATATTGCCTTCCCAAGTGGTGTGGCAATATCCGTTGGCCTCAGGGCCTGTCCGAGTCGGAATGCCGCTGCGAAAACCCGAGGAAAACTGGCGCAAAACGTCTGGGAGTAGAAGAAATATGACTCCCTGTGCTAAGGATGCTTGAGTCCCACTTTTTACTCCGCTAGGAGTTTGACACGTCGCGCGTTTCGTGTTTTGGCTTTTAACCCGTAATATCCCAAACAGCTCCTTTCACCAGTTGGCAACTTTTCGCCCTTGGGTTTCCTTTTAGGGAACTGCCTCTTTGGGAACGGCACAGGACGGCAATGCGGCAGAGAATGGCAGGACTTCCGTACTCTAGCAAAGGCAGGAAATTTACAAAACAATATGAATTGTTAAATAGAGGGGCTGAGGTCAAAAGTGGGCAAAAATTTAAACTATTCCAATTTCCAGGTACATATTACACGCATTCTCCTACGGAATGGATGATACTATATGCCGAATGTATTGCAAAAGTGGTGGCATAGGTGCTAAAAAGACAATACAGGGCATGGGACATGATGCAATACATACTTTGACATGCTCGAGGATGAGCACGAGAGAGATTTAAAGTTGATTCATTCGGGGAAGCGCACGTCACGGTGTGCCACGAAGACGCGTTGAGACGTGAGAGTGATGAAAGACGGGAAGCGCCTTTGACCATTATTGAGTCCCCATAGGCGGGTACAGCAAGGTTTGGATGGTATCGGGGGGGCTGTGTGGCGGCGGCGAGACGGGCGGTGGCGGCGGCGTCCCCGCATTGAAGGCTCGGAACCACTTGGCATGAAAGGGAGGGTCGGGGGGCGGCGCCTATATGCAGGGGAGTGGTGGTTGACGTCGGGGGACTAGCAGGGCAGCCCTGGGCGAGCGGAAAGAGTGGTGTCAGGGTGGCATGGTGGTGGAAGAGAGAGTATGAAATGCGCTAACAGGCGGAGATTGAAAATGCATCGCTGGCCGAAAGCCTGCCGAACCTCACGTGGATGCTCCTTCTAAATAAGGGAATACTCAGTCACGAACCCAAGGGCGAAAAGTCAAAGACTCCTTTCACCACACGAGCGTCGAACCTGGGTACCCGACGCCCTCCGGAGGCTCCTTCATAGGCCCCAACCAAATGTGAGTCGCGCGTTAGTGGCGTGATCTTCTCCATTCAGAGAATTCTCAATCCTTATTGCTGGAAGCGCAGCATCTTGAATCGAGCGCCAAATGCCACTCGGACCCAGAATCCCTTGTTGCACGTTGGGTACATAGAGATTAAATTCGGCTTTCTTGTCCGTTTCTCTGATGTTGATCTAGTTGGTTGAACTGCCGGTCCCGCCCGTCTACAATTACTCCGCGTTTCGTCGCCGTTTGCTAACGTGCAAACAGAAACCTTACAACCGTACGAACACTCAAAATTCTCTTCCATCGCCTTCAGGGCGTTCACAGCTCAATATCGTCGTTCAGAGCCCCCAGGTATGAACCCAGCGTTATCCTGTGATTATCTTTGGGATGATAAAGATCTATAGATTCTAATCAGCGTGTTCAGTCGCGTTCCTGGATCGCCTAAAACGCCGTTCATCCGACGTCAGACATATATTAAACCGCATATCGCCAAGGCCAGGCGACGAGCCCACCTACGCCTCCCCCATGTTCAGCTCCGCAATCCGACAAGCTCTGCTCACGATGTGGGCTGCCACTGTCCTACTAGGAGGTGTTTCCAGCGCTGCAGCAGACGACGCGGAAACCCCGCCTGCAACACGCCTGATGCCGCTCAGGCCGCGGTACAACAAACTTCTATCGCACAAAGACACCCGGCGCGCGACAGTCATCGGCGGTCTGCTCGTTACGCGGCAATCCTGCTCGCCTGGGTATGGCCGGTGCTCCGATGGAGGGTGTTGTCCGATTGGAGGGGCGTGCTGTACAGGTGGTATGTGTGGTTCCTCGTTCGTTGTTTTGCGAGACTGAGCGTATACAATTACTAACTAGGGTGCTGTGGCGCGGGAGAATGGTGCTACGTAGGTGCGTGCACGCTTGCTGCTGCCTGCCAATCGCAGTATATGACCCACCCGCTTCAGGTTTCTGCTGCCTACGATCGGAGAATGGGTGCGATAACAAGGGGTGCTGCGACATCGGGGATCATTGCTGTGACGGTATGCACCGCCGCGTTGACGCGTTTCCGTGTTCCGCTTGGTGTTCACAATTTCTTTCTTTTAGGCGGAAGCTGTTGTTCTTCCAGGTACGCAAATAAATCGGCTCTAAAACGCCGGGCGCCGGAGTTCTGAATAAATGGTGTACTGGCACAGTGACTACTGCGACGTCGTCGATGGCACGCAAGGGTGCTGCGAAATCGGAAAGGTCTGCACGGGGACCTCGGATGAATGCGACAAAGCCGGCTATGTACCGTGCACCAATGATGATTTCTGCTGTCGTGAGTTTACAAATATGATATCCGCTGATCATGACCCATTCAATCCGTCGTCAGTTCCGGGACAGACCTGCTGTATGTGATCCTGGAAGTCATATCGTCTCGTGCTCAACCCTTTGAAGTCCGCGATTCGGCGAATAACCCAGGATGCCGAGCTGGCGGCGGCGGCTCGCCGACTACGACGAACACGCACGCAAAGACCACACAGGTGACCACGCGGACCACGGCGCATACGACGACCGCGACAAGTACTCAAAATTATGGTTCTAATTGTCTCTAACAATCGTGATTCACCACTGCCATCAGGTACACCCCCGACCACCACAGCTGGCGGCACGGGCCCCAGCACCGTCCCCACCCCACCAGCCGGGTCGCAGGACATCGTCATAGATGTCTCGAGCGACGCCGCGGGGATCACCTGGACCGGAAAATGGAACATCGTTCCGTCTTCGTGTTCCTCAGCCGCGGGTAGCAAGGCCAGGTTGATCTCTGGAATTCCGGACATGTTCAGGAGTGGGCTTATGTCGTTCTCGTTCACCGGTTTGTGTCCTTTTTGTCCCGTCATACACAAGTATTCATTTCTGGCCAGGAGCCTGCATATACGTGAGCGTCGTGTCGAGCAACGCCGAGTACACCATCATCATCGACGGCGAGGAAACACATTACGGAAGAGGTACGGATGCAACATCCACACCGACGCCGGCGAACTGCACCTTTGGTTGGTCGCGGACGAATCTCACCACCGGATTGCATTTCATCGGGATAAGCGTTCTCGGGGACATCGGGACCGATACACGACGGGATATTGAATTGCCCTGGTCGCTGGAAATTCAGAATTTAGTGTGAGTGCCTGTTTGCTTGCCTTCATTCATATATTATGTCCTGACGAGTTTTATGTCTGTATGTTCAGGATCACGCAGCCCATCTCGTCGGCGGGTGGGGGTGGAGGAGCGGAATCAGGGTCTTCTGCAACTGCATCCGCGAAGGCGGGTGAGGGAGAGACGAACGCTGGGTTTGGAAATATTGTTTCGTGGTTTTGGCTCTGTGTTTTCACGATTTTTGTGGTTGCCACGACCTCAATTTGTATCTAGATCGTGCATTGCCGGCATGCGGATTTTCTGGACTGTTTGAGGTTCCAGGAACTGGAAGCGGACAAACATCCAACGCAGTCCAGGAGTGTTTGGCTACAGCCAAGCGCGACGAGGTTTTTGGGAAGTGTAGTTTAAATTACATGGCCATCCGAGTTATTAACACCGACAAAGCAAATGCGGCCCATTGTGGAAGTACCCTGGCCAATGTGCTGATCGCACCACTACTAGAAGGCGTGGGTTGGAATGGAGCACTCTCAGACGCAGTGAATGATGAGGAAGACAGAGGTGCGGATGTGGAAGAAGACGAAAGTGCGAATGTGGAGGTGGATGTAGAATTTCCAACGCACTGCTGTCAGGGCGACACCGAAGAGTGTCACCGTTTGCGTCTGCCTAAATGCTCCTGCTGAGATGGAGCGTGAGTGTGGATAATCGTAGGAATGACGGACTCACCAAGCGAAAAGCTAAAGCTGGCGATGGCACGGAGTGTGTGCTTCATTAGGACCCCTGACAATCCCTTTGGAGGCTAGGGCCCGAAATTCCGGAAATCCTCGATTTTTGTCCGGACAAATTTCCTCGAGATCGTGTTGTTTTTGTCCGGACAGGACCTAGCCCAGGCTTCCAAAAAGGGTAATTTTCCGCTCTCACGACCCAAAAAATGCCTAAATTTCCTCGTACTTATATCCTTTCTACTCTTATATGCAGAGTACACATGAGTTGAACTTGAATTTGAGTTTCCAGCCGAATTTGGTGAAAACTTTCGCCTGGACATCGACCCAAACACATCGACAAGACCCCAAGTTTTTGTCCGGACAGGACCTAGGTCGTCCGGCCTCAAACCCCAGTTTTTGTCCGGTCAGAACCTAGGCTTTCGAGCCAAAATGTCAAATTTTTGTCCGGCGCGGGCCCTAGGGCCCAAAGGTATTGTCAGGGGTCCTGCTTCATTGTGGTGAGAGATTCGCGAGTGATGGCACTGGGAAGTGCACAGATCGCCATTCAGGTGCGTACGTATGAGGTTTGAATTACGGTTCGGGACCCAGGCACAGCCCTGGGATGTACACTCGAAAGCGCCAATCGACTCAATTCCTATACCAACCCTTTGACGAGTGCGGCGCGCTCCGTGTCGTCGTAGACGACCAAAGATCGAGGTAATCAGCCGTCCAGCAGATGTGGTTCTTTTACCACAGCAACTGGGTAGCTTGAATATCGTGAGACGCGTTTTGGGCGCTTTCAAAGCGTTTTGCATTGGTGTATCTCTTCCGAGTACACATAAGTACTTATTGTAGCAATCTTTGTCTTCGAGGATAAAAGCCGCTGGGCGCAGGAGGCAAGTTTCAGTGCGCCAGAAAGGCCACCTTGAATGTGGGACCGTTAAGACCGAGAGAAGCCGTTGCGTGGTGGACAAGTAGGAAAGAAGAATCTGTCGCGATGCATAACGCATCAGCAAACAACTGTCGGCCCGTGATCTACAGCCGTCGCCGTTCTTCTGCCGTTCTTGTTGTGCCGTTTCCTCGTTCTTCACTGACAAGGCCGGAGTTCAATCACATTAAAACCACTGGGATGTTAATTACAGAATTTGTTATCAGCGAGAATCTCAGTCCGTAGCCAAGCGGGACGGTCCCGCCGGGACCTCCGCTAAGGATGGATCTCAATGTTCGGATAATGTACACCCAACGCAATCATATAGTCAACGAGAGAAAGTTGTACTGTAGTGTCAACGCTAGCACGTGCTCGTTACTTTCAAAAAATCGCGTCCGCATCCCTAAAACACGGTAAGGACAAAAGAATATTAATGGGAAAGCATACTCTGGGGTTTCGGGGTAGGCAGTGGCGAATGTTATTACGTAACGGGGTGCCTCGCGCGGCGCCATGGGTGTTTTGGTTGGTTGAAAATTGTCTCGGCGCCGTTCCAAGACTTCGGTTGTGTTGAGATTGGAAGATTCAATCAGGGCGAAAAGGAGTCATACCGACGGGATGGCCTGCAGCTGCCCGATTGTCAGTCAGAGGACACAACACGGTGTGGGTCAAAGCCTACCGGTAGGGACGCTCGACATCCCAAATGTAACGATCAGCGCAAGTAAACCGGCGGTGCATAGGCGAAGCCACATTGTCAACAGTGCGGAGGGGTATGCGGGTAAGGTGAGTTGAGGTTCACTTGGAGAATGCTCGGCCATTTATAGGAGCACGAATGAATGTTGAATATCGTTAAGAGCGAATTAAACAGCACAGCCAATTAACTTGAATCGTCGAACCCTGGTCTACGGCATGCCAATAACAAGCATACTGGAAGCTTCTCGGATGCTAAATTCCCGGTATATTTGGGTGGATGCTGACTTGCAAAATTAAACGGAATCCTCGGTCCACGGCGTGCCAACAACAAGCATAATGGAAGCCTCTCGGATGCTAAGTTCCCGGCATATTTGGGTGGATACCAACTTGCAAAATTAAACGGAACTTCAAGGTGCACCGATGTAACGGCGGAAGATCGTTAGATTGGAAGATCGCCAGGTCGCTGTAGATGCAAAGTGATTATTACTTTAATACAGTTTGAATTAGCCGTTCCAACTACGGTGGCTCACGTTGACTGCTTGCCGCATACTAGTAGTATCCAGCGAGTTACTATCGCAGCCGACCCCACCTAAAAGCAGCTTACTGATTAACGATTCCATGATGGTGGGTCTCCTGGGAAGAATTCCCGGCATATTTGCAGATGATATTCGACACAGCTGGGTGTAACCTTCGACATGTTCCGGAGCCAACTGGGCGGTGGGTAGTCAGGACCAGATCAGAAGGCTGAATCTTGTCGGATTTATCCACGGGTCTGGGCGAGAAGCTGATCACCGGCAATTTCCAGAGCTCCGAAACCTAATTCAGAAGAAGGCGCGTTAAGCCAAGTAATTCATCGTCTTCGGTACTTCGAGCTTTGAGCGGAAATATTGGTATTCGGGAGCTACGCACACCTATCTGCAGCCTTCCAGCGCTCGGGCCTCGTCCAATTCTCACCTGGAGATGCGTGCGCGCCGCCGTGACCGAGAAGACTAGCAAGTTTTAGAAAATCGACTGGTAGGTGTTCAATATATCGAGGTACGAAATCAGTTGTATTGAAGGTCGTCTCTGGCAGGCGAGCGATAGCCTGGCGGATGGCGCTGGAATTCGGTCGCCGGCGATTGACAATGATGTCTCCGAACACTGCAGTTGGACTACAGCCGGGTGGCAGCTGGGCAAAGAAATGGGCGGGCGCGAACGACAAGCAAATTTCACCGGCATCATAAAAAAAATCAATTGAAGCTGCACCGTAGGCGGCAGCAACTGCGTCCCTTCAGGAAGAGGCTGCGCACAGGGCAGCTGTTCTGTCACAGATGAAAGACGGTGGTGAAGAAGCACAGAACCCTGAGGCCTGAAGGAGTTAATGGAAGAGGAGCAGAGGAAAACCAGAAGGAGAATGGACATATGGAGCTATCGCACAGCCGAATGGGCAAAATTTAAAGAACAGTTAATTAATGTGTAACTTGCGGGGAAATCAGTGGTTCCCGCAAGATGTATATAGATGCTGCCCACAAGATACAGACACGTCGCCTGCAAGCAAAAGACTATGCCGTTCCAAATGCACTTTTATTATTTCCCAACACACATAGCAATATTTCATCTTTTCCCAACACATATAGGCCTTTTTTCAGCTGAGTATGAGATGGGAATTTGAGGCCGTTTTTCCAACATTCATTTACAGGATTCGAAAATTTCCCAACACTCATTCGGTAGTTCAAAAATTCCTAACACATTCAAGGTCGGGAATTTTTCCCAACCCACATTCAGGGTCAAAAAATTTTATTGCTTAAATCGAAGCCTCTATCCAAGGACAGCCAGGGAATAGTCAAAAGGCCGTAGTTGTGTTGAACGATCTCCGGTTAGCCCCTCCTTGGCGATGGATTTCCTTATTTGGAAGTCTAGGCTCGTGAAACCAGCCCGGCCCGGTAAAATTGATGCCATCGTAAACTCAGGCATTCACGGGACAGGCTGGGCCCCCATGTCGCCTGTTTGGCAGATGACTTAGAAATAAATGGAAACAACATTTTTGCAACTCACGAACTACGCAGCAGAGCCAGGGGTGTCTAAGGCAAAGATGGATAACTTTTCATTCTCTATCCATTGACACCCCCTTCATTTTTTCTGCCATCTAAAAACATGTTGTTGTCAATGGATAGAGAATCCAAAGTTATCCATCTTTGCCTAAGGTACTTTGAGACTATTTTGTAAGATATTTGGCGTGTTTGTTCTAAGTTGAGGGTCTGAAATGGCGGGGCGGAAATCCATCACTGAAACAGGCGACATGCGGGCCCAGTCCATCCACAAGGTTACCTGTTGTTTGACGTCCCATCATTATTTGCTCCGACGTTGTAGCTATTTGTTCTCTATCCTAATCCGTCGCCGTTCCCACCCGCTTTGTCTTGTAACCGAGTGGACATCGACTGGCTTGCGAGTCTATTGGAAGTCGATCATTTGTCTTCCTTGTGTTCGTTCAACATAACTACGGCCTTCTGACCTCGGCCGGGGCTATTCCCTGGCTGTCCTTGGATATAGGCTTCAATTTAAGCAATTAAAAAATTTGACCCCGAATGTGTGTTGGGAAAAAATTTTGACCTTGAATGTGTTAAGAATTTTTGAACTACCGAATGAGTGTTGGGAAATTTTAGAATCCTGTAAATGAATGTTGGGAAAATGGCCTCAAATTCCCATCTCATACTCAGTGGCCTATATGTGTTGGGAAAAAGTGATGTGTGTTAGGAAATAATAAAAGTGCATTTGGAACAACATAAAAGACAAGTTGCCCACAACTTTTTTTTTCTACTCCACAAGACTTTTGTTCAAAACTTCCCGCAACAAATGAAGTCATTGTAGGCTACTTGGTTCGAAACCAATGCCCACGCTCAATACGAGAAAGACAGCACTCCATGATTTAAACTGGAAGCACAAAAACAATTGCAACAGGACTGGAGTACAATGATCACTGGCCACTCGTTGAGAGAAAGTTGTACTGTAGTGTCAGCTCTAGCACGTGCTCGTTACTTTCAAAAAATCGCGTCTGCATCCCTAAAACACGGTAAGGACAAAAGAATGCTACATGGGAAAGCATACTCTGGGGTTTCGGGGTAGTTTCCAGGTTTAAGAAAGAATGGGGCCCAAGTGGGTGTCTGTCGCGGCGCGATGGCTGTATTGGTGGGTTGAAATTGACCTAGGCGTCGTTCCAGGACTTCGGCTGTGTATTGGTATGAGAATATTTATTCAGAAAGTAGTTCATACCGACGGGATGGCCTGCAGCTGCTCCATTGTCAGCCAGAGAAGAAACACAGCGTGAATTGAAGCCCACCTGTAGGGACGCTCGACATCCCAAATGTAGCGACCAGCGCAAGTAAACCGGCGATGTGTAGACGACGCCACATTGTCAACAGTGTGGAAGGGTATGTGGGTAAGGTGAGTTGAGGTTCACTTGGACAATGCTCGGGCATTTATAGGAGTATGAATGAATATTAAATATGTTGAAAGCAAATTAAACGGCGCAGCAGCCAATCAACTTGAATTGTCGAACCCCGGTCCACGGCATGCGAACAACAAGCATAATGTGAGCTGCTCGGGTGCTATGAGGTTCCGTGATATTTGGTTGGATACCGACTTGCCAAATGGGCCCCAATCAAGCGGAACTTGAAGTTACACCGATATAACGTCGGAAGATCGCTAGGTTGCCATGTTGCTATGGATGCAAAGTTGTTAATACCTTAATACGGTTGAAATTTGATTACCCGTTCCAACTACGGTGGTCCAAGTTGACCGTTGCCGCATACTAGTAGTACCCGGCAACTTGCTATCGCAGCCGACTGAACAGCTTAGCGACCCTGGAGAAGAAATTCCGCTATAGTTGGAAATGATTCTCGACACAGCTGGGTATGGTCTTCTATATCTTCTGGAGCCAACTGGGCGGTGGATAGTCAGGACCAGATCAGAAAGCTGGATCTTGTCAGATTTATCCATAGGGCTGAACGTGAGATCATCAGAAATTTCGGGAACTCTGAATCCTGATCCAGAGGAAGGCGCGTTAAGTCAAGTGGTTCATCGCTTCGGTACTTTGAGCTTCAGGGAAGTATTGGTATTCGGAGCTACGCACGTATGTATATCCGCAGTCTTCCAGAACGCGCGCGACTCATGTCGAGTGCACACCTAGAGATGTGGGCGCGCCACCGTGACCGCAAAGGCTACACGTCTATCCCGGCTGACATCGGAATTCTAATGTTTTCCAATGAATTCCGAAGAGCCGTATAATCATTGGATTCCGAAAGGAAAACTTGGCAAATCCACTGGTTTCCATCAAATCCTCTGAACTTCCAGTGGAAATGATGCATCAATGCCGGCCATATCAGCTGGTGCCGTCTGAGTCCATCGGAATCCAATGAATATACGCCCCATAGAATTCCGATGTCAGCCGGGATAGCAGTGTAGCAAGTTTCAGAAATCGATACAACTACTACTTATAGCCTGGCAGATAGCGCTGGAATTTGGCTGCCAGCGATTGACAATCATGGTCGGGGATGTCTTCGAGCACTGCAGTTGGACTACAGCCGGGTGGCAGCTGGGCAAAGAAATGGGCGATGGCGCGAACGACAAGTAAATTTCACCGAAATGATCCGAGCATAGCCTTAGTGATTGCGGATTTGATCCGGCGTTTTCTTTTGTTTCATCTTCCTTCGAGTTGAGTCTTCGAGTCTCTTCTCTTCCAGCAATTCTTGAGGCACCTTCATGCGGCGAAGAAGGGGTGTGGGTCATCTAGGCAAGATAAGTAGCCCGCATTATCAAGACTGACGAATCCAGGATCAAATCCACGGCCTGCATGTTCCATAAATTATTTCCAGAGCTACCAGTACTCGAGAGCTAGTTAATAATACGACAAACACCGATCCACAAATAATTGGATTACAAAATAACCAAGCTTCCAGAGGGCCAATATTCGCCATCCCGTAATGTCCGCACACCGCTATCCAGCCGTATTTGACCGCTATCGCTACTTTTCGTACGTGTCGGACCCAGTCGCGGATCCAGTGGCAACGCGGGTCAAATAACTGCTGGCGGGAAGCGTCGTACCATGGCCAGACCTCGTACTGAAGACTGTGGTCGGTGTCTGCCATGTCTCGCTCGGCCTCGCAAAGCCCAAGGTGACCCGCGCAACAATCAAGGTCGGTGCGATGCCCTACATTCGAGGTGAGAACAGCCGCTACAAGCCATGTTTCTCTACTTACCGTAACCTGGCCAACCACAGCCTGCGCATAGGCATCGTTGGACGAGTTCCTGACGAGTAATGGAAGAAATATAGCCATCGCCACAGAATACAGGAGTGCGGACTCCACGACGACTTCTATCACACGGCTATAGCCGCGAGATTGCCTCGTGGTCTGGTCGGTCATTGTGAGAATGCGGAAGATGATAAGGAGAGTTGCAAGGCAGGTGGTGATCAGGGAGAGTGCGAAGTACGGGGTCGCAAAATCGATGAACTTGGTTCGATCGAGGTTGGGATTGATGACATAGGCGGCCTGTTCTTGGATACTTTTGAAACCAAGACCTGGAAAGTCATTGTCAGAGTGCTCTGTATTAATTCTGTTGGACTTCTCACCAGCGCCCGCCAAAGTGCAGCAGAGTGGCAAGATAATTACCCACCAATTGCGACCCCAGATGGTCCAGCACCTCCAAATCTTTGCATAGACGTGAGTTGTAGGCCGGACGGTTATTCGAGGGAGCATACCAGCACAGAATCGGCGACCAGCGTGTTAGCTGTGAAGACTGCGGCACCGAGCACAGTCAACCACAGCGGCGGCCGAATTAAATAGAGTGAGGTCGTCATGGATGTGTCCCCGTTGTCAATGAATGCATTCCTCATCAAGATCCAGCGGCAGACGATATGGATCGTAGAGAAGATGTACATGGCGATGAGGGCAAGGAAAATACCCAAGCTCTGCTTGTGCATTTTCCTCTTAAAAACTGAACCAAGAGTTTAGCGGACGCAGAAGTCCAGTCGAACACTAGAGGGCTCACCCATGGCATAGAGAGTTGCAAAGAATAGACCGGTGTACAGTCCTTTGACGAGTATGAGAACGGGGAGAAATGGGAGAGCATATTAGCTTGCCATTCATGTACAATTCGATGAAGGTTTCTTGCAAGAAAGGCGCGCGAACTTCAGTAACGGACATCGTAACACAGTTGTAGATAAAGTGGGGGTCGGTTTATATAGCAACACGTCTGCTTGGTGAATAGGTCAGCTGACAAAACAAGGAAGTCGACCGGCGGAAAGTGGGACAAAGAAAATAGACGAGGTACCAGGATTGGTGCTATAACTGTCGAGAAGGACCATACTTCGCAGAGAACACGGGAGGACAACATTTAGTGGAGCCGGTCCAACGTCGTGGAGGGACCAGGTGAGGTCATATGGCTGGTATCCTGCAATGGAAGCCGTACAACCGACACGGAACCAATGCCATCTCCCGGGACTCAGGTTAAATTAAATGTTAACGAAAGAATGAAGGTCAGTACCAGAACTTACCCGACCATGCTAGCAGATGGTTCACACGCTAGAGTATCTTTACACTGACGTAACAGGGCCAAATTCCCTCACGCCCGGGATACCGAATACTGTCGACATTTCCGAAATCAAATGATTTCAGCACTACCACGGACCAGACTGTTGTCGTCCTCGCCGCCATGAATTAAATCCGTCAGGCAAGTAGAATCTTTTTAAATTCTCACCAGGCAACTTGTCCTCACAAACTGTGATCACGGAACCTCCGATGACTTGACGATACTTGGAAGTCGGACACTGAATGAAACTCTAATTCTCTCCGAAATCGCAACCATAGCGATCTAATGTGCAAGAAATTGGGCGATGACGAAGATTAATTGTATCGTGAATGGTGGTACCAGATGCAACCTAAACTTGGGGGTTATCCTGACACTAGGACCCTGGCGCAATGAATTGGAACTTCACACAAGGTTTATGCCAGCATAACGCGCATACACAGATAGAGCTACCGAGTGTATGTGCCAGAAACACGGAACTAGAAACGGTGTTCCGCAATCTGAAAGCCCCCGCCCAAGTTGTGTTTATTCCAAGTCGCGGAGTGAAAGGCAACTTCCAATTGCCGCACACCCAAATTGGCGATTAGTCTTCAAGCTCTGGTGACCCCAGGTCCTGAAAACTCTCCGCCTCCGCCCGATCTCTAACAATGGTCTGATCACTGAAGTTCTCTGAACGAGAAACAACCTACTCTTCGGTTTCGACGTAATCACGGAAAAATTGGGCGGTGATATCTGTGCGCGGCGCCATTTGCGTTTTAGTTGCTTCCAAGAAGGACGCATTTGCCATAGCGGTAGAGGACTTGACAGCGTGGAGACCTGGTTTAGCTACCCGGGACATCAGTAAGAAACAAGAGCGACAGAATTAATCTGACCTGCACAGGAAACAGCCCCAGTTACTACCAACGCGAGCAGGAATTGGAATCCAGTTGAAAACCTCATCGTGATTAAACGACGAAGTTGAGGTGTCAATAGTGCGATGCGATGAGGTCCCAGTTCAATAGCAGCCCGGTATATGGAGAAACGCGCAAACGGCTACAGATGCAAACTGGACTCAATCCAGGTACATTTCGCACTTGGAAGACAAAATGAAAGTGGGAAATGCTACCGACGGAAAGAGTGTGTTATCTTGCTCTTGGCTAGCGTGGGATCCAAGTACAGTAAGCGTTCGTGAGGTTATTAGAGTTTGGCCTCGAAGTCATGACAACTGCGATCTCAATTTAAATGGATCAGGGTCGAGGATCAACGTCGAGGATCTTGAGCTGGTCATCCCACAAATATATCGTCAACGCAATCCGATACCATTCAGAGCGAAGCGCAGCACCATGGTAATATAATCAGAAGTGTGGATATCATCCCGGGCGAGAATGTTAAACTCAGCCGTCGCGACCCCAACTCCTAGCAAACCCACGGTTGGCTCGGGAGACCAACGAGATATCTATTCCGAGCATGCAGCGGAAACGTCTGAAACGCATATTAAATCTCACAATTCCCTCCATTTGAAAACATCCCACCAAGTCTAATACGATGAGAAACTACGTGCCCCTGGAAGACGATTCCCGCCGGCGGGGTCATTCACGCTCCTTGAAGGCTTTCTGCGTCCTCTCTTCGATTATGAATCTGGCCGCGCTCTGGCTGTTCGCAATGTCAAATCAGACCGCGTGCAACACTTTCCAGGATGTGCCGTACCTGTATTGTGAGCACCTGACTTAAACTTGACTTAAAGATTCTGCTAAAGTTCCCCTCCAGCGCCAGCTGAACGGGCAATTCGGCAGAAAATTGTCAAATTCACTCGCGGCGTGGAGGACGACATCCCGATATATGAGCGCCGTCCTTCGGCCGAAGTCGACGAAGCTTGGCACCAGTTGTATTCGGGTGAAAACTTCCCATTCGAAATCTACCAGATTATTTATCAGCGTATAGTCGCGGAGACGAAGATATCGAAGTCCGATGAAATGCGGATGCCTAATAGGACGTGGCCGCTGGGGCGTTATCCAGGACACTACATGACTGCGCTGGATGTCTTCCACCAGCTGCATTGCTTGGTTTGTTCGCTCCGGGCGTGGATCAAGTTCAGAGCACTGATCGACGTATCGCAGGACACACTGCGCCAACAAATCCACCGAGGATTGAGGTACAACTACACCCGGGTACCCATCAGCCATGCGAGGCATTGCATCGGTGCCATCCGGCAGGCGCTCATGTGCTCCGCAGACATAAGCCCAATCGCATGGCAGTGGTCTGAAGAGCACCAGACAGCACAACAGAGGGATGACATCGTTCATGTGTGTCGGGACTTTGACCAGATTCGAGACTGGGCGGACAGACACACCTTCGTGGCACAAACGACCGATTTTGATGTCTACGTTGAGGATGATTCTGACGTCCCTTTAGATTAGTCGGTCGTACAGCATCCATTGAATGAAATCCAATGGTTGAGGGGCATCACTGCGTTCCGAGGTCCTGTAGACAGACCCTGTTTACGTGAGGCTATGTCAGTCTACATCAGTTTATGTAGTAAACCGAGTGTGTCTATCCCATGTAGACTATTTTTGGTCTACCTGGGTCTATTGTCGGTCTACATCTGTCTACCCCGGGTAGACTATGTGTGTCTACCAAAGTCTACCACTGCCCCTACTTCCAGGGACTCCCTGCTGCCCTCTGCCGCCTCCTCTGGCGTCTCAATTGTGCTCGGGCACTAAACACTATTCACCCAACGCCGTGGCGCATTCCGTAAGGCAGGGTAAGGCGTGATGCCCGTGATGTGGCAGCTGTCAGGGCGCTTCTGGCGTGCTCAGTGCAGTCTTTGCGAACATCGAGTGATATTATGTACTGTAATTACTTCCTACGTACTTCAAAATTGTTTTTGGCCGACCGTAGCACTTGTAGATGAAGATCGTTCTTTGGGGCTCTTGTAGCGCTCGCGGAGGCAGCTCAGATCACTCAGAACTGCCACATCACGGGCATCACCGCCTTACGTTGCCTTACGGAATGTGCCAAGGCGTTGGGTGAATTTGGGGTGAATAGTGTTTAGTACTCAACACAGTTCTGCAAACAAGGCTGAGAAACCAACCTGCCAGCAAGGGGTGAAGACACATGGAGACAAGGTAAGTCTAGCTCAAAGTATGTCTACGTCTGTCTACAGGGGTAGACTAACCCTTGGTCTACAGACCCTCGGAACGCAGTGCATCCGGCAGGTGTTCTACAGTCCTTTCCGGCAAAGAGAAGGATGTGAATTACAACAGAAGTGACTCGGGCGAGAGTGAAGCGAGAGTTCAGGTTCGTTATGCTCGCCGAGTCGCGGTGCCATCATTGAATCGAGACGGCGAGGCTTGACGTCGCGTCCAGCTGGAGTCGCGCTCGAAGACAATGGCGAAAACGATAGAAGTCAGAGGTCACTGACTCACGAGGCATGATTGATCGGAGCTGGTCCGGGCCTTCCCGGCTTTCTCCTAGTCCCAGGGTACGGTGCAACGTCGAAGGCGCATCCAGGTCCCTCGATTATTTGTCAACTAGATACTCAATAGCTCAGCTTTGTTCTGTCGGGCTCGATCCGAGCTTTGGGGTTCAAGTTGATGTGCTGCCGTGTGCATATACATACAACAGCGCGGCGGCCCACCACTTCGACTTGATGACGAAGTTCAAGCACACCGCAAGTCATTTCGAAATTGAGAAGCATCGGAGTGGATTTGAGCCGAGCCGCATCGGCATTGCAGCCGAAGCGAGCGGAACCAGATGGGCAAGCAAAAGACTGCGGAGGTGAGTTTTGAAGTGGAGCTTAGAAACTTCAGACAGAAAGCTTAATTTTACAAGAGCCCGGGGGGCCGTTTCGTAACCCACCACTTCGGTTGAATAATAAGTGGATTGTGGCTGCCACTGGGGAACTTCAAAGAACCCAACCCCATCCTTGAGGCCGTCGGCACAGCGGATTATGAATACGGTTGTGTAGTCGGCCCTTGCCGGCATGGCACAGGAAATCAGAGCAGAGTTTGAAAGGTTTCGGACGGACGGACGGACACGCTAAGTTTATAAAGAGGGTGATACGCGATCCCCGGCTCCATTTGTTATTGACTATCTTGCATCTTGCAACTGATATATGTTCCTACAATGAAGTGGCGTCGTCAACTGGGAGAGAATTACCGCTTCCGACGTCGGATTCTGAGTATATGTACAGTTGGCAAGAAATCTAGCGCCTGTCGGGAGAACTCACAAATCAATAACCAGGATGAAATATTACAGTGAAGTCATTGAATCCCTTCACAATCGCTTTTCTCTGATCTTTGGGAACCGAAGCTTCTCCCGGACTGTTTAATTCGCTCCACGCATGCAGTTCGGCGCCTGCATTTGTCTCCCCTCCCTACATATACCCGAGGATTCCTCAAGTTCGGGCCTGATCAACCACACCCTATTACCTCCACACCGTAAATTCCGCACTTCCAGCGAGAATGAGGCTTGGTCTATACACCGGTTTACTTCTGCTGGCCATCAATTTTGGGGTCTCACATGGTAAGGTTGAATTAGAGCCCTTTAAATTCGCAATCACTTCACTGGATGTAAGAGTATTCTGGGTCAAGAAGATTGTATTAGTTTTGCGCTAGCTTCCCATAGGACTGTCGTGCTACTTTGAAACCAACCTGTTAAATGATGAGGTCGCTCGCAGACGCGCTGTAAATTATTTGCCACGAAACGAGACTGCACCTTGGGCCGCTTTTATCCGTGGCCTTGAGCATCAAGTTGTTGCGCCACCTACGTAGTACAAGCCACTAGTTCAAAGTGTGTATCCAAAGAAAAGGGACTGTCGTGGCGTTCGGACCAGTCCAGTCTGCTTCCAGCTAAGTGCACCCCGCCGGCAACCCCGCAGCGGCAGCCGTAACACTGGGCAGACCCATCCACCCCCGCATGGCATTCACAATCGACAAGTCCCGATGCACGCGCGTATATACGCCCTGTGTCCACGCACCATTAACCACGACCGAGTACCCGCACGCATTCGCATCGAACGCAGGTGCCTTCGCCATGCTGATGCAGCTCGCGGTGCCGGTGTAACCCGCGCAGTCGCTGAGGCCGTCGGGGAACCCGGCAGCGCCATTGTCCATGAAGGAGTACGAGGAGAGCACGTTCCGCACGAGGGGCCCGGCGTCGGGAAAGTCTGTGCGCGTGAAGAGTTGGACCTCGAAGGCGCGGTGGGTGGCGACGTTCTTGTCCTTGATGAGAACCGAGCCCTGCAATAGAATGCTTAGCTGAATGAACAGGTTTGGGGAAAATGAACGCACGGAGCTTTGCATATCGCGAGAGGAGGATCCCGGACTTTGTTGATCGTGATCATCATTTTGAATCACAAATCGCGCCGGAGGAAGGATCCATGAACCGCAGATTGCTGGGTGAATTGTATAAGAAAGTCAAATTATGACAGTGATTTTACTCACGGAATTCCTGAGGGGAGATTGTCCTTCAGGATGGGAGAAATCTTATTGAAAAATCCATACCTTGGGATAATCACTCGACCAGCTGTATGTCGAGTCAGCCATAAGATCACGAGAGCAAAAAAAAAGCACATTTTGACCATAGCAATTTCTGAGGCAGTCAACCCCGCAGACGACATGAAGCCGTTGAAGTTGAGGTACCAGTTATAGTCGTTTGAATCGCACGCTAGAAGCGATTTTTCACCGCCGATGATCACCTACGCATGAACAGCCTCAAAGTCAGGGCGAGAACAAAGTTAGCGGAGAGAGGATAAAGAGAGGCGTACCTCCAACCATGTGATAAAGTCCGGGGGAAAGGAACCACCCATCTTTCGCTTGAGACGGGCGAGGATCTGCGCGATGTTGTTTGGGCCCATGTGCTAAAAGTATCTATCTCAGCACGAATTCGAGGGCAATCGATGTGAAACAAGCGCACCTTGGCAGCATCGATCCGAAACCCAGAAAATCCGATGGAGAGTAGCGTCGCGAAGTACGCCGAGATACGTTCCTGCACGTACGTGTGCTCAGTGTTCAGATCCGCCAAGCCCACCAGCCTCGTACTTGGGTTAATAAACCGTCAAGCTCGTGAAAGGCAGACACACCATCCGTAATTGAGCTGAAACGGATCCGTGAACGCGTTCAAGACACGATCGCAGTGGAAGTCTGTAGGCCCATACGGAACCGCAGGGAACTCGAGCTGCATCGCGAAACAAATGAACCCAAACAGAGATTG
The DNA here is from genome assembly GCA_029282495.1 of Mycena albidolilacea. Taxonomy (NCBI): domain Eukaryota; kingdom Fungi; phylum Basidiomycota; class Agaricomycetes; order Agaricales; family Mycenaceae; genus Mycena; species Mycena albidolilacea. The sequence continues at coordinate 38,783 of JARIHO010000031.1, read as the reverse complement.
CGACACGAAGCAATGCGTACCCCAGGCTTCAGCCCCGTCTGCTGGCTGTACTGATACGTCGAGGTGTGCGTGTAATACGGGCTCCCCGACGTCGCGTTCTTCGGCCCGTAGGGAGCGCAGTCACCGCTCCCGGACCCGCGGTGGTTCAGGATATCGTTCCCTCCGCCGGTCTACAGCGCGCACCAGCCAACGGTGAACGAAGGTGCAAGATGTGGTGGAGAGTAGGACGCACCATGTGGTTCACCACTGCATCCGCATACACCCGGACGCCATTCGCGCGGCACGTCGAGATCATGCTTCGCATCGCCGCGATGGTGCCGTGCCGGCTGTTCAATCTGTAGCTCACGGGCTGGTATACGAACCACCACGGGCTGCGAAGCAAAGAACACAGCGATCAGTAAAGTATCCATCACACAAGGGAAAATAAGATAAGTCACTTACTTGCGCTCCCCGCTCTGCGCCCAAAAGTCCGAGAACACCGCCTCGGATGGGGGCCAGATACGCACGCCGCCCCAGCCTGCCTTCCCGAGGAAGACGCACTCCTTCTCGATATCCGCGTACGGCCACCCGAATAACTCCGCGATCGCGACCTTCTGGCCGCCCTGCGTCTCTGCTCTGTTTATCACGGGGGCGTCCCACTGGAACCAAAGCGCTGTGATTTCAGACAGGATGTGAGATGAATTCCGGGAGCGTGGGACGGGACGCACGATCGAGAGTCAACACATGCCCCGCCGCGTCCTTAACGCTGATGGCGAACGCGCCGGTAGTCGCTGAGCTCAACGACACCGTGTTCGTGCTGCCGAACGCCCCGCCGTTAAACGAGTAACTCAGCGCGCTCCCTGTGCGCGAGAACGCGTTCACTGTCACTACAACCGATTTGCGGTCCGCCGTGTACAGGAAGTCGGCATAGCCAGTGAGCTCGCGGTAGTCCTGGAAGCCGGAGGACCAGCTCGCGGAGCCACGGGGAGGTGTCTGCCACTGTGGAGGTGTAAACATATGACGCGAAAACCAAGTAAAGGGCAAAGGTACATGCCTTGCGCTGATCATTCTCGGCGGGGTAGTCCGTCTGCTGGCCGACGCAGGCGTCGCCAGTGAACGTCTGGCACGCAGGGAGGTCGGCGGGGATACCCGTGGGATCTCCAAGGACCGAGGTGGTCGTTGTTGTGGAGCTTATCGGCGTTGACGACGAAATAGGTGTTGACGTCGTGCTAGACGTGGATTTGCTCGTCGACGAGACGGGCGTGCTGGACGTGCTGGACGTAGATTTACTTGTCGACGCACTGGAGCTGCTGCTCGTCGCCACGCCAACATCGTAGTTCTGCTGTCCGTTGTTGTCGAAAAAGCTCTGACCTGAACTGGTTTGAGCTTCCGGAAGCCCTGCGCATCAAGACGACATACCCGAAACGTCGTACCGAATGTAAAAATGGCGGATCCCAGCTGAACCGATCGTGCCCGAAAACACCCATGTCTCAAAATTTGTTCCGGAAATGGAGGCGCTGAATGCAGCGGTTACACCTTGGTCCGCGGCGTTGGAAGGCCACACGTCGGCAGCGCTGGAGTAGAACACATTAACGACTTTCTGGAATGCGATGTTTTTTATCTGATTTTCTATGAGCAAGAGCAGAGGGAGAGGCCGGATGTACCCACGTAAATATGTCCAGAGAATACATTTCCGCTGAGCGTGAAATCCTGGAGCTGCACGTTGACGCTGTCGGCCGGTACGGCGCGCTTGAACTTCTGTGACGCCAGTCAGTGTTCTGAATCTGAGAGCGGAATTATCCCTCAACGGAGGCCAAATTGGTGGTCCGGGACGGGTGTGCTAGAGACGAGACGCCCGAGAGGAACGCCAGTCCCACAGAAATAGCGGACAGAAATCGCATCTGAGCCGTTCGACGAGAGAAGGGCAGAGCTGCGGGGAGGTTGCCAAGGTCAAGACTTATAAGCGTTGCTGCTCGGATCCGCTTGAGGAGTTACCGTGGATCGATCATGCTCGACCGCTGCTTAAGGACACCGAGCCGCGACCGAAGTTGAGCTCATACCGCCTTAAAGCAGATATAAGAAGGGCTGGGAAGGCCTCGAGACGTGAGCAGCATGCAAGTGCGGTCTCGTGGCTGATTTGGGCCGCAAGATCGCGCGACGGATAAGTTGGGGATTTGGCTTTTGAGACACTTAACCTCTGGATACTGCACCAGTCTGAACAGAGAGGAGCGAATTGAGAGATCGCGCTGGTACAGCCGTACACGAGTTGACAGAAAGGCTCCTTAGGCAAGACTGGAAGATCATCGTGGTGGCGGAAAGCAAGGGGCAATCAGCACGTGCTTGCATTGTCGTCTGGGCGCCAAGCCCCATCGGGTAGCTCGGGCATTGCAAGCTCGGTTCAAATGATGCCGGAGCCTGCCGGAGCCTGCCAACTTCCTGGACAGGGGAAGAAGGAAGTGTTAAGTGCAGAGAGGTCTAGTGCTGATGCTACATGTCCACCGCAGGTGTATACATCGGCAAACTGCTAACACAGCTGGCAGTCGGCACAGGTACCTCAATGGCATCGGAGCGAATCGGAGCACTGCCGGAACGAAAGTGAAATCTATTGAAGTACAATTTTTTTTTCTACATCATGCATGGACGTTCGTAGATGCATCCCAGCTTTCAGTAGGTACAATTCCAGAGGTGCGCAGTGCTAATTTCCGGCGCGCTTAGCCCATTTCCCGACACTCCATTCACACATACATTTCCGGAATCTATGCAGGCATCACTCGAAGAAGTACGGTGAGCGTGGAAGACAAAAAGGCAATTACCCGGTTTGAATGTCGACACTCCCGAAAATTCCGGTTTGCTCCCCCTGACTTTATCCTCTTCTTCGATGCGCCGACTTGAAGCGCATCAGAATCCAAAGTAGAAGGCAATGTACTTATCGGGGGGGACCAGGAAGCCCTGGGCTTGGACTCAGCACATTATAGTGATTCAGTAGGCTCTCGTTCGCAGATTCCTCCCAGGAGGAGTCAGGACTCAGAGTCGAGATAGCTGGCATCTAGATGCCCATGCGGAAATCAACCAACTTTGAAAAGTGGTTGGTATATCTATTCCAACCATTCTTCCTGAAGTGAACTTTCCGGATGTCTTGATTCTCTTCCTCAAGCCAATGTTTAAGTCGGCCGGGCCAGAAAAAAGGAATCGATTTTTACCCGAGAAAAATGACAATATTTCGACGTTGGAAACTAGAGGGTTACCAACATATATACACGAAAATGTCAGGAACAAGAAAAAACGGGGTGCATGCAAAGGGCGGGGTTCAAATTTTCGTAAATTTTGGTGAGATTTTGGCGGCTGTTGAAATGTCGAAATAGTAAAAGAGGTCACGCGTCACCCCCCCTGTCGATTTGAACGGAAAAGTCCAGTATCACAAACCCAAATCATGTCACAGTGAGAATGGTAAAGCAGCGCAGTCCATTTAGTATGAGGAAGTTCCGGGAGAAATTAACCGAAGCGATGAAAAGTAGCTGCGGCACACCGGCTAACCGGCCACCTAAGCAATTTCTTCCCCCAGCGCAGAGATACTGTCGGGTGGGTGCCGGGAAATGTGCCCGGAATTGAAGATACACATTTAAAGAGTGAGTTGGAACCTTTGCCCGAATTTATTCGCGCCGATTTCGCGTTTGCCGAATATATTTCGGCGATAGCCCCGAAACGGGGATCAACGGGCTAACCGGCCACCCAACCAAATCACCACTTTGTGCGCCGACCACTCACCCTAGCACATCCCAGGTAGTTAATACGCTGTATATGCATTAGTAAAAAGTGGTACAATGTATGTCCGAGGTGTATTCGTGGTATATGTATTGAACTTTCCAGCCGGGGAAATGGCAAGAATTAGGGTGTCGAAGAAATAGGCTGGCCTCCGAGGCGCAGACCGCAGATATGTCGCAAACTCAACTGTTAGCATATATATATGAGCCATTTTAACATACCCAAGTGTCAAATCCGGCGCCAGATGCCCAAAGACCTTCCAGCAAAATGCATCTCCCTCTGCAAGTGGAATTTGTTGATTCTAAGTAGTAGCTTGCCGTGACCAAGATAGGAATCACCTAAAAATCCACAAGTCTGGGGGTATACAGAATGGTGTATCTTGAGCACGCTGCCCAAATTCTAGATCCGCCGCCGATGCGAGTCGTTCGCTATTGAGGGGGCGGGATCGAGCCGCTCCAAATCACGGTGAGGTCTTTTTGCGGCCTCCAGGGGGTCAGATCAATGGGTTTTGGGAAAGGAAATAATACAAGGTCATTGGCCTGACAAAAGCGAAGAAAACGAACCCCGAAACTTGTAAATTGGTGAAGATTTCGTGGAGAAACCGGGGAGACATGAGCGTGGAAGCGGGTCGGAGATAAGAAACGGCATTGATTCCCCATCATCTTGATCGGAAACCTGCCGTAGCTTCTGATCGCCGAGCCGAATTTCATCCAAATTCAACACAACACATTGTCAAGTAGCTATTTCAAGTACATCGATACAACACCGTGAAGTGGATACCTGACGACATTTGTTGAGTCGACTCAAGCCTTTTGAGTCTAGTGGTCCTCCTCGATCACTATTTGTGAGATATCTCAATTCACCTCTTTATAAAATTAAGCTATCCTTCTGAAGCCTTTTTAAGTCCTGCTTCAAACCTCGCCTTTGCAGCCATTCCGATGCTTCCTTCACTTTCCCATCTGCTTCAGCCGATGTGCCACTCACTTCGGCTGGAATGCCGATGCTACTCAGCTCGAATCCACTCCGATGCTTTTCAACTTCGATTCAATGACGCTTCCATGCCAAAATCTTGATTTTTTCAGAAGGGTGAAAGTGCCGCCCTTTGACACCAATTGGCACATAGGGTCTCACAAACTGTCACCCCTTGAAATAAAATTGCCGCCCTTTGCCGTCTCACCGCCACCCCTCAAATCGAACTGCCGCACCCAACTCGGTGATATTGCCGCCCCTTTGCCGCCTTTTCATACACAACTTCGACTTTTTTTACCCATTGTGGGCATGTCTGCAGGATTAAATATCGAATCCATTGCAAGAACAGATCCCTACCCTCAAGTATGAGGATAATACAGCAGTGGTTCTTGACTTGATACATTGGACTGCCCTTGACACTGGGGGCAACCAGCGAGCCTTGCGAATGCCAAGTGCATTACACGCATGTGGCTCGCAGTCGGAACAAAGCCCACAAAGGTGCCTTTAACAAGCAAAGGGGGGCTTTGTTGCATGCTTTGTTCCCCTGCACCAGAGAACAAAGCATGCAACAAAGCTGCCCTTAGTCTGGTAAAGGCAGCTTTGTAGCCTTTCTTCCATATGGGAACCACATGCATGTAAAGCATGCGGTGTTCACATGCATCGTGGGCTGCCCCCGGTGTGAACACAGCGACTGCCACCTGGTGGCACAAGGGGTGGCAGATGGCAGCAGTTTCACTTTGCCCATCACTATCAACATTGTTAGTATTGCTTGAGTATTGCCGTGTTTCACTTTTTTGGGTCAAGTAAGGTGTTCTGAGCAGTTTTTTTATCCATTTCAACTGCTTAGGGGAACGGTGTTTCCCTCAGACTCCCCTCCCTTTGTCTGACAGCCGTCTGAGTTGGATTATTCAATGCTGTTTCTCGGTTCCTTGTATTTACCCTTATTTCCAGTCTTTTCAGTCATCTACCGCGGAGGAGACGCACAAATGCTCGGAGCTATTTTCTAACATGTATTTCATGTATACGACTTATTCCGAACTTTTAGCGGACATTTAAATTCTCTGAGATGCCACGAAGCCGAATCCATTGGCAGGGTGCGAGTCGCACTATCGGCATTTAGCCTAGGCTCGATTCCTATCAGCTGTTGGCCTCTAGTCGACTCGGATTCGCACTGGCTATCAGTCACACCCTTTTTGTAGGTTCGAAACAAGCCTGTTCCGGCCCGAACAAGCTGGGCACCTCTCCAAGGTTAAGTTCAGGACCTTTCACCCCGAACACGGTGTTTGGTCGGGCCACTCGGTGAATCTTGAACCAGAGGTTTAGGTTCGGTTCGGCGTTAGAAACTGGACCGTTTCGGCCTTCTCGGGCAGTCAAATTTCCGTCCTAAATACCATTTTTTTGGGAATTGGGCATTGCGTTGGTATTCCAGGCATGTTTAAGGTGTCCTAATCAGTTTACGGCAGCCTCCAGACAACAAACCACACTCACAACAGTGTTTGGCAGATCATTCCATAGCAAGCTAGCGCTGTCAGTCAATGCGCACGAAATTGGTAAGAATATCTGGCAGAAAGGAGGGTGTGTTTTACGGGCTGTGGAGCAAGTATTCAACGATACATTCCGTATGACGGTCCCTATTGGATGAAATTATTTATGTAATCTCATGTCACTTTTTCACAAGATCTTTCAATAACTTTAAATAGATAAAGGTGGGGGACCGGTAGGTACCCTATCCCCTACCTATCATTTAGACGCTCATCCACAAAATGTCGCATGAGTTTCCGACGTTGCACATTTCCCTCCAGCCCGTTGGCACTCACGAGCCGATGAACTCCGTGCCGAAATTGAAGCATACTTCTCAGCCCCTTGGTCGTGGCGCAATGCAGAAGAGTTCTCAAAATATCTCCTAGATGTCCAAGGCGTACTCATCAGCTCCTTGGCCGTGGCGCAGTGCGGGGGGGCTCTCAAAATATCTCCTCCTACATGTCCCTACATTTACTACATGCCATGCGTGAACTAGATCTGCAGATCTTCGATGACACAGGGAAGTTATCCCGGATGCTCTGTATCCCCGAATTCTCTGGGTCGCTAAACCCATGACGTTGATGACTCTCATAGACGACTTGGTCGAGCTTGAAGTCAGTTCTTTCCACGTTGTGTTTACGACAAAGCTATAATCTACCAGCAGGGAAACACCGTAGTGCAGCGCTATTCAGTCGGATGCGTTCAAGGAGAATCGGCGAGACTACTTACGTCTACATTCATGGAACCCGAATGTATTCTGAAAACACTGTTTAGAATCCCAATGAATCTGAGCTGTGGGTCAAGGTCATGACCTCGATTTTGGAGGGAATGAAGGCAAGCAGCACTGGGGAACAGTACCCACAACTTATTCGCACATTGCCTGTGTGGTTGTAGCGATGCTGGTGAAGCACGGTTGCGAAGGCGGTGCCAGATCCGTCTCAACGGCAGCCGTCAAAGACTATGCACGACTGTTTGACGGACACGCTCAAGGACAGCGAGGGATAAAGTGGTGACTTCTAGAGATGGCTAAGAAGATTGTTGTACTTTCCGAGTGCAAATACCTGGTTCTCCCAGAATGTAAGTTTGGATCGGATTCAGAAAAACATCGCCCACTTCATAAGAGCCAAGCGCTACAGCATTGCCGGCAATCCTGTCCATCGCAAGGTCATACATTTAGAGGGCGTAGGGGACTTCGTGGAACCGGAGTAAATTCACATAGTGCCATTAAAGTGTTCTGCAAGGAGCTCCCATAAGCCACAGCACGAGGAAAGGGCGGAGTGTCGTGAGTAGCTCGATATTCGCGTCCTGGATGTGATCACACCAACTAACCAACACAGGGGGCAAAAGAGGGGGCACCTGTCATAATGGCATCCCAGCGGCATCCCACCAGCACTTGCTGAGTCTTTTTCACGGACTTGACAGAAAATTGACATGATGATAGTTGCCTTTGTTTCTGGAACAACTGGCATGATCGTCCAAAAAACCACCATAAATCATTTGACAATGCCTGAATCAGGCTGTGAAGATCTTCTCTAAGAATTTTCTTACACAATCACAGCTGAACTGTTGATATCTCCAATTCAATATATTTTCGGCACATGGGAAACCTTTGCTCAATCTGGAGATCATGCCAGTTGTTCCGGAAATAAAGGCGACTATCATCATGTCAATTCCCTGTTAAGTCCGTGACAAAGACTCAGCAAGTGCTTGTGGATGTCGCTGGGATGCCATTGTGACAGGTGCCCCCTCTTTTGCCCCCTGTGCAAGTTCAATATCCAGATCACACCGAAGCATGAACAAAGGTCCACGAGATGTAAAAGCACCTTGGTTATTAACGATTCATGACCTCCCTCCGAATCGAACAGGGACTGCGCGCGGAATTTGAGCAACTTGCAAGCATAAAACTGACTTTTTTCTGAAGCTTTGAGGAACGGCTGGGCGCGCCGATTGAGGTGAGGGTGTTCCTGCAATTCACCTATGCTCTAGAGTCTTTGCAGATGAGCGTGCGAGACCGAGATTTGAAGCGTTCAGAGAAAGGACACGCGGGATCCAGAGCAGATGGTCACTGGAAAAGAGCAAACAGCATCTCCGATCAGTTCGCTTGTAATCCCGGATCAACTTGGGGGGAGGCCGATGCTGCGCACGGCATAACTCGTACTTTAGTTTTTCTTTTTTTGTTCTTGAGGATCACGGTTAGCCCGCTTCTTACATTGTGGCTGTGCTTGTCTTGCGTACGCAAGACTTCGGATAATACCGAGGATTTGATTTTCGGCTTGATCGCCGGTCAACTGTTGAAAATGAGTCAGAATAAGGCACCTGACTCCGGGTTGGCCCCAAAAATGCCAGTACAGCTACCCCAAACCCATAAAGCCTGACTCCTCTTTCAACGAGCATGGTACGTTGAAACATGTGCGGTCTTCAACCTTAATCAATATTAGAGTGTTTGCGGTGGAGCCACCCGGCGCCACCAGGTGGCTCTTCCGGCATGCAGTACTGGGTGGCTATATCAGTTGGTGGCTGTCTGGGAGAACCAATTTTTAACCCTCTAAGAGCACTATGCATATACAAATGGGTGCCCGTATACACATGAGTACCGGAAATTACTACAACAAGCCATATTATTGATATTTTTATCCTCTTCTTAAGTGATAGCTTTAGAAGGGCAGTAAAGTTAAGCCGGAACTTGAGAACAACCTCCGGCATATGTAGGTAGACAAACAGTATGGCATTAGACACTCAATACATGCTATAATGAGCAGCCACCCTAACAGCCACCAGCTGATGTAGCCACCCGGCACCGCATGCCGGATGAGCCACCTGGTGGCGCCGGGTGGCTCCACCGCAAACACTCTATTGCAAACTTTGAACACCGGTGGCGACATACCGAGGACCAATGTATTGTTTCCCATATTCCGTGGCTCATCGCCAAATATGACTTCCACATCAATGTTGAATTCTCCAGCGGAGTTGCTCTGTTCCAGTATCTTTTCAAATCTCCACGCGAAGCAAACTGGAAAACCACCAAAGAGCCATCGCACATCCCAGAGACGTCCTCCACAGTCCGGAAGCCAGTTGATGAAATTTGCAACTGCGAACAAGGCAGATATCTATGTAGCATCGGGGCTGCCACTCGGCTCGCTTCTTTCCACATTTCTCAGAAACACCCTGGCGTGAAACGATTACCAATACATTTACCTGGCCGCCAATATAGCCAGATGGCGCGCAAGGACGGTTCTGAATCAGACGGAAATCTCCTGGTTCAATACATGACCCGGCCTCATCATCCTGAACTCGACAACTTGACTTACACTGAATTCAGATCCAAATGCCGACTGGAAACACACGATCCCGCAAAGGTGCTGCATCCCCTACAAATCCTGGAAGATGTGCATCCTGGTCATCCCCGAATGCGAATCCGGTTTTATGAACCTGGACATGTGGGGGTTAGTCGAATCCAGATGGTATACCCTCGACACGGCGACGTGTTTTCTTTGCGCTCCCTTCTCCTGCACCGAAGTGCCCGTGACTGGCTGGACATGCGGACCATTGATGGTGTTGTGTATGGCATGTACCAGGAAGCAGCACGAGCTATGGGAATGTTTCGACAATCGTGATGAGGGAATCATGGCTTTTGAAGAGCTGTTGGATTTCAGGGTGCCACCAGTGCAGCTGCGTTGGACCTTCGCTGTATTGGCTGTTGAGGGAAGCCCCGCACTTGCCATTCGGGAGGCGCATGAGGAAGACCTTTCTGCGGACATCAGGGATCGCCTATTGCGAACCACTACTTCCCCCAGCCCAGCTTCATCCGAAACGAGGTTTTACTTGCACTGCAAAGTCTGTTTCAGGGTCTGGGGAAGTCGTTGTTGGATATTGTTCTTCCGGAGCCGGCCGAGCGGCAACAAGAAATTAGACAGGTTGCGCAAAGCCGCATGCGGCTTTTTTGTTTGCCGACAAGTTTGCATGCGGCTTTTTCTCTTTTTATTCGGGTGGTCCAGGGAATGCTATATAGCAGTCATGGCGATGTTCAGGAGCAAAAGAGAACAACCCCGCAGGCGGTTTTGAAAGGCGCACGCGGCTGTGGCGCAACCTGTCTATTGACGCTGAACGTCTGCGATGGAGTGGCGATCCGACAAATCTTTGCTACCTGTCTCTGCTGCCGTCTCCGCCGATGACATCTCCCAAGGACAAACGAGGATTTGTTTCCATCTCTTGCTCTTCAACTTCGCTGCAATGTTAATGCCTGGAAACTTTGGAAAGCAACCAGAAGGCAGACTCGGCTGGCAACTTCGATTCCGTCCTCTGCCAGTGGGAGCTGCTTTTGGTTTTCTTCCACGATCGTTACGTATGAAGGAACACCGAGGATTGGGTTCGGAAGGCGTGGACCTCCCGGTTAAAATGTTCTTCGGTATCATCACTGCTGACGGAAGGCACCTCAGTTTCTCCCGCCACAACGACAATCCCACTTGGGATTCATGGCGGATACGGACGGGACACCTAGCCTGAAGACACTGACAATCAATAATGAAACGTCTAAGGAGGTGACTCTGCCCCAAGGAGAACTAGAAGCCAAGTCGGAGGCAGCAGCATTCCCTGAAGGTGGGTTTCGGGCGTGGGCTACGGTCGCCGGAGCGTGCGTGTTGAGATTCCATGCTGCTCCTGCAGCGTCATATTCACCTCTTCTCTCATACCTCAGGTTCCTGGTCCGGTTCTGTGGTTTTGGGTGAGTAGATCTATCCAGAAATTGTGATCTTGCCTCAGTGTGTCAACAGATATACGACCTCATTTGGTGTCTATCAGGGTAATTTTCGAATCGGAGTCCACACGATAAGACAACTTGGCTCAGCTGTGCTTCGATTTTTACACGCGCGCATATTTGACAGAATCTTCAGCCTCGGCAATTTCGTAAGTAGCGACTCAGCGCATCGTCTTCGTGGTCTGGAGCAGCGACTCGCAGATGGATTGGCAGTATTAACGTGTTCATTATCATATCTGGCGGTCTCGTCGCCGGTTGATTCTATGACAAAGGCAACTTGTACATATCTTCTATCGTCCAGAGCGAGGGACCATACTGAAACGGTGGCCAGTTACCCCCTGATAATAGGCGGCGGAGTACTTCAATGCTTCAGCCTCTTCATGCTTTCCCTCTGCAAACCGCAACAACTCTACTAGGTCTCATTCCATTCGGCTCACAGGACCTCCTCTGACTCTCAACATCTCCCTACAGATATTTCTCGCCCAAGGAATCGGCGCGGGCATCGGTTCTGGGACGATGTATGTCCCCAGCATTGCTGTGGTATCCCATTATTTCCAAAAACATCGTGCCCTGGCCATGGCCATCGTAGCGACGGGCGCTCCTCTTGGAGGTGTTGTCCACCCAGTGAGCAATCAATCAAATTCATATATTACTGGTTTCAAGAGACCCTCTACTCTAGATCATGCTAAACAATACCCTTCGATCCCTCGGCTTCGAGAACGCCATCCGCGCGAGCGCGGGCCTCATCAGTGGCCTGCTGATCATCGCCGCTCTCCTGATGCGCCCCCGCCTCCCGCCACCCGTGACCCATCTACCGTTCTGGAAGTCCCTCCGTCGCTTTTCCCGGGACAGAGCGTATGTCTTCACGAGCATCGGGTACGTTACGTCTCATTCTTCTAACGCCGGCCCGGAGCTTGTCTCGATTCACTCATTGCCGCCATGCCAGAATCGCCACCTACGCCATCGGGGTGTATTTCCCCATCTTCTACCTGCAGCTCAACGCCGTGAAACACGGGATTAACACGACGCTCTCCTTCTATTCTGTCCGTCGGTCTCCCTCCACGACGTCTGCCTGTAGCTGGGCTGACTCCGGTTTTTGTTTTTGGCAGCTCGTGATGATGAATGCTGCGAGTGTCGTGGGCCGCCTCGCACCGGGTTTCTTCGCGGAGCGGGTCGGGATTCTCAAAGTCCTAATGGTCGCCGCAGGCTGTGGTACCGTCTTCATCCTCGCTTTTTTACTTGTTCTGACTACCGATGCGTCCGTCGTGGATGAAGTGGCTTGAGCTAGTTGTGAGGGGTTCGTGGGGTCCCTGGACCACCACGGCGGGCCTGGCTGTCGCCCTACTCGAGTCAGCTCTAAATGGCCGGCAAGGGGGGGTTGTCCCAGTCTTCGCGATAACAACTTTTTACATCGTCATTTTCTCCCCATCCACAACCTTCTCCTCCGCAAGAATCTCGGCGATCTTCAAATCCGTACACGGCGCAAACTTGCTGTTCGCCCGGATGCGCACGCCGTACTTGTCGGCCTCCCCGCGGGGATGGTGATGGAGTGCAAGAGTAACAATGGTGCGCTCATCCTCTCCTCCCTTTATCTTTCCTTCCTTTTGTTTTTTGTTTGCAGTTTTTCACTTCGTCTGGGGTTCTTGGATTGCCACGGAGGTTGTGGGTGGGGGTGGTCTTTGTGCGGACCTCTTTCTTATAATTTTCACGGGGTTTTGTCGGCTGTGACGGGCTGTTCTTGGAGAGGAACACCATATTCTTCGGACTGGCGTCGGTGTGTTTGTCGTTCATCGATTAGGCCGGTGCTGGCAGGTTCTCCTTTTTTCCCTCATTTTCGCTTTGCTCCTCTACCCGGGCAGCCCGGTGGATTCGCGCTTGTTCGGGTCGGGTCGAGATGCCGAGTGCTTTTTTTTATTTTTATTTTTATTTCTCTTTGCTGTGGGGCGGAAGAAGGAGAGGGGAGCGTATCTTCATTATTGTCAAAGAACGAGAACATATTCATGCAATTAAGCGGTTCTTATATAAACACTGACCACCCAGTGACGACCGCCTGGCGAAGGATATGAAAAAAAAAAAAAAGGTTTGACCCGACAGATTCGAACCGGCCTTATCCGCGTAGATTACATGATCACTAAATTCATTAGATCGAGCTCTTAAAAAGACTTCAAAAAGCTAATGAACACAGCCACTATTTCTTTACATCGTCAAAACGCACTGATAAAGTTTCGCGAACTCAAAAACCTGGTCTCGATTATGAAAAGAACGATCACTTTACTACGTAAAGTACTCGTAAAGAGTACACTGCCACATTAGGGTCGTTCACAGTAACCCTTTTTCGCACCCTTTTTCACGCCTTTTTTCACCCTTTTTGCCATTCTCTCTGTTTTTTGCCCGGTTTTTTTTCCCTTTTCAATTAGAAGTTCAAAAAGCGTAGAATACCGAAAAAAACGGGGTCCTACATGCAATTCTGGAAGAAATGGAAAAAAAAAAGGATGCGAAAAAGGGTGCGAAAAGGGGCTACTGTGAACGCCCCGGTCTGGGACACCCTTTTTCCACCCTTTTTGGCGCCCTTTTTGCCTTCTTTTCTTCATTTCATGCAGTCCGGGTGCTCTTATTGTTCCTCAAAGGTCACATACCACCTCAAATGTGCAAAAAGCACTGTGGTGAATTTTTCTGGATTTTATAACTCACTCTCTACCAAATATGAAAAAGGGAGCAAAAAGGGCGCAAAAAAGGGCAAAAAGGGCGCAAAAAGGGAGCCAAAAAGGCCAACCGTGAACAACCCTATTATCTTCTCCTTCGCTCCGGTCACTAGGAATTACTTAGGTCCTGACCGCGGTGTCTCGTTTTCCATGCGCTGCGACCACTCTAAACTCAAGCTCCTGACCGTGTCCCGGGCTCCGGCCTACTCAGCTTCTTGTTTGGCTACACGTCGCCAACCCAGAACCAACCCAGGACTCTTCCATCTGCGGTCCGAAAGATCTGTATATTCTCCCCAGTTGATTCTCAAGTTCCCGGAACCTACCTCGCTCGGAGCCCCGAGTACGCTCTCTTCTCTGAATACTGGACCAGGCGACTTCCTTCCAACCCCCTTGGACTCTTCGGTGCCATTTGCTGGAATACGCGACCCTCCTCAATTGGACTCCTCTACCGCGCAGGTTGATTCCGGTGATCAGCGCTATCGCAAGTCCAGTCGTTTGAGCCAGTAGGCGGTTCTTCGAATACTTCTCCCCATCGAACGCCAGAGCGCTGGTCTGCGAAAGAAGAGCTTCAGCGCTTAGTGCCCTGGTGAGTATAGTTTCGCAACTCCGCGGAGCCCCCGTTTGATTCAGGGGCCATGTGGAGATCCGCTCACTTTTCCTTCTTTTTGCAGTCTCTTACTTGAATTGTGTGCAGATCCATGGGCGTCCCGCGATCTCGCAGACCATGAACTTCCACCTCACCGCCGGCCCTCTGTTTATCGGGGAATGCCTGCTATATCTGCTTTTCAGACGTAACTGTTCTAACTTCGTTTAGTGTTCCCCGGGTGCGAGCCGAAGGCAAGACTGAGAAGGATCCCGCAGCCTGTGGGCCGGGCGCTCGTTCAACCGTGATGCAGGTCATGAGTTGTACGCCTCCTTTCTTGCCTTCCCACCATTTCATTTCTCATCTCCTATTGTCCGAATTACAGGGCGAAAAGCGCGAGACCTGCAGCCCGGGGCGTATGTGCACTCAATTCCAGCTGTGGGGTCGATGTTCCTCCGCAGCGGTATTCTCGTTCGATTCGGGGGCAAGTCATGGAGTTGGATGGTCGTACTGGTTGGTTGTGACGTGAGCTTCCATTTCGAAGAAGCTCCCTCCGAGTCGGCGAATGTTCTAGATAGCGCCGCAGTACACAAGTTGAGGACGGATGTTGGTGAGAATAATCGGAGATATGTAGAGCGGGAAGAACCCCGAGTGCATGTGCAGCGTCTTCCACTCCAACGCGTGGAAGATCTGGGACAGACACAATGAGCAGCTGTCACCGGCTAGATTTCCACGTAGAGTGGCCCCCATGTTAGTACAGTTAATATCGGCGCAGTCAGTGCGTAGGAGGATTGTTGAAGCCAAGGGTGGCCGATCAGCACCGTTTCGTCGACCAATGAGTTCTCCGAGTCCCGTCGCCTCTGAGCCACACGGCTGAAGCGGCGGTTCTGCGGTCGGTCCAGCAGAAACATCGAGTCCCGCTGAATTGACCTAGTCCCACTCCCACTAAAGTCGTTATCACTCGATATCAGATGTGAGCATTTGCAAACATTTGAAAGAGAATGGTCAAAGACCCACTCACGCGAAACGCCATCTAGATCAGGTTGCTGGATGAGTTTTAAATCTCACCCGAGGCATGTTCGGGGGCTACCGAGAAAGCTCAGCCTCCGTAGTGCGTGAGTCAGGCTCGGCAGAGCAAAAGGAGCTGAGATTGGCTCACGGATTCGCATAGTGGCCAGCAGCCGCACTGAGTGACCAAGACACCGATAGCCACGAGAAGAAATTAACCGTTGACAGGAAGAGATCCCGAGGTTCACAATCTCGCTTTGCGAACTTGAATTCTGAGCAGTCAAATCGTGAGTAGTAAGTACCGGTGCTGGCAAGAAGCTTAAGTCGTACGCGAAGCGTCCTGGCGCGTGGTTGTGCCGGATTTAATTCACCACCGATACATGTGCATGACACCGAAGAACAGGTGTTCGATCGTTCCGTCAAGGAAGTCCAACATCCGACTTCCGTTGGGCACCGGTTTGCGCTCGAGGACTTCGCCTGAGAACTTACATGGAATTCCAAACGTCTCTCGTTTATCGATGGGCGAACTGCGTGAATGCGCTTGGATTGCGAGCACAACAGGACATACGGATAACGCCTTGGGGACATCTGGAAGGTAGATTGATATCAGTGCTACGGAAGCGCACATTGAACGGAAGTGTTCTCTTTGGCGTGCCGGACACATTCAACATGTGGCATCACAGGCATCAATACGACTTGACAGAGGCACTTCCACGCTCAATGTCTAAGACCGGATCATCTTTCCAACATATCCTTGGCTATATATACCTAGACGTGTAGTAGAAGGATATCAAGTTAAAGACACGCGTTGCAATGCCCCTCAGCTCTTCCACCGCAGTTGATAAAATCCTGGAATATACCGTGGTCGCGGCAAACGGACTCCAGGAGGTTGCTGAACTCACTCGGATACCCTTTCTGGACAGAATCTGCACACTGGCTTTGACAATTCTTCCAATGGTACAGGTACGGCATTTGACAGCCCTGAATAAGCCTTGGAGCTCAAATCGGGTTATAGAGCACCAAGTTTCAGAAGGAGCGATGCCTCCGGATCGTCGAGGACATTCATCATTTACTTTGCCTACTGATGAACTTATCCATCCACTCGGCGGACATGCACTCTCCCAGAATGCTCAACCAGATAGCCGAGTATACATTGTAAGTCTAGCTGGCATAACCATTTATTCATGATCTGGGTTGATTCTTCTTGTCTGCCGGCAGAACCCTCCAAAAGATCAGCTCGTGTTTGAGGACACAGCAAGAACAAGGAACAATCAGGCGACTGTTGAAACAAAATGAAACCATTGCACAGTTGGATAGTTTTGAGAAAGACTTGAAGGCTGCTTTGAAGAGGCTTATGATCAGTTTCTAAGTGTTTGTCAACCGACAGAACTTAACTATAATCACCAGATGGAACAAGAAGTTGGACTTGCTTCAGCTCTTTTTGAGTCCAATATTGACCGAGAAGAAGCATCAGGAGGTTCTTGAACTCATATCAGTCCAGGGTGACTCATTTAGCACGCGTTCTTCCGTTCGTGGTCCACCTTTTACCTCTCGTCGTCTGACACGACTATTTCCAGATCAGACAAGGGTCATTCCATGTCAGGTAAGCCTTCGTCTGGAATCCAACCGGGAATCTTACCTTTCTGCAGCTCTGAGTCTTTCTCTTTACTACCTGCAACTCCAAAAATATTCAACGGGCGGGAATCTGAGCTGAAAAGTCTCATTGATACCTTGCTGTCTGGGCCTGCCCGGGTTGCAATATTGGGTCCAGGGGGGATGGGAAAGACAGCATTGGCAATCACTGCCCTTCATGATGAACAAGTGGCCAATAAATATCCCACTCGCCACTTCATCCCTTGTGACTCTGCCCAGACAAATGATTCTCTGGTGGCAACAATTGCCTCACATCTTGGCCTCGAGGCCTCCCGGGGCTCAGAGAGACATGTTGTTCACCATTTGACCATGCAACCACCCGCCTTGCTGATGTTGGACAATTTTGAGACCCCTTGGGAACCAGTTGCTGGTCGAGCAAAGGTTGAGGAATTCCTATCACTGTTAACTGATATCCCACATGTTGCACTTCTTGTATGACCCATTCTACTTCACTGAAGGTGTTCTAACTTGGTTCACTTAGGTCACCATGCGGGGTGCTGAGAGGCCTCTCAAGGTCCGATGGACTCATCCATTCTTACCTCCTTTGAGGCCACTCACTTCAAGTGCTGCTCACCAAACATTCATCGAAATTGCAGATGAAATCCATGATGATATAGAAGTTAGCCGGCTTCTGGAAATCACAGACAATATCCCTCTTGCAGTTCAGCTAGTTGCAAGAGTTGCAAGCACTGAAGGGTGCCAGGCTACATTGATGCGTTGGAAACAAGAAAAAACTGCCATTCTGTCTACTGGCCATGATAAACGGTCAAACTTGGAAATTTCAATCATGCTCTCTCTTTCAAGTCCCCGAATTCTCTCTGTGCCTCATGCAGTGGATCTTCTCAGCTTAATGGCCCTCCTGTCAGATGGTGTTTCTGACACTGATTTGGTGCAGAGTGAACTACCAATCCCCACGGTTTGGAAATGCAAAGCCACATTGGTCCGTACATCCTTGGCTTATGTTGACCATGTGGGACGATTGAAAGTATTGGCCCCAATCCGGGAGTACATATGTACTACCAGACCACCCTCCCCGCACTTGGTGTAACCAATGCAGAAATACCTCATTGATCTTCTGAAACTCTGGACAACCTGGTTGGCTGAGTTCATGCTTCAGGCCGGTGGGATACCACAACTCTTCTCAAATCTTGGTAACGTGCACCATATACTGCTCTATGGATTGGACCAGAGTTCAAACCTGGTGGAGACCATTCAAGGCATCATCTGGTTTAACCATCTGACTTTGCTGATGGGGCGTGGATTCACACCGCTGATGCTGCGGGTGCCGGAAATACTTAGTCAAATTAATGATCACGGCCTTCATGGACGGTTCATCACTGGAAAATTCCTTTTATACATTTCCCAACCCGGAAAAATCCATGAACGATGCCATTGAACATTTTCGTGTAATCCAGGATGTTGAAGGCGAAGGTATGTATGTTTTCCCGTATAGAAAGTCATGATTTATATGCACCCGTGCAGCTACACTCTACTGTAGGGCAGCAACATATTATTTCCATCGTGTCTGTGATCACCACAAGGCACGCAACTTCCATCAGCGGGCCTTCTCTTTGGCATTGCAATGTAATTCTCATGTGGTCCAAGTCTACGGACTCATGAGACTTACATTTATCGAAATGCGCGAAGGCTATTGGTCAGAAGCTTTACGGCTTGCCCGTAAAGTATGTGGAATTGCAGCTGCCGCCGGAAATGTATGGGGTTTGCTGTGTGGCATCCAATGTGAGGCCCAGTGTTACGTGGGACTTGGAGACTTCATACACGGCATGCAATCGGTAAAGGAGGGGAAGGCTCTGGTTGTTCAACTGAACATGCAAGGCATGGATTGTGACGGCTTTTTGTCAAATACAAAGGCTGTGATACACGGACTCAAGACCGAGTATACTGAAGCACAGCATATTCAAGAGGGCATCTTACACTGGACCTCCGCTGTGCTCTCCCCAGTCCCATATGCCCTGGCCCTTGTCAACATCGTATCCATCGATCTTCTCACCGGCACCAGTACAGACAGTGTCTCTCCCAGCCTGGACACTGCAGCAGCTATATTCCAAAATGCACACGACACACAGGGTATATCAATTTGCGAAGTCCACTATGCAGATCTGAAGTTCCGCAAGGGCGATACAGGAGGAGCATGTGCTCAGTATATACAAGTTTTCATTGCTGCATATGGCAAGGATAACGAGCTTACATGTGCCTGCCTGATGAGGCTTGCAGACCCCATACATCCTGTGCACACTGCCTCAGAGATCGCAAGATGGGCCATCATCTTCCTAGCATACACAATGCGTAGGTCAGCCCAAGGCACCTTGGTAGTACACCAGGCATTGCGGTGCTTTGGAGATGTCCTCGCACAACTGGGCATGGACGAAGAGGCACACAGTATTCTGACAGTTGCACTGGAGGGGTTCACATGGATGGATGTCCACCAGGGAAGGGCTGAATGCATGCAGACACTGGGTGATGTACACTTCCACCATGGGGAACTTTCCAAAGCATGCACACTTTGGACAGAGGCTAGACCACTGTTCCAGCGGTCCTTGCAAGCAAAGGCAGTCGCGGAAATCGATATCAGGCAGGCGGGGCTGGGGGAAACACTTTCTAAGCTGGATGTGCCCATTGCACCTTTTCAGCAGCTGTCAATCGCTCTAGAGTCGGAACCGGTGCATGACAACGAGGACAATTAGTCTGACGAGGTTAGTGGAGGCGGGATTGATGCACTCACCATAAAAAACCGTTAAACTCTTGTATTTTTATGGTCTTTCCATCTTCTTCCCCGTGTCTCACTGTAATCCTGTACTTGTTACTACGTGTCCGTATGTTTGCCCCAAAGTATCTAAATCGAGACATACTATGGATACTCTGTGGTTTCCAAAGTTTCCAATATTTTTCATTCGATAGTTGTCCATTTTGAGCCCGTTCTCCAAAGTGTTCTTTCACAAGGCAAGCAGATTTGGATCTTGTAATGTTACCAACGTTTCGCATATTCAATCTGGTTTTACTTTTTTTTTTTGCAATAGAGTGCGAATGCATGGCAGGTTTGACTCTGAGCATAAAGCTCGGCACAGCTTGAGAACGCAGAGTGCTACACTGCAGTAGTTTGAAAAGACCAGTTCCATTCAATTTGTTATTTGATTATTTAGTATACATTCGTTGACGGGCATTTTCGCGCACGAATTATCAGACGCAGAGGTTGTGGCGGTGCAGACCCCACATACGCAAGACTTCAGATAATCCCGAACATTTGATGCTCAGCTTCATCGGTGGTCAATCGTTGGCAGTATACTATAAGGTACCGTTCTACATTGGCAGCATACTATAAGGTACCATTCTACTGTAATTCGAGTGATTTGCGTTATATCTGCTCTTTTCCTTCCATGTCCTCGTATCTCTTACTGCCCGGTCATTCAATACTGTACGTACTTGTAGGGAGGCGACGGTCACGGTCACGATGGGCCCCGTCGCGTCGTCGACGTCTGGGCAGGTGACGGTCACGACCAGTCTCGTCGCCAAAAAACCGGCGTGACAGCTGCAAAATAGGTGAAAATTTTCCAAACATTTCTCCGGTGGTCGCCGAAATTGGCGGCGGTCACGGTCACTCCGACACTCGTCGCGTCGTTGGTGTCAATTAGGCCCTGTCACGGGCGACGTCCTGTCGCCTCCCTACAAGTACGTACAGTACTGAGAGGTCGAAAACCATACCTCGAGCCAAGGTGTATCGTGTCACAATATCCCATCATTACAATCCTTGCGTTTAAATTCGACATCAAGGGTGAGCGACATCAACCACCACATATATGGCACCACATGCTGTTCGCATCTCTTCGTTTTGTTCACATGTGTTCAAGAACCACGGCCCCTTGGAATAGACATTCCCCTCAGCAATAAATGTAAGTCCAGTTTCAATGTCGTCATGGCAGAGATTATCCTCCAGAGTGATTGATTCACCTCAAGCTCAAAGCGAAGCGCACATCCCTCCTTTTTGTGCCATGCCATGGATGCATGAAGAACCACCACAAGTTTTACTTACTCGCCAGCGTGGGGCATTTACAGGGGTTTAGGTGGCTTGTGGAGGACGTGTTCGTGGATCTGGGTATTCCATTCACGTGGTAAGCGTATTTCCTTCATCACACCATTTATATTGCTAACTATCTTTCAGGGAAAAGTTGGAGGACTGTGTCCTGTAATAAAAAACTCATATTCATGTAAATCACAGGATATCTCGCCCCAATTGGCCAACCCGAGATTGTAGACCCTTGTCATCCCGAAAGTGAGCCGGCTTTTAGATCAAATGCCTGCCCACCCTTACGCCTTCCGTGTAGCATGCCCCACAGTACCCGACCAAGATCTACACGGTGCATAGCAGCCTCTGGCTCCGCACACTAATCCTCCATCTAGAAATGCCTTTGCTGGGACTCAACAACTGCTCACTCCATATTTCTGTAGCCCCAAAATAACTTGAATGTAGTACTAGACATATGGTGTGGATTCACCTAAACCCTCAAATGTTGTACTAGAGGTGTTGTCTGATGGTAGATACTGCGAGCTTGAATACAAAAAATATGCAACACCCCTGTACAAATATGCCACAAATTCCCAATGCTACCCGAGCACAGAGCTACACAGAAGCGAAACTGAATTGTTTGATATGTGTCGGATATTTCTGTATACATAGGATAACTCAAACATAGTACTAGAAGTAATCTAATGTTGTACTAGAGGCGTGGTCGTCAACCAGCAGTGGCTGGGTGGAGATTGGGAAAGAAGGAAGAATAAAATTATAAATTGACAAGGCGGATTTGAACAAGCGCCATCATGGTGGATTGCATAATCACTAAATCTATTAGATTGGGCTCCTAAAAAGACTATAAATTTCTAATGAACACAGCCACTATTCCCTTACATCCTCAGGATGCACTGATCAATGTATCGCCAACTCAGAAACCTGGTTCCAATTGATGAAAAGAACAAGTACATAAAGTACTCATAATTGTTCAGCTCATGGGTGGCTGTCACCCGTTGCTCGGCTTCATTTCACCAATGCGATCACAATATCCACTTTACATGCCTTCAGAACCTGCCCGAAAGCGCTGCTCTACCGACAGTGGCTTTGAATGTGCAATGCATTGATCGGAAACCCAGTGTGCCGACATTGGAGGAGACGAACCCGTGATACTTGCAAGATATTCAAGATGTTCTTGAGCTCCAATAGTACTCACGAAGACCAGTGAACGGAAATGAGTCCTTCAACTCTGCAAAGACTGCAAAGACTTCCTTTGTCCCGCATCAACAGGGTGTTGTAGTCGCTGAAGATACTGTGCATGCCCCTTTTCCTATGTTTCACCTTTTTCCTCGAAAAACCACGGAATACCGATGCAATATATCTTCCCGTTCAGCGTCTCATCCTCTCCGCAATGATGGCTTCGGTAACTTCAGTCTCCGTCTCCACTTCATCTACTTCTGCTAAGTACCTCCCCTTCCTTCTCCTTCATCTTTCTTCCCCTCGTAACGTCTCTTCCCCTCCGCTCCTCACCTCGTCGACGTTCTTTCTTCAGCTTAGCATCCCATCCTCTTCCTTCGTCCCTTCCTCATTTCGTATCCGATTGTGAACTACTATCCTCCCCCAGAACTCGGACACTTAAGAAAGAAGAGTCAATATTATTTGATCCAAGGATTTTAGCACGAAGTTTAGTACGTAGATCGCCAGCATTTTGGATTTTACTCCGGTCCTGTATTTTAATTCGAGAGAAACAGATAGATATTGGGCAAACGGCGCTGTTCTTTCGGGCGAGTCCGAGTGTCCGAGTTCTAGGTAAGACTGTCGGCACTACTCTGAAGTCACCTCTTACAGTGGCGGCTTAAAAGTTGCTGTGAACAATCCTTTATATATTAAGTATCGTCTGAGATGGAAAGACCTTTATAAGACTCTGCAGTACACTGGTAGAAGACCTGAACATTAAAGCTACATTTCGACCAAATTTGGCATGTGCACTGCCCCCTTTTCAGTTCACCGTGTTGTGCACCAGGCACCTAGACCCCTGAATTGTTGTAGATAAATTTAGTCGATACTATAGCATGTTTTGAAGTCATTACCACAATACCATGGCCATAAATGAAGTCAGCCATGGCTAAAGTACCGAAAATCGCCCAGTTTCAACCAACCCGTCGTATTCTGACGGATGGCATATGCAACAGGGGTGAAATATTACAGTTTTTCGACCTGGAGGCTCTAGAGTCCATGCTACCGATCATCTGAAGCCAGAAATCTCGGGAAATGGCTTGGTATTCACTGAGAACTGTTTGTTTGTCCGAGTTCTAGGTTTGTCCGGATCGGTGGGGGAGGATAGTATTGCCTTGCCTGCTCAAATTCCAACAGGCTTCCAATCCCACTCTGCAAGTCACTAGTACACATTCAGCTCAACTCTACGTCGAGTGTATTCTTTTTAGTCATTCTTCACGCGATATACATTTCATTCGCACTTCTCAATTAACCTCTACTCGGAGTTTATCTTTGTATGGGATGAAATCGATTTCTTTGACGCGACAACTGGACACCTTTCGAGCGGTCTGTTTTACTTAATTGCTCGGACTCCGAGGCAGTGGCCGAGACGAATCCACTCATCTGTGTGTCATGGACCCATGGTGACTTTCTTTTTTTTATCAGCCAAACTATTGGAGGTTGCATAGTATTGGCGTGCAGCGAGCAGAAGAGGGTATAGATAGAGGAGGAGGGAGAGCGTGTGGAGGCGTGGGTGCTCGACAAAGGACAGTGTGCAAAAAAAAAAAAAAAAAATTTGATGGAGTGCACTCACCATGACACAAAGACTAGAAACTACTCACTGCCCTGTCCGAGGCCACATTCCTGCGTGGGAGCATTGCTGAAGCCGTCCAGGATGTCGATGTTACGGCATTCAAATCAGCGACTTGCCGGAGACGTGGCCTGCCGACGAGAATGCGCCGCTCCGGGTCATCAACAATTTAGGTGTAATGTGGAGTCTCATGAAACCAAAGGCAGGGAAGGCAAGGCAAAAAAACTGGAGGGAAGAAGGTTGTGAGCAACCGGTACGGACAAGGTACGAGACTTTCCGATTGGGAAAGAGGTCAGGCACTACGTGCTTTGCCAGAACTCAAATCAGCCCACCCACAACCGCAACCCCCACCGCAAACACGAGGCCTTCTCCGCCGTTGAGTGCGAAGAGCGACAGCGTGCTGCCGGGAGTCGTGGACGGGGAGCGGAGATGTCTGCGCCGGCATTCGAGGGAGTGAAGGGGCGGAGTTGTCTGCGCCGGCGTTCGAGGGGGTGAAGGGGCGGTGGCGGATGGGGCTGCTGTGGCAAAGAGGGAGACTGAGGGGGGAGTCAGCGTTGTAGATGATGAGGGCGGAAGGGAAGGAGGGAAAGAAACATGGGGCATCAGTGGGGAGGGAAAGGGATGGCGGGGAAAGAGAGCCGAGGAGGCAAGGACGAGGCGAACAGCACCCGGCACTCGAGCGAATAATGACAACGAAGGAACGACACTCACAAGACGCACACTGCTGCTGCTGCAGTCTGGTGATAAGCAGGCTATCTGGCCTTGCCTGGAATCTTGCTAATGTTGGGATTTCTGTGCATTACCAAGTTAGATGTACATCTCCAGGATTAACATGAGTCCCAAATGGTTAATCAGGCACATCCTGCATGAGGGCTTAATCAGCCTGCCCGAGAGCACATCAATCAGAACCTCCCATACTGATTAAGGCTCGACTCAACGGGTTTAATAATGGAGTCCTTATAATCACTTGATTAAGGCTCTGACCTAAATATCCACTCTGAGTAACCAGTGTCTATCGGCAGAGATAGCACTGTGGGTTTGATCCACTTTGTTGTGGTTGATTTGCATCACCAAAAGTGTCCGAAACAGGCAAGGCATCGCCACTTTGCCAAGGCCGATCAAGACGGCTCGATTACTCGCGACAGCTTGAGCACGTCTTGCAAGGTCGCCTCCAGGCCTCGAGACTCCTCACAAATGGGAGCTATGGCTCAACTACTCTTTCAAGATCTATGACGTGGCCCCTCACTAAGTTAAATTCTGCTTCATCTCTTTCGTTGCTCTTTCCTCCCGACCACCACCATTGTCTCACTCGAAGAACTGTCACCTATCAGAAGGCTGCTGGCGCAAGAAAATGCTACTGGCTAAAGGTGCGTAGCGCGTTCTGGCCTGCAGGGTCGCGTTTTTGCCACCTTTCCATCCCGCCCATTCGCTTCATGTCCTGTTTCTTTTCCTGCTACATGATCTGCATCGTCTACGATGTCCATCCTTCTTTCGTCTGCGTCCAGCGGCGATGTGGTAGTCCTTTTGCCTGCGGACGATCCCCTGCACAGCGACGCTGTCCGCGCGTACTTGACATTGTCTTCCAGCTCCTCAGCAGTGGGTAGTAGCTGCAGCTTGAGGTGCACGCCCATCTGCTTTGGCGTGTTTCCTCCGCTTTCTTCAAATGAGTGCAACATAGTTCTGACCCCCTATTCCAGATCACACTGGCGGCCGTCAAATATAACCGCTGCAGCATCGGCCGACTTGTGCGTAGAATTTTTTCAGCTCCTGCACGATACTTCTTTGTGTGTGAGTATCAAATTTGCATTCATCTGTCTCCTGTTTCTCACTTTATATGAAGGAGTCAATGCTGCAAAAGTGTACGTGCTCTACTTCGCATGCATCTAGTCTCATTTTTTCCTTCCGTCACTAATGTCTTTTCAGGTTCTGGGCCCTTAAAACATTGGTATGTGGTCCCCTTTCGTCGTGCTACTTATCTTCTCGTAGGTGCCTTTGTTACCGAATCCAGTGTTCCATCTTATATACAGGCTGCCTCCCTTACCGTCTTTTTGTCATAGTATGCCTTTCCATTTCTCCCTTTCACCGTCTGACATATTCTCATCTAGCTTTTTAAAGACTCTTTGCTGCCTTATGTAGTACAGTGAGTCCCACAACTCTCTCAATTCCCAGTCTTACAGTCTTTTTTTGCCCGCAGTCCTTTTACCTCTTTGCGTGATGGCGGCTGCAAATGTTAATAAATCTGAGTGTATTCAGTTTTTTATCTCATTGCGTCTCCTGACTCCTCTCCCAGTGTTTGATGCTTCTTATTACACAGCTCTGCAGTGAGTTATATCCTTTGAATATTTTCCCCCTTCCCTGACATTCGCACACAGATTTTATTACAAAGCCATGTATCCTTGGCAAGTTTTACTATTCCCGACGCCAACCGGTGCTGACTAGTCTTTTTTCCAAGTTACCCTTTGGGCTCATTGTCTACTCGCGACCATCTTTGACCACAACCTTCTCTGGAACAGTATCTATTACGATATGCACACTTGCAATTCCCTTTCAGCATCTGATGTCTCTTGTAACAGACCACAACGTCAAGCCTAAACAAAAGTGGATGCACTCAATTTTTTATCGGCTCCCATTCTGACTTAACTCGTCGTTTAGCAAGCCATCAAATGTGTCACTCAACTTGCTACAGCTGCTCTCGGTGGGTTCTTTATTCCCATTGTTTTTTCCATTGCTGATCATTCGGATTAGCTTAGAACATCACCTGAAGACTTGTATTACACGCTGTCCTCAACAGTTACTGTAACCGTCGTGCAGTTGTTCCAGTGTGTGCAAGTCTGTTTTTTTTTTTTTTCAATCGTGATTCGTGTGTTTTCGACCGCTACATGTATTACTCTGTCATTACCGTAGCCAAATTGAATATATTTTCCTTTATTATCGATGATTTTGGTGTGAGCTGAGGAAATCCAAGAAACGTTGAGGGCAACCAAGCGCTAGAACCGCCTTGCGAAGCCCCCAATGCCTCTCAAACCCACCCAGGCCTGGAACACCTTGCGAGACCTTGAGAGTTTCAAAATGTAGCTATAGGCCCCTTGAGAGGCATGCCAAGGGTTTGGGAACCTTGAGAGTCCTCGGGACAGCTTGACAGGGGTTTGCGAGGTTTCTCCGCTTTTGGTGATGTGGCCTATTCTGGAGATGTGTCTGGACACATGTTAATCACCGATCAATGTTGGTATCCCAATATGGGTTCTTAACTCAGGCAAGGCTTCATTGGTGTTTATCTCAACAACTACTGGGCAGTTTGGGGAGATTAGGATATCTACAGAAAGCTGATACCCAACGCTCCTTGAATCTGAAGGTGTTAATCAGGGGACTTTAACCATTAATCTGGTTCAGCTCCGTTACCGTCCCAATTTGGGTTCTTGGCTTGATCAGGAATTGACGAGATTATATCTTGGGAACCACTTGGCAGATTAGGGAGTTCTGGGTGTCTACAGAAATGGGAGACTCGGCGCTTTCTGAATCCAATGGTCCGAAGGGCAGGACAGCACTATTTGGCTTGGAAGTTCAGTTGAGTCAGACAACCGATCAGAAACAAGGAGTTAAATTGCTAGATCCCAGTCTCATAAAGAGACTTGGATCTAGTGCTTGTGGCACTAACATTGGGGTGGCACAGGAGCTAGGTCTCGGTCTCAATTAAGAGACTTGGATCTAGGGCTTGTGTTACAATGGGTAGTCCATGCTTGTGATCCTGGACTGGTTCTATTAAGAGCTTTGCTTTGTTTGCACAATGTGATTAATATGTCTTGCCTTCGGTGGAAGTAAAACACATAATTTGGGATTGTGATTAAGATGTGTGAAGGGATTTGGGATTTGGATTGAGAACACGACACCACTACAGCAGCTTTGGAAGGCTTATTATTTGGGATTATGGGATACGGTCGAAAGGGACCTTAAACAATCAGCAGCCTTGGAAGGCTTATATTTGGGATTGGTTTTGGATTGGTGTTGGATTGACGCACTCGGTTGGCTATGCCAAGAGAGGGTCTTAATCCCACCACAACAGTCTTGCACGCCATTAGTCAAGTGCTCTTGTTCTGAGCACTTGATTAAGGGCTTCAACCAGTCGAACTGATGCATCTGTTTCCCTTTTCTACTCCTTCACAATCTTTGTGAAGAAGTCTAAAATGCATGAATACTCGTCGGCACGTCTAAGCTTGTGCAACCGGGGGAACAAGGATGTGGATTTCGGTTAGTGGTTGTGGCTTGTACTGCTGCATTCCACTCGTCGGTCCATGTAATCAGCAGTACTCCAGCTGTAGATGGACCGAGGCAAAGCCTTTCACCAGGCGGCGACATCCTCGGGCTTGCACTTGGCCTGGAGACACGAGTGTGCTTTGAACTGGAAGTTGGCATTGGTGCATGCACAGGTCAGATTGGTGCTGCTTCACACCAGCAGCGCATGAAAAGGGACGGGGGAAGGGACGCACAGGGTCCCACACTCAGTGGCATTGGCGGCAGCTGCGAGACAGTTAATGACACAGGGGGTGAGGCGGGTGGTGCCACTGGGCTTGGCAGCACTGCCCGCAGCAGAGCCAGAGCCGTAGCCCTAAACATTAGACTGTTGACACACGGATGTAGCCAGGTAAATTGCACTGTAAATCCACAACTCTAGCCTAGCCATCTGCCGGTTAGAGCAACTTCGGTTGGCCTGACACTTTTGATGTTGATGGTAACAAATAGGTCGATTTTTTTGGCATTGATGCGGCCTATTGAATACCCGAGCCGTGGTGGAATGCCCACCATCGCTATTCTGTTCTGCGTGCTTGCCGGTTTTCTGCGCTGATTTATTTGTGCATGTCATCTTCCCATCACTGTCGATCTGCGCCCCGCCCACACCGCTTGTCATCCGGCTACTTGTGCCCGGCCCCCACTTTGCCCCCTGCTTCCGTGGCACCTGCCGAACGGTACATGCCGCTTCCTGGCCCACCCATGCCGCGCTACCCGCCTTTTCCGCTGCTTGCAGCACGTCACTGTGTGCATTTTACTTACATATGCATTGTGCTGTGCCGCCTACCCTCCTCACGTTGCCCTCACACTCCCCACACCTCCGCATATATTAATTCTACTCCGCTGTTCTGTTATACACACACTTTGCCTCCTTTGACCTTTGTAAAAATGTAAGTATTGTATTTCTTATGTAAACCAATTCCTTTTGGCCTGTTTTTTGGACTAGAAATGAAATAAGGGGCCAAAATATTGCAGATGAAGGTCAATACTTGACCATCTAGTCCGTTATTGCTTGTTGGGAGTTGGTGTAATTGCGAATTCTGGTCGCGAACTGACGCTCGGACTTGCGGGCCGGTCAGCGCTTCACGGGCGCTTAAAGGGATCTCAAAATACAATCAAGCAATAGCGCAACGGCTAGGGCTAGAAAAAATCCAGGAATATTCCAGAGAGCCTCCATAGGATGTACCTTGACGAATTAACGAAAGTTATTCCTGAAACACAAGTCATTAAGAATATATGGACATTGGTCAAACTTATGTGGCATATTCATTACCATTCAACTACCCCACCTTTCGAGCATATTCGGTCAACGATCATTCCAGAAGGTTAAATACCCCAGATCTTTCGATCATTTCGGGTTCATATGACCTTATTATGTCCTCCAGGCACTAATAGTATGATATCTGAGCCTTTCATGCCCCGAAAATCATCAAAAGAGGTGGTTTTGAGTTAAAGATAAACCTTTTCTGATTGTCCCAAAATTTGAATGGGTGTGTAGGCACTGTTATACTGTCCCTAAATCTGAATTTCCAGGCCATAAATGCATCCCATTGCAACGAAACAAGCCTGCTTACCAGATCCCAGAAAGGCCTGAATCATCATACAGAAGTTTCATCCACCCCCAATTCATTCTTTTAGGGTTCCTCTGGATATGATACACTCTTATCCGGAGAAGATTGACTAAAATACGGCTCTGATGGAAAGAGAATCATTATTTCGGCTGCAGGTAGCAATTGAGGGAGATCTCAACCAGAAAAAATGATCAAGCGCTAATTTCTTTTCCTAAAAATACTTTTCCACAAAGGCTTGTTATCTGAAAGATTCATGCAGAGCTAGCACACCTATGCATCTGCAATCTGCAAAATCATTGAGTTTTCAGGCAGGTCATTCCAAATTGGGTACGTCGATCACCTCCATCAGTGGCTGTACCACTCATTCCCACCCCATCTCGGATGATGTACACAGGCTCTTCAAGCCTAGCCATCAGATATAGTCTAGCACGCCGCTCGCCCCGCAATATTCAAGCTCTACCCTTACCTGCCCCATTCCTACTACATAGCGCAGAGGTTGTGGACTCGAGCTGCAACCGGGACCGAAATAGATGCAGCAAAATTGAATGAGAGGTGTGTTGTTTCACCGTATTTCGCTTCCTTACCCCATGAAATGTATCATACATATGCACTGCATGCCCTACAGTATTTTTGCGATTTCAGCATCGTGGTTGACGTCAAGGACATCTGATGGTATTTGATCGCGGCGTGAAGATGCTTGGATAGCTAACCATTGTATCCATCAAATGGGCCCACGGCATGCCGTCTTGCGATGACATGCGACTGCCTGCTCCCCAAAAGGGGAAGAGGAGAAGGCTATTGGCAGTGGCACTAGCCGTGGATGGCTGGAGTCATGGATTTACGGTGCAATTTTCCTGGCTAATGCTGTGACATGAGACAAATGGTTAGTGACACAGGTGAGAGCCAGACGGCTGACTGGCAGAGACGGAGGTGTTCTGGGAGGCGGAGGCGGGGATCATGGGGTTTGGGCACAGAGCAGTACCGCGAGTTCTCGTGGTACTACACGACGGGGCCGATGGGGAAGGCAATTGAGGAGATAACCTGCAGGGCAAAGAATTGAGCCAAGGAGAAAAAACGGGATTAATGAAATAAAAAAGTAAGAGGGGAGTAGAAGGGAGGGATGAAGCGGAGGGACCCACCAGCGAGACACAGACGAGGAACAGTGTGGTGGCCATGAGCACGAACACGTGTAGTCCCTGCTTGCGAGGAAGACTGCAGTGTGCGAATGGCGATCAGCATCGTACTCAGTTTTATTTTAACAGACAACACACATGCAACACCAGCCCAGCACCCAACCCGCCGTAGAACGGCGCGAGCCACCACATCACATCGCGCACGCCTCCTGTCCGCTCCCCACTGCTGCCGCTGGGTCCTGCCTCTCAATATCGTGCACTGCGCCCACTGCACTGGTGTTCTTGCGCTGCTGCTTCCAGCAGCGAGTCCAGGCAGATGGTTAAAAAAGGTGGCGAAGGTGGGTGTAATGCGCCAAAGGCAGGTGCGCAGAGGTGGGCAAAGGTGAAGGGGGGACGTGATGTGTGCAGCAGCGGACGGGAGGAAGGCACGGCAGCAGTGTGGATGTGGGGCAGAATGAGGGCATGGAGAGGGCATGGTGGCGTGGCGCAACGCGACAGGCATGCAGAACATAGGGCAGTGGCAAGGTGGGTGCGTGTGTGTGATGTGCATGGCGTGGGGTGATCAAGGGCGGACACGATGGGAGAGCATTGGCGTTGGGAGGTGGGCACATCGACGCCAGTGAGGGATTCAGGCAGAGGGACCGGACCGGCGGGGTATGGAAAGTGGGGCAGAGCGGGGAGAGGGCACGGTGGACGGGACAGGATGGGCAGCACACTTGCGGCACACAGTGAGAGGGCACAGCAGCGGCATGGGGACAGGAAGGGACACGCACACAGAGTCAAGGCAGCGGAGAAGGTGTAGGTATTAGAAGTGGTGCGAGAGAGGTTGGCCCCCGTCGACTTCGAGATGGACAGATCAAAGCCATGTGATGGAGTGTGTCCTCTGAAATTGCTCCGACAAACATCCAACCTCTGGCATCCCAAATAGGAAGGAGGGCGATATTTTGGACCGTAGGGTGTCAAATTGAGACATATCGACACCGGAGAGGTCTGAGTTATGAATCTACGGGGTGTACAGGTGGTTCTGCGAGTTTTTCTGGTGAGAAAAGACCGAATTTGGATAAAATTATGAGAAATGAGGAAACAATGGGATGGAAATAGGCAGAAACACAGGTTTTGGGGAAAGGGGTATAACTCGGGAACTGCTGATGACATTCTTGAGATTCCTTCTACAAAATACAACAGGGGACGCAGAGAATCACCCATGAGTTCAATTTTCTAATTTGAACAATTTTTGAGGTATTTCTGACATTCTAGAACAGGTGGGTTGGGGATTTAGAAGTCAAAGTAGGTACATTTTGGAATATTTGTGTGGTGAGTTAGAAGTGGTATTAGAGGTTGATATATCCACCAGAAAATCCAAAAGCACCTACTCTCTCATGGTGGGAGGTTGCTGGGGGAGGAGGAAGATTTTGTGAGGTACTTCTAGTGGTAAATAAACGAGAACAGTTTTATTAGGAAGACCACTTTAGACGCTCACGCTGAGGCCATCCCGCCGCATGTAAAGGAGAGTCTGCTGACCGTCGCGCATCCCGCCTCAAAGGTATGTATGTCGCGGGGTGATGCACATCCTCTGTCCTTCCCTCTACCCGTAGGATCTTTCCCCTGGCCACCTCCAGAGTTGCGCAGTGGCATGAGATCACCCATGTGCTCGTGTGCGCCACAGAAGTGAGCGATGCAGGTAGCGGCAGGCTCCCCGTGCCCGAAAACCCCCTCGCACACTGTGGGGAGAGGTTTCAATTAGGCTGACTGACGGGACTCAATCAACCTGAATGTGCCATTGCATCAGCCTGAGTGTACGACCCTATCAATATGACTGAGGGACCCAATCAACCTAAGTGATGGCACACAATCAGGCTGATTGAACTTTCGCAGAAATCACAATCAGCCTGAGTGGGTGTGACAGTCAGCTTGATTGAGTTCCCTCAATCATGACAATTGGGTCACTTACATTAGGCTGATTGTGGATTCAACCAAGTTATGGAGTCAAATAAATATATTACAGGTACATAGTAAGAATCAGGACCTGCCTTGATGGCCTAGTGTTGGAACTCTTCCAGGTTCTGTCGGTTCAGGACGAGACATTCGGGATGCCAGTTCTGGTTCGCAGTGACTCTGAAATAACTTTTTCGATTCTTCCAGCCAAGGTACTGTCCCAATATCCTAAGATGATTACACAAACTGACCAAGCGTTAGAATATCAAGTTCAAGTTCAATATCCAGCATGACTGCAATTCTGTCAAGTGCGAAGCTTCAGGAGAGCGGCTACGCATGCAGGAGCGCCTCGAATCCGACCAGATCGAGAAATTCATAATTCATCAGCCACTAGACCGCTTTTTCATCAACATGCACGTGTTTCATAATTCTCACCTCTTACGCGCCACTCTTCGGCGAAATTTAGTTGCTCCGATCCCCCTCTTCCCAAAACGACAGGAAAAACACTCCGGGTTGGCGGTACATCTTCACGACTAAGCGGTCAGTCGAAAAGCTGCCACAGTGGCCAGAAAGCGGAAGCGGCTCGAGGATGATGTCGATGAGGAGGCAGAGGTAAGACCACGCAAGAGTCGAAAGGGAGCACCAAGGAAGCAGTCAAAAAAAGGGACTCTTATCCCCCCCCGCACACTCCATGACCTGCTCTGCAGTCTTTGAGACCAACGAGGTCCAGCGCGTGGAGAGTGACGTTTTTGGCTTGCAAAAGTGGCTTGTGCCAGCGCGGATTGGCTTGTTTCGGGCGTGGGCGTGGATTTTGGTGGCATCACCCACCCACGCCCGGCCGAATGGCTTGCATGCGCTGCAAATCATGTGGGCACCTGGCGTCTGATTCCTTGTGGTAGATACACTATATTATGTCTCCTCTAAATCCCCAGGCAACCAATTGTTATGTCCTTTCAATAATATCGGCAAAAGCCGGCACCGCCGCGGCCGATCACAAGATTAACTGGTGATCGCACGCAAGCCAGAGGGCTTGCGAGGTCTGAATAATAGATCGCGTGTTTTAGTACTCGCCCAGATACAAAGTTACGTGAACCGTATCTACTAAACAGAGAGATTCATGAATGAGAGTTGAACTCACATGACTTCTCAACCACATTGTGATTTCTGAACTTGAGACGAGACCGGATTTGTCGGCTTTCTTCCACAGAGCCAGGTCTTATACTCCAGGAGACCATAACCAAGTATCACATAATTCCATTTTGCTGCTCAGTGGCCGCCGGTTGACTTCTGTTGACCCCGAGTCGGACAAGTTGATACATGAGACATAGTTCTTGATGTAACAGGCTGAGATGAATTTATTCTGATAAAAAAGAGTCTCTTTAAGTGTGAGAACCACCAGAATATCTTTCTTGGTCGTCGTGAAGAAAATGGCTTGTGCAAGCCATTCTGCCTGATGCCATCAAAATGGGTGGGGCACGGCTTGCGATCAAGAGTATTTGATTCCGTGCAGATACAGGACCCAAACCATAGTTTATACAGATCAATAAGCCCTTTGTATCACCTGGTCACAAGCTCGAAGACAGCTGGCTCTTTTTAAGTGCTTGTGAACATCTCTTAAGCCATCGCAAGCCATTCTGCCAGCGGAATGGCTTGCGTCCGGTGCGAGCAAATTTTTCTTATATCGAGGTCTAAACAGCATCTGAGCAGTGGTCGTGACATAGAATCCTCACAGGGACAACTGAGATGCTTAGTTCTGTTCATTTCTGACCTCACGCCCGCCACCTGCTAAATGGCATGCGCAAGCCATTCTGCCTGATAGCATCAAACTGGGCGAGACATGCTTGCGACCCCGAAGTGAGGAGGTCATGCAACTAGGAGGTCCGGAAACTCTTGTGGGTGTCTAATTATCCTGTTCAGACCATGTTGTGAGAGGTTCGAAATAATTCTCCATTGCTTTGAGCACGGTTGAACATGTCTTAAGCCATCACAAGCCATTCTGCCTGATGCAATCAAATTGGGCGGGGATGTGGCTTGTGGGTGGCTTGCGACGACAAACGGCGATGGATTGATAGACGAGACTCAGAGAGACCTCTTCTATAGCATGACCCACCTATCGCACTAGTAGCACAAACTATGTGGCAGGTTGGTTTTTATTCCAAGTTTTAACAACATCTTTGAGAAAGTGACTGAATTCTCGAGATAAGTAGGAGCAATTTATGACATTGAACTCTGATTGATTACAGTGTTCAATGTAATGAGGGATCCAACTTGAACCATGGGTCTCAACACTGATCATTCTGAAGGTTGTCCTAGTGAGCTCTCAGGTCGTTCAAATTAACCACTGGGAATACCGAGAGGATCCGTAAGCGCACTGGGAATCAATTACAAGAACTCTGACCCCAATATCTAGGCGCAACCGGCCTTTTCATGTCCCTCCAACAGATCCCAGACCCGCATTGGAGAGTGACCTGACGAAATTGATGACGGAAAACTCAGCCCCGAACTCACCAGATAAAAGCTCAGGAAGGTGCCAGTAAAAGAACGGTCAAAAGTCCCGTCTCGACGCCAACCACTCGGCGTACCTGTGCAGGCAACAGATTGTGTCACTGTCGACACAGAGATAGAGTTTTACTCAACCAGAAATGCAGAGTGATGGCTCACATGCTCGATGACATTGATTACAATCCCATATTCTGGCCAGGGAGACAGGGACAGATGCACGAGAATGCCCGCGAAATTGAAAGGTGTGGAAGCTTCCTTGAAGAGATATTATTGAAGGCGGGATTGTTTGGTGCTAGCCACAAGCCGCCCGCCACGCCCGCCCAGCCAAATTCAAATAGCAGCGCAAGTCATGTAGCCAAACCTCTTCAAGTGCCGAATCTGACAACCCATCAGTCGTGTGTAAAAACAAGTATGGTTGCGGTCAATTGGCTGTTGAACATCGGCCGGCACCATCAATGTCGATGACGGCGTTGATAGAAAGTCTTTGAGTACATTGATCATGATGCGAGGGGGACGCGGGCAACAAATGTGGAGAAATTCGTAAAATACCTACGGCGAGAGTGTCTGGTGTATGCGAGCACAAGCCACACCACGCCACAAGCCACGCCACGCCCGCCCGCCACAGCCATTTCAAACTCCGCTAAGCGGCGCAAGCCATTCGGGCCGAACCGAATGATTCGGCCAAGCCACTCGGCTAAGTCTCCAGCGCGTGCATATGCGTGAGCCCTGGCAGTGAGTTGCACCGCGCACGTCCTCCAGTCCTACAACTTACCCATGCTCACAGCCTCTAGAACCTGAAGCGCCGGATGGTGTCGCTGCCACCCGTGACGCTGCTGCGTTACGAGGCGCAGGTACAAAACGACGATGCCGCATCTGGGGAATTGATCTGCCCGACGTGTAACAAGAAATGCGCGAGCGAGAAGCTCTACCAGCGGCACCTTGGGAAACACACCAGTCCCGAGAACGACTCCGCGTCCGACTCCGATTCCGATGACGCAGAACGAAACGACTCCGACACACCGGACCTTCTTCCCATGCAATGCTTGTTCTGCAACCTCGCCCCGCCGACGATCGAGGAGAACGTGTCGCACATGTACGCCAAACATGGGCTCTTCATTCCCTCGCCCGAGCACCTCACGGACCTGACGACCTTCCTCACCTACCTCGCCGCGCTCGTGTGACGCTACACCGAGTGCATCTACTGCGGCGTGCACAAGTCCTCCCGCGCGAGCATCCAGGCGCACATGCGCGACAAGGGCCACTGCATGATTAACGCCGACCCCGACTCAAAGCTGTTCGAGTTCTGGGAATTCCTCGGCAGCGACGACGCCACCGACTCGGACGATTCAAAACCCATAGCAAAACAACGGCCGTCGATCGTCAAGATCTCCGAGACGGAGCTGCTGCTACCCTCGGGCGCGATCCTCGCTTACTAATTGGTTTTTGATAGCCCGATGTTCCGGGGAGGAAGAATGGTTGATACATAGCTCGATTCGACTCTTGTATGAACGACCGGAAGGCATGGAATAATATGTGCGACTCAACATCGTGTGCAATCATCGTATTTTTGCTGGGGATTTTTCTTCTGGGATCGAGGAGTGCCGGCGAACCCAGAATTCGCGGTATCACGGGGTGCTCCTACAGGCGCAATCGACCCCTTCTAAAAGACAGATCACATGTTCATCACACCCATAGCGCTAGGATTTAGACTCCTGTTATGGAGCTAGCCAAAGGAACTGTTATCTAAATCCATGACTCTAGCCAACGCTTGGCTAGCATCAACACATTTAGCCTACCACGCTTGGCTAGGGCCAAGGTAGTTAACCTATGTTTCTTCAGCCTACTTCGCCATCTTGGGTTACGTGCAAGGGGTCCCGCCTCTTGCCGTATAAAAAATATCATAAATGTATAGTAGAACAATATTATTTTAGCCATCACTGGCGATCACCAGCGATTATCTCTTTCTTCACCAATCGGTACCAAATGCGGAGCATCAAACCGTTCTTCCGCATTCAGAAGTCATCAATAAGCCATCATTACAAGACAATTACTCGAATAAATCGGTAAAGCCGTCCACAGCCACTATCTCTTGCGCTGTCGTCAAGGCCGGCGTATTCCACTTCAGCCGGAGATAGCTTGCGAGGCGATCATGCCAGTCTACCTGTTTCAAGGCGTAAGCACGCGCGCCTGCTCCCACTGCCGGCGTCCAGTCCATTCTCAACGCAGTCCGCTCCCTCCACCACGTCGCCTGCCAACTCAGATACTGTATGACCTGCCGCATCTCCTCCCGCAGTAACATCACCTCTTCCGACCATCGTGTCTTGCGTGCGTGCGCTCGAGCCCACTCGACCCGGATTGCTGCAAGCTATTGTTATCGGCAGTCGTCTATGCAGCATGGAATGTACTTACAATCATGTAAACGCTCCTCCTCTTTCTCAAGCGCCCCTGGGGCCGTCCATATCCATGACATCACTCGCTTAGAAGTCCCCGGCGCATTCCGTGGCGCACGCGCTCCCCGCCCGCCCCCAATCATGGCGAGCTTCTTGCGAGCCGCTGCATCGCTCTCGCCATAATCTCCATCCAGAACGATATGCTCGGGCTTGAGCTCCCGCAGGTGAGGAAACACGTCCTCTCCTTTCAGCTGCACCACCGCCGCACGGCCCCTCCTGTATCTCTGCGCATATGACTCGGCGCGCTCACCCACTTGCCCGATCAACGTTCGCGCCTTGGTGGCATGAACCTGACCCGTGACGTTCTCGTTCCGAAATCCGATGAGCCACCGTTTAGCGTGCAGGCGGGAGCGCAGCGAGGCGAGCGAGTTGTTACATTGGGCGACACAGAGCTTCACCTCCATGTCGACCAATCCGGGAATACACCCGCGTAAGACATCATCCTCGCCCGTGGCGGCCATCTCGCTCGGCATCCAGAGCTTGATTTTTTCGGGACGAGGGGCTGGAGCGTCGGGGTCACGAACCGCTTCGGCGGTCTCCATCGCCGCCGCAGCTCCCGGCATGTAGATCTTCTGTAGCGTGCGGTATTTGCTGATCTTGACGAGAAGGGCATGCCGCCACTCTTCGATTTTGTTTTCACGGTCGGCGGCGATTAGGGCTGTACCAGCGAGTTCCGCCACTATACGTCGCCTCGTAAATTGTCAAAACAGCATACGTCATGAAGGTTATGTAAGAAAGCTTACTGGGCGTCCTCGATTTGAATTCCAGCCGTGAGGAAGGCGGTCGCGCTGCGCCCCGCCAGCGGGGCTGTACCACTCGCGCTGAGCTTCTCCTCATCCCTTCGCACCTCTAATCGCACCTCGGCTTCCGTTGGGCAGTCTGAGCTTCAGAGTCAAGTCGGGTATTCTCCTAGCGATTAAGTGCGTACCTTTCAGTTTCAGTGTATACGGGTTAGTCTGGGAGGGGTCGGCCAGCCAGTCGACGATCATCTTCTTCCACTCGTCCCGGACCTCCTTGCTGACTGTCTTGTTGACTTCCTTGAAGGCGTTGATCTGCTTGTCACGCTCTGCGATGGCTACGACAAGTTTGCGCTGTAACGCGTCGCCTCAAAATGACCTTAGTACCCCACAAACGACCCGATGAGCAAAACA